>CM042053.1:44121666-45382500 GCA_023525745.1 Arctium lappa
AGTGTAAGAAACAAACCATAGTGTCCTTATCAACAACATAAGCTGAGTATATTGCTGCTGCAAGTTGCTGCTCTCAGGTTCTCTGGATTCAAAATCAGATGCTGGACTATGGGGTAACATTTCTTCACACTCCAATCTTTATTGACAATAGCAGTGCTATAAGCATTGTTAACAATCCAGTCAAGCACTCCAAAACAAAGCACATTGAGATTAGGTATCACTTTATCAGAGATTGCAATGACAAGAAACTCATTCAAGTTGCTAAAGTTCACACTGACAACCAGTTTGCAGATCTATTCACTAAAGCTTTTGATGTGGGTAGATTCAGTTTCTTGGTCTCAAGTGTGGGCATGAACAACTCTGAATGAGCTCATGTTTTAAAAAGTGTTTCTATACCTGCTACTTTGGTTATTTGTCTGCTGCTAATCATCTTTAACAGGAAGTTATTGCCTTGATCAGACCTTCATAAGCGTCAAAAAGAGTAAGTATGGTTAATACTGCCAGTGCATTTTTAATACTGCCAGTGCAAAGTTAATACTCCTAGTAGGTAATACTGCTCTCAGTTAATACTGCTAGTTAGTTAATACTGCTAGTAGTTAATACTGCCCTCAGTTAATATTACTAGTTAGTTAATACTGCTAGTAGTTAATACTGCTCTCAGTTAATACTGCTAGTTAGTTAATACTGCTAGTGGTTAATACTGCTAGTTAGTTAATACTGCTAGTGGTTAATACTGGTCTCAGTTAATACTGTTATGCAGTTAATACTGCTCTCAGTTAATACTGCTAGTGGTTAATATTGGTCTCAGTTAATACTGCTAGTCAGTTAATACTGCTCTTAGTTAATACTGCTAGTCAGTTAATACTTCTCTAGGTTAATACTGCTTATGTCCCGTATACTATAAATACCATTTGCCCGCCTAAAAGTGCATAACGACTCTTTGCATACTGTTCACTTGCGCTCTAACCCTTTTCACTCAAGTACCAAGTTTTTCAAGCAAGAACATTCAAGAATCAATGGCATCCATGTCATTCGTAGATGAGCATAACGAGATTGCAATGCTACAGAAGCCCAAACAGGCCGTTGGATTCCACCAGATTGTGGATTTTCTCAAGACAAGCCACATTGCCAATGCTCTCACTGTATCGCCAACTATTTACATAGAGCATCAAAGGCAATTTTGGGCTAATGCAACCATTGTTACTGAGAATGATGTGCAAATGATCAAGACAAGGGTGTGTGAAAAACCCTTAACAGTTACTGAAGAGGTGATACGCATCTGTCTACGTCTAGACGATGCTGCAGGTATAACCTCTATTCCTAATGAGGAATTATTCTCAACCTTGTCAAGAATGGGGTATGGAGTCCAGTTGGGTGGTTTTAAATTCTCAAAGGCTAAATTTTATACCCAATGGCGTTTTCTTGTTCATACCTTAATGCATTGTATTTCTAAAAAGACTACTGGATGGAGTGAGTTCAGTAGCACGATTTCTTATGCTTTGGTGTGCTTGGCTACTGCCAGAAAGTATAATTTTTCTCAAATGATTTTTAATGATCTTGTCTCAAACCTGGGAAGTAAAAAGAGTTTTTATATGTACCCCAGGTTTGTCCAAGAAGTTATCACCCATGAATTGACGGATATGCCTCATTTTGATGAGGTATATGTACCAAAAATCCCTAAGTTAAGGTCTTTTCAAACATGAAAAGATCCCCTCTGGACTCGGAAGGAGTTAACACCCCATTGTTCTCTCCAATGATGGTGGTGTCCCACACTGAAGAAGGTATGGCAGCAGGGTCAAGGCCTTCATCAGACCATCCCACTGCTATCCAATCCCAACCTTCCCACTCTATATCTATCCCACAGTCCCTACTTCATAAGCCTACTTCTCCAATTACCCAAACTTATACAAGGAAATAGGTAAAGAAGGCTCCTTCCCTTCTTGTACCATCACCCACTGAGCATTCAAGCCATCTAAGGGAGAATTCTCCCTTAGAGAATATCAGCAGGGAAACCAAAGGGGTGTCTCCCAACCCCAAGGAGGTGCTAAGGCTGCCACTACTCCTGCTAGCATAGAGGAGGTCAGTGGTTACATACATAAGACCTTCCCCATGGCAACTTTGGGTGAGTAATCATCCAAAGGTCCCAGGTGCCAAGAAACCAAGGGGGTGGATAGTGCTTCTGCTACGCAGACGACTTCCACTACAAAAAGATCCAATGATCCTTCAAAAGAGGGTAACACTTTTGGAGAAGGTGAGGACAGGTATAACTATTTTGAATTGATGGGAAACATCAACATGGATGTAATCAAACAGGGTAAATATATAGAAGAGCTTAAAATGATAGTTCTGTCACAACAACAATAGATTGTCAACTTGAAGCAGATGGTGAGGATATTGATTCTGCAAAAGAAGAAGAGACAATTTGTGCTAAGGAGAAGGAAATCAGGGGATGATGCTCCCAAAAAGGGGGAGATCAACATGGAAGACACCACAGATAAGGGAGAGCTGGATGGGGAAAAACATGATGTTGAGGGGGAGCAAGAGCCAGCAGCAGAAACCATTAATACTGCCAGTTCAAGTAAAGCAGTAGAAATGGTTAATACTGCTGAAATTAAACAAGCAGCAGAAACAGTGAAAGAAGTACTAACATAGCTTGAGATTGCAGAAACACTAATCAAAGCCAAGAATGATACTCCCAAGGTCATCTCAAAGGCCAAAGAAGTTGTCATAAAAGAAAGAAGTGAGGCTGCAAAGAAATCAAGCACTGAGAAGGTGATGAGTAAAGAGAAAGGCAAGGCAAAGCTAGTTGAATCTGATCAACCAATGACAAAGCAGAAGTTGATTGACTCTGATGAAGCTCTGACTAGGAAGATACAGGCTGAACTTGATGAAGCAGAAACTGTGCAAGTGGCAAAAGATAGAGAGATAGCAAAAGCAATGGCTACAGAACTGAATAAAGCCTATCAACAAAGCCTAGCAACAGAACAAGCCAAGCAGAAAGCCACATCTTTGAGGAGGCCTGGAAAGATCAAAATGGCTGCAAAGAAAAGACAACCTTCAAAGACATACCATGGTGCTCAAGAGAGAAAGAAAATGATTACTTTTCTCAAGGGTGTTGTAGGTGTCAAAGTGGAAATGTTCTCAAAAATGTCTTTTGAGCAACTCAAAGGGTTATATGATGCAGAAATGATCAAGTTTGAAGGGGATGATATTGCAAGGGTTGAAATGGAGAAAAGAATGAAATAGAGCAATGACTTCTTACAAAAACCATTCCCTGATGAACAAGAAACTCCAAAGAAGGAGGCCACTATTGGTGAAAGTCTAAGGACTTTAAAAAGGACAAAGATGATGGCAAGGAGAAAGATAATCAAGAAGCCTAGATAAGCTGAAGAAGAGGCATAAAAAGTTGCTGGAGAAGAAGAGGCACCTGAGCCATCAGAAAAGAAAGAGCCTTTAAGCACTGAGGATGTAAAGATGTACATGGTAGTGATGGACAAAGTGCCTCAACCAATTTTAGCAGAACCTGTAGGAGTTAAGCCTCCTGAAGTCATTCACTGGGATGTACTGGAGGTAGATGGAAAAGAGTACATAAGGCTGAAGAGGAAAGATGAAAAGTATAAAGTCTACAGTACGTGGGCCAAGATTGTCAGAACATGCTCAAGGTCTGATATTGAAGAAATGTTTGATATAAGGATGAAGTTGTATGCAGATTAGTTGAAAGCTCCAGGGATTTCAATTACAAAACTGGTAATGGAGTATCTGTGTATGATGTTCAAACCTGATGAAGTGAAGGAGATCATAAGGAATATTTTTCAAACAATCACCAATTGGACTTTATATGAAAATAGTGGAGTATATGCTGTGACTTTGGATAGAAATCACACATAGTACTTCCTAGTGGATAGAGTGTACAACCATAGCAGACTGAAGCTTCATGCAATGCTGAAGAAGAAGCTAGGATGTGTTCCAGATTCAGAGATGGCTAAGTATTTGATTCAAAGAACAATCAATCAGAGTTTGGGGTTGGATGCAAATACTGGAATATAAGCCATGATGAAGTGTTGGGAGCATCTAAGAAGATCATCTGAAGAACTTGACTTCTCTTCCTAAAAGTCAAATTAGGGGGAGATTGTTGGGAACTGAAGAAATGCTAAGTAAAGTTAATGCTGCTAGAAGAGCATGGTTACTAATTCTGGTTGCTACTTCTGTGATTAATGCTGCAAGTTGCAGATTACTGCTGCTGAACAAGATTAGTACTGCTAGTTCAAAGTTAGTACTACTTGAAGAGATTAATACTGCTGAGCATAGTTAGTACTGCTGGATTTAATACTGCTCAGAGTATTAATGCTGCTGAAGAATAATGTTGCTTATATTATAAAGACTTCGCATGGAAGGATGACAGCTGGATGGAATGAGGATATTCATGGAAGTTAGAGATAAAGATAGAAGTTTATATTGAAGATCTTTTATTATTTTGTAATTATATTTTATCTTCAATATATGTATAGATTTGTTTAGAATAGTTCTGTAACTTTTGTGAGAACAATTATTCTGAGTTATTAGCTTATTAAGAGAGAATCAACCTCAAGGTTAGAACCCTGATTCTAGAGAAGTAGAATTCATATTGGTGAGTCTGTTCATCAATATTGAGGTTGTGTGTTTAATCTTGTAACTTCAATCATTCAATACGAGTTTACAAGTTGTGATATTGATTCATTGTTTCATTGTTTTTCTGAATATTAAAGTGTTATTCCGCAGGTTCTTTAATATTGTTTTCTGAGTGTGTGTTCTTGTTAAGAATTAAGATCCTGACAAAATCATAGATGATTGCATGGAACAATAGGAGATAGAGTAGACTGGCGCTGTTCGTTCCAGAATGTTTGGCCGAAAGGCACTTGATAATAACAGAAAAGAGAGCATACCAAACTGGTTTATGACAACTCAAACATATCACCAAGTATCATGAGATGTGTGCTCATTGGCATCTTTTTAGCAGTGTGCACATTGGCATCTTCACATGAGTGTGCTCTTTGGCATCTTTTAATCAAAGAGTTCATTAAGTAAAGAACATGCCGTAAACGTAACTCTCTATCTGACCCTATTGCAGGATTTGGGTCAGCCGCTCCCAGACCAGTTGGCCTTAGGGGACTAGGTGTCAAGCACCCCTTGGAACTTACTTTCCCGGATCAGAAAGGCTACATCGACACATCCTAAACCCATTTATACCAGTAGAACATGACTTTCGATCTGGTTCTATAGAAGGAGTTTGGTTCGATCACTCCCAGACCAAATGACCTTAGGGGACCAGATGACAAGCATCCCACGGAACTTACTTTCCCAAACCAGAAAGGTCACAGGTACAAACTTTTAAACTCAGAGATTTCTGTATTTTTAAGAATTTGTTATTCATCTCAATCACTCAGATCAACGTCTAAATGTTTAGCCCATATTTTCATTCCAATCTATAATTCTGATCATTTAGGTAGTCTAAGCAAAGTAAACTATAAAAATCCTGACTCACATATCTTTAAAGCAAAATCAAAAGCTACAAACATGTTGCTGACTTTTCGACTTTTGTAAGACTTGAAAGTTGAACATATAAAACTTTAATATAAACAAAGAACTTGTAAAAGATCATAGACACACATTTTATTCAAAAGAAATAGAATCTGTAAAATTTTACTTTATAGAATAAAATTTGTAATGATTTAAACTTTTAAAATCAACATGCCAAGTTTTGAAAGCAAAAAATTAAAACGTTTTTCATCTAAGGCTTTTGTAAAGATATCAACAAGTTGATATTCAGTTGGTACAAAATATAATTCAATAGTAACTTCTTCAACATGATGCTTTATGAAATGGTACTGCATATCTATGTGTTTGGTCTTTGTGTACTGGACCGGATTGACTGATATGGCAATTGCGGACTTTCTGTCACAATATATTGGCACTGTTTTGTACAGCATCCCGTAATCCCGAAGTTGTGTCTTCATCCATAGGACTTGAGCGCAACAACTAGCTGCGGCAACGTACTCGGCCTCTGCAGTTGATATAGAAACACAATTCTGCTTCTTCTACACCCAAATTATCAGTTTGTCTCCCAAGAATTGAAGATGTCCTGAGGTACTCTTCCGGTCCAATTGATTACCACCAAAATCTGCATCTGAATAAGCAATCAAATTATAGTCAGAACTTTTAGGATACCATAAACCTAAATAAGGAGTTCCTTTAATATATCTAAAAATACGCTTGACGTCTAATAGATGAGATTTTTTCGGTTTGGCTTGGAATCTAGCACATAGGCACGTGGAGAACATTATATCCGGGCGATTTGCAGTGAGATACATTAGTGATCCGATCATTCCTCGATATGTGTTTTGATCTACAACTTTTCCATCCGGATCAAGTCCAATTTTGGCACCATGAGCCATCGGCGTTCCGATTGAAGTAGATTTGTCCATCTTGAGTTTCTTCAAGATGTCAAAAACATACTTTGACTGGTTGATGAAGATTCCATCTGGAAGCTGTTTCACTTGTAAGCCGAGGAAGAAATTGATTTCTCCCATCATGCTCACTAGAAACCTAGAAGTCATTAGATCAGAAAACCAAGTACATAACGATTTGTTAGTCGCACCAAAGATAATATCATCTACGTATATTTGAACTACGCAGATATCCAAGTTTGATCTATAAATGAAAAGAGTGGCATCTATGGATCCTTTGGTGAAGCCGGATTTGATTAATAAGGCTGACAGCTCATCATACCATGTGTGTGGTGCTTATTTCAGTCCATACAACGCTTTATCGAGAAAATAGACATGATCAGGACAATCTTTGTCAACAAACCCCTCTGGCTGAGAGACATAGACTTCTTCTTTCAGTTTGCCATTGAGGAAAGCTGTCTTGACATCCATCTGATAGACAGCAAAATTACGATTAGCAGCGAAGGCAAGAAACATCCGAATAGCTTCTAATCTGGCAACCGGCGCGAAGGTTTCGTCGTAGTCAATTCCTTCTTCTTGTCGATAACCCTTGGCTACCAATCTTGCTTTGTTCCGAATAACGATACCATTTTTGTCTTTCTTATTCTTGAATGTCTATTTTGTTCCAATTATGCTCTTTCCTTTCGACCATAGTACAAGTCTCCAAACTTTGAGTGCGTCAAATTGATTGAGCTCCTCTTGCATTGCTATAATCCAATCCGGATCCTCCAACGCTTCAGAAACTTTTGTTGGTTCAATCTTGCTTAAGAAGCAAGTGAAGAGACATTCGTTGGAAGTAGTCGTCCTGGAACGTGTAGACACACTGGCTTGAGGATCTCCAATAATTTGATAAATTGTATGAGATCTTGTCCATTTTGCGGTGTGAGGGAGAGGATCAATAATGTCTTGAACCACTTCTAATTGTTGAGAGGGAGGTTCAGAAGCTTCTAAGTCAGTTGAAGAGATAGACACAGTTTCAACTGGAGGAGGAGGTAACTCAACAACATCTGGATCAGATTCTGGAAGACTTTGTTGAATAACATCATTCTGTTCTTCTTCCTAAACTGATTCCTCTTGAACAGATTGTTCATGTTCAGATTCTGATAAATATGTTCTTCATGAATATGATCAGCTTCTGATTGTGTCTGATCAACAGGATGAACTGGAACAACATCAGGTTCAGAGATAGATGCAGCGGAATTGGAAGTAGATGTGTTCTCAGTTTCCTGATTCAAAACATTTGAGACATTTTTAGAGTTAGATCTAGGCACATCATCATAAAAATTTTCAAACAGAAAATCAAGATCAGAAATATTAAGTGAAGAAGAAGAAGAATCCTGATTTGACGGTTGTGGCGAAGGTTCTGAACTGAGTTGTTCAGAAGCTGAATTTCCAGTAAGTGTGGTTTCTGAATCTGATTGACCAGAAACCAAATCAACAGCTTCGTCAAATTTGACATTTACACTCTCTATCACTTTTCTTGCTGAGATCAGAAAGACTCTGTAAGCAGCAGAGTTAGAAGAATAACCCAGAAAAATACCCTCATCTGCCTTCGGACTAAACTTGTTCAGATTATCCCCGTCATTCAGAACGTAACACTTACACCCAAAAGACTTGAAATATTTGACATTCGGTTTGATACCATTCATCAGCTCATATGGTGTTTTGTTGAATCGGCGATGTAGAATCGATCTGTTCTGAGTATGACATGTAGTTGAAACAGCTTCAGCCCAATGAGACAAAGGAAGACCAGAAAAAGCAAGCATAGATCTTGCAGCCTCGACAAGCATTATGTTTCTTCGTTCAACAACTCCATTTTGTTGCGGTGTTCTAGCTGCAGAAAATTGTTGTTGAATTCCTTGATCCTCATAAAAAGCTTGAAGAGTACTATTCTTGAATTCATTGTCATTGTCTGATCTGACAACCTTGACTTTCGTTTGCTTGTTGGTCTAAATTGTTTTGATGAGGTTGATGAGTATGTCTAGGGTTTCATCTTTGGATTTGAGAAACTTCACCCATGTATATCTTGAAAAATCATCAACAACCACCAAGACGTATCTTTTCTTACCAATACTCTTTGTCTTCATCGGTCTGCATAAATCAAAATGTAGTAGATCAAGTATGTCTGAAATGCAGGGTTCAGGCTTTGGCTTGTGAGGAGCTTTCTTCATCTTTCCTGTCTCACAATCCTGACAGAGGTGATCTTTTTGAAAACGAAGTACTGGAAGACCTCTCACTGAATCATTCTTGACCAGGCGATCCATATACTTGAAGTTGAGATGAGCTAGTCGACGATGCCAAATCCAACTTTCATGAACTGAAGCTTTAGACAGTAGACATATGTCTGATGGGATGTTGACTTTGGAAAGATCAATAGTATACAAATTGGATCTTCTCTTTCCAACTAGTAGATCTCGACCACTATCATTCTTCACAACAACTCTTTTAGATTTGAAGCTAACTTCAAGATCTTTATCACAGAACTGTCCGATGCTGAATAAGTTGTGGCTTAGACCTTCGACGTAGCTGACTCTCTTGACTGTTATATTACCTTGAACTAGATCACCATAACCAAGAATTTGAGCAGTCTCACAGTTTCCAAACTTAACACGACCGCAACATTTTTCTTTAAAACTGGACAAAAGTGATTTGTTGCCAGTCATGTGTTTAGAACACCCCGAGTCCAGATACCATAATTGACTAAGCTGCACATACAGAAATACACAATTTTAGGTACCCATATGCTTATGAGTCCCTTCTTGTTAGATTTATGTCTTTTATTTTTCACAGATTTATCATTCATATAAACATGAAAGCAATCATCAATAGAGGAAAAAACACAATCATCAGAATCAGAATTAGAAGAAGAAGAAGAATATGAGTCACTCTTTGCAATATGAATCATTTGCTGAATTGAATATTTTGTATTTTTATTACAAATGATAAATGTATCAGATTCACAAAGACTTTCTACACATTTAACTTCTAATAATTCGGACTCTGCTGTTAGCTGTTTAACCCTCCATATCTGCTTTGGTGACTTCTTCACAGTCCGATCTGAAACAGAAAAATCAGAAGAATTAGAATTTTCAGACAAGAAACTATCATGTTTCCTTGACTTCTTTGATCTTCTTCTTTTACGCTTCTTTTTATAATATTGAACATTTAGCGTTAAAGAATCATCAATAATTGAAGAAGAAGAAGAAACTTTATCTAAGAAATCAGCCTGAGCATTCGACATTGAAGAACTAGCCTCAGAGTGAGAATTTTCAAAAATCACCAAGTCAGAAGGAGGTTTGCGCATCCCATTGGTTGCGCAAACTGAACTTTGCGCTATCAACGGCTTGCGCAAAGTGTCGGTTTGCGTAACCAACTGGTTGCGCAAATGCACACTAATTTATAAAACTTGAGTATTTTCCTTAAAATCTTTAGAAAATCCAGTAGAAATTTTGTCTTCAAAACTTGTTTTCATTATAAAAAGGAATAAGTCATTTTCTAAATCATTTTGAAGACTTTGTTCTTCCAATTTATCTTCAAGATCAACTATCTTACCTTCCAACATTAATGGGGGAATGTATCTCCTAGAATCATAAGACACCGGAGATGCATTTTCCTTATTAGCATTAGCAAATATATCAACAAATTCAGTTGGTAATGAAGATTTATTGGAAGACTTGACATTTAAAATATTTTGAGATTTTCTGGATTTCTTTGATTGGTCAGGAAAATACTTGGCATTTTCAGAAGTGTAAACAAATGGCACTTCCATCCTCTTGTTTGTAATTCTTCTCTCATTTTCTTTATCTAAAATTTGTTTTGTCACTAGTCTAGAAGAATTTAAATTGAGGGGCATATCTTGCAAGACCAAGATAATAATATTCATATAAAGTAGGAACTTCTGTTTTACCAAGATTTAAATAATGCGGATTTTCAAAACCGAGTCCCCACTTTTCTTTTATAGCTTCTTCACTCCTTGGTTTGTTCATGTAAATGGTTCGCTCAGATTGTTCTCTCTTATACAATTTCTTTTCTAAAACAACTATTTTATCAGAAAGAGTTTGATTTGAAGAGGTCAATTCAGTCAAAGAATCACGATAAGTCTGATTTGAATTTTCTAAATCATCCAACTGCTTCTGAAACTTCTTTTTTGTGTCTGTTAAAATAGTCTTTTTATCTTTCAAAGAGATTTTCAATTTTTCGATCAAAACAAGCTTTTCTTGATTATCAAGCTTTTCAGATATGAACTTAGAACGAAAATCATGTAAAGTATTGACAATAACATTCAATTGAGAAGAAACGAAGTTAACATGAAACTCAGAAATCACCTCAGACTCATCTGTGGATGTATCATCTTCTTCATCATCACTTTTGTCATCACCTATGAAGCACATGGCTGCGATCTATTCATTTTCAGCCTCGTTGTCTGAATTATCCAACCAATACTCTTCCTCTGCCATCAGAATAGTTCCCTTTTCTCTCTTCTCAGCCAGTTTCATCTTATTTCTGTAGAAAGTTGAATCCTTGACTACCTTCACTCTACACTCTTTAGCTAGGTGCCCGAGCTTTCCACAGTTGAAGCAGTTCATCACCTTTTTCTCTTCCTTTTTCTGTGCAGCCACCTTAACAGGTTCATACTTTGGAATGTAAGCCTTTAATGTAGCACCAGGTTCTACTTTCTTTGAACCTGAAGTAAACCGAAGGTTGTTTGACCCAGATCTGTGTTGGAATCTTTTCTGATAATGTTGAGTGAGAAGTATCATGTCCTTTTCTAAAGCTTCGCCATCATCATCTGTTGACCCATCATAAGCAGATTCAGTTAAAGCTTGCTCAGCCAGTTGGCTAGCCAGAAGAGCAATTGGATCCACTGGCTTAGTCTTATTCTTCTTATCCAGCGTTTCCTTCTTTTCTATCACCATTGACTCATCTGACATTAAAATTTCATACAATTCCTGAATTGGCATAGTAGATATTCGGACACCATTTCTCATCCTATGACATGACTTGTTCCATTCTAGTTGTAGTGCATTCAGAAACTTCAAGTTAGCTTCTAATTCAGTCTTTGTAACGTTGATCTTGTACAGATCATTGATGACAACCCAAAATCGGTCAAATACGCTCTTCAAGCTTTCCCCGTCCTTAGCCCTGAACTCTTCAAAATTATTCATATACCTTGTTTGGCGCAACTGAGTTGACATAGGTGTACCAAGAATAATCTTTTCCAATTGAGTCCATATCAGCATAGGATTCTGTTTGAAGCAATCAATTCTGTTGTGTATCGAATTGGGTAGAGCAAGAATCAGATTTGATTTGGCCTGACTGTCAGCTTGATATCTCAAAAGTTCATCAGCATCATATTCTCTAAGAGACTTCTTAGCCCATGTAGCCTGAATATTTCCTAATGCTGGAATTTCTTTCAGAGGCTTTATCATAGGACCCTCAGTCAGAGATTTCATCATGTCATCCCCATTCGGTTGTCTCTCGATGAAGTTAATGAATCGGTCCTGCCACTATTCGAATTCATTCTCGTTGATCAGAATAGGAGGACGTGTGTCAGACCCCAATGACATAATCAGGTCATTCTTGTACACTTGAGCTTGCAAGGACATTTTTGAAAAAAAACAGAAGTTCAGAAAAACTCTAAGTCTGGAACACACGCAAATTGAAGGTTTGCGTAACAAGAGAGATCCGCAAAGTGAACTTTGCATAGGCAGAGTAATACGCGAACCAAACTTTTCGGGTCCAGAAGGTTTCGCAAACTTAGATTTGCATAACCTAAGTGATGCACAAAATGATCTTTGCGTATGCTGAGTGATGCGCAAAATGATCTTTGCGTATGCTGAGTGATGCGAAAACTGTACTTTGCGTATGCTGAGTGATGCGAAAACTGTACTTTGCGAAACCTTGATGATACGAGAACTAATCTTTTTGGATTGCACTTGATACGAGAAGTGATCTTTTCAGATTACACTTGATACGCAAAATGAACTTTGCGTATGAGGCTCGATGCGAAAACCCTGAAATGCACTAACACAAAGATTAGTACTCTATGAACTTGCGCAAAGTAATATGAATCTTGCGCAAATCTACATGAACTTGCGCAAACCACATAAAATCAAATAGAACTCGCAAGATCAAATGAAATCAAGAAATTTATGCAATAAATACACACTCTGATTATCGAAAACAACTTTCTAACAACTTTCAACTAACAACATCGATTAAAAACCACTAGATCACAAATTCGAAAATGGAACAGTACAAGAACACGAGTTTTCCAGAAAACACAAAATCGTAAAATCAATGATCAAATATTGAAATTCATGCAACGATATATGAATCAAATATTATCGATTATCAAAAATGAATCTAAAGATACAAATTACACACAAATTCGACCACAATCCTATCCAAATTTGATGAGAAAGCTAAAAAACGAGATTTTCTTGAAAAAATCAAAAAAATCAATCAAGTTTTTTTCTTCAATCCACAAATTCAGAGTCTAAAACACAATCTCTCAGTCCTCTCAAGATTCATCTAGCTCTGATACCAATTGAAAGTCCAAGATCACAAAATCTCTAGAGAGAGAAAGTAGAGAAAGAGAAAGTAGAGAGAGAGTAGGTACGCTCCAAGTAAACTGATATTCAAAGTGTAAGGTTCCAAAAGTTACCAAACAAAGGACAAAGGGGACTTAAATACCCCTTGCCTTACCAATACAGAATACAACTTTTAAGCACAGTTAGACAATAAAAATAAATACAATGATTACTACAAAATTAGACTTAACATAAGGTAAATTCAAAATTGCATCTGGCCAATGCCATTATGAATTTACAGTTGCATGGGCATACTCTATTTCTATTGTTGAGACAATCGATGGGTGTAGTTTTGGGTAGTGAGTCGTATCATTGAAATGATAGTGTTGGTCTGGAGTGTTGTGTGAATTGGTTTATGGTTGTAAGGTTAATACCATTTAGGATGAATATCATGCGGGATGTAGATATTTCGTTGAGAAATGACCTCTTCAGTCCATAAGAAAGAGAATGATGATAGGAGGTGAGCTTTTCACTCCAAGGGAGTCTTCGGTTTGGTAAAGTGGTATGTCAATTAGTGAGAAGCAGGAGAATGTTAATCTAAGAATCGAAGGATAGAAATGAGGCTTTTAAAGCTGTAGTTAATTGAATGGTGGTTGAGAGACGATTCCAGTGTTGACTGATAATATGTAGGGAGGATCGGATGGAAATGAGCTATTGTTGGTGAGTTTGTTTGGGGCCAGAGTGGGAACACTTGATTTGCGAATCTATAGTCACGGTAGTGAATAGTTGTTGGGCTTCCAAGGTTGTTAGAAGACGTTGATGCCGGAGGTTGTGGCACAGTAGAGGACTCCTACTGGCTGGCCGGAAGCAAGGAGTCAGGAGTAAATTATCGTGAATGTAAACAGTTGACCTTGTTAGAGTAAATAGCCTTCAATGTCATTGAGTCACATGAATTGTGTGTCAAATAAATTGCTATAGCTTTTCATATCTGTTGGGAACAGAAGAAAAGCTTAAGTGCTTAATGTTGCTAGTACAGAATTACTACTGCCAGAGGAATTCAAAGATAATGCTGCTAGGTATTACTACTTCTAGTAGAATTAATACTGCTAGTCAAAGTTAGTGTTGCTTGAACAAAGTTAGTACTGCTTAGCTAGTTAGTACTGCTAGAGGTTAGTGCTGCTTAGTAGTTAATGCTGCCAAGACTCAGTTAATGCTTCTAAGGTGATCAAGATGATTAATGCTGCTTATGAGATGAAGATTCGAATTACAAGAATGACAGCTGGATAGACTGAAGATATTCATGGAAGATATTTTATTAAGTGTAATTATCTTTTGTCTTTAGTATATATAGAATTGATAGAATAGTTTTAGAGATTATTTTTTCTAAGTTTTTGTTCTAAAAGAAAATCAACCTCAAGGCATAGTTCCTAATTCTAGAGAAGTAGAATTCGTCTTCAAAGAGTTTGTTCTTCAAGATTGAGGTTGTGTGTGTGTAATCTTGTAACTTCAAGCATTCAATACAAGTTTACAAGTTGGTCATTAAATTTATACTGTTTGTTTACTGTTTCATTGAATATCAAAGTGTTATTCCGCAAACTTCTTTGATATTGTTTCTGAGTATTTATAATTCTTGTTGAGAATTCGATCCTGACAAGTGGTATCAGAGCAAGTACTCTCAGAAACCTTCAATCATCTTTCTTTCTTGAAATCAAAAATCTTCAATGGCTAAAGATTTAGACTCTTCAAGCACAGAAATTCCCACAGAGGTAATTTCTAATCTTTGCTCTAAATCCTGTATTGACACTGTTAAAAGGTACAGGGATCACAACCAGATGATGAGTGATGACCTTAAGAGGTTAGAGAATGATATAAAAGACTATGTGAAAATTGTTGAGAGGTTTGAGGAACAAATTAAAGGTTTCCAAGCCAATGAGCTTCAACACATGTATGACACAAATTACTGGAAGTGGGAGAAAGATCAGTATGAGATTAAGCTTAAAAAGAAAGAAGAGGAGTGTGAGAAGATAAAAAGTGAGTATGAGAAAGCTAAGCTTGACATTGAGAAGTATTCATATGCTTCTAAAACCATGGATTCAATTCTAAAGGTCCAAATCCATGATAAGCTTAAGCCAGGAATAGGGTATCATACCACACCACCACCATACAACAACAACTACATTCCTCCTACTTCAGACCTGCTAGAGACCAAGGACAGGAAGGACTTGCCTGGGGGAGCTACTAAGGTAGATCCATTAGACAAAGTGGTGGTTGAAACAGACTCTGAAGAAGAGAACTCTAATGGTAAGAATGAGTATGATCACATAGAGATTCCCTTAGAAAATCACATTATTACCAATGAGGACTGTGGAAGGGCTTGGGTCAAATCAAAGGACATAGAGAAGACAGAGGGAAAGTCTGGTAAGGTCCATTACAAACATACCACTGTTGTGAATCCTATTCCTTGCAAACAGTGTGCATGCAATAAGCCTGAGCCCCTAAAACATGATAAAAGAAGGGGGAATCAAAGAAATTGGAATAATAAGTGGGCACAAAAACAAGAGGTTGATCTGAGTAAACTCAATAGACCAAAACCTTGTTTTATCTGTGGCAAATTGAATCATCTTGCCAAATATTGTTATTTCAATCCTATTAACCAAAGAGTCACTTTTCAAAGACAACCACAAAACTCTTTTGGTTATAGGAATCAAAGAAGGAATCTTATGGCTGAGAACAGAGCACCTAAAAAATTTCATGCCCAGAGCAAGTTTGCTAATATAAAGAAAAATACTCCAAATAAGCTAAGGAGTAATTTAAAGACAAAGAAAGCAAACAACTTTGTTCAGGTTTGGGTTCTAATTGTAAAGAAACCTGTTAGTACTGCTATCCCAGACAGTACTGCTAACAGAAATAGTGCTGCTAACTCAGTTAGTACTGCTAACCAAGTTAGTACTACTAACAAGGCTAGCGTTGCTTCTAGTAGTAATGCTGCCAAGCCTATAATCTTGACAAAGTATTCCAGCCATGAGATTCCTAAACAACTCATCTAGACTAAACTTACAGATTATATTGATGAGAAAGGACAACCCAAGACTACTTTGGCTTGGGTTCCCTCCAAGACTAACTAATTTATCAAGTGTGCAGGGCAACCAAAAGCTCAAGAGGAAGAGCATTTAGAATGCAGATAGTGGTTGCTCTTGGCACAAAATAGGTAACATGGATTGCCTTCAATTCTTCAAAAGATTTGATGGAGGACATGTTGCATTTGATTCAGAGGGAGGAATAATAAATGCTCAGGGCATGAGTTAAAAGGTAAGTTGCCTTTGGAAGATTTCATTGAGCATGATGCTACTAACCTGTCTGTTTAAGTGTTTCAGGTTGAGGTTAGTAATACTCCAGAGGGAGTGATGATAATGAAGGATCAAGAAGAAAAGGATCAGGGGATGAACAAAGTAGTAAAAAGGTATGAGTAAAAGGATGGTGTCAAAAAGTGTAAGTATAGTTATTGCTGCCAGTACAGTTTTAATACTGCCAGTGCAAAGTTAATACTGATAGCTCAGTTAATACTGCTAGTGGTTAATACTGCTCTCAGTTAATGCTGCTAGTTAGTTAATACTGCTAGTGGTTAATACTGCTCTCAGTTAATACTGCTAGTTAGTTAATACTGCTAGTGGTTAATACTGCTCTCAGTTAATGCTGCAAATTAGTTAATACTGCTAGTGGTTAATACTGCTCTCAGTTAATGATGCTAGCTAGTTAATACTGCTAGTGGTTAATACTGCTCTCAGTTAATGCTGCTAGCTAGTTAATACTGCTAGTGGTTAATATTGCTATCAGTTAATACTGCTAGTTAGTTAATACTGCTCGTGGTTAATACTGCTCTCAGTTAATACTGCTTATGTCCCATACACTATAAATACCCTTTCCCCGCCTAAAAGATCATAACGACTATTTGTCTACTGTTCATCTTCTCTCTAACCCTTTTCTCTCAAGTACCAAGTTTTTCAGGCAAGAACATTCAGGTTGAATGGCATCCATGGCATTCATCGACGAGCACAATGAAATCGCGATGCTCCAAAAGCCAAAGCAAGCTGCAGGATTTCATCAAATAGTGGATTTTCTGTAGACTAGCCATATCACCTATGCTCTGACAGTGTCTTCATCAATCTATATCGAGCATCAAAGGCAATTCCGGGCAAATGCCACCATTGTTACTAAGAATGGTGTGCAAGTGATCAAGACAAGTGTGTGTGGCAAACCCTTGACAGTTACTGAAGAGGTAATTCGCATCAGTCTACGTCTAGACGATGCCTCTGGTATCACCTCTATCTCTAATGATGAACTATTTTCTACTTTTACAAGAATGGGGTATGAAAGCCCATTGGGTGTGTTCAAGTTCTCAAAAGCAAAATTTTCACCCCAATGGCGTTTCTTTGTCCATAACCTTATGCATTGTATCTCTAAAAAGACTACTGGCTGGAGTGAGTTTAGTAGCACCATTGCTTATGATTTGGTGTGCTTGGCTACTGCCAGAAAGTATAATTTTTCTCAAATGATTTTTAATGATCTTGTCTCAAACCTGGGAAGTAAAAAGAGTTTTTAAATGTACCCCAGGTTTGTCCAAGAAGTTATCACCCATGAATTGACGGATATGCCTCACTTTGATGAGGTATATGTACCAAAAATCCCCAAAGGTAAGGTCTTTTCAAATATGAAAAGATCTCCTCTGGACTCGGAAGGAGTTGACACCCCATTGTTCTCTACAATGATGGTGGTGTCCCACACTGAAGAAGGTATGGCAGCAGGGTCAAGGCCCTCATTAGACCATCCCACTGCTAGCCAATCCCAACCTTCCCACTCTATATAAATCCCCCAGTCCCTACTTCATAAGCCAACTTCTTCTATCACCCAAACTTATAAAAGGAAACAGGTAAAGAAGGCTCCTTCCCTTTTGTACCATCAACCACTGAGCCTTTAAGCCCTCTAAGGGAGAATTCTCCTTTAGAGAATATCCACAGGGAAACAACAGGGGTGTGTCCCAACCCCAAGGAGGTGCTCACTAAGGTGGAGGTTGAGCATATGGGTGCCAAGGCTGCCACTACTCCTGCTAGCACAGAGGAGGTCAATGGCAACATACATAAGACCTTCCCCATGGAAACTTTGGGTGAGCAATCATCCAAAGGTCCCAGGTGCCAAGAAACCACGGGGGTGGATAGTGCTTCCGCTAGGTAGAAGACTTCCATTACAAAAAGATCCAATGATACTTCAAAAGAGGGTAACACTTCTGGAGAAGGTGAGGACAGATATAACTATTATGAATTGATGGAAACCATGGGAAACATCAACATGGATGTACTCAAACAGGGCAAAGATATAGAAGAGCTTAAACTCATAGTTCTGTCACAACAAGAACAAATCATCAACTTGAAGCAAATGGTAAGGAAATTGATTCTGCAAAGGAAGAAGAAACAATTTGTGCTCAGAAGGAGGAAACTAGTGATGGATGCTCCCAAAAAGGGGGAGTCAGAAGCTGATGCCAAAGCTAAGGGGGAGCAAGAGGAAAAACATGATGTTGAGGGGGAGAATGAGCAAGCAGCAGAAACAGAGCCAGCAGCATAAACCATTAATATTGCCAGTTCAAGTAAAGCAGCAGAAATGGTTAATACTGCTGATCTGAAAGAAGCAGCAGAAACAGTAAAAGAGGTCCTTACAGAGCTTGAGATTGCAGAAACACTCATCAAAGCCAAACATGATACTCCCAAGGTCATATCAAAGGCCAAAGGAGTTGTCATAAAAGAAAGAGGTAATGCAGCAAAGAACTCTAGCACTGAGAAGGTAATGGGTAAAGAGAAAGGTAAGGCAAAGCTAGTTGAATCTGATAAACCAATGAAGAAGCAGAAGCTGATTGAATAAGATGAAGCTCTAGCTAGGAAAATACAGGCAGAACTTGAAGAAGCAGAAAAAGTGCTAGTGGAAAAAGATAGAGAGATATCAAAAGCAATGGCTGCAGAACGAAATAAAGCCTATCAACAAAGCCTAGCAACAGAACAAGCCAAGCAGAAAGCCACATCTTTGAGGAAGTCTGGAAAGATCAAAATGGCTGCAAAGAAAAGACAACCTTCAAAGACATACCGGGGTGCTCAAGAGAGAAAAAAAATGATTACTTTTCTCAAGGGTGCAGTAGGTGTCAAGGTAGAGATGTTCTCAAAGATGTCTTTTGAGAAGCTCAAGAAGATGTATGATGCTGAGATGATAAAGCTTCAAGGGGATGATATTGCAAGGGTTGAAATGGAGAAAAGAATGAAAGAGAGCCATGATTTCTTACAAAAACCATTCCCTAATGAGCAAGAAACTCTAGAGAAGGAAGCAACAATTGGTGAAAGTCTAAGGACTTTAAAAAAAACAAAGATGATTGCCAGGAGAAAGCCTACAAAGAAGCTTAGATTAGTGGAAGAAGAGGCTGAAAATGTTGCTGAAGAAGAAGAGGCACCTGAGTCATCTATAATGAAAGAACCTGCAAGTACTGAGGATGTCAAAATGTACATGGTAGTGATGGACAAAGTGCCTGAACCAATTTCAGCAGAACCTGTAGGAGTTAAACCTCCTGAAGTCATTTACTGGGATGTTTTGGAAGTAGATGGCAAGGAGTATATCAGACTGAAGAGAAAAGATGAGAAATATGAAGTGTACAACATTTGGAACAAGATTGTCAGAACCTGCTCAAGGTCTGATATTGAAGAAATGTTTGAAATAGGAATGAAGTTATATGCAGAAGAACTGAAAGCTCCAGTGATTTCAATTACAAAGCTGATAATGGAGTATATGTGCATGATGTTCAATACTGATGAAGTGGAGGAGATCATAAGGAATGTTTTTCAAGCAGTTACTAATTGGACTTTATATGAAACTAGTGGAGTATATTCTGTGACTTTGGATAGAAATCATATAGAATACTTCCTAGTGGATAGAGTATACAACCATAGCAGACTGAAGCTTCATGCCATGCTGAAGAAGAAGCTAGGATGTATTCCAGATTCAGAAATGGCTAAATATCTGATCCAAAGAACAATTAATCAAAGTTTGGGGTTGGATGCAAATACTGGAATTTAGGCCATGATGGAGTTTTGGGAGCATCTTGAAGAATATCTGAAGAACTTGACTTCTTTTCATAAAAGTCAAGTTAGGGGGAGATTGTTGGGAACTGAAGAAAAGCTTAAGTGTTTAATGTTGCTAGTACAGAATTACTACTGTCAGAGGAATTCAAAGATAATGCTGCTAGGTATTACTACTTCTAGTAGAATTAATACTGCTAGTCAAAGTTAGTGCTGCTTGAACAAAGTTAGTACTGCTTAGCTAGTTAGTACTGCTAGAGGTTAGTGCTGCTTAGTAGTTAATGCTGCCAAGACTCAGTTAATGCTGCTTATGAGAAGAAGATTCGAATTACAAGAATGACAACTGGATAGACTGAAGATATTCATGGAAGATATTCTGAAGATATTTTATTAATTGTAATTATCTTTTGTCTTTAGTATATATAGAATAGATAGAATAGTTTTAGAGATTATTTTTTCTAAGTTTTTGTTCTAAAAGAAAATCAACCTCAAGGCATAGTTCCTAATTCTAGAGAAGTAGAATTCGTCTTGAAACAGTTTGTTCTTCAATATTGAGGTTGTGTGTGTGTAATCTTGTAACTTCAAGCATTCAATACAAGTTTACAAGTTGTTCATTAAATTTATACTGTTTGTTTACTGTTTCATTGAATATCAAAGTGTTATTCTACAAACTTCTTTGATATTGTTTCTGAGTATTTATAATTCTTGTTGAGAATTCGATCCTGACAATATCATTCAAATCAGATATTTTGGCGGGTGTGTGCCTTACATGGTATTTGTTTTAAAAACGTGTTGACGCGTGCAAATGTGTGTTGGATTGAAAAGACAAGTTTATGGCATTGGGTGATAAATTTTGACTTTTGGTGTGGGGGAAATATTATATATCTCTCTATAAATGAGTTAACTTTTGGTTATATAAAAAGAATCAAAACAACATTTGATCGCATGATTTTATAAGTGAGTTTTGTACAGACATGTGTTGTCATAACAATGAGAGTGAGAGTCGTTTGACACGCTCAGTGTAAGTAAGGTTGTAGTATTTTTATAAATCATGTGTGTAAAGTTCATCGAAAATATTTTCAAATGTGCCAACACCGATAACGGGGTGTGGTGAAGAGAAATTTTTCGTGGAGTTGAGGTTGAACGATACTTGAAATCGTTTTGCATGGTTAAGTTAGTGATAGGTCGTGTACACTCAATTTTGCTTTATAAGCTAAGTATTTTCTAAATTTTCAAACGTGTCAATAGTTTAAATAATTGTGTATCATGCATGAAGGCTATGAACTCTCTAGGTCGTGGGGAAGGGTTGCAATTAAGAATGATGAATGTTTAAGAGTGGAAGTGTGTCGCTCGATCAGAGGGTAGTAAATACTTGATATTGGTATTCTTCTAAGTAATGGTGGTGAATAGCGGAGGTGGTTAATGGAGGCATTGACTTATGAAATTAAGGATGATTGTACTCTAATGACTTATCGTGGCTTCATGACTTGAGATGTAGATGTCAGCAAACGGTTGTGTCTGGTGTGAAATTTGAAGTTGTAAAGATATTGTTGTCAATTAGTTGCTGTAGTGGAAGATATAGGTTTCTTTGGGGATCCTTGTTGGTTGGAGTCATAGTGAAAGTATCTCAATGCCGACTGTTGCTGTGGAAGTTAGAAACCATTTTTGTGGTGAATAGCGGGGCGCTGAAAAAATGAAGTAGTACTTATGGATAGTTTTGAGGAGTTTTGTGAAGAAGCGAAGAGTTATTCAGGAAAGTTGTGTACCTAATGTGATGTTGGGCAACCTTGTGTGGATCTTACATTGGAAGATCGCTAGTTTGGTCAGGTGGTTTTTTATCGATGAGGTCTTGATGGGTATGTGGGGGTGAAGTTTATATATAGCAGAACTGGAATGGGTTGCGCTTTGAGCATTTAAGACTTCGAGGTAGTACGTTTAATCCCGCAGGCTACTGGAGTTTGATTCCAGCAGGTCGCGATGAGCCGACAAGGAGTGATATCTTGTTGGATGGTTTCGAGTATCAAAGTTTTGCGATTTATTCAGGTTCGAGAAAGATAAGATCGTGAAATGCCTTGAAGTCCGATTTTAGTATTATGACTAGTGTGAGACGGCATATGTATGGTGCCAAATGGTCGTGGAGATGTACAGTTGTTCTGGGATGAGGTAGTAGAGTGATGGTTGTAACCATGAGTCGGTGACGTCTTTATGACATAGCTGGGAGTGCAAATCATTAAAGTGGTAAGGAGCTTCCTTGAGGATATGTAGAAGGCGGGCATTATCGTTGTAGGATGAACGTATTCGTTCGAAGATCTAGGGGGAATGATTTGTAAGTGGTAAGATTGTGGTTGGGATGCTAAGTTGAAAATAATTTTGTCAAATGATGGTTGACGGTTATCTAAGAGAGGAGCTATATGTCTTGGTTTATGGCAAGTTTTGGGCAGGATTATTTTATATCCTTAGAATGAATGTTGAAAGTGTTGAACTACTTAATTCAGGGGGTTGTGTAGTAGATAGGAAATCCGTGGGCATGTTGAAGTATCCTTTCGGAGTGAAGGGATCCTAGCAGAGTGGGCAGTCCTGTTTGGCGAGCGAAAATTGTGTGGCGCTTTTAAATGGTAGGTAATGTTTTAGAAGAGTTGGGTTGATTATATCGCATGAGAATTATGGATAGTCGGGTGATCAGGCAAGTAATGTAAATGTGAGTCGATACGTTTGGGAATCATCAAGGAATAGAGTAAGCAAGGTTGGGTGAGCAGTGTTTCTTGCAGCGAGGAGAGAGTGAAGATATCATGTCGGAAAGGTGGCAATTCTGAGAGTAAGAAGTTCATCAAGTGACACAAAATGTGGAGGTACGTTTTTAGATTTTGTTGTTAGCAAGTTTATAAATCCCTAGCATGGGTATGAGAGAGAGAAGATGGCGTCTCGGTGTGGTGTGATTGTTGATAAATAAAAATCGTGTGGCTGTCCCAAAAGTTCACACCTCTAATCAGTGAGTCGGTTGTTAGAAGTGGGTTTGAAGTCTTCAAGGAGGAAGGTAGAGGTGGTGGTATATAGTGCTCAGAACGAAGGACCACATCGTCAGTTTTGTTAATGCATGAAAAGGGATTCCAAGTGAGATAGTTGTTCAGTGTTAAACTATTTAAAAGGGTTTGTATGAGTTTGGATACTCTGTATTGAGCGGGTGAAGATGGGTTTTATTGTGCTTTTGGTTGAATGATTGTGGATGCAATGAGAAAGGGAGGTATGCGCCGGATTATTTGGCTAGTTAGAACCGATGGAGTACAAAGGTTTTGAATTATGGAAGTTTCTACCAATATAGGAAAAGTTTCAATAGATGACGTTGGGGCGATGTATATTCAGCGTGTAAGCATTGGATAAGCCGAGGAGTTGAGATCAATGTGGTTCGAAAAATAAAGTGTTGCTATGTTTGACTTATGTCGTACTAACAGGGGTTGCTTTCAAGGGCAAGTTACATGATGAAGATACTCGTGACTGTGAGTTGTTGGTGATGTCTACAGTTGATGACGAGTTATGTTGGAGAGTTGGGTGAGTACTTAGTCAGTGATGCATGTTATTGTGGTGTGACTCTCGGGTAAGGAAATTGATGTAATCTATGGGTAAATTTGATGGTTATGTACGACTATGTATTGATCAGAATGGCTTGGATAATCGAATGGTACTATTTTGGTTAGATTGAGAATTATGAGTCACTAGTCCCCAGCGGTGACAAATGTGAAGTTACCAGTCTCGCCTTGGAAGTGTGTGACCTTGTTAAGACATAGTCTCATTGGATTCAAGATCATCCAATCTGAAGATCGCAATTTGAAGCTAAAGCCGAAAAGTCGACTCTCGTTATTAAAGTCTATGTCTATTTGTAATAAATGTCAAAGTAAGTCAATGTAATTGTTTGAGTTTACTTAGATTTAAATATCTAAGTTATAGTATTGTAATAGCTTAGTTAATTATTAGTTACCTTTATTAGTTATCTAGTTTAGTTAGTTATATAATATCTAGATATTGTATATCTAGATATTTAGTAGTTAGATATTAGTTTAAGGAAGTGTGTTCAACACACTAGGTTTAGATATTGTGTCTCAATCTCTCTTACAATCAGATCACAATTCACACACACAAACACACACTTAAAGGTGTAATAGAGAGAAAACCGAGAACACAAATCCAAGCTTTAATCTGATCAACCTTGTAACCATTTCTATATATCAATAAAGGTTGGTAATCGTTATTGTGTTGTTTCTAAGAACTTGAAATTAGTATTGTTGTGGACCGACAGACTTGATTCAGAAAGAAATGGAAGTTAAGACCTAGAATTGATGGGCCATTACTATTGTGGAGCGCGTTGGGTAGGTAGCGTATAGACTGGATCTACCCGTGGATTCACGAGGAGTTCATCCCGTTTTTCATGTGTCGGAGCTCCAGAAATGTATAGCAAATAAGGATATTATTGTGCCAGTGGAGGATATTCAAGTAGAAGAGGAAATGACTTATGTGGAAAAACCGGTAGCCATTTTAGATCGTAAGGTGAAGAAATTAAAGAACAAGGAAATCCTTTTGGAAAAGGTTCAGTGGCAATTTCACAAGGGGCAGGAAGGGACTTGGGATTTAGAATCAGCTATGAGACCTCAATACCCTAGTCTGTTCAGCGTATGAATTCCGAGGACGGAATTCTTTTGAGGGGGGGGGGATATTGTAATAACCACACTTGAGAAATAAATTGGATGTTAGGGTGGTCTTTGCAAAAGGTCTATGTGGGTCCACAATACTTATCAAGTTTTATAGATTAACAACACATTAACGATTACCAACCTGTATTGATTAATAGAAATCGTTACAAGGTTCGGTATTGATCGATTGAGGCTTTTCTCTATGTGTTCTCTCTGTTTTACACCTTGAGTGTGTGTGTTCTTGTGTGTATGATATTTTCTTAGAGTGTTGAACACACTTGCTTCAACCAACATACATAATATCTAGAAAAACAATATCTAGATATTATATCTAACTAATTTCAAGATATTATAGTTAAACTAATATAATATCTAAACTAATTAAACTAATTACATAAACAATAAAATACAATTCAAACAAACTTTGACTATTTTATTACAAACGACTTAGACTAATATTAATGAGACGACTTTTCTGCTTTAGCTTCAGATTGCGATCTTCGTATTGTATGATCTTGAATCCAATGAGACTGTGTCCTAACAATCTCCCCCTTTGGATCAAGATCATTACGAAAATGATTTAGCAATACGATCTTCTCTTTCAGCACAGAAGATGCAATCTCTCACTTACTCTTCAAGATATAGTAAACTCCCCAAAAGATGTTGTTTTTCTCTCTTTCAGTTCATGGGAAGAAATTATCTCTAGTTTCAGCTCGAAATTCTTCATCAAAGTATTTTTAAAAGAAAATTTCTCTCGAATCAGCATATCTTCAGAATACTTTCTCTTTGAAGAATTCAATCATGGACGTGATACTTGAAACATGATTTGTTGGTTAGCTCTTCTCCATTTCTTGGGTAGATCTTCTCCCCCTTTTTGATGAGAAGTGTAACGATTTCATCAAAACTTGACGACAAGAAATGTTGATCATTAGTAGCCACTGATTCGTCAATGCAATAGATATTTATCCAGATCTTTGCAAATCTAGACAAAATAGTCATGTAACATCTGTTGCAATAAACAAATCAGTTAGAAACGCTTGTCAGTAACACTAAGTCACTGTGTGTAACGAATACACAATGGAAAGGAACTGTTTGATATTGACTCCCACAAAGGTAATTACTATAAACGTTATGACAAAGAAACTAATTCCTTGTGTGTTCGTGCTTGTGTTGAAAGAATTAAGCACTTGATGATTGCTTATAGGCTCAAAATTTGTGTAAACCACTGAGACAACAGTAAGTTAAACACAGACTCAATGTACATGAGTGAAGTGCGAAGGTGGGGCAGACTTCCTTCTTTTCAATATCTAGATTTTCCAAATGAAAATCAGATAGCATATGTGCTGCTTCCCCTTTGAAAATGAAACATTTTCCTGTTAAGAAGTAAATGAGTAGTTGGTTGGCTAATTTCAAGAGTTGGCATGGGCTAGTTGCCTGTTTCAGTAATGATCACCAAAGAATTGTGAAACATTAGAAATGTGGCTGCCCTGCTCAGATAGTAGTTGGTGTAGAGTTGTGATATTCTTTAAACTCTGTTCTCACACCCTCTTTCTTTTAATCATTTAGCTCACTGCTAACCGAACTCTATTTTTCATGATAACTCATTATCCAATCCACACTCATTTCTTTTGACTCCTCAAACCAAATCACTATGGATTAACTTCATGGGTAGAAATCACCGGTTAACGTGATTCCATAGAAGTTGTGTTAAGTCCTAGAACACTGATCTCGTATATCCTATATAGAATATGTTGCTCAAAATGATTTATAATCATGTAAGCTCATGTAGAACATTTAAAGTACACTCCCGAAATATAAAATCTTATGAAAAATCAGGAAGTGGTTTGAACGTTTAAGAATATGTTTTCAATGATTAAAAGTTGTCCTTCTTTCAATCACATATGAGATTAAGATAAAGGAATATACCTTTAAGTGCGATCTAACATCTCATGAAGCTTAGCTTAAAGTCATAAACATATGATCGTGTAATCTCTTCTCAAAAAAAAATCTGCAAAAGTCTTAAGTCAAGTCAAAGAAACTATATTCACTAATATTGAAAAAATAAAAAGCAGTAAAACAAATAACTTCTCTTACTCCCCCTGAAATTATGCATTTGATAAAATTATCATTTGAAAAGATATGCATTTAAAATTTCAGAAATAAATATGTACTCCCTCTTGTAGGTTGATTTCCTCTTTTGAGTATCCGAGTATAATCTCTCATATCAGCATTGGAGTAAGGTCTTCTTCTTTGAAGCACGGGTTCTGATCTGTTGTAATCAGAAGCCACTTTTGACATTGATGTCCAGATCTTGAGCTGATTTACTCAAGAACCATTGTCTTGACATTTAAGTCCGGGTTCTGATTTGTCGTAATCAGAAGCCTTTGTTCTTCTACTCCCCCTTGACAGTAGGTGCCTGCAACACAGAATCATTATTCTTCTTTGGTACCCACTGGTGTTTGGGTCCATATGTATTAGTTGTAGTTTGTATGGGGGTTATTGAGTAAGAACCATACCAGTAATGATCTTTGGTTCTGTGAACAGGATCATGTGTACGACAGTAAAACAAGAATTTTCCTTACCTGATAACATGATCATTTGATCTCTCGTGTAAACATGAGCAGGTTTACTTTTCAGCACATTGTTCGTCTTTTCATTAAGCGTATGTACACATGAGCTTTCATCTTTAACTGGTTTCTTCTTCCAGAAAAGATTTTCTTCCATGTAGCTCCCTCTTCTCGGAAGTGAACCTGAACCATCTAACTTTCTGTGAAAAGGAAGGTTAGTAGCACGAATCTAATTTGAAGATTTAGATTTATTAGGAAAATCAGATTTATGAGATTGGCTTTTCTTGCATTTACTAGAGGTGTTCTGTTTCGGTGAAAGCTGAGATTTATAAACACTTGGTAGAGCCTTTCCTTTTACAAGAAAAATAGAATGATCTGGAAGTAAAGCATTGAAATCAACCATATCTACTCCTTCTATACACCCTTCTTTAGAATTTGAAAAATCATTTGCAGACTCAAATAAGTCATCAAAGAAATCAGTAGAAGTGTGAGGTGCTTTTCAAACTGTAGAACACTTTTTAGATTTAGAATGAAAAACAGTGTTCTTCAAAACAGTAGAAAACACATTTTGTTCTATATTCACCAAAATTCTTTCGTCAGATAAGACATTTTCTAACTCAAATATTTTGCTTTCTAATACGATTGGAGGTAGATAAGTTTTATCTCGAACAGGTTTTGCCTCCATTTCAGTAGAAGAATATGTAGCAAAATATTCTTTTGAAAGAACATTTGGTTTTTCCGAAAGATAACTATCATTCAGTCTTGTATAACAGAATGGTAGTTGAATTTTTTTCAAATTCTTTCTATTTGTATCTTCTCTTGCCTCGACTTCTTCTGATGTTTTGGTAACAAATTTGGGTTTCAAATGAGAATGTTTACGAGCAACATACATATAATCTGCATTATATAAACCAGGTTGTTTTCTGATAACATGTTTCAGGTAAGGAGGATTATTACAACCTAATCCCCATTTTGCTTTAAAATCAGCCTCTTCATTTGGTGTATTCATGAAAATAGTTTGATCTATTTGGCCTACTGAGTAAAGTTTGGTTTCTAGACCATTTACCTTCTTGTTTAGATTCTTGTTCTCAAACTGCAACTTATAAACAATTAAGGCAATTTGTTTCTTTTCTAAATCAGACGTAGAAATTTGAGAAACAAAACCAGAAATCTCCTTTTCTAAAAAATCGTTTTGAAGATTAAAATCAGAAGCAGATTTGCATAGGGAATCCATGAGATCTTTGTTTCCAATAACTGACGTATTTAGCTTAAAGATCTTTTGATTACGCCTAGCAACTATGCCTTTTTCCCTTTTCAGTTTTGACTGAAGGTCTTGAAGTTCGACCATCATCGCATCCATTTTGATCATAAAAGTATTTTTTGATAAGTTCATTACCTCTTCAGCTGCTTCATTATCTGAATCATCATACTTTGCATGATTGGCCATTAAGCACATATTAGCAGTTTCTTCATTCTCTTCTTCTTCTTCCTCTTCAGAATGATCTAACCAGAATTCGTCTTCAGCCATTAACGCTTTTCCAGCTTCCTGTTGCTTGCCTAACATTAGTTTATTCTGGTAATACTCCGAATTACGAACCTTTGGCTTTCGACAGCTTGAGGCGTAATGTCCAACCATGCCACAGTTGTAGCATGTGATTGGGACATTAGCTTTCTTGTCTGTACTGGTGTAGTCATTCACAAATTGCTTCCTTTTCTTGAGATCTACTTCCTTCTACTCTTTCTCTATGCTCACGGTTCTTGGAGCTTGATGAAGAATATCTCTGTGTATTTGATCTCGGTTTCTTGTAAAATTTCTTTTGGAATGCACGGGTTAGTAATTGCAATGCTTGCTTGAGACTTTCTCCATCATCTCCATCAGATTCAGATTCAGTTTCTGATTCTGATTCAGAACTTGTAATTACTTTCTTCTTTTCCTTCTTATCTTTGACAACAAGTGCAACGGAATCAAGAACTTTCTCAACTTCCTTTTTCTTTCCACTCCTTTTCTCTTCTACTTCTTCTTCGTTCTACCTTAGGGTCTCATACACCTCGTGAAGAGGAATGTCACTCAGATCTTTCATCTGTTTCATTCTTCGTGTATGCTTTTTCCATTCAGGTTGAAAAACACTGAGAAACTTGACGTTGTTCTCAATCTGTTTCTTTTTAACTTTATTATTTGACAGCTCGTTCAAAAGCAGAACATATCATTCATAAGTGTCTGCTAGGCTTTCATCTTCAAAGGCTTTGAATTCTTCATAACTGTTTATACAGTTTACTACTTTCATCTGGTTTCCAACCTTAGATCCCATCATCATCTTTGGAAGTTGATCCCACATTTTCTTAGCAGTAGCTTTGTAGCTGTCTATTTTGATGTAGATATCATTCGGGATACTTTGAAGAATTAAAGATCTTGCTTGCTTATCAGCTTTAAAACAGTTCTTTTGTTCTTCAAAAAATTGGGCATACTCTACTGTAACAGTTTTCATCTTCTGTTCTCTTTCCACGTTCCCATCCTCACTGTCAGAAGAATCATCTTCAGCATCATCATCATCATCATCATCATCATCAGGTACTTGGACAGAAAGTGGTGCCATGGGACCTTCTTTTATTGATAAAAGAATGTTATCTCCGTTTACGTGTCGATCCACAAAGTCAAGAAATCTGTCTTTCCATTGTTCGTAATCCCCTTTAAACAGAACTGGGGGTTTGACATCCGTGTCAATGGAAAGAGCGTCTTTTGAAGTCATCATGTATTGATATAAATGTGCAATAAGAACTTGGATTTGACCGTTAGTCCAGGTAAAATTTGATCACACAAGAAATTTTGTCCCCCTAGGCAGACTTAGCACGGGGGTCAAGGGGCAACGCCCTTGCGGGGGTATGGGGGCAGCGCCCCTAGAGAAAAAATTTATGACAATTAAATACCCTATTACATTTTCGAAAAATTCTCAGAAAAAAAATATTCCAAGGTTGCTGGCGCAAAGTAAGATTTACGCGAGATGTTGGTTGCGCAAACTGAGGTTTGCGTGACTAGAGGATTGCGCAAACTGAGGTTTGCGTGACTAGAGGGTTGCGCAAACTGAGGTTTGCGTATTTCGTGGGTCGCGCAAACTGGGGTTTGCGTTTCAAGAAGGTTGCGCAAATTGAGGTTTGCGTATTACGTGAGTCACGCAAATTGGGGTTTGCGTTTCACTTGAGTCGCGAAAACTGATGTTCGCGTGAGCCGTTGGTCGTGAGAAGTGAGCTTTGCGTTTGCTTGTTGATGCGAGAAGTGAGGTTCGCGTAAGCTTTGAGTTGCGCAAAGTTGAAGTTTGCGTTTGAAGTAGGTTGCGCAAAGTTGAGGTTTGCGCAAGGAGTTGGTTGCGCAAAGTTGAGGTTTGCGCAAGCAGTTGGTTGCGCAAAGTTGAGGTTTGCGCGAGTTCGTCCCTGCAACTTCGAATTTCAACTAAAAAACCTTTCTAAACTTTGAATTAGCAGTCCCAACTTTGACAAATCGACCACTAACAGTTCTAGAACAGTTTGTTACCACTCGATTTCGATAAAAATCACTTTTTGAAGAAAAAATCGATGGCACAGTGACTTTTTGGTCGTGAAAAGTTTTGCACTAAAATCCCAAAATTTGAATTGATTAAAGTTCTAAACTGAAATCAAACACTACCATCTCGATTTAGCACACAAATCGATCAAGACCTGATCGATTTCTAACCCAAAAACATCCTAAATCACCAAAATGATTTTGAAATGAAGAACACAGAGTCGTTTTTATATAAACTTGATTTTGATCTATTATCAGGCTCGGATACCAATTGTGGATCCACAATACTTATCAAGTTTTATAGATTAACAACACATTAACGATTACCAACCTGTATTGATTAATAGAAATGGTTACAAGGTTCGGTATTGATCGATTGAGGCTTTTCTTTATGTGTTCTCTCTGTTTTACACCTTGAGTGTGTGTGTTCTTGTGTGTCTGGTATTTACTTAGAGTGTTGAACACACTTGCTTCAACCAACATACATAATATCTAAATATTATATCTAACTAATATCTAGATATTATAGTTAAACTAATATAATATCTAAACTAATTAGTTAAACAATAAAATACAATTCAAACTAACTTTGACTCTTTTATTGCGATCTTTTCTGCTTTAGCTTCAGATTGCGATCTTTGTATTGTATGATCTTGAATCCAATGAGACTGTGTCCTAACAATCTATAAAAAAGGGGTCTAAAGTGAAAAAAGAGAAATAAGAGGGATTTAACCCTAGGATTTGGGGTGATCGTTTCTGGTGGCTGGCATATTTTGGGGAAAGAGCGAGAGAGAGAACTGAAGTCGATCGATCGAAGGGGAGAACGAGGTTGTGTTGTTAGTGTTCATCAATTCTCCAAGGTAATTCCTATTTCCATTGTTCTTCGTTGAGTAAGGGTTTATCAATTGAATTTCTCAAGACTTTTGGTTGGGTATTTTGATATCAATTGTTCCTTTGGGTTCTGGTTTAGTTTTGAAATTTTTATATAAAAGTTTTGTGTGGTTAAGGGGATCTTTTTGTGAACCGAGGTCTACTTCTGTTTGAGGGATATTGGGTTGATTTAATATTGATTTCTGGGAATTAATCTGAGAATCGCGAAATCTGTATATCAAGTTTTGGGGGTTTCGTTCGAAATTTAGGAAGTGACTCCGGTCACCAGATCGTTTGGACCACGGTCGAAAGGGGAGACCCCGGTCTCTTAACACCGGTCAGCTTGAGGTGGGGGGGGGGGGGGGGTCAAGACCTCGGTCGCTTTATACTACGGTCAAGGGGGGATTATACCCCGGTCGTAAAACTCACACCGGGCGGCTCATTTTGGCCCCGGTCCCCGGGCTATGAGTCTGGGCCGAAGCCCAGGTTCAAGTTAAGTGTCATTTAAGTTAAGTTAGTTTGAAGTATTTTAGTGTTGGGCTTTATTTTCTAAGACCGACCCATTGTCCTTTATTATATTTCAAGGATTCAAAGTACTTTGTCTCGAGTGAGATTATTGTGGGCCAAGAATATTTTTAGGGAATAGGTGATGTGGGAATTATGGTTTTAAGGTCAACCTTGCTAAAATAGAAAGAATCGGGTGTTCATTGGTCAATGTTTCCTTTATATATAGGTTTCGGACCGAATTATAGAAGTAGACGCGAGTTTCGAGCTAAAGACGCCAGGTGAGTTTTTCTGAACTAAATCCTCCTGTTAGCGAAAGCATGTGAAAGTTTCATTTTAAACTTTGATTTATACATGATGGCATGAGTATTATGAAAATTATATGCAATCTTTGAAATGATGTTGCTTTAGTACTTACTTGCGAGTTTGATTTAAATGTTAAAGATGATTTTCTTGTTATTGACAAAGTGGAAATGTATGCATACATGGTCCTAAGCGTGTAGGCTCAAAGTCGGGGGGTGTGGCCTGCCTGTGCTCATACCGGGGAGTGTGTCCCAACAAAGGCAGTGTGAGTCACAGATACGCTGTCACCTTAGGGTGGCGGTAGTGTGAGCGAAGAAGTTTGCTGAAAGTTAAAGGTTTTTCCTTGAAGCTGAAAATGGTTTATTTTATGATAAGTCCTTGAATGTTTGATGAGTTAAAAATTGTTGTAAGAGGGGACTCACTAGACCTTTCGGTCTAACCCTCGCTATTTTCAAATCTAAAACTCTTTTCAGGTAAAGTGTGGCAATAGGAGGAGCATATAAGTTTTAAGTGAAGATACGAGCTGGAGTTGAACTAGAGGACCTCCATTGTAGACTCTTGTCTCTGTATTCTTAGTTGTGTACTAGGTTGTTTTTCCGCAAACCTTTTCTTTTTTTTAGATGTTGTATTGGACTGCTGGGCATTATTATTTAATAAAGTTAGTTCTGCTTAGTGTCGTGTGAGTTGGGGTGTTACAACGATAACCAGTATTTCCTACCAAGAAGTTATCCCGAGTGATCGAGAAGCGAGGTGTGAATATTTGAGTGTGGGTGTGTGATGAGGTAAAATGAAAAGAGTATTTGGTTAGAAGTGAGCTTAAATGTTTAAAAAGAAAGAGGGTGTGAGAACAAGAACTCTTCACCGACCACTTTTTGAGTCGGGCAACCACATTATTGATTGTTTCACAATTTTTTCGTGAACATCATTGAAATAGGCAGTTAGCCCATACCAACTCTTGCTTTATATCCCACCAGCTACTCATCTTTTTTCTTAATTAGAAGATGTTACAACTTTGATTGGGGACGCAACACATAATCTATCTCATCTTCATTTGGAAGATGTGGATATTGAAACAGAAGGAAGTCTTACCCACCTTTTGAGTCCGTGTATTACTATTTTTGCTCATACACAATTGAGTCCGTGTATTACTATTTTTGTTTCAATGGTTTACACATTTTGAGCCTACTATAAAGCATTCATGTTTAAATTCTTTCATACACAAGCACAAACACACAGAAAATTTGTTTTTCTGTTAGAACGTTCATATAATTACCTTGTGTTATTCGATGATTGAATGGAAGACCTGAGGAGTGATCATAAATAAAACTCCTTGAATAGTACATTCGTTGTACTAAGTGGATTCGTGCTACTTACAGGCATGTTAACTGATTCATTTGTTGATTCAGGGTTACACTCTTATTTGTTTTGTTGGTCCCTGCACGCATAAGGAAGATTAAGCATTGTTTGGTACCCACTTTTCAATGGGTCCTTTAGGGTTAGTGGAGATGGAAGGTTCAGTAATCTTCACAACAGATGAAGATTCAGCTTTAGTGGTAATCTTCACTTTGTTTAATTTCTTAACCTTAGTGGTAATATTCACTTTGGTTAATTTCTTAACCTTAGTGGTATTCTTCACCTTGGTCGATTTTTCAACTATAGTGACCTTTTCACCCTTGGTGGCATTCATCTTCACTTTAGCTGTTTTATCAGCTTTAGTGGCAGTCGGACATTTGCTTGCAATATGGTCAGTAAAACCACAGTGATAACATTCTCTGTATTTGAAAATGGTTTTAGGACCAGAAGTAGAAGGTTTTGCAAGTTTAAGATGAGCAGGGTCAGGTCCAAGAATGCTTTTCTCATGAGATCTGGGACGAATTTTCATTTCTTCAGATTTCATGGGTCTTAGATCAATCTTTAGCATTGGAGGACAGAGATCGAAGATTTCTATCACAGAGCTAGAGGATTGATTCACTGATGGTTTAGAAGGAACTTTCAGTTTTGCTTTCTTGGTAGCCTTCTGAGGACAAAGAATGGATTTTCCTTTATCCGCAGACTTAGTATCTTTGGATTTTTTCTCAGGGATAGAATTAGAAGAAGAACAGCGATAGAATTGATTATAAGAAGAGTCAAAGAAAGAGGTGACAAACGTTCCAAACTTAAGCGTGGAACTTTCTTCTTTTGTTTCATCCTGTGGTGTCCAAAAACCAACACCAGTTCTATCACTTTCAGGAATTTGAGCATTTATTATCTCAGGTATCTATCTCAGCCACGTATAAAGTGCCCTGCCATGCATTTAATGCAGAGGGTATAAATAGGAAGATCACCCCTTCATCTGAAGAGTGCTTAATCCTTGAACCCCGAAATAGAAACCTTTGTTTTCTATATCTCTTAATCCCCCATTCTATGAATTTATTGTGCAACCATCTTAATGTTTCTTAAGTTTGTTTAGATTGAGTCTGTCTTAATCTTATTCCGCAACAAACTTGTAAATTGTATTTGATTTATCAATAAACAATTTATTAAACTTTAATTCTTGTGTGTGTATTCAACCCCCACCTCTTCTACAAACTTTTTAAGCACCTTAGGGACCAACAAGTGGTATCAGAGCAGTTTGTTTAATCTAATAAACAAGATCTTGCTTTATTCTCTTCTTTGTTGTTCTAAATGGCACTTAACACAAACACAAACTACTATGATAATGGTTCACTTTCTAAACCTCCTCGATTTAGCCGAGATAACTTTTCTCTATGGAAAAATCAAATGATGCAATTTCTTGAAGGTGCGGATCCTACTATACCTGAATATATAGAAAATGGACCTATGAACCTGTTAGAATTATAGCTGTAGTTCCCGCTACTGCCACCACTGAAGTTGTCCTTGAACGCTATGTCGTTAAGGAAATAAGACAGTGGAGTGATGAAAATAAAAAGAAGGTAGAATTAGATGCAAGAGCAAAGACCGTTATTTCAATGGTTCTACCTGATGAAGTTTTCCATTCCATCATGCATCTGAAAACTTCTAAATAAAATTTGGGAAACCATATGTGTTCAATATGAGGGCACCACTGAAATTCAAGAAACTCGTAAGATTAACTTGGTAAGACAGTATGAAAGTTTCATCGCTGGTAAGGATGAATCTCTCTCTGACGTTCATCAGCGGTTTAACTGCTTAATCATTGACCTAGGAACTGTTGGCAGGACCTATTCTAATTCTGAGGTCCTAACAAAATTCTTAGAATGTTTTCCTGAAAGCTGGGACAGTTATTCAATATGTCTTAAGCTTACAAAAGACTTAAATTCTCTTTCTCTCAGCACTCTGTATGGAATATTGTTGTTGGGAACTGAAGAAAAGCTCAAGTGTTTAATGCTGCTAGTTCAGAGTTACTACAGCCAGAGGAATTCAAAGATAATGCTGCTAGGTATTACTACTTCTAGTAGAATTAATATTGCTAGTCAAAGTTAGGGCTGCTTGAACAAAGTTAGTACTGCTTAGCTAGTTAGTACTGCTAGAGGTTAGTGTTGCTTAGTAGTTAATGCTGCCAAGACTCAGTTAATGCTTCTAAGGTGATCAAGATGATTAATGTTGCTTATGAGATGGAGATCCGAATTACAAGAATAACAGCTGGATAGACTGAAGATATTCATGGAAGATATTCTGAAGATATTTTATTAATTGTAATTATCTTTTGTCTTTAGTATATGTATAGAATTGATAGAATAGTTTTAGAGAGATTTATTGATTGTAAGTTTTTGTTCTAGAAAAAATCAACCTCAAGGCATAGTTCCTAATTCTAGAGAAGTAGAATTCGTCTTGAAAGAATATGTTCTTCAAGATTGAGGTTTTGTGTGTGAAATCTTGTAACTTCAAGCATTCTATACAAGTTTACAAGTTGTTCATCAAATTTATACTGTTTTGTTTACTGTTTCATTGAATATCAAAGTGTTATTCCGCAAACTTCTTTGATATTGTTTCTGAGTATTTATAATTCTTGTTGAGAATTCGATCCTGACAAGTGGTATCAGAGCCATATTTTTCAGAAACATTCATTCATAATGGAAAACATTGTTGATTCAAACAGTACCTTGGTCTCAAAGGTTCCAATGCTCAGACCCATTGAATTCGACATGTGGAAGATCAGAATCAAGCAATACATACTCCTCACTGATTATTCTATGTGGGACATCATTGAGAATGGCCCATCTGAAGCAGGGAAGATTGGTGCAGATGGAAAGAGAACACCATGTTAATGCACATATTTATTGGATTCAAGATCATAATTATCTGAAGATGGAAATCTGAAGTTAAAGATGATAAAGTCGTCTCAACAAATAGTCTAGGGTCCTTTTGTAATAATTAGTCAAAGTATGTTTCCGTAATTTAATTATTTGTCTTTTATTTTAGTTGTTAGTTGTTATTAGTTTGTTGGGCCAAGCCTTGCTAGCCTAGCCCATTAGGCTATATGGCCTAAATATAATTAGTTTTTGGTTAGAGTAATTAGGTTAAGGATTTTAATTGCAAAATTAATTATTGAGAAAGTGTGTTGGGTGGTGGTGTGGGCCGTGAACAGTAGAAAGGAGAAAGAGATCGATTTCAATTCCAAGCTTGTAATCTTGTTGAATCCATTGAATATCAATATCAGGTTTGATTTATTATATTGTTTATGTGATTGCTTGTTTGAATGATTGCATATCGGGACACACAATTGGTATCAGAGCATGTACAGATTGGATTGAATAAGTTTTTTTGTTCGGTTCTAATTTTCTGTCAAAGATTCATGTTTTTTTTTATTGTGTGATTGTTCATTCAAGTTGATATTAGTTTGATTGTGTTTGTTTTGTATATTATAGTGATTGGGTATTGTTTGATTTGATAATTGCATTGTTTTTTATTATCAATTTGTTGAATTTGGTTTTCTGGGTTCGGTTTGGAGACGGCACTGTGTGCTCAATCGAATTCTTCATAAAGTGGTTTTTAGTGAAATTAATTAGTAGCTATCGTTCTATTCGTTTAATCGATCATGTATGCAAAGTTTGGTTGGTCAATTTTGAGTTTTGATTAGTTTCTGGGCTGAGTTTTGAGTTTCTGGGTCGATTCTGTATCAAGAACACTCCGGTCGAACATATAGGTCTTTGTTTCTATCGGTCTAAGTCCACTTCCGGTCGAATACCTTTATCGGTCTATAGCATTCGACCGGGACCCTCACTGTCCCATCCGGTCTTAACACTACCGGTCTTTCATACTATCGGTCGAAGCATAGAATCGGTCGAACAACCATCCGGTCTTAACAATCATCCGGTCTTAGCAACATCCGGTCTTAACACTACCGGTCTTTCATATTATCAGTCTTGCACTATATCGGTCAAATCATTCGACCGGACTTTACAAGTTCCCGGTCGAAGGCAATATCGGTCTTTGCACTTCCCCGGTCGAACAAGTTCTCAGTCGAACTCTCGACCGGTTTTTACAAGTCTCCGGTCGAATTAATACCGGTCGAAGCACATCCCCGGTCGATTTTTATTTTAATTTATTTTTTTTAAACTGTAATAGGGCATCTAAATGTCAAAGTTCTGTTCGTGATCAGATTTTTCTGAATTTCATTCTAAGATTTTCAGTATTGTGTGATTTTATCTTGACTTCTAACGATCTCATCCAGTTGCTTGTTTCAATATCAGATAAGTTTGATTTCTAATCATATAAGTAAAGATGTCTCGGGAAGCTCTTGCTATTGGAACAGATGTGAAGCCACCAGTACTCTTCAAGGGGGAGTACAAGCAATGGAAGGACAGATTTTTGGATTTCATTGATCGACATGATTTGGGAGATGAAATCAGAAAATCTCTGAAAGAAGGGGTCATGACACCTCCGACCAAGATTCTTACTGTAGCTGGAGAAAATGGTCAAGAAGAAGAGACAGAGTATAAATTACCGATTGGTGAATACTCGGAAGATCAGCTGAATAGACACAAGGGTGACAAGCTGGCAAGATCATTTATTCTCCAAGGCATACCGAATGAAATATATGTCAAGATTGACAGCTACAATGCTACCGGTAAGCAAATATGGGATCAATTGGAGAAGATGATGATCGGATCTAAAGTCGGCAACCAGCTCAAAGTATCTACCTGCTTGAATAATTATGAAGAGTTCAAAGCCAAAGCTGGAGAGTCACTCGAAGACACGTATGACAGATTTGTCACATTGCTGAACGAGCTCAGCAAAAACAAGATCAGCAAATCTCATGTGGAGCTGAATGTGAAATTCCTCAGCAATCTTCAGCCTGAGTGGAAGAGGTTCACCCGTCAGATGAGGCAGTTGAAGGATTTACATGACATTCCTCTTCATGAAGTCTATGAAATCCTCAGACAGAATGAGGAAGAAGTAGAAGAGATCAAGGCTGAGATGAAAAAGGCTGACAAAGCTGTTGCTGATCCAGTTGCTCTTGTGGTTAAGAAGTCAAAGAAGAAGAAGGTGATAGAATCTGATTCGGAAGAAACTGATAGTGAGGCAAAGTCTGAAACTGACGATTGTGAAAAACTGATGGAAACCATGCTCATGTTAACCAAGGCTTTCCAAAAGAAGTTCTATAAAAAGCCAAACTCCAATAGGCAGCGATATTCGTCTGGTCCGAACAACTACAAGCATAAAGAGAAAGTTGAAGAAAGGAGATCAGAAGAAAAGAAGAAGGATGGAGCTGAAGAGATCAAGAAAGAAGAACCGATTAAGTGCTACAACTGTGGTAGACTCGGTCATTTTGCCAAGGACTGCCGCAAATCAAAAGTCCGAAACTCAGACTATTACAAGAATAAAATGCTTCTAGCCAAGCAACAAGAGGCTGGAAAAGCATTAATGGTCGAGGATGATTACTGGCTCGACCACTCGGATGAAGAATCTGAAGAAGGAGAGAAGGACGAGATAGCACATATGTGCTTGATGGGGAAGAACCAGTCAAACGCTGAAGTTGATTCGGATGATGGAGATACTGATGACGTATGTAACTTTACTGAATTTGATTTATTAAACCAAATGCATGCCATGATGTCTAAACTCCAAGAATTAGAGTCGAACCTGAAGCGTGAAAGAGGTGTCATAAATGAGAAAAATCAATGTATACATAAACTTAGTAATGATATTGCTGAGAAAAATGTATTAATTGACACTTTGCACAAAAATATAGACACCAGCGCTAAAGAAAAGACTATAATTCATAAAGAGTTATCTGAAACTGATTCAAAGTTTAAAGAATGTGAGTTTAAATCTAGAGAGATTGCTAAAAGGTACTTTTCTACTTCAAAAGAGAATAAATCTTTAATAGAAAAGGTGAATGCTTTGGAAGAAAAATTACATACTTTGGGTCAAACTGAACATACTATTCATTTGAACAAACCTAAAGAGAAACCTGATACTTGAGGACATGGTTACAAGAACCCACATCATCTCAAAAAGGGTATATCTGAAGTGCCCGCACTTTATGACTTTGGGTTTATGTTTTGCCTTCTCAACATCAAGAACTCAAACCTTTTTGGACTAGTCTATCGGAAAAAGATAAAGCCAAGGAATATGATAAAAGAAAGAACACAACTAAAGTTCAACTTCCATTTCACTATGAGAAGTTGAATAACAGTTATCGTTCTAATAAATCAAAATTTCTTTCAAATGATTATTTTGAAAGTTATTCTGTTAAAGAGTTGGAGACTAAACCCATTGAAGGCAAGCTTTACGTCCCTCCCCTCGTTTTGGAAAGTAAAATTTCTGAACTTGAGAATACTCTTACAGATGAAAGAATTTTGATGGACTTAGAACAAACTGTATTTTCAACAGTGTTCAAAAATTCTAATTTTCCTAAACTTTCCAAAGCTTTAAATTCGGATGACAGATCTGGTTCACTTGATAATGAGCTTAATTTCTTAAACTCTGAAGGTGTTTTAAATAAGTGTGTTTCTTAGTTTAATTTTTCTTCTAAACTTCCTGATCATTCATTTTGTGTTGTTAATTCCTTTGGATTACCCAGTGTGCTTGAAAAGGGTGAAACATCAACGAAAGTTGATAAATCAGTCTCTGTGAAATCTAAGAAAGCAAAAGGTAAGAAGCAAAAAGCTCAACTTTCAAAGAAACCGATCCTCACTGGTAATCCAAAGAAGAAGAATTCTATTAATTCTCATCGTTCTAACTCTAAAGTTTCACATGTTTCAGATTTGAGAAAGCAAAGGGTTGGAGTTAAGACTGCATGGATACTGAAACAGAAGATAGACGAGAAAGCTAAATCTAGTTCTAGTTTTATTTTGAATAAAAATACTTCTAGTAAAGATGATTTGAGTGTGAATGTTGCTACTTTTAAAAATAATCTTGTTGATTCTCGCAAGAAATATTCTATAAAGCAATTATTTCAGTTAGCTCCATCTAGTACTAAAAAGTTTTTAAATTATGGTGAATGTGATTATGCTTCTCGTAGATATTCTGATTTGTGGTATGGTTCATATAATGTTTCATCTTATCATTATCATACGTCTAATCATGCTTCTGGTTTTCAAAGAAAAAGCGGACCCAAATTTAAATGGGTGCCAAAATCAAGTACTAACAGTGGAGGTCCCATTTTTAAATGGGTTCCTAAACCTCTTCTTTCTTGATTTGTGTTGTGCAGACCCGTCATATGTGGTATTTGGATAGTGGGTGTTCCAAACATATGACCGGGCAGAAGAGTATGTTGTCTAATTATAAGGACAAATACTGTGGCACAGTTCGTTTTGGGAATGATCAGTTTTCACCTATTTTGGGATATGGTGATGTTGTACATGAAAATCTTACGATCAAGAAGGTGAGTTACGTTGAAGGCTTAGGGCACAACCTATTCAGCATTGGCCAGTTCTGCGACAAAGATTTAGAGGTTTATTTCAAGGCCAAGACATGTTCAGTTCGCACTGAAGAAGGAAAAGAACTCCTGGTCGGATCTCGCAAGTCAAACATCTACACCATCAATTTGTCAAAGGTCCAGGCTGACAATCAGGTTTGCCTACTATCAAAGGTCTCGATGCAATAAAGCTGGTTATGGCATCGACGGCTTTCTCACCTCAACTTTCGGTACTTCAATAAGCTGGTTAGTGGTAAGCTAGTGAAAGGTCTTCCAGAGCTGAAGTATGCGAAAGAACATCTATGTGCAGCGTGTGAAAAGGGAAAGATGAAGAGAGCCCCACACAAACCAAAGCCTGAACCTAGTACCAACTCTCCATTAGAGTTGTTGCATATGGATCTATGCGGTCCTATGCGAACTCAAAGCTTAGGAGGAAAGAAGTATGGGTTGGTTATTGTGGATGACTATACGCGATACACTTGGGTTAAGTTTCTACGGTCTAAAGATGAGACTCCCGATGTTCTCATTACGTTTTTGAAGACGACCCAAGTCAATCTACAAAAACAAGTCAAGATTCTCAGGACTGACAACGGCACAGAGTTCATGAACAAGACAGTTGAAGAATATCTCGAATCAGTCGGGATATCACATCAATACTCTGCTGCTCGCACACCTCAACAGAACGGCGTCGTCGAAAGGCGAAATCGTACACTTGTTGAGGCCGCTCGAACAATGCTCAGCCAATCTGAATTACCTTTATTTTTGTGGGTTGAAGCTATATCGACTGCGTGTCACACTCAGAATTGCTCCATGATACACCGCCGATTTCAGAAGACTCCGTATGCGTTGATCAACAACCGCACACCAACCATTAAATATTTTCATGTTTTTGGTTGTACGTGTTATGTTCTAAACGACCGAGAGAATCTGAACAAGTTCAGTGCTAAGGCGGATGAAGGCATCTTTGTTGGTTATTCCTCTACATCGTCTACATATCGTGTTTATTTAAAGAAGTCGAAGACAGTGATCGAGAGCGTCAATGTTACATTTGATGAGGAAATGGCTTCTGAGCACATCAGTTCAGAACCCATCATTACTGGAGTATTAGTTTCTGGACCAACCAGTCTAGGACCTGCACCTCAAGAGAACAAATCAGATGGCGCTTCGTCGTCTACTTCGAATTTATCTGATTTGGATTTATTATTTGAACTGTTCTATGATGAATTTCTTGGTTCTAAATTGCCTAACTCTGTTGTGATTGACAGGATAGAAGACTCGATGACTACTCATCCGACCACTTCCGATATCTCTACTGAATTTGGTTCCCCTATTCAGCAAGAAGTTCCAGTTCAAAAGCCTACCCCAACAGTTGAAGTTGTGACCAACAATGCCGAGACAGAAGTAGCTGACTCCATAGGATGTACTGTAGGGACTGATCAACAGATTGACCAAGTTGTACCTACTGCTACTTCTGCAACAACTACTTCAACTGAAGCCCCCGTTAATTCTGAAACATCTGAAGGAGATACCAGTGGATTCCTAGATGCGGACAATGATCAACATGCATCTAATCCACTCCCTCATGAACATAAGTGGACCAAAGAGCACCCAATACATCAAATTATGGGAGATCCTTCTGCACCGGTACAAACTAGGTCTGCAACATCAAATCTATGTATGTATGAATCCTTTCTGAGCAAAATCGAGCCTACACGCGTATCTGAGGCCCTTGACTATTCAGATTGGGTAACTGTGATGCAAGATGAGCTGAATCAGTTTGAAGCACTAAAAGTTTGGAGACTCGTACCCAAACTGCAAGGTAAAACCATCATTGGTACGAAATGGGTGTTCAAAAACAAAAAAGATGAAGATGGCACCGTTATCCGAAACAAAGCACGACTTGTCACCAAGGGATATAGGCAAGAAGAAGGAATAGACTACGATGAGACTTATGCTCCAGTGGCACGTATAAAGGCAATTCGGATGTTCTTAGCCTACGCTGCCAACAAGAACTTCACCGTCTATCAAATGGACGTGAAGACAGCTTTTCTGAATGGAGTACTCAAGGAAGAAGTCTACGTCTCACAGCTAGAAGGGTTTGTAAATCCAGATAAGCCGAACCACGTCTACATCTTGGACAAAGCTCTTTATGGACTGAAACAAGCTCCTCGCGCCTGGTATGATATCCTATCTCAATTCTTGGTTAAGTCAGGTTTCACAAAAGGTACGGTTGATACCACTCTTTTTATTAAAAAGGATAAAGGCGATATCATTCTAATTCAAATATATGTGGATGAAATTATTTTTGGTTCTACAAATCCTAAGTACTGTAGGAACTTTGCAAACCTCATGGTGTCTCGTTTTCAAATGAGCATGATGGGAGAGATGGATTTCTTTCTCGGATTGCAAGTCAAACAATTTTCAATGGGGATCTTTATCAATCAATCTAAATACATTCTGGATATTCTTCGGAAGTTCAAAATGGAAAACTGTAAACCGATTGGTACCCAAATGGCACCTGGTACTAAGATTGGCACCGATCTTTCGGGAAAGGCTGTTGATGTTAGGACTTATAGAGGAATGATAGGTTCCTTAATGTATCTCACTTCTAGTAGGCCGGATATAATGTTTTCTACATGCTTATGTGCTAGATATCAGGCCAATCCTAAGGAATCCCATTTGTCTGCTGTAAAGCGGATTTTCAGATATCTGAAGGGGACTGCAGATCTTGGTATGTGGTATCCTAAGGATACAAGCTTTGAACTAACATCTTATTCAGACGCAGATCATGCTGGTTGCATGTTAGACAGGAAAAGCACCTCGGTTCATATACAATTTCTTGGAGATAAACTCGTCAGTTGGGCTTCGAAGAAGCAATTATGTGTCTCCACATCAACGGCCGAAGCGGAATATGTAGCTGCTGCTAGCTACTGTTCTCAGGTCTTGTGGATGAGAACACAACTGCGAGACTATGGATTTCATTTCAATAGAATCCCGATCTATTGTGATTCGAAGAGCGCTATTGCGATTACCGCTAACCTGTTCAGCATACTAAAACCAAACACATAGATGTCCGATATCATTTTATAAAAGATAATGTAGAAAAGGGGACAATTGAACTTTACTTTGTAAAAACCGATTATCAGCTTGCAGATTTGTTTACCAAACCTTTAGACGAAAAGAGATTTAATTTTCTTGTCTCAAGACTTGGTATGCTAAATCTTAAGACCTAATCGGTAGTTACCTATTAAAGTTTCTTATTGTATTTCTTTATCATTTCTTTTTTATTATTTCCGCATGATACCTGCTCTTTAATAGTTTGTTCATGATCTGAGGGGGAGTGTGAGAAGTATCTTATAGATGATAAATGTTAGTTTGAGGGGGAGCAATTTTGAATGCACTGTACTTACTGATCGACTTGTTAGTAATGCATAAAATTAGGGGGAGCGATCAAGTCAAAGGAGTATGGCGATGACTTCTGATTATTTCTGATCAGAACTCGTACATCAATTGTTTTACTGCTTTATGTCATTTCAATTTCAGTGAATAAAGTTACTTTGACTAGACTTTTAGACTTTTGTAGGTTGAGAGATGCTTCAAAGATCATATCTATATGCCTTTAAGCTTGACTTCGTGAGATGTAAGACTGTACTCAAAAGGTATAATTCTTAATCTTCATTTCATCTATGGTTGAAAGAAGGACAACTTTCAATCATAAGAAAACATGTTCTTAAATGTTCAAACCACTTCCCAATTCTCAAAAAGATTTCTTGATTTGGAAGTGTGATTTTAAATGTTTTCTGCTTCATCATTGAGCCTTAACTGATAAAGTTAAATCACCTGAGCATCTTATGCTTCATAGGAAAACATGGGATCAGTGTGCTAGGACTTAAGTGAACTTCTATGGATTCACGTTAACCAGTGTTTCCTACCTAAGAATTTAATCCTGTAGTGAAAGAATGTGAGGAGTCCAACAAGAAATGAGTGTGGGATGTGTGATGAGGGACAATATTAAAAGAGAGTTTGGTTAGTTGTGAGCTTAAAGATTAAAAGAAAGAGGGTGAGAGATCAGAGTAAAAGAATTTTTAAACTCTGCACCAACTACTTTCTGAGTCGGGCAGCCACATTTCTAATGCTTCACAATTCTTGAAGAACATTATTGAAACAGGTAACTAGCCCATGCCAACTCTTGACTTTACCCCACCATCTACTCATTTTCTTCTCAACAAGAAAATGTTTCATTTTCAAAGGGGACGCAGCACATATGCTATTTGATTTTCATTTGGAAAATCTGGATATTGAAAAGAAGGAAGTCTGCCCCACCTTCACACTTTACTAATGCACATTGAATCTGTGTTTAACTACTTGTCTCAGTGGTTTACACTTATTTGAGCCTTATAAGCAAACATCATCTGCTTAATTTATTCTATCACTTGCACGAACACCCAAAGAATTTGTTTCTTTGTCATAACGTTCATAGAAATTGCCTTTGTGGTGTTTCGATGATTGAATGGAAGCCCTGGGGGAGTGAACATCATAAAAGCTCCTTTATATTGTGTATTCGTTACACACAGTGACTTTGTGTTACTGACAGGCAGTTTTAACTGATTCATTTGTTGCTTCATGTGTTACACTTCATTTTCTAATTTGTCTAGATTTGCAAAGATCTGGATGAACATCTTAATGAATTGACGGATAATCAGTGGTTCTGTTTGCAAGATCGATAGTGGAATAAATTTCTTGAAGACACGTTTTGTTGAACTCTTTTCATCAAAAAGAATGAAAGTACTCTGAAGATATGATGATATGAAGAAATTTTCCTTGAAGATGCTTTACTGGAGATAATTTCTTTCCAAGAGATATTCTCATCGATTGGGGAGATTGCTACATTCTGAAGACAAAGAGGAAGATTACATTTTCTGAGCTTAAAAAAATGATCTTGATCCAAAGGGGGAGATTGTTAATGCACATATTTATTGGATTCAAGATCATAATTATCTGAAGATGGAAATCTGAAGTTAAACCTGATAAAGTCGTCTCAACAAATAGTCTAGGGTCCTTTTGTAATAATTAGTCAAAGTATGTTTCCGTAATTTAATTATTTGTCTTTTATTTTAGTTGTTAGTTGTTATTAGTTTGTTGGGCCAAGCCTTGCTAGCCTAGCCCATTAGGCTATATGGCCTAAATATAATTAGTTTTTGGTTAGAGTAATTAGGTTAGAGATCTCAATTGCAAATTAATTATTGAGAAAGGGTGTTGGATGGTGGTGGCACCGTGAACAGTAGAAAGGAGAAAGAGATCGATTTCAATTCCAAGCTTGTAATCCTGTTGAACCCATTGAATATCAATATCAGGTTTGATTTATCGTATTGTTTATGTGATTGCTTGTTTGAATGATTGAATATTGGGACACACACACCACCAAAAACTGATGCAGAGAGAAAGACTAGACAGACAGAGATGAAAGCCTTGAGCACTTTGCTCTTGCCTATTCCCAATGAATATCAACATCACTTCTGTAATTGCACTGATGCACAGATGCTCTGGAATGCTCTAGAGAAATGATTCTCTGGTACCAAAAGTACGAAAAGAAATCAGAAGGCCATACTGAAGCAACAGTATGAGAACTTTGTGTCAACAAAGAATGAGTCCATGACTCAAACTTTTGACAGGTTCAACAAGCTAATTGGTGAACTAGATACAGTTGGAGTACAAATTGATCAAGATGATCTGAACAGGAAGTTACTAAGGTCCCTGGGTGATGAATGGATCATGTATACTGTCTCTTTCAGACAGAATGATCAACTGGAAGAAAAGGAACTTGATGATCTATACAATGATCTAAGAGTTTTTGAATCTGAGGTAGAGGCTAAGAAGAAGCCTTCTGGGTATGTTCACAATGCTGCACTCTTATCAGCATCAATTGATTCTACTTCTAATCCTGAATCAGTTAGTGCTGCTAATGGAGCAAATCAAGAGAAAGGCACTGAAACTGTGTTTGAAGCCATTCTGTCCAGTCATGGAAACTCTTCTCTAATTAATGATGACTTGGAACAACTCCATCCAGATGACCTTGAAGATATGGACATTAAATGGCAGATGGCCATGCTCTCTATGAGAGTTAAGAAGTTCATCAAGAGAACTGGGAGGAACAACTTCTCCCAAAGAAGAGAATATGGAGCAGGTTTTGACAAGTCTAAGGTGGAATGCTATAAATGCCATCAAAAGGGACACTTTGCTAGGGAATGCAGAAGTGGAGTGTCTCACAACAACAACCACCAACAAGCTCAGTCTGAAAGCTTCAATAATAACAGAAAATCTGCAAAAGCCTTAGTCTCTCAACAAGGTATGGGGTTTGATTGGAGTGATCAAGCTGAAGAAGCCATCCAAAACCAAGCTCTAAGGGCAGAGGTGTCTGATCTCCCAGCAGAGGTAACTTCTAATCTTTGTACTCAAAACTGCATTAACACTGTAAAAAGGTACAGGGATCACAATCAGAAAATGAGTGATGACCTGAAGAGATTAGAAAAGGACATAAAAGATTATGTTAGGATTGTTGAGAGGTTTGAAGAGCAGATTAAGAGTTTTCAAGCCAATGAGCTTCAACATTCTTATGACACAAACTACTGGAAGTGGGAGAAGAATGACTTAGAACTTCAACTGACCAAATCCAAAGAAGAGAGTGAAAAGTTAAGAGGAGAGCTAGCTAAAATTAAGCTAGATCTAGAAAAGTTTTCAAATGCTTCCAAAGCAATGGATTCTTTACTACAAACTCAGATTCATGATAAATTGAGAAGAGGAATAGGATATAATTCCACACCACCACCCTACAACAACAACTACATCCCTCCTAGTTCAGATTTGTTAGAGACAAAGGATAGGAAGGAATTGCCTGAGGGAGCAACTGAGATTGGTCCCTTAGATGAAGTAGTTGTTAAGGATAAAACTGAGAAAGAAACTATCAAAAGTAAGGACAGCACTGTGAGTGGTAGGATTCCTATAGAAAACCACATAATTACCAATGAAGGATGTGGAAAGCATTGGGTCAAGTCAAATAAGGTGGAGAAGACTAAGGGAAAGAACAAGGAGATTCACTATAAGCAGACCACTGTTGTGAACCCTATCCCTTGCAAACAGTGTGCTTGCACTAAATCTAAGCCCCAAAAACATGATAAAAAGAGGGGTAATCAAAGGAACTGGAATAATCAATGGGCACAAAAACAAGGGGTTGATCTGAGTAAAATCAATAGACCAAAACCCTGTTTTATTTGTGGAAAGATTAATCACATTGCCAAATATTTCTATTTCAATCCTATGAACCAAAGGATGAATTTTCAGAGACCTACTCAAAAACCCTTTGATTATAGGAAGAAAGAAAAGAACCATGTGGCCAAGAAAACTGTTAAATCTAAAAGCCACATGAAGAAACAGAATATGGAAGACAGTGTCAAGATGTGGATTCCTAAAAGTACTAAAACTGTTAGTGCTGCTACTGCAAATAGTGCTGCTGACAGTGATAGTGCTGCTAGAAGCAATACTACTGCTACCAATGTTAGTGCTGCTAACATTGTTAGTACTTCTTCAAATGTTAATACTGCTAACTCTGTTAGTGCTGCCAACATGGTTAATATTGCTAAACCTGTTAGTGCTGCTAACTCTGTTAGTACTTCTAAAGAGAGTATTGCTTCTAGTATTAGTGCTGCTAGACCAATAATCTTGACAAAGTACTCCAATAACAAGTGTTCTGATTTTAAAAATCTTATTAAAAAGGAATGCAAGTATTTTGATGAGAAAGGGAGACCCAAGACCACTTTGTCTTGGGTCCCCAATTCATACTAACTGATTTATCTTACGTGCAGGGCAACCAACAGCTCAAGGGGAAGAGCATATGGCATGTTGATAGTGGTTGCTCTAGGCACATGACTGGCAACATGACATGCCTTCAGGATTTCAAGCATATCAATGGAGGACATGTTGCATTTGGAGACAATCTTACAGGTGGTAAAATAAGTGGAAAAGGTAATGTTACAAAAGGTAAGATGACATTTGAGGATGTCTACTATGTTGATCAGTTAAAGTACAACCTGTTACGTGTATCACAGGTTTGTGACAAACAACATAGCATATTATTTACTAATACAGAATGTATGATCCTTGCTCCAGAGTTCAAGGTAGTTGATGAAAGCATGATACTACTTAGAACTCCAAGAAAGGACAATGTGTATTGTCTAGTTATGGACAATGTTTCAAGTGATTCATCCCTGAACTGTCTTGTTTCAAAAGCTTCTGTGGATGAATCCTCTCTTTGGCACAGAAGGATGTGTCACATGAACTTCATGACAATGAACAAACTTGTTAAAAACAACCTTGTAAGAGGTTTACCATCAAAAGTCTTTTCATGTGATGATCATTGTGTTGCTTGTCTTAATGGCAAACAACACAAAACTTCTCTTAAGTCCACAGAGTTAAATACAATTTCTTTTTGTCTCCAGTTATTGCATATAGATCTGTTTGGTCCTACAAACGTTATGAGTATAGGCAAGAAATCTTACTGCTTAGTTATTATTGATGATTACTCTAGATTTACTTGGGTATATTTTCTAAGGACTAAGGATGAGACAAGTGGACTGATCAAATCCTTTATCCTAAGAATTGAAAACCAAACTAATCAAAAAGTAAAAGTCATTAGATCAGACAATGGAACTGAATTTAAAAATCTTGATCTAAATACCTTTTGTGAGAAAAAGGCATTGAGAGACAATATAGTGCCCCTAGGACTCCTCAACAGAATGGAGTTGCTGAGAGGAGGAATAGAACACTAATAGAGGCTGCTAGATCTCTGTTGGCTGATTCTAAACTGCCAATTACTTTCTGGGCTGAAGCAGTTAATACTGCCTGTTATGTCCAAAACAGAGTACTAGTAGTAAAGCCAAAGAACAAGACCCCATATGAGCTTTTAAACCAAAGAAAACCCTTTATTGGATTTTTCAAACCTTTTGGGTGTCCTTGTACAATACTCAATACCAAATCTCACTTAGGTAAGTTTGATAGCAAGGCAGATGATGGATTTCTTGTTGGCTATTCATCTCAGAGTAAGGCTTACAGAGTTTTTAACTCTTCTTCAAGAATAATTGAAGAAAGTGACAATGTCAAATGCAATGAGAACATACCAAATCCTTTTGGGTCTAGTCCTCAGTGGTTGTTTGACATTGATTCACTAACTAACTCTTTTGGTTTCAGTAGTGATGATTATGCAGGTTTAGGAAGTGGAGAATCAGGGACTACACAAGTTCAACATAGTATACCTCAATCTGTGATCTTTCCTACGCCTATAGAGGAACCTGCTGAATTCTGTGAAAATGAGCCATCTACTGAACTAAATCAAAGTGAAGAAGAAAGAAGAGATGAGGAGAATCAAGAAAATAAATAATCTGAAATAGCTGATGAAATCACCACATTTGAGTTGAATGACTCTAATCTAGAGGTGGGACTCAATGAAGAACCTAGTCATCACACCAAAACTCAAAAGAATCATCCTCCTCAACTGGTAATAGGAGATATATCTTCTCCTATGATGACTAGAAATCAGAGCAGGCTGCAAGATATGCAAGAACAACAGCATACAGTGCTTTCTTGCTTTTTATCCCAACTTGAGCCTAAGAAGGCTCATGATGCTATGAAAGAGTCCAGCTGGATAGAAGCTATGCAAGAAGAGCTGCTACAATTCAAGCTGCAAGATGTTTGGGATCTGGTAGACCTTCCTAAAGGTCAAAGAGTTATAGGCACAAAATGGGTCTTCAGGAATAAGAGAGATGAAAGAGGAATAGTTATAAGGAACAAAGCAAGATTGGTGGCACAAGGGTATACGCAAGAAGAAGGAATAGACTATGAAGAAGTATTTGCACCAGTGGCTAGGATAGAAGCAATCAGATTATTCCTGGCCTATGCTTCTTATATGAGATTCAAAGTCTACCAAATGGATGTAAAAAGTGCATTTCATATGGCTCAATTGAAGAAGAAGTATATGTCTGTCAACCACCAGGGTTTGAAAACCCAAGCTATCCAGACAGAGTATACAAATTGAAGAAAGCACTTTATGGACTGCATCAAGCACCAAGAGCATGGTATGATACTCTGTCATCCTATCTCTTGGAAAATGGCTTTAAAAGAGGAGTCATTGATAAGACTCTGTTCATCAAGAGAAAGAAGAAGGACATCTTGCTGGTCCAAATCTATGTGGATGATATTATCTTTGGATCCACAAGAAACACTATGTGCAAGGAGTTTGAGGAACTAATGCATCAAAGATTTAAAATGAGTTCCATGGGGGAACTTACTTTCTTCCTTGGACTCCAAGTTTAACAGAAGTCAGATGGTATTTTTATCTGTCAGTCCAAGTATGTGCAGGACATTCTATCCAAGTTTGGTTTCTCAGATTCAAAACATGCCAGCACACCAATGGAGACACACAAGCAGATAACAACAGATCTTGTGGGGGAGGATATGGATGTTCATCTTTATAGATCCATGATTGGCTCTCTCATGTATCTTACAGCCTCTAGGCCAGATATAATGTTTCCAGTCTGTGTATGTGCAAGATTCCAAGTTAGGCCAAAGCAATCACACTTTCAAGCTGTTAAGAGGATATTCAGATATCTCAAAGGGCAACCTAGATTGGGACTTTGGTATCCTCATGACTCATCATTTGACCTACTTGCATACTCAGACAGTGATTTAGGTGGAGCAAATTTGGACAGAAAATCTACTTCTGGAGGATGCCAGTTTTTGGGTGCAAGACTAGTTTCATGGCAGTGCAAGAAACAAACCACAGTTCCACAACTACAACAGAAGCAGAGTACATAGCACATTGAGATCAGGTATCACTTTATGGGGTAACCTTTCTACACACTCCAATCTTTATTGATAATAGCAGTGCTATTAGCATTGTTAATAATCCTGTCAAGCACTCAAAGACAAAGCACATTGAGATCAGGTATCACTTTATAAGAGACTGCAATGAAAAGAAACTTATTCAAGTTGGAAAAGTTCATACTGATAACCAGTTTGCTGATCTATTCACCAAAACCTTTGATGTGGGTAGATTCACTTTCTTGGTAACAAGTGTGGGAATGATCAAAAAGTGGTTAAATACCCTTCTCAAAAAGTGGTTAAATACCTGTATATTGTTTATTCTTGGTGTTACTAATCTTCTTTTTCAGGAAATGTATAGCAGTACTCAGTTCATCACAAGCTTAAAAGTGTAAGTATGGTTAATACTGCCAGTACAGTTTTAGTACTGCCAGTACAGTTTTAATATTGCCAGTGCAAAGTTAATACTGCTAGCTCAGTTAATACTGCTAGTGGTTAATACTGCTCTCAGCTAATACTGCTAGTGGCTAATACTGCTCTCAGTTAATACTGCTAGTTAGTTAATACTGCTAGTGGTTAATACTGCTCTCAGTTAATACAGCTAGTTAGTTAATACTGCTAGTGGTTAATACTGCTCTCAGTTAATACTGCTAGTTACTTAATACTGCTAGAAGTTAATACTGCTTATGTCCCAAATACTACAAATACTCTTTGCCCGCCTAAAAGTTCATAACGACTCTTTGCATACTGTTCACTTGCGCTCTAACCCTTTTCTCTCAAGTACCAAGTTTTCAGGCAAGAATATTCAAGTTCAATGGCATCCATGGCATTCATCGATGAGCACAATGAGATCGCGATGCTCCAAAAGCCCAAACAAGCTGAAGGGTTTTACCAGATAGTCGACTTTCTGAGGACAAGTCATATTGCTCATGCTCTCACCGTGTCCCCTACCATCTACATAGAGCATCAGAGGCAATTCTGGGCCAATGCCACCACTAGCACTGAAAATGGAGTGTCGTGCATCAAAACAAGGGTGTGTGACAAACACCTAACCGTTACTGAAGAAGTACTACGCATCTGTCTACGTCTAGACGATGCTGCAGGTATAACCTATGTTCCTAATGAGGAACTATTCTCAACTCTTTCAAGAATGGGGTATGAAGGCCAAATGGGGATTTTCAAGTTTTTCAAAGCTCAATTTTCACCCCAATGGAGGTTCTTTGTTCATACCTTGATGCATTGTATTTCTAAGAAAACAACTGGCTGGAGCCAATTTAGCAGTCCAATTGCCTATGCATTGGTATGTTTATCCACTGCTAGAAAATACAATTTTTCTCAAATGATCTTCAATGATCTTGTCTCAAATCTGGACAACAAGAAGAGTTTCTTCATGTATCCCAGGTTTGTTCAGGCAGTTATTATTAATGAATTGACGGACATACCTCACTTTGATGAGGTATATGTACCTAAACCCCCTAAAGGCAAAGTCTTCTCAAATATGAGAAGATCTGCTAGGGACTCGGAAGGAGTTGACACCCCATTGTTCTCAACAATGATGGTGGTGTCCCAACCACAAGAAGGTATGGCAGTAGGGTCAAGGCCCTCATTAGACAATCCCACTGCTAGCCAATCCCAACCTTCCCACTCTATATCTATTCCTCAGTCTCTGCTTCACAAGCCCACATCTCCACTTACCCAAACTTACAAAAGGAAACAGGTAAAGAAGGCTCCTTCCCTTCTTGTACCTTCACCCACTAAGCCTTTAAGCCCTCTATTGGAGCATTCTCCAATAGAGAATATCCAAAGGGATTCCAATAGGTTGTCTCCCAACCCTGAGGAGGTGCTCTCTAAGGAGATGGAAGAGCATACGGGTGAGAAGGCTGCCACTACTTCTGCTAGCACAGAGAAGGACAGTGGTAACATCTCTAAGACCTTCCCCATGGCAACTCTGGCTGAGAAATCAACCAAAGGACCCCAGTGCCAAATAACCAAGGGGGTAGTAGGTGCTTCTGCTAGGCAGAAGGCCACTACTAAAAGATCCAAGGATCCCTCAAGGATGGGCAAAACATCTAAAAAGGGTGAGGACAGAACTGAAACTGATGAATTGATGGCAAAACTTTTCAAGGATCCTTCAAGGGTGGGTAAAACACCTAAAGAAGGTGAGGATAGATATACTTACTGGGAATTGATTGAAGCATTAGCCAACATTAATGTTGATGTGGTTAATCAGGCAAGGAAATCAAAGAATTGCAGCAAGTGGTCATCTCACAACAAGAGCAAATTTCAAAACTTAAGCAATTGGTGGGACAACTTATTGCCAGGAAAAGACGAAAACAGTTTCTTTTAAGGAGGAGAAAGGGGACAAACAAAAAGGAGGAGAATGCTTCCAAAAAGGGGGAGAATTCAAGCTCAGAATAGATAGATCAACAAATTAAGGGGGAGTTTGTTGAAGAAAAGAAAGCAGCAGAAACAACACCAGCAGCAGTAACAACCCCAGAAGCAGAAACTGTTACTACAGCTGAGCCAAAACAAGCAGCAGAAACTGTTAGTGCTGCTGAAACTTCACAAGCAACAGTAACATAGTTAACACCAGCAGAGATTGAAATAGCAGAAATGCTTGTCAAAGCAAAGAATGACACTCCCAAATCAAAGGGAGTGGTCATAAATGAAGGGGGAGCAAAAAGAACATAAAAGAAAGACATGGCTGAATATGCAAAAAGAAAAGGAAAAGAGAAGATGATAGAAGTTGATCAACCAACTTAAAAGCAAAAGATGGTTGAGTTAGATGAAGCATTAGCCAAGAAAATGCAAGAAGAGTTAGATCAGACAGAGAAAGAGCAAGTTGAGAAAGACAGAGAAATAGCCAAAGCACTTGCAAATGAATTAAATGAAGCTCTTCAGAAAGGGTTGGAAACAGAGAAAGCAAAGCAAAGAGCAATGAGCTTGAGAAAGTCTATGATGGTCAGAACAAGTGCTAAGAAGAGAAGACCTTCACAAACTTACCTTGCAACTCAGGAAAGAAACAAGATGATAACTTTCTTGAGGAGTGCAATTGGTGTAAAGAAAGAAATGTTTGTGAAGATGACTTTTGATAAAATCAAGGACCTCTATGAGAAAGAAATGGGAAAGCTAAAGAGCAATGAAAAGGATAGAGTGGAGTTTGAAAAGAAAGCCAAGGAGAGACATGATGTGAATATCAATCAACCCTTCCTTGAAAGTGAAGAGGGAACTCCAACAAAAGAAAAGGTAGAGATAAAGGCAGAAGAGAAGAAGGAAGCTACTATAGGACAAACCCAAAGGATTCTGAAGAGAACTAAGATGATGGCCAAAAGAAAAAAGATTGAAAAGAAGCCTAGAGTAGAAGAAGAGAAAAAGGTTGCTGAAGAAGAAGAGGCACCTAAGAATGAAGAAAAGAAAGTTGAAGTTCAGGAAGCATCACAGTGTTCAGATATAAATATGTACATGGTGGTAATGGATAAAATTCCAAAGCCTATTACAGCTGAACCTGTTGGATTCAAACCTCCTGAAGTTAACCACTGGGATACTATGGAAGTGGATGGCAAGGAATATATCAGATTGAAAAGGAAGGATGAGAAGTACTACGTATTTGCTACATGGAACAAAATTGTCAGAGAATGTTCAAGATCTAATTTGGAAGAGATGTTTGAAGTTGGAATGAAGCTATATGCAGATCGGTTGAAAGCTCCAGGGTTAGCAATAGTGAAGCTGGTCATGGAGTACTTGTGCATGTTATTCAATCCAGAAGCAGTGAAGTACTTAATCAGAGATGTGTTCAAAATTGTTAGAGGATGGACTCTATATGAAAGGAGTGGAGTCTATGAATTAGCCTTCGATACTTTTCACATGGAGTATTACTTAGTGGATGGGGTCTACCATCACACTCATTTGAAGATTCATGCAATACTAAATAAGAAGCTGGGTTGTGCAACAAATTCAGAAATGGCAAAGTACTTAATTCAGAGAACTATCAATCAGAGCATGGGATTGGATCCTAATATTGGATTGGATCAGTGAAAGTTTTGGAAGCATTTGAAGAACTTGACTTCTCTTCCTAAAAGTCAAGTTAGGGGGAGATTGTGAGGAACTGAAGAAAAGCTCAAGTGTTTAATGCTGCTAGTTTAGAGTTACTACTACCAGAGGAATTCAAAGATAATGCTGCTAGGTATTACTACTTCTAGTAGAATTAATATTGCTAGTCAAAGTTAGTGCTGCTTGAACAAAGTTAGTACTGCTTAGCTAGTTAGTACTGCTAGAGGTTAGTGTTGCTTAGTAGTTAATGCTGCCAAGACACAGTTAACGCTTCTAAGGTGATCAAGATGATTAATGCTGCTTATGAGATGGAGATCCGAATTACAAGAATAACAGCTGGATAGACTGAAGATATTCATGGAAGATATTCTGAAGATATTTTATTAATTTTAATTATCTTTTGTCTTTAGTATATGTATAGAATTGATAGAATAGTTTTAGAGAGATTTATTGATTCTAAGTTTTTGTTCTAGAAAAAATCAACCTCAAGGCATAGTTCCTAATTCTAGAGAAGTAGAATTCGTCTTGAAAGAATCTGTTCTTCAAGATTGAGGTTGTGTGTATGTAATCTTGTAACTTCAAGCATTCAATACAAGTTTACAAGTTGTTCATCAAATTTATACTGTTTTGTTTACTGTTTCATTGAATATCAAAGTGTTATTCCTCAAACTTCTTTGATATTGTTTCTGAGTATTTATAATTCTTGTTGAGAATTCGATCCTGACAATTGCTCAACTTTGAGCAATCGAATCTCCTGAAGAAGAATCTTGTAAAAGATTCTAAAGACTCCAAAAGCACTCCTGTTGCTTTAGTCTCTTCAGAGATAATTCCATCTCAACAATCTACTCTCACCATCATTGAGTTAGATTCTGAATCTGAGGATCTATCAGACCCTAATCTTTCAGAGTTTGATGAGTCCTTAGCACTCTTGACAAACTCTTTTAAGAGATTTGCTAGAAAGAGCAACTTCCGAAAAAGTAAGCCTCTCTCTCTTACTGAAAAGCCAAAATCAACGCCTGTTGATAAGGCTACTGCCACTTGCTATAACTGTGCAGGTCAAAAAAGGTCTTCAAACCTTCTACCTCAAGAAGATTCAGTGATGACAAATACCTAAAGCTGAAGAACAAATATCAAAAACTGAAAAGCTATAAGCAAAATGGTAAAGGTCTCATCGCTGAAGAACATGACTGGACTAAATCAGAAGAATCAAACTCTGATGAAGAATCCGCCACTAATCTTTGTCTCGTGGCTGAGATTAAAGAAGAAATGGAAGAAGCATCTGAACCTTCTATGAGCTACATATCATCTCAGGGATCAAAGGGCATCTGGTATCTCGATAGTGGATGTTCTCGTCATATGACTGGACAAAAAGACATGCTCACTGAATACAAGGAAGAAAAAGGTCCTTTTGTGACCTTCGGTGGAAATGGAAAAGGATATACCCGAGGGTTTGGTGTCCTCAGCAATGGGACAACTATCTTTCGAAGAGTCGCTTATGTAGATGGACTGAAGCACAACCTTCTAAGCATCAGTCAGCTATGTGACAAAGACTACGAAGTTCGCTTTTCTAAGAAAGCATGTTCAGTGGTGGATGAGAAAAGAAAACTTGCTCTCAGTGGTTATCGTAGAGAAAATGTCTATGTAATAGATATGGACTCTATTATCACTGAAAACTTATGTTTTCTCTCTAAGGCCTCTTCCGATGTCAACTGGCTATGGCATAAAAGGCTCTCTCATCTAAACTTCAAAACCCTGAATTCTCTCTCATCTAAGGAACTGGTTTCTGGTCTTCCTCAGCACTCATATGCTAAAGAATCTCTCTGCTCAGCATGTGAAAAAGGAAAACAAACAAAAGTTAGTTTCAAGTCTAAACAAGTTTCCTCAGTGACAAGTCCTCTTCAGCTCTTGCATATGGATCTGTTTGGCCCTCTATCAACATCCAATCAATAGCTGGAAAGAAATATACGTTTGTCATTGTAGATGAATTCTCTCGTTATACCTAGGTTATATTTCTTCGCTGTAAGAATGATACTCCAGAAGAACTAATATCTTTTGTTAAAAAGATGGAAGTGCTGAATAATCTTACTGTTCGTTCAATAAGAAGTGATCATGGAACTGAATTCAAAAACAATTCCCTGAACAATTTCTTTGAGAACAAGGGAATTTCTCATAACTTTTCTTCAGTAAGAACACCTCACCAAAACGGAGTCGCTGAAAGAAGAAACAGAACGATCATTGAAGCTGCTAGATCAATGCTCAGGGATTCTTATCTCCCTACTCAATTTTGGGCAGAAGCTGTAAACAATGCATGTTTTACTCAAAACAGATCGCTGAAAGTAAAGCAATTTGGGAAGACAACTTATGAACTTTTTCATGGAAGGAAGCCTTCTATCAGCTTTCTTCATATCTTTGGTTGTCAGTGTTATATCTTAAACAACAGAGATCAACTTGGAAAGTTCGACCCAAAAGCTGATGATGGAATATTTCTAGGATATTCCTCCATCTCCAAAGCCTACAGAGTTTTCAACAAAAGAAGACAATCTATGGAAGAAAAAATTCATGTCACATTTGATGAAACTCGCTCAGCGAACTCTAAACCAATCACTGACAATGAAGAGTTAAATGCTTGGATGTTTTCTCACTACAGAGAAACAGAACCTTTCTTCTCAAACCATCAGCATTCAGATCCTCCAGCCGCTGATGATGATCCAAACATTATACATCCTAACGCTGAATCCACCTCATGGGTTTCAGCTGAACCTCTTAACACACTACTACCATCAGATCTACCATCATCTAAAAACCTCTCTGATAACAACAGCATGTCCAGTACTCAACAGTTAATTGCTGATGAACCTCAAATGTCCTCATCAGTAATCATTCTAATTGTTGATCCAACCTCTGAGTTAAGCATTCATGCTCCTGCTCAGCGATGGACCAAAGATCTCCCAATAGATCAAATTCTTGGTGATCTCAATGCAGGTATTCAGACATGACGAAGCTCAGGTAATATCTGTCTCTTTGTCAACTTTCTCTCTTTAATAGAACCAAAAAAGACTGATGATGCCCTCAGAGATCCAAACTGGGTCAGCGCTATGCAAGAAGAGCTGACTGAGTTTACCCATAACAAAGTTTGGAATCTTGTTCCTCGACCATCTGATAAAACTGTTATAGGCACCAAATGGGTGTTTAGAAACAAGTTAGATGAACATGGAACTGTAACCCGCAACAAGGCTCGACTTGTTGCTCAGGGATACAGAGAAGAGGAAGGCATAGACTATGATGGAACCTTTGCCCATGTGGCTAGGCTCAAAGCAATTCTACTATTCTTAGCTTATGCAGTCTATAAAGATTTCATCGTCTATCAAATGGATGTAAAATCAGCGTTCCTAAATGGAAATCTGAATGAAGAACTCTATGTAGAACAACCTCCAGGGTTCTATGACCCTAAGTATCCAAATTATGTTTAGAAATTGGATAAGGCTCTCTATGGTCTAAAACAAGCCCCTCATGCTTGGTATGACACTCTCTCATCATTTCTTATCTCTAAAAACTTTGAACGTGGCAAGATTGATAATACGTTATTTTTCAAAAAGATAAAAGGTCATATAATCCTTGTACAAATATATGTCGATGACATAATATTTAGTTCTACTAACCCATCTCTATGTACTTGTTTCGCTGAAAGAATGAAGAAACAATACAAAATGAGTATGATGGGTGACCTGACATATTTTCTTGGTCTTCAGATTAAACAATCTGACAAAGGTACTTTTATAAGCCAAGGTAATTATGTTAAACATATGCTGAAGAAGTTTGATCTAACATAAACTTCAGCGATGAAAACTCTTATGGCACCACCCTGACACTTAACAAAGATCATTCTGGAAAACCTGTTAATGTCACTACCTATAGAGGAATGATAGGCTCTCTGTTGTATCTTACAGCGAGCCGACCTGACATTATGTACTCTACTTGTTTATGTGCACGCTATCAATCTGAACCCAAAGAATCCCATTTGATCGCTGTTAAGCGAATTTTCAAATATCTGAAAGGAACTCCTAACCTCGGTCTTTGGTATCCCAAAGAATCAGGGATCGATCTAACTGGTTATTCTGATAGTGATTTTGTAGGCTGTAAACTTGACAGAAAGAGTACCACTGGTGGATGTCAACTCCAAGGAGGAAAGTTGGTAAGTTGGACAAGCAAGAAGCAAAATTCAGTGTCCACTTCCACAACTGAAGCTGAATACGTAGCCGCTGGAAGCTGTTGTTCTCAGATCTTATGGATGAGAAATCAACTATTAGACTATGACCTTCAGCTGTCAAAGATTCCTATCTATTGCGATAGCACTAGTGCTATCGCTATAGCAAATAATCCTGTACTACATTCAAAGACGAAACACATAGAGATCAGATATCACTTTATCAGAGATCATGTGATGAATGGTGATATTGAACTTCACTTTATCCCTACTGACTTTCAACTTGCTGATTTATTCACCAAACCTCTTGATGAGACAAGGTTCAACTTTCTCATCAGTGAACTTGGAATGCTGAATCTCGAAGAATAATTTTTCAGCGTTCATGCATTGTGTCAGTAATCATAAGTTCCCTTTTTATCACTCTCTCTGATAAACATTCTGACTCTCAGGTATGTTTTCTCAATCCCTATAACTAAATCATCAGTCAATTAAAATGTTTTTCAAAATATAAACTTTAGTCACTGAATTTTTTTAAATGATTAAAAGCTTTTTGAAAAATACATTCATCATTGACATTTCTTGTCAGTGATCCTTTAAAAGAAAATCTATCCCTATCTTTACCATCAGGGATACTTTCAAAAATAAAAATCTATCGCTGACTTTTCTTCAGCGATAATTTCAAAACGGACAAATGAACAGTCTCTCTCTTCTATGACGTCATTTGAACCGACAATCCACGACATGCCTTTTTCTGACACATTCGTCCGTTGCCCTTCTATCCAATCAACTTCGTGGGACGTATCCATGTCATGATGAGCATTTTTTCCCACCTCTCACACTGTCTCTTCTCTCTCTCAAGTATAAAAAGAATGTTTTTCCATTCTTATCATTTTTACGCTTTCTGGAAATACTTTCAAAGCAAGAATACTCTCTCAAGCATTCTAGCAATTCTCAAGCATTTGCATCATCCTCTTCAAAGATCAACAGGTTATTCTTGATCTTTTTCTAATTCTTATCTTAAATCTTTTTACATAAAACTCCATCTATGGGTTTATAAGATTCTAATCACATAAAATCATTTTCATTTTTGATTTTATTCTATAAAAACCATTTTATTTTGATTTTCTTCATTCAAAATCTTTGGTTTTTCTTCTTGTTCTTGTATATTATATTAAGAACAGCTTGTTAATCTTCAAATTTGTTGATTTTCTATGTTTCTTTCCTCAAATATAAACTAGAATGGCTCATACTGCACTTGTCGCTTCTAAGAACGTCAAATTCGCACTCACTGAATCGGAGCTTCCAAAGAACAATCATCTCGCACGTCTCAATTTTGACAGTGTCAAGTACCCACATCTGAAGAAAGCAGCAGCATTTCTAAAACAATCCTGCATTGCTTACGCTATCACTGTGGATCCCACACCTTCCAAAGCTCTTCTCCAACAATTCTGGTTCACCGCTGAAGAAACCTCTATCACCAACAAAAAGGGTGAACAGGTTCCTGCCATTTCCTTTAGCACTCAACTAGGATCAGGGATGATGACTACCTTAGGGCTGAGGAAAGCTCTGCGTTTTCCTGACAAACCCAGGAATGGATTCGATGCCTTGCCAACTGATGTTGAACTCATCCAATTCCTGGATGCCATGGAATACGCTTGGGAACCCAAGCCAAGGACGACGATTCCCAACAAGAAGTTGACTCTTGTGAAGAAGACACTAATGCCTTCTAAGCTTAACTACATCTTCTCACACTTCATTCAGTGTATGAGTGGAAAGAGTGGGTCACTGGACCAAGCCAGCAAGAGTCAGGTCCAGATGGCTTACTCAGTGATCGTTGGACGAAACTTCGACTACGCAACAACTATCTTTGATGATCTCAAGTCAAAGATAGAGAAGACCGAAGGGTATCCCAAGGTCCCCTACGTACGGTTCATCTGCGCGTACCAGAAGTTTCTCTACCCTGCTACTTACCCCACTAACTCGGATGCATCTTTTCCGAAAGTGGGTCAGCGCTTTCTGGAGGTCAAGACGCTCCCCAATAAGGTAAGTATCTCTGAACTTCGCTCTCGTCTCTCTCTCTCCTCACTTCTTCGTCTTCAGCGGCCACACAGGAGGTTCCTTCTTCTGCTATCCCTGCCGCTATCCTTCCAAACGACCATCAACCGGTTCCCCTGGTCCTTCGAAGAAGGCCAAAGTGACCAAGGAGAAAAGTACCACCAGTTCAAGACCTAAGGATGTTTCCCAAAAAACCTCCTTAGATGCTTTCGTGCGTCTCTCCTCCACATCCTCAGCGATAACCACTTCAACCATACCAGCGATCTCGGTCGTTGTCACAGCAACAGTGATGCAACCTACAATTTCAGTGTAGCAACAACCTGAGGTAACTACCCCTATCCCTACATCATCTATTCCCATCTATAGTCTTTCTAATTCTTTGATCTCTAACCCTCCATCTATTTCTACTCAACCACAGTTTGGACCCATAGGACCTGAACATCAATCTTTTGAGGAATCGTTACAATTCTACAAAATGTTTGATAATTCAGGTATCCCTATAACCTGAAAACTTCTCCCAACTCACCATATAAGCCTGTTTCTCAAAAACTAACTTATATTTCAAGTCCTAGTTTGTCGACTGTTGACACCAATGTCAACAGTTTGTCTACCAAGGTGGAGGCTCTGACTACATCTCTCAACAACAACACCAATGTTGTTCAATCATCTGGTGAAGCTCTGAAGACGCTGACAACCAACTGCGCCTCCAAAGCTGACATTTCTCAAATCGCTAATCTCCAAGAAGCGATTGTCAAAGTCAGGGAGGACTCACAGCAACAGTTTGTAGCTCTGACTACAAAGGTTGATGCTTGTGAGGTCCTTCTTCAGCAGATCCTGACCCGCCTGAAGGAACCAGCTCCAACTCTTGCTCCTTCATTTACAAAAGACGATCGCACCGCTCTTGACGTAGCTGTGGAGTTTATTCATCAAGCTACGTCCGATATCCCTGTAATTGAAGACCGGCTCAAAGGACTGGAGGCTGAAGTCCAAATGTTGTCCACCGCTGAGACCTCTACTCCTTCCCAATATCTCTCTCTCCGTGATAATGACAAATAGGGGGATAAAGCATCTGAAGAAAATAAGGAGAAAGAAGTTGATGTTGCTGAACAACTGAAGGAAACTCCCTCTCATGTTTAGGGGGAGATAGCTGCTGAGAAAGCCCCTCCTACCATCGTTGATCTAGTTGATGATGAGGAATAGGAAGAGGATGAAGATGATGATGAATCCCTTGATCTTGAAGATCAAGTGGAAGAACCTCTTCTAGATGATGATGATGACGATGAAGAAGATCAATCTTTATGGTGTTCTTCAGCTGTCACTTCATCAGCGATAGCTTCGAAAGAAGTTATCAAAGCAGGGGGGAGTCAAGAGAAACCTTCAGGAACCCCTTCCCAAAGCAAAGATGCAACTGCTGAGGGAACCCTGAAGATGATTTCACTACCTGAGGAGAATCCTTCTATAAAAATCCTTACTCTTGTTCCTTTATCCTTCTATAAAAATCCCGCCCCTGTTTCTTTCTAGACTTTATCTCTCTTCTTACCTAAAAATAAATCTAACCTTTTTCTTTTTCTGACCAGATAGTTCTCTCCCCTGCTTAAGGGTAAAGTGCTTCAAATAATACCAGCTGCTGCTGATGACCAAATAATCCCAATCTCTGTCAGAGAGATTGATGAAGAGGATGAAGAAGAAGAATAGTCCCTGCAATGGAAGGCCCTCTAGACCATTTCACTGGTCAGAGGAAGAGAGAAAGAAAAGAACAGAGATGATCTCTCATCTGGAGAGTCAACGACGAAAAATCCCCTCTCAATCATCAGATCTGGAGTTCCTGACTGAAGATGAAATTGATGAATTCGTCAGGGCTAAGAAGCTGATTGCTGACTGTCAAAGAGATGCCTCTCTGGCTCTCAAAATTCAGTCTTCTCAAGTCAAGGAAAAGAAGCTGAAAAGCAAACCATTGGAAGTCCAGGCAGCTCTTTTGAAAGAAATTGAAGAGGAACGCTCCAAAGAAAAAGCAGTCAGCGATAATTCTATCGATTGGTGCAAGCACAAAATTGACTATCGCTCTGACCCAATGAAGATCGTAGTTGTTGCTATCTCTAGAAAAAAGAAGAAGGATAAACTCTCTGTCACCATGGAGATTACCAGAGAGGATGGAAGCTGCAAGGCTATGTTCATTTCAATGCTGGAAGACTTTGGCTACATGGAGTGGCTTGAGTTCAAAGATGCGCTGAAGAAATCAAAGTCTACATACAGAGGCTATGTTGAAATGGTAAATGATGCCCTCATCAACAGAGTCGCTGCTATACTAAAGGTGACATCTACTCTTCCTCCAAAGTCTAAGCAAATCAAGAGAAAGCCTATCTCCTCCTCATCAGATAATATCGCAGTGATCAGGAATGAAACCTCCATCATGTCCTCCTCCTGATCTTTCAGTTCTGGATCTATCTCTGCCTCCTGGCGGACCATATGTTGCGGGACAAGTACTTGAAGAACCTTTTCGAATCTTCTTCAGAGATGACGAGGAACAGCTCAGATTTCAAAGGGTCTCTGAAAACCCTATCTGTCCCCTCGCTCTTCTCAAGGATCTCATGTGCCTATGGTGTACTCTCTCTCTTGCTGCTGAGCCAATCATAGCGATCATCTACAAAGAATCTTTAGAGCGAAGGCAAAAAGGAGAAGAAATACCCGAGTATTTGATCAATCCTCCTAAACCCTCTTTAGATAGCTGATAGATTAGTTTCATTTCTTCTAATCTATTAGTTTAACTTACAGTAGTTAGTACATCACTTGTATTGTAATTTTCATACCTTGTAATTCTTTTCTTGGATTAATGAGAATTTCAGTGAAGTACTTAACTCTATCAGTGTTGTAAAAGATCCCTCAAAATAGTAATTGGGACATGTATGTTATGAGTCCTGATTATTCCATCATTTTGAATTATAAAGTAAATTTCTTCAGTTACTTTGTCATTATCAAATAGGGGGAGATTGTTGATCCAAACTCTCTCAGTGATTTGATAACAACCCTCTTCTATACTTGGTGAAAATTTCGTTTTAATATGTATTAGTGTTTCAACATCAGCGATTAAACTGAGTTTGTTCAGTTATCGCTGATAGTCTTTCTTATAAACATTTCTATGTATTAGTGTCTCACTATCAGCAATCAGACTGAGTCTGTTCAGTTATCACTGATAATTCTGATGTAAACAGTAAACGTAATCCCTGAAGACAAGCCTCGCGTCAACAGATGTTCATAGCTGAATCGAAGACGAAGCTGCTGAACAAAGACAAGTCTACTAGTGACCTGATGCGGATATCAGTGAAGCAAAGACAAATCTACTTATATGCGAAGGAACATGAGAAAAATCTTCAGCGATCGCTGAACTCTTGATATCTCTGAAGAAAGAGATATTCAGCGATCGAATGATCACTTAGCTTATGCCTCAAGTTTCCTTTTGTCTCACCTTGCACAACTTAGTACGATATGTCAGAACGGACATGTCTGTCACAATTCGTACAACACCTCTGTCAACTACACTGTTCATTGTCCGGCCGAAAGCATGTCTCGCAAAAGTCAGACTCCCAAAGCCAGTCAGTGAATGCCACGTGTAAAGTGCCCTGCCATGCATTTAATGCAGAGGGTATAAATAGGAAGATCACCCCTTCATCTGAAGAGTGCTTAATCCTTGAACCCCGAAATAGAAACCTTTGTTTTCTATATCTCTTAATCCCCCATTCTCTGAATTTCTTGTGCAACCATCTTAGTGTTTCTTAAGTTTGTTTAGATTGAGTCTGTCTTAATCTTATTCCGCAACAAACTTGTAAATTGTATTTGATTTATCAATAAACAATTTATTAAACTTTAATTCTTGTGTTTGTATTCAACCCCCCCCCCCTTCTACAAACTTGTTAAGCACCTTAGGGACCAACATGTTTGAGTTTGAAAAGATTTGGATGAATACATTGTGAATTGACGGATGTTCAGAGGCTCTTTTGAAAGATCAGTTGGTCAGAAAGCGGAATAGTACATTTCTTGAAGAAGTTTTGATGATTTTTATGCTCTACATCATCAAAAAAAGGGGGAGAAGATCAAGAAATGGAAAAGTAATTTTGGAGATAGTGATCAAGAAATTACAAGATTTGAATGGTATATTTCAGAAATATGTGAGAAAATTCGGAATTAATGATAAAGTTCAAAAAGTTCTGAAAGATTGATGAAGTTTATAGAAAATTTTCTTTGAAGATTTTTAGCTAAAGCAAAGTGAGCTTAATCAGAAGATAATTTCTTTTCTGAACTCTGAATGAGGTTTTCATAACCTTGGGGGAGATTATTAAAGTTCTTGAAGAGCATAATCACAGACTTTGGGATAGATTACTGAATTACCGAAAATCTAAAGATATTTCAAAGAAAGAGGAAGATTGTTCGTGAACGCTGAATTTCTTTTTGAATCCAAAGGGGAGATGACATGTTTATTTTTGTGAAAATGCTAAAGGGGAAAGATTGATTTTGTGTGTCCCAATAATGAATCATTCAATCAAGTAATCATATAATTAACACAGTTATGCAAACCTAATATTGAATAAACAAACGATGCAATGGATTACAAGCTTGAATAACTGAAATCGACTTCTCTCTTTGTATTCTTTCTTGTTCACGGCGCACCACCACAACCACACCAGCCTCTCTCTAATAATTAATTTCTCTATTAAGATCTCTTCACTTTTTAACCTAATTACCACTAAAACAAAACAATATATACTTAGGCTATCTAAGCCTAATGGGCTTTGCAAGGCTTGACCCAACTACTAAAACAAAACAATTAACTAAAATATAAGTCCTAATAAATAAAATACGGAAACATACTTTTGACTAATTATTACAAAAGGACCCTATACTATTTGTTGAGACAAATTTATCAGCTTTGACTTCAGATTTCCATCTTCAGATAATTATGATCTTGAATCCAATAAAATTGTGCTTTAACAATCTCCCCCTTTGGATCAAGATCATTCTTTAATCCCAGAAAATTCAATCTTCCTCTTTTTCTTCAGAAAGTAGCAATCTTCCCAATCTATGAGAATATCTCTTGGAATGAAATTATCTCCAGTTTCAGCTCGGAATGCTTTAGCAAATCATCTTCAAATTCAATGCAGCATATCTTCAGAATATCTTCAGAAATTCTTTCAAAAACTTTTTATCTCCGCATTTCTTGATTGATGTTTCTCCCCCTTTTTGATGAAAAGAGCAAAGAGTTCATCAAAACGTGTCTTCAAGAAATTTCTTCCACCATTGATCTTGCAAACAGAACCACTGATTATCCGTCAATTCATAAAGATGTTCATCCAGATCTTTGCAAATCTAGACAATATATGAAATGAAGTGTAACGCCTGAATCAACACATGAATCAGTTGAAATTGCCTGTCAGTAACACAAAGTCACTATGTGTAACGAATACACAATATAAAGTAGCTTATATGATTTTCACTCCCCCAGGGCTTCCATTCAATCATCGAAACACTACAAAGGCAATTTCTATGAACGTTATGACAAAGAAACAAATTCTTTGTGTGTTCGTGGAAGTGATAGAATAAATTAAGCATAAGATGATTGCTTATAAGGCTCAAAAAGTGTAAACCACTGAGACAACAGTTAGTTAAACACAGACTCAATGTGCATTAGTGAAGTGTGAAGGTGGGGTAAACTTCCTTCTTTTCAATATCCAGATTTTCCAAATGAAAATCAGATAGCATATGTGTTGCGTCCCCTTTGAAAATGAAACATTTTCTTGTTGAGAAGAAAATGAGTGGCTGGTGGGGTAATGTCAAGAGTTGGCATTCGCTAGTTGCCTGTTTCAATAATGTTCACCAAGAATTGTGAAGCATTAGAAATGTGGCTACCCGGCTCAGAAAGTAGTTGGTGCAGAGTTTAAAAATTCTTTTACTCTGATCTTTCACCCTCTTTCTTTTAATCTTTAAGCTTACAGCTAACCGAACTCTCTTTTACAATATCTCTCATCACACATCCCACACTCATTTCTTTTTGAACTCCTCACATTCAACCACTACATGATTAACTTCTTGGGTAGGAAACACTGGTTAACGTGAATCCATAGAAGTTTCTTTTAAGTTCTAGCACTGATCCCATATTTTCCTATGAAGCACATGATGCTCAGATAGTTTAACTTTATCAGTTAAAGCTCAAAGATGAATCAGAAAACATTTAAAATCACACTTCCAAATCAAGAAATCTATTTGAGAATCGGGAAGTGGTTTGAACATTTAGGAAAATGTTTTCTTATGATGAAAGTTGTCCTTCTTTCAACCATAGATGAGATGAAGATAAGAAATTATACCTTTTAGAATGCAGTCTTACATCTCACGAAGTCAAGCTGAAAGTCATAAAGATATGATCTTTAAAGTATCTCTTAACCTACAAAAGTCTTAAGGTCTAGTCAAAGTAACTTTATTCACAGAAATTAAAATGACAGAAAGCATTAAAACACTTAGTGTACGAGTTTTGATCAGAAATAATCAGAAGTCATCGCCATACTCCTTCGACTGGAACGCTCCCCCTAAAATCATGCATTACTAACATGTTGATCAGTAAGTACAATGCATTCATTATTGCTCCCCCTCAAACTAACATTGACCATCTATAAGATACTTCTCACACTCCCCCTGAGATCATCAACAAACTATTAAAGAGCAGGTATCCTGCGGAAATAATAATAAAGAAATGATAAAGAGATACAATAAGAAACTTTAATATGTAAGCTGATAATCGGTTTTTACAAATTAAAGTTCAATTGTTCCCTTTTCTACATTATCTTTTATAAAATGATACCTAACATCTATATGTTTGGTCTTAGTATGTTGAACAGGGTTAACGGTAATCGCAATAGCGCTCCTCGAATCACAATAGATCGGGATTCTATTGAAATGAAACCCATAGTCTCGCAGTTGTGTTCTCATCCATAAGACCTGAGAACAGCAGCTAGCAGCTGCTACATATTCCGCTTCGGCCGTTGATGTGGATACACATAATTGCTTCTTCGAAGCCCAAAAGACGAGTTTATCTCTGAGGAATTGTATATGACTCGAGGTGCTTTTCTTGTCTAACATGCAACCAGCATGATCTGCGTCTGAATAAGATGTTAGTTCAAAGCTTGTATCCTTAGGATACCACAGACCAAGATCTTTGGTCCCCTTCAGATAACTGAAAATCCGCTTTACAGCAGACAAATGGGATTCTTTAGGATTGGCCTTGTTAAGACACAGTCTCATTGGATTCAAGATCATCCAATCTGAAGATCGCAATTTGAAGCTAAAGCCGGAAAGTCGACTCTCGTTATTAAATCTATGTCTATTTGTAATAAATGTCAAAGTAAGTCAATGTAATTGTTTTAGTTTACTTAGATTTAAATATCTAAATTATAGTATTGTAATAGCTTAGTTAGTTATTAGTTACCTTTATTAGTTATCTAGTTTAGTTAGTTATATAATATCTAGATATTGTATATCTAGATATTTAGTAGTTAGATATTATAGGAAGTGTGTTAGACACACTTTAGGTTAGATCTTTGTGATATCTCTCAATCTCTCTAACAAGATCAGATTACAATTCACACACACAAACACACACTTAAAGGTGTAATAGAGAGAAAACAGAGAACACAAATCCAAGCTTTAATCTGATCAACCTTGTAACCATTTCTATATATCAATACAGGTTGGTAATCGTTATTGTGTTGTTTCTAAGAACTTGATATTAGTATTGTTGTGGACCGACAATTGGTATTAGAGCCTGATTAAGATCAAAAATCAAGTTTTCTGAAAAACGACTCTGTGCTCTATTTGAAAAGGTAATTTTTAGTGTTTAGGTGTTATAGGTGTTAAAATCGATCAGGTTGTGATCGATTAGCATGCTAGATAGATTTGTTGTTGTTTGATTTCACTTTAAATCAATTATCGAGTTCCATTTTGTGATTTTAGTGAAGAAACAGTCGAAAACTTTCAGTCACTGTGCTATCAAATTATCTTAGAAAAAGTGTGTTTTATTGATATCGAGTGCTTTCATTCAGTCCTAGAAGTGTTTCTAGACATAAGGGTAGTGTTTTGGTACTGCTAATAGATACAGGAACAAGTTCTAGTCGATTTTCGAAGTTTAAGGACGAACATACGCAAAGGAGAAGAAGAACACACGCAAAGTCCAACTTTGCGCGTCCCACATCAAACGCAAAGTCCCACTTTGCGCTCCTCAAGTGAAACGCAAAGCTAACTTTGCGCTTCTCAAATAGCACGCAAACCTCACTTTTCGCTTCAAACAACAAACGCAAACCTCAGTACTCGTGTTCATATCTTCAGAAGATCAAGTCTACTTTGCGCTTACCTCTTCTTGCAACAAGTCAGAAACGCAAACCTCTTGAAACCGCAAACCTCAACTTTGCGCTTCCAACTAGACCTGCAAACCTTACTTTGCGCTTCCAACTAGACCCGCAAACCTTACTTTGCGCTTCCAACTAGACCTGCAAACCTCAACTTTGCGCACCTCATTTGAAACGCGAAACTTCGCAAACGCAAAGCTTCTATTCCACTTAGAATTTTCTTCAGAATGACATCCAGAAAAGCCCTCGCAATAGGAACTGACACCAAGCCACCAGTTCTCTTCAAAGGAGAATACGAACAGTGGAAGGAACGGTTTCTGAACTTCATTGACAGACATGAGCTGGGTGATTTCATCAGGACATCTATTGAAGAAGGGGTTATGAAACTAGTCATAACGACTCGTGTAATTAGAAATGTGCCGACTGAAGTTGAACTTAAGTTTCATGAGCTACAAGATGATAACCTTAGAAGAGCCAAAGGCGACAGATTAGCTAAGTCATACATCTTACAAGGAATCCCAAATGAAATATACGTAAAGATTGATAGCTACAAGGCCTCCGGCAAAGAAATGTGCGATCAGCTCGAAAAGATGATGTTGGGTTCGAAGGTTGGGAATCAGTTGAAAATCTCCAACTGCCTAAATAATTATGAAGAACTTAGAGGCAGGGTGGGAGAAACTTTAGAAGAAACCTATGACAGGTTTGTGACTTTGCTGAATGAACTTAGCAAGAACAAAGTCTACAAATCTCAAATTGAGCTGAACGTCAAACTCCTGAGCATTCTTCAACCAGAATGGAAAAGATTTGCAAGACAGATAAAGCAGATGAAAGACTTGAATGAGATTCCACTTCACGAGGTGTATGAAACCCTCCGTCAGAATGAAGAAGAGGTGGATGAAATTCTAGCTGAGAATAGACAGAGAGGAAAGACAGTTGATGACATAGTCGCTCTTGTTGTTAGGAAGAAGAAGAACAAGACGATTGTGTACGAATCAGATGAAGATGAAGCTTATGCAAACTCTGACACAGATGAAAATGATCAGCTAAAGCAAGCAATGATGATGCTGACAAATGCTTTTCAGAAAAGGTTCTACAAAAAGCCAACATCAAATAGTCAGAGGTACTCATCTGGTCCGAACAACTACATCCACAAGGAAAGGGTTGAAGGAAGCAGATATGAAGGAAAGAGATCTGAAGGGAAAAGAACAGAGGAAAGGAGGCCTGAAGAGAGAAGGTTTCAGTATGAAGGGAAAAAGATTAGAGGAGAGGAAACCAGAAGAGAGAAAGTTCAAAGCTGAAGGATCCAGTCAGACAGAGCCACCAACGTGCTACAACTGTGGCAAAACAGGTCATTATGCCAGAGACTGTCGAAGGCCAAAAGTCAGAAACTCCGACTACTACAAGAACAAGATGCTTCTTGCAAAGCAATAGAAGGCTGGCAAGGCACTGATCGCTGAGGATGAATATTGGCTCGATCACTCAGATAATGAAGAAAAGGATGAAGAGAAGGATGAAGCCGTCAACATGTGCTTGATGGGCTAGATAGAATCAGATGTTGAAGTTGATTCAGACAATGAAGAAGAAGAGGTATGTAATATATCTGATTTGGATTTCATGAACAAAATGCATTCCATGAGTTTAAAACAAAAAGAGTTAGAATCTAATCTTGAGCAAGAAAATGGTGTCATAATTGACAAAAACCAATTGATACAGAAACTTAGCAATGAAATTGCTGAGAAGAAAGTATTAATTGAGGTTTTACATACAGATAATGACACCAACGCTAAGGAAAAGACAATAATTCTTAAAGAGAATTCTGATCTTAAGTCTAAACTGCTAAAAAGTGAGATTGATATTTATGAGCTTACAAAAATGCATGCTTCTTGTACCAAAGAAAAGTTACATAAAATGGGTCAAATTGAACAGACTATTTTTTTGAACAAACCCAAAGATGAAATAGAGAGATGGGGAATCGGTTATAAGAATTCTCACTGTCTACAAAAAGGGATGTTTGAAGTGCCAGGACTTTATGATCATCTTTCAATGCAATTAGCTCGCAGAATCCCTAAGTTAAAACTTTCTGGACTAAATTGTCGAAAGAGGATGAATCCAATGAAACGGAAAAACGGTTGAAATCAGCTAAAGTTCATCTTCCATTTAATTATGCGAAGACGAATAATAGTTATAATGAAAATCCTATATATCAAAAGAAGAAAACTCTTTCAAGTGATTTCTTTCCAAGTTATTCTGAAAAAGAAATGGAGGCGAAGCCTATTCAAGGTAAACTATATGTCCCTCCTCTCGTTTTAGAACGTAAAATTTCTGAACTCGAGAATTCTTTGTCGGATGAAAGACTTTTGATAAATATTGAGCAAAACGTTTTTTCAACCGTGTTTTCAAATTCTTTTCTTTCAAAGACTTCAAACTCTGAGGATTTGTTTGGTTCATCAAATAAAAGATTTGATTTCTTTCACTCTGAAGGTGGTTTAGATAATGGTTCTAATCAATTTGACTTTAATGCAAAACTTCCTAACCATTCTTCTTGGGTTAAGATATTCTTGAGAAAAACCAGTATGCCTGTGAACAGTGCAAAGTCAATGAAAGTTTTCGTTGATAAATCAGTCTTTGTGAAAGCTAAACATGCTAAAGGTAAGAAAATATCTCAGCATTCACAAAAGCCGAACACTACTGGTAATTCTAAGAAGAAGCATTCGTTTGTTGCTCAGAAGTCTAACTCACCAGATTCATATGTTTCAGATCTGAGCAAGCAAAGGCCAGAAGTAAATTCTCAATGGCAACCCAAACGGAAGCTTGACAACACTGTTTTATCGTTTAGTAGTGTTAATTGTAATAAGACTTCGCTTAGTAAAGATGTCCTAATTGCTGATATTGCTCTTTTGAACTCAAAACTTGCTGTTTCTCGTAAACAATATACAATGAGGCAATTATTTCAGATATCTTTATCTGCTGGAAAGTCTTCCTTTTATGATAAACATGTTTCTATCTATTGTCAAGATTCTGAAGATTGGTTTGGCAATTACCATGAGCATTCATCTCATACTAATTCTTCAAATGCATTTCAAATGAAAAGAGGACCCAATTTGAAATGGGTACCAAAATCTTGTGCTAACACAGCAGGACCCAAATTCCAGTGGGTACCTAAGGCTAAATCTGTGTTGCAGGCACACAAAGCTTAAAGAGAAAGCGACTTCTGATTATGTACAGATCAGGACTCGTTCTTCAATGTCAAAATAGGTTTTTGGATAATGCAGTTCAAAACCCGAACATCAAAGTCAAAATAGGCTTTTGAACAAATCAGTTCAAGACCCGCACTTCGATAATCAAAGTGAATATTCCAATGTTGTCATATAACATCAAAGTGAATAACAGATCCGGAGGTAGACCTTCTACTAAAACTAAATTTGTTATTTCTCTTATGCAGAATAGTCATACATGGTTCTTAGACAACGGATGTTCCAAGCACATGACAAGGCAAAAAGTGATATTGTCCTATTTTAAAGACAAATATTGCGGAACAGTCAGATTTGGAAACGACCAGTTATCTCCAATCATGGGATACGGTGATGTACAACATGACAATGTAACGATCAAGAAGGTGAGCTATGTAGAAGGCTTACGACACAACTTGTTCAGTATAGGCCAGTTCTGTGACAAAGACTTAGAGGTCAACTTCAAAGCCAAGAGATGTTCAGTTCGCAATGAAGAAGGCGAAGAACTCTTGGTTGGTACACGAGAATCAGACCTCTACACAATCAATCTATCAAATGTCCAGACTGACAAGCAATTTTGTCTAATGACGAAAGCATCGATGCAACAAAGTTGGCTATGGCATCGAAGGATTTCTCACCTCAACTTTCGGTACATCAACAATCTGGTCAGTGCAAAGCTAGTCAAAGGACTTCCAGAGCTGAAATATGAAAGAGAACATCTCTGTGCAGCTTGTGAAAAGGGCAAGATGAAGAGGGCACCTCGTAAACCGAAGCCTGAACCAAGTACAAGCGCTCCTTTAAAGTTATTGCATATGGATCTCTGTGGTCCGATGTGAACTCAAAGTCTAGGCGAAAAGAAGTACATACTCGTGATCGTGGACGATTACTCGCGATACACATGGGTCAAGTTTTTACGTTCAAAGGATGAGACACCAGATGTTCTCATCACATTCCTAAAGACGACATAGGTGAATCTGCAGAAACCGGTCAAGTTTCTACGAACAGACAATGGCATAGAGTTCTAGAACAACAAAGTTGAAGAATATCTCGAATCTGTCGGGATTTCACATCAATACTCTACTGCTCGGACGCCTCAACAAAATGGAGTGGCTGAAAGAAGAAATCGAACGCTAGTCGAGGCTCCTCGTACTATGCTAAGTCAATCAGACTTACCTCTATTTTTATGGGCAGAAGCTGTTTCGACCGCGTGCTACACACAGAATCGTTCCATGGTACATCAAAGATTCAAAAAGGCTTTTTATGCGTTAATCAACAACCGAACACCGACAATCAAATACTTCCATGTATTTGGGTGTAACTGTTTCGTTCTAAACGATAGGGAGAGTCTAAATAAGTTCAGTGCTAAGGCGGATGAAGGAATATTTATTGGATATTCCTTGACATCAACTTCATTCCATGTTTATCTAAAGAAGTCAAAGACGGTGATCGAAAGCATCAACGTCACCTTTGTGTGTCCCTGAATCTAGTTTCTAATCAATATTAATCAAACACAACAAGATTAACAAACAATTACCTGTTTTATTACTATTTCACTTCACAAATACACTTTCTCTCTCTAAAAATCTCTCTCTCTCTCTCTCTACGTATTCTTTCTCTCTAACTTCTATCTCTTGTTACTTTTCTAACTAATTAAAATACAAAAAGAAAAACTATTTATACTACCCTCTAAAACAAGGAAACAACAAATATAAATACAACTAAGTTTGACTTATTACAAAATAGACTTTGACTTTTAATGAGGTTTGACTTTAGCAGCTTTGACTTTCTCAACTTTGACCTTCAGTATGCTTGATCTTGTATCCAACAGATTTATGCTCTAACAATCTCCCCCTTTGGATTCAAGATCATTGTTGAAAGATCTAACAATTCAGTCTTCACTTTAAGCTTTGTCAAAATAATCTTCCCTTTTTTTTCATTGAAAGTCTTCTTTCCAAAACTCTCTTCAAATGATGAACAATCTCCCCAAAACTTCATATAGAACGCTTTTAGACTTATGGAAAGAAATTATCTTAAGAATCAGCTTGAATTGCTTCAGCAAATAATCTTCAAAGAAAATTTCCACAAATCTTCAGAAATTCTTTTATCATCTTCAAATCTTTACTTTGAATCTTCTATCTTGGCTATTTGAGAAAATCATCTCCTTTTAACTTCAAAATCTTTAACATTTCTTCATACCATCTCTAATCTTTAACATTTCTTCATACCATCTCCCCTTTTTTGATGATTTGAACATCTATATCATCAAAACTTTTCGCCAAGAAATGTTATTTACCATTCTGATCTGTCATACTGAGCCTCTGATTCAGTGATCCATAACCAAGTATTAATCTAGATCTTTACAAATCCAGACAAAATAAGAACAGGTAACTCCTGAATCAACAGATGAATCAGTTTAAATGCCTGTCAGTAACACGAAATTACTGTGTAACGAATACACAATATAAAGGAGCTTTTTGATGTTCACTCCCCCAGGGCTTCCATCCAATCATCGAAATACCACAAAGGCAATTTCTATGAATGTTATGACAAAGAAACTAATTCTTTGTGTGCTCGTGTAAGTGTAGAAAGAATTAAGCACAAAAGATTGCTTTTTAAGGCTCAACATAGTGTAAACCACTGAGACAACAGTAGATAAACACAGACTCTAAGTGCATGATTGAATGCGAAGGTGGGGCAGACTTCCTTCTTTTTCAATATCCAGATTTTTCAAATGAAAATCAGATAGATTATATGTTGTGTCCCCTTGAAAATGTGAAACATTTTCTTTTTGACAAGAAAATGAGTGGTTGGTGGGGTTTAAGCAAGAGTTGGCATGGGCTATTTGCCTGTTTCAATAACACTCACCAAATAATTGTGAAATGCTAGTAATGTGGCTGCCCGGCTCAGAAAGTAGTTGGTGCTGAGTTTTATATTCTTTTACTCTGATCTCTCACCTTCTTTCTTTTTAATCAATAAGCTCACTACTAACCAAACTCTCTTTTCCATTTTACCTCAGCACACCCATACTCATTTCTTTTGACTCCTCACACTCAATCACTAAGGGATTAACTTCATGGGTAGGAAACACTGGTTAACGTGAATCCATAGAAGTTTAGTTAATTCCTAGCACAAAGAACCCAGTAATCCTAAAAGAACGTGTTACTCAAATGGTTTAACTGTATCAGTTAAATCTGATATACAAATGTCAGATATAAGTATGCTCAGTGATATAATAATGAAGATATGAGCATTTTAAACCATTGAAGTATTTTCAAACAAGGAAATTGAATGAATGAACATGAATGCAAGAAACTTGTTTGAAAATCTGACATTGTATAAAATGATCAGAAATGAATGATATATCAATTAAAGCTTAAGGTCAAGAAAAATTGATATTTGTCTATACGAAATAAGATATAGACATTCTTGAAATGACCGTTTCGAAATGAAATATCGCTCAAAATTCTTTGAATACAAGCGGAGTGTCTTACCATCGAAGAAATATTGTTTCAATTTAGAGACATGGTAAGAACATGTTGAACAAAAATTCAAACCAGTGTGTGTGAATACTTGAAAGTATATAGAAAAGACAATACACAAGTATTTATCTTTGGAAACACACGGTTTGTAAACAATTAAGCACAAAATAAAAAATGAAAAACATTTAAAATCACACTTCCAAATTTTAAAATATGTTTAAAAAGCAGGAAGTGGTTTGAACATTTAAGAACATGTTTTCTATACCTGAAAGTTGTCCTTCTTTCAGATACATTTGAGATTAAGATTAGAAATTTACCTTGGCACTCAATCTTAATACTCAGAAAGTCAAGCTATCGTCATTAATATATGATTGTGTCAGCTTCTCTCATCCTGTAAGTCTCAAAGTCTAGTCAAAACTTTATTCACAAAATTTATTCGAAAATAAACGAGGGAAAACAGTAAAACAATTATAGAACGAGTTCTGATTAGAAGTAATCAGAAATCATAGTCTTACTCCTTTTTACTTATAGACTCCCCCTAAAATCATGCATCACAAAAATTTTGTCAGTTAAGTATAATGCAGAAATTAGTTTTGCTCCCCCTCAAATGAATGTAGATCATTTAAAAATCTTCTCTAACTCCCCCTGAGATCATGAGCAAACCATTAAAGTGCAGGTATCCTTCAGATATAAAGATAAAGAAAATGATGAAAAATAACAATACGTAACTTTAGTAGGTAATAACTGATTATGTCTTCAGATTTAACATACCAAGCTTAGAGACAAGAAAATTAAATCTCTTCTCATCTAAGGGTTTGGTAAATAAATCTGCAAGTTGATAATCTGTTTTTACAAAATAAAGTTCAATTGTTCCTTTTTCAACATTATCTTTGATAAAGTGATACCTTACATCAATGTGTTTGGTTTTGGTGTGTTGGACAGGATTAGCAGATATGGCAATCGCGCTCTTCGAGTCACAGTATATCGGAATTTTGTCATATTTGAATCCAAAGTCTCGTAGCTGTGTTCGCATCCACAAGACTTGAGAGCAGCAACTGGCAGCAGCTACATATTCTGCTTCTGCAGTCGATGTGGAAACGCATAACTGTTTCTTTGAAGCCCAGCTAACGAGCTTGTCTCCAAGAAAATGAACGTGACCAGAAGTACTTTTTCTGTCCAACATGCAACCTGCATGATCTGCATCTGAATATGCAGTCAGTTGAAACCCTGTATCCTTAGGATACCACAGACCAAGGTCTGCAGTCCCCTTCAGATATCTAAAGATCCGTTTGACAGCGGCCAAATGGGATTCTTTGGGATCAGCTTGATATCTAGAACATAGACATGTTGAAAACATAATATCTGGTCTACTGGAAGTTAAATACATCAACGATCCTATCATACCTCTATAGGTTCTAACATCAACACTTTTTCCCGAAGGATCAGTGTGGATCTTAGTTCCTTGTGCCATCGGGGTGCCAATAGTTTTGTGATTTTCCATTTTGTACTTCCGAAGAATGTCCAAAATGTACTTAGATTGATTTATAAAAAACCCCGTAGAAAGTTGTTTAACTTGTAATCCGAGAAAGAAATTCATCTCTCCCATCATACTCATTTGAAAACGTGACACCATGAGGTTTGAAAAGTTTTTGCAATATTTTGGATTAGTAGAACCAAATATTATATCATCAACATAAATCTGAATAAGAATAATATCAGCTTTTTCCTTCTTTATGAATAAAGTGGTATCGATCTTACCTTTAGAGAAACCAGACTTGACCAAGAATTTGGATAAGACGTCATACCAGGCTCGAGGGGCTTGCTTTAATCCATAAAGGGCTTTGTCCAATATGTAGACATGATCTGGCTTATCTGGATTAACGAACCCTTCTGGTTGAGACACATACACTTCTTCTTTAAGAATGTCATTCAGAAAGGTTGTTTTCACATCCATCTGAAAGACTGTGAAGTTCTTATGAGCGGCGTAGGCGAGAAACATTCTGATTGCCTCTTGACGGTAGCCTTTGGCAACAAGTCTAGCTTTGTTTCTGATGACGACACCATCTTCATCCTTTTTATTCTTGAATACCCACTTAGTTCCTATCACGGTCTTTCCTTCAGGCTTAGGAACTAATCTCCAAACCTTTAGGGCTTTAAACTGATTGAGCTCTTTTTGCATTGCAGATACCCAGTCCGAATCAGCAAGAGCCTCAGATACTCGTGTTCGCTCAATCTTGCTTAGGAACGAGTCATGCATACACTGATTAATAGTCGCTGACCTTGTCTGAACAGGCTTGTCAACATCTCCAATTACTTGATCTAATGGATGGTCCTTGGTCCAGCGATGCTCATGTGGGAGTGGAATAGATGAATTCTGAACATGATCATCATCTTGAAATCCACTTTCAAAATCTTCAGTTTGAACGCTAGTCGAGGCCGCTCTGAAGTGACTGGATGATTACAACTTGTATCTTCAGACCTGTCAGTCACAGCAGATTTAGATATATTAGATCCTAGAAACTCATCATAAAAGAATTCAAATAACAAATCTAAATCAGTTAAATGTGAAGTAGATGTAGAACCGTTATCCGAATCTGTCGCTATAGACACAGGTTCTGGACTGATCTGCCCAGAAGCTAATACACCAGTAATAACGGGTTCTAAACTAAGATGATCAAAAGCCATTTCTTCATCAAATGTAACATTGACGCTCTCCACAACTGTCTTTGACTTCTTTATGTAGACACGATATGCATCAGAAGTTGAAGAATAACCGATAAAGATTGCTTCATCCGCTTTTGCACTGAATTTATTCAGACTCTCTCTGTCGTTAAGCACAAAACATTTACACCCAAATATGTGAAAATATTTGAAAGTAGGTGTTCTGTTGTTGATCAGCTCATATGGAGTCTTTTGAAATCGGCGGTGTATCATGGAACGATTTTGCGTATGGCATGCAGTCGACACAGCTTCCGCCCACAAGAATAAAGGTAAATCCGATTGACTAAGCATAGTCCGAGCGGCCTCGACTAGCGTTCGATTCCGTCTTTCTACTACTCCATTTTGTTGAGGCGTTCTAGCAGCAGAAAACTGATGTGAAATCCCAACTGATTCGAGAAAATCATCAACAATCTTGTTCTTGAATTCTGTGCCATTGTCAGTTCGAAGGAACTTGACTTGTCGCTGCAGTTTCACCTGGGTCGTCTTTAATAATGAAATGAGAACTTCCGGTGTCTCATCTTTTGAACGAAGAAATTTGACCCACGTGTATCTGGAGTAATCGTCCACAATTACCAACACATATTTCTTACCACCCAAACTCTGAGTTCTCTTGGTCCACATAAATCCATGTGTATCAGTTCTAACGGAGAACTAGTGCTTGGTTCAGGCTTCGGTTTGTGAGCGGCTCTCTTCATCTTACCCTTCTCACAAGCTGCGCATAAGTGTTGTCTCTCGTATTTCAGCTCAGGAAGTCCCTTTACCAATTTTCCACGAACCAGCTTGTTAATGTAATGAAAGTTCAAGTGAGATAACCGTGTATGCCAGAGCCAACTTTGTTGCTGTGTAGCTTTTGTCATCAAGCATACCTGATTGTCAATCTGAACTTTGGACAAGTTGATGGTGTAGAGGTCTGTCTTTCTATGTCCACCCAAGAGTTCTGTTCCGTCTTCAGTACGAACTGAGCAACTCTTAGACTTGAAGTTGACCTCTAACCCTTTATCGCAGAATTGACCTATGCTGAATAAGTTGTGCCCCAAGCCTTTGACATAACTCACTTTACTGATCGTTATGTTGTCTTGTATAATGTCACCATATCCTAAGATAGGTAAAAGCTGATCGTTTCCAAATCTGACATTGCCACTGAATTTCTCTGTATAGTTAGACAATAAAGCTTTTTGCCCAGTCATATGCTTGGAACATCCACTGCCCAAGTACCACATATGTCGGGTCTGCAAGAGAAATTAGGCAATAACAATTTTAGGTACCCATTTAAGAACGGGCCCTAACGGATTAGCACAAGATTTTGGTATCCACTTGAAAATGGATCCTCTGTTCATTTGAAAAACTTTAAAATCATTTGATCTAGAAGAATATACATGATAAGATCCATACCAATCAGAAGAATTATGAGAATAAGCAAAGTCAGTTTTCCGATAATTATGATGAAATTTAGTAGTAATAGGAGATAATTGAATCAACTGCTTTATTGAATAACGCTTGTAAGAAGTTACAAGGTTTTGTTTATGAGAAGCACATTGATCAACTACATCAGAATCACTACTAACAGATTTAGTACAAGAATTATCAGTAACTGATTCAGCTATCTCAGCATCCTTCTGTTTTGGTCTCCATTTGGATTGAGCTTTCAGCTTTTTCTTCCTTAAATTTGAAACATAAGATGCAGATTTATTAGGAAAAATAGATTTATGTGACTGAGGTTTCTTTTGTGTAACAGTGTATTATTGTTTTTGTAATCGCTGCTTCTTATGTTTCTTACCATTAGCATAGTAATTAGCAGTTACAGAAACTTTGTCATTACTAACACCACTTGGTAACACTTTTTCATTTTCAAGACAAGTAGAATGATCAGGAAGTTTAGAATGAATGTCAAACATATCAGATTTTTCCATGCTCCCATCATCAGAATTAAAAGAATCATTTGCAGACTCAAATAAGTCATCAGAATTATCATAGAAAATTTGAGATGCCTTTGAAACTGTAGAACACTTTGTTGATTTAACTTGAAAAACAGTGTTCTTTATAATTGTAGAAATCACATTTTGTTCTATATCAACCAAAAGTTTTTCATCAGATAAAACATTTTCAAGTTCAACTATTTTGCTTTCAAGAATAGATGTAGGAACATAAACCTTTGCAATCGCAGGTGTTGCCTTCATCTCAGATGCGGAATAACTAACAAAATAGTCTTTTGAAAGAACTTTCGGTGTTTCTGAAAGATAACTATCATTTAACTTGACATAGTTAAATGGTAGTTGCATTTTCTTTTTATTCTTTCTGTTTTCAGTTTCTTTGGCCTCATCTTCATCTGACAATTTGGTAACAAATTTGGGTTTCAAATGAGTATGTTTACCAGCACAGGAAAGAAAATCATAGTTATAAAGTGCCGGCTGTTTTCTGATAGCTTTCTTAAGATAATGGGGGTTGTTAAAACCAAGTCCCCATCTTTGCTTAACATCTACCTCTTCATTAGGAGTATTAAGAAAGATGGTTTGATCTGTTTGATCTCTTTTATAAAGTTTAACTTCCAGACCATTTACCTTCTTGTTCAAATTCTTGTTTTCAACCTGCAGTTTATAAATAGTTAGTGCAGATTCATTTTTCTCAAACTCATATCTATTTACTTTACCTTCAAACTCAGAAATCTTCTTTTCAAAATTATCTACTTTAGATTTAGAATCAGAATCAGATTTGCGTAAAGAATCAATTAGATCTTTGTTTGAGATAACAGAAGTATTAAGTTCAAAGATCTTCTTGTTCTTTTTAGCAACCTTTTCCTTTTCATTTTTCATATTATTTTGTAAATTTTGAAGCTCAACCACCATGGTTTCCAATTTGGTAATAAAATCTTTTGGAGTTAAGTTTAATACCTCATTAACTGCCTCATTATCTGAATCATCATCTTTTTCTTCTTTGCCCATGAGACAGATATGAGCATTTTCTTCTTTATCTTCTCCTTCATCCTCGGAATGATCCAACCAAAACTCATCCTCGGCCATCAATGCTATACCAGCTTCTTGTTGTCTTGCCAGAAGCAACTTGTTCTGATAGTACTGAGAGTTGCGAACTTTCGGCTTTCGACAATCTTTAGCATAATGACCCATCTTGCCACAATTGTAGCACTTGATTGAGTCAGTTGCTGGCTTTTCAGCTTCAATGTAATCATTCACGTACTTCTTCTTCTCATCGGGTTTCTTCTCCACATACCTTTTCTCTTCATATCTCTTTCCTTCCACTCTTTCACGATGCTCATGGTTCTTAGAACTTGATGAAGAATATCTTTGAGAATTTGATCCCGGCTTCTTATAGAATTTCTTTTGAAAAGCACGAGTCAATAAGATCATGGCCTGTTTCAGACTTTCTCCATCATCACCATCTGATGCAGATTCAGATTCAGAACAAATAAGAACTTTCTTCTTCTTCTTTTCTTTCTCCTTCTCTCCTTCTACCAACGCAATAGGTTCAGAAACTGTTTCTGCTTTCTTTTTCTCAGCTCTCTTTTCCTCCACTTCTTCTTCATTCTGCTTAAGAGTCCCATACACTTCATGTAAAGGAATGTCATTGAGATCCTTCATTTGCTTCATCCTACGAGTATGCTTTTTCCATTCAGGTCGTAGAATGCTAAGGAATTTGACATTGTTTTCTATCTGCTTCTTTGTCACTTTATTCTTTGATAATTCATTCAGAAGCACAGTAAATCTTTCATATGTCTCTTCCAAACTCTCATTCTCTTTGGCCTTGAATTCCTCGTAACGATTGATGTAGTTGGCCACTTTTATCTGATTCCCGATCTTGGAACCCATCATCATCTTTTCCAAATGATCCCACATCATTTTAGCAACATGCTTGTAACTATCAATCTTGATGTAGATATCATTTGGAATGCTTTGGAGTAAAAGAGATCTTGCTTTCTTGTCAGCTTTGTACCTTCTTTTCTGTTCTTCAGAATACTGAGAAAATTCCACTTTAACAAGTTATGTCTTTTCTTCTCTTTCCTCATCCTCATGTACATTTTCAGATTCATCATTAACAGGTACTCGAACCATGATAGGTTCCATAGGACCATTTGTAATTGACTCCAGAATATTCTCTCCATTTGCATGTCTGTCTAAGAAATCCAGAAAGCGATCCTTCCATTGTTCATACTCTCCTTTGAACAGTACAGGAGGCTTTACATCAGTACCGATTGAAGTGCATCTTTGGAAGTCATCTTCTTTAACCTGTTTTAAAAATATATCAATAAGAAACTAGAACTGATCGTTAGTACAAAATATGAAATCACAAGAAAAATCTTGAAAACTAGAAAAATCATAAAATTCGAAAAAAAATTGACTAAGTATCAGAACTCGCAAGTGACTATTGAACTTGCAAGCCCTAAAACTCGCAGACTGAAGAACTCGCAGACTAAGACTTGCGCGTTCTATAAATTCTCAACCAAACGCGCAGACAAACTCGCAAGTAAACTCGCAAGAAAACTCGCAGATATTTGCGCGTTTTGAGAAACTCGCAAGCAAATACGCAGATCAAACTCGCAGATAAAACTCGCAGATCGACGAAACTCGCAAGTGCCTAAACTCGCTAAAGACTATTCACGCTGCGTGCGCGTTTCCCAAACTCGTACGTCGAAGCTTGCGCGTTTAAACCAAACTCGCTAGCTACTCTTGCGCGTTTCAACACTTAGAATTATTTCTTGAATCTTCAAACTCGCAGGTCGATGAACTCGCTAACTACTGTTCCTCCTCAAACTCGCAAGACGAAGAACTCGCAAATCACTATTCCTTCTGAAACTCGCTAGCTTCAATTAGCGAGTTTGTAGAACTCGTTGGCCACTACTAGCGCGTTTCGCCGAACTCGCAGACATCAACTAGCGCATTTTTAAAACTCGCTAGTCGTTACTTGCGCGTTTTGACCAAAATTGATTCCTTCAGCTTGCGTGTTCTAGCTGATGAACTAGCGCGTTTCACGAAGAACTTGCGCGTTTGAGGGATCTAGCGCGTTCTTCCTTCTGTCGACCCAAAAACGAATTTTTCATCTGAATTCGATCTAAACTTTGTCCAATTGATCTGTAACTTTGAATTGATGCTCGATTACAGTGCTAGAACATATTACAACTCAAGAAACTTACAAACAATCACTTACAATACAAAAAGATTGATGAAACAGTGAAAAACAACTCGTGTAACAAAACTCGACCAAAATCACAAATTCGATTGAAATTACAGTGCAATACGAAAATTAAAGTACATAGACTCGATTTAATACACTTTTCGTACAACTTCTAATCAAAATCTGCTAAAAAACACTCAAAAATCATAATCTTGATTTTCTCTTCGATGAACAGTGACGAACCACCTTTTCTTGATTTTCTTGAATCGATTTCACCTTTTGGATCGGCTCTGATACCAATTGTGTGTTTCTGAATCTAGTTTCTAATCAATATTAATCAAACACAACAAGATTAACAAACAATTACCTGTTTTATTACTATTTCACTTCACAAATACACTTTCTCTCTCTAGAAATCTCTCTCTCTCTCTCTACGTATTCTTTCTCTCTAACTTCTATCTCTTGTTACTTTTCTAACAAATTAAAATACAAAAAGAAAAACTATTTATACTACCCTCTAAAACAAGGAAACAACAAATACAAATACAACTAAGTTTGACTTATTACAAAATAGATTTTGTCTTTTAATGAGGTTTGACTTTAGCAGCTTTGACTTTCTCAACTTTGACCTTCAGTATGCTTGATCTTGTATCCAACAGATTTATGATCTAACAATCTTTGATGAAGAAATGGCTTCCGAACAACAACGTTCAGAACCCGTTATAACCGGAGTACTAGCTTTTGGGCAACTCAGTCCAGAACCTGCGTCTCAACAGAATAAATCAGATGAAGCATCAACTTCTACTAACCATTTATCTGATTTAGATTTATTATTTGAATTGTTTTACGATGAATTTCTTAGATCTAATGTAAAGAAATCTGTTGTGGTTGACAGGATGGAAGACTTAATGACTACTCATCCAACCAGTTCAGATGACTCTATTGAATCAAATGTCCCGATTCAACAAGAAATTTCAATTCAAATGCCGACTCCAACAGTTGAAGAAGTGACAAATGATAAAGAGACAGAAGTAGCTGAAACAGTAGGAGACTCTGTACAGATCAATCTACAGCCAGATCAAGCTGTACCTATTGAGCCTTCTGAACCTGCCACTTCAACTGCAATCATCAATCCTCCTGAAGAAAGTACAAGTGGATTCGTAGATGACCATGAACATGTGCATGCATGACTCCTTTCTGAGCAAGTTCGAGCCAACACGAGTATCAGAGGCACTTGCTGATCAAGAATGGGTGGTCTCTATGCAAGAAGAGCTAAATCAGTTCGATGCACTTCAAGTCTGGAGACTCGTACCGAAACGTAAAGGTAAAACCATTATAGGTACGAAATGGGTTTTCAAAATAAAGAAAGACGAAGATGGTACCGTTATCCAAAACAAGGCAAGACTAGTAGCCAAAGGATACAGACAAGAGGAAGGAATCGACTATGATGAGACATATGCTCCTGTGGCGCGATTAGAGGCAATCAGAATGTTTCTAGCCTACGCAGCCCACAAGAACTTCACGGTCTTTCAAATGGACGTGAAGACAGCATTCCTGAATGGAATTCTGAAGGAGGAAGTCTACGTCTCTCAGCCAGAAGGTTTTGTCAATCAAGAGAAGCCGAATTATGTTTACATTCTCGACAAAGCACTCTACGGTCTGAAGCAAGCACCTCGAGCCTGGTATGATGTCCTTTCCACTTTTATAGTCAAGTCTGGGTTTTCAAAAGGTATGGTGGATACCACTTTGTTTATCAAAAAGGAAAAAGGCGATATCATTTTAATTCAAATCTATGTAGATGATATTATCTTTTGTTCTACAAATCCGAGGTACTATAAGAATTTTGGAAACCTTATGGTGTCTAGATTTCAGATGAATCTGATGGGAGAGATGAATTTCTTTCTTGGTTTACAAGTAAAACAATTTTCATCGGGTATTTTTATCAATCAATCAAAATACATTAGGGATATTCTTCGGAAGTTCCAAATGGAAAATTCAAAACCGATTGGTACCCCAATGGCACCAGGTACTAAGATTGGCACCGATCCTTCGGGAAAGGCTGTTGATGTTAGGACTTATCGAGGGATGATAGGTTCTTTAATGTATCTTACGTCGAGTAGGCCAGATATAATGTTCTCAACATGCTTTTGTGCAAGATATCAGGCCAATCCTAAATAAATCCATATGTCTGTTGTGAAGCGCATATTTAGGTATCTAAAGGGCACTGCAGATCTTGGTCTGTGGTATCCTAAAGATACTAGTTTTGAACTAACAGCCTACACAGATGCAGATCATGCAGGTTGTATGTTAGACAGGAAGAGCACGTCAGGACACGTACAGTTCCTCGGTGACAAACTGGTAAGTTGGGCATCGAAGAAGCAACTTTGTGTTTCAACCTCCACGGCCGAAGTAGAATATGTAGCTGCTGCTAGCTGTTGTTCTCAGGTCTTATGGATGAGAACTCAATCACGCGACTACGGTTTCCACTTCAACAAGATCCCGATATACTGTGACTCCAAGAAAGCCATCGCAATATCAGCAAATCCTGTTCAACACACCAAGACAAAGCACATAGATGTCAGGTATCATTTTATTAAAGATCATGTTGAAAAAGGAACAATTGAACTTTTCTTTGTAAAAACTGATTATCAACTTGCCGATTTGTTCACCAATCCCTTAGACGAAAAGAGGTTCAACTTTCTTATCTCTAAGCTTGTATGCTAAATCTTAAAATCTAATCAGTAGTTACCTATAAAAGTTTTCTAAATTCTTAACTCTGATTGATATCTACACTTCTATATTTTGTTCATGATCCAAGGGGGAGAATGAGAAAGAAATTGACAACTGGTCAATATTATTTCGAGGGGGAGCTCATAAAATTTGTGCATATCCCTTTTAATGTCAGAATATTTTTTTTTGTAATGCAAGATTTTAGGGGGAGCTCTTCAAGTCAAAAGGGGAGTACGGATATGACTTCTGATTATTTCTGATCAGAACTCGTATTTTAAAAGTTTTACTGCTTTTTGTCTTTTCAATTTAAGTGAATAAATATTACTTTGACTTTCACATAAGACTTTTGCAAAAAATTTGAGAGATGCTTACAAGTCATATGTTTATGACTTAAAGCTTAGCTTCATGAGATGGAAGATCGTACGTAAAGGTATAATTCCAAATCTTCATCTCATATATGGTTGAAAGAAGGACAACTTTCAATCATTGGAAAACATTATTTTTAATGTTCAAACCACTTCCTGATTTTTTCAACAGATTTTATATTTTGGGAGTGTATTTTAAATGTTTTCATGATCTAAATTGTGCTTTAACTGAAATAGTTAAACAAATCTGAGCATCACGTGCAACATAGGAAAACAAAGAATGATTGTGCTAGGAATTAACACAACTTCTATGGAATCACCTTAACCAGTGATTTCTACCCAAGAAGTTAATCCTTAGTGATTGAGTGTGCAAAGCGAAAAAAATGAGTGTGATTAGAGAAAGCAAAAAGTTTAAAAGAAAGAGCGTGTGAGAACAAAGTTAAAAGAATATCAAAACTCTGAACCAACTTTTTCTAAGTCGGGTAGCCACCATTCTAGTGATTCGCAATTCTTTGGTGATCGTTATTGAAACAGGCAACTAACCCATGCCAACTCTTGATCAAACCTCACCATCTACTCATTTTCTTCTCAACAAGAAAGTGTTTCACATTTTCAAAGGGGATGCAACACAATTGCTATCTGATTTTCATTTGGAAAATCTGGATATTGAAAAGAAGGAAGTCTGCCCCACCTTCGCACTTCAATCATGCACATTGAGTCTGTGTTTAACTTACTATGGTCTCAATGATTTACACAATTTTGAGCCAAATAAGGAATCATCAAGTGCTTAATTCTTCTAACACAAGCACGAACACACAAGGAATTAGTTTCTTTGTCATAACGTTTATAGAAATTACCTTTGTGGTGTTTCGATGATTAAATGGAAGCCCCGGGGGAGTCAACATCAAACAGCTCCTTTCCATTGTGTAGCCGTTACACACAGTGACTTAGTGTTACTGACAGGCATGTTAACTGATTCATTAGTTGATTCAGGTGTTACACGACTATTTTGTCTAGATTTGCAAAGATCTGGATGAATATCTTTTGAATTGACGGATCAGGGGCTCTAACCGCAAGATTGACATTTCTTACAACTAATTTTGATGAAGTTGTTGCACTTAACATCAAAAAGGGGGAGAATGACTACACAAGAAATGGTACACAAGAAATGGCAAAGATCACATGTTTCAAGAATCACGTCCACTCTTCAAAGGGGGAGATTGTTAGATTGAAGACATGTTGATTTCAGAAGCTAGAGAAAGAGATTGCATCTTCTGTGATGAAAAAGAAGATCGAATTGCTACATCATTTTCGTAATGATCTTGATCCAAAGGGGGAGATTGTTAAGACACAGTCTCATTGGATTCAAGATCATCCAATCTGAAGATCGCAATCTGAAGCTAAAGCCGGAAAGTCGACTCTGGTTATTAAAGTCTATGTCTATTTGTAATAAATGTCAAAGTAAGTCAATGTAATAGTATTGTAATAGCTTAGTTAGTTATTAGTTACCTTTATTAGTTATCTAGATTAGTTAGTTATATAATATCTAGATATTGTATATCTAGATATTTAGTAGTTAGATATTATAGGAAGTGCGTTAGACACACTTTAGGTTAGATCTTCGTGATATCTCTCAATCTCTCTAACAAGATCAGATTACAATTCACACACACAAACACACACTTAAAGGTGTAATAGAGAGAAAACAGAGAACACAAATCCAAGCTTTAATCTGATCAACCTTGTAACCATTTCTATATATCAATACAGGTTGGTAATCGTTATTGTGTTGTTTCTAAGAACTTGATATTAGTATTGTTGTGGACCGACAGGCCTGATATCGAGCACATAAGCATGTAGAAAACATTATATCCGGCCTACTAAAAGTAAGATACATTAAGGAACCTATCATCCCTTTATAAGTCCTAACATCAACATCCTTTCCCGAAATATCGGTGCCAATCTTAGTACCAGGTGCCATTGGGGTACCAATCGGTTTACAATTTTCCATTTTGAACTTCCGAAGAATATCAAGAATGTATTTAGATTGATTGATAAAAATCCCCGTTGAAAATTGTTTGACTTGCAATCCGAGAAAGAAATTCATCTCTCCCATCATTCTCATCTGAAAACGTAACACCATGAGGTTTGCAAAGTTCTTACAGTACTTAGGATCTGTAGAACCAAAAATAATATCATCCACATATATTTGAATAAGAATGATATCGCCTTTATCCTTTTTAATGAAAAGAGTGGTATCAACCGTACCTTTTGTAAAACCTAACTTGACCAAGAATTGAGATAGAATATCATACCAGGCGCGAGGAGCTTGTTTCAGTCCATAAAGAGCTTTATCTAAGATGTTGACGTGGTTCGGCTTATCTGGATTCACAAACCCTTCTGGCTGTGAGATGTAGACTTCTTCCTTGAGTACTCCATTCAGAAAAGTTGTCTTCACATCCATTTGATAGATGGTGAAGTTCTTGTGGGCTGCGTAGGCTAAGAACATCTGAATTGCCTCTATACATGGCACTGGAGCATAAGTCTCATCGTATTCTATCCCTTCCTCTTGCCTATATCCCTTGGCGACAAGTTGCGCTTTGTTTCGGATAACGGTGCCATCTTCATCTTTCTGGTTTTTGAACATCCATTTCGTACCAATGACGGTTTTACCTTGCGGTTTGGGTACGAGTCTCCAGACTTTCAGTGCTTTAAACTGATTCAGCTCATCCTGCATCGCAGTTACCCAATCTAAATCGACAAGGGCCTCAGATACGTGTGTAGGCTCGATCTTGCTTAGAAAGGATTCATACATACATAGATTTGATGTTGCAGACCTAGTTTGCACCGGTGAAGATGGATCTCCAATAATTTGATGTACCGGGTGCTCTTTGGTCCACTTATGTTCATGAGGGAGTGGATTAGATGTAGATTAAGCATTGTCCCCATCTAGGAATCCACTAGTATCTCCTTCAGATGATTCAGAATTAACGGGGGTTGCAGTTGAAGTAGTCGTTGCAGAAGTTGCAGTAGGTACAACTTGGTCAATCTGTTGATCAGTCATTACAGTACATCCTACTGAGTCAGCTACTTCTGTCTCGGTGTTGTTGGTCACAACTTCAACTGTCGGAGTAGGCTTTTGAACTGGAACTTCTTGCCGAATCGGGGAATTTGATTCAGTAGAGATATCGGAAGTGGTCGGATGAGTAGTCATCGAGTCTTCTATCCTGTCAACCACAATAGAGTTAGGCAACTCAGATCCAAGAAATTCATCATAGAACAGTTCAAATAATAAATCCAAATCAGATAAATTAGAAGTAAACGACGAAGCACCATCTGATTTGTTCTCTTGAGGTGTAGGTCCTGGACTGGTTGGTCCAGAAGCTAGTACTCCAGTAATTACGGGTTCTGAACTGACGTGATCAAAAGCCATGTCCTCATCAAATGTAACATTGACGCTCTCGATCATAGTCTTCGACTTCTTCAAATAAACACGATATGCAGACGATGTACATGAATAACCAACGAAGATGCCTTCATCCCCATTAGCACTGAACTTGTTCAGATTTTCTTGGTCGTTTAGAACATAACATGTACAACCAAAAACATGAAAATATTTAATGGTTGGTGTTCGGTTGTTGATCAACGCATACGGAGTCTTCTGAAATCTGCGGTGTATCATGGAGCGATTCTGAGTGTGACACACAGTCGATACAGCTTCATCCCCCAAAAATAAAGGTATTTCAAATTGGCTGAGCATTGTCCGAGCGGCCTCGACAAGTGTACGATTTCGCCTTTCGACGACTCCGTTCTGCTGAGGCGTGCGAGCAGCAGAGTATTGATGTGATATCCCGACCGATTCGAGATATTCTTCAACTATATTGTTCTTGAACTCTGTGCCGTTGTCAGTCCTGAGAATCTTGACTTGTTTTTGCAGATTGACTTGGGTCGTCTTCAGAAACGTAATGAGAACATCGGGAGTCTCATCTTTAGACCGTAGAAACTTAACCCAAGTGTATCGCGTATAGTCATCCACGATAACTAGCACATACTTCTTTCCTCCAAAGCTTTGCGTTCGCATAGGACCGCACAAGTCCATATGCAACAACTCTAAAGGAGAGCTGGTACTCAGTTCAGGCTTTGGTTTGTGTGGGGCTCTCTTCATCTTGCCTTTTTCACATGCTGCACATAGATGTTCTCTTTCATACTTCAGTTCTGGAAGACCTTTCACTAGCTTGCCACTGACCAGCTTGTTGATGTACCGAAAGTTGAGGTGAGAAAGTCGTCGATGCCATAACCAGCTTTGTTGCATCGAGGCCTTTGATAGTAGACAGACCTGATTGTCAGCCTGGACCTTTGACAAGTTGATGGTGTAGAGGTTTGACTTGCAAGTACCGACCAAGAGTTCTTTTCCTTCTTCAGTGCGTACTGAACATGTCTTGTCGCAGAATTGGCCAATGCTGAATAGGTTATGCCCTAAGCCTTCAACGTAACTCACCTTCTTGATCGTAAGATTTTCATGTACAACATCACCATATTCCAGAATAGGTGAAAACTGATCATTCCCAAAACGAACTGTGCCGCAGTATTTGTCCGTAAAATTAGACAACATACTCTTCTGCCCTGTCATATGCTTAAAACACCCTCTATCCAAATACCACATATGACGGGTCTGCACAAAACAAATCAGGAAAGAAGAGGTTAGGAACCCATTTAAAAATGGGACCTCTACTGTTAGTATTCGATTTTAGCACCCATTTAAAATTGGGTCCGCTTTTTCTTTGAAAACCATAAGCATGATAAGACGCATGATAATGATAAGATAAAACATTATATGAACCATACCAAACATCAGAATATTTACGAGAAGCATAATCACATTCACCATAATTTAGAAACTTTTTATTACTAGATGGAGCTAACTGAAATAATTATTTTATAGAGTATTTCTTGCGAGAATCAACAAGATTATTTTTAAAAGTAGCAACATTCACACTCAAATCATCTTTACTAGAAGTCTTTTTATTCAAAATAAAACTAGAACTAGATTTAACTTTCTCATCTATCTTCTGTTTCAGTATCCATGTAGTCTTAACTCCAACCCTTTGCTTTCTCAAATCTGAAACATTTGAAACTTTAGAGTTAGAATGATGAGGATTAAGAAAATGCTTCTTCTTTGGCTAACCAGTGAGGATCGGTTTCTGTGAAAGCTGAGATTTTTGTTTCTTACCTTTTGCTTTCTTTGATTTCACAGAAACTGATTTATCAACTTTCGTTGATGTTTCACCTTTGTTAGAAACACTGGGTAATCCAAAGGAATTAACAACACAAGATGAATGATCAGGAAGTTTAGAAGAAAAATCAAACTGAGAAACACAATCATTTAAAACACCTTCAGAGTTTAAGAAATTAAGTTCATTATCAAGTGAACCAGATCTGTCATCCGAATTTAAAGCCTTGGAAATTTTAGGAAAATTACAAGTTTTGAACACTGTTTAAAATACTGTTTGTTCTAAGTCCATCAAAATTCTTTCTTCTATAAGAGTATTCTTGAGTTCAGAAATTTTACTTTCCAAAACTAGAAACTTTACTTTCGATGGGTTTAGCCTCCAACTCTTTTACATAATAACTCTCAAAATAATCATTTGAAAGAAATTTTGATTTACTAGATCTATAACTGTTATTCAACTTCTCATAGCGAAATGGAAGTTGAACTTTAGCTGTGTTCTTTCTTTTATCATATTCCTTGGCTTTATCTTTTTCCGACAGACTAGTCTAAAAAGGTTTGAGTTCCGGATGTTGAGGAGCCAGTAACATAAACCCAAAGTCATAAAGTGCAGGCACTTCGGATATAACCTTTTTGAGATGATGTGGGTTTTTGTAACCAAGACCTCAAGTATCAGGTTTCTCTTTAGGTTTGCTCAAATGAATAGTGTGTTCAGTTTGAGCAATAGTATGTAATTTTTCTTCCAAAGCATTCACCTTTTTTATTAAAGATTTATTCTCTTTTGAAGTAGAAAAGTATCTTTTAGCAAGCTCTATAGACTTAAACTCACATTCTTTGTACTTTGAAACATTTTCAGATAACTCTTTATGAATTATAGTCTTTTCTTTAGCGCTGGTGTCTATATTTTTGTGCAAAGTTTCAATCAATACATTTTTCTCAGCAATATCATTACTAAGTTTATGTATAGATTGATTTTTCTCATTTGTGACACCTTTCTCACGCTTCAGTTTAGACTCTAATTCTTGGAGTTTAGACATCATGGTATGCATTCGTTTCAAAAAATCAGATTCAGTTAAATCACATACCTCATCATTATCTCCATCATCAGAATCAACTTCAGCTTCTGACTGGTTCTTTCCCATCAAGCACAGATGTGCTGTCTCGTCCTTCTCTCCTTCTTCAGATTCTTCGTCCGAATGATCGATCCAGTATTCATCCTCGGCCATTAATGTTTTTCCAGCCTCTTGTTGCTTGGTTAGAAGCTTCTTATTCTTGTAATAGTCAGAGTTTCAGACTTTTGATTTGCGGCAGTCCTTGGCAAAATGACCGAGTCTGCCACAGTTGTAGCACTTTATCGGTTCTTCCTTCTTGGTCTCTTCAGCTCCATCCTTCTTCTTGTCTTCTTGTCTCCTTTCTTTAACTTTCTCTTTATGCTTGTAGTTGTTCGGACCAGACGAGTACCTCTGACTATTGGAGTTTGGCTTTTTATAGAACTTCTTTTGGAAAGCCTTGGTTAACATAAGCATGGCTTCCTTCAGTTGCTCACAATCGTCAGAGTCAGACTTTGCCTCGCTATCAACCTCTTCTGATTCAGATTCTATCACCTTCTTCTTCTTAGATTTCTTGACCACAAGAGCAACTGGATCAACAACTGCTTTGTCAGCCTTTTTCATCTCAGCCTTGATCTCTTCCACTTCTTCCTCATTCTGTCTGAGGATTTCATAAACTTCATGAAGAAGAATGTCATGCAGATCCTTCAACTGCCTCATTTGTCTGGTGAATCTCTTCCACTCAGGTTGAAAGTTGCTGAGAAATTTCACATTCAGCTCAACATGAGATTTGCTGATCTTGTTCTTGTTCAGCTCATTCAGTAATGTGATGAATCTGTCATAAGTAGCTTCAAGTGATTCTCCAGCTTTAGTTTGAATTCTTCATAATTATTCAAGCTGGTGGAAACTTTGAGTTGATTGCCAACTTTAGATCCAAGCATCATCTTCTCCAACTGATCCCACATTTGCTTACCGGTAGCGTTGTAGCTATCACTCTTGACGTATATTTCATTCGTTATGCCTTGGAGAATGAATGATCTTGCCAGCTTGTCACCCTTGTGTCTGTTCAGCTGATCTTCCGAATATTCACCAATCGGTAATTTATACTCTGTCTCTTCTTCTTGGCCATTTGCTCCAGCTACAGTGAGAACCTTGGTCGGAGGTGTCATGATTCCTTCTTTCAGAGATTTCCTGATAAGATCTCCCAACTCATGTCGATCGATGAAGTCCAATAATCTGTCCTTCCATTGCTCGTACTCCCCTTTGAAGAGTATTGGTGGCTTCACATCTGTTCCAATGGCAAGAGCTTCCCGAGACATTCTTACTGATACGATTAGTAGTCTAACTTATCCGATATGATTACAATCAACTGGATGAGATCGTTAGAAATCAAGATAAAATCACACAATACTGAAAATCTTAGACTGAAATTTAGAAAAATTTGATCACGAACAGAACTTTGTCCCCCTTCGCAGACTTAGCACGGGGGTCCCGCTACCCGGTTAGCGGGTGGGGTCAAGGGGCAACACCCTTGTGGGGGTATGGGGGCAGCGCCCCTAGAGAAAAAATTTATGCAAAAGTGAACGGTGAATAGTGTGAACAGTACTTGAAGAAAGTGAAGGTTTGCGTGACACTTGGGTTGCGCAAAGTGGAGGTTTGCGTGTCACTTGGGTTGCACAAAGCAGAAATAGACCGGAACTTGCTTCAACCGGTATGATGTTCGACCGGGAACTTGTAAAGACCGGTATAACTTTCGACCGGGAACTTGCAAAGACCGGATGGTTGTTCGACCGACACTATGCTTTGACCTGTATTAAGCTTCGACCGATATACTTTTAGCCCGATAGACGTCTTCGACCGGTAAGATGAGATGACCGATAAAGAGTATTCAAATAGACCGATATAGCTTAGACCGATAGAGGTCTTCGACCGGTAAGAAAGGCCGATAAAAAAGAGATCGACCGATAAAACCCAAAGACCGATAGCTCTTATGACCGGGGTGGACTGTGTGTGTACCGGTCGAATGCTATAGACCGATAAAAGGTATTCGACCGGAAGTGGAAGACCGATATGTTCTTGATGCAGTAACGACCCAGAAACCAACAAATCAGCCTAGAAATCACTCGATTTCTCGAATTAAACAACCAAACTTTGCTAAAACGATCAAATAACCAACTAGAGCAGATTTCAATCAATTAATTCAATTAAAAACCACTTTAAGAGATATTTGATTTCTGACACAGTGCGTTTTTTTTTTTTGAGAACGAACCCAGAACAGCAAATTCAACTAATTGATACTCAAAATCGATGCAATATTCAAATCAAACAGTACCCAATCACGATAATAGGCAAAACAAACACAATCCAATCAGTAACCACTTGAATGAACAATCACATAATAAAAAATTATGAATCTTTGACAGAAAAATAGAACCGAACAAAAACTTATTCAATTCAATCTGTTTAGCTCTGATACCAATTGTGTGTCCCAATAATGAATCATTCAATCAAGTAATAATGCAAACCGGATATTGAATAAACAAACGATTGAACGAATTACAAGCTTGAATAACTGAAATCGACTTCTCTCTCTGTATTCTTTCTTGTTCACGGCGCACCACCACAACCACACTAGCCTCTCTCTAATAATTAATTTCTCTATTAAGATCTCTTCACTTTTTAACCTAATTACCACTAAAACAAAACAATATATACTTAGGCTAACTAAGCCTAATGGGCTTTGCAAGGCTTGGCCCAACTACTAATTATTACAAAAGGACCCTAGACTATTTGTTGAGACGACTTTATCAGCTTTGACTTCAGATTTCCATCTTCAGATAATTATGATCTTGAATCCAATAAAACTGTGCTTTAACAGATTTTGCTAAAGATCAGACAGAAAGGAAGAGATTGTTCGTTGTCGTCAAATTTCATTTTGTATATAATCTTGAATCCAGAGAGGGAGATTGTTAGTGCACAAATATGTTGGATCCAAGATCATGGGAATTAAAAGTCAAAGCCCAAATCAAAGCCTCTCATTGCAAAGTCAAAGTCAAGCTTCTTAAAGAGGAAAGTCATTGCAAGTCAAAGTGTTATTCTTTGTTAGTGTTTGTTTGATTAGTTTTGTCTTTGTAATAGATCTTAGGTATAAATAGGTTTTATTCCTTTGTTAATCGTGTGGCACTTAAGAGAGAACATTCTAGTGAGAGAAATAGTGTGTTCGAGAGCATCTTGTAATCATCGAGTTTGAATTCAATAATACAACGAATTGAAATGGAAAATTGTAGTTCATCTTGATTGATATTGCACATTCAGGGACACACATAATTGAAAACTTTTAAATGACATAAAATATCGATCTCTGAGATAACGAATGAATGCTACAATATATTTTTACCGGATCATTTGCTCGTCTTAATGAAACTTTGTACCCTTTGCTTCTTTTTAATTGATTTCTATAGTGTTAACCAACCAACCAACCAAAATATTTTCTTCAAATTCGCCTTCTAAAACTAGCTTTTAAAAACTGGACTTTAAGAGAAACTTTTACACGCGTCCCTGTGGATCGATATCCGACACTTGTACCGTTATTACTTGTTAAAAAGACGACAGTAGATCAGGATGTATATTTTCGTTGAGATTTATTTGCACGTATTTTGAGGTTGCATAAAACCAACGAACAACAAGCTTGAGGGCTGGAGGACATGCCTAGATAACATGGCTGATGGGGTTATCCTTCAGAAATTATGCAACGCTGAGGAGGTGAGTAGCTGATTTCTTGGCAGGGAAATCAAGGAGAGCAACGTGGTTGTTGGGCTTGAACTTAATAGCGTCTAGAGTGTAGCGCATCACTGATGCAGGGATTATCTAAATGTTTTGAGCAGGAGCGCTGTCTGAGGTGCCATTTCTGTTCATTCAAGGCAGATTCAACAAGAGTTAAGAAAATACCATTTGGAATTTGGTATTTTAGGGTATTGTGATTATTTTCCAAAAATGAGGATTTTTGGAAAGATAAAAGTCAGAAAGGAGAAATTATGGAGGAGAAAATGTTCATGGAAAATATACCATTTTGGAATGGGTTTAAGAACAATGTTTTAAGAATAAAAGTGAAAAAGGTTGAGTTTTATTTTCATCAACAAAGACTTGCAGGTTTTTATGATTTTGAGAAAAATCATAAAGAAGATGATTTTAAGTATGAAAACGTATTGTTTGATATTGTTTATGAAAAAAATAAGTATCAAACAAGTTTTTATGAGAAGAAATTAGCTAAAACAAGAATAAGTACTATTTGATCTTCGCTCAGTTCTTGAGGTGTTCTTAGTTATGCCAAGTAAGCAATTAATGGAAATGATGGGATTACCGGTTAAAAAGATAACCAATTATCTATAGTTGTAATGGGTAATTTTTTTAATGTACAATATCTTAATAAAAATTATTTGAAAATACATTGTTATAATAAGAAGAAATAAAAATATAAGTATGCATTTTCATAGATGAAACAACATATGTAAACATGTATTATTCATAGTGTTTGTTTCATAGATGGTACGTCAAAGAACGTTTTCGTCTGAAGAAACACAAAACTAAATTTATACATTAAACACATAATCATGTTCACAAAAAAAAAAAAAAAAAATATGTGAAACAACATAAATCATAACTTAAAATCAAACCCATTGGATATTTTTTATTGATTTTCATGAGTTTGATTTTCATTTTTGTTATTTCATCTATGAAACAATAGATGCGATTGGTTTTCATGGCCTGTATCCATTTTATGTTGGGTCTATATATATATATATATATATATATGTATGTATATAGGGTTAAATCAAATGAGAATCACAAATATGCTACAAACATGTGAGAACTGATATAAAAATATTTTTTTACATGATACATTTTCACCAAAGGCTTGAAATTAAGATATTGCTTCATATATATTTGTTTCATAATATGATAGTTTCACATATATTTGTTTCACCACATTAATATTTTATCTGTATTTTTCATTTCACTAGGTGAATCAAAAAAAAATCACATGCAATCTTTTCAGAAGGTGAACAAAAATATAGGTGAAACAATATGTTAAATCATAGGTTTTGATGAAAAAAATAATGTAAAAAATATTTTTATATCGGTTCTTAAGAGTTTGTAACATATTTGTGGTTCTTATTTGATTATCGGCCTATATATATATATATATATAAATATATATATATATACATACATATATAGGGTCAGGTTCACGTGAGACCAAGCTGTTTCCGTAAGACCGCGTGAGACCAAGCCTTAAAACATGAAACTTCACACCGAAACACTGTGAAGGTAAAAAACATTCGAACCTTCATAATGTAATCACACTATGAAGATAAAAAAACCTAAACCAAGTTAAAAAAAAATCAAACCTTCACAGATAAAAAACTGGGAAGGTATATCCGAACCTTCCAAGTGAAGACGCTGTGAAGGTAAAAAAAACCGAACATTCACAGCGAAAAACACCGTGAACGTAACATTTACGGTGTTTTTCCCTATGAAAAGTTCGATTTTTTTTACCTTCACAGTTTTTTGATGTGAAGTTTCATACTTTAAAGCTTGGTCTCACCGGTCACACGGAAACTGTTTGGTCTCACGCGAACTTAAATCTACATATATATATATATATATATATATATATATATAGGGTGCGTTTCTTTAGCAACCCAAGCAATTTGTACAACCTATGCAAACCACTATATTAGGAAACAATAGATATATTTATGGATAATGATTATGATTCATTAATAATGATTGTGATATATATGGAAAATGTTAAGTTTATTCATTATAATCATAATTTTAAATTAGGAAATGTTAAGTTTATTCATTATAATCATGATTTTAAATTAGGAAACATAATAAAATTATATATTAATTAGACTTGATGAACGACTAAGATTGATTTGCATAATTTGTACAAATTGTTTGGGTTCCAAACGAAACGCACCATATATATATATATATAGAGAGAGAGAGAGAGAGAGCGAGAGTGAGAGAGAGAGAGATGGTTTCATTTGCAAACCATCTTTATAATAAAAAAACTTTACAACCCACTTAACCACCATTGATTGTATCAATTAAGCGTCAAGATTCATTTGAATTATTTATATTAATAAAAGTTAAAATTTAATATTTTTAATTAATTAAAATATCTAAGAAGGACAAAATTATCCAAAGGCAATTAACATATTTTTAACTAGTTACAAAATCGTCCAACTTAATATTTTCAATTAATGAAAATTAATATTTCTATTTAAGGAAAAATAATACTTTTAATTAACGTAAATTAAAAAAAAAAATCAACAAAAATTAATATTTTTAAGGATGAAATTTTAATTGTTATAAACCAAATAAGTTATGACAAGTGAAACTGTTTCATTGATTCAATTTCACATGTTTCATGGGTTGTTTTATCAATTGATAAAAAAAAGAGATATCTGTGAAACAATTTCACCATATTTATATCAACAGTTTTATCAATTGCATAAAAAATGATGAATGCATGAAACAGTTTCGTTAAGTTTCAATAGGTTCATTGTTACATGAAGTTATAATCATCAAATTTGTATCCATCATTAATATACTAATGAATAAAGTTTAGATGCAAACAATAATAAAAATAGATTTTGAATGCAAATATTAATGAAATTTGCAAATTTATTAAAAAATTAGATAAATACAAACACCTCCTCATATTCAAAATCTGATAATTGTTTAGAATAAAAAAAATTAGATTTTTACATAAATAAACGAATAATCCAAATAATCTATCCTAAAATAACTCAAAATCATATAATCTAAATAATTTATTCTAAAATAACTCAAAATCATAACTTGCATTTATAAACTTTTTCAAACCAATTTACCAATACACCTCTCTATTTAAAAAAAGGAAAATAAATAGAAATTCATTGATTGATTAAAATAGGTGTACAAAGTTTATATATATATATATATATATATATATATAGATATAGGGGTAGTTTAATTTGCAACCAATGAAAATCTTACAATCCATGCAACCACTTCTTAACCGTTGGATTAATGATCGACGTTTACAATACATGTGGGTCAAATATTTTCAATTAAAAAAATCAAAAAAATAAAAACAAAATAACCGTTTTTCATAAATCCAACGGTTAAGATGTGGGTTGCAAGGGTTGCAAACTTTTTAAGGGTTGCAAAATATCCTTCCACTATATATATATATATATATATATATATATATATATATATATATATATAATAGGTTTGAACCCATGTATTACACGGGGTAATTTAAAAATAAGAACCACGTATCATAAGAACCACATATCATAAATTACCAAATACTTCTTTATATACAACATTCTTTGTTCTATTGTTAATTATACTTCATTATCTATAATTAATATTTTTAAACCTTGCTTACTTTTTACTCTAGATAAAGCAACATACAACTGACCATGGATAAAAACTGGTTGTCTCAGAAACAAACCAACCATTGATAATATTTAATCTTCAATTTGTATTAGAATAAAATATATTTTATTTTTAGAAAGTTTAAATTATAGTCTAATCTATACGTATAAGTAAATATTTTTTATTTTACCGTAAAACATCTATTGCATCTTTAATAGTGGTTTTGTAAAAGAACCTAATTTTGTTGAATTTCATTGACTTTTCAATATCAACAATAATAATCTATACTTATATATAAGTAATATATATATATATACTAAATATCATAATATCAATAAAATAAAATTAAAAATTAAAAATTAAAAATAAAAAATGTTATTTTATAAAACTTGAAGATAGAATATATATATATATATATATATATATATATATATATATTAAATATTATCATGATATATTAATTTGTATATATTTATGATATTTAATTATATAATTAAATAAAAAATATTCAATATTGGATTCATTTCGAAAGTATTGACGAAACCATTACAATGGTATAATTTATAACAAATAAAAGTGTTTTTTTCAATTCAATTTAGTTCATATACATTATTTATGTTTATATGATAAAAGTCTAAAATAAAAAATAAAAAAGTAAGAGATTAAAAGTAACTATCTATCTAATTATAAGGGTGATAAATGTAAGGTATAAATTAAAAAATTGAATTAAGGAAAGATTAAATAAGGAATGAATATGGATTTGCTAAATTTACTTATAGTGTAAAATGTGTCCAGGTTCATGTTTAGACGAGAAAATGAAAAAAATGGACTCACCAGAAGGCGACACATGTCCCTTCAGTTACTTATTTATTATATGTGTAGATATATATACACGAACAACAAATAGTATAAATACATGCCATGAACATATCAAAAGTGTTCCATAATCTGACATAGTATCATAATGGAGGCACACCATTTCGCCTCCGTTTGAGAGGGCATATTGAGTCCAACATCTGCTAGAAACAGACCATCAAACATGTATACATAGAACGTCCCTCCCTCGATGAATACCCTTTTATAAAGAGATCACACATATCCTAACAAAACTAAACAAACCAATCAAAACTGAATGGTTGAGCTTGTTCATAGCAACCTACACACCTCGTTTTTCATATCCCACATATGCATCAACCTTGAGAGTTAATTCAACTGACAATAAGATTTGCGAATTCAATTCCCTCTCCATAGGTTATTGATTCACGTCAAGCTGTTTTAAAGGGGCTGATAAGATTAATTGAAATGTAGACAAACTAACCCGAACACCCATATTTAAAAAAAAACGGATAGATAAAAATTTGAAGAACCAATTAATTTAAAGTAGAATTAGCATAATTTAAAAAAAAAATGCAGTTATGGGTAGAAGAAAAGTAGGTAATTAAGAGTACATGAAGACCAAGCGTTTTGAACAAAGTGTGCATATGTATCTTCTTTTCGTGATATTGCAAATCGGCACCAAGCAAAACATCCACTTGTGTGCGCAGTCCACGGCGGCAACTTTGCCGCCACATTGCGGGCAGGCTCCCGGCGCTTCCTGTCGGCTTAACTCTTTTTCTTCTTCGTCGCACACGCATAACAACCTCATTTCACTCTCTTCAGAAATGCTTCCAACTTCCCCTCTTTTAATTCTATTTTATTTTCTTCAGGGTTAAGCTAAGCATATAGTTGGTGGACATATATATAGAGAGAGATATACACACATAAAAATGTATGTATATATACATACACATGTATATATGTGCATATTAGTATATTATAATGTTGATTTAAGGAAGTACTATTTTGTTTTTGTCTTGTACTATTTCTTCTATCAGAAAATGTAGAAAAGAGCGTAAAATTTATAAGTTAATTACAATTTTTATTTTATGTGAAAATTGTTTAATATATTATTTAATCTTAAAAAATATAGTAACTTCACTAAAATTAAATAAAATTAATTAAAATGCCCGTATTTCAATCTCATATTACCTAAATCCCCAAAATCTCTTTTGGTTTGTCGAAATACCCAATTTGGCCGGGATTTCACTATTCATCCCGGGGTTAGTCCGGGGTTTCACTATTCATCCCGGGGTTAGGCCGGGATTTCACTATTCATCCCGGGGTTAACCTAATTTATCTATCGATCTCACCGTTCATTTGTTAATCGTAAGTCCATCGTATTGATCCCGGCCCCCAACCCCGGGATCCCGGCCAAATTGGGTATTTCGGCAAAACCATCGAGATTTTGGGCATTTAGGTAATACGAGATTAAAATACGGACATTTTAATTAATTTCCCTTTAAACTATATAAAAATGTGATGTATTTTAATTTTGTTGGTGGGATAGGAATGATACGTATAATTTGAGGACAACATATTGTTATCCATCATTTGAGGGGTAACCGCACTTGCAAGTCCTTTTTTTGTTTTTGTCATGCTTCTTGTCGTCTTAGAAAAGTTTGTTTATAAGTTTGTTAGAAGTCATGTGAACGGTTTATTTATAGAAAAGTTAGTATGGTTGTACAAAATTAGTAGCCTATAATTTTGACATTCACACTTGACCTTTGTGATCATATGGAGTTGATCTTTGGAGGCCTTTTGGTTTGGTTTTCGAGGCTTGTAGGTCTCGATTACTTAGGGAGTGTTTGATTTTGATTTAACGAGTTTAATGGAGTTGGAGAATTTATAATGCACTTCTTATGTTGGCTCTTTAACGATTGTAAAAAGTCAAATGAAAAAAATTCACTCCAATACATTCCAACATTAATTTTTATTATCACACTCTGGAATTGTACATAAATTTAAATTAAGTTAAAAGAGTATTATAACTTAATTCCTTAAGTCATACAGATGAGTTTTATTAATGCTACCCTCATGGGTTAATTCATTAAGCCAAATAATGTTGCTTTTACCAATGTTTTAAAACCGGGTTGAACCGGGAATCGGAGAAGAGACCGGGTCAATTGTGACCGGGTTTATGCCAAATTATGACCCGGATTGAATTGTCCGGTTCTATTAAAAAACCGGTTGAACCGGTCACAATGAACCGGTGTTGAGCCGGTAAAAAAAGTTAAAAATCAATAGTCCAATTGGCAGTACATATTAGCGATTTAGGCATTTAGTGTTATGTTTATGTGTGTTTATTTAATGTTTTTGGATTGATGTAAAACTTGTTGTTATGTGTTTTTTTTAATGTTTTTGAATTTATGTAAAACTTATTGTTATGTGTATTTTTAATGTTTTAACTTGTGGACATCAAATTCTTTGTTATATATATATATATATATATATATATATATATGTGTGTGTGTGTGTGTGTGCATGAAAATGAAAAATACATAGAAATTTCTTGAAACCGGGTTGACCCGGTGGTTGAACCGTGACCCGGTCACGACACCGGGTCAACCAAAAAAACGGTTTTTAAAACATGAGAAAAGTTCAAAAAAACCCAATGGACTTTAGTATTTGGAGTGATTAAGTGCCTGAACAATTTTTTTGAACAAATAAGTCATTGGACATTTCAAAACCTGTTAAATAAATCCTTAAACTTTTGATAACATGTTGAATACATTCTTATTAATTAAAAATGTAACTTGCAACCTACGTAGGGTAAAACTACAAATTAAAAGAAAAATGGTCACTTACTTTATCCTTATACAAATTAAAAATAGGGAAATTAACTAAAATATTCAATCTCATCAACCAAATTAATTTTTAACCACTTTTCTAAACTTTTTCCTAAAATAGTCAAAGTTTGCACAAAAATCAACATTAGGCTCATTTTAAACGTATTGACGAGAAAATTATAATGGTTTAATTTGTAAAAAAACATATTTTTTAATATATGTTAGTTAATATACGATTACGTGTGTTAATATAATAAAGAAAAAAAATGAAAAAAAAATAGAAGATATAAAGTAAATTAAATAACAAATTATAAAAATGCTTTCTATTTTTTTTCCTTGCCAAAAACAATTCTTAAGGCAAAAAAATTATGCCTAAACTTTGACTATTTTAGAAAAATATTTTGAAAAGTGCTTAAAAATGAATTTTGTTGATAAAATTGACTATTTTAGTTAATTTCTCTATTTTTTTTATTTGTAGGGGAATAAAGTCGATGACATCTTTTTTTTTTCTTTTCAATTTTTAGTTTTACATGTTATGTAGGTTGCAAATTACATTTTTAAATAATAAGAATGTATTTAACACGTTTCCAAAAATTCAAGGTTTTATTTTGTGTGTTTTGAATTGTTTAAAAACTTATTTGTTTCAAAAAAAATTTCCAAGAACTAATCACTTCAAACAATAAAGTCCATTGGGATTTTTCCAACATTTCTCTTAAAACATTGGCTTTTACCCATTCTCTCAATACTTTTCCAAAAATAATACTCTCTCTCCTCCCCCCTCCCCCCTCCCCTTTTCTTCCACGTATGAAAATCCTTTTCCCTATCGTTTGTTGTATAGTTTTCTTTGTCCAAATATTTTTGTTGTTTTGTTAATATCTTGTCCACATTTATTAGATTTAAAATTATTAGTCTTGTGTTTGTGAGATACAGTATTTTACTATTAAATGAAAAGGAAAAAAAAACCTAATTTTTTATTAAATAAAATTTGAAATTTATGTTTGAAAAATACAGAAATTAGATTGAATATATCTTGATGATTCGAAGACATAGGGGGTGTTTGGGATTGCCTATTTAAAATAACTTATGCTTATTTTTAAAAGTGTTTATCAACTTATACGATGTTAAACACCGGAGTTTTAAAAAAGTTTTTGGATTAGTTTATTATGATACCAAAACGTAATAAACTAATAAGTTGTTATTTAAAGGTGTCTGAGATTGCTTATACATATAAAATAACAAAAAAAATGATAAACACTTTTCAAATAAGTTGATAAGTTAAAACCAAATGACTTATCAAAAAATGTTTTTCAGCAGTTTTGGCACCGCTATAAGCCGTTTTAATTTTTTCTCATCCAAACACTCAAAAGTGCTTATCTCCGGTGCCAAATCGCAATAAGTTAAAAAACACCTCAAATAAGCAATCTCAAACACCCCATAGTAAAAAGAAAACCAAACTACATTGATGTCGGTGTCAAATTAAAGATTATAATTTTCTCCTTTTTGATATAATTTATTTAATTTCAGTTTTGTTATAATTTAAATAATAGAGATTTAAAAATAAAATGTAATTTATTTAGTTTTAATGATTGAGTAATTACTTGGATAAAAATATTGATAAAGATGTCAATGGAGTATTCCGGTAGTGTTCAATAGTTATCCTGTATTTTATATGCTTTTATCTATTGGTTATTAGTTAATTTTTTGAAGTTTTAGAGAGTTTTTAAAAAGTTGTACGAACACAATAATTACTTGTAAACTTAGGTTCCGTTTCGTTTGCAGAATTGAAATGAATTGAATTAGATTTTGAGTATTTGGATTTGGAGGATTTGAAATCTCTTTATGTGTTTGGTTTATAAGATTTGGAATGAATTTGAAATCCATTTCTTTATAAATTTTGTTTGGTTTGTTGGATTTGGATTTGGATTTGGATTTGGATTTGAATTGAGATTTTTTTTGTTATTATTTGTTTGTTTTATAAAGAATTTATTTTTATTGATAAATTACTTTTTTTTTATCAATTTTTCTAAAATTGTATATTTAATCATTAATTTTTTTCAAATTATTCAAAACTACATATTTAATTATCGGTATTTATACATATAACGATTTGTTTAAATTAAAAGAAACATTTATTTATCTATTAAGCTAGAAACTTTTATTTATTAAAATAGTAAATGGTATATGATATTTTAAAAAGGTAAAGCATTAAGAAAGAAAAAGATAAATAAATTACTAAAAAGGACCAAAAAAACACTCTTATCCTACTAGTCAACCTAGCAAAACCACCCGTCGTCGCCTGTAACATTCCTCGTCGGCGGTATCTCAAAATGCCACAACTGTCCGATAGCATGCTTCCAATACTTCTCACACAAAAACTCATTCGCATAAGCCTTCTTCACCTTCCGATTAACATCGTGCAAAACCACATGTGTCACACCGGATATTTTCCTGTTCCTCGCCATCACCGTCGCCGAATAAATCACCGCCATCCTCCCCGGGTTCAGATCTATACGTATTCATAATCTCATCGGCTTCAGAAAGCTTCGTCCGGTACTTAACGACGGCGGCGTTAAGATCCGGCGCGTCTTTCAGCACCGTCTGAACCCACGTCGGGTCTTCTTCGAGGAACAACGTCTTCCCACGGGTGTTAAACGAAGCCCACATGAGTGAATCGTGACAGAGTTCGAACACGAGGAAGTTGCAAGGGGAAATTGATTGGAGAACGTCGAAGGAGACGGTGATCTCCGAGAAGGATTGTTGAGGGACGATTGGTGAAGTAAAATCCATCCGGATTTGGATTTCTAATCCAGGCCCATTGCAAAGGATTTTGAAATCCATCAGGTAAGGGATTTTAAAATGGTCAAAGGATTTCAAATCCGGTCAACGAAATTCTTTACTGCAAACCAAACACAGGATTGGAATGGATTTGAAATCTAAATCCATTCCAATCCCGCAAACCAAACGGGACCTTAGAAATTTAATGGAGTAGTATTATTAAACAATGTCTAATCTTTACTTAGTTGTTTTTAACAATTTTACCTGAATGCCTTATAATATAATATAATATAATATAGATAAGCATTGTTTTAAAAAACCTAAATTTAATGTGTTGTTGAAGGTAAAATTTATAATTTACATCATTTAGACCATTTATTCTTTTTTTTTTTGAACGACAACAAAACAACTTTATTAATTGGAACAATACCAAGTGCCAATACAAGAAAACAGGAAAGCCCCGACCGAACCAAAACAGAAAACCAACAAAGATCAGCAAAGATCACGACAACAAGAGAGATCACCGAAGGGAACAATAGTTTGAGAGGGATAAACCCATCCATCCCCACGATAACCCTCGAGGACACCCCCAAATCCAAACATCGATCCCTACAACAAAACAACCCGCAACATAAGAGAAGGGCAGCGCCCTATACGCAAACGTGAGTTGTTAAGCCCTTTTGACAGCCGAACACATGTACATACTTCACCATTGTAGCAGTTGTGGGTGCGAAGAGAGTTGCAGTTATTGCGCATTCAATTGCAACAACCGCGAGAAATCCACTTATATGATTGTGGACAGTCCCGAGACAGGAACACAGGAACTCGAAGAGAATGTTGTTACACCTCACCCGAAACCGCATCGAATACTCTAAACGGCCTCCAAACCATTGAAACAGGAACACAGGTACTCGGACAGAATGTTGTTACACATCGCTCGAATTCGAGATCCAGTTAATCCAATCGATGGCCACTTCCTGATCTCTCCTTGTAATCCACTCGAACGATTTTACTTGAAATTCGAAAAAATGATCTTGAATCGATCCTCTAACTCTCTCAAAAATTGGTTTTTTTCGATTTGTCCACACAAGATACAAAAGACACCGAACAACCGTTGTCCATCTCTGTGAGCTTCTTGAAGAATCACCCGATTGTCCTGTTAAATCAAACAAATCACTTAGGGAATTTATCGAGTATAGGTTGGTACGCCACCATCTACCCGTTAGTTGCCACATTTTCTTTACTTCTTCACAACTTATTACGGCATGGTCCACCATTTCTACTTCACAACCACATCTTGGACAAAGGGTGGAACCTAAATCTATTCCCTTGCTTTCCAACACCGAACGCGTTGGAATTCTCACAAGTCCCTCCCTCCAAATAAAAACACATATTTTTTTGGGGAAGACCTTCATCCACCTAGTCTCTACTATATTCCCCCCGTCGAAGTCCAATTGTCTTCAAAGATATTCCGAAGTTCCTTTACCGTGAAATCTCCTTTAGTGCCCATGCTCCACGAGACACGATCCTTGACCTTCTTCTTTGGGGCATTTTCACTAATAATGTTTACTAAATTTTCTAATTCACCTAGCTCCCTTCCTTTTGGCTCTCTCCTCCACCCCCCAATTCCAAACCCAATTTTCACCTCTCCATTCCCCTCTATCTTTAATCTAACACTCTTGAAGGATTCAAGTTGGAATAGACGATGAAAATCTTCCTTTAGTCTACGATTCACTATCCATCTATCCTCCCAAAACCGCGTTTCCGACCCATCTCTCACTTGCTTACGAAAAGAGGTCGAGAATTGCAACCCATCCTTGTCTAACTCCTCCCCAACTCTCAAAATATCCCTCCATACCGAGTTCCCACCCAAGATCCTTTGTGATTCTTCTATCAAACCCCCCTCCCCCATAGAGACTCCTTATTACCTTAACCCATAACGATTCCTTTTCAACGTGAAAACGCTACCACCATTTTCCAAGAAGTCCCCAAATTGCATCTTTTAGGCTACCGATGTTGAGCCCACCCCTTTTGAAGCCGCCCAATACCCTTTCCCACTTAACCCATACAAGTGGTTTGAACATTTAAGAATCAGGAAGTGGTTTGAACATTTAAGAACATGTTTTCTATGATTGAAAGTGGTCCTTCTTTCAACCATATATGAGATGAAGATAAAGAATTATACCTTTTGCGTACAGTCTTACATCTCATGAAGTTAGCTGAAGTATTAAAGATATGATTTTGATAGCTTCTCTCATTCTGCACAAGTCTCAAAGTCTAGTCAAAGCAACTTTTATTCACAAAATTTATTGAAAAATAAGACATAAAGCAGTAAAAACATGAATAGTACGAGTTCTAATCTGAAGTAATCATAAATCATCACCTTTACTCCCCCTGAAATTATGCATATGAAATTTATCAGTAAAAGGCACATGATAGAGATCTACAATTCTATTCTGAAATGTAGTTCATCATATCTATCGAATGCAAAATATTTCAGAAAAGTATGTACTCCCCCTTGATGGTTGATTTCCTCATTCGAGAATTGGAGTACAATTTCTTATCAGCTCGGAAGTATCATGTCTTTTTCATCTTTGAAGTACGAGTCCTAAATTGTTATATTTAGAAGTCAAACTCCGTTGAAGTACGGGTCCTAAGCTGATTTACTTAGAAGACTTTGTTCTCTTACTCCCCCTTGACAGTTGGTGCCTGCAACACAGAATCAACTTTCGGCTTTGGTACCCACTAGTATTTGGGTCCATGTGTGTTAGTTGCAGTTCAAATAGGAGTAACTGAATAAGAACCATACCAGAAATGATCACTTGTTTTATGAACATGATCATGTGTACGACAATAAGAACAATAGTATTTCTTACCTGACAACCTGATTAACTGATCTCTCGAGTAGATATGATCAGGTTTACCTTTGCGTACATTGTTCTTCTTGGCTTTAGTCTCATGTACACATGTCTTCTTTCCTTTCTTCTCAGCTTTCTTCTCATCTTTCTTTCCTTCTTCAACTGATTTCACCTTCCAAACCAGTCCTTCTTCATTATATCTCTTTCTTCTCCTTCTCTATGTACCTGAACCATCTATTTTCCAATCATAGAAAATGTTAGTAGTACGAATCTGATCATATGAATTAACTGACCTTTTTGTAGAAACAGGTTTCTTATGTGAGCTTGCAGCTGTCTTGAATGAACATTCAGAATCAGCTGAATCATCTCGAGGTGTGTGGATTTGTGACTCTAGAGTCGTGTGCTCAATCACCACCACCTTTGAAATAATGTCTTCAAGCTCTTTTATCTTTGAAGAGTAACTGTCTCTTTCTTTAACGAGTAATTCAATCTTCATCTCAAACTCAGACTTCGTTTTCTGCTCTTTCAGTGCACATTCAGACAGTTCAGATAACTTCTCAGTGAGCTTCTTGATTTCTTCCTCAAATATATTTCTTTCTTCTTCAAAGTCTTTTTCCACATTCTTTCGTCCATCAGATATCTCTTTAAAGAATCCAACATTCTTTTGTTCTATAATCTTCTTCTTCAACTCGTCAAACTTTTCTCTTTCCAAAATGATCACTTTCTTAAAATCTGAAATTCGTTGAGAAAGCTTAATGCATTTCAGCTCAACTGCCTTCTTCTCATCAGCACATTTTCTTGAAAAGTCAGAAAATATCTTTGCAAATGATTTCTTTTCAATTTCAAGTTGATCTTTGTCTTTGACTACCTTTTGTTCCAATTCAGATATTTTCTTTTGAAATTCAGCATTAGCATCTTCCAGACTCTTAATCTTCTCCTCATAAGTTTTAACATACGCTTGCTGCTGGATTTGGATAATCTGATATTCCAAGTCAAAGATTTTGCTTGTCAGCTTTGTGTTCTCAACTTCCAAACTCAGTATTTTCTCATCATTCAGCCCTGAAGTTTTTTCAGAAGATCTTCATTTAACATCTTTAATGCACTAACTTCTTTTCTTAGTATCTTCCTTTCATCATTGTATCTCTTTGATCTCTTTGAGTAGTAGTCAACTGAGGAAGCAAGATTTTTGTTCTCTAATTTGAGCTTTTCAATCTTCTTTTCATCATCATCAGAAAAATATCCCATCTTGAATTATCTGTTACAAAAAGAACTTGAACTTGATCGTTAATCCAAATGAAACCTCAAAAATACAGAAAAACTTGAAATAAAAAATTCAGAGATTTTGATCATAAAAAGAACTATGTCCCCCTCCGCAGACTTGTTCACTTTTGCTCTAATAACAAAAAGAACTATGGTGCAAATCCAACTTTGCGCTACTCAAAGATGGCGCAAAAATCAATTTTTCGCTAAGCACTAAATCACGAAAAACTCATATATGCTCTAACTGGGGATGGCACAAAAGACACTTTGCGCTACTTGTTGATGGCACAAAACTTAGAACAATCACTTAGTGACTTTGGCGAGAAACTCTTGATGATCTGGCGCAAACCAATGATGAACTGGCGCAAATCATGATGAAGTGGCGCAAATCTTGGATCTGGCACAAAACGTAAGAAAACTTCTAATTCGATCAAATCATCAATCTAAACTTCGAATTTCAATTCGAAATTTTGAATACTCGACCACAATCACATCTAGAACACATTACTATCAACTAATTCCGATCTAAAACACAAATCGATACCTATTGATTCTAACACAGTGCGTGAAAAACTCTGAACTGGAAAACCACAAAAATTCGAAATTCACAATCGATTATAGTGCAATTGACAAAATTCCTATACAAACTCGATCGATTATACTAAGCAAACAAAACCTATTCAAATTCAACTTCAATTTCACTCTAAAACTCAAAATTCGAATCAAACTCTTTGAATACAGAGTCGAACCATTTTCATGAATAGATTTCAATTTGGAGTAGGCTCTGATACCAATTGATAGTCCTAGATTCAAGTTCTAATTGCTACAAACAATCAAGATGAGAATCTAAATCACATGTCATTGATGAAATTCAAATTACAAACTTTCTCTCACAACATTCTCTCTACTTTCTCACTCTAGAAAGATTTACAATAACCTCTTCTCTAATATGCTCTCTAATCTCACAAACTGAATTCTCTTCTTACGTGCTTACTTACTTACAATGACTTCTACTTTCAAACAACAAGGAAACAAGGTATTTATACCCTTGACAATTACAAATGAAAAACAAAATACAATTACATTGACTTTGACTTTATTAACAAATGACTTTGACTTTCCATGAGAGTTGACTTTCTCAGCATTGACTTCTTGACCTTTAGTCTTCAATCTTTATGATCTTGAATCCAATAAATTTGTGCTCTAACAATTAGTGTAACACCCCGATTTTCGAAGGGTAACATTTCGAGTTATTACAGAAACCGATGTATCAAGGAAAAATAAGATATTTGATTTTGGACTTGAATCCTAGATTTTATAGTCTTGATGGATGAAGGATTCAATTACGAGTCCAACGGTTCTTTCCTGAGCAAAAACAGAGCTATAACGAATAAGTTACGGCCAAAACAGTGAATGAGGAGAAAACCAGGGGAACCGCGCGACTTATGCCGCGACTTAAGGTCACGAGGCAAGTCGCAAAACCCCCTGGTCGAGCTTAAAATCGATTTTCAGCCACCAAAATTTATTTCCTCATAACTTTTGATCCACAACTCCGATTTGGGTGATTCAAGTTGCTACAGTTTTGTTTTTGAGAGATCTTCAAGGATCTAACAAGAGATTGGAAGTCTATTGGAGTATACAAGAGTATTTTATAGTGGTAAGATCCTCATCTCTCCCACTTCATCTTCTTCACCAAAGTTTTCTAGGGTTTTACCCACCCTTTGTTCTCCCTTTCGTAGATTGGAGGGTTGTAACCATTTTGGTGAACTAGAGGTGTTGTTGTTGGTGGATTCAAGATTGGATTAAGGTAATATTCTATTCTCTCCATTTTTGGAAGTTAGGGTTTCGGTATCAGTTGAGGTATTCGTGTATAAGGTTGGGAAACGATTTTTGTGGTTGATTATGTTTATTTATGGTTGAATATGTATGGATTTAGGTGTTTGGAAGTTTTGTCTTGAGAATCCAAGTGTTCTTCAACGGAGCTCTAGTTGGGGAAAAATCTAGATTTAGCCTAAATCTAGCAAGGTGTACATGTCAAAAGGTTTATTTTAAAGCATTTATGTGTTTTACATGAAATTATCAACTGTTGAGTTATTTGGTAACTTTTGGTTATTTGAAGTATTTGGCTTATTAAACCTTGTAAAATACCACATTTGGGATTTTTGGGCATTTTGATAAATAAGTCATAAACGATAGTGTTTTAATGATTTATTGTGTAAATGGATTTTTGGTCACAAATGCATTTTTGTACCTGTTGTGTTTTTATGCATCATTCATATAAATGGGCACTTTAAAAATACGAGTGTGTGAGTCCTTGGGATGAGTCATTCCCGACCTTGGGAACATTTTGGAAATAATAACCTTTTTTGGTTTTGGGCCGAAGGCCAGTGGTGATTTGAGAAATAAAGATTTTGGGGAGAGATTTAATTTGGTTTATATAACCATATTGGCTCTAGTATTTAGACAAACGTTCATGATGCCCTTTGGGGATTGGTTTACACTCAAATGAGTCTTTGGAACATTTGTTCAGTTTTGGTAGCTCGTTAAGGAGCTTTGGAAGTATGGTGAACTTAGTTGCATCTTATTTGAGAGTTACATGTTTTGAATGCGTTAGTTCATTCTTTTGAGTCATGTAACGTTTTAGACTGTAATGCATTGGATCCATAGGCATATGAGTTAGTTGGGTAGTGGGGACTTTATCCCCGTTTTAGGACTGGACATTATTTATGGCTAGCGAGAGCTCAAGGTACAGATCGTGGGTGGTTGAACTCGATAACCGCATAACCTTTATTGAAGGGCTCGAGGTAGAGATCGTAGGTGGTTGAACTCGATGCCCGTTTGTCGTCCATTCTGGTTATTCATCGTGGAATTTAGTGTTCACGTCTGAATTATAGTGAGTGGTCCTCAAGTCATGTGGTTGATTATGTAAGCTTGCGGTGGTGCTCTGCAGAGCCGTATACGTAGCTAAGTCTTGCGGTGGTAGCTCAGATGAGCTAGATACGGGGACTTGTGGCTTTGGTTGTGACACTCATAAGAGGTCGAGTAGATACTAGGATTAGTGGTGTCTTGCGGTGGTAGCTCAGAGGAGCCGGATACGGGGAACCATGGTCTTATGTGAAGCTCGAGAACATTGATACGTGGCTTAACTTTGTGTGCCCGCCACATTCGATGGAATTCGGGTATCCCCCGTCACCGAAAGGTGTTGTTTTTGGGTATTGAGCTTTATTATCCAACTTTCGGCGACGTTTTTGTATAAAAGGATCTTATCCATGATTTATGGGTTGAGTATTATGTCCCACCCGTGTTTTCGGTGTTTCGGGATATAAAGTTTTAACCGTGTCTTCACTACTGTTGAGTTCCATTTCAATTCACGTTTTGAGTGAGTTTCGGGTTGAGATTAATTTACGAAAGAACGTTTTATTTTGGGATCTTGTCCTTGAGGTAATTTGGATTGGAAAACGTCTACATCGGTGTTTATTTGCCTAAAATGTATATTATTGGAAAATGAGTCGTTTTCATATTTGAGATATCATTTTGAAAGATTATGATTTAAATTGCATTACTCCTTTTCAACAATACCCTTATTCATGTTGTAAACTCTTGAACTTACTAGGCGTTAGCCTAACCTTTTTATTTGTCAGCATGTGCAACAGGTTTTCGGTTGGGAATAACTTTAGTGACACAGTGCTGAGAGGAGTGCTAGTGCTATGCTCGAGGAGTGGTTATCTTAGTGAAGTCTTCCGCACTTGTTTCGGGAAGAGCAACTCGTGTTTGAGGATTAAGTAACACCCGACTTGGTTTAATCTTTGTGTATAATTGGAGTTTGAATTTGTTTGAGATTAAATCGAAAGTCTTATTTTGGAGATTTACTTTTTACTTGATGTAATATCGAAATTTTAATTAGTTGCTCTTACCAAATTTTGAGGGCGTTACAAGTTGGTGTCAAGATCGAAAATTCTCAATCAAGAATTTTAATACAAACTCAGAAACAATGTTAAAGAAGTCGCGGAATAACACTTTAACAATTAATCAAAACACAGAATATGAACTCAAATCATAAGTTTATATTTCATAAAACTTAATGATTACAAACAAAACCTCAATCTGTTGAACAGACTCAACAGACGTTCTATACTTCTCTATAGAAAGGATCAATACTAGTCTTGAGGTTAATTCTCTAAAACAACTCTATCAAATGTCTCTCTCTATCAACAACTTCTAGACTATATATACATAATTAATTACAAGATAATTATCAAAATAAAATTGATCTTCAACATCAATTCCTTAATTATCTTCGTCTTTATCTTCAACTCATCTTTATCTCCAAGTCATCTTTATCTTCATAAGCAGCACTAACTCAATAACAGTATTAACTTTGTCTCTGGCAGTACTAACCATGCTTGCAGTATTAACTCCTCACTTGCAGTAGTAATCTTCAAGCAGTACTAACCACTAGCAGTACTAACTCTCCAAGCAGTACTAACTATTAAAGTAGCAACACTAACTTTTCAAGCAGTATTAATTCTACTAGCAGTAGTAATCTTTCTTCACCTAGCAGTACTAACCAGACTTAGTTAATTCTGACCCAACAATCTCCCCCTAACTTAACTTTTCAGATTGCGAAGTTAAGTTCTTCAATATGTTCCTCGATGATGCTTTCAAAACTCCATCTTAGTTGCATAGATTAGGATCCAAACCCAAACTCTGATTAATAGTTCTTTTGACTACTATCTTGGCCATTTCTGAATCCTTTGAAAACACCAGCTTAGCATTCAACATACCTTGCAATTTGGCTTTGCTGTGATCATAAATTCTATCCACCAGGTAGTACTCATGATAAGATCTGTCAATAGTGATGACATAGACTCCACACCTTTCAAATAACATCCAATTATCTATTCTTTGGAATTTATTCTCTAGATGCAGATCTCTGAAAACATGTTGAACTTTGCTAGGATCAAACATCATGCATAAGTACTCCATGGCTAATATTATTAAGCTCATTTTTGCTCCTGCCAAGTCCTTTTCATACAAGCTCATTCCAACCTTGAACATTTCTTCTAAGTCAGATCTGGAACAGCTTCTGATGATTTTGCCCCAAGTAGAGTAAACCTCATACTTGTCTCCCATCCTTTTAATCCTGAAGTATTTCTTTCTTTGATCTTCCAGGATATCCCAATGTATAATTTCAGGGGCTTGGACTGATAGTGGGTCAGCTTGTACAGGTTCAATATCAGTCACTGTCATATATAAACCAACATATACCTCAGATTGTTCAGATTGTTCTGCACCTTGTTGACTTGATTGTTCTTCAGGGGTTGCAACAATAGATTCAACCTCTTTTTGCACTTCTTCAATCCTTGGCCTTTTGGACTGTTTCTTTGAAGCAATGGTTTTTATTCTTTTGACAGCTTTGACTGTTTGAGCAAGAGTTTCTTCTTTCTGTTCTTCTTCCACTTCTTTTGTACCAGTGGTTTCTTCACTCTCAGGAAAAGGTTGTTGGATATGCAAATCATGCCTTTCTTTCATTTTCCTTTCAACCTCAACCCTTTGAGAAAAGTCTCCTTGCAGCTTGGTCATTTCTTTCTTGTACAACTCTTCAATTCTGCCATAAGACATACCAGTGAACATGCCTTCTTTAACACCAACTGATCCTTTTAGAAAATTGATCATTTTCCTTCTTTCTTGGTTGGTAACAAAAGTCTTTGAAGGTTGTCTTTTCTTTTTTCTGTACTGGCTGCCTTGGCATAAATGCTTTTGTTTGAACTTTCTTGGCTTCAACTGCAACCCTCAAACTCTTTTGATACTCTTCATTGAGCTTTGTAGACAGATCTAGAGCAATCTGTCTATCTTTTGCAGTTTGAGACTCTTCCTCTTGTGTTAATTCAGCTTGCAGCTTCTTGGCTAACTCTTCATCTAGAGCTATTTGAGATGATCTCTTTGATGGCTTCACATAGTCAACTACCTTTTCTTTGCCTTTTCTCTTGATCTCTGTCTCACTAACTTCTTTTCTTTTCTTCTCAGAACCATCTTCTCTGATTATCACTCCCTTAGCCTTTTGAGTAGCCTTGGGAGTGTCAGTCTTTGCCTTCACAAGAGTTTCTGCTATTTCTATTTCCTCTGCAGACAACCCAGTTTCTGCTGCAACTTTCTCTGTTTCTACTGCTGTTGTTACTACATCTGGTGTAGTTACTGCTGCTGGTGAGGTTTCTACTTCTTTTGCCTTTTCTACTGCTTGTTTCTTTTCTGCTTCATTTTTCAATTTCCTCTCAAACTTAGTCTCCCCCTCAAACTGGGATTCCATGCCAACAGGGCTTTGTTTTTCAACTTCAGCTTGACCCTCCCCCTTTTTGGAAGCATCATGAGGAATGCTCTTTTTCTGCAATACAAACTGCTTTCTCTTCTTTTTCTGTACCAACCTCAGAACCATCTTCTTTAATTTGGTTATCTGCACTTGTTGTGAAAGAATTACCAGTTTGATCTCCTCTATTTCTGCACCTTGTTTTAGTACATCCAGATTGACATTTGCAATAGTTTCCATCAATTCTTCATAGTTATATCTATCCTCACCTCCTTTAGGTGTGTTGACCACCCTGGAAGGATCCTTGGAAGTTTTAGTAGGAGTCTTCTGCCTAGCAGAAGCACCCTCTACCCCCTTGGTTTCTTGGCACTTGGGACCTTTGGATGATTGCTCACCCAAAGTTGCCGTGGGGAAGGTCTTAAAGATGTTCACACTGTCCTGCCCTGCACTTTGTGCAAAGTCAATAGTGTGAGCCTCACTGCCCACATGCTCTTCCTTCTCCTTATTGAGCACATTCTTGGGGTTGGGAGACACCCATGTGGTTTCCCTTTGGATATTCTCTGATGGAAAATGCTCCATCAGAGGGCTGTTAGGCTTTAGGGGTGAAGATACTAGAAAGGAAGGAACCTTCTGTACCTTTTTCCTTGTGTAAGTTTTGGTGATGGGGGATTGTGGCTTGTCAATAGGAATCTGAGGGATATTGATAGAACTGAGTGGTGTGGGTAGGTCATCAGTTGGGTGGTCAGATGTGGGCTGTGACCCTGATGCCTCACCATGGGAATGAGACACACCCATCATTGTAGAGAACAATGGAGTATCTTTACCTGAGAAGTCCTTACTGGGCCTCTTCATATTTGAGAACACCTTTTCCTTTGGGAGTTTTGGTACATATACCTCCTTGAAGGTAGGTAAATCCGTCAATTCCTTATCAAGTACTTCTTGTACAAACCTTGGATACATAAAAAAGCTTTTTGATTTGGTATCCAGGTTTGACATTAAATCATTGAAAATCATTTGAGCAAAATTAAACTTTCTAGAGGTAGCTAAGCAGACTAGAGCATAAGCTAAGGTACTGCTAAACTCACTCCATCCAGTTGTTTTTCGTGAAATGCAGTGTTGTAGGGTATGAACAAAAAATCTCCACTGAGGTGAAAATCTGTTCTTGAAGAACTTGAATACCTCTATGGGACCTTCATATCCCATTTGACTAAGAGCATGGAAGAGATCTTCCTTAGGAAGAGAGGTAATACCTGAGGCATCATCTAAGCGTAGATGGATGCGAATACAATCTTCGGTGATGGTTAGAGGTTTATCACAAACCCTTGTTTTGATGACCTGAGTGCCATCTTCGGTTTGAATAGCAACATTGGCCCAGAACTGTCTTTGATGTACCACATAGATTGTGCGATTAACAGTTAATGCGTTGGCGATGTGTGAGGATTGTTGGAAATCCACAATCTGATGAAAGCCTTCAGCCTGTTTGGGTTTTTGCAGCATAGCAACCTCATTATGTTCATAAAAGAATTCTAGTCCTGCCATCTTCTGATTGATTCTATGGTTCGAATCGCAACTAGTGGTTTACACTGGTGAGCAAGAAATTGAGAGAGAGAGAGAGAGAAAGAAAAGCAATGGAAGTTCAAAGAGCCGTTTGTATTTTGGCGGTCACAAAGGGGTATTTATAGGTGGAGGGTTTCAGTTAGAAGCAGTACTAAGTACCCTAGCAGTGTTAACCAACTCGCAGTATTAACTCATATTAGCAGTAGTAACACATACTGGCAGTACTAACACATACTAGCAGTATTATCACATGCCAGCAGTAGTAACACTAATTAGCAGTAGAAACCAGGTAAGCAATAGTAACTTTGCACTGGCAGTATAAACTACCTAGCAGTAGTAACCATACTTAACCATATTTGAACTGTCAACATGAGTAATATATAAAGCAGTTTTAACTTAACTAGAAGTACCAAGTATTCAATTTAAGCAATCTGAAACACTTAAACACACAAGGTTAGTAGCACCATTTACTATGAAACTTGAGAAAGCAATCTTTTAAGAATTTACCAAAAGCAACATGTCCTCCATCAATTCTTTTGAAAAATTTGAAGGCAGTCCATGTTACCTGTTATGTGCCAAGAGCAACCACTATCTACATTACAAATGCTCTTCCTCTTGAGTTCTTGGTTGCCCTGCACACTAGATAAATCAATTAGTTTTTGGAGGGAACCCAAGCCAAAGTGGTCTTGGGTTGTCCTTTCTCATCAACATATTTATAATCAGTAATCTTAGTCTCGATGAGATTATCAGATTTAGGTATTTCATGGCTGGAATACTTTGTCAGAATTATAGACTTGGCAACATTAATACTGGTAGCAGCACTATCCTTGTTAGCAGTAGTATTGCTATCAGCAGCATTATTTCTGTTAGAAGTACTATTTGAGGTAGCAGTACTAACAGGTTTCTTTACTTTTGGAACCCAAACCTTGACAAAGTTGTTTGCTTTCTTGTTCTGTGAGTTACTCCTTGACTTGCTTGGAGTATTTTCTTTTGATTTAGCAAACTTATTCTGAATATGAGATTTTGCAGTCCCAGTTTTCATTGGCACTGTTCTCATATTAGCAGCCATGTGATTTCTTGATTGATTCCTATAACCAAAAGAATTTTGTGTTTGTCTTTGAAAAGTAACTCTTTGGTTAATAGGATTGAAATAACAATATTTGGCAAGATGATTCAATTTTCCACAGATAAAATAGGGCTTTGGTCTATTGATTTTTGCTAAGATCAATTTCCCCTTATTTTATCATGTTTATGGGGCTTGTTCTGTTGACAAGTACAGGGATTTATAACAGAGGTTTGCATGTAGTGAATTCCCTGTACCTTTTCCTTTCCTTTCATGGACGTCTCAGCTTTCTCACTTTTAACAGTCTCTTTCTCTGTCTTGGACATCTCCACTTTATCATTTTTGATAAATGGTTTACCTCCCTCTCATTTGTAAGAATGTGGTTTTCCAAGGGAATATCTTTATGATCTTCATCATTATTACTCTCAGAGTCTTCTTCTTCAGAATTTGCCTCAACCACTACTTTGTCTAAAGGATCTAGTTCTGTGACTCCTGCAGGTAAGTCATCCTTATCCTGTCTTTCTAATAGGTCTGAAGTGGGTGGAATGTAGTTATTGTTGTATGGTGGAGGGGTGGTGTTATAGCCTATTCCTCTTCTCAGTTTGTCATGAATTTGAGAATTAAGTAAAGAGTCCATTGCTCTAGAAGCATTGGAAAATTTCTCAATGTCTAGTTCGGCCTTCTCAAACTCACTCTTAACTTTTTCACACTCCTCTCTAGACTTCTCTAGATTACTTTCTAACTCATTCTTCTCCCACTTCCAATAGTTGAGATCATAAGAATGTTGAAGTTCATTGGCTTGATATGCCTTTATTTGTTCTTCAAACTCCTCAACTATCAAAACATACTCTCTTTTATCTTTCTCTAGCCTTTTAAGGTCATCACACATGCTCTGATTGTGATCCCTGTACTTTTTAACAGTTTCAATATAGGTTTTAGAGCAAAGATTAGATTTTACCTCTGTGGGAAGTGCAGTGCTTGATGATTTTGTAACTTTAGCCATCAATGCTTGATTTTGGATTCTGTTTATGATGATTATTGCTTTATGAGTTACACTAGCTCTGATACCACTTGTCAAGATCGAAAATTCTCAATCAAGAATTTTAATACAAACTCAGAAACAATGTTAAAGAAGTCGCGGAATAACACTTTAACAATTAATCAAAACACAGAATATGAACTCAAATCATATGTTTATATTTCATAAAACTTAATGATTACAAACACAACCTCATTCTGTTGAACAGAATCAACAGATGTTCAATAATTCTCTATAGAAAGGATCAATACTAGTCTTGAGGTTAATTCTCTAAAACAACTCTATCAAATGTCTCTCTCTATCAAGAACTTCTAGACTATATATACAAAATTAATTACAAGATAATTATCAAAATAAAATTGATCTTCAGCATCAATTCCTTAATTATCTTCGTCTTTATCTTCAGCTTATCTTTATCTCCAAGTGATCTTTATCTTCATAAGCAACACTAACTCAATAGCAGTATTAACTTTGTCTCTGGCAGTACTAACCATGCTTGCAGTATTAACTCCTCACTTGCAGTAGTAATCTTCAAGCAGTACTAACCACTAGCAGTACTAACTCTCCAAGCAGTACTAACTATTAAAGTAGCAACCCTAACTTTTCAAGCAGTATTAATTCTACTAGCAGTAGTAATCTTTCTTCACCTAGCAGTACTAACCAGACTTAGTTATTTCTGACCCAACAGTTGGTATCAGAGCTTAAGTTTGAGAGAATTAGGTGTTGATTTTTGGATGCCTAGACTCAAACTAGCGTAATTTAAGTGATTGAATGTGAGTTTGCACAATTAGGCACTCTAAGATTTGATATTTCGAAGTGCGTGGAGTCACTAGGAACGGGAGTCACGCCGAAAATGGCAAGGATGATCATGAACCGTACGTTCATAATAACACCTGGCCAGTGTTATGGTGAACCTACGAGCTACATGTGTATACTTGGACTACTTTGATGTGACGACCGTTGGGGTAATGAAGAAGTTCTAAGTGAGTAACCGTTATGAGAGGTTGATGAATTTAGTATTCGTCACTTGGAGTGACGGTAAGCATGGTGATTGCATTAAGTGGATCGTTTATGGTCGGATTGATTGGTTGGATTAGAACCATAGACTCTTGTAAACCGATGTTATTTCGAGGATAAATTGTCAGATGAACCTATGAAATCTCTGATATTCTCTTTAAGATGTTGAGCATCTGGATGACGATAGTGTAACTAAGAAATCGAGGAGCGTGGTTTTAAAGTGTTGAGTGCCGATCAAATTCATACATGAAATGTGTTTTTGAAATAAATTACATTAATTATTTATCATGTTTCTAAATCGTCATGTGGGTTATATTACAATCTTGAAGGAATGTTTAGCACACACAAGGTTTTGAACCATGATTTAGTGCATGTACAAAATTGTTTTATGACATGAGGTTTCAAAACGTTGTTGAATATTTTATTTATTCATATTGTTGTCCAACGTTATTTCGGGTTTTGCGTTATGCATATTTTGTTGTTGTTTGGGGACTTGGATAAGTAACTGCGGTTTACGACTTTAACATTGGATCTTATCCACGTATGTTAAGGTTTTGGACGAAAGTTATCTCCCATTATTTTGGTGTTTGATTTTTATTGAGAATTTTAATTCATATGATTTTGTGGATTTAATGAGATAGCTTTAATGGCGTCAAGTGGTATCGTTTTCCTTGAGCATTGTGTGAGTTGCATATAGCATGCATACATGTCCATTTGGAACTTCCGTCTTAGTGTTTTAGCTAACACTTTAGCCCAATGAGAGCATATTATTATTTGTCTTTGAACTTGAAACCGACATAAATTATTTTATGTTTTAGACAAAGTGCATGCACATATCACCTTACTCGTTTTGCGGAATAACTGCCTCATGCAAGTTTTGTTGCAGAATTTTTGAGAGTTTGATATCAGGAGAATGTTAGTTTGGGTTTTGCAAGCTTTTTATTTGTACGGCCTAAAGTTTGAAATCAAACTAAATTACTCTTACGTTTGGTCAAATCGCATGCGTATGCCTTTACAAAATTTGGGGAATAAGCCAATGTATATGAATACGTTGGGAAATTTTATTTCATGACCTTTTATGGTTAAATGCGAAATTTTTTGATTCGATTTCATGAATATCCCCTTATGTAGTTTTGTACAAACGCCTCGTTATATACATGTCTTAGTACGTAAAACGATTTCTCATTCAGGGCATAAAATTTATGCATAAAACTTATTGTATATCCCTACTAATCGTCATTTTTAGCCGGTGATAACCAGGCAGTTTTCTAAATGATTTTATACGTGTGTTAGTGGTGGCCACTATGTACACACACCGAGTAAATGTTCGTGGATTTTATTCCTATGATTACTTGTTATGAAAACCTTTGCATTTAGAACTTTTATGGAAATTCCAAATTGGCATAGTAGTTTGAAAAACCTTGAACTCCTTGAGCTATAGGGGCAAACCCTCTTGTGATGGAGGTCGTGTTTAAGGACTAAAGGAGTCCTCGGAGGTTGAAATGTCGAAGGCTTGACCTATGGTTAGTTTTGGAATTGGGTTTCTGGTTTTATGGTTTGGTTAATGCAGAGTTAATTGGTGTATTAGATTTATGCATTCATCCATTATTTAAGTTGTGATATTTCGGTTTCGGTAATTCTTCGGGTTAACGCGTTGTGTGGTCTCTTGATTATTGTTGGACATGAATTAATAAGTTGATTGTTCAATATCATGTGCGTGTTGGAAAGTGTGCCATCCGGGTGAGTCTTAAGAAAATAAAGGATATTTGTGGTTCGGTTGTTAGAGAGGTAAGATTGGAATTTTAGTGCCATGTTAGGCGTCAACTTTAATTGTCAATGCAAATCTGGGATGAGATATTTGACGGTACGCCCATGTTGCAGTATAGCCATCTTGAGGATAGATGTCGACACGCTATTGTGTGGACTATAATCGATGTGGTGCTCTGGTGCACTCCCGGTGGATCCTATGTGTTCGCGATTTAAGTGGTGACCTTAAGGAGATCAGATGTTGGTATTTAGGGATCGATCTTTGTTATTTCTGTAATTGTCAATACTTTCGTTGTTATGGCAATCGATGCTTAAGTGCTTGATGGGAGTTGTGTAACCTTGGAGTTTGGGGATAAACGAGTGTGTTGGTACGTTGCTGGGAGAAACATCAGGCTAATGCTTGGGTCTATGGAAGAGTGGGAGCCCTTGCAATCATCTTGTCTGTGTCAGCTTGAGGAACGAATCTAAGGCTGTGTTGGATCAAACCAAACTAGTTGTTAGGAAATTTCGTCGAAGGACGATATCTCTTTGGTGATAATGTTATTGGAGGCATTTGGTGAGAATGTCGAGGTAGACTTTGAAAATACAAGATCTCTAAATCTTTAGAGAGAGAAAGTAGAGAGAGAAAGAAGTTACGCTCAATGTAATCAGATGTATTAAAATGTGAGTGCCAAAGTTACAAAAAAAGGATCTAAGGGGACTTAAATACCCCTAGCCTTTACAATATAGATATGAACATTAAGCACAGTCAGAATAGAAAATAAATACAATGATTACTACAAAATTAGACTTAAGAATCTCCCCCTTAGTAATCATTGGCGCCGTGGTCTTCAAAAACAATCTTCAAAAACAGCATAGACCAACCAGGCGACTTTGGAGAATCACTGACGCTCTTCTCTTTGACGAAGTCTATTCAAACCAACTAAAACTTCCAGTCGTCTTAGAGTTGCGCGGAGATTCAATCTCTCTTGAATTGAATCTAAAGTCTTTTGGAGAAGTCGAATCTCGTCATTATCAACATGAAATGCATTTGCTCTTGTTTCCAAATTTTTTTTTAGCCTCCTTCAGACGTTGCTCCAACTGAAGCTTGATCACCTTTAAGGTTCCATCGGAGTAGTAAGCAATTTATTCAAACCTGAGAAAGCATTTTTTATTAGAGCCATTCTTGTACACAACTCCATATGGATCTTCAACAATGGTGAGAAGAGGATAAGACTCTAAGTTCGGCAAGCTTCGGTTGGGCCTTTGAAGATTAACAACCGGCTGAAAACTTTCGATGGCCATCTGGAAATCAAAAACTCGGAAGAATCGGATTTGTCGTCGAATGAATCTTTTGATGACGAACAAAGTTGTTGAAACATCCTGTGATCTATGATAGAGATTCCTGAAATGGTCATATAAGAATTCAATGTCATCTATAGAAAGGTCAGCAAAGTCTGCCTCTGAGAATTTATACCGCCTGCAGTCTCTTCTTTCAACTTCAAAGTCAGGATACCAGATATTCACAAACTTGTTGATCGTGATACTAATGACTCAAACAATCAAGTGTGGAGAAGAAGCGGTATTATTCCTTTTGCGCTGGCATTTAATGAACATTAAGTATTCAAATTGATAGGCATCTGACTCTTTCTCTACTCCAAGAATTGCATAGATGTTAATTGGCCTTCTTCTAGAAACAAAGATGTTACTCTGAGTGTCTTCTAGAAATGCTGTTCTTAGCCTTGAAGCCATGTATCTCTGTTGCAAATTTCTCTGTCTCTGTTGCCTAGATAAAGCTGGTCCTTCTTCTAGAATAGACGGTGGAATCACATGATTAGAAGGTGGAACATTAGCTTCTGCTCTTGACGACTGACCAACTTCAAATGAACTTGAAGGAATAGTGGTAGTCGGAGCTGAACTAGCAACAGGAGTAGATGTGGCTTTAGTTGATTCAGGAACCTCATCATGAGCAGGAAGATCACTGTATAACAAATCTGCTTCTTCTTCATCTTTCGCATCCATGAACACTAAGTCATCTTCTGTATCTAAAATGATAACGATGTTATCACAGTCTTCTTCTTTGACTTGACATATCTTTTCAAACCTGACATCTTCATCATCATCAGAATTAATCTCTATGAAATTAGCAAAGAATGTCCTCATGTCATTTGCAGCTTCAGATTCTTCAACTTCATGGCCTTGATGATCAGAATCATCTTGGTCATGTCGGCGCTTAAGAGACGGGCCGACCTCAGTTCTGCAACTTTGTTCATGAAGATCAAGCCTGGAAGATAAATCAGAGAAGGCTTGACACATAAAAGATTTGAGATCAGAAAAACTTGATTGAACTTCTGATCTGAATGCATGAAACTCATCAGATAAAGCAGTAATACGGTCAGATTCAAAAGAAGGAACCGGAGGCATCGTAGGTTGGAAGTTCCGTAGCAAAGAAAGAAGATCTTGATCCTGATGTTGTGGCGGTGACATAGACAGTAGATGCGCATATAGTAGATCAGTCAACTCAGAAATAGGAAGTTCATGAAGAGAAGACCTTGAAGACGTACCAGAAGGAGCAAACATAGAAATTCCCGCAGACATAGAAACCACCGAAGGAAATGGAAGAGAAACAATCGGAGAAGTAGTTGAAGTGACAGCAGAAAAAGGTTCTCGAAGAACTACCCCAGTTGGTCGTCTGAAAGAAATCTTTGGAGGAATCACTGAAGTATCAATTTCAGGCATCTTACCTTTGAAGAAAGTCTTCAACTTTAGAATTTGAGCTTCCTTTTCTGCATCCATTCTCTCTGATAACTGACGAATGACATCGTTCAAAGTAGAGAATTTGTCGGTAGAAACCCGAGCTTGATCAGAAGTAAGCTCTATAGCTGAAACTGTTGTAGACTGAATGACCGCAAGCGAAGTTGCTGGAGCTTGACTTTGTACCGAAACTGAGACTTGATCAAAAACTGCATCTAATTCATCTACTTGAAGACGAGTAACAGAAGGATTAACAGGAACGGAATCATCTTCAGAAACAGCTTCTGTTGAAACAACCACTTCCGGTGTCCTGATCTTTCTTTCATAAATCCGAAGACTCGGTTGATCAGCATCATCACCATCATCATTATCACTATCAGAATGATCAGTTGCATCTTCATCATCATTTTCCACATCTTTATCACTAGAAATATCAGCATCAGCAGCAGTATGACTAACTTCAGGACCAATATCAGCTAGAACAACACCAATTTGTTGAGATGCAACGACGGTCTCATCTTCTTGTGCTACAACAATCTCAACCTCTTTTTCAACAACTGTTTCAATCTCTTGTTCAGCAGCTGCTTCAACTTCAACTTCTTGAGTAGCAACAACTTCTTCAACTTCAAACTCTTGAGTAGCAGCAACTCTAGTGTCATGAGAAGGATCATCTTGTACAACCTCCATAAACTCATTCTCCATTCAATATTCTATGACATTCTTATCAGTAACATCAGCGTAGTTGGCAATAAGAGCATACGGAATGGTCATAGAATAATTGAAAGACCTCTTCTGCTTCTGAATATAAGTCATTTCGGTGTCTGGAACCTGAGGCCAAGATAACCTGCGAGGAATGGCTGGATTGCTTCTCAGCATACTTCGAACAATAAGTTTCAGAAATCTAATGAACGGAATGAACTTCCGTTTCTTGTTGGTTAACTTGTCATGTACCACCTCCGAGAGTTCGGTCCAAAAAATAAAAGTGTAGTCGACAAGCAAGTCATAGACAACTGCATGGAACAATCGGAGATACATTAGACTTGCACTGTCTGTGCCAGAATGCTTCGATGTCAGACACCTGATGATAACTGAGAACAGTGCGTACCATACTGGAGGTAGATTAGACTTGTCAAAGTCTGTAACTTTGTTCAGTTGACCAACATATCCAAGCTGTTTGATTCCCTCAAATGCTTCCTCTTCTGATGGAAAACTGTTATAGTTAGTACGGCCTGGTCTGGAGTTCGGCTTAGGAAGCTCCAGTATCAATCTTAGTCGCTTGTAGAAAAGGAAAGATTCAAATTGATCGATTTGAAGATCAAAGTGATGTGGTGGAGCCAGTTCATTCTTCGTTATAGAATGCCAAGCCTGCTGAATGTAGACCTCCGGAACTTCAGCAACAGAAGACAGAGCCTGAGCAAGTGGATGTCCTCGAAGAATAGATCGAATAACCGGATGAATCTTTATTCTATCAAAGTCCACAAAATAGTTGTTTGGCTTGTAAGACATATACATGATGGTTGGAAACACATCATTTGGTGTACGACGAGAAGCAGAAAGATCGGCCCCAACAGAAGGGTGAGACGACATGGGAGTCTCATGGGAAGCTCGATCAGACGGATCATCGAGAATGACATTCTCGTCTTGAATCATTGGATCTGTATTGGTTTTAGAAGACATAATAGACCTGGAAAACAAAATGAAAAAGTTTTAGACAAAAATGAAAAAAATTTCTAAGTATGATTTGCGCACCAAGTTAGAAGCGCAATCCAAGGTTTGCGTGTTGAAAGTGAAACGCAAAGCAAAATTTATAAAATCTATAGAAAGGAAAGTTTGCGTTTCAGTCATGAGACGCAAAGGTAAGTTTGCGTGTCTAACATGGTCCGAAAACTATACTTGGAAAATAACAAGACAAACAAAAACACAAAGGGAGGTTTGCGTATCAAGTGTGATGCGCTAAGTTCACTTTGCGTGTCCAACGGGAGACGCAAACTAGACTTTGCGTGTCCTGTTCGTTGCACAAAGTACACTTTGCGGGACAATCATACTTGATATATAAACCCAAAACCAATACAAGAAACACAAACACAAAGAGAGTTTGCGTGCCAAAGAGGATACGCAAAGTAGACTTTGCGTGTCCTAGTTGATACGTAAACTACACTTGAAAGAAACACAACAAAAACAGATTTGCGTATCAAGGATGATGCGCAAAGTTCACTTTGCGTATCCAACGGGATGCACAAACCAAACTTTGCGTTTGCAGTTAGAAGCGCAAAGCACACTTTGCGTTTCTAACTAGATGTGCAAAGTAGACTTTGCGTGTCAATCATACTTGATGCGAAAAACCCTAGTTTTCGGGTGTTCGAACCGAAAAACATAAAAGACAAAATTAAAGCTAAAACACAAGAAATTAGAGTAAAAGGAAACATACCTGAGGAACGAAATTCGATTCTAAACACAACCCAATACCTAATTCGAACTAATAAAGATCGAATCTGAAGATTTAGAACAGATGAACAGTAAAAACGAGAAACATTCAGTAAGAAATCGATCACGAAATCAAAATCAGAATAAGAACAATGCTAAGCTAATCATAACAACAAATCAAAATAAAAGGAGAGCACATACCTGATCGAAATGAACAACAATCTAAAAGCTATGGAGTTCGGCGCACAGAGAGTAGGAGGGAAGAAGATGAACAGTTCTCAAGGTTCAAAATGATAAAGAATGCAATATAAGTGAATAGTCACATACTAACCTCTATTTATACTGAAATTTAAAAAAACAACACTAAAAAAATACACTTAAAAAAATATTTCTAAAAAAAATATTCTTAAAAAAAAATACAGCTAATTGAAAATTTTACCTGTCAGGTTCCTTTACCCTCCCTACACAAATGCATAAAAATTCACATATCAGTATAACAAATGTGTAGGAATATCAGAAAACTTACCTGATAAATTTCTGATTAGTACGTGAAAATTTTTATCAGCTATGATCACTCCCCCTCAAAAACAGAATGTTGTCAGATTTGAAGTGACTAGCAGATGTTCTCTCCCCCTTGAAAAATGCATAGACCATATATAAAAACACAGATACTCAAACATAAAGACATCAGTATGAAAGATGATCATATTGAAAATAAATTTTATAACAACTGAATATATAAACTTTTAGACACTAAACAAATTAAAGTCTACTCAGTAAAATATCCAAGATTTATCAATCAGTTGAAATCAAACGTGGGTTGTTGGATACAGGAACAAGTTTCATTGCATATCAAGTTAAGACATGTGCAGTTTCAAACACTTGCAGGTATCTATTCAGTGTGCTCGCATGCGATCTCTGAGTAGCTTCAAGAAAAATGCAATTCTAAACACAAAATGGAGAACTTTGCATGTATAGACACTAAGTCATAAAGAATTAAGATTTTCACAAATTTACAGGTTTATCGCAACTCAAAACATATCACCAAGTATCAAGAGATGTGTGCTCATTGGAATCTTTTAGCAGTGTGCTCATTGGCATCTTTACATGAGTGTGCTCTTTGGCATTTTTTAAGCGGTGTGCACTTTGGCATCTTTTAATCAAAGAGTTCGGTAAGTAAAGAACATGCTGTAAACGTAACTTTCTATCTGACCCTATTGCAGGATTTGGGTCAGCCGCTCCCAGACCAGTTGGCCTTAGGGGACCAGGTGTCAAGCACCCCTTGGAACTTACTTTCCCGGATCAGAAAGGCTACATCGACATATTCTAAACCCATTCATACTAGTAAAACATGACTTTCAATCTGATTCTATAGAAGAATTTCTGTTCGATCACTCCCAGACCAAATGACCTTAGGGGACCAGATGTCGAGCATCCCACGGAACTTACTTTCCCAAACAAGAAAGGTCACAGGTACAAACTTTTAAACCCAAAGATTTCTGTATTTTATAAGCTTAAAATTAATCATCTCAATAACTCAGATCTATATTGAATCGCTTAGCTTATATTTTCATTACAATCTACAATTTTGATCACATAGGTTGTTCAAGCAAAGTAAACCATAAATATGCCGACTCACATATCTTTAAAGCAGTATCTAAAGCATCAATCATGTTGCTGACTTTTCGATGTTTGTAAAATTTGAAAGTTGAACATATGAAACTTTAATATAAACAAGGCGACTTGTAGAAGATCCTAGACACACATTTTATTCAAAAGAAAGAAAATCTGAAAGATTTTACTTTATAGAATAAAATTTGTAAAGATTTAATCTTTTAAATTCAACATGCCTAGTTTTGAAAGCAAAAAGTTAAAACGTTTTTCATCTAAAGCTTTTGTAAATATATCAGCAAGTTGATATTCAGTTGGGACAAAATATAACTCAATAGTACCTTCTTCCACGTGATGCTTTATAAAATGGTATATCATGTCTATGTGCTTGGTCTTGGTGTGCTGGACTGGATTGACCGATATCGCAATTGCAGACTTACTGTCACAATATATCGGTATTGTCTTGTATGGCATACCGTAATCGCGAAGTTGCGTTTTCATCCAAAGCACTTGAGCACAGCAACTAGCTGCAGCGACGTATTCAGCTTCGGCTGTTGATATTGAAACGCAGTTTTGCTTTTTCGACGCCCAGCATATCAGTCTGTCACCTAAAAACTGAAGATGACCAGAAGTACTCTTCCTGTCCAATTGATTACCACCAAAATCTGCATCTGAATAAGCAATCAAATTATAGTCAGAACTTTTAGGATACCATAATCCTAAATAAGGAGTTCCTTTAATATATCTAAAAATGCGTTTGACTGCTAAAAGATGAGATTCTTTTGGTTTATCTTGGAATCGGGCACATAAGCATGTAGAAAACATTATGTCCGGGCGACTGGTAGTTAGATACATCAGCGATCCGATCATCCCTCTGTATGTCTTTTGATCCATAGCTTTTCCATCTGGATCGAGTCCGACTTTGGCACCGTGAGCCATCGGTGTGCCGATTGAAGTAGATTAGTCCATCTTGAATTTCTTCAAAATGTCAAATACGTACTTTGACTGATTGATGAAGATTCCATCTGGAAACTGCTTCACTTGTAAGTCGAGGAAGAAGTTGATTTCTCCCATCATGCTCATCTGAAATCTAGTGGTCATTAAACCAGAAAACCAAGTACATAAAGATTTGTTAGTCGCACCGAAAATAATATCATCTACGTATATTTGTACTAAGCAGATATCAAGATTAGATCTATAAATGAAAAGAGTAGTATCGATAGATCCTTTGGTGAAGCCGGATTTGACCAAGAAAGCAGACAACTCATCATACCACGCCCGTGGAGCTTGTTTCAAACTATTCAAAGCTTTATCTAGAAAATATACATAATCAGGACGATCTTTGTCAATAAATCCCTCTGGATCAGATACATAGACTTCTTCTTTTAGTTTGCCATTGAGAAATGATGTCTTGACATCCATCTGATATACGGTGAAGTTGCGATAAGCAGCGAAGGCAAGAAACATTCGAATAGCTTCCAATCTGGCTACAGGTGCGAAAGTTTCATCATAGTCAATACCTTCTTCTTGTCGATATCCTTTGGCTACCAATCTTGCTTTATTACGCACAACGATACCATCTTTATCCTTTTTATTCTTGAATATCCACTTTGTACCAATTATGCTTTTTCCTTTAGGCCTTGGTACAAGTCTCCACACTTTCAGCGCGTCAAATTGATTTAGTTCCTCTTGCATTGCAATAATCCAATCCGGATCCTCCAACGCTTCAGAAACTTTTGTTGGTTCAATCTTGCTTAGAAAGCAAGTGAAAAGACATTCGTTGGAAGTAGCCGTTCTGGAACGTGTAGACACACTGGCTTGAGGATCTCCAATAATTTGATGAATTGGATGAGATCTTGTCCGTTTTGTTGCATGAGGGAGGGGATCAATTACATCTTGAACCACTTCTAATTGATGAGAGGAAGGATCATGAGTTTCTAAGTTAGTTGAAGAAATGGAAACAGTTTCAACTAGAGGATGAGGTAGCTCAACAACTTCTGGATTAGATTCTGGAAGAGTTTGTTGAATAACATCATTCTGTACTTCTTCTTGAACTGATTTCTCTTGAACATGTTGATCTTGAATAGACTCTTCTTGAGTATGTTCTTCATGAAAAGGCTCAGTTTCTGATTGAACATTGTCTGATTGAACAAATTGTTATTGTGTCGGTTCTTGTTGAACAGGAGAGACTGGAGCAGCATCATTGTCAGAGATAGATGCAGCGGAATTTGGAATAGATGAGCTCTCAGTTTCCTGATTCAAAACATTAGAAACATTTTCAGAATTAGATCTACGCACATCATCATAAAAATTTTCAAACAGAAAATCAAGATCAGAAAGATTAGGAGAGGGAGTAGAAGAATCCTGATTATCCGGTGAAAGAGCAGGTTCTGAACTGATTTGTTCAGAAACTGAATTTTCAGTAATAGCGGGTTCTGAGTCTGAGTGACTAGAAACCAAATTAGCAACTTCGTCAAATTTTACATTGACACTCTCTATGACCTTTCTTGCAGAGAACAGAAAAACTCTATAAGCAGCAGAGTTTGAAGAATAACTCAAGAATACACCCTCGTCTCCCTTAGGACTAAACTTGTTGAGATTCTCCCTGTCATTCAAAACGTAGCATTTACACCCGAATGACTTGAAATATTTGATGTTCGGTTTGATCCCGTTCATAAGTTCATACGGTGTTTTGTTAAAACGACGATGCAGAATTGATCTGTTCTGTGTATGACAGACAGTTGACACTGCTTCAGCCCAGTAAGACAAAGATAGACCTGAATAAGCGAGCATTGATCTGGCGGACTCAACAAGCGTTCTGTTTCTTCTTTCAACAACGTCGTTTTGTTGCGGAGTACGTGTAGCAGAAAATTGTTGTTGTATTCCTTGAGATTCATAGAATGCCTGAAGAGTACTGTTTTTGAGTTCAGTGCCATTGTCAGATCTTACCACTTTCACTTGCTTCTGCTTATTTGTCTGAGTTGTCTTGATGATGTTGATGAGTACTTCAGTTGCCTCGTCTTTTGACTTCAGATATTTTACCCAAGTATATCTGGAGTAGTCATCAACAATCACCAAAACATATTTCTTATGTCCTAAACTCTTCGTCATCATCGGACCACACAAATCAACATGCAAAAGATCAAAAATAGCCGACGTGCAGTGTTCAGGTTTAGGCTTGTGAGGAGCTTTCTTCATTTTTCCTTTCTCACAATCCTGGCATAGATGGTCTTTCTGGAAACGGAGAACTGGAAGACCTCTCACTGAATCATTCTTGACTAGGCGATCCATATACTTGAAGTTAAGATGAGCCAGTCGATGATGCCAAATCCAACTTTCATTGATAGAGGCTTTGGATAGTAAACACATATTTGATGAGATCTTAACTTTGGAAAGATCAATTGTATATAAATTAGATCTTCTCTTTCCAACCATTAAGTCTTTGCCACTATCGTTCTTTACCGCAACCCTTTTCGATTTGAAGCTGACTTCAAGATATTTATCGCAGAATTGGCCGATGCTGAACAGGTTGTGACTTAGACCCTCGACATAGCTTACTCTTTTGAAAGTTATGTTTCCTTGAACTAGATCGCCATACCCAAGAATCAGAGCTGTCTCACAGTTGCCAAATTTCACACGACCGCAACATTTATCTTTAAAATTAGACAGAAGTGATTTGTTGCCAGTCATGTGTTTTGAACAACCCGAGTCCAGATACCATAATCGACTTAGCTACACACACAGAAACTACACCTTTTTAGGTACCCATATGCTTATGGGTCCCTTGTTAGATTTATGTCTTTTATTTTACACAGATTTATTTTTCATGCAAGAATGAAAGCAATTATCAATAGAAGATAAAACACAATCATCAGAATCAGAACTAGAAGAAGCATATGAGATATTTTTTGATATATCAATCATTTGCTGAAAAGAATATTTTGGATTTTTATTACATGACGCAAATGTATCAGTATCACAAAGAGTGTCTACACATTTAACTCCTAACAGTTTAGATTCTGGTAATTGTTGTTTAATCTTCCAAATCTGCCTTGGTGACTTCCTCACAGTCCGATCTGAAGAAGAAAAATCAGAAACATTATAATTTTCATATAAGACAGTATCATGTTTCTTTGACTTCTTTGATCTTTTTCTTTTACGCTTTTTTTTTATAAAATTGAGCATTTAGCAGTAAAGAATCATCAATAATTGAATAATAATAAGAAACTTTATCAAAGAAATCAATCTTAGCATTTGACATTGAAGAACTAGTCTCGGAGTGAAGATTTTCAAAAATGCATAAGTCTGGAGGAGGTTTGCGCTTCCCATTGGAGGCGCAAACTGAGCTTTGCGCGTCCAACTGCATGCGCAAACTTTCAGTTTGCGTTTCCAACATGGAATGCAAATGCTCATTGTTTTTCAAAACTTTAGCATTTTCCTTTGAATCTCTTGAAAATTCAGTAGAAATTTTATCTTCAAAACTTGTTTTTATTATTAAAAGAAATATATCGTTTTCTAAACAAGTTTGAAGATTTTGTTCTTCCAATCGATCTTCAAGATCAACAATTTTTTCTTCTAACACTAATGGGGGAATGTATTTCTTAGTATCATAAGACACCGGAGATACATTTTCCTTATCAGTGTTAGCAAATATATCAACAAAATCTGTTGATAATGAATATTTATTGGAAGATTTGATATTTAAAATATTTTGAAATTTTCTGGATTTCGTGGATTCATCAGGAAAATACTTTGCATTTTCAGAGGTGTAAACAAATGGCATTTCCATCCTCTTATTTTTCATCCTTTTCACATATTTATCTTCCAAAATTTGTTTCTCAGTTGTCCAAAAGAATTTAAACTGAGGAGCATATTTTGCAAGAGTAAAATGATCATATTCATATAAAGTAGGAACTTCATTTTTAGCATGATTTAAAAAATGCGGGTTTTCGAAACCAAGTCCCCACTTTTCCTTTATAGCTTCTTCACTCCTTGGTATGTTCATGTAAATGGTTTGCTCAGATTGTTCTCTTTTATATAGTTTCCTTTCTAAAACAATTATTTTCTCAGAAAGATTTTGATTTGAAGAAGTCAGTTCAGTCAACGAATCATGATAAGTCTGATTTGAATTTTCTAAATCAACTAACTGCTTTTGAAATTTCTCTTTTGTATCAATTAAAATTGACTTTTCATCTTTTAGAGAAATTTGCAGTTTATCGAATACATCAGACTTTTCTTGATTTTAAAATTTTTCAGAAACGAACTTTGAGCGCAAATCATGCAAAGCAGTGATAAAAACATTCATTTGAGATAAGAAGAAATTATAGTTAAACGCAAATATTACCTCAGAATCATCAGATGAGGTATCCTCTTCCTCATCATCACTTTTATCGTCACCAATAAAGCACATAGCCGCAGTCTCCTCATTTTCAGCCTCGTTGTCCGAATGATCCAACAAGTATTTTTCTTCGGCCGACAGGATCGTTCCACTTTCCTTCTTTTCAGCTAGATCCAACTTTTTTCGGTAAAAAGCAGCATCCTTTACCACTTTGACTCTGTAATCCTTAACCATATATCCAGGATTTCCACAGTTAAAACAGTTCATCACCTTTTTGTCATCTTTCTTTTGGTCAACTACCTTAGCCCGTTCGTACTTTGGAGTGTATGTCTTTGAAAGAGCACCAGGTTCTATCTTATTAGAACCAGAAGTAAACCGCAGGTTGTTCGACCCAGATCTGTGCTTGAATTGTTTCTGATAATGCTGAGTTAAAAGAATCATGGCCTTTTCGAGAGCTTCACCATCATCATCTGTAGATCCATCATAAGTCGATTCGGTCAAAGCTTGCTCAGCTAGTTGGCTAGCTATAAGAGCAATGGGATCTACTGACAGAGGCTTGTTCTTCTTATCCATTTTCGCCTTCTTCTCCATTGCCATAGATTTATCTGTCATCAAGATTTCGTATAACTCCTGAATTGGCATGGTTAAGATTTTGATATCGTTTCTCATTCTGTGGCATGACTTGTTCCACTCTGGTTGTAACACGTCAGGAATTTCAAGTTAGCCTCCAACTCAGTCTTTATAACTTAATCTTGTAAAGATCGTTGATGACAACCCAGAATCGATCAAAAACACTATTCAAACTTTCTCCATCCTTAGCCTTGAACTTTTCAAAGTTGTTCATGTACCTAGTCTGTCGCAACTGAGTAGACATTGCAGTACCAAGCATAATCTTCTCAAGTTGAGTCCACATCAGCATTGGATTATGTTTGAAGCAATCGATTCTGTTATAAATGGAGTTGGGAAGAGCAAGGATCAGATTTGACTTAGCTTGACTGTCAGCTTGATAACGAAGGAGCTCATCAGCATCATATTCTATTAATGCTTTTTCTACTGTTGAAGTATCAGAGGTTGCAGTAGCAGGAATAACCTTCATTGTCCTTTCCATTGGACCTTTAGTCAAAGACTTCATCATATTGTCCCCATTCGGTTGCCTTTCAATAAAGTTGATAAACCTATCCTGCCACTGTTCGAATTCGTTCTCATTTATGAGTACTGGAGGACGAGTATCAGACCCCAAAGACATCATGAGGCCATTCTTGTAGAGTTGTGCTTGAAAAGACATCTTGTGAAAAAATCAGAAATTTCAGAAAAAAATCTAAGTCAGGGAGACGCGCAAATTGAAGATTTGCGTTCCGAGAGAGATACGCAAATCGAAACTTAGCGTTGTCAACTAGAAACGCAAGATAACACTTTGCGTTTGAGAAGAGAAGCGAAAACTAATACTCTGTGGGTTGAACGTGAAGCGCGAAGTAGAGCTTTTCGTGTGAAGTGAGACGCGCAAAGAAGAACTTCTCGTATACTGAGTGATACACAAACTGATGTTTGCGTATAAGGCTAGAGCCGCAAATCTGGAATACTTGATAGCACTTGATACACAAAATTATCTTTGCGTTTCCAACGTGAACCGAAAACCTGAAAATTCACTAACACCCAGATTAGTAGAACAGAGAACTTGTGCAAATCAATATGAATGATGCGCAAACCTACAAGAATGAAGCGCAAACCACAGAAAATCAAATATAATGCGTAAAATCGATTAAAACACTGAAATTCAAACAAGTAATTCACACAATGATGAACGAAAACAACTTTCATACACAATTCAACTAACAATTTCGATTAAAAACTACAAAAACTCAAAAACTTGAATGAAACAGTACGCTAAAACGAGTTTCCAGAAAATCACAGAATTATAAAATCGAAGATCATATCATGGTTTTTATGCAAAAACATGTGAATCAAGTATGATCGACTACTAAAAACAAATCTAAACAAATCAAATTCGCACAAATTCAACCAGAAACCTATCCAAATTTGATGAATCAAGCAAAATACGAGATTTTCTTGAAAAATCAAGAAAATCAATCAAATTCTCTGCTTAATCTACAAATTCAGAATCTAAAACGACTTCCCTCAATCCTCTCAAGATCTAGTATGCTTTGATACCAATTGAAAATCCAAGATCTCTAAATCTTTAGAGAGAGAAATAAGTTACGCTGAATGTAATCAGATGTATTAAAATGTGAGTGCCAAAGTTAAAAAACAAAGGATCTAAGGGGACTTAAATACCCCTAGCCTTTACAATACAAATATGAACATTAAGCACAGTCAGACTAGAAAATTAATAAAATGATTACTACAAAATTAGACTTAACAGACTTTAAGTACAAACCAATTATTGAGGAGACCTTGATAAGTCGTTGTCAGGATCTAATTCTTAACAAGAATAATGAACTCAGAAACAATATTAAAGAAGATGCAAAATAACACTTTAATATTCAACAATGAATGTAACAGTGAATCAGAAATAACAATCTTGTAAACTTTATTGAATGATTAAAGCTACAAGATTTTAAACAAAACCTCAATATTGATGAACAGGCTCACCAATACGAATTCTACTTCTCTAGAACTAGGGCTCTAAACCTTGAGGTTAATTCTCTCTATGAAAACAAAAACTCAGAATATTGTCTATGAAACTATTTAGACTAATTCTATACATATACTAAAGATAAAGGATAATTACAAAATATAAAAGATCTTCAGTATATTCTTCCATAGTTATCTCCAAGCTTTCCATGAATATCTTCAATCAATACAGTTGTCTTCATTGCCATACGAAGTCTTCATCTCATAAGCAACACTATCTTCATTAGCACTATTAATACACAACAGCATTAACACTCTGAGCAGTATTAAGTTCAGCAGTACTAACTACTAGCAGTACTAACTTTGCTTAGCAGTAGTAACTTCATCAAGTAGTATTAACCTTGGTTAGCAGTATTAATCTGTCTCAGCAGTAGTAACTTTTCTCAGAAGTAGTAACCATGCTGTGCTAGCAGCATTAACCATACTTGAATAATTCTTCAATGCCCAACAGTCGTGTTTGGAGGTATCTAAGGGAAAAGTTTACTTTGGAGTAGTCTTAGTGGAAATGACTGATTAAGGTCATAAGTTACTCTTGAGGTAATAGAAGCATCATAAGGTTGGGAGGCAACCGAAATTTAATGGTTAAGAGAATGATTAAACAAGAACTTGATACTCATTCCGTCATCGGTGAGTTATATAAAACATTGAGATTGAGTTTGCAACGACACGTTAGGAGAAACGCAACGACAACCTCAACCGAAACGTGGTCGGGTCCGTACAAGAGGTAAGGTTTCATGAAGGCATTCCTTTCGGATAGAAAATCGATCGATTTAACCAAGTTCCATGTTGGGTGCTTGGTGGTGCTAGATTTCGAGGATTGTAACAACCCGATTTTCGAATGGTAACATTTTGAGTTATTACAGAAACCGATATATCAAGGAAAAATAAGATATTTTATTTTAGACTTGAATCCTAGATTTTATAGTCTTGATGGATGAAGGATTCAATTACGAGTCCAACGGTTCTTTCCAGAGCAAAAACGGAGCTATAACGAAGAAGTTACGGCGAAAACAGTGAACGAGGAGAAAACCAGGGGAAGTGCGCGACTTATGCCGCGACTTAAGGTCGCGAGGCAAGTCGCGAAACCCTCTGGTCGATCTTAAAACCGATTTTCAGCCACCAAACTTCATTTCCTCATAACTTTTGATCCACAACTCCGATTTGGGTGATTCAAGTTGCTACGGTTTCATTTTTGATAGATCTTCAAGGATCTAGCAAGAGATTGGAAGTTTATTGGAGTATAAAAGAGTATTTTATAGTGGTAAGATCCCCATCTCTCCCACTTCATCTTCTTCACCAAAGTTTTCTAGGGTTTTACCCACCCTTTGTTCTCCCTTTCGTAGATTGGAGGTTTGTAACCATTTTGGTGAACTTGAGGTGTTTTTGTTGGTGGATTCAAGATTGGATTAAGGTAATATTCTATTCTCTCCACTTTTGGAAGTTAGGGTTTTGGTATCAGTTGAGGTATTCGTGTATAAGGTTGGGAAACGATTCTTTGTGGTTGATTATGTTTATTTATTGTTGAATATGTATGGATTTAGGTTTTTGGAAGTTTTGTCTTGAGAATCCAAGTGTTCTTCAACGGAGCTCTAGTTGGGGAAAAATCTAGATTTAGCCTAAATCTAGCAAGGTCTACATGCCAAAAGGTTTATTTTAAAGCATTTATGTGTTTTACCTGAAATTATCAACTGTTGAGTTATTTGGTAACTTTTGGTTATTTGAAGTATTTGGCTTATTAAACCTTGTAAAATACCATATTTGGGATTTTTGGGCATTTTGTTAAATAAGTCATAAACGATAGTGTTTTAATGATTTATTGTGTAAATGGATTTTTGGTCACAAATTCATTTTTGTACCTGTTGGGTTTTTATGCATCATTCATATAAATGGGCACTTTGAAAATACGAGTGTGTGAGTCCTTAGGATGAGTCATTCCCGACCTTGGGAACATTTTGGAAATAATAACCTTTTTGGGTTTTGGGTCGAAGGCCAGTGGTGATTTGAGAAATTAAAATTTTGGGGAGAGATTTAATTTGGTTTATATAACCATATTGGATCTAGTATTTTAGCCAAACGTTCATTATGCCTTTTGGGGCTTGGTTTACACTCAAATGGGTCTTTGGAACATTTGTTCAGTTTTGGTAGCTCGTTAAGGAGCCTTGGAAGTATGGTGTACTTAGTTGCATCTTATTTGAGAGTTACATGTTTTGAATGCGTTAGTTCATTCTTTTGAGTCATGTAACGTTTTAGACTGTAATGCATTGCATCCATAGGCATATGAGTCAGTTGGGTAGTGGGGACTTTATATCCGTTTTAGGACTGGACATTATTTATGGCTAGCGGCAGCTCGAGGTACAGATCGTCGGTGGTTGAACTCGATAACTGCGTAACCTTTATTGAAGGGCTCGAGGTAGAGATCGTGGGTGGTTGAACTCGATGCCCGTTTGTCGTCTAGTCTGGTTATTCATTGTGGAATTTAGTGTCCGTGTTTGAATTATAGTGAGTAGTCCCCAAGTCATGTGGTTAATTATGTAAGCTTGCGGTGGTGCTCTGCAGAGTCGTACACGGAGCTAAGTCTTGCGGTGGTAGCTCAGATGAGCCAGATACGGGGACTTGTGGCTTTGGTTGTGACACTCATTAGAGGTCGAGTAGACACTAGGATCAGTGGTGTCTTGTGGTGGTAGTTCAGAGGAGCCGGATACGGGGAACCATGGTCTTATGTGAAGCTCGAGAACATTGATACGTGGCTTAATGTCAGGATCTTAATTCTTAACATGAACACACACTCAAAAAACAATATTAAAGAAGCTGCAGAATAGCACTTTAATGTTATGAAAAAAATGCAACAGTAAATCAATGATCACAACTTGTAAACTTCTTGAATGATTGAAAGTCACAAGCTTTTACAAACAACCTCAATATTGATGAACAGACTCACCAATACGAATTCTACTTCTCTAGAATTAGGGTTCTAACCTTGAGGTTGATTCTCTCTATAAAAGTAAAACTCAGAATAATTGTTCTCACAAAAGCTACAGAACTATTCTAAACAAATATACATATATTGAAGATAAAAGATAATTACAAAATAATAAAAGATCTTCAATATAAACTTCTATCTTTATCTCCAAACTTCCATGAATATCTTCAGTCCGTCCAGCTGTCATCCTTCCATGCGAAGTCTTTATCATATAAGCCGCATTATTCTTCAGCAGCATTAATACTCTGAGCAGTATTAACTCCAGCCGTACTAACTATGCTCAGCAGTATTAATCTCTTCAAGCAGTACTAACTTTAAACTAGCAGTACTAATCTTGTTCAGCAATATTAATCTTCAACTGGCAGCATTAATCACAGAAGTAGCAACAAGAAGTAGTAACCATGTTCTTCTAGCAGCATTAACTTTATTTAGCATTTCTTCAGTTCCCAACAATCTCCCCCTAACTTGACTTTTAGGAAGAGAAGTCAAGTTCTTCAGATTAGTCTTTAAGATGCGCTCAACACTACAGCTTAGTTGCCCAAATTTGGATCTAGGCCCAGACTTTGATTGATAGTTCTTCTTACCATAATTCTAGCCATTTCTGAGTCCTTTGCACACACTAGCTTAGCTTTCAGCATCCCTTCTAGTTTCTCCTTGCTATGATCATATATTTTGTCAACTAGGTAGTATTCATGATAACATTTATCAATTGTAATCATGTACACACCACAGTTTTCAAAGAGTATCGAATGATCAATCTTCTTGAACCCATACTCATGATGAAGATCTTTAATCCTATACACCACCTTCTCTGGATCAAACATCATACACATATATTCCATAGCTACCTTGAGAAGGTTTTCTTCAGTACCTTTCAACACTTGTTCATAAAGCTTCATTCCAACCTTATGCATCTCTTCTAAGTCAGCCCTGGAGCAACTTTTGACTAATTTCCCCCAAGTAGAATGTACTTCAAATACATCTCCAACTCTTTTTAGCCTGAAGTAATCCTTTTTGTTGTCCTTTAAGATATCCCAGAAGATGATCTCTGGAGCCTTCATTGAAATTGGGACAGCCTAAACTGGTTCTATAATTGTCATATACATCCCCATATGCTCATCAGATTGCTTATTGGACTGTGCTGGGTTCTGCACAGATTTTGCTGAAGGTGTGACTGAAGGTTCTGCCTCCTTTTCAACTTCTTCAACCCTTGGCTTCTTGGATTGTTTCTTGGAAGCAATGGTCTTCACCCTCTTAACAGATTTAGCTTCTATGCCAACATTTTTTTGGCTCTTCCTCCTTTTCTTTTGTAGGTGTGACTTCCTCAGGAAATGGTTGTTGAATGTTGAGATCATGCCTCTCTTTCATTCTTCTTTCAACCTCTTCCCTTTGTGAGGAGTCCCCTTACAACTTAGCCATTTCTTTCTTATAAAGCTCCTCCACTTGACTGTATGCCATGTTACTAAACATTTCCCCTTTGACACCAATTGAACCTTTCAGGAAATTTATCATTTTTCTTCTTTCCTGATTGGCCAAAAAGGTCTTGGAGGGCTGTCTCTCTTGCTTTTTGGGTGGCATTCTTTTGACTGGAAGTTTCTTGGCCTCAGCTGCTGCTTTTAAGCTCTTTTCATACTCTGCATTGAGTTTTCTGGCCATTATCCTTGCAAGCTCTCTATCTGTTTCAATCTGGCTTTTCTTCTTTAAAGGTTGTTGTTCAGGTTCAACCATCTTTCCTTTTCCCTTAACATCCTACAGACTTGCCTTACTTGTTTATTTTCTTTTCCTTTCAAGTCCTCCTTCTGTAATGACCACTCCATTGGCCTTTTGACTAGCCTTAGGAGTGTCATTCTTGGCTTTTACTAATGTCTCTGCAATCTCCAATTTTTCTACAGAGAGCCCTGTTACTGCTGCTTCTTTTACTTCAGCAGTATTAACTGCTTCTGCTGCTTCACCAACATTAACAGTTTCTGCTGCGTCAGAAAATTCTGTTTCTTTTTCTATTTCAGCCTCTTTCTCCCCCTCAACATCAAGTTCCTTCTCTATTTCTGGTTCTTTCTCCCCCTCAACATTAAATCCCATCTCAGAGTGTCTTTCCTTCTCTGTTTCATTCTCTTGATTCTCCCCCTTGTTGGAAGCATCTTGAGCACTTTCCCTCTTCTTAGCACTTTCCCTCTTCTTTAACACAAATTGCTTTCTCCTCTTTTTCTGTACCAATTTTAGCACCATCTTCTTCAATTTGGCAATCTGTTCTTTTTGTGACAGAACTATCATTTTCAACTCTTCTATATCTTTGCCCTGTTTGATCACATCCATGTTGATATTTCCCATTGCTTCCATCAATTCATAGTAGTCATATATGTCCTCACCTTCTCTAGAAGTGTTACCCTCTTTTGAAGGATCATTGGATCTTTTTGTAGTGGAAGTCTTCTACCTAGCAGAAGCACTATCCACCCCCTTGGTTTCTTGGCACCTGGGACCTTTGAATGATTGCTCATTCAAAGTTGCCATGGGGGAGGTCTTAGTTATGTTACCACTGTCCTCCTCTGTGTTAGCAGGAGTAGTGGCAGCGTGCTCACCCATATGCTCATACATCTCCTCATTGAGCACCTCCTTGGGGTTGGGAGACACCCCTTTGGTTTCCTTGTTTATATTCTCTAAGGGAGAATTCTCCCTTAGAGGGCTTAAAGGCTTAGTGGGTGAAGGTACAAGAAGGGAAGGAGCCTTCTTGAGCTTTTTCCTTATATATGTTTGGGTGATTGGAGAAGTTGGCTTTTGAAGTAGAGACTGGGGAATAGATATAAAGTGGGAAGGTTGGGATTGGCTAGCAGTGGGATGGTCTAATGAGGGCCTTGACCCTGCTGCCATACCTTCTTCAGTGTAGGACACCACCATCATTGTAGAGAACAATGGGGTGTCAACTCCTTCCGAGTCCAATGGAGATCTTTTCATGTTTGAAAAGGCCTTACCTTTGGGGATTTTGGGTACATATACCTCATCAAAGTGAGGCATATCCGTCAATTCGTGGGTTATAACTTCTTGTACAAACCTGGGGTACATATAAAAACTCTTTTTGCTTCCCAAGTTTGATACAAGATCACTGAAAATCATTTTAGAGAAATTGTACCTTCTAGTAGTGGCCAAGCAGACCAAAGCATAGGCAATGGTACTGCTAAACTCACTCCATCTAGTAGTCTTTTTGGAAATGCAATACATAAGGCTATGGACAAAGAAACGCCATTGGGGTGAAAATTTTGCTTTTGAGAACTTAAAGACACCCAATTGGCCTCCATACCCCATTCTTGAAAGAGTGGGAAACAGTTCATCATAGGGATAGATGAGATACCAGAGGCATCGTCTAGACGTAGACTGATGCGAATTACCTCTTCAGTAACTGTCAAGGGTTTGTCACGCACCCTTTTCTTGATCACTTGCACACCATTCTCAGTAACAATGGTGGCATTAGCCCAAAATTGCCTTTGATGCTCTATGTAGATGGTTGGGGACACTGTTAGAGCATGGGCGATATAGCTAGACTTCAGAAAATCCACTATCTGATGAAATCCGGCAGCTTGCTTTGGCTTTTGTAGCATCGCGATTTCATTGTGCTCGTCGATGAATGCCATTGATGCCATTGAACTTGAAAGTTCTTGCCTGAAAGACTTGGTACTTGAGAGAAAAGGGTTAGAGAGAAGGTGAACAGTATGCAAAGAGTCGTTATGAGCTTTTGGGCGGGCAAACAGGGTATTTATACGATTTGGGACATAAGCAATATTAACCTAGAGCAGTATTAACTAACTAGCAGTAGTAACTGAGAGCAGTATTAACTACTAGCCGTATTAACTGAGAGCAGTATTAACTGAGAGCAGTATTAACCACTAGAAGTATTAACTAACTAGCAGTATTAACTGAGAGCTGTATTAACCACTAGCAGTATTAACTGTGCACTGGCAGTATTAAAACTACACTGGCAGCATTAACTACACTTACACTTTTTGACACCATCCTTTAACTCATACTTTTTACTATTTTGTTCATTCCCTGATCTTTTTCTTCTTGATCCTACATGATCATCACTCCCTCTGGAGTATTACTAACTGCAACCTGAAACACTTAAACACAGGTTAGTAGCATCATGCTCAATGAAATCTTCCAAAGTCAACTTACCTTTTAACTCATGCCTTGAGCATTTATTATACCTCCTTCTGAATCAAATGCAACATGTCCTCCATCAAATCTTTTGAACAATTTGAAGGCAGTCCATGTTACATGTTGTGTGCCAAGAGCAACCACTATCTGCATTCCAAATGCTCTTCCTCTTGAGCTTTTGGTTGCTCTGCACACTTGATAAATCAGTTAGTCTTGGATGGAACCCAAGCCAAAGTGGACTTGGGTTGTCCTTTCTCATTTATATAATCTGTCAGTTTGGTCTGGATGAGTTGTTTAGGAATCTCATGGATGGAATACTTTGTCAAGATTATAGGCTTGGCAGCATTACTACTAGAAGCAGTACTAGCCTTGTTAGCAGTACTAACTGAGTTAGCAACATTATCTCTGTTAGCAGTACTATCCGTGATAGCAGTACTAACAGGTTTCTTTACAATTGGAACCCAAACTTGAACAAAGTTGTTTGCTTTCTTTGTCTTTAAATTACTCCTTGGCTTAGTTGAAGTATTTTCCTTTGTATTAGCAAACTTGTTCTGAGCATGATTCTTTTTAGGTGCTCTTTTCTCAGCCATTTGATTCGTTCTTTGATTCCTATAACCAAAAGAGTTTTGTGGTTGTCTTTGAAAAGTGACTCTTTGGTTAATAGGATTGAAATAACAGTATTTGGCAAGATGATTCAATTTCCCACAGATAAAACAAAGTTTTGGGCTATTGATTTTACTCAGATCAACCCCTTGTTTTTGTGCTCACTGATTATTCCAGTTTTTTTGATTTCCCATCTTTTTATCATGTTTTTGGGGCTCATTCTTCTTGCAAGCACACTGTTTGCAAGGACTTGGATTCACAACTGTGGTCTGTTTGTAATGGACCTTACCAGACTTTCCCTTTGTCTTCTCTAAGTCCTTTGATTCGACCCAGGCCCTTCCACAGTCTTCATTGGTAATAATGTGATTTTCTAAGGGAATCTCTTTGTGATCATCCTCATTCTTACCATTAGAGTTTCTCTTCTTCAGAGTCTGTTTCAACCACCACTTTGTCTAATGGATCTACCTTAGTGGCTTCATCAGACAATTCCTTCCTATTCTTGGTCTCTAGCAAGTCTGATATAAGAGGGATGTAATTGTTGTTGTATGGTGGTGGTGTGGTGTTATAGCCTATTCCTCTTCTAAGTTTGTCATGGATTTGAGTTTGGAGCAAAGAGTCCATTGCTTTAGAAGCATTGGAAAATTTCTCAATATCCAGCTTGGCTTTCTCAAACTCACTCTTAATCTTCTCATTCTCCTCTTCTTTCTGTTTAAGCTTAAAATCATAATGATCTTTCTCCCACTTCCAGTAGTTTGTGTCATAAGAGTGTTGAAGCTCATTGGCTTTGAAACTCTTAATCTTTTCCTCAAAACTCTCAACAATTCTTACATAGTCTTTTATATCTCTCTCTAATCTTTTAAGGTCATCACTCATTGTCTGGTTGTGATCCCTGTACCTTTTAACAGTTTCAATACAGGATTTAGAACAAAGATTAGATGTTACCTCTGTAGGAATTTCTGAGCTTGAAGACTCTGAACCTTTAGCCATGATGATTTTTGATTTTAAGAAAGAATGATGATTGAAGGTTTATGAGAATACTAGCTTTGATACCACTTGTCAGGATCTTAATTCTTAACAAGAACACACACTCAGAAAACAATATTAAAGAAGCTGCGGAATAGCACTTTAATATCCTGAAAAACAATGCAACAGTAAATCAATGATCACAACTTGTAAACTTCTTGAATGATTGAAAGTCACAAGCTTTTACAAACAACCTCAATATTGATGAACAGACTCACCAATATGAATTCTACTTCTCTAGAATTAGGGTTCTAACCTTGAGGTTGATTCTCTCTATGAAAGCTAAACTCAGAATAATTGTTCTCACAAAAGTTACAGAACTATTCTAAACAAATCTATACATATATTGAAGATAAAAGATAATTACAAAATATTAAAAGATCTTCAATATAAACTTCTATCTTTATCTCCAAACATCCATGAATATCTTCAGTCCATCCAGCTGTCATCCTTCAATGCGAAGTCTTTATCATATAAGCAACATTATTCTTCAGCAGTATTAATACTCTGAGCAGTATTAACTCCAACAGTACTAACTATGCTCAACAGTATTAATCTCTTCAAGCAGTACTAACTTTGAACTTGTAGTACTAATCTTGTTCAGCAGTATTAATCTTCAACTGGCAGCATTAATCACAGAAGTAGCAACAAGAAGTAGTAACCATGTTCTTCTAGCTGCATTAACTTTACTTAGCATTTCTTCAGTTCCCAACACTTAACTTTGTGTGCCCGCCACATTCGATGGAATTCGGGTATCCCCCGTGACCGAAAGGTGTTGTTTTTGGGTATTGAGCTTTATTATCCACGTTTCGGTGACGTTTTTGTATAAAAGGATCTTATCCATGATTTATGGGTTGAGTATTATTCCCCACCCGTGTTTTGGGTGTTTCGGGATATAAAGTTTTAACCGTGTCTTCACTTCTGTTGAGTTCGATTTCTATTCTCGTTTTGAGTGAGTTTCGGGTTGAGATTAATTTACGAAAGAACGTTTTATTTTGGGATCTTGTCCTTGAGGTAATTTGGATTGGAAAACGTCTACATCGGTGTTTCTTTGCCTAAAATGTATATTATTGGAAAATGAGTCGTTTTCATATTTGAGATATCATTTTGAAAGATTATGATTTAAATTGCATTACTCCTTTTCAACAATACCCTTATTCATATTGTAAACTCTTGAACTCATTAGGCGTTAGCCTAACCTTTTTATTTGTCGGCATGTGCAACAGGTTTTCGGTTGGGAATAGCTCTAGTGACACAGTGCTGAGAGGAGCGCTAGTGCTATGCTCGAGGAGTGGTTATCTTAGTGAAGTATTCCACACTTGTTTCGGGAAGAGCAACTCGTGTTTGAGGATTAAGTAACACCTGACTTGGTTTAGTCTTTGTGTATAATTGTAGTTTAAATTTGTTTGAGATTAAATAGAAAGTCTTATTTTGGAGATTTGCCTTTTACTTGATGTAATATCAAAATTTTAATTAGTTGCTCTTACCAAATTTTGAGGGTGTTACAATTAGGCCACAAATGTTGTTCATCCTTTCTCTGGTTTTAATTGTTGCATGAAATAATTTCGAGTTCTCGTCTCCCTCTTTAATCCATTGTACCTTTGCTTTTTATTTGGCCAATTCTGTACATTTTTCTTCTAAGTCCATCCATTTCTTCCGAGCCTCTATCCACCGAATCCTATCTTGATCCTCCAAGCCTTCAGAATCGGCTTTTTCTTCCCATTTCCTTACTTCATCCTTTTTAAGATCCAATTCTCTATCTACGTTTCCCCATTTCACTCTACTCTAATTTTTTAGAGCGAATTTGACATTCTTGAGCCTATCTCGGAATATACAGTCCGACTTTTTCGATACCACATCCTTGCTCCAAGCCTCCTTTAGTACTTCCTCTAAGCTCTCATCTTTCAACCATGCATCAAAAATATTGAAAGGTTTCGGCCCAAAGTCGACCCAGTTATCACTGAGCATAATCGACAAGTGGTCTAACCATTTCCTTTCTAAGGATTTCACTCCCAAGTTTTTTCCAATGGCAGTTGAACTCGTTTATGACCAAGAACCTATCTTGCTTGCTGAACTTCTTTCCATCATCGCTCACTCTCGTGTATTTGTTCCCACCCATCGGTATGTCTAATAAGTTACACCTTCTAATGAAATCGTTGAACTCTTTCGTGCCTTTGGAATTGGTTGCCGAGTTCAATCGTTCTTCCGAATTACGAACCTCATTGAAATCTCCGAAAAAGACCCAACTTACTTCTTCCTTTGCACTAAGCCGCTCAAGTTTACCCCATAGTTCAACCCTTTCTTTCTGATCCCTGGGGCCATAAATGTTAATGCAACCCACAAGTCCGTTCAAGTTACCCCACTTCCCCACCACGGCTAAAAAATCTTCTTCTTCTACTACGTAGTCGCAATGAAAAGAATTCTTATTCCAAATAGTTAGCAACCCTCCTGATTTCCCCGTTGCAACTGATTGAGCAAAATCTCCATCATTGCTTCCCCATAAATTAGCGATATATTGATCGTTTACCGGCTTTAGTTTAGTTTCTTGAATCCCCATCATGCATGGATTCTCTTTTTTACAGATATCTTTAACCCAATCTCTTTTCATCTTGGAACCTAGACCTCTTATATTCAATGAAATAATCTTCATTAAAGAAAGGAATCGAACGACACTTACCGGACCCGAGAGTTTACTGCCTGATGATTTCCTATTTTGAGTTCTGATCGGTCCTCAAGTCCCATATGACACCTAACTAATTCCCAAAATCCTCCAAATCCTTCAAGCTATCCAAACTTTTGAGTTCGTTTGATAACGCCACATGTCTTGCGGACGAAATTGAATCCCTGATACTTTTTGATTTTGATCTGACTGACTTATTGGAATCTCCTTGCATTTCTGATTTCTTTTGCACCCCTTTCGGACAGTGTTTAGTTCTCGCCATTTGCTTCAAGAAGTGTAGACTGACCTTACCTCTCCCAAAATCAAAATTTTCGATCGCCCTTGCTTTATGTTTTTCTCCCATAGTGTTTGGCGCCTTCTAATAGTTTTCTTTGATTGTCTTGATCTGTTTTTTTCTTCCTGCATCTGACGAATTAGATAAGCCACAACCTGTGTATTTTGAGGTTCCACAGGGCCATGTTTAATTTCATCATATGTTGGGCCATTATTAACCAATTTTTTATTTTTTCTAAATTCATTTGGGGTGTCAGAGCTTTCCAAACGAACAAGTCCCGACCCATGTGAATTATTTATCCCAAGCCCATTTAGAGGTTTAGGTTCAAAATCCCTTATCGACCCAGAGAGATGATTCACCAATTTTTCAGCTGCAATTGCATCATCACCATTGTCGCTATTATTGCCATTTCTGTTTTCACCCACCAAAAAAGTCGGCGCTGTCTTCTCGGGAAACCTCAATGGAGCCTTGGGTTGCGGATCATTATCATTTGGTCTCAAAACTGTTGTCCCTTCGGCCGCCGTGCAATCATCCGAGACCTTCAAGCATTTTCCGACCTCCACCGTCTCCTTTTCCGGTGCTTTGTCCGGCAGTACTGTTTTCTCGTCCTCCAATCGATCTTCTTGCTCCCTACTGTCTCTGTCTGATTTTTGATTATCTTCAATAATTTTTGAGTCATTATTACCGTTATCGAAAACACTCTCCTCGACCATCCAATCTTCATCGCTATTATCCACATTCTCCGTCCATTCAGATGGGATGGAGGTGTCATCTCCATCTTCCTTACTATCCCACTCAGATCACGTCTCATCTTCCTCGATTTGAACTTCCAGTAAGCTGTTGTCCTCTTCCTCAATTTTAATCACATAGAAGAAATTTCCCACCTTTATACTTTTGATCTCACAGATTCTTGAGACCGTGCCCGAACTGATGAGGACTTTCATAACGTTGCCCCATTTACTGGCAATATCTGTGAATGTCGCCTCCTTCCAAGCATGAAGCGGTACACCTTCAATTCGAATCCACAATTCCAACCGACCACCTTCTCAAGTCTTTGAACCGGAGATGTATCCCATGACCTTTGTTTTTTAAGATATTTTCCATCAATTTCTTAGATTCGAAGCTTATCAACACGTTGCTTCCTCCCAAGAGTTTGACTTTGCTTCCTTCTATGTTATCCGATTTGCACAGAGATTGGATCGCTTCTAAGGTATCCAAAGATTTAATGTTTCCTACTGCACACTTCTGCAAATACTGAAGTGATCTTTCATCCGCTTCCCAAGTTCCCTAGTTCAGCGGACATTGTTCACGGTTTTCCTTAACCTTCATCCCACGTCTTACCACTTTAGCGAAGGATGCCTTACTTGCATTAATTTGTTCAAAGACTGCATGTCTCGTTGTCAATGGAGTCTTGTTGCTGCTCCCGATCCCCTCTTTCACAACTCTTCCTTTCTTGTTTGCTAAGAAGACTCTCAATCTATAAGTCCCTAACCATATTTCATTCAATTTTCTTTCAAAAGCCTTTTCGTTGTCAACGAACTTGAATTGAACAAAGCCAAATTTCTATCCATTTTTCATCGTCTTTCTTGCCATATAGATGTCCGAAATATCTCCATATCTCTTGAAAGTTTTCCACAGATGACTGACTTCCCAATTTTTTGGGAAATTGAAAATCAAAAATGATACCTGATTTGAATTTTTATTTCCATTGTTTCATCGATCCTGAAGTTTCGTTATACCTAATCGAGTTTCGGTGCTCCACATCTCTCCTAACAGACTCCCTTACTCTCTCTCGCTCTCCCTCTCGGCCCTCTCTCTCTCTCTCTCTCATCTCTCTCTCTCTCTCTCATTAGACCATTTATTCTGTAAGATAAAAAAACAAAAAAATTTAATTTATCCATACAGTTTAATCACTATAAATGACTTAATACATATATGTCTTAATGAAAAAAAATAAATAACCACTTCTTCCATGTTGGTTAGATGTTCTACGTAGATTAACACTAAAAGTTAATTTCTTATGCATTGATGGAGTGATACCGCTTGCAAGAGTCGTGATTTGCTATAGTCTCCCATTCTAAAGTGTTTGTGTTATCCTCTATAATACCTCCACCGTACTAGTCTTAGGGGTCGTTTATCTAGCGCTTACCGTCATGAGTTGACACCCTTAAAGATGATTGAGTGGTCCTCTTAACACTAAACTTATTTCACGATTCTATCCGCCAACATCCTAAGTTTCAATGTGACTAATCATAAACAATCATATATATATATATATATATATACATTCATATATATATATATATATATATATATACACATTCATACATACATACATATATATATATATATATACACGGAGGTTCAGGGGAAAACCTAAAAAAAATGGAAAACTTAAGAACACTCTGGTAGACTTTCATCACTTGTGCATACAGGTAAATTATGTTGTTGTTTTTTTTTGGTTTTTATGCACAAGTGCATTATGCACATGTGCATGTTAAAAATTACTTGTATGCACAAGTGCATACCTTTCAGATGAAGTGCTACCAGGGTGTTTTTCAGTGTTCCGTTTTTTTGAGGTTTTTCCTTGAACCTGACCCTATATATATATATATGTATATAAATGTATACATATAAGTGGTAACACTAAATAGATCGTGTTATACATACATATATATATATATATATCCCCTTTCTTTTGCATTGTTCACCTTTAAGCATAGACGAATTATATATATTCCTCCTAAACTCATCCCATGCCACCAACAACAGTAATATGCATACATGAGATACATGCATATACATACATACATATATATATATATATATATATATATCTTTTCTATAGAGTTTACTACAACTCTTCGATTAACAGAAGCTATGCTCCAATTTCTCAAATTCCAGAAAATCAACACAGTGAACTAATAAAACTCTCATCAAAACGAGTTCTAACACCTTACATTCGTTGTGAAAATGTATTAACGGCACCCACACGAAACATAAGTTTTATCGTTTCGAACCGAAACGGGGTCACTATTGACAATCCAATGTCATAGACAATACCATTGTGACGAACGGTAAAGATGCTAGCGGTGACCGTTCTCCACCGTTGCCCTACGGGAACCCACCGGAACAATCAAACGATTAAAGTATTATCCAACAACCAAATTTTAGAGACGACGGGTATGAAACGCTTAACGATTGACACAAGAATAGTTGCGATGTAGTGTACCGTCGACTCTCTTTTCGATATTCGTTTCCTTTGCTTACAATAGATCTCCTTATCAATCAACTTTACATGAACTACCAACTCTAAACCCCATTTTATACTAATTCTTCAACCGTTTCATGGAATAGGAATCGAAAAGCCTTGGGTTTAATGGACGTAAGTTTGAAACTGATGGATTGCATGAACATTGATTTCTTTCTTTATTATTTTGGTTATTATTTTCTCTTTGGTTATTACAAACTTCCTCCCTTAAAAAAGTTTCGTCGTCAAAATTTTTCCTATGCAAATAAACGAGGGTACTTCAATCTCGTCTCCTTCTCGGGTTCCCAAGTTGCTTCTGGCCCTCTATGATGTCTCCATTGAACCTTCACAAGAGCAATTTCTTTGTTTCTTAGCTTCCTTACTTTTCTATCAACAATAGCTTCTGACTCTTCAATATAAATCAAAGTTTTGTCTACTTTTACGTCCTTAAGAGTTACCTCATTACTCTCATCTGCCAAACACTTCCTTAAGTTAGATACGTGGAACGTGTTATGAATGCCTTGAAGCTCTTTAAGAAGTTCCAAGTTATAAGCAATATCACCTACTCTTTCACTTATCTTGTAAGGACCAATGTAACGAGGATTTAGCTTCCCTCATTTTCCAAAACGAACCACACCTTTTCACGGTTAGCTCTTAAGCATAACTATGTCCCCAACTTGAAATTCTATTGGCTTCCGTCTTTTATCAGCATAACTTTTCTGTCTGTCTTGAGCTATCTTCAATCTTTCCCTTATCTGGTTTATCTTATTAGTAGTCTGCTGAACTATTTCAGGGTCATCCAATTGTTTTTCGTCTACTTCATTCCAACACAATGGCGTTTGACACTTCCTTTCTTACAAAGTTTCTTACAGTGCGACTTGGATGCTATCATGATAGCTATTGTTATAAGCGAATTTTATCAATGGAAGATGGCCTTCTAAAACCGATAGAACAAGCCCGCAACATATCTTCTAGGCTTTGAATGGTCCTCTCGCTTTGACCACCCATATGTGGGTGATAGGTTGTATTTAGCTTTACTCGAGACGCCAATTCCCTTTGAAAGCTTTACCAAAATTTAGAGGTAAATCGACTATCTCTATCAGATACTATCGATAATGGAACGCCATTTCAAGTCACGATCTCGTCTATATAGATCTTAGCTAGTCTTTCCATCGAGTGTGTTTCCTTAATTGGTAGAAAATGTGTTGACTTGGTGAGTCTATCAACAATTACCCATATAGCATCATAACCCTTTGGGGTTCTTGGCAACTTTGTCACAAAATCCATTGTGATGTGGTCCCACTACCACATCGTAATTTCAAAGGGTTGCAAATTACCATACGGTCGTTGATGTTCAACTTTAACTTATAGACACGTCAAGCACTTTTCGACATAATGAGCTATGTCTTTCTTCAACCCTGGCCAACAGTAAGATTGGCGAAGATCTCGATACATCTTATTGTTTCCCGGGTGGATAGTTTACCGAGATTTATGAGCTTCATCTAACACTTGGTTACGAAACTTGCCTAAGCGAGGAATCCAAATCCTACCAATGTAGCACTTTACCCCTTGATTGTTATCTTCAAGAAGCGAAACAACCCCTACCATTCTCTCAACCTTCAAGTTCTCTTCTGTTAAAGCTTCTTCCTAATCTTTCTTGAGTTCATCAGTCTAACTAGGAGCCACCTTTATCCACATTTCTTTAATCCTCACCCAATCACTACTTTCTTTGCGACTTAACGGGTCAGCCACCACATTTGCCTTCCCGAGATAATACAAGAGTTCACACTCATAATCCTTTAAGAATTCCATCCACCTTTGTTTTCTGATGTTCAGTTCCTTCTAATCGAAAAAGTACTCTAGACTCTTGTGATCAGTGTAAATTTGGCACTTCACTCCATATAAGTAGTGTCTCGAGATTTTTAATGCAAACACCACAGCTGCCAGTTCCAAGTCATGAGATGGATATCGCTTCTCGTGATCCTTCAACTTATGAGATGCATATGCAATAACTTTCCCTCGTTGCATTAATACACAACCAAGTCCTAGCTTGGAAGCATCACTGTAAACCACAAATCCTTCGGTTCTTTCTTGTAAAGTCAATATCGGTGCAATGCTCAATTTTTCCTTCAAGATTCCAAATGCCTCCTCTTGAGCTGGTTTCCATTCAAAGTTCACACCTTTCTTTGTGAGTGATGTCAACGGCGTCGCAATCTGTGAAAAGTATTGACTGAACCTTTTGTAATACCCTGCTAACCCTAAGAAACTCCGTACCTCAGATGGAGTCCTCGGTGGTTCCCACCATTTTATAGAACCCACCTTGGTCGGATATACTTTTATTCCTTCTTTGGTCACCACAAGCCTTAGAAATTGAACTTCACAAAGCCAGAACTCACACTTAGAAAAATTTGCATACAATTTTTCCCGTTTCAGCAAACTCAAAACCTCCCGAAGGTGTTGCTCATGATCCTTTTCCGTTCGTCAATAAAAACAATGACGAATTTATCTAGGTAGGGTTTTCATACCCTATTCATTAGGTCCATAAAGGTTGCGGGTGCATTGTCATCCCAAATGGCATTACTAGGAATTTGTATTGCCTATACCTAGTCCTAAAAGCGGTCTTAGGCACATCCTCCTCTCGAACCTTTAGTTGGTGGTAACCCGATCGTAGATCGATCTTCGAGAAATAACAGGCACCCTGGAGTTGATCGAAGAGATCATCAATCCTTTGAAGAGGGTACCTATTCTTTATCGTTACTTTGTTAAGTTCACAATAGTCGATGCACATTCGCTTCGTACCATCCTTTTTCTTAACAAATAACATAGGCGCTCCCCAAGGAGAGGTGCTAGGGCATATAAAACCCTTGTCTAACAACTATTGTAGTTGAGACATCAACTCCTTCATTTCTGCTGGTGCGACACGGTAGGGTGCCCGAGAGATAGGTGTAGCTCCAGGTATGAGATCAATCTGAAACTCTACCTGTCTTTCGGGTGGTAGACTTGTTAGATCACCCAGAAAGACTTCAAGAAACTCTCTGTGTGTCCCACAATCAGTGTAAATCAATCAAGATGACCCAATTCAATCAATTTCCATTTTATTAAAATCTTAAGAATGGATATAGAAAAGCTCTCAATCAACTATTTCTCTCTCTAGAATCTGATACGCGCACACTATGATTAATACAATTAGTCATATCCCTATTTAGAAACACTTATACCCTAAACACTCTAAACACACAAACTAAACTACACTTGACTTGATTTTGACTTTATTACAAATGACTTTGACTTTTAGCATTAGAGTCTTTGACTTGAGCTTTTGACTTTGACTTTCAATCATCAATCATCATGATCTTGTATCCAACATATTTGTGCACTAACAATCTCCCCCTTTGGATTCAAGATCATCTTCAAAAAGATATGCAATAAAATCTTCCTCTTTGATTGATCTTTCACAAATTTAATCTCCCCCTTTGTTAAGACAACTTATCATCTTCAGAGAAATAAGCTTTGAAGCACAATCTCCCCTTTTTGCTCAAAAACAGTCTTCAATCTTTCTGTAATCTCCCCAAAATCTGGGATAATGATCTTCAATAAACTTGAACAATCTCCCCCATGATAATAAACTCTTTTTCAGACTTCAGAAAGAAATTATCTTCATAATTAGCTCGCTTCTCTTTAGCAAATCAACCTTCAAAGAAAATTTCAGTAATTTCCCACAAATATTCTGAAACACTTGAACTTTTTCTTTCAATTTCAAATAATCTTCCCATATCTTGCATTCTTTGACACATTCTTTCAACGAATTTTCTTCAAATCAGCTTTCTTTAAATAAATTTCTCCATTTCTTGATTCTCTCCACATAACTGTTACAAACTTGTCTTTAGCAAACATTATTGAACAAACATTTCTCCCCCTTTTTGATGATATAGCACCGAAATCATCAAAACATCTTCAAGAAATGTCATTAATCTTTCTGACCATCGATCTTTATCACACGAGCCTATGATCATCTGTCAATTCATAAGATATTCATCCGAATATTGTCAAATTCAGACAAATTATGAGTGTAACACCTGAATCAACAAATGAACCAGTCAATAATGCCTGTCAGTAACACGAATTCACTGCGTGTAACGAATACACATTGGAAATGAACTTTTCGATATTCACTCCCCCAGGTCTTCCATTCAATCATTGAATAACACAAGATTATTCTATGAACGTTCCGACAGAAAAACAAATTTTCTGTGTGTACGTGCTTGTGTATGAAAGAATTAAGTACACGATGATTGCTTTTAATAATTGGCTCAAAATGTGTAAACCATTGAGACAACAACAGTAATACAGACTCAATTGTGCATGATCGAAGTACGAGGGTGGAGCAGACTTCCTTCTTTTTTAATATCCAGATTTTCCAAATGGAAACCAGATAGATTATATGCTGCATCCCCAGAAAAATTAAATATCTTCTTTTTAAGAAAAAAAAATTAGTAGCTGGTGAGGTTTAAAGCAAGAGTTGGCATGGGCTAGTTGTCTGATTCAATGATGTTCACGAAGAATTGTGAAACAACAATAATGTGGCTGCCCGGCTCAGAAAATAGTTGGTGTAGAGTTTGATATTCTTTTACTCTAATCTCTCACCCTTTTTATTTTTATCATTTAAGCTCACTTCTAACCAAACTATCTTTTCATTTTACCTCATCACACATACCCACACTCTGATATTTTGACTCCTCGCCTCTCGATCACTCAAGGATAACTTTTTGCGTAGGAAACACTGTTTAACTTGAATCCATAGAAGTTCTGTTAAGCTCTCACACAATGAACCCATGTTGTCCTATAAGCAAAATGTTGCTCAAATGGTTTAACTTTTTCAGTTAAAGCACATAAAGAAATACATGTCATATGTATGTATGCTCAAGAAGATAATCATAAAGAATTGAGCATGGTAATCATGGAAGATATTTCAAAACAAGTATATTGAATGAATGAAAAAAATACAAGAAACTTGTTTGAAAATCTGACATTGTATGATAAGATCAAATATGAATGATTTATCAATCAAGGCTTAGGTCATGATAAATAGGATATTGTCTATACGAATCAAATATAGACATTCTTGAAAGAAGCCTTTTGAATCAATCAACGCTAAAATAGTAATGAATTTCAAACGGGGTGTCTTACGATCGAAAATATGTGTCTATACGAGACATGGTAAGAACATAGTCAACAAATATACTAAACCGGTGTGTATGAATACTTGACAGTATATGGAAAATATAATACACAAGTATTTATCTTTGGAAACACACGGTTTGTTTAACAATTCAGCTCATGAAAAATGAAAACATTTAAAATCACACTTCAAAATTCATGAAATCATTTTGAGAATAAAGAAGTGGTTTGAACATTTAAGAACATGTTTTCATATCTGAAATCCGTCCTTCTTTCTGACATGGATGAGATTAAGTTTAGAATGAACCTTACGCTTAACTAAAATCTCATAAAGTCTTCTCGAAAGTCATATTGGATATAATCATGTAAGCCCCCCTCAAAATATGAATTTAGTCAAATGTCGTCAAAGTACAAAGTCTTATTCACAAAACTTTTATTGAAAATTAAGAAACATGAAAGCAATAACACTTGTTAAGAACGAGTTCTGATCAGATGTAATTAGAAATCAATGTCCTTACTCCCCCTTAAAAGTTGCATCATATGATATGTCAGTAAAAAAATATATAGAAAAAATTTCTAACTGCCCCTAAAATGTAGATCATCTTAACTTTGTTTCACACTCCCCCTGAAATCATGAACAAACCTTTTAGTACAGATATCTTTCAGATTAAAAGTAAAGAAATGAAGAAAAATAACAAAACTAAGCTGTACTAGGTAACAACAGATTATGTCTTGAGATTTAGCATACCAAGTTTTGAAATGAGAAAATTAAACCTCTTTTAGAGAAGCCTGACTTGACTAAGAATTTAGATAGAACTTCGTACCAGGCGCGAGGGGCTTGTTTCAGACGGTAATGAGCTTTGTCCAGAATGTATACATGATTTGGCTTATCTGGATTGACAAAACGTTCAGGCTAAGAGACGTAGACTTCCTCCCTTAAGATGCCATTCAGAAAGGCAGTCTTCACATCCATTTGATAGACGGTGAAGTTCTTGTGTGCGACATAGGCTAAAAACTTTCAAATTACCTCGATGCGTGCAACTGGAGCATATGTCTCGTCATAATCTATACCTTCCTCTTGACTATATCCTTTAGCCACAAGTCTTCATTTGTTTCTTACAACGATACCATCTTCATCTTTCTTATTCTTGAAAACCCACTTCGTGCCGATAATTGTCTTTCCTTCAGGTTTAGGCACAAGTCTACAGACTTTAAGCGCTTCGAAGTGATTAAGCTCCTCTTGCATCGTGGTTACCAAATCTGAATCAGCTAGAGCTTCAGATACTCGTGTTGTCTCTATCTTACTCAGAAAGGAATCATGCATGCACTGGTTCATTGTTGCAGACCTAGTTTGCACCAGCTTGGACGGATCTCCAATGATTTGATGTATTGGGTGCTCTTTGGTCCACTTGTGTTCATGAGGGAGTGGATTTGATGTTGATTGATCATGCACATCATCTAAAAATCCACTTTCTTCTTGTTCTTTAGGTAGGGGTTCAGTTGAAGTATGTAGTAAAGAAGCTTCAGTTGGTTGGACATTAGATGTTTGTTGAGTAGGCATTATAGTACATCCAACTAAGTGAGTTACATCTGGCTCTTCATTAACACTCACAGCTTTAATTGATTGAGTAGGTGTTTGAATCTGAGTTTCTTCCTAAATCGGGGGAACAGATTCAGTTGAGACATCTGAAGTGATTGGATGATTATTGCTTGAACCTTCAAGTCTGTCAATCACAACAGGTTTAGGCAAATTAGTACCAAGAAACTCATCGTAGAAAAATTCAAACAATAAATCTAAATCTGTTAAATGTGAAGTAGACGTTGACGCTTTATCAGATTTAGTAACGTTAACCACAAGTTCTGGACTGATCTGCCTAGAAGCTAATACTCCGGTGAGAGGGTTCTGAACTGTTTTGATTGGAAGCCATCTCTTCATTGAATGTAACATTTACACTCTCTACTACAATCTTAGCTTTCTTCAGATAAACTCTATATGCTGCTGATGTCTGAGAATATCCAATGAAAATGCCTTCATCAGCTTTCGGATTGAACTTGTTCAAGTTCTCTTTATCGTTAAGCACGAAACACCTGCATCTAAAAATTTGAAAGTGTTTAATGCTAGGTATTCGATTATTAATTAAAGCATACGGTGTTTTACCGAACCGACGATGGATAATGGAGCGATTTTGTGTATAACATGCAGTAGACACAACTTCAACCCATAGAAATAGAGGTAGATCTGATTGACTCAACATAGTATGAGCGGCCTCGACTAGAGTTCTGTTTCGCCTCTCTACAACTCCATTCTGTTCTGGCGTTCTGGCAGCAGAAAATTGATGTGTTATTCTGACCGATGCAAGATAATCTTCAACAACTTTGTTCTTAAATTCTGTGCCATCGTCAGTTCTAAGCAACTTCACTGTCTTCTGCAGATTCACTTGAGTGGTCTTTAAAAATGTGATGATGACATCGGGCGTCTCGTCTTTCGATCTCAAAAATTTAACCCAAGTGTATTTGGAGTAATCGTCCACAATCACTAATACATACTTCTTGCCGTTGATGCTTTGAGTACACATAGGACCGTAGAGATCTATATGGAATAATTCCAATGTAGAACTTGTACTTGACTCAAGCTTAGGCTTGTGAGCGACTCTTTTCATCTTGCCTTTCTCACATGCAACACATAGATGTTCATTGACATATTTAAGCTCTAGATGTCCTTTCACAAAATTACCCATGACCAGCTTGTTGATGTACCGAAAGTTCAGGTGAGATAGCCGTCTATGCCATAACCAACTTTGCTGTATAGAGGCTTTTGAAAGTAGACACACTTCATGATCAGTCTTGACTTTCTCGTCCCGATCAAAAGTTCTTTGCCATCTTCAGTTCTCACACAACATCTCTTGGCCTTGAAATTTACCTCTAAGTCTTTGTCGCAAAACTGACCAATGCTGAATAGGTTATGTCCTAGTCCTTCAACGTAGCTCACCTTCTTGATCGTTACATTGTCTTGTACAACATCACCATAGCCCAGAATAGGTGAAAACTGGTCATTGCCGAATCTAACGTTCCCACAAAATTTCTCTGTATAATTAGAAAAAATATCTTTCTGCCCAGTCATATGCTTGGAGCAACCAGAATCCAAGTACCACATATGATGGGTCTGCACAAGAAAAATCAGGAAACAATCGGTTTAGATACCCATTTATATCTGGGTCCTTTCAGGTTAGTGCAAGATTTTGGCACACATTTGAATTTGAGTCCTCTTTTGTTTTGAAAATCATGAGAATGATGTATATGATAAGTTCCAAACCAACATTCAGAATATTGTCGAGTCACAAAATAATTTCGACCATGTGTAGACAACTGAGTAGTAAACGGAGATAACTGGAACAATTGTTTTATTGAGAAGTTACAAGATTTGTTTTTGTGGAAGCAATATTACCAACTAAATTAGTATTACTAACAAAAATCCTATTACATTTAGAATCCAAAAATGACTTTATAGGCTCTCCAACTTTCTTCTTTGGTCGCCATTCAGTTCTTACTTCAGACCTTTTCTTGCTTAGTTCTGAAACAAAAGATTTAGATTTGTTAGGAAAATGAGATTTATGAGTTTGTCTTTTCTTTTGCTTACCCGTGTTGATCCGTTTCTGTGAGCACCTTTTCTTTTGCTTTTTATCTTTTTCATAATAATCGGTACTCACAAGAACTGACTCACCAACCTTAGTTGATGATTCACCTATTTCAAACACACTAGGTAAAGCATCATAATTGATAATAAAATCAGAATGATCTAGAAGTTTCACATTGAAATAAAACATATCAATACTTTCATCAACATAACCATCATCAGAATTTAAAAATCATTTGCACCCACAAATAAGTCAACAATGTCATCATCAGAAACTTGAGGTACCTTAGAAGAATTTGAACACACCTTTTGATTAGATTTAAAAAACAGTGTTCTTCATAACCCTAGAAAACACAATTTTCTCAAGTTCAACCAAAGTTTTTCATCATCTAAAGTGTTTTGAAGCTCAACAATCTTGCTTTCCAAAACAAGTGGGGGAATGTAAATTTTAGCTTTAATAGGTTTTGCCTCCAACTCTTTAGTAGAGTAGCTTTCAAAATAATCATTGGATAAAATCTTTGGTTGTTCCAAAAGATAAATATCATTCAGCTTCTTATAGCAGAATGGTAGTTGCATTTTAATTGTTTTCTTTCGATTGTCGTCTTCCTTGGCCTCAACTTCATCAGAAGATTTGGTAACAAATTTGGGTTTCAAATAAGGATGTTTACCAACCACTTGTAGAAAATCAAAGTTATATAAAGTTGTGATCCCAATATCTAGCAATCTAAATTAAAACACAGATTATCAAGAAAAACAATGTTTTATTAACCACACGATTTACAAGTGCCATATCCCTATTTCTTGATTATGATTCTAAGCATTGTGTTTGTGTGTGTTTTTCAGCGTGTAAACTCTTACCAATCTGCACGTGTTCTCTAAATCCAAACACATTGACATTGCTCTTTATATGGTCAACATGACCTTTAGCAATAATCAACACTTAAACAACAAATACATATAACATCACACACTTTACAACTAATACACTTTTGACCCATCTTTTAATCTTGAATACAATATAGCTCTAACAATCTCCCCCTTTGGATTCAAGATTAAATTTTTTTTGACAATAATCTCCAGGTCTTATTTTCTTCAGAAAAACTTCAACAATCACTCTTTCACAACTTTAATGTCTTCATATCTTTGTCACTTTGATCAAATTTTGACTTTGATAACGCTTTCAGATTAATCTCCCTCTTTGAAATAGCTTTAAGTAGCTTTGAGTAGAACTTCAACACTTTCTGCATTCTCCCCCTTTTTTTTCAACAATACCACATACTCTGCATTCTTCCTTTTTCATTTCATTTCACTTGTTATTGCTTTGAAATAATTCTAACTTTCACTTCTCGAACTATCTCCCCATTTTTCTTGATTTTTTCTCATAACTTTGCTCTCTATTTAAAAATTTATCTTTGAAGACTTTCCCCCTTTTTGATACGATCAACTTGAATCTGACTTGAACTTTGAAACTTCTCCCCCTTTTTGATGAATTTTGAGAATCAAAATCATCAAAACTTTCATGATCAGTTCTATCTTTGAAACTTCTCCCCCAAATAATCAGATAAGCATAGTCTTCATGATAAAAAAAAATAATCTCCTCCTTTGATAGGATGAAAACAATCTCCCCCAAGGAATAACATGAAAATTCTCCGTTTGATGTGATAATGACCGTCAATTCATGAATGTATTCATCTGAATCTTTTCAAATTCAGACAAATTATGAATGGTAACCCTGAATCAACGAATGAAACAGTTAAAGTGCCTGTAAGTAACACAGAGTTACTTAGTATAACATATGTACTTTATATTGAGCTTGAGTAATGCTCACTCCCCAGGACTTCCATTCAATCCTTGAAAAACACAAGGTTAATCTTTAAACGTTCTGACAGAAAAACAGATTTTCTGTTTGTACATTCTTGTCTATGAAAGAATTAACACAATGATTGCTTTAAAATAAGGCTCAAAACTTATGTAAACCATTGAGACAACAACAGTTATACACATACTCAATGTGCAAGAGAAAGGGTCGAAGGTGGGGCAAATTTTCTTCTATTTTCAATATTCGAGTCTTCCAAATGAAGATCAAATAGATTATGAGTTGCTTCCCCTTTGAAAATAAAACATTCCTTTGTTGAGAAAAGAATGAGTATCTAGTGGCATTATATGCAAGAGTTGGCATGGGCAAATTGTCTTTTTCAATGAAGGTCACGAAGAAATTTGAACCAACAGATTATGTGGTTGCCCGACTCTGAAAATGTTTGGTGCAGAGTTTGATATTATTTTACTCTGTTCTCTCACCCTCTTTCTTTTAATCAATTAAGCACGCTTCTAACCAAACTGTCATTTCCAATTTACCTCAGCACACACCCACTCTCAATTCTTTTGACCCGTCTCCCCTCAATCACTCAAGGATTATTTCCGGGGTAGGAAACACTGGTTAACGTGAATCCATGGAAGTCTTTTAAACACTCACACTGAATCCCATGTATTGTCCTAAAAATAATATGTTGCTCAATGTTTATCTTGACAATTAAGCATAAGATATCATAGTTAGTGTATATATGCTCATAACAGATAAGAATGAAATTTGAGCATGTTAAACATTTAAGAACTCTCAAAACAATAAAGTGAATGAATAAAATGAAATCAATTTAAGTGTTTTGAGAATCTGACAATGATAAAATCAAATCAAATATTCATGAAGAATAATAATTTGGGGTATCTAAGACGTAAGATGTTTATATGAACAAGATATAAACATATTATCAATGAAAGCACATATAAAGAGAAATGACGTCTGATCTTAAACAATTTAGAGTTCAAACAATGGGAGTATTACCATCGAAAGATAAAACTTTTAGAGACATGGTAATAACAAAGTCAATTAGAATGTACTGAACCGATGTGTGTAAGAATACTTGGCAATATATAGACAAGATAATACACGAGTATTGATATTTTGGAAACACACGGTCAGATAATCATGAAAGTATCCAAAGAAAATCATTCAAAATCACACTTCGAAATTCATAAAACAGTTTGAGAACGCGATGTGGTTTGAACATTTAATAAAACTATTTTCACAAGTGAAAGTTGTCCTTCTTTCAACAAGTGTTAGAGTTTAAGATTCAGAAAGATATACCTTCGATGCAGAAATCTAAACTCCCCCTAAAATGAATATTATCATTTCAACTTCCTTGACAAACCTTCAGTTATTCTCCCCCTCAATATCTATAAAAAGTCAAGTCATCAGAAAAATATACCAATTAAAGTTTAATGAACTTGTATCTTCTCCCCCTAAAAGAGAGAACAATAAAATTTTCATGAACTCCCCCTCGAAATAAAAACTCCTTGAAAAGATGTTATCTAGTAAGCATCATTTATAAGAAAAACATTTAGGATTGGGTTCGGAATTGAAGTATTCAGAAGCCATAGTCACCTATAATAACCTGAAAAAGAAAAGATATTGGTAATCATTATAAAAATTATTCCGCCTTAGTCAGTAAAAGATGAATGGTAGTCATTGTTCATGATTTCCAAAACACGTGTAAGATAAGTAGAATTAAGAGTCACTCCCCCTTAGATCATGGACTGGCATTCAACATACCTAATTTGCTGACTAAGAATTTGAAATGCTTTTCATCTAACGGTTAAGTGAAAAGGTCTGCCAATTAGTAGTCGGTTTGAACAAAATGCATTTCGATATCGCCCTTTTCCACATCATCTTCTATAAAATGGTACCGTAAATCAATGTGTTTTGTCTTCGAGTGTTGCACTGGATTAGCAGTTATTGACGGTCCACAACAATACTAATATCAAGTTTTATAAACGACACATTAACGATTACTAATCTGTATTGATATATAACAATGGTTACAAGGTTGATCAGATTAAAGCTTGGATATGTGTTCTCTGTTTTTCTCTCTAATACACCTTTTAGTGTGTGTTTGTATGTGATCTGATCTGATTATTGATAGAGAGATTGAGAGATATCTACTTTCTAATCTAGTGTGTTGAACACACTACCTAAGATAATATCTAAATATTAGATCTAGATATTATTTCTAATATAAACTAGAAACTGTCAGGATCTTAATTCTAAACAAGAATAAACACTTAGAAACAATATTAAAGGAGTTTGCGGAATAACACTTTAATATTCAATAATCAATGAAACAGTGAATCAGAAGAACAACTTGTAAACTTTATTGAATGATTGTAAAGCTACAAGATTCAACACTCAACCTCAATATTGATGAACAGGATCACCAATACGAATTCTACTTCTCTAGAATTAGGATTACAAACCTTGAGGTTGATTCTCTCTATGAAAACAAAAATTCAGAATTCTAAACTATTCTCTATATACTGAAGATAAAAGATAATTACAAATAATAAAAGATCTTCAAAATAATCTTCCATCTTTATCTCCAAGCTTTCCATAATCTTCAAACTTGATCTGCACGAATCTTGATAATCTCATAAGCAGCACTAAGTCTTCAGCAGTATTAATACTTTGAGCAGTATTAATGTTCAGCAGTACTAACTACTAGCAGTACTAAAATTGCTTAGGAGTAGTAATCTCCTCTAGCAGTATTAATCTTGACTTAGCAGTACTAATCTTGTTCAGCAGTATTAACTTCATTCAGTAGTATTAATCTCAGAAGTAGTAATCAAGTTCTTCTTGCAGCATTAACTATACTTGTGCATTTCTGAATTTCCCAACAATCTCCCCCTAACTTGACTTTTAGGAAGAGAAGTCAAGTTCTTCAGATGGTCTTCTTAGATGCTCCCAAAACTTCATGACTCATACACCTGTATTTGCATCCAACCCCAAAATCTGATTGATTGTTCTTTGAATCAAATACTTAACCATCTCTGAATCTGGAACACATCCTAGCTTCTTCTTCAACATTGCATGAAGCTTCAGTCTGCTGTGATTGTACACTCTATCCACTAGGAAGTACTCTATGTGATTTATGTCCATAGTTAGTGCATATACTCTACTAGTTTCATATAGAGTCCAATTGTTGACAGTTTTGAACATATTTCTGATCACATGCTCCACTTCATCAGGTTTGAACATCATACACAGATACTCCATCACTAATTTTGTAATTGAAATCTCTGGAGCTTTTAGTTGATCTGCATACAACTTCATTCCTATGTCAAACATCTCTTCTAAATCTGACCTAGAGCATTTTCTTACAATCTTTGCCCAAGTGTTATACACTTCATACTTTTCATCCTTTTCTTTTGTGCCTTATGTATTCCTTGCCATCAACCTTCATTGTATCGCATAGAATAACCCAGGTTGCTTCACTCCAACAGGTTCAGCTGAAATTGGTTCAGGCACTTTGTCCATCACTACCATGTACATATTTACATCATCAGTTCTTGCTGGTTCTTTCTGTTCAGATGGCTTAGGTGCCCCTTCTTCTTCAGCAACCTTCTCAGCTTCTTCTGTAGCTATTCCAGGCTTCTTGGTTGACTTTCTCCTTGCCATCATCTTGGTTCTTTTTAAAGTCCTTAGACTTTCACCAAGAGTGACTTCTTTCTTTGGTGTTGTTTCTTGCTCATCTGGAAAAGGTTTTTCTATCATGAAGTCATTGCTTTCTTTCATTTTCTTCTCCATTTCCACCCTGGCAGTTTCATTCCCTTGAAGCTTGGTCATTTCAGAATTGTACAACTCTTTAATCTGCTCAAATGTCATCTTTGAGAATATCTCCTTTCTGACTCCTACAACACCTTTGAGAAATGTAATCATCTTGTTTCTCTCTTGAGTACCAAGGAATGTCTTTGAGGGTTGTCTCTTCTTTGCAGCTGTTATTACCACCACAGATTTCTTCAGGGTTGCAGCTTTCTTCTGTGCCATTTCAGTTGCCAGACTTTGTTGATAAGCCTCATTTAATTCTGCAGCCAGAGCCTTAGCCATTTCAGTGTCTTTTTCAACTTGAACCCTTTCTTCATTCTCAATATCAGCTTGCATCTTCCTGGCCAAAGCTTCATCTGACTCAACCAACTTTTGCTTTTTGATTGGTTGATCAGATTCCACCATTTTAGCTTTGCCTTTATCTTTGCTTGCCATCTTCTCAACACTAGATTTCTTGATCACTTCACCTTGTTCTTTGATGACAACTCCTTTGGCCTTTGAGATGACCTTGGGAGTATCATGCTTGGCTTTGATTAAGGTCTCTACAATCTCAAGATCTGTCAGAACTTCTTGCACTGTTTCTGCTGCTAGGCTTGAACTAGCAGCATTAAATGTTACTGCTGCTTGCTCTTTTACTGCTGCTCTGCTTGATGTTTCTGCTGCTTGTACTGTTTCTTTACTTACTTCATCAATCTCCCCCTCAACACTATATTTCTCCCCCTTATCTGTATCAGCTTCCAATTTGTCCTTACTTCTGACTCCCCCTTTTTGGGAGCATCAATTACTGGTTTCCTTCTTCTAAGCACAAACTGTTTCTTCCTCTTTTTCTGGACTAATCTCTTCACCAAGTTCTTTAGTTTGAAAATTTGAGCTTGTTGAGACAAGACTATTAGTTTCAACTCTTCTATGTCTTTTCCTTGGTTGATGACATCCAAGTTTATATTTCCCATAGCATCCATCAATTCTTGGTAGTTATATCTGTCCTCACCTTCTCCAAGAGTGTTACCCCCTTTTGAAGGATCATGGGATCTTTTAGTAGTGGAAGCCTTCTGCCTAGCAGAAGCACTCTCCACCCCTTGGGTTCTTGGCACCAGGGACGTTTGGATGATTGCTCACCCAAAGTTGCCATGGGGAAGGTCTTATTTATGTTACCACTGACCTCATCTGTGCTAGCAGGAGTAGTGGCAGCCTTGGTACCCATATGCTCAAACATCTCCTCAGTGAGCACCTCCTTGGGGTTGGGAGACACCCCTGTGGTTTCCTTGTAGATATTCTCTAATGGAGAGATTTCCATTAGAGGGCTTAAAGGCTCAGTAGGTGAAGGTACAAGAAGGGACGGATCCTTCTTTACCTTTTTCCTTATGTAAGATTGGGTTAATGGAGAAGTTGGCTTTTGAACAAGAGACTGAGGGATTGATATGGAGGGTGAAGGTTGGGATTGGCTAGCAGTGGGATGGTCTAATGAGGGCCTTGACCCTGCTGCCATACCTTCTTCAATGTGGGACACCACCATCATTGTAAAGAACAATGGGGTGTCAACTCCTTCCGAGTCCAATGGAGATCTCTTCATATTTGAAAATACCTTACCTTTGGGAATTTTCGGTACATTTACCTCATCAAAGTGAGGCATATCCGTCAATTCATGGGTTATAACTTCCTGTACAAATCTTGGTTACATATAAAAACTCTTTTTGTTTCCCAAGTTTGATACAAGATCATTGAAAATCATTCTAGAAAAATTTTACTTGCTGGTCGTGGCCAAGCAGACCAAAGCATAAGCAATGGTACTGCAAAACTCACTCGATCCAGTAGTCTTTTTGGAAATACAGTGCATCAGGGTATGAAGAAGAAAACGCCATTGGGTATAAAATTTGGCTTTAGGGAATTTGAAACCACCCAATTGGCCTCCATACCCCATTCTTGTAAGGTTTGAGAACAAGTCCTCATTTGGAATAGAAGTAATATCTGCAGCATCGTCTAGACATAGACAGATGCGTATCACCTCTTCAGAAACTGACAAGGGTTTGTCACACACCCTTGTCTTCAGAATCTGCGCACCATTCACTGTGACTACGGTGGCATTTGCCCATAATTGTCTTTGATGCTCTATGTAGATTGTTGGCGATACATTGAGCGCATGGGCAATGTGGCTGGACTTGAGAAAATCCACAATCTGGTGGAATCCACCTGCTTGTTTCGGCTTCTGTGACATCACAATCTCGTTGTGCTCATCAATGAAAGCCATGGATGCCATTGAACTTGAGTGTTCTTGCCTGAAACTTACTAGGAGCTTGAGAGAACAGAGTTAGAGAGCAGATGAATAGAAATCAAAGAGTCGTTATGAACTCTTGGGCGGGAAAGCAGGGTATTTATACGATTCGGGACATAAGCAATATTAACACCTAGCAGTATTAACTAACTAGCAGTATTAACTGAGAGCAATATTAACTACTAGCAGTATTAACTAACTAGTAGTATTAAGTGAGAGCAGTATTAACTACTAGCAGTATTAACTAACTAGCAGTATTAACTGAGAGCAATATTAACTACTAGCAGTATTAACTGTGCATTGGCAGTATTAAAACTGCACTGACAGTATTAACTATACTTACACTTTTTGAAGCTTGAGTTGCTCTGAGCAAGGTAATAACTTCCTGAGAAAGATGTTAGTAGCACCAAAGAATAAACCAATAACAGGTATGTAAACACTTTTTAAAACACGAGCTCATTCAGAGTTGATCATGCCCACACTTGTGACCAAGAAAGTGAATCTACCCACATCAAAAGCTTTAATGAATAGATCAGCAAACTGGTTGTCAGTATGAACTTTAGCAACTTGAATTAGCTTCTTTTCATTACAATCTCTGATAAAGTGATACCTGATCTCAATGTGCTTTGTTTTGGAGTGCTTGACTGGATTTTTCATAATGCTTATAGCACTGCTATTGTCAATGAAGATTGGAGTGTGAAGAAAGGTTACCCCATAGTCCAGCATCTGATTTTGAATCCATAGAACCTGAGAGCAACAACTTGCATCAACAATATACTCAGCTTCTGTTTTTGATAAGGACATTGTGGTTTGTTTCTTACACTGCCAAGATACTAGTCTTGCAACCAAAAGTTGACATCCTCCTGAAGTAGACTTTCTTTCCATGTTATCACCTCCCAAGTCACTATCTGAATAAACAATCAAGTCAAAGTTGGATTCATAAGGATACCAAAGACCTAATCTAGGTTGCCCTCTTAAGTATCTGAAAATCCTTTTAACAGCTTGCAGATGTGATTGCTTTGGCTTGACTTGGAATCTGGCACACAAACACACTGGAAACATGATGTCTGGTCTTGAGGCTGTGAGATACATGAGAGATCCAATCATTGATTTATATAGATGGACATCAACATCCTCCCCGTCAAGATCAGCAGTGATCTGTTTATGAGTCTCCATAGGTGTGCTTGCTGGCTTTGAGTCTGTTAATCCATATTTTTCCAGGATGTCTTTCACATATTTTGATTGGCTTATGAAGATCCCATCTTTCTTCTGTTTCACTTGAACCCAAGGAAGAAGGTAAGTTCACCCATTAAACTCATTTTAAAGCTCTTGTGCATCACCTTTTCAAAGTCTCTACACATCTGATGTTTTGTGGATCCAAAGATGATATCATTCACATAAATCTGAACCAATAGGGTGTCCTTCTTACTTCTTTTAATGAAGAGGGTCTTGTCAATTATTCTTCTTTCAAACCCATTCTCCAAGAGGTAGGTAGACAGAGTATCATACCATGTTCTTGGTGCTTGATGCAGACCATAAAGTGCTTTCTTCAGTTTGTATATCTGTCTGGATATGATGGATTTTCAAATCCAGGGGGCTGACAGACATATACTTCTTCATCAATTGTACCATACAGAAAGGCACTCTTCACATCCATTTGGTATACCTTGAACTTCATGTATGAGGCATAGGATAGAAATATCCTAATTGCTTCTACCCTTGCCACTGGAGAAAACACTTCTTCATAGTCAATGCCTTATTCTTGAGTGTACCCTTGTGCCACCAGCCTTTCTTTGTTCCTTATCACAATACCTCTCTCATCCTTTTTGTTCCTGAAAATCCACTTGGTGCCAACAGCTCTATGACCTTTTGGAAGGTCCACCAAGTCCCAAACTTCTTGCAATTTGAACTGCAGTAACTCTTCTTGCATAGCTTCTATCCAACTGGAATCTTTCATTGCCTCAAAAACCTTCTTAGGCTCAATTTGAGATAGAAAGCATGAGAGTACTGTGTGTTGATGATCCTGCAGCTTTTGAAGTCTGCTTTGATTCCTTGTTATCATAGAAGAAGAGATGTCTCCTATGACCAACTCTAGAGGATGATTCTTTTGAGTTCTAGTCTGATGACTAGGTTCTTCATTGATTCCCACATCCAGATTGGAATCATTAAAGTCAACTGAGGGGATCTCATCAGCTGCTTCTGGATCTTTATGCACTTGATTATCCTCATCTCTTTCTTCTTCTTCACTCTGAATTGGTTCAGTCATTGTCTCTTTTGCACAGACATCAACAGGCTCTATTGTAGGTATGGGAAAGATCACAGACTAAGGAATAATGTCTTGTATTTGTACTTGTACTTGTTCATCCTCTGATCCTCCACTTCATGAACCTGCATGATAATCACTACTGAAACCCAAAGAGTTAGTTAGTGAATCACTGTCAAATAACCACTGAGGACCAGATCCAATTGGATTTGGTGTGTTCTCATTGCACTTGACATTGTCACTTTCATCAATTATTCTAGAAGAAATATTAAAAACTCTGTAAGCCTTACTCTAAGATGAGTAACCAACAAGAAAACCATCATCAGCCTTGCTATCAAACTTTCCTAAGTGAGTTTTGGTATTGAGTATGGCACAAGGACACCCAAAAGGTTTGAAAAATCCTATAAAAGGTTTTCTGTTATTTAAAATCTCATATGGTGTCTTGTTTTTAGGCTTGACTACTAGAACTCTGTTTTGGACATAGCAAGCAGTATTAACTGCTTCAGCCTAGAAAGTAATTGGAAGTTTTGAATCTGCCAACAGAGATCTAGCAGCTTCAATCTGTGTCCTATTCCTTCTCTCAGCAACACCATTTTGATGTGGAGTCCTAGGAGCACTGTATTGTCTCTCAATTCCTTTTTCCTCACAAAAGGTGTTTAGGTCATCATTTTTAAATTCAGTACCATTGTCTGACCTAATGACTTTTACCTTTTGATTAGTTTGGTTTTAAATTCTTAGAATAAAGAATTTGATCAGTCCACTTGTCTCATCCTTAGTCCTTAGAAAATATACCCAAGTAAATCTAGAGTAATCATCAACAATAACTAGGCAGTATGATTTCTTACCAATACGCATAACATTTGTAGGACCAAACAGATCCATATGCAACAACTGAAGAGAATTAGAGATTGTATTCAACTCTTTGGACTTATGAGAAGTTTTGTGTTGTTTGCCTTTGAGACAGACAACATAATGATCATCACATGAAAAGACTTTGGAAGGTAAACCTCTTACAAGGTTGAAACACTTTCCATATCTAAGCAATATACATTATCCTTTCTGGGAGTTCTTAGTAGTATCATATTTTCATCAACTACCTTGAATCCAGGAGCAAGGATAATGCATTCAGAATCTTTAAATAATATACTATGTTGTTTGTCACAAACCTGTGATACACTTGATAGGTTGTACCTTAACTGCTCAACATAGAATACATCTTCAAAGGTCATTTTACCTTTGGTTACATCCCCCTTACCATTATCTGGAGTATTACCAAAGGAAACATGCCCACCATCAATTTTCTTGAAATTCTTGAGGCGTGACATGTTCCCTGTCATGTGCCTTGAGCAACCACTATTAACATGCCAGATACTATTCCCCTTGAGCTGCTGGTTGCCCTGCACATAAGATTAAACAATTAGTATTGATTGGGAACCCAAGCCAAAGTGGTCTTGGGTCTCCCTTTCTCATCAAAGTATTTACATTCCTTTTTGATGAGGTTTTTAAACTCAGAGCACTCTTTATTAGAGTACTTTGTCAATATGATTGGCTTAGCAGTACAAACACCAGAAGCAGTACTAACCTTAGAAGCAGTAACAGAGTTAGCAGTATTAACTTTTGAAGAAGTACTAACAATGTCAGCAGGACCAACATTGTTAGCAGTAGTATTACTTCTAGCAACACTATCATTGTCAGCAGCACTATTTCTGGTAGCAGTACTAACAGGTTTAGTGCTTTTAGCAACCCACATATTGACACTTTCTTTAACAGACTTTTTCTTCATGTGGCTTTTAAATTTAACAGTTTTCTTAGCCACATGATTCCTTTCAACCTTTTTCCTATAACCAAAGGGTTTTTGCATAGATCTTTGACAGTTCATCCTTTGGTTCATAGGGTTGAAATAACAGTTTTTGGCAAGATGATTCAATTTGCCACATATAAAACAAGGTTTTGGTCTATTGATTTTACTCAAATCAATCCCTCGTTTTTGTGCCCATTGATTATTCCAGTTTCTTTGATTTCCCATCTTTTTATCATGTTTTGGGGGCTCACTCTTCTTACATGCACACTGTTTGCAAGGACCTGGATTCACAACTGTGGTCTGTTTGTAATGGACCTTACCAGACTTTCCCTCTGTCTTCTCTATGTCCTTGATTTGATCCAAGCCCTTCCACAATCCTCATTAGCGATAATGTTATTCTCTAGAGAAATCTCACCAATCACATTGTTTTCCTTACTCTTACCAACCTCTTTCTCAGTCTTATCCTCAACAACTACCTCATCTAAGGGATCTATCTCAGTGGATCCCTCAGGCAAGTCCTTCCTATCTTTGGTTTCTAGCAAGTCTGAGGTAGGAGGGATGTAATTGTTGTTATATGGTGGTGGTGTGGCATTATACCCAATTCCTCTTCTCAGCTTATCATGAATCTGAGTTTGTAGTAAAGAGTCCATTACTTTAGAAGCATTGGAAAACTTTTCTACATCAAGCTTAACCTTGGTTAGCTCCTCTCTCAGCTTTTCACTCTCCTCTTTAGATTTGGCTAGTTTAAGTTCTAGATCCTTTTTCTCCCACTTCAAGTAATTGGTGTCATATGAGTGTTGGAGTTCATTGGCTTGAAAACCTTTAATCTGTTCCTCAAACCTCTCAACAATTCTCACATAGTCCATTATATCCTTTTCTAATCTCTTAAGGTCATCACTCATCTTCTGGTTGTGATCCCTATACCTTTTAACAGTGTCTATGCAAGTTTTAGAACAGAGATTAAAACTTACCTCAGATGGGAGATAAGATACTTCAGCCATAAGTGCTTGATTTTGGATAGCCTCTTCTGCTTGATCACTCCAGTCAAACCCCATTCCTTGTTGAGAAACAAGGGCTTGAGCAGAGTTTCTGTTATGGTTGAGGTTTCCAGACGGTGCTTGTTGGTGGTTGTTGTTGTGAGACACTCCACTTCTGCATTCCCTGGCAAAGTGTCCCTTCAGATGGCATTTGTAGCACTCCACCTTTGATTTATCAAACCCTGCTTCATCTTCTCTTCTTTGGGAGAAGTTATTCCTCCCAGTCCTCTTTATGAACTTCTTCACCCTCATGGAAAGCATGGCCATCTGCCATTTAATATCCATCTCTTCCAGATCATCAGGATGAAGTTGTTCAAATCATCATTAATTAAGGAGGAATTTCCATGGCTGGCAAGAAAGGCTTCAAACACATAATCAGTGCCTTTTTCTTGATTTTCTCCATTAGCAACATTAACTGATTCAGGATTAGCAATAGAATCAATTGATGTTGATAGGAGTGCAGCATTATGAATATATCCAGAAGGCTTCTTCTTTGCCTCCACCTCAACTTCAAATACTCTAAGATCATTGTACAGGTCATCAAGTTCTTTCTCTTCCAACTGATCATTCTGTCTGAATGAAACAATGTACATGGTCCATTCATCTCCAAGGGACCTTAAGAACTTTCTGTTTACATCATCTTGATCAATCTGTACTCCCATAGAAGCTAGTTCACCAATCACTTTGTTAAACCTGTCAAAAGTTTGAGTCATGGACTCATTTTTAGTTGACATAAAGTTTTCATACTGTTGCTTCAAGATTGTCTTTTGATTTCTCTTGGTACTTTTGATACCAGAGAATCTCTTCTCTACAGCATTCCAGAGCATCTGTGCATCAGTGTAATTACAGAATTGGTGTTGATATTCATTGGGAATGGCCAAGAGCAGTGTGCTCAAGGCTTTCATCTCTGTCTGACTTGTCTTTCTTTCTGCATCAGTCTTTGATGGAGTTCTTTTTCCATCTTCACCAATCTTTCCTGCATCAGATGGGCCATTCTCAATGATGTCCCACATAGAATAATCTGTGAGGAGAATATATTGCTTGATTCTAATTTTTCACATGTCAAATTCATTGGGTCTGAGCCCAGAGTACTGTTTGAGACCAGAGTACTGTTTGATTCAGCTGTGTTTTCCATGATGAATACGATTTCTAAGAATACTTGCTCTGATACCATTTGTCAGGATCTTAATTCTAAACAAAAATAAACACTCAGAAATAATATTAAAGGAGTTTGCAGAAGAACACTTTAATATTAAATAATGAATGAAACAGTGAATCAGAAGAACAACTTGTAAACTTTATTGAATGATTGTAAAGCTATATGATTCAACACTCAACCTCAATATTGATGAACAGGCTCACCAATACGAATTCTACTTCTCTTGAATTAGGATTACAAACCTTGAGGTTGATCCTCTCTTGAGGTTGATTCTCTCTATGAAAACAAAAATTCAGAATTCTAAACTATTCTCTATATACTGAAGATAAAAGAGAATTACAAATAATAAAAGATCTTCAAAATAATCTTCCTTCTTTATCTCCAAGCTTTCCATAATCTTCAAACTTGATCTGCACGAATCTTGATAATCTCATAAGCAGCAATAAGTCTTCAGCAGTATTAATACTTTGAGCAGTATTAATGTTCAGTAGTACTCACTACTAGCAGTACTAAAATTGCTTAGGAGTAGTAATCTCCTCTAGCAGTATTAATCTTGACTTAGCAGTACTAATCTTGTTCAACAGTATTAATCTCAGAAGTAGTAATCAAGTTCTTCTAGCAGCATTAACTGTACTTGTGCATTTCTGAATTTCCCAACAGAAACTAACTAGAAACTAACTATTACAATACTATAATTTAGATATTTAAATCTAAGTAAACTAAAACAATTACATTGACATTTATTACAAACGACATAGACTTTAATATTGAGAGTCGACGTTTTGGCTTTAGCTTCAGATTGCGATCTTCAGATTGGATGATCTTGAATCCAATGAGACTGTGTCTTAACAATCTCCCGCTTTGGATCAATATCATTACGAAAATGATTTTAGCAATTCAGTCATGTTGTTCAGCTCAGAAGATGCAATCTCTTTCTCTAGCTCTTAAATCAACATGTCTTCAATCTACTTTCTTTAGAAGAATTCAGTCTTTGACGTGATTCTTGAAGCATGTGATCTTTTCCATTTCTTGTGTAGTCATTCTCCCCCTTTTTGATGTTAAGTGCAACGACTTCATCAAAATTAGTTGTATGAAATGTCATTCTTGCAGTTAGAGCCCCTGATCCGTCAATTCAAAAGATATTCAATCCAGATCTTTTCAAATCCAGACAAAATAGTCGTGTAACACCTGAATCAACTAATGAATCAGTTAACATGCCTGTCGGTAACACTAAGTCACTGTGTGTAACAAATACACTTTGGAAAGGAGTTGTTTTGATGTTGACTCCCCCAGGGCTTCCATTTAATGATCGAAACACCACAAAGGTAATTTCTATAAACTTTATGACAAAGAAACTAATTCCTTGTGTGTTCGTGCATGTGTTTGAAAGAATTAAGCACTGATGATTGCTTATTGGGCTCAAAATTGTGTAAACCACTGAGACAACAGTGAATTAAACACAGACTCAATGTGCATGATTGAAGTGTGAAGGTGGGGCAGACTTCCTTCTTTTCAATATCCAGATTTTCCAAATGAAAATCAGATAGCAAATGTGCTGCATCCCCTTAGAAAATGTGAAACACTTTCTTGTTGAGAAGAAAATGAGTAGTTGGTGAGGTTTGATCAAGAATTGGCATGGGCTAGTTGCCTATTTCAATAATGATCACCAAAGAATTGTGAAACATTAGAATGGTGGGTGCCCGACTCAGAAAAAGTTGGTGCAGAGTTGTGATATTCTTTTAACTCTGTTCTCACATGCTCTTTCTTTTAAACATTTTGCTCATTCTAATCACACTCATTTCTTTTTGCTTCTCACACTCAATCACTAAGGATTAACTTCTTGGGTAGAAATCACTGGTTAAGGTGATTCCATAGAAGTTGTGTTAATACTTACCACAAGGATTCCTTGTTTTCCTATGATGCACGTGAAGCTCAGATTGATTTAACTATTGCAATTAAAGCATAATTTAGATCATGAAAACATTTAAAATACACTCCCAAAATATAAAATCTGTTGAAAAATCGGGAAGTGGTTTGAACATTAAAAACAATGTTTTCAAATGATTGAAAGTTGTCCTTCTTTCAACCATATATGAGATTAAGATAAAGGATTATACCTTAACGTGTGATCTTTCATCTCATGAAGCTAAGCTTTAAGTCATAAACATATGAACTTGTAAGGTTCTCTCAAAAATTCTACAAAAGTCTTATGTCAAGTCAAAGTAAAATTTATTCACTTAAAATGGAAAGACAAAAAGCAGTAAAAACTTTTTAAAGTACGAGTTCTGATCAGAAATAATCAAAAGTCATATCCGTACTCCCCTTTTGGCTTGAAGAGCTCCCCCTAAAATCTTGCATTACAAAAAAAAATCTAACAGTAAAAGGTACATGCACAAATTTTATGAGCTCCCCCTCGAAATAATATTGACCACATGTCAATTTCTTCTCATTCTCCCCCTTGGATCATGAACAGAATGTAGAAGTGCAGATATCAATCAGAGTTAAGAATGAAGAAATGATGAAAAAGTATATAATTTTAGAAAACTATGTTAGGTAACTACTGATTAAATCTTAAGATTTAGCATACCAAGCTTAGAGACAAGAAAGTTAAACCTCTTTTCGTCTAAGGGTTTGGTGAACAAATCGGCAAGCTGATAATCAGTTTTTACAAAGAAAAGTTCAATTGTTCCTTTTTCAACATGATATTTAATAAAGTGATACCTGACGTCTATGTGCTTTGTCTTGGTGTGTTGAACAGGATTCGCTGATATTGCGATGGCGCTCTTGGAGTCACAGTATATCGGGATTTTGTTGAAGTGGAAACCGTAGTCGCGTAATTGAGTTCGCATCCATAAGACCTGAGAACAGCAGCTAGCAGCAGCTACATATTCTGCTTCGGCCGTGGAGGTTGAAACACAAAGTTGCTTCTTCGATGCCCAACTTACGAGTTTTTCACTGTTATCCCATTTTAATCTAGTTGGTAAAACAATTAATCAAGTAATCAAGCAACACAATAATAATCAAGAGATATATATAAATCAGAGTAACATACCAATCCCTTGAATAAACAATGAAACTCTTGAGTGTTCTTGATACCCTTGAATACAGAGAAAACTTTCTACCTCTCTCTAAACAAAATTATGATAATGATACTAATGAGAGGATTCTAACCTAAAACTAAACTAATAAACACTTTAAATACCTAGGCTTTTAGGCCTAATGGGCTTATGGGCTTGAGGCCCAATAGCTTATAACTATTAGCTTATTACACTTTAAACCCTTTAACTACAACTATCAAACAATTATAGTTTATACCCTCTAATTTAACTTTAATCTTGTATACAATTATTTGATCCAACAATCTCCCCCTTTGGATTCAAGATTAAAAAAAAAATTGGCAATTGTCTTCGGGTCTTCACTTGTCTTCAGATATGACATTGATAGTTTCAAAACTTGATATCTTTGAAATCCTTAAATCTTTGAAAATCATCAGCAGTCTTCTTCAGCAGTCTTTAGATTATATTCTCCTTCTTTGAAAATTCTACCTTTTTGTATCTTCTCCCCCTTTTTGATGAGTGGTGAGAATCATCATCATCAAAACTTTGCAAAGCAATCTCCCCCTTTTCAAGACAATCTCCCCCATTGTGTATCATCACGTAAGAACAGTCTTCATCATGTAATGAGCCCTGTATGGAATAAGAGTAGTCTTCCCAGATGGAAAGAGTGTTTATTTCAATCTTTTCAGATTAAAATAGAAAGTAGTAACCATTCGAATCTTTTTAAATTCAAACAGTTTAATAAGTGTAACCCTGAATCAACAAATGACTCAGTTAGAATGCCTGTCAGTAACACAAAGTTACTGAGTAACACAAAGTTACTATATAAGGAGCTGGTTTGATGTAGACTCCCCAGGTCTTCCATTCAATCATCGAATAACACATGGTTATCTATGAACGTTCTGACATAAAACAAATTTCTGTGTGCTCGTGCATGTGTTAGAAAAAAATTAAACATAGATGATTGCTTTTTCAATATAGGCTCAAAGTATGTAAACTTGTTGAGACAACAATAAATTGTACAAAGACTCAATGTGCATGAGAAAGGGTTCGAAGGTGGGGCAACTTTCCTTCTTTTTCAATATTAGTATCTTCCAAATGAAGAACCAATAGCGTATGTGCTGCGTCCCCAGAAAATGTAAAACGTTCTCTTTTTGAGAAAAGAATGAGTAGCTGGTGGGGTTGTATGCAAGAGATGGCATGGGCTAGTTGCCTTTTTCAATGATGGTCACCAAAGAATGTGAACCAATCAGATTATGTGGCTGCCCGGCTCAGAAAGAAGTTTGGTAAAGAGTTTAATATTCTTTTACTCTGTTCTCTCACCCTCTTTCTTTTAATGCTCACGTCTAACCAATCTCTCTTTTTCATTTTACCTCTTTTCACACACCAACACTCAAATCTTTTGACCCCTCTCCCCTCAATCACTCAGGGAATACTTCCTGGGTAGGAAACACTGGTTATCTTGAATCCATGGAAGTTCTGTTAAGTTCTTACACTGAATCCCATGTATTTTTTCTAAAAGAACATAGTGTTCAACAAGCTTTTTGTACATGTAAGCACAAATACCACTTATTATATGAAGAATATAATATTCGGAGATGTCAAAACAAAAGATGTTTGACGATGCAATTCTCCCCCTCAAAGTAAAAGAGTTTGACAATTAAGCTCATATCATTTTATTATGAAGAATAAGATTTTGGAGAATCAAAAACGAATGTTGTTTATATGAACAATATATAAACATATTTTCAATGAAAGCACATGAAATGACGTTTGATTCAATCAACAGTGAATACAAAGAACGTGAGTATTACCATAGAAAGATTTATTTTTGATACATGGTAATAACAAAGTCAAATAGAATGTTCTGAACCGTTATGTGTATGAATACTTGAGAAAGTATATTGACAAGATAAAACTCAAGTATTTATCTTTAAGAACACACGGTCAGATAAGCATTTAAGTATTCAAAAATCTGTTAAAATCACAGATATTCTCCCCCTTAACTGATAATTTTTTTTTAAGATAAGGCAGAAAAAATGAATAAAGCACTGAAGTGCGGGTTCTAATCTGATGTGATTAGAAACCATATTCCGTTGAGGTACGGGTTCTAAGCTGATTTACTTAGAAGCCATCTTTGTAACAATGAAGTCCGGGTTTTGAACTGTGTTGTTCAAAAGCCATTGTTCTTCCTCCCCCTTAAACATTGGGAGCCTGCAACACATATTTAGCTTTTGGTACCCACTGGTATTTGGGTCCTAATGGGTTAGTTGCAGTTCTAGTGGGAGATATGAAGTAAGAACCATACCAGTTATTCACATAATCTTTTCTTACAAAATCATTTGAGCCACAGTAGGAACAACTAATTTTCTTTTGTGCTAACCTGATCAATTGATGGATTGTGTAAACCAGATCAGGTTTGCCAAAAGTTTTACCTTTTGTAGCATAGTTCCATTTAGCATTTGATATATGCACAAATGATTCTTCTTTCTTCTTCTCCTCCGAGAATCATTTAACTCTCCAGATCCAGTTTCCTCTTTCTTTCTCGTCATCCCTTCTCCAGAAGCTTTTCTTTCGAGACTTAGTCTTCTTTAAGTTACCTAAACCATCAACATTTTTGTCATAGAAAAGGTTAGAAGGACGAATCTGATTAGTAGATTTAGAAGTAAGACTATCATCTAAATCATAGAAAGGATTATAGAAAATATTTGAAAAATGTGAACTTGAAGCTGTTTTTAATGAACTATCTGAATCAGCTAGATCGTCTCTCGGTGATTGAGCTATTGACTCTGGCGTCTTGTGCTCAATCAGCTTCACCTTGAAAACGATCTCTTCATGTTCCTTTATCTTTGAAGACAAGTTGTTTCTTTTATTTTCAATCAGATCAAACTTCTTATGCAACTCAGATTTTGCATTCTTCTACTTCATGATGTTTGTTGACAATTCAGATAGCTTTCGTCATTTTGGCTATCTCGGTCTCAAATATCTTCTTTTCTTCAGAAAAGTCTGTATTTGTATCCTTCAGCTCGGCTTTCTTCTTCTCATTCTCAGCCTTTTCTCTTTCAAGAATGATAACCTTCTCAAAGTCTGAAACTTGTTGAGAAAGCTTAACACATCTAAACTCTAATGCTTTCTTCTCTTCAAAGGCTTTTCTGGAGAAATCAGAGAATTTCTTGGCAAAGTCTTTTCTTTCTTTCTCTATCTTCAGTATTTCATCTTGAGCTATTGTAATGTCTCTGTCTTGGGTTGCCTTTTCTTTCATCCTTTTAATCTCAACCTCAAGACTGAGAACTTTATCTTTTAAAGAGTCTCTTTCAGCAAAGATTCGAGAGTTTGACTTTCTAAGCTCTTCAGATGTCTCACGAGCAATGTTTGCTCTTCTTCTCAATTAATCTAGCTCTTTTTGCATTAGTTCCTTCTTTGACCATGTTGAGCTAGATTTCGATCTTTTCAACTTTGCTTGAAGATCCAAGATCTCTTTTTCTTTAGACTCAATCATTCCTGCAAAGTCAATTAAAGAATCAAAATCTTTTGAATTTTCTTTTAAAGCGTTGATCTGAATAAGAAGAGATGAGTTCTGAATCTGTAAAGCCTTGTTCTCAGCTTTGAGCATTTTGTCCTCTTTGTCATACTCATCAATCATGCGAGATGATGTTGATAACCGTCCAACAAGTTGTTTAGCCTTTGCTTTTACTTCAAAATGTGTCATCTTTTAAAAATAAAGGTTGTAACCTCCAGACATATTTAGCTGATTCGACATCCTGGCTCTTTGTTAGTAATCAAACTTTTCTGTATATAGAAAACCAACTAGATGAGATCATTAGAATCAAAATAAAAAACTATACTGAAAAAAATTTTAAATTTTTTTTTCGGGTCTTGAAACTCTCGGTCGATCGGATGAATAGTGACCGGATGAATAGTGTCGACCGGAAGAATAGTGACCGGATGAATAGTGAATCGATGAATAGTAAAATCGATGAATAGTAATATGTGAATAGTAATATGTGAATAGTAATAGGTGAACAGTAATCGATGAATAGTGAAATCGCAAAACACAGATTTAATCCTAAAAACTTGATTATTTAGGCTCTGATACCAATTGTTATCCCATTTTAATCTAGTTGGTAAAACAATTAATCAAGTAATCAAGCAACACAATAATAATCAAGAGATATATAAATCAGAGTAACATACCAATCCCTTGAATAAACAATGAAACCCTTGAGTGTTTTTGATACCCTTGAATACAGAGAAAACTTTCTACTTCTCTCTAAACAAAATTATGATAATGATACTAATGAGAGGATTCTAACCTAAAACTAAACTAATAAACACTTTAAATACCTAGGCTTTTAGGCCTAATGGGCTTATAGGCTTGAGGCCCAATAGCTTATAACTATTAACTTATTACACTTTAAACCCTTTAACTATAACTATCAAACAATTACAGTTTAGACCCTCTAATTTAACTTTAATCTTGAATACAATTATTTGATCCAACAGTCACCGAGGAACTGTACGTGTCCTGACGTGCTCTTTCTGTCTAACATACAACCTACATGATCTGCATCTGTGTAGGTTGTTAGTTCAAAACTAGTATCTTTAGGATACCACAGACCAAGATCTGCAGTGCCCTTTAGATACCTAAATATGTGCTTTACAACAGACATATGGATTTTTTCAGGATTGGCCTGATATCTGAATAAGAAGAGATGAGTTCTGAATCTGTAAAGCCTTGTTCTCAGCTTTGAGCATTTTGTCCTCTTTGTCATACTCATCAATCATGCGAGATGATGTTGATAACCGTCCAACAAGTTGTTTAGCCTTTGCTTTTACTTCAAAATGTGTCATCTTTTAAAAATAAAGGTTGTAACCTCCAGACATATTTAGCTGATTCGACATCCTGGCTCTTTGTTAGTAATCAAACTTTTCTGTATATAGAAAACCAACTAGATGAGATCATTAGAATCAAAATAAAAAACTATACTGAAAAAAATTTTAAATTTTTTTTTCGGGTCTTGAAACTCTCGGTCGATCGGATGAATAGTGACCGGATGAATAGTGTCGACCGGAAGAATAGTGACCGGATGAATAGTGAATCGATGAATAGTAAAATCGATGAATAGTAATATGTGAATAGTAATATGTGAATAGTAATAGGTGAACAGTAATCGATGAATAGTGAAATCGCAAAACACAGATTTAATCCTAAAAACTTGATTATTTAGGCTCTGATACCAATTGTTATCCCATTTTAATCTAGTTGGTAAAACAATTAATCAAGTAATCAAGCAACACAATAATAATCAAGAGATATATAAATCAGAGTAACATACCAATCCCTTGAATAAACAATGAAACCCTTGAGTGTTTTTGATACCCTTGAATACAGAGAAAACTTTCTACTTCTCTCTAAACAAAATTATGATAATGATACTAATGAGAGGATTCTAACCTAAAACTAAACTAATAAACACTTTAAATACCTAGGCTTTTAGGCCTAATGGGCTTATAGGCTTGAGGCCCAATAGCTTATAACTATTAACTTATTACACTTTAAACCCTTTAACTATAACTATCAAACAATTACAGTTTAGACCCTCTAATTTAACTTTAATCTTGAATACAATTATTTGATCCAACAGTCACCGAGGAACTGTACGTGTCCTGACGTGCTCTTTCTGTCTAACATACAACCTACATGATCTGCATCTGTGTAGGTTGTTAGTTCAAAACTAGTATCTTTAGGATACCACAGACCAAGATCTGCAGTGCCCTTTAGATACCTAAATATGTGCTTTACAACAGACATATGGATTTTTTCAGGATTGGCCTGATATCTTGCACATAAGCATGTTGAAAAAATTATATCTGGCCTACTCGACGTAAGATACATTAAAGAACCTATCATCCCTCGATAAGTCCTAACATCAACAGCCTTTCCCGAAGGATCGGTGCCAATCTTAATACCTGGTGCCATTGGGGTACCAATAGGTTTTGAATTTTCCATTTGGAACTTCTGAAGAAAATCTCTAATGTATTTTGCTTGATTGATAAAAATACCCGATGAAAATTGTTTTACTTGTAGACCGAGAAAGAAATCCATCTCTCCCATCAAATTCATCTGAAATCTAGACACCATAAGGTTTGCAAAATTCTTACAGTACTTCGGATTTGTAGAATCAAAGATAATATCATCTACATAGATTTGAATTAAAATGATATCGCCTTTTTTTCCTTTTTGATAAACAAAGTGGTATCCACCGTACCTTTTGAAAACCCAGACTTGACTAGAAAAGTGGAAAGGACATCATACCAGGCTCGAGGTGCTTGTTTCAGATCGTAGAGTGCTTTGTCGAGAATGTAAACGTGATTCGGCTTCTCTTGATTGACAAAACCTTCTGGTTGAGAGACGTAGACTTCCTCCTTCAGAATTCCATTTAGGAATGCTATCTTCATGTCCATTTGAAAGACCATGAAGTTCTTGTGGGTTGCGTAGGATAAAAACATTCTGATTGCCTCTAATCGCGCCACAGGAGCATATGTTTCGTCATAGTCAATTCCTTCCTCTTGTCTGTATCCTTTGGCTACTAGTCCTGCCATGTTTCGGATAACGGTACCATCTTCGTCTTTCTTTATCTTGAAAACCCATTTCGTACCTATAATGGTTTTACCTTGAGGTTTCGGTACGAGTCTCCAGACTTGAAGTGCATCGAACTGATTCAGCTCTTCTTGCATTGAGATCACCCATTCTGGATCAGCAAGTGCTTCTGATACTCTTGTTGGCTCAAACTTGCTTAGAAAGGAGTCATGCATGCACATGTTCATTGATGCTGACCTAGTTTGCACCAGTTTTGATGGATCGCCAATAATCTGGCTTAGTGGGTGCTCTTTGGTCCATTTATGTTCATAAGGCAGTGGATTATATGAATGTATGTCAATTGTATTATCTATGAATCCACTTGTACCTTCTTCAGTTTGTTCAGGAGGGTTGATGATTGCAGTTGAAGTGATAGGTTCAGAAGGCTCAGCAGGTACAACTTGATCTGGTTGTAGATTGATCTAAATAGTATCTCCTACTGTTTCAGCTACTTCTGTCTCTTTATCATTTGTCACTTCTTCAACTGTTGGAGTCGGCATTTGAATTTTAATTTCTTGTTGAATCGGGGCGTTTGATTCAATAGGAACATCTGAACTGGTTGGATGAGTAGTCGTTAAGGCTTCTATCCTGTCAACCACAACAGATTTCTTTACATTAGATCCAAGAAATTCATCATAAAACAATTCAAATAATAAGTCTAAATCAGATAAATGATTAGTTGACGTTGATCCTTCATCTGATTTATTCTATTGAGACGCAGGTTCTGGACTGAGTTGCCCAGAAGCTAGTACTCTGGTTATAACGGGTTCTGAATGTTGTTGTTCAGAAGCCATTTCTTCATCAAACGTGACGTTGATTCTTTCAATCACCGTCTTTGACTTCTTCAGATAGACATGATATGCAATTGATGTCGAGGAATAACCAATGAAGATTCCTTCGTCCGCCTTAGCACTGAACTTATTTAGACTCTCCCTATCGTTTAGAACGAAACACTTACACCCAAATATATGGAAGTATTTGATTGTCGGTGTTCGGTTTTTGATTAACGCATAAGGTGTCTTATTGAATCTTCGATGTACCATAGAACGATTATGTGTGTAGCACGAGGTCAATACAGCTTATGCCCACAAAATAAGTGGTAAGTCAGATTGACTTAGCATAGTACGAGCAGCCTCGACTAGCGTTCGATTTCTTTTTTCGACCACTCCATTTTGTTGAGGCGTACGAGCAGAGTATTGATGTGAAATCCCGAAAGATTCGGGATATTCTTCAACTTTGTTGTTCTTGAACTCTGTGCCGTTATCTATTCGTAGAAACTTGACCGGTTTCTGCATATTCACCTGGGTCGTCTTTAGGAATATGATGAGAACATCTGGTGTCTCATCCTTTGAATGTAGAAACTTGACCCATGTGTATCGCGAGTAATCGTCCACGATCACGAGTATGTACTTCTTTCCGCCTAGACTATGAGTTCGCATTGGACCACAAAGATCCATATGCAATAACTCTAACGGAGCGCTTGTACTTGGTTCAGGCTTTGGTTTATGAGGTGCCCTCTTCATCTTGCCCTTTTCACAAGCTGCACAAAGATGTTCTCTTTCATATTTGAGCTCTGGAAGTCCTTTGACGATCTTTCCACTGACCAGATTGTTGATGTACCTGAAGTTGAGGTGAGAGAGCCTTCGATGCCATAACCAACTTTGTTGCATCGATGCTTTCGTCATTAGACAAACTTGCTTGTCAGTCTGGACATTTGATAGATTGATTGTGTAGAGGTCTGATTCTCGTGTACCAACCAAGAGTTCTTCGCCTTCTTCATTGCGAACGGAACATCTCTTGGCTTTGAGTTGACCTCTAAGTCTTTGTCACAGAACTGACCTATACTGAACAAGTTGTGTCGTAAGCCTTCACCATAGCTCACCTTCTTGATCGTGACATTGTCATGTTGTACATCACCATATCCCATGATTGGAGAAAACTGGTCGTTGCCGAATCTGACTGTTCCGCAGTATTTGTCTTTAAAATTGGACAATATCTCTTTTTGCCCTATCATGTGCTTGGAACATCCGTTGTCCAAGAACAATGTATGACTAGTCTGCATAAGAAAATTTTCAAATTTAGATCTTCATACGACAACATTGGAATATTCACTTTGATTATCGAAGTGCGTGTCTTGAACTGATTTGTTCAAAAGCCTATTTTGACTTTGATGTTCGGGTTTTGAACTACATTATCCAAAAACCTATTTTGACATTGAAGAACGAGTCCTGATCTGTACATAATCAGAAGTCGAGTTCTCTTGAAGCTTTGTGTGCCTGCAACACAGATTTAGCCTTAGGTACCCACTGGAATTTGGGTCCTTCTGTGTTAGCAAAAGATTTTGGTACCCATTTCAAATTGGGTCCTTTTTTCTTTTGAAATGCATTTGAAGAATTTGTATGAGATTAATGCACATGATAATTTTCAAACCAATCTCTAGAATCTTGACAAGAAATAGAAACATGTTTATCATAAAAAGAAGACTTTCTAGCAGATAAAGATAACTGAAATAATTGCTTCATTGTATATTGTTTACGAGAAACAGAAAGTTTTGAGTTCAAAAGAGCAATATCAGCAATTAGGACATCTTTACTAAGCGAAGTCTTATTACAATTAACACTACTAAACGATAGAACGGTCTTGTCAAGCTTCCGTTTGGGTTGCCATTGAGAATTTACTTCTGGCCTTTGCTTGCTCAGATCTAAAACATGTGAAACTGGTGAGTTAGACTTCTAAGCAACAAGCGATTGCTTCTTTTTCGGATTACCAGTAGTGTTCGGTTTCTGTGAATGCTGAGATATATTCTTACCTTTAGCATTTTTAGCTTTCACAAAGACTGAAGTATCAACTTTCGTTGATTTTGCACTGTTCATAGGCATACTGGTTTTTCTCAAAGTTTTCTTAACAAAAAATGAATGTTTAGGAAGTTTTGTATTAAAGTCAAATTGATTAGAACCATTATCTAAACCACCTTAAGAGTTCAAAAAATCAAATCCTTTATTTGATGAACAAAACAAATCCTCAGAGTTTGAAGTCTTTGAAAGAACAGAATTTGAAAACACGGTTGAAAAAACGTTTTGTTCAATATTTATCAAAAGTCTTTCATCTGACAAAGAATTCTTGAGTTCAGAAATTTTATGTTCTAAAACGAGAGGAGGGACATATAGTTTACCTTGAATAGGCTTCGCCTCCATTTCCTTTTCAGAATAACTTGGAAAGAAATCACTTGAAAGAGTTTTCTTCTTTTGATATATTCGTCTTCGCATAATTAAATGGAAGATGAACTTTAGTTGATTTCAACCGTTTTTCCGTTTCATTGGCTTCATCCTCTTTTGACATTTTAGTCCACAAAGTTTTAAATTCAGGGATTCTGCGAGCTAATTGCATTGAATGATGATCATAAAGTCCTGACACTTCAGACATCCCCTTTTGTAGACAGTGGGGATTCTTATAACCGATTCCCCATCTCTCTATTTCCTCTTTGGGTTTGTTCAGAAAAATAGTCTGTTCAGTTTGACCAATTTTATATAACTTCTCTTCCAAACTTTTTAATTTTCCAAGAAAAGAAAAGTTTTCTTTGGTACAAGAAGCATGCAATTTTGTAAGCTCATAAATATCAATCTCACTTTTTAGCAGTTTAGACTTAAGATCAGAATTCTCTTTAAGAATTATTGTCTTTTCCTTAGCGTTGGTGTCATTATCTTTATGTAAAACCTCAATTAATATTTTCTTCTCAGCAATTTCATTGCTAAGTTTTTGTATGAATTGATTTTTGTCAATTATGACACCATTTTCTTGCTCAAGATTAGATTCTAACTCTTTTTGTTTTAAAATCATGGCATGCATTTTGTTCATGAAATCTAAATCAGATAAATTACATACCTCTTTTTCTTCATTGTCTGAATTAGCTTTAGCAATATGATTTTATTTGTCCCATCAAGCACATGTTGACGGCTTCATCTTTTTCTTCATCCACTTCTTCCTCATCTAAGTGATCGAGCCAGTATTCATCTTCAGCCATCAGTGCTTTGCCAGCCTCCTGTTGTTTTGCAAGAAGCATCTTATTCTTGTAATAATCGGAGTTTCTGACTTTTGGCCTTCGGCAGTCTCTGGCATAATGACCTGTTTTGCCACAGTTGTAGCACGTTGGTGGCTCTGTCTGACTGGATCCTTCAGCTTTGAACTTTCTCTCTTCCGGATTCCTCTCCTCCAATCTCTTCCCTTCATGCTGATACCTTCTCTCTTCAGACTTCCTTTCCTCTGTTCTCTTCCCTTCAAATCTCTTTCCTTCATATCTGCTTCCTTCAACCCTTTCCTTGTGGATGTAATTTTTCGTACCAGATAAGTACCTCTGACTATTTGATGTTGTCTTTTTGTAGAACCTTTTCTGAAAAGCATTTGTCAGCATCATCATTGCTTCCTTTAGCTGATCATTTTCATCCATGTCAGAGTTTGCATAAGCTTTATCTTCTTCTGATTCATACACAATCGTCTTGTTCTTTTTCTTCCTAACTACATAAGTGACTGTGTCATCAACTGTCTTTTCTCTTTGTCTATTCTCAGCTAGAATTTCATCCACCTCTTCTTCATTCTGACGGAGGGTTTCATACACCTCGTGAAGTGGAATCTCATTCAAGTCTTTAATTTGCTTCATCTGTCTTGCAAATCTTTTCCATTCTGGTTGAAGAATGCTCAAGAATTTGACGTTCAACTAAATTTGAGATTTGTGGACTTTGTTCTTGCTATGTTCATTCAGCAAAGTCACAAACCTGTCGTAGGTTTCTTCTAAAGTTTCTCCCACCCTGCCTCTAAATTCTTCATAATTATTTAGGCAGATGGAGATTTTCAGCTGATTCCCGACCTTCGAACCCAACATCATCTTTTCTAGCTGATCCCACATTTCTTTACCGGAGGCCTTGTAGTTGTCAATCTTTACGTATATTTCATTTGGGATTCCTTGTAAGATGTATGACTTAGCTAATCTGTCGCCTTTGGCTCTTCTAAGGTTATCATCTTGTAGCTCATGAAACTTAAGTTCAACTTCAGTCGGCACATTTCCAACAACACGAGTTGTTATGACGGGTTTCATAACCCCTTCTTCAATAGATGTCCTGATGAAATCACCCAGCTCATGTTTGTCAATGAAGTTCAGAAACCGATCCTTCCACTGTTCGTATTCTCCTTTGAAGAGAATTGGTGGCTTGGTGTCAGTTCCTATTGCGAGGGCTTCTCTGGATGTCATTCTGAAAAAATTCTATGTGCAATAGAAGGTTTGCATTTGAGAAGGCTTGTGTTTCAAGTGGGAAACGCAAAGTTGAGGTTTGCGGGTCTAGTTGGAAGCGCAAAGTAAGGTTTGCGGGTCTAGTGGGACACGCAAATTAGACTTTGTCTTTTGAAGAGATTAACACAATGGCTTGAGGTTTGCGTTTATGAGGTTTGCGTTTTTCAGGTTTGCGTTTCTGAGGTTTGCGTTTCTTACTTGATCCGAGAAGTGATGTTGAGGTTTGCGATTGCTCTTTGAAGCGAGAAGTGTGCTTCACGTGTTGTTTGAGAAGCGCAAAGTTGAGCTTTGCGTTTCACTTGAGGAGCGCAAAGTGAAGTTTGCGATTGTAGTGGGAGGCGCAAAGTTGGACTTTGCGTTTCAGGCTAGTTGCAAAGTTTGACTTTGCGTGTGTTCTTCTTCTGCTTTGCGATTGTTCGTCCTGTTCTTCGAAAAATCAACTGAAACTTGTTTTCTTTGACGATTAGCAGTACAAATCTCTACCAATATGTCTAGAAACACTTCTAGAACTGATTTTAAGCACTCGAGCTCACTTAAACACACTATTTGAAGAAAATTTTATCGCACAGTGACTTTTTGTTCTCGACAGTTTCCTCACTAAATCCACAAAATGGAACTCGAATAAAGCTTAATACTGAAATTAATCAACAACAACTGAATCTAGAATGCTAATCGATCACAACCTGATCGATTTTAACACCTAAAACACTTAAACACTCAAAATCAATTTTTCACAAGAACACAGAGTCGTTTTTCAGAAAACTTGATTTTTGATCTTAATCAGGCTCTGATACCAATTGACGGTCCACAACAATACTAATATCAAGTTTTATAAACGACACAATAACGATTACCAACGTGTATTGATATATAACAATGGTTACAAGGTTGATCAGATTAAAGCTTGGATATGTGTTCTCTGTTTTTCTCTCTAATACACCTTTTAGTGTATGTTTGTATGTGATCTGATCTGATTGTTGATAGATAGATTGAGAGATATCTACTTTCTAATCTAGTGTGTTGAACACACTACCTAAGATAATATCTAGATATTAGATCTACATATTATTTCTAATTTAAACTAGAAACTAACTAGAAACTAACTATTACAATACTATAATTTAGATATTTAAATTTAAGTAAACTAAAACAATTACATTGACATTTATTACAAACGACATAGACTTTAATATTCAGAGTCGACGTTTCGGCTTTAGCTTCAGATTGCGATCTTCAGATTGAATGATCTTGAATCCAATGAGACTGTGTCTTAACAGTTATCGCTATCGTGCTCTTGGAATCGCAGTAAATAGGAACTCTTTGGTAGGAATAGCCAAAATCTTTCAACTGTGTCTTCATCCAGAGGATTTGCGAACAACAGCTAGCCGCAACTACATATTCTACCTCAGCGGTGGATGTAGAAACGAATATTTGTTTCTTCAAAGTCAAGCTAACCAATTTGTCTCCTAGAAACTGACATGATCCAGATGTGCTCTTTCGATCCAGGTTGCAACCTACATGGTCAGCATTCGTATAGGCAGTTAAATCAAAACCAGAATCCTCAAGACACCAAAGGCCTAACTCGAGAGTGCTTTTGAGGTATCTAAGAATTCTTTTAACAGCGATCAGGAGAGATTCCTTCAGATTCGCTTGGTATCTAGCACAGAAGCATGTAACAAACATTATATCAGGTATGCTAGCTGTTAGATACAGTAATGATCCAATCATACTTCGGTACACTTTCTGATCAACAGATTTTCCAGACAAATCTGCGTCTAAAAGTGTTCCAGTAACCATCGGCGTTTTCATTACTGAACTATCAGTCATATTGAACTTTTTCAGAATATCTCTAAGGTATTTCGACTGGTTTATGAAAATGCCTTCGGGTGATTGTTTGACTTGAAGTCCATGGAAAAATGTTAACTCACCCATCATTGACATTTCAAAACGAGATTCCATGATTTTAGAAAAGTTCTTACAAAATTTTGAATTAGTAGACCCAAATATAATATCGTCCACATAAATTTGTATTAGAATTAAATCATCACCTAGCTTTATCAAGAACAGGGTTGTATCGATTGTACCCTTTTTGAAACCAGAAGCGAGTAGAAACTGAGTAAGAGTGTCATACCAAGCTCTGGGTGTCTGTTTTAAACCGTATAACGCCTTGTCTTGAACGTAGAAATGATCAGGGTATTTCGGATCAACGAAACCTTCAGGTTGAGCCATGTAAACCTCCCCATGCAGAATACCATTTAAGAATGCAGACTTTACGTCCATTTGATAGACAGTAAAGTTCTTATGGGCTGCATAGGATAAGAAGATTTTGATGGCTTCGATCCGTGCTACAGGGGCAAACGTCTCGTCGTAGTCGATGCCTTCCTGTTGCTAGTAACCCTTAGCTACAAGGTGAGCTTTGTTCCTAACCACTACTCCAACTTCATCCCTTTTTTCCGAAAAACCCACTTCATTCCTATCACAGATTTACCTTTTGGTAGTGGGATTAGTCTCCAAACCTTGTTCCTTTCAAATTGTAGAAGCTCGTCTTGCATAGCTAGAATCCAATTGGGATTGCACAAGGCTTCTAAGACTTTCTTAGGCTGTAAGAAACTAAGGAAGCTTGAATATAGATAAAAATTTGCGGATTTTGCACGCGTTTGAACACCACTGTTTACGTCACCAACGATATTGTGTAGGGGGTGATCTCTTGTCCGACGTGTTGTACTTGGAAGTGGTTGAACAAATACTTGCGTGTTTTGCTCATCGTATTCATCATAAATGGCAGGCACAACCTCTGATGCAGATGGAACATCTTGTACCTGTGTTTCTAACTTAGGTAATTTTGGAGCGACAAAGGAAGTACTCGGGACTTCTCTTCCAGAATTTGTATCTGCAGAAGCAGAATCAGTATTAGCATTTTCAGAAACATTTGGTGTAGATGTACCTGAGGTTGTTGTAGTGACTGGTTCAGAAGGTCCAGATAAGTCTTCAGTAATAATTGGGACCTTTGAGTTTGATGCAGACGCTCCAGATTTATCAAAATCTGCACAAATGTTCAGAAAAGCATCAAGAAATAATGAATCTAACTTAGATGTGACAGTTGATGAGTTAGAAAGCTTAGTCTGTGAAGATTCGGGTTCTTAAGCTTGAGTTCTGAACTGTAGAATTCTCATTAAATGACACGTTCACGCATTCCATGACACTCTTGGTCCGTCTATTGTATACACGATATGATTTAGACATCAAAGAATATCCCAAAAAGTAGCCTTCGTCAACTTTCTTACCAAACTTTCCAAGGTTATCACGGTCGTTCAGTATGTAGCACCTGCAACCAAAGACACGTAGAAATTTAATGTTCGACTTTCTTTTATTAATAATTTCATACGCTGTTTTATTGTGTCTTTTAATCACAATGGTCCGGTTCTGAGTAAAGCAAGCGGTTCCAACGGCTTCAGCCCAGAGATACATTGGAAACCAAAATACGCCAACATCATTCTTGCAGCTTCAACCAAGGTTCGATTTTTCCTTTCTACCACGCCATTTTGTTGTGGGGTGTAGGCAGTAGAGAAGTTGTGAGAAATCCCAACAGATATGAGATAACTGTGAAGAGTATCATTTTTGAACTCTGTGCCGTTATCACTACGCAAAGTTTTAACTGGCAGTTGAAGTTGAACTTGGATCTTCTTGATAAAGGCAATGATTAGATCTGGTGCATCAGATTTGTTTCGCAGAAACTCCAACTAAGTGTATCTCGAATACTTGTCTATCATCACAAGAATGTACTTTTTGCCGTTAATAGACTGAGTACGGAGGTGTTGAGTAGGAAGATTTAGTCTATCATCAAAAGGTACATATGAATTAGTTCCGGAGGTGTTGAGTAGGAAAATTTAGTCTTTGCTTTATGTGAACTCCTTTTCTTCTTTCCCATCTCTCAAGCGGGACAAAGCGAATCTTTCTCAAACCTCATCTCCGGTAGACATTGACAATTCCTTCTCTCGCTAACTGATCAATAACTTTGAAGTTCTGATGAGACAAGCGCCGATACCATGTCTAACTTTCAGCTTTCGATGCTTTTGCAATTAAGCATACAAAACGTGTTGCTGAAAGTTCACCGCGTAAAGATTTCCATAGCGTTCAGCTCTAAAAATCTCATTACCGTCGGAATCTTCAATAAAACAACTATCAATGGTAAACCGAACTTGATACTGACTGTCGCAGAACAGACTGGTACTAAATAGATTATGATCAAGTCCTTCCACGTACAATACTTTTTTTATAGTTACAGTGCCATTCTTTAATGAACCATGTCCCCTGATGATTCCATGAAGCTCAAAATTAGCAAATTCTACTGTCCCTGCAGGTTCTTCAATATAGTCATGCAGTAAATGCTTAAATCCTGTCATATATCTTGAACATCCTGAGTCAACGTACCACAAATGACAGGCCTGCAAAAAGAACATATCACTTCCTTTTAGGTACCCGTTTCTAGATGGGTCATTTCTTGTTAGCCTCATACAATTTCTTGATATCATCTACCTTAGCCTTAATTCTCCATTCATACCGAGGCTTTGGCACCCATTTCCAAATCATTTTAACATTTAGCTCATGAAATTGCTTTATTTTAGAAAAATTAGCCGACTTAGCATGAAACACTTTAGTGTGTTGCGTTGAGGATTTGGATGCAATTTTAGCTTTAGATGGCTTTTTAACAAATTTTGGCTTAGGAGGAATGGAGTGAAATGAAAAAGCATTGTTACCACAGTGTTTGCATATGAAGTTCTAACGAGCAAATGTCAACATTTTTTATTTATCAAAAGGAGTACATTTATGCATACAACTTTAACATTTATTTTCGTTCGAACTTTTATGTGAGTCCGTGATCGTTTACCAGATAAATCAAACAACAAGTTATATGATTACCAACCTGTTTCAATATATAAAATGATGATTACAGGGTGTGGTGTTCTTGAATGATAAGCTCTCTCTGTGTATTACACCTTTGATCTGTGTGTTGTGTGTGTTCTATATTAATCTGATGTATATTAGAGAGAGATAATATCTAACATAATATCTAGATATACAATATCTAGATATTATATTTAAACTGATATAATAACTAAAACTTAATATCTAAATAATATCTAGATATTAAAACTAACTTTGACTATTATTACAGAATAGACTCTAGACTATTGTTGAGAGTGACTTATCAGCTATTAGCTTCGGATTGCGATCTTCGGATTGGATGATCTTGAATCCAATAGATATGTGATCTAACAATCTCTCCCTTTCGATCAAGATCATTATGAAAATGATTTCACAATACGATCTTCTCTTTCAACACAGAAGATGCAATCTCTCTCTTAGTCTTCAAGATATAGTAAACTCCCCAAAAGATGTAGATTATCTCTCTTTCAGTTCATGGGAAGAAATTATCTCTAGTTTCAGCTCGAAATACTTCAGCAAAGTATCTTCAAATAAAATTTCTCTCGAATCAGCATATCTTCAGAATACTTGCTCTTTGAAGAATTAAATCTTGGACGTGATTTCTTGTGTAGTTATTCTCACCCTTTTTGATGAAAAGTGCAACGACTTCATCAAAACATTTTGTTGACAAGAAATGTCTTGCTTATAGAGCCCCTGATTCGTCAATTCATAAGATATTCATCCAGATCTTTGCAAATCTAAACAAAGTAGTCATGTAACACCTGAATCAACAAATGAATCAGTTAAAAATGCCGTCAGTAACACTAAGTCACTATGTGTAACGAATACACATTGGAAAGGAGTTGTTTGATGTTGACTCCCCCAGGGCTTCCATTTAATCATCGAAACACAACAAAGGTAATTTCTATAAACGTTATGACAAAGAAACTAATTCCTTGTGTGTTCATGCTTGTGTTGAAAGAATTAAACACTTGATGATTACTTATAGGCTCAATAATTTGTGTAAACCACTAAGACAACAGTAAGTTAAACACAGACTCAATGTGCATGCTTGAAGTGCGAAGGTGGGGCAGACTTCCTTCTTTTCAATATCCAGATTTTCCGAATGAAAATCAGATTTTCTTTTTGAGAAGAAAATGAGTAGTTGGTGAGGTTTGATCAAGAGTTGGCATGGGCTAGCTACCTGTTTCAATAATGATTACCAAAGAATTGGGAAACATTAAAAATGTGGTGTAGAGTTCTGATATTCTTTTAACTCTGTTCTCACATGCTCTTTCTTTTAGACATTTTCCTCACTCTAATCACACTCATTTCTTTTCGACTTCTCACACTCAATCACTATGGATTAACTTCTTGGGTAGAAATCACTGGTTAAGGTGATTTCGTTGAAGTTGTGTTATTTCCTAGCACAAAGAAATCCTTGTTTTTCTATGATGCCTATGATGCTCAAATTGGTTTAACTATTTCAGTTAAAGCACAATGTTGATATTGAAAACATTTAAAGTCACGCTTCCAATTCATGAATTGGTTTTGAGAATCGGGAAGTGGTTTGAACTTTAAAAACAATGTTTACTATGATTGAAAGTTGTCCTTCTTTCAACCATATATGAGATGAAGATATAGAATTATACCTTTACGTACGATCTTCCATCTCATGAAGCTAAGCTTAAAGTCATAAACATATGATCTTGTAAGCATCTCTCAAAAATTCTGCAAAAGTCTTATGTCAAGTCAAAGCAAATTTATTCTCTTAAATTGAAAAGACAAAAAGCAGTAAAACTATTAAAGTACGAGTTCTGATCAGAAATAATCAGAAGTCATCACCTTTTTACTCCCCCTGAAATTATGCATTTGAAAAATTATCATTGAAAAAGATATGCATTAAAAAATTTCTGACATATACGTACTCCCCCTTGAAGATTGATTTCCTCATTGGAGTATTTGAGTACACTTTTCATATCAGCACTGGAGTAAGGTCTTTTGATCACTGAAGTACGAGTTCTAAACTGTTGTGTTTAGAAGTCAAACTTTGTTGAAGTCCGGGTCTTGAGCTGATTTACTCAAGAACCATTGATCTCTCCTACTCCCCCTAGACAGTAGGTACCTGCAACACATAATCATCCCATTTCTTTGGTATCCATTTCTAATTGAATCCAACTGTGTTAGCAAACGATTTTGGCACCCAGTGAAATTTGGGTCCGCTTTGCTTTATTGAATCAGATGAAGAATTATAATGACATGAATGCACATGATAATTTCCAAACCAAATCTCAGAATCTTGACAAGAATTAGAAACATGTTTATCATAAAAGGAAGACTTTCTAGCAGATTTAGATAACTGGAATAGTTGCGTAAAAGAGTATTTCAAAACAGCAGCGACATTCGATTTTAAAACATCTTTACTAGGTAAAGTCTTATTACAATTAACAGTACAAAAAGATTTAACGGCCTTGTCAAGCTTCTGTTTCGGTTGCCACAGAGATTTAACTTGTGGCTTTTGCTCGCTCAGATCTGAAGCATGTGAAACTCGTGAGTTAGACTTCGGAGAAACAAACGAATGCTTCTTCTTCGGATTACCTGTAGTGTTCGATTTCACAGAGACTAACTTATCAACTTTCGTTGATTTTGCACTATTAACATGCATACTGGTTTTTCCCAAAGGTTGCACAAGAAAAGTTGAATGGTTAGGAAGTTTCACATTAAAATCAAATTGTTCAAAACAACCATCCAAACCACCGTCGGAGTTAAGGAAATCAAACCCTCCGTTTGATAAACCAGACATGTCATCAAATTTAGAAGCCTTTGAAATAATAACATTTTTCAGCACAATTGAAAAAACTGTTTGTTGAATCTCAATCAAAAGTCTTCATTTGATAAAGAGTTCTTGAGTTCAGAAATTTGACTTTCCAAAACAAGAGGAGGACGTAGATTTTACTTTCAATAGGCTTCGCCTCCATCTCTTTCTCAGAATAACTTTGAAAGAAATCATTTGAAAGAGATTTCTTTTGAGATTTTTGATCATAACTATTATTCACTTTCGCATAATAAAATGGAAGGTGAACTTTAGATGATTTCAAACGTTTTTCAGTTTCGTTGGCTTCATCCTCTTCAGACAGTCTAGTCCAGAAAACTTCAAGCTCAGGGATTCTTCGAGCTAGTTTCAAAAATGTAAGATCATAAAGTGCAGGCACTTCAGATATACCTTTTTGAAGACATTGAGGATTCTTATAACTGATTCCCCAATTGTCTTTATTCTCTATCGGTTTGTTAAGATGAATGGTTTGCTCACTTTGACCTAATGAGTATAACTTCTTTTCCAAAGCATCTAATTTTGCAATTAAAGTTGTGTTTTCTTCAGTACAAGAAGAATGCATTTTCGTAATCTCATATAAATCAAGCTCACTTTTTCTCAGTTTAGACTTGAGTTCAAAATTCTCTTTAAGAATTATTGCCTGTTCCTTTGCGCTGGTGTTATTACTTCTATGTAAAACCTCAACCAATACTTTTTCTCAACAATTTCATCGCTAAGTTTCTGTATCGATTGGTTTTTGTTAGTAATAACACTATTTTCACGCTTAAGGTTTGACTCTAACTCTTTGAGTTTTATTTTCATGGCACACATTTTATTTATGAAATCTGAATAAGATAAATCACATACCTCATCTTCTTCATCCTCTGAATCAACTTAAGCTTCTGATTCCTGCTTTCCCATCAAGCACATGTTGACTGCTTCATCCTTCTCTTCATCCTCTTCTTCCTCGTCTAAATGATCAAGACAGTAATCATCCTCTGCCATCAGTGCCTTACCAGCCTCCAGTTGCTTTGCAAGAAGCATTTTCTTCTTGTAATAATCGGAGTTTTTGGCTTTTGGCCTTCGACAATCTTTGGCAAATTGACCTGTTTTGCCACAGTTGTAGCACGTTGGTGGTTCTGACTGACTGGATCCTTCAGCTTTAAACTTTCTCTCTTCAGGCTTCCTCTCCTCTATTTTCTTCCCTTCAAACCTATTTTCTTCAACCCTTTCCTTATGAGCATAGTTGTTAGGACCAGAAGAATACCTCTGACTGTTTGAACTTGGCTTCTTGTAGAACTTTTTCTGAAAGGCCTTTGTCAGCATGAGCATAGCCTACTTCAGTTGTTCATAGTCATCTGAGTAAGAGTTTGCATCAACTTCAACTTCTTCTGATTCATACACAATTGCCTTGTTGTTCTTCTTTTTTACAACAAGAGCAATTGTGTCTTCAACTGTATTCACTTTCTACCTCTTCTCATCTAGAATTTCATCCATCTCTTCTTCATTTTGTTTGAGGATTTCATACACCTCATGAAGTGGAATCTCATTCAGATCCTTGATTTGCTTCATCTGCCTGGCAAATCTCTTCCATTCACGCTGTAGAATACTTAGAAATTTGACATTCAGCTCGATTTGAGATTTGGTGACATTGTTCTTGCTTAGTTCGTTTAGCAAGGTCACGAATCTGTCATAAGTTCCTTCTAGAGACTCTCCACTTCTGCCTTTAAATTCTTCATAATTGTTTATGCAGTTGGAAAGTTTGAGTTGATTCACAACCTTTGAACCCAACATCATCTTCTCTAGCTGATCCCACATCTCTTTGCTAGAGGCTTTATAGTTGTCAATCTTTACATAGATTTCGTTTGGAATTCCTTGTCGAATGTATGGCTTTGCTAATTTATCACCTTTTGCTCTCTTTAGGTTATCATCTTCTAGCTCATGATACTTAAGTTCATACTGTGTCGGCATAGTTCCAACCATACGAGTCATCATAACTTGTTTCATAACCCCTTCTTATATCGATTTCCTGATGAAATCACCCAACTCATGTCTGTCAACAAAGTTCAGGAACCGATCTTTCCACTGTTCGTATTCTCCTTTAAAGAGAACTAGTGGCTTGGTGTCAGTTCCGATTGCAAGGGCTTCTCTTGAAGTCATTCTTTTTGATAATGTGAAATAAAAACCTGTTTCGAATTTTTAGTTCAGATAAATGAATACAAATTAAAATAATTCAGAAATGACCAAGTCAGGAACTGGCGCGAAATTGGACTTTGCGCGAGAGGCAGGTCGCACAAACTGAAGGTTTGCTTGAGCAGTGGGTGGAGCAAAGTTGAAGTTTGCTTGAGAAGTTGGTGAAGCAAAGTTAAGGTTTGCTTGAGCAGTTGGTGAAGGAAAGTTAAGGTTTGCTTGAGCAGTTGGTGGCGCAAAGTGAAGGTTTGCTTTTAAAGTGGGTCGCGCAAACTAGAGGTTTGCGTTTGAAGCCGGTCGTTCAAGACACAGATTTGCGTGAGCCTTGAGTGGCGCAAACTGGGGTATGCGTTTTACTTGAGTGGCACAAAGTACAAATTGACCAGTAATATGTTCGACCGGATGATTGCGTCGACCAGTAAGTTGTAAAGACAAGGAAAATGCTTGACCGGGAAAATTTTGGATGCTTGACCAGTATGTTGTAGAAGTGTGGGTCGACCGGGAGCTGTTGGACCGGGAAATGGGAATGGACCGGTAAATGTTTTGAATTGATGGACCGGGATAATGTAGATGTAGGTCGACCGAAAGAGTGGTGAGGAGTTCGACCGGTAGTTTGTTGAGCAAAATCGACCGGTAATTTGTGCATGAGTCCTTTGACCGGTAAAACTTTGAATGGACCGATAAAATGATGGGCTTGGACCGGATTGTTTCCTCTCGACCGGTATTGAGTAAAAAGGTGAATGGACCGGTATTTGTATGAGTGCAAGGACCGGTAAGATGAGATGATCGGATGGTTGCTCTTCGACCTGTAGATTGCAAAGGACCGGTAAATGGGAAGTATTCTTGACCGGTATCGAGTGTAATTTACTCGACCGGTATCCTTTGTTTGACCGGGAGAAAAAGGTTAGTTGATCGAAACTGATAAGGTTGTGTGTGATTCGACCGGAACTAGAGAGTAGTGGACCGATAAGAGAGTAGTTCGACCGGGAGAGAGTAGTGGACTTCGACCGGTAGAAATAGTGATGTTATGCTTCGACCGATATATAAAACAAAGGTTCGACCGGTATGTTGTAAAGGTAGCTTGACCGGTAGAAGGAGTTCGACCGGTATCAGTTTTAACAAAGGACCGACAGATTTCGACCGGTAACACCTTCTTTTTCGATAAAACAACCTGCAACTCTCAAATTGACCAAACTATAATTCGAATTAAAGCACCAAATTTTGACCAAGTGATCGATTCACCAAATACAACAGTTTACGATACTTTGATTTCGAAAATAAACACAGATTTAAAGTTTTGTCGATTGTACAGACAGAGAGTTGAAAATTTGATTTTGAATCTGGTAGAGGCTCTGATACCAATTGTGAGTATGTGACCGTTTACCAGATAAATCAAACAACAAATTCTATGATTATCAACCTGTTTCAATATATAAAACGATGATTACAGGGTTTGGTTTTCTTGAACGATAAGCTCTCTCTGTCTATTACACCTTTGATCTGTGTGTTGTGTGTGTTTGTTATTCCCTAGATTCTAGTTTCCAATCACAAACAATTAATCAAAACAAACAATTCAATTCAATTACCTGTTTTGAATTCAATTCTCAATTCAAATACAAATTTCTCTCTCTAGAACTCTCTCTCTCTCTCTCTCTACAGATTTTCTCTCAATAAGCTTCCTCTAATTATTACAAAACTAAATTGAAATAGAAAGTATTTATACCCATATCTAAAAACAAGGAAACTAAAATACAAATACAATACTTTGACTTTTTATTACAAATAGACTTTGACTTTAATGAGAGTTGACTTTCTCAGCTTTGACTTTCTTAAACCTTCACTTTTGTCTTCTTGGTATTGTATCCAACATTTTTATGCTCTAACAATCTCCCCCTTTGGATTCAAGATCACTGTTTAAAAATCTAGCAATTCAGTCTTCACTTTAAGCTATGTCAATACAATCTCCCCTTTTTCTTTGACGATATTCTTTCCAAAACAGTCTTCAAACGATTAACAATCTCCCCAAAATTTTCAAATAATACTTTCAGACTTTAATCATTAAGCTCACTACTAACCAAACTCTCTTTTACATTTTACCTCATCACACCCACACTCATTTCTTTTAGGCTCCTCACACTCAATCTCTATGGATTAACTTCTTGGGTAGAAATCACTGGTTAACGTGATTCCATAGAAGTTCATTTAAGTCCTAGCACAAAGAACCCATATTTCCTATAAAGCACGTGTTGCTCAGATGATTTAACTTTGTCAGTTAAAGCTCATATACAAATGTCAGATAAAATGTATGCTCAGAGGATATAATCATAAATATATGAGCATTTTGAAACATGGAAGTATTTTCAAACAAGTATATTGAAATGAATAAAAATGAATGCAAAACACTTATTTGAAAATCTGACATTGTATGAAAATGATCAGAAATGAATGATATAGAAACTAAGGCTTATGGTCAAGAATAACGGTATAGTCTATATGAAACAAAAATATAGACATTCTTTAATGAAACGCTTCGAAATGAAATATCGTTCAAAAATCTTTGAAATACAAGCGGGGTGTCTTACCATCGAAAAATATGTTTCAATATGAGACATGGTAAGAACATTTAGAACAAAAAGTCAAACCGGTGTGTGTGAATACTAGAAAGTATATAGAAAAGACAATACGCAAGTATTTATCTATGGAAACACACAGTTTGTTTATCAATTAAGCACAAAATGAAAAAAGAAAACATTTAAAATCACACTTCCAAATTATAAAATCTGTTTAAAAATCAGGAAGTGGTTTGACCATTTAAGAACATGTTTTCTATATCTGAAAGTTGTCTTTCTTTCAAATACATTTGAGATTAAGATAAGAAATTTACCTTTTCCGCTCAATCATAATTCTCATAAAGTCAGCTGTAGTCATCAAGATATGATCGTGTCATCTTCTCTCATCCTGCAAAAGTCTCAAAGTCTAGTCAAAGCAAATTTATTCACAAATTTATTCAAATGTAAATGACATAAAGCAATAAAACAATTAAAGTACGAGTTCTGATCAGAAGTAATCAGAAATCATGGTCTTACTCCTTTTGACTTAAAAACTCCCCCTAAAATCATGCATTACAAAAATTTTGTCAGAGAAATAAAATGCAGATATTAGTTATGCTCCCCCTCAAAATAATGTAGATCATCATAAAGTCTTCTCTTACTCCCCCTGAGATCATGAGCAAACATTTTAAAGTGCAGATATCCTTAAGACATAAAGATAAAGAAAATGATGAAAAATAACAATTCATAACTTTAGTAGGTAACAACCGATTACGTCTTAAGATTTAACATACCAAGCTTAGAGACAAGAAAATTAAATCTCTTTTCATCTAAGGGCTTGGTAAATAAATCTGTAAGTTGATAATCTGTTTTTACAAAATAAAGTTCAATTGTTCCTTTTTCTACATTATCTTTAATAAAATGATACCTTACATCAATGTGTTTGGATTTCGTATGCTGGACAAGATTAGCAGATATTGCGATGGCACTCTTCGAGTCACAATAGATTGGAATTTTGTCATACTTGAATCCATAGTCTCATAGATGTGCTCGCATCCACAGGACTTGAGAGCAGCAACTGGCAGCAACTACATACTCTGCTTCAGCAGTCGATGTGGAAACGCATAGTTGTTTCTTTGAAGCCCAGCTAACGAGCTTGTCTCTAAGAAATTGAACGTGACTAGAAGTACTCTTTTTGTCCAACATGCAACTTGCATGATCTGCATCTGAATAGGCAGTCAGTTGAAACCAGTATCCTTAGGATACCACAGACCAATGTCTGCAGTCCCCTTCAGATATCTAAAAATCCGTTTGACAGCAGCCAAATGGGATTCTTTGGGAGAAGCCTGATATCTAGAACATAAGCATTTTGAAAACATAATATTTTGTCTACTAGATGTAAGATACGTTAACGATCCTATCATACCTCTATAAATCCTAACATCAATACTTTTACCTGAAGGATCAGTGTTAATCTTAGTACCTGGTGCCATCGGGGTGCCAATTCGTTTACAATTTTCCATTTTGTACTTCTGAAGAATGTCCAAAATGTACGTAGATTGGTTAATGAAAATCCCCGTAGAAAACTGTTTAACTTGTAACCCGAAAAAGAAATTCATCTCTCCCATCATACTCATTTGAAAACGTGAAACCATGAGGTTAGAAAAGTTTTTGCAAAATTGTGGATTAGTAGAACCAAATATTATATCATGAACATAAATCTGAATAAGAATAATATCAACTTTTTCCTTTTTAATGAATAAAGTGGTATCAACCTTACCTTCAGAGAAACCGGACTTGACCAAGAATTTAGATAAAACGTCATACCATGCTCGAGGGGCTTGTTTTAAACCGTACAGGGCTTTGTCCAAGATGTAGACATGATCTGGCTTATCTGGATTAACAAACCCTTCTGGTTGAGACACGTACACTTCCTCTTTAAGAATGCCGTTCAGAAAAGCTGTTTTCACATCCATCTGAAAGACTTTGAAATTCTTATGAACTGCGTAGGCTAGAAACATGTGGAATGCTTCTATACGCGCTACTGGAGCATACGTCTCATCGTAGTCTATGCCTTCCTCTTGCCGGTAACCTTTGGCAACAAGTCTAGCTTTATTCCTTATGACGATACCATCTTCATCCTTTTTATTTTTGAATACCCATTTAGTTCCTATCATGGTTTTACCTTTTGGCTTAGGAACTAGTCTCCAAACCTTTAGGGCTTCAAACTGATTGATCTCTTCTTGCATAGCAGATACCCAGTCCGAATCAGCAAGAGCCTCAGATTCTCGTGTTGGCTCAATCTTACTGAGGAATGAGTCATGTAGACATTGATTCAAAGTCGCTGACCTAGTTTGTACAGGCTTGTTAAGATCTCCAATTACTTGATGTAAAGGATGCTCTTTGGTCCAGCAATGCTCACGAGGGAGTGGAGTAGATGAAGTTTGAACATGATCATCATCTAAAAATCCACCATCAGGCTCTTCAGTTTGAATAACAAGAGGGGGGTTTGCAGTTGAAGTTTCAGGTGTAGAAGCATCAGTTGGAACAGCAGATTGTGGCTGTTGAGTTGACAATGTGTTACACCCAACTGAAACTATTACTTCTGGCTCAGCATTTGCTTGTGCATCTTCAACTGTTGGAGTAACAGTAGGAATTTGAGTTTCTGACTGAACAGGGGATACTTGTTCAGTTATGACCTCTGAAGTGACTGGATGATTGCAACTTGTGTCTTCAGACCTGTCAGTCACAGACGATTTAGATACATTAGAACCTAAAAACTCATCATAAAAGAATTCAAATAACAAATATAAATCAGATAAATGTGAAGTAGAAGTAGAAACGTTATTCGAATTATTCGCTGTAGAAGCAGGTTCTGGACTGATCTGTCCAGAAGCTAATACTCCAGTGATCACAGGTTCTGAACTGAGTTGTTCAGAAGCCATATCTTCATCGAATGTTACATTCACGCTCTCGACAACTATCTTTGACTCATTCAGATAAACACGGTATGCTACAGATGTTGTAGAATAACCAATGAATATACACTCGTCCGACTTAGCACTGAATTTATGCAGACTCTCTCTGTCGTTAAGAACAAAACATTTACACCCAAATATGTGAAAATACTTGATTGTTGGTGTTCTGTTGTTAATCAACTCATATGGAGTCTATTGAAAACAACGGTGTATTATGGACCGATTTTGAGTATGACATGTCGTTGACACAACTTCTGCCCACAAGAATAGAGGTAAGTCTAATTGTCTAAGCATAGTCCGAGCGGCCTCATCTAGCATCCGATTTCACCTTTCGACTACTCCATTTTGTTCAGGCGTTCTAGCAGCAGAATACTGATGTGAAATCCCGACTGATTCGAGATATTCATCAACAATCTTGTTCTTGAATTCTGTGTCATTGTCAGTTCGAAGAAACTTGACTTGTCGCTGCATTTTCACCTGGATCGTCTTTAAGAAAGTAATGAGAACTTCGGGCGTCTCATCTTTTGATCGAAGAAATTTGACCCACGTGTATCTTGAGTAATCGTCCACAATAACCAGCACGAATTTCTTTCCACCCAAACTCTGAGTTCTCATTGGACCACACAAATCCATATGTAACAATTTTAACGGAGAACTAGTGCTTGGTTCAGGCTTCGGTTTATGCGGATCTCTCTTCATCTTACCCTTTTCACATGCAGCACATAGGTGTTCTTTCTCATATTTCAACTCAGGAAGTCCTTTTACCAATTTCCCACCAACCAGCTTGTTGATATAACGAAAGTTCAGGTGTGATAAACGTCTGTGCCAGAGCCAACTTTCCTGCATTGAAGCTTTTGTCATCAAGAAAACTTGATTGTCATTTTGTACCTTTGAAAGATTAATGGTATAGAGGTTCGTCTTTCGATTTCCGACTAAGAGTTCATTGCCATCTTCCGTACGAACCGAACATCTCTTAGATTTGAAGTTGACCTCTAACCCTTTATCACAGAATTGACCAATGCTGAATAAGTTGTGCCCCAAGCCTTCGACATAACTCACCTTACTTATCGTTATGTTGTCTTGAATGATGTCACCATATCCTAAGATAGGTGAAAGCTGATCGTTTCCAAATCTGACATTTCCACTGAATTTCTCTGTATAGTTAGACAATAAAGCTTTTTACCCAGTCATATGCTTGGCACATCCACTGTCCAAGTACCACATATGCCGGGTCTGCAAGAGAAATCAGAAAACAATAACTTTAGGTACCCATTTAAAAACGGGTCCTAACAGATTAGCACAAGATTTTGGTATCCATTTCAAAATGGACCCTCTGTTCTTTTGAAAATCTTTAAAAATATTTGATCTTGAAGAGTAAACATGATAAGATCCATACCAATCAGGAGAGTTATGAGAATAAGCAAAATCAGTTCGCCGATAATTATGATGAGATTTAGTAGTAATAGAAGATAATTGAATCAATTGCTTTATTGAATAACGCTTGTAAGAAGTTACAAGGTTTTGTTTATGAGAAGCACATTGATCAACTACATCTGAATCACTACTAACAGATATAGTACAAGAATTATCAGAAACTGATCCACCTATCCCATCATCCTTCCGTTTGGGTAGCCATTCAGTTCGAGCTTTCGACCTTTTCTTGCTTATATCTGAAATAAAAGATTTAGATTTATTAGGAAAAGCAGATTTCTGAGACTGATTTTTCTTTTGTGTACCAGTGTATTTCTGTTTTTGTAATCGTTGTTTCTTATGTTTCTTACCTTGAGAATAATAATCAGTAGTTACAGAAACTGATTCACCAACCTTAGTTTATGATTTAATAGTTTTAAGAACACTTGGTAACACCTTTTCATTTCTAAGACAAGTAGAATGATCAGGAAGTTTAGCATTGAAGTCAAACAAATCAATTTCTTCTATGCACCCATCATCAGAATTTAGAAAGTCATTTGCAGACTGAAATAAGTCATCAAAATTATCAGACGAAGTTTGAGGTTCCTTAGAAACTTTAGAACACTTTGTAGATGTAGATTGAAAAAATGTATTCTTTAAAACTGTAGCAAATACACTTTGTTGAATATCAAGCAAAAGTTTTTCATCAGATAAAACATTTTCCAACTCAACTATTTTGCTTTCAAGAATCAGTGGAGGAACATAAACCTTTGCAACTGCAGGTTTTGCCTTCATCTCAGAAAACAGAATAACTAGGAAAATAATCGTTTGAAAGAGCTTTTGGTGTTTCTGAAATATAACTATCATTTAACTTTGCATAGTTAAATGGTAGTTGCATTTTCTTTACATTCTTTCTATTTTCAGTTTCTTTGGCCTCAACTTCTTCCGGTAATTTGGTAACAAATTTGGGTTTTAAATGAGTATGTTTACCAGCACAAGGAAGAAAATCAAAATTATATAATCCTGGTTGTTTTCTGATGGCTTTCTTTAAGTAATGTTGGTTTTTAAAACCAAGTCCCCATTTTTCCTTAACATCAGCCTCTTCATCAGGTGCATTAAGAAAAATGGTTTGATCTGTTTGTCCTCTTGCGTAAAGTTTGGCTTCCAGACCATTTACTTTCTTATTCAAAAGCTTGTTCTCAACCTCCAGTTTATGAACAATTAGTGCAAATTCTTTCTTCTCAAACTCATATTTAGAAACTTTAACTTCAAAGTCAGAAATCTTCTTTTCAAAACAATCTACTTTAGATTTAGAATCAGAAGCAGACTTACGTAAAGAATCAATCAGATTTTTGTTCCCAATAACAAACTTATTGAGTTCAAAGATCTTACTGTTTCTTTTTGCAACTCTATCTTTTTTTTCTTTAGTTTTACTTGAAGATCATTAAGCTCAACTATCATAGCTTCCATTTTGGTTACAAAATCTTTTTCAGTTAAGTTTAATACCTCATCAGCTATCTCATCATCTGACTCATCATACTTCACTTCTTTTCCCATAAGACAGAGATGAGCAGTTTCTTCCTTCTCTTCCTCTTCACCTTCTGAATGATCCAGCCAAAATTCGTCCTCAGTCATTAAAGCTATGCCCGCTTCTTGCTGTTTGGCCAGTAGCAGTTAGTTCTGATAGTACTGAGAATTACGAACTTTTGGCTTTCGAAAATCTTTTGCAAAATGACCAATCTTGCCACAATTGTAGCATTTGACTGGATCACTTGTTGGCTTTTCTGCAATAGTGTAGTCATTCATGAACTTCTTCCTTTCATCAGGTTTCTTCACAACATATCTATTCTCTTCATATCTCCTTCCTTCCACCCTTTCTCGGTGCTCATGATTCTTTGAACTTGATGAAGAATACCTTTGAGAATTTGATCCCGGCTTCTTGTAGAATTTCTTTTGAAATGCACGGGTCATTAAAAGCATGGATTGTTTCAGACTTTCTCCATCATCACCATCTGATTCAGATTCAGACTCAGAACTTGTAAGCACTTTCTTCTTTTTCTTCTTCTCTTTCTTTTTCTCTCCGGCTACCAATGTAATAGGATCGGGAACCTTTTCTGCCTTCTTTTTCTCAGCTCTTTTCTCTTCCAATTCTTCTTCATTCTACCTCAAAGTCTCATAAACCTCATGTAATGGTATGTCATTCAGATCCTTTATTTGTTTCATCTTATGCGTATGCTTATTCCATTCAGGTTGTAGGATACTTAGGAATTTGACATTATTCTCCAGCTGCTTCTTTTTCACTTTGTTCTTTGTCAGTTCATTCAGAAGCAAGACAAACCGTTCATAAGTTTCTTCCAGACTTTCATTCTCTTTGGCTTTAAAATCTTCATAACTGTTGATGCAGTTAGCCACTTTCATCTGATTCCCGACCTTGGATGCCATCATCATCTTTTGCAATTGATCCCACATCTTCTTAGCATTTGGTTTGTAACTATCAATATTGATGTAGATCTCATTCGGAATGCTCTGAAGAAGTAAGGATCTTGCTTGTTTATCTGTTTTTTATCGGCTTTTCTGTTCTTCAGAATACTAAGAAATATCTACTGCCACTGTTTTCATCTTTTGATCTCTTTCCTCAGTACCATCTTCACTATCAGACGAGTCATCATCAGGTATTTGAACTGTGAGTGGTACCATAAGACCTTTTGTGATTGACAGCATAATATTCTCTCCATTTGCATGTATGTCTATAAAATCAAGGAATTTGTCTTTCCACTGTTCGTACTCTCCTTTGAACAGAACAGGAGGCTTGACATCAATGCCAATGGAAAGTGCATCTTTAGAAGTCATCTTGATAAAACCTGTTTTGAAAAATATATGCAATAAGAAACTAGGAACTGATCGTTAGTCCAAATGAAATAATCAAGAAAATACAGAAAACATGAAATATAAAATCAGAAATTTTGATCACAACCAGTAATATGCCCCCCTTCGCAGACTTAGCACGGGGGTCCCGCTAGAAAAAAAATTCACTTTTAAAGGGCATATTACAGTTTTGAAAAAATTGACTAAGTACAGAAACTCGCAAGTCACTGTTAAAGCTTAAAACTCGCAGGCGCTGAAACTCGCAAACCACTATTCAAAGTGAAACTCGCAGACTTAAGCTTGCGTGTTTATGAAACTCGCATATCAAAAGAACTCGCTGAAACTCGCAGATAGCAGCGTGCGCGTTTCCTGAACTCGTAAGTCCCTACTTGCGCGTTTTGAATAAACTCGCAGATCGAAAGAACTCACAAGTGCCTACTTGTATTTTCTATTATCAAAAGTAGGAAGCTTATTTTAAGAAATACAATTGAGAGAAAATCTGTAGATCACTATTCACGATGAAATGCGCTAATTGAGACGTGCGCGTTTCTAAAACTCGCTAGTCAATACTTGCGCGTTCCAACACTTAGAAACTTTCTTGAAATTTCAAACTCGCACGTTGAGTGAACTCACAAATCACTGTTCCTCTTCAAACTCGCACCCTTCGGTTAGCGCGTTTGTAGAACTCGCTAACCACTACGTGCGCGTTCTGGTCCTTAGAAAATTTTCCAACTTTTCCAAACTCGCAGACTTCGATCAGCACGTTTGTAGAACTCGCTAATCGTTACTTGCGTGTTTTGACCAAAATCTTCCACTTGCGCGTTCTAACGAAGAACTTGCGCGTTTTGTAGATCTTGCGCGTTCTTCAGATTTCTTGCGTGTTCTTCATCTGATTCACCAAAAATCAATCTAAACTTCGAATTTCAGCACAAAACTTTGAGAGATCGATCACATGATCATCTAGAACACAAAACGAGTACTAAATTTCTATTACAAACACTCAAACTACAAATTGATCGATGATACAGTGCGTATGAACTCGTGAACAAAAACTTCAACAAAATCCTAAATTACAAATCTATTACAGTGCAATACTGAAATTAAACCATACATACTCGATCTATTACACTTTTCTAACAAAACCTAATAAAAAACAACTCGAAATTCTCACAAAAACTCGACATTCAATTCTCGCTCAAGAACATAGTGTCGAACTTTCGTATTTTTCTTGATTTCATTTGGAATCTGCTTTGATACCAATTGTTATTCTCTAGATTCTAGTTTCCAATCAAAAACAATTAATCAAAACAAACAATTCAATTCAATTACCTGTTTTGAATTCAATTCTCAATTCAAATACAACTTTCTCTCTCTAGAACTCTCTCTTTCTCTCTCTACAGAATTTCTCTCAATAAGCTTCCTTTAATTATTACAAAACTAAATTGAAATAGAAAGTATTTATACACATATCTAAAAACAAGGAAACTAAAATACAAATACAATACTTTGACTTTTTATTACAAATAGAATTTGACTTTAATGAGAGTTGACTTTCTCAGCTTTGACTTTCTTAAACCTTCACTTTTGTCTTCTTGATCTTGTATCTAACATTTTTATGCTCTAACAGTGTTCTATATTAATCTGATGTATATTAGAGAGAGATAATATCTAACATAATATCTAGATATATGAAAGTCCAAGATCACTAGAACTTTAGAGAGAGAAAGTAGAGAGAGAGAGACTATGGAGCACAAAACAGAATTCTATATGATTGTGCGTGTTATTCTTACAAGACACAAGACCAAAGGGACTTAAATACCCTTGGTCAAATACAATACTGATAAGCACTAAACACAGTATTGATCAAGTCCTATAAATACAATGATTACTATAAAATCAGACCTAACAATCTCCCCCTTAGTAATCATTGGCGCTTTGGTCTTCAAAAATTATCTTCTAAATCAGCACGGACCAATAAAGCGACTTTGAGAAGCTTTCTGACTTTTAAAGAAAAAATTTCTTCTCAGCATCTTGCAGATTGAAATTTTCTTTGCTGCTTAAGCTCAAGACGATACACCTCTTTTGAATGATCTTGAATGAACTGTGGTGTTCGGAGCAGGAACAACAAAAGATTTGATGTAACTGAGAGAATAGAATCTTTGAGTGAATCTTGATCAGCAGATAAACATTTGAGCTCTTTGTCTCTTTAAAATCTCCTTGACTTCTCTGATTTCTCCCCCTCATGACCTTGATGAACTGGTTCAACTAGGTCATGCCAATGTTGGAGACGAGACAGCGAAAGATCTGCAAAATCAAAGAAATAGAGAAAACAGGGGTGGTTTGCGTTCCATGCAGGAAGCGCAAATTAAGGTTTGCGTTCCACATGGGAGACGCAAAGCAAGGTTTGCGTGCCATGCTTGATACGCAAAGCAATATTTGCGTGTCATGCTTGATGCGCAAAACAAGCTTTGCGGGCCATGTGTGAAGCGCAAAGCTGCCTTAGAAAAATTTTACCTTTGAAAGCTCTTTGACTCCCCCTACACAAATGCATTAGATAAGACAATTCGAGATAACATTCATGTAAAGAAAATCAGACAATCCCCCTCAAAAACAGATATAATATTTGAAATACATCTCTTTGTTCACTCCCCCTTGAATAATGCATAAACCCATTAAAATATATTTATGAGAACACAGTGATCAGAAATTAATGTAGAAAGAAAAATATACTGAATGTAAATTTTGAAACAACTAAACATATAAAATTTTAAATACTAAACAAATTAAATTTTACAGAGTAAAATATCACAAATTTATCAATCATTTGAAATCAAACATATGTTATAAGATAAAAGAACGAGTTTAATTGCATATCAAGTTAAAACATGTTCAATATCATAACTTCCAGCAATCTATTCAGTGTGGTCACATGCGAATCTTCGATTAGCTTCAAGAAAATGTAATTCTAAAAATATTATAGAGAACTTTGCATGTACTAACACTAAGCCATCAAGAATTAATATATTCATAAATTTACAGATTTATCGGAACTCAAACATATCACCAAGTATCATGAGATGTGTGCTCATTGGCATCTTTTAGCATTGTGCACATTGGCATCTTAACTTGAGTGTGCTCTTTGGCATCTTTTAAGCGCGTGCACTTTGGCATCTTTTGATCAAAAAGTTTATTAAATAAAGAATATGCCGTAAACGTAACTTTCTATCTGACCCTATTGCAGGATTTGGGTCAGCCACTCCCAGACCAGTTGGCCTTAGAGGACTAGGTGTCAAGCACCCCTTGGAACTTACTCTCCCAGATCAGAAAGGCTACATCGACACATCCTAAACCCATTCATACCAGTAGAACATGACTTTCGATCTGGTTCTATTGCAGGATTTCTGTTCGATCACTCCCAGATCAATTGACCTTAGGGGACCAGATGACAAGCATCCCACGGAACGTACTTTCCCAAACCAGAAAGGTCACAGGTACAAACTTTTAAACTTAGAGATTTCTGATATCTTAAGAATTTAATATTCATCTCAATCACTCAGATCAACGTCTAAATGCTTAGCCCATATTTTCATTCCAATCTAAAATTTTGATCGTTTAGGTAGTCTAAGCAAAGTAAACTATAAAAATTCCGACTCACATATCTTTAAAGCAGAAATAAAAGTTTCAAACATATTGCTGACTTTTCGACTTTTGTAAGACTTGAAATTTGACCATATAAAAACTTTAATATAAACAAAAAAAACTTGAAAATTTATCCTAGACACATATTTTATTCAAAGGAAAGAAAAAATGTAAAACTTTACTTTATAAAATAAAATTTGTAAAGATTTAAACTTTTAATTAATATTTAGTTGGAACAAAATAAAATTCAACTATTTCATCTTTCACATTATAAAAATAATTTGTGTCTCATATTAAAAGAAAATTTTGGGTAATACAAATTCATGAGATAGATAAACAAACTCAGATTTTTGAAACATTGATAAAAACTGGAACACATCATAATCAGAGATATGTGCAGCGGAAATAAAATTGATGTACTCACAGTATCTCATTAAGTCAGAAGCTTAATCATTGAAGAACGAGTTCTAAACTGTATGTGTTTAGAAGTCAATGACGTTGAAGCACGGGTTCTAAGCTGAAATACTTAGAAACCAAAATCCTATTACTCCCCCTTAACATGTGATGCCTGCAACTTTGAATCAGATAAAGATTTGGGTACCCACTTGAATTTGGGCCCTTGTTTGTTAGTTGCAGTTCTTACAGGGAAATAATGAGCAGATTTATCAGATAAAGCACAAGGAATATGATTAAAAAAATAATCACACTCATCAGAAGAGAAAGCATAATCATCAGAATTCGAATCTGAGGAAGAACATGAGACATGTTTTGAAATTCGAAACATTTGTTTTCTAGAGTATTTTGAAATTTTATTACATGAAGCAAATAAATCACTGTAATAAAGTTTGTCTACACATTTATCCCCATCAACAAAAGATTCCTCAGATATTTGCTTCTTTCTCCAGATCTGTCTTGGCGACTTCCTCACAGTCCGATCTGAAGAATAAAAAACAGAAACATTATAATTTTCAAATAAAACAGAGTCATGTTTCTTTGACTTCCTTGATCTTCTTCTTTTACGCTTCTTTTTATAGAATTGATCATTTAGCAGTAAAGAATTATCAATAATTAAATCAGAAGAAGAAACTTTATCAAAGAGATCAGTCTTAGCATTTGATATTGTAGAACTAGCCTCGGAATCTGAAGAATTTTGAGAAAGGATTTTAAAATTTGAAACTTCCTTTTTATTTTCCTTGAAGTCAGCAGAGATGTTAGAAATAGAATCTGATTTTTGAGAAAATATATTTTCTTCTAGACTTGAAGTCATAAAAGAAAGAATAATGTCAGATTCAATTTTCTTTAAAATATTTTGATCTTCTATCTGATCTTCAAGATCTATGATTTTTCCTTCTAATACTATCGGAGGAATATATTTATTCGAATCATAAGAGATTGGAGAACTATTTTCCTTAGAAGTATTAGGTGCATAAGGAGAAATAAAATCATCAGATATTGAAGATTTGATAGAAGATATATCATTTAAAACTCTTTTTCCTCTTCTCGATTTTTCCGGAAAATATTTTGCATTTTCAGAAGTATAAACAAAAGGAATTTCATTTTTCTTTTTATATATCCTTCTCTCATTTTCAATATCTAAAATTTGCTTTTCACTAGTCCAAAAGAATTTAAATTGTGGACCATAGTGTGCAAGATTTAGATATTCATATTTATAAAGAGTGGGAACTTCGTCAGTTACTTTGTTTAAAAATTGAGGGTTGTCAAAACCAAGTCCCCATCTCTGTTTTAGAGCTTCTTCACTCCTTGGCTAGTTCATGTAAATGGTTTGCTCAGATTGTTCTCTTTTATATAATTTCCTTTCTAAAACAATTATTTTCTCAGAAAGAATTTTATTTGAAGACTTCAGATCAATCAAAGAATCACGATAATTCTGATTTGATTTTTCAAGATCAACTAACTGCTTTTGAAATTTCTCTTTTATATCAATTAAAATTGACTTTTCATCAGATAAAGAAATTTGCAGTTTCTCGATTAAATCAGACTTTTCTTGATTTTTAAACTTTTCAGATATAAACTTTGAGCGCAAATCATGCAAAGCATTAGCAAAAACATTCATTTGTGATAAGAAGAAATTATAGTTAAAATCAGATAATACCTCAGAACCATCAGATGAGGTATCATCTTTCTCATCATCACTTTGATCGTCACCAACAAAGCACATGGCCGCAACCTCCGCATTATCAGCCTCGTCGTCCGAATGATCCAACTAGTACTCTTCTTCAGCTAACAGTACAGTTCCACTCTCTTCTTCAGCTAACAGTACAGTTCCACTCTGCAATCCTTGACCATATGTCCAGGCTTTCCACAGTTAAAGCAGTTTATCACCTTTTTATCATCTTTCTTCTGATCAACTGTCTTAGCCTGTTCATACTTTGGAGTGTATGTCTTTGAAGAAGAACCAGTCTTAGAACCAGAAGTAAACTGCAGATTGTTTGACCCAGATCTGTTCTTGAACCGTTTCTGATAAAGCTGAGTCAAAAGAGTCATGACCTTCTCTAGAGCTTCACCATCATCATCTGTAGACCCATCATAGGCTGATTCAGTCAAAGTTTGCTCAACCAGTTGGCTAGCAATAAGAGCAATGGGATCTACTGACTGAGGCTTATTCTTCTTATCCATCTTTGCCTTCTTCTCCATTACCATAGATTCATCTGTCATCAAGATTTCATATAACTCCTGAATTGGCATTGTTGAGATTCTAACATCGTTTCTCATTCTGTGGCAAGACTTGTTCCACTCAGGTTGTAACGCGTTCAGAAACTTCAAGTTAGCCTCCAATTCAGTCTTGGTATTTTTAATCTTGAAAAGATCATTGATGACAGCCCAAAATCGATCAAACACACTCTTCAAACATTCTCCATCCTTAGCTTGGAACTTCTCAAAGTTGTTCATGAATCTGGTCTGTCGTAACTGAGTAGACATAGCAATACCAAGCACAATCTTCTAAAGTTGTGTCAACATCAGCATTGGATTATGTTTGAAGCAATCGATTCTGTTATAAATGGAGTTGGGAAGAGCAAGAATCGGATTTGACTTAGCCAGACTGTCTGCTTTATATCTTGATAGCTCTTTTTCATCATATTCACTCAAAGGAGTTTCAACTATTGTAGCTGGAGTAGTAGCAGTAGCTGGGATCACTTTCATTTTCCTTATCATAGGACCCTCATAAAAAGATTTCATCATGTTATCCCCATTAGGTTGCCTTTCAATAAAATTGATGAATCGGTCCTGCCACTGTTCGAATTCATTTTCATTGATAAGAACAGGTGGTCGAGTATCGGACCCCAAAAACATCATGATGTCATTCTTGTAGATTTGAGCTTGCAAAGACATCTTGTGAAGAAGACAGAAAAATTCAGAGAAAAAATTCCAAGTCCCGCAAACTGATGGTTTGCGTTTGTAAAGTGGAACGTAAATGGAACTTTGCGGTTGCTTTGAGAGATGCAAAGTTAACTTTGCGTTTGTTGAGTGGAACGCAAACGAAGCTTTGCTGTTGCTTCTTGAGATGAAAAATGAACTTTTGCGTTCGATGATAAGAACGCAAAATGGAGCTTTGCGGTTGCTTCTTGAGACGCAAAGTGAACTTTGCGAGTGAGAACCTCTTGAATGAGATTCTTTGCGGGTGAGAAACTTCGCGGGTTAGAAACCTCTTGTTTTTCTTGTGAAAAGCAAACAGATTGTTTGCGTGTTAGAGCAGAACCGAGAAACACTCTTTGCGTTTCCAGAGAGAACCGCAAACCTGAAAACAATTTTCTAACACCAGAGTTAGATCATTTTAACTAAGAATAAAAGTTTGAAACGCAAAGTATAAGAATCATACACATAAAAGGTTGAATGACACGTAAACACACAAGAATCAAACGCAAACTTCTAATAACACATGAGACGCAAACTTAATGAACATAACAGAATTACATGAATAACCCGCAAACTCTCATGAATGACCCGCAAACACACAAGAATGAAACGCAAACTTCTAAAAACACTTAATCATGCAAGATCAACTATAATATCGAAATTTAGTTCCATAAAAGCATTCATTCAACGTCGAAAACTATATTCTTACACATTTTATCAAGCAATTTCAATTAAAAACAACAGAATCTGAAAATTTGACAAGAACAGAACGTGAAAGTCGTTTTTCCAGAAAAAAATGATAAAATTGTAAAATTGAAGATCTAAACATACTTTTTATGATCAGCACAAAGAAACAAACATGATCGAAATACAGAAACGAAACAATTAAGATCAAATATAACACACACAGATCAACAAACACTCCAAATTTGATGATTAAGCAAAAAACGAGATTTTCTTGAAAAATCAAGAAAATCGATCGAGTTTTCTGCTTAAATTTATAATTCCAGAAAAGAAAACACTAAACTCTCAATCTCTCAGGAATCAGAAAGCTCTGATACCAATTGAAAGTCCAAGATCACTAGAACTTTAGAGAGAGAAAGTAGAGAGAGAGAGACTATGGAGCGCAAAACAGAATTCTATATGATTGTGCGTGTTATTCTTACAAGACACAAGACCAAAGGGACTTAAATACCCTTGGTCAAATACAATACTGATAAGCACTAAACACAGTATTGACCAGGTCCTATAAATACAATGATTACTATAAAATCAGACCTAACAATATATAATATCCAGATATTATATTTAAATTAATATAATAACTAAAACTTAATATCTAAATAATATCTAGATATTAAAACTAACTTTGACTATTATTACAGAATAGACCCTAGACTATTGTTGAGAGTGAATTGTCAGCTTTTAGTTTCGGATTGCGATCTTTGGATTGGATGATCTTGAATCCAATAGATATGTGATCTAACAATTTACATGAAAAAACAACTTTTTGGTAACATTACAATCATTTTCAACAACTATTTTCTCACTTTCTTTTTTCCTCCATTCTCCTTTACCATCACTCTTTCTCAGATCTGAAACATGAAAAGAAACTTTGTTAGTTTTCTTCTTCACAGATGAATTTTTCTTTAAAATTCCTGAAGTCTCGCCTTTTTCAAAAATACTTGGTAAATATTTAGGACATTCACAGTAAACAACAAAGATTTTTGTTGAAGTCTCATACTCTGGATTAGAATGCACATTCCATTTTTAGCATCAAACATCTTTTTATCATTCAAATTTTGTTTAAACAAATCAGTTTTCAGTTATGTTATCAGAGCCTAAAGAATCAAGTTTTAGGATTAAATCTATATTTTTTCGATTTTACTATTCACATATTACTATTCATCGAATTTACTGTTCATCGAAGTTACTATTCACGCGAGTACTGTTCATCTGATTTCATGAATCTGTGTGCGTTTTGGTTTAATATTGATCTGATTAGGTGTGTCGTGTGCTATTGAACACTATCTGATCGATTAATTGCTTTGAGAATTTACAGTTGGTTGAATTTATTGATTTTGTGTTTTCTGGGTTTGCATGAATATCGTGTTTGTTCATAAAATTGATGCATGAAAGTTGCAATTGATCTATGATTTTGATTTCGTTGTGATTGATATGTGTTTCTGGTTACAAAGATATAGTTTTCTGCATTCAATTTTTGGTAATTAAAGTGTTTTTTTTCTGGGGTGTTCATCGTCTTCTGGGTCGACCAAGAACATACCGGTCGAATAGTTTTATCGGTCAAAGCCACTATCAGCCCAATCTTATTACCGGTCATATCACTCTATCGGTCATTAGTCTTACCGGTCGAGTCCACTTTATCGGTTGAATTCTCATTACCGGTCAAAGCTTAGTATCGGTCGAATGCACCCATGTCATACTATCCCGGTCGACCAGTACACTCACATTCCACCTCGGTCGAATTAATACCGGTCGAATCAATACCGGTCAACCATATTCCCGGTTGAGCAAAGGACCGGTACAAGCATCACACCGGTCGAAGACCATTATCGGTCATAGCAGATTACCGGTCGAGTATTCATTATCGATCGCCCGGACCCTTTCCTATACCGGTCGAAGTCAGTTTACCGATCAAAGAAGTCTCCCGGTCTTGCAGCATACCGGTCGAACAAAGTACCGGTACAAGCAACATCCCGGTCGAAGCAAGACACCGGTCCAAGCATTATCGGTCGAAGCACATACCCGGTCAATTTTTGCAAACTGTAATAGGGCATCCAAATGTTTTTTCTGATGAAAGAATTTTGGGTGATCTAATGCTAGATGTATTTTCTACAGTGTTGAAGAACACAAATTTTCATGTTAAATCTAAAGTGTGTTCTCCATCTTAATATTTGGGTCGACAAATCAGAAATTTTGCAAGAACTTTTCAAAGATAATGGAAACAAAGTTTGAAATGTTGATAATAGGTGAATTGAATTTCTTTCTTGGTCTACAAGTAAAGCAATTACCCGAAGGCATATTTATCAATCAAGCTAAATATATAAAAGATATTTTGAAAAAGTTCAATATGTCAGATAGTTCAGTCATGAAAACACCAATGGCTACTGGTACACTCTTAGACGCAGATCCCTCCGGGAAACCTGTTGATCAAAAGGTGTATCGTAGCATGATTGGTTCTTTACTTTATCTGACTGCCAGTCGCCCGGATATAATGTTTGCCATATGTTTTTGTGCAAGATATCAGTCTAATCCTAAAGAGTCGCACTTAACTGCTGTTAAGCGAATCCTTAGATATCTCAAAGGTTCTCCTAATCTAGGCCTTTGGTATCCAAAGGATTCTCGTTTTGAACTAACTGCCTTTACAAATGCTAATCATGCAGGATGTAAGCTAGACCGGAAGAGCACCTCTGGATCATGTCAATTCATAGGTGACAAACTTGTGAGTTGGACATCAAAGAAACAAAACTGTGTTTCAACATCCACTGCCGAGGCTGAGTATGTAGCTGCTGCTAGCTGCTGTTCTCAAGTCCTCTGGATGACCACACAGTTAAGGGACTTTGGATACAACTACAAGCATGTTCCTATTTATTGTGATTCCAAAAGTGCCATATCTATAACTGCTAATCCGGTACAACATTCGAAGACCAAGCATATCGACGTACGCTATAATTTCATCAAGGATCATGTAGAAAAAGGTAATATTGAAATGCACTTTGTTCAAACTGACTTCCAGTTAGATGACCTTTTCACCAAGCCATTGGATGAAAAGCGTTTTCAATTTCTCATCAGCAAACTTATTGGTAACATTACAATCATTTTCAACAACTATTTTCTCACTTTCTTTTTTCCTCCATTCTCCTTTACCATCACTCTTTCTCAGATCTGAATCATGAAAAGAAACTTTGTTAGTTTTCTTCTTCAAAGATGAATTTTTCTTTAAAATTCCTGAAGTCTCGCCTTTTTAAAAAATACTTGGTAAATATTTAGGACATTCACAGTAAACAACAAAGGTTTTTGTTGAAGTCTCATACTCTGGATTAGAATGCACATTCCATTTTTAGCATCAAACATCTTTTTATCATTCAAATTTTGTTTAAACAAATCAGTTTTCAGTTCTGTTATCAGAGCCTAAAGAATCAAGTTTTAGGATTAAATCTATATTTTTTCGATTTTACTATTCACATATTACTATTCATCGAATTTACTGTTCATCGAAGTTACTATTCACGCGAGTACTGTTCATCCGATTTCATGAATCTGTGTTCGTTTTGGTTTAATATTGATCTGATTAGGTGTGTCGTGTGCTATTGAACACTATCTGATCGATTAATTGCTTTGAGAATTTACAATTGGTTGAATTTATTGATTTTGTGTTTTATGGGTTTGCATGAATATCGTATGTGTTCATAAAATTGATGCATGAAATTTGCAATTGATCTATGATTTTGATTTCGTTGTGATTGATATGTGTTTCTGGTTACAAAGATATAGTTTTCTGCATTCAATTTTTGGTAATTAAAGTGTTTTTTTCTGGGGTGTTCATCGTCTTCTGGGTCGACCAAGAACATACCGGTCGAATAGTTTTATTGGTCAAAGCCACTATCAGCCCAATCTTATTACCGGTCATATCACTCTATCGATCATTATTATTACCGGTCGAGTCCACTTTATCGGTTGAATTCTCATTACCGGTCAAAGCTTAGTATCGGTCAAATACACCCCTGTCATACTATCCCGGTCGACCAGTACACTCACATTCCACCTCGGTCGAATTAATACCGGTCAAATCAATACCGGTCAACCATATTCCCGGTTGAGCAAAGGACCGGTACAAGCATCATACCGGTCGAAGACCATTATCGGTCATAGCAGATTACCGATCGAGTATTCATTATCGATCGCCCGGACCCTTTCCTATACCGGTCGAAGTCAGTTTACCGATCAAAGAAGTCTCCCGGTCTTGCAGCATACCGGTCGAACAAAGTACCGGTACAACCAACATCCCGGTCGAAGCAAGACACCGGTCCAAGCATTATCGGTCGAAGCACATACCCGGTCAATTTTTGCAAACTGTAATAGGGCATCCAAATGTTTTTTCTGATGAAAGAATTTTGGGTGATCTAATGCTAGATGTATTTTCTACAGGGTTGAAGAACACAGATTTTCATGTTTATCTAAAGTGTGTTCTCCATCTTAATATTTGGGTCGACAAATCAGAAATTTTGCAAGAACTTTTCAAAGATAATGGAAACAAAGTTTGAAATGTTGATAATGGGTGAACTGAATTTCTTTCTTGGTCTACAAGTAAAGCAATTACCCGAAGGCATATTTATCAATCAAGCTAAATATATAAAAGATATTTTGAAAAAGTTCAATATGTCAGATAGTTCAGTCATGAAAACACCAATGGCTACTGGTACACTCTTAGACGCAGATCCCTCCGGGAAACCTGTTGATCAAAAGGTGTATCGTAGCATGATTGGTTCTTTACTTTATCTGACTGCTAGTCGCCCGGATATAATGTTTGCCATATGTTTTTGTGCGAGATATCAGTCTAATCCTAAAGAGTCGCACTTAACTGCTGTTAAGCGAATCCTTAGATATCTCAAAGGTTCTCCTAATCTAGGCCTTTGGTATCCAAAGGATTCTCGTTTTGAACTAACTGCCTTTACAGATGCTAATCATGCAGGATGTAAGCTAGACCGGAAGAGCACCTCTAGATCATGTCAATTCATAGGTGACAAACTTGTGAGTTGGACATCAAAGAAACAAAACTGTGTTTCAACATCCACTGCCGAGGCTGAGTATGTAGCTGCTGCTAGCTGCTGTTCTCAAGTCCTCTAGATGACCACACAGTTAAGGGACTTTGGATACAACTACAAGCATGTTCCTATTTATTGTGATTCCAAGAGTGCCATATCTATAACTGCTAATCCGGTACAACATTCGAAGACCAAGCATATCGACGTACGCTATAATTTCATCAAGGATCATGTAGAAAAAGGTAATATTGAAATGCACTTTGTTCAAACTGACTTCCAGTTAGATGACCTTTTCACCAAGCCATTGGATGAAAAGCGTTTTCAATTTCTCATCAGCAAACTTGGTATGTTGAACACGTCTTCAACCTTACTCATGATTCTAGGGGGAGTATTTCTAGTTTTGATCTTGTGTGTTATTTTCCAACTGTTGCTATTGATCAAGGAATCATTTTCATAAATGATTACCCATATTTTTTTATGCAGGTTTGGTCAAGTGACTATGGCTTCTAATCACATCAGATTAGAACCCGCACTTCAGTGCCTTATTTTTTTGTATTTTTTTTCTTAATCTTAAAAAAAAAAATCTTCAGTTAAGGGGAGAATATCCGTGATATTAACAGATTTTTGGATACATAAATGCTTATCTGAGCGTGTGTTCTTAAAGATAAATACTTGTGTTTTATCTTGTCAATATGCTTTTTCAAGTATTCATACACATAACGGTTCAGAACATTCTATTTGACTTTGTTATTACCATGTATCAAAAGTTAAATCTTTCTATGGTAATACTCACGTTCTTTGTATTCACTGTTGATTGAATCAAACGTCATTTCATGGGCTTTCATTGAAAATATGTTTATATATTGTTCATATAAACAACATTCGTTTTTTATTATTGAAAATATTATTCTTCATGATAAAATGATATGAGCTTAATTGTCAAACTCTTTTAATTTGAGGGGGAGAGTTGCATCGTCAAACATAACTGTTTTGACATCTCCGAATATTATATTCTTCATGTAACAAGTGGTATTTTGTGCTTACATGTACAAAACTCCTGTTGAACAACATGTACTTTTAGGATAATACATGGGATTCAGTGTGTGAGTTTAACAGAACTTCTATGGATTCACGATAACCAATGTTTCCTACCCAGGAAGTATTCCTTGAGTGATTGAGGGGAGAGGGGTCAAAAGATTTAAGTGATGGTGTGTGACGAGGTAAAATGGAAAAGAGAGATTGGTTAGAAGTGAGAATTAAAAGAAAGAGGGTGAGCGATCAGAGTAAAAGAATATTAGACTCTGCACCAAACTTCTTTCTGAGTCGGGCAGCCACATAATCTGATTGGTTCACATTCTTTGGTGACCATCATTGAAATAGGCAACTAGCCCATGCCATCTCTTGCATACAACCCCACTAGATACTCATTATTTTCTCAAAAAGAGAATGTTTCACATTTTCTTGGGAAGCAGCACATATGCTATTAGTTATTCATTTGGAAGATACTAATATTGAAAAAGAAGGAAAGTTGCCCCACCTTCGAAACCTTTCTCATGCACATTGAGTCTTTGTACAATTTGTTGTTGTGTCAACAAGTTTACATACTTTGAGCCTATATTGAAAAAGCAATCATCTATGCTTAATTTTTTCATACACATGCACGAACACACAGAAATTTGTTTTCTGTCAGAACGTTCATAGATAACCATGGGTTATTCGATGATTGAATGGAAGACCTGGGAGTCTACATCAAACCAACTCCTTATATAGTAACTTTGTGTTACTCAGTGACTTTGTTTCATTGACAGGCATTCTAACTGAGTCATTTGTTGATTCAGGGTTACACCTATTAACTGTTTGAATTTGAAAAGATTATAATGGTTACTACTTTCTATTTTAATCTGAAAAGATTGAAATAGTCACTTTCTCCATTTGGAGAGATTGCTCTTATTTCCATACAGGGCTCGTTACATGATGAAGACTGTGCTTACGTGATCATACATAATTGGGGAGATTGTCTTGAATAGGGGGAGATTGTTTTGCAAAGTTTTGATGATGATGATTCTCACCACCCATCAAAAAGGGGGAGAAGATACAAAAAGGGAGAATTATCAAAGAAGGAGAATATAATCTGAAGACTGCTAAAGATCTTAAAGAAGCTACAAGTTTTGAAGCTATCAACGACATATCTGAAGTAAAGTGAAGACCTGAAGACAATTGCCAAAAAGTTTTTAATCTTGAAACAAAAGGGGGAGATTGTTGGATCAAATAATTGTATTCAAGATTAAAGTTAAAGTTAAGGGTTTAAACTGCAATTGTGTCAAAGTTAAATTAGAGGGTCTAAACTGTATTTACTTGATAGTTACAGTTCAGGGTTTAAATTGTAATAGTTTAATAGTTATTAGCTATTGGGCCCAAGCCCATTAAGCATTAGGAAGCCCATATGGCCTGGGTATTTATAGTTATGTTTTCTTTAGTTTTAGGGTTAAAAACCTTTCATATTTCATAATTATTGTTTAGAGAGAGGTAGCAAGTTTTCTCTGTATTCAAAGGGTATCAAGAACACTCAAGGGTTTCATTGTTTATTCAAGGGATTGGTATGTTACTCTGATTTATATATCTCTTGATTATTATTGTGTTGTTTGATTAATTGATTGATTATTTACCAACTAGATTAAATCTGGGATAACAAGTTCATTCAACTCTTTGGAAAGCTCATTGTTTTCTTCAAAAGACTTGTCTAGTTTGAATTTGAGATCACAGTTCTCATCTTCTAACTCTTTAAGAGTCTTTTGTAAATTTTGATTTGTTTTTCAAAATGTGATGTTTGATCAAACTCAGAGTTCAAGTCAAGCTTCTCTAATATAGTAACATTATCTGAGGCATTAATCATTTAATCAAAAATCTCCTCAGTCATTTTGTTTGCAAACTCTTTTTGAATGCTAGGATTCATGACATTTAAGCACTCTTTAGTCTTAACTTCATGTGGGGATTCACAAGAAACGGATTCAGATATAGGAGTTTTTGTACCAACATCAATATCTGATTCATATTCATCATACTAACATTTGTCTCAGGGATATCTATGTCATCATTGGGTGATTCAGTTGGAGATGGTGTTGAAAACAATAATTGAAACTCAACAAATTCAAGTTTTCTGTTTTTATAACTTTTGTTCAAATCATTGTATTGAAATCCAACTGATTTAAAACTTGATTGTGAATCAGCACAAATAGACGTATCGTCATCCATCATCTCTTTACCCTTAGATGAAATAACAGACTTAGGAGTTTCAGCCTTAACAAATGTGTCATGTATATTCGGGATTTTCTTTACTTTTGACCCCAATTTGTCAAAATTATATAAGTTTCTAGAGCTTTCTTCAAAACATCATTTTCAGTTAACCCCAATCCCGTCTTAGCATTTTAAAATCTGTCATCTTGGAGTTTGTTAGTTAACAAATTTAATATCTGCTCAGTTTGTCCTCTTTTCATGTTTAAATCTTCAAGTTGTTTAATTTTGCAATAAGTTTCATTTCTTTCCTGAAAGCAAGCTTCAAATTTAATTTTAAATTCACCTTTTTTCATAATTTAAATTAATCAAGTTTCTTTCAAGTTCCAAAATCTTTGTTTTTAAAACTTCTCGTTCTTTCTTTAAAGCATCCTTTTCAGATTCCATATCCTCAACGACAACTTTCAATAATGCGTTCTCATCACGAAACCTCATCATTGTTTATCGTTCATTGCTAAGTTTGCCTTTTAAACTTTCAAACTCTTTTTCCATGTTCTGGATTTGGGCCATCAATGATGCAACAAGTTCAGAGTTGTCATAAGTAATACTTACCTCGGAGTCACTATCGTATTGATCAGAAAAGGGTTCTACATTGTCATCTACCTTTGCCATCACACAGACTTGAGTAAAATGAGCTGATTCATCATCTGAACTTTGAAAGAACCAATTCTCCGCTTCAGCCATTAACTCTTTTCCCTTTTCTTTTAAGCAAGTAGCAACTTCTTGGCATAGTATTCGGAATTCTTCACTCTCTTGAACTTGTAGTCCTTTGAAAAATGACCAGATTTTGGATCCATCTTCCCTTTTTTCTTCTCGTCTATTTTCTCTTTTCTCTTTTCTTCTTTCTTTCCAAATCTGGGCTTGTATTTCTCAACTCTTTCTTTCCTATACCCTTCATACTTAGGCTTCGAACCATATCTCTTCTTCCCAAGACTCTTCTGAAACTGTTTTGTGATGAGGGCAAGGTTGTCAGCAAATCTCTGAATATCATCATCAGAGTGTAGCTCCGTTTCCTCATAAGATAATTCAGAACTGGATTCACTCAGTTCAGTAAGGAAGAATTTGGACTTCTTTGATTTGAATTTTGAGGAAGAAACAGTCTTCTACTCTTCATTTAACAGTTTGACTTCATCCTCATGCTGTGAGAGGTATGTGAAGATGTCATTTACGTCCTCCTGAGCCATGTTCTTGGTCATTTGGATGTTTATCGCATAGCTTTTCCATTCCGGGTTCAGATTCTTGATGAACTTGTAATTTATCTCCGAAACAGACTTGTTCATCCCATTTCTCCTCAGATCATTAAGAATCACATTGAAGCGGTTGTATGTGTCAATCAAAGCTTCTCCTTCTTTTGCATGAAATCACTCATAAGCGTTTATACTTTGGTTCAACTTTGCTTGAATAGACCCTTCTATGCCCTAAAATTGCCTTTCAAACTCGTCCCATATGGCCTTTGCAGATTCACGACTATCTACTCGATTGTAGATATCGTTGGGAATAGCCATGGTGAGATAGATAAGAGCTTCTTCATCAATCTTGTACAGTTTTTTCTCCCTTTTGCTGAAGTATTGAAATGGCTTAGGCACATATCTTACAGGAATCTCTGGAGAAGTTTCAGTAGCAGCCTGTCCAGGTACAGTCACAACCGGTTCTACTGGTCCGTCAATAATGGATTTAATGTAATCACGATTATTGTGATTTAGAAACTGAAGCATCCTTCTCTTCCACTGAGCATACTATCCAATTGATAATACCGTAGGTTTCAATTGAGAACCCATACAAAGTAGATCTTTAGACATTCTGAATAATCTGATAATCTGCACAAAGAAAAATTTAGCTAGATTTGATCGTTAGTCCGACAAATTGAGAAAATAGATGCAAGAATTAATTTTTTTTTTCAGAAAATGAAATTTCGAAAAACTGTAAGTATAGAATTCGTATGATACTATTCAAAGAGCAATTCACATGAAAAAGATGATAGAATTCGTATAACACTCAGAATTCGTATAACGCAAAATAAAATTCGCACAAGTCCACAATTCGCATACAAGAGACACTCAACACTTCACAATTCGCATGAGCCTATATGCGAATTCTAAGAATTCGTTTAAAGCTATATGCGAATTCCTTGCAATTCGTACATGTATCTTATGCGAATTCCATCCATAAAAAAAATTAGAATTCAAACTTTTCGCATAAAACTTTTCGCACAAGGATTTCGTATAACAAGATGATGCGAATTCTTTACTTGTTAAAAATTTTCAGATTTCAAAAACTTTTCGCATCTCATACGAAATCTGAACTTAGAAAAAAAATTCAATAAGATATGCGAAATCTTATAGAATTCGTATAAGACCACTTGTGAATTCCTCAGAATTCGTATCTAAATTCGTGCAAGTTCTATGCAATTCTCATGAAAGCACATGCAAATTCTTTCCTTAGAATTTTAAAATTCAACTTTTCGCACCAGGGACATATGTGAAATCTTGCTTTTCGTATAATGAAGTATAAGAATTATGAACTTAGATGAAATTGCAATTAAAGTTCTATGCGAATTCTCTCTTTTCGTACACCACTGATGTGCGAATTCTACACTTAAATGAATTTTGATGAGATTTATGCGAATTCTTTCTGCGAAATCTTAAGCCTGCGAGGTTCTTCATACGAATTGTTGAGATATTGCAAGTTCTTGAAGATACGGTCCTAAAACACAATATCTAGTCCAATTTTCCACTTAAATCTTCGATCGAGATGCTATAAACTCACATAAATGATCACGTTAGTACGAGAAACAATCCGAATTCATCAATTTCACAAAAATTACACTCAAACAATAAATTTTTTATGCAACAGTAAGTTTTTCTCGTTCGAACAAAAAATCTCAAAAATCAAAATTTGATGATCAAAATCGATTTGCAAATGCAATTCACTTTCACAAAGTTATTCTAAACCATAATTCGATCACTTTTCAATCAAAAGATTTATCAAAAACTCTTTTACACTGAAAAATTCAATCAAGACTCAAGAAACAGTAGACGAACTCTCAAAACTTTCAATTTGTCGAATCTACTCTGATACCAAATGTGATCCCAGTATCTAGCAATCTAAATCAAAACACAGATTATCAAGAACAACAATGTTTTATTAACCACACGATTTACAAAGTGCCATATGTCTATTTCTTGATTATGACTCTAAGCACTGTGTTTGCGTGTGTTTTTCAGCGTGTAAACTCTTACCAATCTGCGTGTGTTCTCTAAATCTAAACACATTGAAATTGCTATTTATATGGTCAGCATGACCTTTAGCAATAGTCAACACTTAAACAACAAATACAAATAACACCACACACTTTACAACTATTACACTTTTTACCCATCTTTCAATCTTGAATACAATATAGCTCTAACAAAAGCTGACTGTTTTCTGATTGCTTTCTTCAAATAGTGTGGGTTATCGTAACCGAGACCCCACTTTTCTTTAAAATCATTATCCTCATTTGGTGTGTTTAGAAAGATGGTTTGATCTGTTTTACCTCGACTGTACAATTTTGCTTCTAAACCATTGATCTTTTTCTCCAAATTCTTATTTTCAACCTGCAATTTTTGAACTTTTAGTACAAATTCTTGTTTTTCAAGATCAAATTTTGTAAGTTTAGAAACAGCTTCCGAAATCTTATTTTCAAAACAATATTTTTGTTGTTTAAAATTAGTAGCAGATTGGTTCAAAGAATCAATCAAGTTTTTGTTCCCAACAAGTTCCTTGTTGAGATCAAAAAAATTTTGACGCTTCTTAGCATCATAGTATTCCGAGTTTTGAGTGAAGGTCTTGAAGTTCAAACATCATAGTATTCCGAGTCAGAAAAATTTTGTACCTCATCGGAAGTTTCTTTAAAAAAATCAGACTCATTTTGCTTTTCCATTTTCTTTAAAAAATCAGATTCAAAAAAATTTTGTACCTCATCGGAAGTTTCTTCATCAGACTCATCGTACTTCACTTCCTTTCCCATGAGGCCAATGTGAGCGGTCTCATCTTTGTATTCATCTTCTGAGTGATCAAGCTAAAACTCATCTTCTGCTATCAATGCCTTTCCAGCTTCCTTTTGCTTTGCTAGAAGCATCTTGTTCTTGTAGTAGTCAGAATTTCTCCCTGTAGGCTTCCGACAGTCTTTAGCAAAATGACCCACTTTTCCGCAATTGTAACATTTGATCAACTCATCACATTTCTTCTCACTGCCATAATCATTCATATACTTTTTCTTTTCCTCTGGCTTTCTTTCCACAAACTTCTTCTCCTTATACCTTTTTCCTTCCATATTTTCTTTATGATCAAAATTTCTCGATCCTGATGAATATCTCTCACTATTTGATCCTGGCTTCTTGTAGAATTTCTTTTAGAATGCATAGGTTAGCAATAACATGGCTTGATTTAAGTTCTCAGCGTCATCAGAGTCAGAATCAGCATCATCAGAACTTGGAATTATTACTTTCTTCTTCTTCTTATCTTTCTTCTCTTTTCCTTTTTGTGCCACTACCAAGGCTATGGGATATGTGGCTTTCTCAGCCTTTTTTTTCTCTCCTCTTTTCTATTCCACTTCCTCCTCATTCCACCTTAGTGTTTCGTACACTTCATGAAGAGGAATGTCACTGAGATCCTTCATTTGTTTCATCCTTCTTGTATGTTTCTTCCACTCGGGCTGAAGGATACTAAGGAATTTGACATTATTTTCTATCTGCTTCTTCTTCACCTTGTTCTTCGCAAGCTCATTCAACAAAAGAACAAATCTCTGATAAGTATCTTCTAAGCTCTCATTTTCCTTTGCCTTGAACTCCTCGTAAATGTTAATGCAATTGGTCACCTTCATCTGGTTACCAACCTTGGATCCCATCATCATCTTTTGTAGCTGATCTCACATCTTCTTAGAATTTGCCTTGTAGTTGTCTATTTTGATGAAGATCTCGTTTGGTATACTTTGCAACAGTAGATATCTAGCTTTCTTGTCAGCCTTGTATCTGTTTTTCTGCTCTTCAGTGTATTGAGAAAGGTCTTTAGGCAATATCTTTGTTTTCTGCTCTCTGTCCATATTCCCATATTCATTATCCTAGGATTCGTCATCTGGGATTTCCATGGGTATAGGAACCATTGGACCTTCTTTGATGGATAACAGAATGTTTTTTCCGATGGTATGTCTATCAACGAAATCCAGGAACCGGTCTTTCCACTGTTCATACTCTCCTTTGAAGAGAACCGGTGGTTTGACATCCGTACCAATGGAAAGTGCATCTTTGGAAGTCATCTTGAGCTTTACACTGTCTAAATGATCTTCAAAAATTCAGAAACAAAAGAACCTTCAAAAGTCAAACTTGGTCAAATCTGGAAAAACTCGGAAAATATTCTAAGTATGAAACTCGTGGAACAAAGAGAATGAAATTTTGTGCAAAACACTTTATGCGCATTTGAACTTCGCGCAGAACAAAGGATACGTGAGTTCAGCTTCGCACAAACAGGCTTGTGCGTGTTGGAGGTTCACGTATGTTGTACCTTGCGTGTTTCTTCCTCGCGCAAACTACTATGTGCGAGTTTCTCAAAAATTACTTCACGCAATGTCGTTGCACGTTCTAGACTTAGAAAATTTTCGACTTCTCACTTCTCGCAAACTATTACTTCTTGCAGATCATCTACTTTGCGCACGATGACGATGATGAATAGTACAAACTCTCACAATGTGTCTTCGAGTTTCTACCTCTCATATGGCACAACTTGCGAGTTCTTCATTCTTTAGCGAGTTTCTATGTCGTGCGTGTTCTTCAGCCTCTGTGTGTTCTTGCCTTTGCATGTTCTTCAGATCTAGCGTGTTCTTCAGTTTTTCGACAATAACTCAAACTTTTCACTCGAAATCGACTCAAATCATCATCAATTGATCTGAAACTTTGTAGAAGATATCTATTCCAACACTCGAACAGGTTACAAACAAGGAATTTCAAAGTAAAATAGTAGAAATTACAGCTTCGATCAAGAACAATAAATTATACAGATACGAACTAGATTTCAAGGAAAATCCAAATATTCATACAAACAATTGAGAAATCTGCTAAACAATACAAACAAAAATTTATCTAGATGCAAAGTCGAGTACAATGACACACAAATCAAATAAAAAACATCATTGTAGCTACAAAATCGAATATGTACAGTTCGACTTGCGAGTTCTTGATATATCGGCCAAAAATCTTGAATTTAACTTGTTTCTTATTTCTTTCACTGCTCTGATACCAATTGTGTGTCACACAATCAGTGTAAATCAATCAAGATGACTCAATTCAATCAATTTCCATTTTATTACAATCTCAAGAATCGATACAAAAAAGCTCTCAATCAACTATTTCTCTCTCTAGAATCTGATACGCGCACACTATCATTAATACAACTAGTCATATCCTTATTTAGAAACACTTATACCCTAAACACTCTAAACACACAAACTAAACAACACTTGACTTGATTTTGACTTTATTACAAATGACTTTGACTTTTACAATGAGAGTATTTAACTTAAGCTTTTGAGTTTGATTTTTAGTCTTCAATCAACATGATCTTATATCCAACATATTTGTGCACTAACACTCTATTACAACAACAATGTCTCCCATACTCTTTTCCTCTTTCTTAGCATCTATCACGTATGCTGAATAACTATGACATCCCTTTCTCACACATCGTCTAGCTTTTGCCAAAGAGATAATGTCGGATTTCCTATTTCTTCTGTATCCGTAAATAACTATGGTTCCAATATCAGGTAATTCATTTTGGATTATCTTTTTGTTGCACATAATTCTTGCCTGGTTTTTAGCTAACCAATCCATTCAATTATTATATTAAATTCCCCTAGGGTCATAGGGAGTAGTCTTAAATGGAATCGAAAGACCGTTTATCTGAATATTGCAATCGTCATACTTCTCTCTAATAATCACCCGATTATCATCGGCGGTTTCTACTTCTTAGGCCGAGCTTAATGTCTTGGGAACTCTATGCAAGTAATCACATAATGAAGTAGATATAAAAGAGCGATTTGCTCCAGAATCAAACAGTACTCTAGCATGCACAGAGTTGACCAGAAAGGTACTTGTCACCATGTATGGTTTCTTCTCAGCCTCTGTTTCCATCATCTGAAAGACTGTTCCCATTGGCTGTGATGCTTCATATTGTTTTTCCTCCCACTTACCATTTTCACATTCTCCTTGATATGAGGCATACTCATTCTTTTGTTGAGGACAATTTGCTTGAATATGGTTGGGTGACTTACAGATGAAACATAGTCGTTCTCTCCTCTCAACTTTGCAATCCTGAGACTGGTGTCCAGGCGTCCCACATCGGTAAAACACCTTTGGGTTAATCAAGCATTCTCCTTTGTGCACACGATAGCATCTAGGACATGCTTTGACAGTTTGTCCTTGCAATGTCTTCCTTTCTGAACCCGAGAACTTTGACTTTTTGGTTTCATTGCTTGGACCTTCCCATTTCCTTTTTATATTGCCTCGCTCAGCCTCTTGGCGATTCTTCTCCTTTTATCTTACTTATGTCGTGTTTACTGTAGCCTGGAATGTAGTTGGGTTCATAGTAAGAACAAATTCTCAGATGGAAGCTTTTAATCCACTGATATACCGCTCTACTCGGCTTTCCATTGTCGAAACATAGTGCTAGGCAAACTTGGCCTTCTCGGTAACACTTGTTGTATACTCCCTGACCGACAGTGTTCCATGCTCCAACCTTAAAAACTCTGTTAGACAATAATTGTATTCAAGATTAAAGGTGAGGGTCTATCTTGTAAATGTTGTATAGGTCAAGTGTTTGTGTTGTAACATCAACTCAAGTTGACTTAGTATAAATAGATTAGTTTCTTTGTAATCTTTAGAACACGCACTAACAAACATACACTCATTGTAAAAACACAAGTCTTGCACATTAGAGAGAAGACAGTGAGATCTGTGACACCTAGACTTGTGACTATATTGTAATCTTGTGATTTCAATACAAATTGCATTTTGATAATCTGTGTTGTGAATTATATTGCTAGAAACTGGGTCACAATTGGTATCAGAGCCTGAACAAAAAAAACAGGAAGATTTGAAGCATCGAATTGAAGACAGGTTGGTCACAATTTCTATTTTCGAAAAGACTCTGTTCTATAGAAATCGAATTTGGGATTTTATGGTTATCTCAATTGAAAATTGATACCACAGTGTTCATATGAGATAGAGGATCATATCTTGTTTTGGTTGATTGTTAATTGGACCAACAAATTGTCATAATTTGATCAATCTTTCCAATTTTAGCAATCTTTCATTCGCGGACTGCCAAGATCAATTCCCACGTTGTTTGTTTTTGATATGGAAATTCCCTCCGTAGGGTTGTTATAGATATTATAAAAATCATTCGTTCAAAGTTTCAGAGTCAAACATCATCATTTTGATGGATTTTGGATGGAAAGTTCGAAAATAAGGTTGAGATCTATAGAATTCGCAACATTCTTGAAGAACTCGCAAGTAGAACTCGCAGAGTGAAAGAATTCGCAGAGTAAAATGATTCGTAGAATGAAGAATTCGCATCCGTGAAGAAGAAAATGGCCATGTGAAGAATTTGCACAAGTGCTCTATACGAAAAGTCAAGAACTCGCAACTGTGAGAGACATGAATTCTGAAGAATTCGCAACTATGTCTTATACGAATTCTAAGAACTCGCATAGGCCTTCTTGCGAAAAGTGAAGAACTCGCACAAGCCATCTTGCGAAAAGCTCACAATTCGTACCCTTACTTATATCCTTCTTACGAATTGCTTGCTTACGAATTCCTCACTTGTTGAATTTTACGTGTGAGCCTTACGAATTGGTATCAAAATTGATTGTCTTGAGTGTGCATTACGAATTCTCGCCTTTAATTTCATTTTTAATTGATTTATCAGTGTTTTCACTTTAAATTTTGTTGTTTTCTGATTAAAGATCATTTCTAGAATATTTTTTCTACCGGGACCCCCGTGCTAAGTCTGCGTAGGGGTATATATTTCATAGTGTGATTAAATTTTCTGATTTTTTAGTATTTTTTTTAGATATCATCATGCCTTACACAGATGAAAAAGGAAATCTGGTGCTAACCAACAGAGATTATGCTTTAGCGTACATGCCAGAGATTCCAGCACTGGAAGCTCAGAACAAGAATCTGAAGATTCAGAATTCATATCTTATTGAACAGATTAATTAATTGAAAGTTGATAAATCTTTAAAGAAAGATTTTGTTTGCTCTGAATGTATCTGTAACTCTAAAATTGATTTTGTAGAAATTATTAAGTCAAAAGAGAAGGAGATTTCAAATCTGCAAGCAAAACTGAAAAGATCTGAAAGTCTTAATTCTAGCTCAAGCTGGTCTAAGAAGGATTCAATGCAAAATGAGGTGAGAAGAAGAGCAAATATATATAGTGAAACTTGTGAAGGGCTGAGAAAATCAAATTCTCAAATTTTTGTTGAAAGAGATAATTTGAAAGAAAAACTCTTCAGTTTTGAGGTTGAGATTAACATGATGAAGGAGAAAGCAACCCAAGACAGAGACAAATCAAGAGCCCAAGATTAGTTGAAGAGGATTGAAAAGAAGAGAAAGGAAATTGAAAAAGAGAATGCTGAACTTCAGAAAAAGATGAATGAACTGAAAGAAAGATATCTTTAGATGAGAAGAAGATGGAGAAAGAAAGAAAAGAATTTGCAAAGAAGTTTTCTGAGTTTTCCAGAAAATCTTTTGAAGAGAAGAAAACATTAGAGCTTAAATGTGTTAAGCTTTCTCAATAAGTTTCCTACTTTCAGAAAGTAATCATCTTGGAGAGAGGCAAGTTTGAGAAAGAAAAGAAGAAGATTGAGCAGACAAAGAATGTAAAGAAAGATTTTGATGAAGAAAATAAAGTTTTTGAGACTGAGATAAAGAAGTTGAATGAAAATCTACGTGAGTTGTCAACAAACATTTAGAAGTAGAAGAATGCAAAATCTGAGTTGCATAAGAAGTTTAATCAACAGACAAAGGAAACAAAATGTCTGTCAACAAAGATCAAAGAACTTGAAGAGATCATGTTCAAGGTGAAGCTAACTGAGCACAAAACTCCAGAATCAATTGCTCAATCACCGAGAGACGATCTAGCTGCATCTGAATGCTCATTCAAATCAGCATCAAGGTCAATTTTCACTAATGTTTCTAATAATCCTTTGTTTGATGCTAATGATAATCATACTTCTAAACTTAATGACAAAATTCGTCCTTCTAATCTTTTTCTATGACAAAAATGTTGATGATTCAGGTAACATCAAAAAGGACAAGTCTCAGAAGAAAACGTTTTGGAGAAGGAAAGATAAGAAAGAAAAATGGATTTGGATAGTGAAAGGTTCCTCGCAGGAGAAGAAGGAACATAAATCATTTGTGCATACATTGAATGCTAAAAGGAACTATGCTTCGAAATGTATAACTTTTGGCAAACCTGATTTGGTTTACCCTGTTAATCAATTGATCAAGTTAGCTCAAAAGAAAATTAGTTGTTCCTATTGCGGTTCAAATAATTTTGTAAACAAAAATTATGAGAATAACTGGTATGGTTCTTACTATATCTCTCCTACTAGAACTGCAACTAACAATTCAGGATCCAGATACCAGTGGATACCAAAAGCTAAACCTGTGTTGCAGGCATCTAAAGACTAAGGGGGAGAAAGAACGATGGTTTTTAAACACTACAGTTTAGGACCCGATCATCAAGGAGAAAGAACCAAAGCTTCTAAATAAATCAGTTCAGAACTTGTGCTTTAAAGAACTATGGTTCTTGGATAAAACAGTTCAAGACTCGTTCCTCAATGTTTCAGAATATTGGTTTCTGGTTACATCAAATCAGAACCCGTTTTTCATTGGTAAAAATGAATATTACTATTCTCACCTGAGAGTAAGTAATCATGGTTTCTGACTAACTCAGTTTAGAACCCGTACTCAAATATTTTTTCTTCTGATGGATATTTACAAGATAACATCTTTTCTTGAAGTTTTTGATTTGAGGGGGAGTTAACTGTTATATTTTTTAGGGGGAGGACATAATAGTTGGTTATACTTTCAATGTTATATTTTTCTGATATGAATTTTGAACTTGGAATTTTTAGAAATTTCATTTTCTGAACTTTTTCAAATTTTCTCAAATTGTTGGGTTCAAAGATCTTTACTAGCTAATACTTTTTCTTTTGTGCAGATTAATACATCTTCTCATCATGACGAAAGAATTGCTCTCAATGGAATCATAGTCAAAGCCTCCTGTCTTATCAATAGGAGAATATTCTTAGTGGAAGAGGAGGATGACCCATTTCTTAAACCATAAGAACAGGGATTACATGAAGTCTATCAACGATGGTCCAGTACAACTAGTAGTAGCAGTACCTGGACAGGCTGCAACTGAGACATCACCTGAAATTCCAGTTCGTTATGTCCCAAGGCCTTATCAATATTACAGCGAACGAGAGAAAGAATTGCATAAAATTGATGAAGAGGCCCTGATATATCTGACCATGGCTATCCCGAATGACATCTACAACCGTGTAGATAGTAGGGAGTCTGCTAAAGCCATGTGGGACGAATTGGAAAGGCAGTTCCAGGGTACTGAGAAATCCATACATGCAAAGCTGAACCAGAGCAAAAACGCTTATGAAGGCTTTCATGCAAAAGAAGGACAGACACTTTTGGATACGTACACCCGTTTCAATGTTATCCTTAACGACTTGAGGACGAATGGGATGAACAAGACGATATCTGAGATAAACTGTAAGTTCATCAAGAACTTGAATCCTTAATGGAAAAGTTATGCAATTAACATTTAGATGACCAAGGATATTGTTAAGTCAGATTTTATAGTAATCATTGTATTTATAGGCTTGGTCTAATACTGTGTTGAGAGTGCTTTTATGTTCTGTATTAGCCAAGGATATTTAAGTCCCGTGTGGCTTTCTTGGTTGCAAGACTCTCACGCATATTCTATAGAAATTACACTTATGCGCCTCAAACTCTCTCTATCTACTTTCTCTCTCTAGATTTAGAACGATCTTGCAATATCAATTGATTCAAACTTTGCGCCAGTTCATCAGAGGTTTGCGCGAGTTCATCCAGATTTATCAGAGTTTTGCACGAGTTTCATCAAGTTCAGATATCTTCTCACGAAAAGTTCAAGTTTACTTCATCTGTTCATCGCGCAAAGAGAAATTTGCTCCTTCTTAGCTTCGCACAAATCATTTTTGTGCCACCTCTGGATCGCAAAGTTTAAGTTTGCATCACATTCATATCACGCAAATTACTTTTGCGTCACCTTCTACTTAACTAAAGACAGGTTCTCGCCATCTACTATTCGCGCAAAAGATTAGTTTGTGCCATCTTCGTCTAACACAAAGCTCATTTGCGTCATCATCATCTCACGCAAAGTTGTATTTGCGCCATCTTTGTCTCACACAAAGTCAAGTTTGCGCCATCTTTATCTACCGCAAAAGCAAGTTTATGCCATCCTCTGTTCACGCAAAACTCAATTTGCATCAGTCACTGTTTGCGCAAAACTCAATTTGCGCTAGACTTTCTGTTTCAGACTTGGTATTTTTCTGAAGATTTTCTCTATGGATCCTGCAAAGTTTGCGTTTCAAGCTCAGTTTTACAAAAACGATCTCATGATGTCATTGGGCACAGAAACTCGTCCTCCGGTTCTGGTTGATGAGAATGAGTTCACTACAAAAATTACCCTTATTAGCGAAGGAAAAATCCGTCGCTAATCCCTCGCTAAAGGTCGAATCCGTCGCTGATAGTCCGTCGCTCAAATAGTAGTAGCTGATGCTATCGGCGACGGATTAGCGACGGACATCAACGACGGATTAGCGACGGACATGCATCAGTGATGGATTAGCGAGGGACTTATATATCAGCGAGAGATTAGCGAGGGATTAGTATCAGCGACGGATTAACGAGGGATTAGTATCAGCGATGCATTAGCGAGGGCCCCTTATCAGCGACAGATTAGAGAGGGCGCCTTATCAGCGACGGATTAGAGAGGGCCCCGTATCAGCGACGGATTAGTGAGGGCCCCTTATCAGCAACGGAATACCGACGGATTCACTAACTCTTAGCGACGAAAATTCGTTGCTAATCCGTCGTTGAATTTCGTTATTTCTTTTAAATAAATTTAATTAAAATTCTTAATTTCTTGTATATAATACAAAACCTGCCCATAAATTGAAAATAACAAACCGACAATTGTCCAACAAACTAAAATAACCAAATTCAAACAATTCAAAATATCAAAATACCAAAATACCAAGTATCCAACAATTCAAAATATCAAGTATCCTACAATTCAAAATTCCAAAATACCAAGTATCCTACAATTCAAGACAATCTCCGACAATTAACTAACAATCTATTATCTAGTTACTGGAAGGGCCGGGAGGAGGGAAATTGTATCCTCGTTGTTGCATGAAAGAAGCAAAATGCACTGATAATGCGACCTGTTCGGCTAATCGGACAGCTTGATTGGCCTGTTCGGTCTCTAGATCTTCCCTTCTCTTCTGTTCGAACTCCAGCTGGGCTACATAGCGATCCTCCCGCTCCTTTGCCTCCGCCTCCATCCTTATCATTTTCTCCTTCAACTCAGCTACCTATAATATTCAATATTTAACAAAAATCAGTAATTTGTTTTGATGTCAATGAAAAGTAATGACATGATACATAACATACCTCCATGGATGATCCAGTAGTGGATGATCTCCCACTGCTATTGCTATATTCACTATAATAGGAATCCCCAACACCAAAATAACGACCCTTCTTACGTCCTCCAATACTCTGATCCCAAAGAGATGCATCATCAAGAGGAGGGGTGTCAGGCTGTGCACTAGAATGGGCCGCATCCCTAAGCTCCAGAAAGCGTTCCTATGGTTTACCAAAACAAATACTTAGCTTAATTATTTATGTACAGATTTCAACAGCATAACGACAGTAAATCACACGTTTAACAATTAACGTTCCTATGGTTTACCAAACAAATACTGAGCTTAATTATTTATGTACAAATTTCAGCAGCATAACTCCTTTAAATCAAACGTATCCAATGCCTGCTTTTCACAATTATAACATTCTAATTACCAATGGTAGTCACATTGTCAACACATATCTACTTAGCCTAACGTCTGCCCAACAATGGCAGCCCAAACTAATAGTATCACTACGTTTATTAAAACATATTACTTTAAACCTACCAAATGTTTCTATAAAACAATGTAATGGTTTTTGAAAGCTTACCGCCACTCTAGCTGCTTTGGGGTAAATGTATTGAGGGGGATCAGTAGGCGGGTTGGATGAACCTGGAACAAGCTTTCTTTTCGTGCAATGGACCCGTTCATATACCTGAGACCTACTCGGCTCCTGACCCAATATTCGTCTCTATAACAGATAGTTATGTTAATTAGTTAATAGACATACAAATCTAATTACATATTCAAAAAATTGAAATATATACTTACCATTTGGTATCGATGTTATGCGGTAGAAATCGATCCCCCGGTGTGCCTAGATGACACCCCCTCAAATTCAGTATTTCGATTGGCCTTATTGGCGCTAGACGTATGTTTCCAGCGTTCCGTATCCCACATTACGAAAAACATAATACCTAAGTCGGTACGAAACACATGTAAATGTACAAAACACATGTAAATGTATAAAGCCCACAATAAATATAAAAACCTCGTCAATCATCTGATGCCAAAACCTCTCGGGGATCCAGGTAGGGTGGTGTGCTATAAGGCGAGTGAAGTCCTCACCGTCCCAATCCTGCTCCCAATTCTGCCCATAACATCATGCCGCGACCGATTCACGTGCACTACTCATCCAGTCCGAGTACCTCTTGTGCATGGCACGGGTCCATGCATCACGAACCATAGCATCCAGTTCTGGGTCCCACTGGAACTTACTCTACATACACAAGATTTGTATCAAGGTAAAAACAATAATCTAATATGTACAATTACTTTTAAAGAGATTCATTTACACCAACCTGAAAAGCGCTGGAACATCAAGTCACGATCAGCTTGAGGGACCTCCTTCCAGAGATGCCACGGACCACGAAATAAAGATCTGAATATAGATGTCATAACTCGAACGACATTGGTATCTTGAAACCTACACAATTTAAAAGTATGCACAAAACAAAAGGCATTCATATCATTTTATTATGCAATATGAAGTCTTATACTTCACCTACTTACCCGCCTTCTCACGGTTGGGGCCTCTCCTCGACTCCGAACCAGTCGAAAGTGGGACCTCCATCTCATGCTCCTGATCCAAATCCCGATCCTCAAGACCCAAGGTCTGCATGGAAGCCTCCTCAAGGTCATCGACATGCGCGTCGCCACGCCCGCCAATAGAGCTGCTGCCCCTACCAGACATAGGGCTAGTTCTACCCCGGCTTCTACCACCACCACACATACGATGTGACGACATCGCCTGTAAAAACAAAATTTTAAATTTTATCCAAAAAAAGATGACAATTGAAAATAATACAATTTTGAAATAAACATACATAAAACAAGCTACTCATCAGAAGAATGGTCATATAACATTAGTTCATCTTCATCGTCCAAATCATCATCTATGTCTACAAATTATGGTTCATCATCACTATCATCGTCCAATTCGTCGCCACATTCATCTTCATTAATACTATCGACTACGTTTACATCCATTGTGGCAAGACGAACGGAATCGAGCTCGTTTTCCGATGTGGACGTATGAATAACCCTTTCATCGATTTGAAAGAATTGTTCTTCATCCACATTATCATTGTCTTCAACATTCTTAATCATGTCTGACACTTCATATATACCACGAGCCTTTGTCTTGACAACCGCCCACCAATCTTTCAAATCATTTTTCATTGACGGATATGAAGTATAGTAGACTTGTTCCGCCTGTGATGCTAGAATGAATGGGTCGTTGGATCCTAGTCTAGACTTATATTTGATATCTACCAAATTGTGTATAGGGTCAACTCTAATCCCTGGCGGAGTATCAAACCAAGTGCATTTGAACAACACAACTACCTGTCGCCCAATGCCATAATATTCCACCTCTAAAACATCATCCAACAAACCATAATAGTCAGACTCACACTCGTCATAACAGGCCCCCCTGACACATATACCACTATTATGGGTAACCCGACTAGCACCGTGGGTTACCGTAGGGAACTTGTAACCATTCACGAAGTATCCCTGATGGCTCGTGGCATAACGTCCTGGTCCGCGTTCTAGGGATTTCAATTGTTCACTAGAGCCGTTTGACTCGAACATGACCTATAAAATAAGGCCACACGTAAGAAACACATAATGTATATCATTACATATCGTATATTGATATTAGCTAGTATATATACTCACGTGGTGCTAAAACGAACCAGCAAACCTTTCCTCTCGGATTATATCATGTGCAACATCATCAATATTCGGTTCCGTTTGTCGAATCTTTTCATCAAAGGTCCACCAGAAAGGTTGAACTTCTACACAATTGAACAATACATATGTGTGGATCTTGTGCAGGTCGTGGTCATTCAAGATTAGTTGTTTCCCACCCTTCTCGAATAGTGGACGAGATGGAACCTTGAATATGCTTAATTGATCGTTGGTCCCCGAATAACTAGGAATATCTGGGGCAAAGTTCCTTGACTCACGATTATGTCTTGTTTCTATTGTTGGATCAAAATATAGGGAACAATAGGCAGACAATTCATTTACAAGGTATGACTCAAAGATAGAGCCCTCAACCCTTGCTTTGTTTCTAATTGTTCTCTTCAACGACCCAAGTTTCCTAAATAAGCAATGAAATAAGTGTTAAGGACATAAAGATTATTTTATATGAATATATTATACTAGCTTTTAATGAAATTAGATTTTACCTCTCGTAGAGATACATCCATCTATATTGGACCGGACCACCGTTTATAGCTTCACGTGTCAGATGTATCACTAGGTGTTCCATTGAATCAAAGAATCTGGGTGGAAATACCTTTTCCAACTTGCAAATTGTTTGAAAAATACTTGTTTGCAATGGAACCAAGTCATCTATGTGTAACACCCTTGACCATATTGCACGAAAGAATATGCACAACTCCGTTATTGCATCCTATATTAGAGTTGTTATCATCCCTCGTAAAGCAATAGGGAGCAATTGTTGCATAAACACATGACAATCATGACTCTTGAAGCTATAGAAGCTGGTGTCTTCAAGGTTCACACAACTCCCTATATTTGAAGCATACCCGTCCGGAAACTTCAACTTCTTCAACCATGAACACACTTGTTTTACTTGTTGTTTGCTCAAACTATATGAAGACTTCGGTTTCACCGTTTTTTTTCCTGATGTGGTAATGTGTAAATCTGTACGATCGCAATGAACCTCTACATCCCTCCTCTCCTTTATATTGTCTTTTGTTTTAGGCGTATCCATTAGTGTGTTAAATAGGTTTTCAAAAACGTTCTTCTCAATATGCATGACATCCAGGTTGTGTCGAATCAACAACTTCTTCCAATACGGAAGCTCCCAGAATATGCTTCTCTTTACCCAATTATGAGTTGTTACGAACCCGTGAATTTTTCGATTCTTTGATCTAAACGGGAATACCTCATAAACAGTTGGAAGGTGATGAACGAACTCCCAGATCTTTTCGATCACGGCGGAAGGGATGCATTCTACATAACCATCTCCGATTACGGTCAAACCAACAAGATTTCCCTCCATATTTTAATTGAAAGGAATCCACCTCGCCCATACAATACGGACAAGCTAACTTGCCATGTGTGCTCCAACCCGACAACATTGCATAGGCCGGGAAGTCGCTCACTGTCCATAGTAGTATAGCCCTCATCTCGAAGTTATTCTTACGATACGCATCATACGTAAGAACTCCCTCTGTGTACAACATCTTTAGATCATCTATTAATGGCCTGAGAAACACATCTAAATTCTGACTAGGGTTCTTTCTACCAGGGACGATCAATGCAAGTTTAACATACGAATCTTTCAAAGCCATCCAAGGAGGTAAATTGTAGATGGTAAGAAAGACGGTCCATAGTGAATAAAGATTAGAAGTTGAATTATTTGGGTTGAAACCGTCGGTGCATAAACCAAGACGAACATTCCGTATGTCAGAAGCAAAGTCAGGATCCCTAGTGTCGAAATGCTTCCAAGCCACACCATCACTTGGATGTACCATCTCACCCGGTTTTGTCTGATGATCCTAATGCCAAGTCATCTCTTTCGCGGTCTTTTCTAACATATACAATCTTTGGAGTCTAGGAATAATCGGTAAATACGTCATCACCAAGTTAGGAACCTTGCTTCGACCACTTGTCTTGAAACGATATTCATTATACACTCAACAGTGGGTCAAATCAAAATCATCCTTATAAAATAACATGCAATGGTTTTTGCAAGCATCAATCTTTTGTTTTGGTAGAGCAAGCTTTTTCAAACTCTTCTTCGTCTCATAGAAGTTACCGGGTAGTTTATCACCCTCGAGTAACATGTCTTTAATTATAGCAACATTACGGTTATATGTCGCCTCGGGTACATTACACTCTGCTTTCCAATTCAACAATCTTGTTGCAGCTCCTAATTTCGAAAAATTTGGACACCCATCCCATAAAGGCTCGTCAGCAGCTTGTAGCATGTCATAAAATCCCTGGGCAGAAGAATTAGGGGCTTGTTCTTCCCATGTCATGCCATCATGTACCATGTGATCGTTCACCATTTGGAAATACCCTTCATTATGATCTACTACAGGATTAGAAGATTGACCCACGTCTTGATGAGATGCATGGGAATATGTTTCACCATGTGCCCACCAAATGGTATAATTAGGCATGAAACAATGTTTCATCAAGTACAGTCTCACGTCATCCCTTTCTTTATAGCGTTCGTTTCGACACTTGGAGCAAGGGCATCTGATACACAACACAATCCCATCATGTGTAGTTTTCCTTTCAACATGATCTTCATTGGCATAGCCAATGTCCAAAAAATCGTCCAATTGTTTGACATAATCCATGCTAAGAGACCCTCGATCGCCTACCTTTCTATACATCTATCCTCTATCTATCGACATATTCAATAACTACAACAAATAAAGAAGTAGTTAATCGACATATTCAAGGTAGAGGTGGTGTAAAGAAGTTTTCAGACCCTACAAGTATAATTAGGGAACTTAGAACTCACAAATCTGACAAATTAAAGGTCTTGATGATTAGTACATATTCTTGACCATAACAAGTACTATAGCAGATTCCACCACATGTTGGTCTTCTTTCCAACAGGTTGGAACATAATAACATAGGCAACCTTTCATATGGTAGGTGGATAATGTACTGGTATATCACTACCTTTTAACCCATGATGTAATTACCCCTCAATGTTAAAGCAAGCTCGGAACATTGTCAAGCTTAGTATTATCTAAGATAGCAATATTCCTCTACAATGTTTAAACTAAATTAGCCCCCACAAATAAACAAAATCATCAAGCAACAAATGAGACCATGGTAAGCTTGCCTATTACCTCACATGACCAACGCCTTTGAGCCAACACTTTCTACTGAAATCAACATAATTGATTGTGCACTGTATCATGCAACAAACCCTACCCCCCACCCCCCACACACACAAACAACACAAAAGAAAGAATATAGTAAATAGAAGCAAATTAGAGAAAAACCTAGATACATTGAACTCCAATAAGTTGAACATAATATACTTTCTCTAATAATGAATACATGTTACATTTTATATAGCACTAGACTTGTAATCAGTACCTAATCAAGTGAAGTCAGGATTACCTAATCAAGTGAAGTCAGGCTTACATGAAACTTACAATTTATACAGCTGATCCTACTAGGCATGGAACTTGTGTTTCAAACGCAGGCAAGGCGATCAAACTTGCCTGTTAAGTTCTAGAAAAGAGAATGAACTGTTCTAACAACAGAAAACATATGAGATTGATAACGAGATTTCCTTTAAGTTGTTAAGAGTCCAATTAAACCATTGATGTAGGACAGATTTGAAGAAGAATGTAACAGTGAAATGGATGGAAACAACTATGATTTTTTAATGTATCACGCCAAAAAAGGAACATCTACATCTCCTGAACATCACACCTAATATAAACCGATGGCATCACACAGAAGAGCATATTAAATCTCTAGATCAAAGCTTGTGTCTAATTTTACAAGGTGAAAATATCCTTAAAGGGGAAAAACTAACTAAATAGTGTAAATACTCTATATTTAAATTACCATATTATAAGTACACTAGACTGAAACCAAATAGCATTTTTAACACATGGGGACCCTAATTTTACTATATGCCTTGGTGGCAAGCAAATTTCAATATGTAGTGAGAGCTTTTTAAGTTGTGAAAACTAGTGCAACCTTATCTATCTGCTTTCATGCAGGGTCGTTGCACTATGGCAAGTGTCAAGCTAGATCGTAGAATTAAATGCTCTCTCACACTCTGGATTCTTTTAAATCTGGTGGCAATGAGTCTAACGGCAATGAAAGAAGTCAACACTTATTGCTCCTTATAGCATATTTTCTCTCAAAAGTAAAGATAAGATAATATCTTATATGTAGAAGGAAAAAAAAACTCACCTAATCTCTGCCTATGTCTAGCTGGTTTAGCAGACGATAAGTCTCCCTTGCATAATCAATCTAAACATGTGCTTACAGCAACAAAGATCCTTTTACAGAACCCAAGTTTTATGTGCTTTGACTGTCATAAGAACAAAATTGATACAAGCATCTTGTCATAAGAACAAAAGTGATACAAACATATTCTAAAATAAGAAAGAAGAGAAATCTGATTTGATCGATTCTACTGTATACAAAATTCTAAATAACAATAACAATATCTAAATCAAAGAAGAGAAGTAGAGAACAAACATATTTGGGTGGGTTATTGAAAATCGAGTGCGAGACTGAGTAAAGAGATTTCCAAATCCAAGAAGAGAACCAACAATAGGTACATCAAGTAAGAGTCAACAGATTTCCAAGAAATTACCTTTCAATCGATTAAAAGAGGAGCCGATTGAATCTGATTTGGTCGATTAAAAGAGGAGCCGATTGAAGCAGAAGGTGAACCAGTGAGGGCGAAACCTAGTTGGAATGATTGAAGTATCGAGCGATTGAAGGTTCAAACGTGAATCGTGGCATGATTGAAGGTGAAACATGAAACCTGAAACCTAGGAGCCCTAGGAGTAGGAATGAGGAATCGATTGAAGCCTTGAATCAAGAACTGAAGTCTGAAGAAGTGGCACTAATCTGAATGTAAACAAAAAAAACGCTCTTTTGATCGGGTTGGGCCGGCTTGGTTTGGGCCTAAACCGTTTTCAACCCATTAAATGTGGTTTGTTATAAAATTGTATCGATTATAGAACGGTTTAACTCGGTTTATGTTTTTTTTTCGTTTTTTCTTTTTTTAAAGTGGGAAATGATTTTAGGGGAGTTAAAATGGTTAGAGATAATGATTAAAAATTAATAAATAGCATTAAGGGGGTCTTTGGGATTGCTTATTTAAAACAACTTTTGGTTATTTTGATAAGTACTTATCAACTTATGTGGTGTCAAACCGGAGTTTTTAAAAAAGTGTTTGGATTAGCTTATTGTGGTACCAAAACGTAATAAGCTAATAAGTTGTTGTTTAAAGGTGTTTGGGATTGCTTATATATATAAAATAACCTAAAAAGTCATAAGCATTTTTCAAATAAGCTAATAAGTTAACAGAAAATGACTTATGAAAAAGTGCTTTTCAGCGGTTTGGCACTGCTATAAGCCATTTTAATTTTTCCTCATCCAAACACTCAAAAGTGCTTATTTCCGGTGCCAAATCACAATAAGCTAAAAAGCACCTCAAATAAGCAATCCCAAACACCCCCTAAATGTAGTACATACAACTTTAATGGTTGTTTTTTAAGTAATTAGCATTAAATAGCGATACATTAAGCTTTAAGACTTGTTTTTAAGAGTTTTTTATGTCATCTTTATAATATAGTATAGATAGATATATTATTAAAGGCCCATAGAATCCTTTAAAGCCCGATAGATCCATTAATACCCAATGAAACCCTTTAAATCCTAATGGATCCCTTTAAAGCCCGATAGATACATTCAAGTCGAACTAATCCTTTAAAGCCCCATAGAATCCTTTAACGCCCCATATATCCATTAAGGCCTAATAAAACCCGTTAGAACCCAATAGATCCATTAAGGCCCAGTGAAACCCTTTAATGCCCAATGAAACCCATTAAAGTTCAATATAACCATTTAAAGCCCGATAGATCAATTAAGGACCAACGAAACCCTTTAAAGGTAGATAGATCCATTAATGTCCAATGAAATCCTTTAATGTCTAATAAAACCCTTTAAATCCTAATGGATCCTTTTAAAGCCCGATAGATCAATTCAAGCCGAACTAACCCTTTAAAGCTCAATAGAACCCATTAACGGTCGATATATCTATTAAGGCCCAATGAAACCCATTAAAGCCCAATAGATCCTTTAAGGCCCAATGAAACCCTTTAAAGCACAATAGACCCACTTAAGGCCCAATGAAACCCTTTAAAGCCCAACATAACCATTTAAAGCCCGATAGATCCATTAAGGCCCAATAAAGCCCTTTAAAGCCCGATAGATTCATTAAGGCCCAATGAAACCATTTAAAGCCGGATAGATCCATTAAGACCTAATAAAACACTTTAAAGCCCAATAGTTAGCGACAGAATATTCTGTCACTAATTTTCCGTCATTAAAACCCACTAAGATCCATTAAAACTCAATAAAATATTTTATCAATTATGAAGGCCCAATAACATCAATGGTAACTTATTACATATACATTCACATATACACACATATACATGTCTACATATAACCTATACAAATGAGAAAAAAAAAAGAAAAAAAAAACAATCCCTCGCTAATCCCTCACTAATTAGCGTGGGATTAACAAAGGATGCCAAGAGCCCCTCACTAATCCCTCGCTAATTAGTGAGGGATTAGCGATGGATTGACCACAAACTCATTCCGTCGCTAATCCCTCACTAATTAGCGAGGGATTAGTGAGGGATTGGTTTTGTGGTCAATCTCTCATTAGTCCCTCACTAATTAGTGAGGGATTAGCGAGGGACATATGGTATCTGTCGCTAATCCCTCGTTAATTAGTGTGGGATTAGCGAGGGATTGCACTTTTTTCCTCGTTTTCTCATTTTACGTGTAATGTGTAGACATGCGTATGTGTATATGTTATATTGTTACATGTGTATGTGTTATATATATCTGTCGCTCTTTGTTATATTTATATATACATGATGTATATATGTGTTGTTAGCTAACTTTGAGTGGTAATAAGTTAACATATATACAATGCATATCCACATATCCACATGCATATAAAGCTATATACGACACATGTACACATGCATATAAACCCATATACAACACATAGACACAATAATATATACGTAGATTCAATTGGAATTATCAACCAACACATACATCATGTATACAAATATATAACACATCCCGAATGATACATACATACACAAATATAAAAACAACATATAACCCATACACAACTATACAAATAACATATAACCCATACAAATGATAAAAAAAGAAAAAAAAACTAATCACTCGATAATCCCTCACTAATCCCTCACTAATTAGCAAGGGATTAGCGAGGGATTGTGTTTGTTGTCAATCCCTCGCTAATCCCTCGCTAATTTAGCGAGGGATTAGCGAGGGATTGACCACAAACACAATCCCTCGCTAATCCCTTGCTAATTAGTGAGGGATTAGCGAGGGATTGACTACAAACTCAATCCGTCACTAATCCCTCGTTAATTAGTGAGGGATTAGCGAGGGACTAGTTTTGTGGTCAATCTCTCGCTAATCCGTCACTAATTAGCTAGGGATTAGTGACGGATTGACCACAAACCCAATCCCTCGGTAATCCCTCGCTAATTAGTGAGATATTAGCGACGGATTGAGTTTGTGGTCAATCCGTCGCTAATCCCTCGCTAATTAGTGAGGGATTTTTTCCCTCGCTAATTTACATCGCTAATACCCAGTTTTCTTGTAATGGTTCACTCAATAGCAAGACAGGTTTCTTAATTTCATAGAGCGTCAAAAGAACGGAGATGACATGATGAAGATTCTAACTGAAGGATCTTTTGAAAAGCCCATACTGGCTTCTGGATGACAAAGCCTATCTCTGAATACACAACCGATGAATCAGTGCAATATAAAGCCGATCGTGACATAAAGGCTAATTTGATGCTAGCCTTGCCAAATTCTATCTACAACCGGATTGATTGTTATAGAAACAATCCTATGCTAATGTGGGCACAACTAGAGAAGATTATGCTTGGGTCTACAGTTGCAACACAACCTCGGCATACACGCTACATGAACAACTTTGAAGAATTCAAAGCCAAAGACGGGGAGTCACTGAAAAATGTTTATGACAGGTTATGTGATGTGATAAATGATCCGCGAAAGATAAAAGTGGAAAATACCGAGCTAGAGACCAATATGAAGTTTTTCAACACTTTGCAACCGGAATGGAATAAATCTTGCCATCGCTTGAGGAATGATGTTCGGATCTCTACCATGCAAATCCAAGAGATGTATGAGATATTTCTGACAGATGAGTGCATAGTCACAGAGAAAAAAAGCCAAACTTGACAAGAAAAACAAGAAGACGGTGGACCCAGTTGCACTTCTCACAAGCAAACTGTCTGAACAAGCATTATCCGAGAATGTTTATGACGGTGCAACTGATGATGATGGCGAGGCACTTCAGAAAGTTATGATTCTTCTCTCTCAACACTATCACAAGAAGTTCCAACATCATTCGGGTTCCAACAATCTTCGTTTCACTTCTGGGTCTAAGAATGTCAAAGTGCCCGAGGTTAAGAAAGCAGCTGCATGCTTTAACTGTGGAAAGCCAGGTCACATCGCTAAGGAGTGTCGAGTGAAGAATGTTCGGGATTCGGCGTATTATCGGAAGAAAATGGAACTAGCCAAGGAGTGTCAACTGATTAAGATGAGGTACCTTCTGAGTTTGATTACACATTTATTTCTTCACAGATGAATATCATTATAATTGCTTTACATGATCTTCGCTCAAAGTTATTATCTGAAAAACAATTAAATTCAGAAAAGTCAAATTTGATTGATAAATTACAATTTTTTTTGAAAGATGAAAACTCTATTTTAAACCATACAAAAGAAATCTTTCAAAAGAAATTAGATGATTTAGAAAAATCAAATATGACTTATCTTGATTCTTTGACAGAAATGACCAAATTAAAAGATAATTTTTCAGATAAAATAAGTGAGTTAAAAGAAAAATTATATCGAAGGAATCAAACTGAACAAACTATTTATTTGAACAACCCACGGAGTTATGAGTCTATCAAAGAAAAATGGGGACTTGGTTTTGAAAATCCACATTGTTTAAACAATGCGATAGAAAAATCCCCTGCTTTATATAAATTTGATTATCTAAGTCTTGCTAAATATTCTCCTCACTTTAAAATTTACTGGGTGAATGAAAAGCAAGTTTTAGATATCGAAAATGAGAAAATAAATGAACAACAAGAAAAAGGAAATTTCTTTTGTTTACACGCGCGAAAATGCCAAATATATTCCCGAAAAATCAAAGAAGAACAGAAACATTTTAAATGACATTTTTCTTATTAAATCTTCATTGTCTGATGATTATTTTGATATATGTGCTACTAACACTAATAAAGAAAAAATATATCTCCAATTTCTTATGATTCTAAGAGATATATTCCTCCATTAGTGTTAGAAAGCAAAATCATTAATCTTGAAGATAAAATAGATGAACAACATATTCAAAGCGAAATTGAATCAAATGTTATTTTTTCTTTTATGACGACAAGTCTTGAAGAAAAATTAATTTCTCAAAAACAAGATTTTGTTTCTAGTTTTTCTTCTGATTTTAAGGAAAACAAAAAGGAAGTTCTAAAATCTGAAAACTTTTCTCAACATTTTTCTGACTCCGAGGCAAGTTCAGTTTTAATGACTGATCAGTTTGGTTTCTTAGGTAAAATTGTTCCTTCAGACTCAAATATTAAATCAAAAATTCTTGATGAATCTTTTACGCTAAATGATGATTATTATGAAATAAAGCGTAAAAGAAGAAGGTCAAAGAAGTCAAAGAAACAAGCTAAACTCATTTCTGACAGTTCTAATTCTTGTTATTCAAATATTTCAGATAGGACTTTGAGCACTCCTACAAAGCATATATGGAGGGTCAAGCGGACATCTAATGAATCTGCGACTGATGAGGATAGATATGTAGACAAGTTCTATAAAAGTGATTCATTTGCTAATTGTAATAAAATTTTCAAATATTCAATAAAGCAAATGATTCAAATTGCAAAAGATGTCTCATATTCTTCCTCTTGTTCAAGTTCAGATGATTATGCTTTGTCTTCTACTGATGATTTTGTTAATTCATCTGATTATTTTTCTCATGTTTTCTATGTTAAATCTAACAAATTTACTCCCATCAGAACTGCAACTAACAAACATGGACCCAAATACAAGTGGGTACCAAAACCAAAGATTAATTATGAGTTGCACGCACCTAATGTCAAGGGGGAGTAAGAGAAAGATGGCTTCTGAGTAAATCAGCTCAGAACCCGTACTTCAATGGACTTTGACTTCTGAACATTTCAGTTTAGGACTCGTTCTTCAATGCATCTAGCTTTAGGACAAATGAGAAACTGTGAGTGCATCTACTTAATTCCGCTGCATATATCTCTGACTATGATGTTGTTCCAGTTTTCTCATGTTTTTCACGAATCTGAGCAAATTCAATCAAAACTTCAATTTGTACAACTCAAAACATTGATAAGTGACACCAATTCATTATACATTATGTGGAAGAAGATTTTATTGAATTTTATTTTGTTCTGACTAAATATCAATTTTCCGAATTCTTTACAAAAGCCTTTAATAATGAAAAATGTTTTTTCAAACTCGGCATGTTGAATTTAAAAGTTTAAATCTTTACAAATTTTATTCTATAAAGTAAAAGTTTTACAGTTTTTCTTTCTGTAGAATAAAATGTGTGTCTAGGATAAATTGTCAAGTTGCTTTGTTTATATCGAAGTTTTATATGTTCAACTTTCAAGTCTAACAAAAATCTAAAGGTCAACAACATGTTTGAAACTTTTGATATTGCTTTAAAGTTGTGTTATTCGGAATATATATAATTTACGATGCTTAGAACACCTAAAAAGTCAGAATTATGGATCGTAATAAATATATGGGCTAAACACTTAGATGTAAAACTTAGTGATTGAGATGAATATTATATATATAAAATATAGAAATCTCTAAGTTTAAAAGTTTGTACCTGTGACCTTTCTGGTTTGGGAAAGTAAGTTCTGTGGGATGCTTGTCATCTGGTCCCCTAAGGTCAATTGGTCTAGGAGTGATCGAACCCAAATCCTTCAATAGAACCAGATCGAAAGTCATGTTCTACTGGTATGAATGGGTTTAGGATGTGTCGATGTAGCCTTTCTGATATAAGAGAGTAAGTTCCAAGGGGTGCTTGACACCTAGTTCCCTAAGGCCAACTGGTCTGGGAGCGGCTGACCCAAATCCTGCAATAGGGTCAGATAGAAAGTTACGTTTACGGCATGTTCTTATCTTACCAAACTTCTTGATTAAAAGATGCCAATGTGCACAAGCTTAAAAGATGCCAAAGAGCACACTCATGTGAAGATGCCAAGGTGCACAATGCTAAAAGATGCCAATGAGCACACATCTCATGATACTTGGTTATATGTTTGAGTTGCGATAAACCTATAAATTTGTGAAAATCTTAATTTTTGATGGCTTAGTGTGATTACATGCAAAGTTTTCTATTATACTTTTAGAATTGCATTTTCTTGAGGTTGCTCGAAGTTCGCATGCTAGCACACTGAATAGATTGATGAATGTTTTTGAAACTGAACATGTCTTAACTTGATATGCAATGAAACTTGTATGTGTATCCAACAACATACAATTGATTTCAACTGATGGATTAATCTGTGATATTTTACTGAGTAAAATTTAATTTGTTTAGTGTTTAAAATTTTATATATTCAGTTGTTTCAATTACATATTAAGTATATATTTTTCTTTCTATATTGATGTTTCGATTCTTGTGTTCTCATATCTGTGTTAATGGGTCTGTGCTTTATTCGAGGGGGACTGTATAAGGAAATTATTTTGAAAATATCATATCTGATTTCGAGGGGGAGTATCTGATTTTATTTTAATATGCTAATTTGAATTGTCATAAATAGTGCATTTGTATAGGGGGAGTCAAAGTGTTTAACAAGTGAAAATTTTCAGATTTCAAGTCAGCTTTGTGCCAACAGTTGGTAGCGCAAAACTCAACTTTGCGCCATCTTCAGCTAGCACAAAACTAAGTTTGCGCCACCAACATGTAGCGCAAAACTTCCCTCTTTCTCCTTTATTCTGATTTTGCAGATCTTAAGTTGTCTCGTCTCCAACGTATGCATGACCAAGTTGATCCTAATCATCAAGGTCATGAGGGGGAGAAGTTAAGGGGAAGTTAAAGAGACAAAGAGTTCAAACGTATATCTGCTGCTCAAGATTCACTCAAGATTCTATTCTCTCAGCTACTAGTTCTTTTGTTATTCCATCTCCGACCACCACAGTTCATTCTAGTACATTTGAAAGAGGTGCGTCGTCTAGAGCACAAGATGATGAACAGATTGTTCATTCAAGCTAATTACAAACAGGTCCGGTCTTGTCAAGGCAGCAAAGGCAACATAGGTTGAAAGATGCTGAGAAGAATTTTTTTTTTAAAGTCAAGAAGCTTGGCTAAGTCGCTTAGATGGTCTGAGTTGATTTAGAAGATTGATATTTAAGATCACAGTGCCAATGATTACTAAGGGGGAGATTGTTAAGTCAGATTTTATAGTAATCATTGTAGTTATAGGCTTGGTCTAATACTGTGTTGAGAGTGCTTTTATGTTGTGTATTAGCCAAGGGTATTTAAGTCCCGTGTGGCTTTGTTGGTTGTAAGACTCTCACGCATATTCTATAGAAATTACACTTTTGTGCTTCAAACTCTCTCTCACTCTACTTTCTCTCTCTAGATTTAGAATGATCTTGCATTATCAGATATGGCTCAAGAAGACATAAATGACATCTTCACTACTTTATCTCATCACGAGGATGAAGTCAAGCAGCTAAGTGAAGAGAAGAAGATAGTCAAACACTCTTTAGCCTTGTTATCTGAAAAGAAGAAAGGATCAAGTTCTAAGCTCAGTTCCTCATCCAAGTACAAATCCAAGTCGAGAAAATCCAGAGCTCATCTTACAGAAATTACGGAGTCAAGTTCTGATGACTCCTCCTCCGAGGCTGAAGAACATTCTGATGAAGACATTCAGAGATTTGCTGATAATTTTGCTCTCATCATAAAGCAGTTTCAAAGAAGCTTTGGAAAGAAAAGATTCTCAAAGCCAAAGTATGAGGAATAAAAGAAATACAAGTACAAGTCGAGGTTTGAGAAGAAGTTCGGAAAGAAAGATGAGAAAAGAGCCGAGAAGAAAGAAGAGAAAAGAGAGGAGAAGAGAAAAGGAAAGAAAGAAGAAACTGGGCCAAAGTATGGCAGGTGCTATAATTGTGGAAAACCTGGTCATTTCTCTAAGGAATGCAAGTTCAAGCGAATAAAGAACTCGGAGTTCTGTGCTATGAAATCACTGATCGCCAAGAAGGTAGAAGATGGAAAAGACTTAATGGCAGAGGAGGAAAACTGGTTCTTCCAAAGTTCTGATGATGAAACAACGCACTTCACTCAGGTGTGCATGATGGCCAAAGTTAATGAAGAAGCTGAATCATCTTCTGACCAATCTGAGTGTGATTCTGAGGTGAGTACTCAATCAAATTCTGAACTTGTTCAATCTATACTGGCTCAGATCAATTTTATAGAAAAAGAGTTTGAAAGTTTGAAAATTAAACTTAGTACTGAAAGTCAAACAATGATAAACTTTCGTGATGAAAATGCATTATCGAAAGTTGTCGTTGAGGAGAAAGAATCAGAAAAAGATGTTTTAAAAAAGGACAAAGATGTTTTAAAATAAAAAATAACTGAGATTGAAAGAGATCTTGTTAATTTAAATGCTGAAAAAGGTGATTTTAAGATCAAATTTGAAGCTTGTTTTCAGGAACGCAACGAGACTTATTGCAAAATTAAGCAACTGGAGGATTTAAATCTGAAAAGAGGAAAGACTTAGCAGACATTGAATCTTTTAACAAATAAACTCCAAGATGTACGTTTCTACAATGCTAAAACGTGTTTAGGTTTTGAGGAAAACGATGTTTTGAAAAGAGTGTCAGAAAGTTTGTATAATTTTGATAAACTAGGCTCAACTCCTAAGAAAAACCCGGATATTCGTGATAATTTTATTACTTTCATTAAAGGAGAAAATCTTATGTCTGACATTTCTTTAAAAGGTAAAGAGGTGATTGATGATGATATATCAAGTTGTGCTGATTCAGTATCAAGTTTTAAATATGTTGGTTTTTCATAGAAAGAATTGAACAAGAGTTACAAAACTAGAAACCGGAATTTGTTGAATTTAAATCTCTTTTTTCTACTTGTTCACCAACATAATCGGCTAACGTTGAGACAGATATTCATGAAACTCAGTGTCAATATGATGAGTCTGACTCAGAAATTGATGTTGAGAATCCGACCCTAATATCTGAATCAATCACTTCTGAATCACCAAAAGAGACTAAGACTGATGAGTATGAAAATATCACGAATCAAAGCATTAAATCTGATTTTTCAAAGAATATGACTGAGGAGATTTTTATAGAAATGATGAATGCTTCAGATCTTGTACCTATTATAGAGAAGTTGGAATCAAACTCTGAGCTAAATCTAACTTCTAATTTTGAGAAACAAATCACAGATCTTCAAAAGATGATTGAAGAGTTGGAAGATGAGAACAATGATCTCAGATTCAAACTTGACAAGTCTTCTGAAGAACACAAAGAATTCTCTAAAGAGTTAAATGCTTTGAAAGATGATTTGTTTAAACAAAATTTAAAAGAGAAAAAGATGTTTGAGTCTCAGAACTGGAATGTTCATTCTAACCCGGAGTTTGAGACCGTTACTTTGTAAAACCTTTGTTGTTTACACAACTACTCCTGAATATCCTCCTAGCATTTTTGAAAAAGGAGAAGCTTCTAGTACTTCAAAGCTAAAATCATCTTCTAAGAAGAAAACTGACAAGATTTCGTATCTTGTTTCAGATGTGAAAAAGCAAACAGTTAAAGGAGAATGGGTGGAGAAAATAGTTTGTGAAAATAAAGTTGTTGATAATAAATGTAATGTCAGTGATAGTGGTAGTTTGACAAGTACAAATTCGAACGTTCACAAATGTCAAAGATGTATTACTGATTGTACTTCTATTGATAAATCAAAACTTTTGACATTTGTTCGTAAGAATTTTATTTGCAAACACTGTCATGACAATTCATTTACAACTCCCATCATTTCTCCTAAAACTAAAGTTGCTAGAAAAGCATCTCGTGCTAAATATGTTTCAAAATCTTCAACATAACATGCCAAAGTCTTTCGTGCTAAGAATGATTTTCAATCTAAAACTCCAAAGTTTCATTAGCTTAATGTTAAAATTGTATGGAAATGGATACCTAAGCCTCGCTATGAATGGCGTATCAAGAATAAGGTTGATGATTTGAGTAAATTGCGAAAAGCTAACCAAAAAGGACCCATCTGGATATGGTTACCTATGAAGAAGTAACTTGTTCTTTTTGCAGGCCTCACATCTTTGGTACATAGATTCAGGATGCTCGCGCCATATGACAGGATTTTAAGCATATTCTACACAACTATGTTGAGGAACCTGTTGGAACTGTAAATTTTGCAAATTCTGAGCTTACCGGATTCATCAGAGGACACGGATCTTTAACGAATGGCACCGTAACAATCAAAAGAGTCGTATTTGTGGAAGGACTTGATCATAATCTTTTCAGCACAAGTCAATTCTGCGATAGTCACTTCGAAGTTCGGTTCACTTCTGATTGCTGTTATATTGAAGATAAAGATGGTTGTGCGATTTTCAGAGCGACTTGGAAATTTATATGCAGTCCATTTTCCAACACTTTCTGCAACCAGATCTGTTTGTCTGATTGCTAAAGCTTCAAACGATGAAAGTTGGATTTGGCATCGGCGCCTGTCTCATCAGAATTTTCAGGCTATAAATCAATTGGCGAGACATGGAATAGTCAAAGGTCTTCCAGAATTGAGATTTGAAAAGAATTCACTTTGCCCCGCCTGTGAGATGGGAAAAATGAAACGAAGTTCACATAAAGCGAAGACAGAATTTTCTTGTTCATCACCTCTCGAGCTAATTCACATGGACCTTTGCGGCCCGATGAGGACTCAGTCTATCAATGGGAAGGAATATATAATGGTTATGATAGATGAGTACTCAAGGTACACTTGGCTGGAATTTCTTAGAAATAAATCAGACGCACCATAGCTCATCATTGCTTTTATCAAGAAAATTCAGGTTTGACTTCAATTGACGTTAAAATTTGAGAAGTGACAACGACACATAATTCAAGAATGCAACTCTTTAGAGTTATCTCGTGTCAGTCGGGATCTCACATAACTTTTCTGCTACCTATACTCCTCAACAAAACGGCGTGGTCAAAATAAAAAATTGAACACTAGTTGAAGCGGCAAGGACAATGTTAGCTTATTATGGTCTGCCATTGTATATATGGGCTGAAGCCGTAGCTACAGCTTGTTTCACGCAAAATTGTACAATTGTCAATAAAAGACAGCATATGAGCTTATAAATCGTAGAAAACCGAATATTAAATTTCTTCGTACTTTTGGTTGTAGGTGATACATCCTCAATGATCGAGACAATCTTGGTAAATTCGACAAGAAGATGGACGAAGGCTATTTCATTGGTTATTCTTTAACATCTAAAGCCTATCAGATCTATAATAGAAGAACCAATATGATCATGGAGAGTATGAATGTGTATTTTGATGAAACATCAACGTTGACTTCTGAACACAACAGTTCATAACTGAAGCTAAAAACGAAGGCTTCTATTCATGACATAATAGAACCCGAATCGTCACAGACTAAGTCTTCTAATTCATCACATGTAACATCTGAGTTAGATTTACTTTTCTTTGATGCTTTTATGTATTATTGTGCAGATTTCGACAAATCAAATATATTCGTATTAAGTTCAAAGGTTCCAATCGTAACTGCAGATATTCCAGGACCCTCTGAGAATGTCACTTTATCAATTGTTCTTTCTGATGATACTAATTTGAATTCTGCTTCTGTAGATACAGTTTTTGGAAAAGAAGTCCCGAGTACTTCTACTGTTCCAGAACTACATCCGTCATAAACAATTGTACAAGATGTCCCGAGTACATCAGAGGTTGAGCCTGCTATATATGATGAATATGATGAAGATAACACACAGATTTATGTTCAGCCACTTCCAAGTACAACTAGATGGACACGAGATCATCCCCTACATAACATAAACAGTGATATCCACAGTAGAGTGAAAACGCGGGCGGCATCTGTAAACTTTTGTTTGTATTCAACTTTCCTTAGTTCCCTTGAGCCGAAGAAAGCATCAGAAGCATTGCATGATCCTGATTGGATTTTGGCCATGCAAGATGAGCTTCTACAATTTGAGCAGAATAATGTCTGGTGACTTATCCCACTACTAGAAGGCAAATATGTGATTGGCACTAAGTGGGTCTTCAAAAATAAGAGAGATGAAGCTAGAATTGTGGTTCGAAATAAATCTCGCCTGGTTGCAAAAGGGTATTGTCAACAGGAGGGGATTGATTATGATGAGACATTTGCTCATGTTGCAAGGATTAAATCTATTTAGATATTTCTTTCATACGCAGCCCACAAGAATATTACGGTATATCAGATGGACGTAAAATTTGCTTTCTTGAATGAGATTCTGCATGAAGAAGTTTATGTTGCTCAACCCGAAGGCATTGTTGATCCAAAACACCCGTACTACATCTACGTACTAGACAAGACTTTATATGGACTCAAACAGGCACCGAGATCTTGGTACGAAACGCTAACCTAATTTATACTTGCTTCCGGATTCAAGAAAGGTACTATCGATACCACTCTCTTTCTAAAGAAACAAGGTGAGGATATGATCCTAATTCCGATCTATGTGGATGACATTATTTTCGGTTCTACAAATCCAAAATTTTGTAAAAACTTTTCAAAAATAATGGAATCTCAATTTGAAATGTCGATGATGGGAGAAGTGACTTTCTTTCTTGGTCTTAAAGTGAAACAGTTACCCGACGGCATTTTCATTAACCAGTCAAAATATATTCGAGATATCCTGAAAAAGTTTTGAGAGTCCTGTTCTAGTTTCTAATCATAATCAATTAACAACAAACAAGATTTAACAAACAGTTAAACCAACCTATTTGATTGAATCAATTCAACAGTTTACAAAACTATCTCTATGTTAAACTCTTTCTATCTCTAACTTTCTCTCTCTAACTCAGTCCGTTTTTCCAATTACAACAACTAACAAAAACAACTAACTCGACTATTTAAAAATTACCACTAAAAAGCAAGGAAGCAAATACAAAATACAATGACTTTGACCATGACATTTTATTACAAAGACTTTGACTATTAATGAGAGTTGACTTTCCAGCTTTGACTTTCTAGCTTTGACTTCTTGTACCTTTGATTTTTAGTAATCTTGATCTTGTATCCAATAGATTTATGCTCTAACAATCTCCCAATTTGGATTCAAGATCATCTTCAAAAAGATTTAGCAAAACAATCTCTCCTTTAGGTGCATTGAAGAACTTTAGATCTCCCCTTTAAGCTCAATCTGATGGTAGAAAAATTCTTCAATAATCTCCTTAGAATTAACACAAGGCTCTTTCAATATTCAGAAAGAAATTATCTTCAGAATTAGCTCGAATTGCTTTTAGCAAATAATCTTCAAAGAATATTTCCTCAAAATCAGCACATCTTTAAAAATCTTTGACTTTGCTTGAACAAACATTCAAACTCTCAAAATTTGAAGTTTGTCTTCTTCAAACCTTTAACTCTGAAATTTCTGATCTTGACATTTCTTTAAATTCATCTCCCCCTTTTTGATGAAACGTGCATCGGTATCATCAAAACTTTCATCAAGAAATGTCTTTATCCGATCTGACCACTGATCTTTGAAACTAAGCCTCTGATACTTTGCCAATTCGAACAAGGTATTCATCCAGATCTTTTAAAATCCGGACAAATGAAGAAAGATAACACATGAATCAACAAATGAATCAGTTAAAATGTTTGTCAGTAACATAAAGTTACTGTGTGTAACGGATACACATAAGAAAGGAGCTTTTTGATTTTCACTCCCCCAGGGCTTCCTTCCAATCATCGAAACACCACAAAGGAAATTTCTATGAATGTTATGACAAGAAAACAAATTCCTTGTGTGTTCATACATGTGTTAGAAAAAATTAGCACATGATTGCGTTTAAAGGCTCAAAATTGTGTAAACCACTAAAACAACAGTAGAGAAACACAAACTCAATGTGCATGGTTGAAGTGCAAAGGCGGGGCAGACTTCCTTCTTTTTCAATATCCGGATTTTCCAAATGAAAAATCAGATAGCATATGTGCTGCGTCCCCAGAAAAATGTGAAACATTTTATTTTTGAGAAGAAAATGAGTAGTTGGTGAGGTATTAGTCAAGAGTTGGCATGGGCTAGTTGCCTGATTCAATAACGTTCACCAAAGAATTGTGAAAACGCTAGTAATGTGGTTGCCCGACTCAGAAAGTAGTTGGTGCAGAGTCTGATATTCGTTTACTCTGATCTCTCACCCTCTTTCTTTTTATCATTAAGCGTACATCTAACCAAACTCTCATTTCCATTTTACCTCAACACACAACCCACACTCATTTCTTTTAGACTCCTCACACTCAATCACTATGGATTAACTTCTTGGGTAGAAATAACTGGTTAACATGATTTCATAGAAGTTCAGTTAATTCCTAGCACAAAGAACCCATAATATCCTAGAAAGCATATGTTGCTCAGATGATTTAACTTTATCAGTTAAAACTCATATACAAATGTTAGATAAATTGTATGCTCAAATGATATAATCATGAAGGTATGAGCATTTTTAGACATTAAAGTATTTTCAAGTGTATTAAATGAATAGATACGAATGCAAAAGACTTGTTTGAAAATCTGACATTGTATGAAAATGATCAGAAATTAAATGATATAGCAATTAAGGCTTATGGTCAAAAGTAACGGATATTGTCCTTACGAAACAAAATATAGACACTCTTGAATTGAACGTTTCGAAAAGAAATTACATACAAATTTTTTTGAATACAAGCGGGGTGTCTTACCATCAAAATTATGTTTCAATATGAGACATGGTAAGAACAATTTGGATCAAAAATTCTCTGTCCACATCACCATCCTCACTGTCAGATGAATCGTCATCAGGTATCTGGACAGTAGGTGGTACCATAGGACCCTCCATGATTGACAAAAGAATGTTTTCTCCATTTTCGTATCGGTCCACGAAGTCAAGAAATCTGTCCTTCCACTGCTCGTGTTCCCCTTTAAATAGAACTGGGGGCTTGACATCCGTGCCATTTGAAAGAGCGTCTTTGGAAGTCATCTTGTATTTACCTGTTTAAAAAAATATGCAATAAGAAACTAGAAACAGATCGTTAGTACAATTATGAAATCACAAGAATATAGAAATGATAAAAAAAATTATAAGAGAAAAAAAATTGACTAAGTCCTGAAACTCGCATATCACTATTCCCAAAACTCGCAAAGCACTATTCTCGGAGAAACTCGCAGATGCCTATTCGCGCAAAACACTATTCACGAAGAAACGCGCTAATAGAGATGTCCGCGTTTGTAGAACTCGCATATGCTTATTTGCGCGAAGTAAAAAACTCGCAGGATAAGGCTTGCGCGAAATCAAAACTCGCTAATCGTGGCTTGCGCGAAGTATGAAACTCGCTAAACACTGTTCGCGCAAAGGTACAAAACGCGCTAAACGTTGATAGTGCAAAGTTTGAAACGCGCTAGACGTTGATGGTGCAAAGCTTGAAACTCACTAGCTGAAGTTCGCGCAAAGTTTGAAAACTCGCTAGACGTTGGTTGCGCGAAACACGAACTCACACAATGAAGGTAGCGCGAAGTATAAAACTCGCAAGGGATTGCGCGTTCCAACACTTAGAAAATATTTCGAGGATTTCAAATTCGCAAAACAAGACTTTGCGCGTTTCTTGGTTCGCGCAAAATAAGACTTTGCGCGTTTGACTGTTCGCGCACAACACGACTTGCGCTTTTACTTGTTCGCGCAAAACACGGTTTGCGCGTTTGTTGTTCGCGCACAACACGGTTTGCGCGTTTTAGCCCAAACTCAGAACTCTTCAGTCTTGCGCGTTCTTTAGATAAACTAGCGCGAAACTCGAATCTTGCTCATTCTTGAGTTTTTCTTGCGTGTTCTTGATCTGATCGATCAAAAAATCAATTAAACTTGATTTCTGAATCTGTTATTTGCACAATTTCTTCACCACAACATACGAAACACTATTACAACACCAAATTTTGACAAACAAACACAAATTAAATCAATTTGATTCAATTATAGTGCATTTTAAACTCGTGAACAAAACTTTGATAAAATCCAAAATTACAAATCTATTACAGTGCAATTCTAAATTAAAGTACATAGACTCGATTGATTATACTATACGAACAAAACCTAGTCGAATTCAACACCTAATTCGCACTAAAACTCATAAATCAATTATCGGCTCAAGAACACAGTACAAACTCAACTTCTTGATCTGATTTCAAAATTAGATCTGCTCTGATACCAATTGAGAGTCCTATTCTAGTTTCTAATCACAATCAATTAACAACAAACAAGATTTAACAAACAATTAAACCAACCTGTTTGATTGAATCAATTCAACAATTTACAAAACTATCCCTCTGTTAAACTCTTTCTCTCTCTAACTTTCTCTCTCTAACTCAATCCGTTTTTCCAATTACTACAACTAACAAAAACAACTAACACAACTATTTAAAAACTACAACTAATGTGAGAAAGCTAAAGAAGAAGAATTCTTTTGATTCTCACCATTCTAACTCAAAAGTTTCAAATGTTTCAGATGTGAGAAAGAAAAGACTTGGAGTTAAGTCGGAATGGCGACCGAAAAAGAAGATTGACGAGAAAGCTAAATGTCAGGATCGAATTCTCAACAAGAATTAATTCTCAGAAACAATATCAAAGGAGTTTGCGGAATAACTCTTTGATATTCAATGAAACAGTAAATTAATACAGAAAATATGAAGAACAAACTGTAAACTTGTATTGAATGCTTTGAAGTTACAAGATTACACACGCAACCTCAATATTGATGAACAGGCTCACCAATACGAATTCTACTTCTCTAGAATTAGGATCTATGCCTTGAGGTTGTTTTTCTCTCTATCTTTTTAATGAATAATTATCAAAAGTATTTCTATCTGTTCTATACATTCTATTCATATACTAATCAAAAGATAATTACAATAAATAAACAAATCTTCAGTATATCTTCCATGTATATCTCTAAGCTTCCATGTATATCTTCAGTCCATCCAGCTGTTTATTCTTTCCATTCGGATCTCTTAAGCAGCACTAACTATGCTCAGCAGCATTAACTTCTTCTAGCAGCATTAACTACTAAGCAGCACTAACTACTAGCAGTACTAACTAGCTAAGCAGTACTAACTTTGTTTAAGCAGCACTAACTTTGACTAGCAGTATTAATTCTACTAGCAGTAGTAATACTCAGCAGTATTAACCTTGAAGTCTTCTAGCAATATTAACTCTGAACCAGCAGCATTAAAGTATTAACCTTGAAGTCTTCTAGCAGTTTTAACTCTGAACCAGCAGCATTAACCATACTTGATCTTTTCTTTAGTTCCCAACAATCTCCCCCTAACTTGACTTTTAGGAAAAGAAGTCAAGTTCTTCAGAATTAATCTTCAAGATGCTCTTCAAGATGCTTCCAAAAGTTCATTGATCTAATCCAATGTTAGGATCCAGTCCCATACTCTGATTGATAGTCCTCTGAATCAAATACTTGGCCATTTCTGAATTTGGTGCACAACCCAACTTCTTATTCAACATGGCATGAAGCTTTAGATTTGTATGATTGTAGACCCTATCCACCAAGTAGTACTCCATGTGAAAAGTATCCAATGCTAGTTCATAGACTCCACTCCTTTCATAGAGAGTCCATCCTCTAACTATTTTGAACACATCTCTGATTAAGTGCTTCACTGCTTCTGGATTGAATAACATGCACAAGTATTCCATGACTAGCTTCACTATAGGTAACCTTGGAGCTGTCAACTGATCTGCATAAATTTTCATCCCCACTTCAAACATTTCTTCCAAATCAGATCTTGAACACTCTCTGACAATTTTATTCCAGGTGTTGTAGACTTCATATTTTTCATCCTTTCTTTTCAGTCTAATGAACTCTTTGCCATCCACCTCCATAGTATCCCAATGAATAATTTCAGGAGGTTTAATTCCAACAGGTTCAGCTGAAATGGGCTTTGGAATTTTATCCATTACTACCATGTACATGTTTACATCTGAACTCTGTGGTACTTCTTCCTGAGTTTCAGCTTTCTTTTCTTCTTCAACTCTAGGCTTCTTACCAACTTTCTTTCTGTTTGCCATCATCTTTGTTCTCTTCAGTATCCTTTGCCCTTGCTCTACAATAGCTTCCTTCTTCTTTTCTTCCTTGTTCTCTGCCTTTTCTTTGATAGGAGTTCCCTCTTCACTTTCAGGGAATGGTTGATTGATATTCACATCATTACTCTCCTTAGCCTTCTTTTCAAACTCCACTCTATCCTTTTCATTGCCCTTCAGCTTCCCCATTTCTTTTTCATAAAGATCCTAGATTTGATCAAAATTCATCTTCACAAACATTTCTTTCTTTACCCCAATTGCACTCCTCAAGAAAGTTATCACTTTGTTTCTTTCCTGAGTGGCAAGGTAAGTTTGTGAAGGTCTTCTTTTCTTTGCACTTGATTTGACTATCATGGCCTTTCTCAAGCTCATTGCCCTTTGCTTAGCTTTCTCTGTTTCAAGCCCTTTGCCATCTCCCTGTCCTTTTCTACCTGAACTCTTTCTTCTTTTTCAATCGCCTCCTGCATCTTCCTGGCTAAGGCTTCATCTGATTCAACCAACCTTTGCTTCTTGACTGGTTGATCAGATTCCACCATTTTTGCTTTTCCCTTATTCTTTTCTTCTACAGTCATTTCTTTCTTTTCTCTTTTCTTTGCTCCCCCTTCATTTATGACCACTCCCTTTGCTTTGGGAGTGTCATTCTTTGCTTTGATCAGCATTTCAGCTACTTCAATTTCTGTTGGAGATAACTCTATTACTACTGCCTGTGAAGTTTCAGCAACACTAACAGTTTCTGCTTCTAACTCCCTTTCAGTATTGTTTTTCTCCCCATCATGCTCCCCGTCAACTTTTTCTTTTTCCTCATCAAGCTCCCCCTCTCTTGTGGCTTCTTCCATGTTGATCTCCCCCTTTTTGGGAGCATCTTTCTCAGATTTCCTTCTCCTTAGTTGGAATTGCTTTCTCTTCTTCCTCTGTACCAGACTGATCACCATCTTCTTCAGCTTAGCAATCTGTATTTGTTGTGACAGAATGACCAGCTTCATTTCTTCTATTTCTTTTCCTTGTTTGATGACATCTTGGTTGATGTTTTCCATGGTATCCATCAATTCCTGGTAGTTATATCTGTCCTCACCTTCTCTAGAAGTGTTACCCTCCTTTAAAGGATCATTGGATCTTTTAGTAGTGGAAGTCTTCTGCCTAGCAGAAGCACTATCCACCCCCGTGGTTTCTTGGCATCAGGAACCTTAAATGATTGCTAATTCAAAGTTGCCATGGGGGAGGTCTTATTGATGTTACCACTTTCCTCCTCTGTGCTAGCAGGAGTAGTGGCAGCCTCATCACCCATATGCTCGTCCTCCTCCTCAGAGAGCACCTCCTTGGGGTTGGGAGACACCCTGTTGGTTTCCCTATGGATATTCCCTAAAGGAGAATTCTCCTTTAGAGGGCTTAAAGGCTTGGGGGATGATGGTACAAGAAGGGAAGGAGCCTTCTTTACCTGTTTCCTCTTGTAAGTTTGGGTGATAGTAGAGGTTGGTTTAGCAAGAAGAGACTGAGGAATTGATTTAGAGTGGGAAGGTTGGGATTGGCTAGCAGTGGGTTGGTCTAATGGGGGCCTTGACCCTGCTGCCATACCTTCATTGGTTTGGGACACCACCATCATTGTAGAGAACAATGGGGTGTCAACTCCTTCCGAGTCCCCAGCAGATCTTCTCATATTTGAGAAAACCTTGCCTTTGGGGGGTTTAGGTACATATACCCCAACAGGTTGAGGTATATCCGTCAATTCATGATTAATAACTTCCTGAACAAACCTGGGGTACATGAAGAAACTCTTTTTGTCTCCCATGTTTGATACAAGATCACTGAAAATCATTTGTGAAAAATTGTACCTTCTGGCAGTGGCCAAACAGACCAAAGCATAAGCAATGGGACTGCTGAACTCACTCCATCCAGTAGTCTTTTTAGAGATGCAGTGCATCAAGGTATGAACAAAAAAATGCCATTGGGGTGAGAATTTAGCTTTTGAAAACTTAAACACTCCCAACGGGCCTCTATACCCCATTCTTGCAAGGGAAGAGAACAGTTCATCATTTGGGATAGAAGTTATACCAGAGGCATCGTCTAGACATAGACTGATGCGAATAACTTCTTCAGTAACTGTTAAGGGTTGGTCACACACCCTTGTCTTGATCATCTGCACACCATTCTCAGCAACAATGGTGGCATTAGCCCAGAACTGCCATTGATGCTCGATATAGATTGTAGGAGCAACTGTAAGAGCATGAGCAATATGGCTTGTCTTGAGGAAATCCAAAATCTGGTGAAATCCTGCAGCTTGCTTTGGCTTTTGTAGCATCGCGATCTCATTGTGCTCGTCGATGAATGCCATGGATGCCATTGAACAGGGATGTTCTTGCCTGAAATACTTGGTACTTGAGAGAAAAAGGTTTAGAGCGCAAGTGAACAATATGCAAAGAGTCGTTATGAACGTTTAGGCGGGCAAAGGGTATTTATAGTATTCGGGACATAAGCAGTATTAACCTAGAGCAGTATTAACGGACAAGCAGTATTAACCACGAGCTGTATTAACTACTAGCAGTATTAACGAACTAGCAGTATTAACTGCGAGCTGTATTAACTGCGAGCAGTATTAACTAACTAGCAGTATTAACTGCGAGCAGTATTAACTAACTAGCAGTATTAACTAACTAGCAGTATTAACTGCGAGCAGTATTAACTACGACCAGTATTAACTACCTAGCAGTATTAACTGCGAGCAGTATTAACTAACTAGCAGTATTAACTGCGAGCAGTATTAATCTCTAGCAGTATTAACCAGCTAGCAGTATTAACTGACTAGCAGTATTAACCACTAGCAGTATTAACCATACTTACTCTTTGAAGCTTAGGCTGAATTGAGTACTGCTATGTATGCCCTGCAAAGGAGGATTAGTAACACCAAGAAACTATAATATTCATATATTTAACCACTTTTTGAGAGAATGCTTATTCAGAGTTGATCATTCCCACACTTGTTACCAAGAAAGTGAATTTACCCACATCAAAAGCTTTGGTGAATAGATCAGCAAACTGGTTTTCAGTATGAACTTTTACAACTTGACCAAGTTTCTTTTCATTACAGTCTCTTGTGAAGTGATACCTGATCTCAATGTGCTTTGTCTTAGAGTGCTTGACAGGATTATTTACAATGCTGATAGCACTGCTATTATCAATAAAAATGGGAGTCTGTAGAAAGGTTACCCCATAGTCCAACATTTGATTCTGAATCCATAATACCTGAGCACAGCAACTTGCAGCTGCTATGTACTCTGCTTCTGTTGTAGATGTGGACACTGTGGTTTGTTTCTTGCACTGGCATGAAACTAGTTTAGCCCCCAAGAACTGACATCCTCCAGAAGTAGATTTTTTGTCCAAGTTTGCCCCACCTAGATCACTGTCTGAGTATGCTATTAGGTCAAAGGGTGAGTCATGAGGATACCAAAGTCCCAATCTGGGTTACCCTTTGAGATATCTGAATATCCTCTTAACAGCTTGAAAGTGAGATTGCTTTGGTCTAACTTGGAATCTTGCACAAACACAGACTGGAAACATTATATCAGGCCTTGATGCTGTGAGATACATGAGAGAGCCAATCATGGATCTATAATGATGCACATCCATATCCTCCCCCTCAAGATCTGCTGTTATCTGCTTGTGTGTCTCCATAGGTGTGCTAGCAGGTTTTGAATCTGAGAAACCAAACTTGGTTAGAATGTCCTGCACATACTTGGATTGACAGATGAAGATGCCATCTGACTTCTGTTGAACTTGGAGTCCAAGAAAGAAAGTGAGTTCCCCCATGGAACTCATTTTGAATCTTTGATGCATTAGATCCTCAAACTCCTTGCACATGTTGTCTCTTGTAGATCCAAAGATAATGTCATCGACATAGATTTGGACCAGCAAGATATCCTTCTTCTTTCTCTTGATAAATAGAGTCTTATCAATGACTCCTCTTTCAAAGCCATTTTCCAAGAGATAGGATGACAGAGTGTCATACCATGCTCTTGGAGCTTGATGCAGTCCATAAAGAGCTTTCTTCAATTTGTATACCCTGTCTGGATAACTTGGGTTTTCAAACCCTGGTGGTTGACAGACATATACCTCTTCTTCAATTGAGCCATAGAGAAAATCACTTTTTACATCCATTTGATAGACTTTGAATTTCATGTAAGAAGCATAGGCTAGGAATAATCTGATTGTTTCTATGCTAGCCACAGGTGCAAAAACTTCTTCATAATCTATACCCTCTTCTTGAGTATACCCTTGAGCCACCAGCCTTGCTTTGTTCCTTATGACAATTCCTCTTTCATCTCTTTTGTTTCTAAAGATCCACTTTGTGCCAATTGCTCTGTGACCTTTAGGAAGGTCTACTAGATCCCATACATCTTGTAGCTTGAACTGTAACAGTTCTTCTTGCATTGCTTCTATCCAGCTGGATTCTTTCATTGCATCATGTGCCTTTTTAGGCTCAAGCTGGGATAGAAAGCAAGAAAGCACTGTATGTTGTTGATCTTGCATTTCTTGAAGTCTGCTTTGATGTCTAGTCATCATAGGAGAGGATATATTTCCTATTACCAGCTGTGGAGGATGATTCTTTTGAACTCTGGTGTTATGACTAGGTTCTTCATTAAGTCCAGCCTCTAGATTAGAGTCATTCAACTCAACTGAAAGGTTTTCAGCAGCCACTTCTGATTCTTTATTTTCTTGAGTCTCCTCATCTCTACTTTCTTCTTCACTCTGACTTGGTCCAGTGGATGGTTCATTTTCACAGTCTTCAGAGGAATTCACTGTGGGTATGGGAAAGATCACAGATCTAGATATACTTTCTTGAACTTGTGAATTCCCTGATCCTCCACATCCTGAACCTGCATACTCATCACTATTGAAACCAAAGGAGTTAGTGAGTGAATCAATGTCAAATAGCCACTGAGGACCAGACCCAATAGGATTTGGTGTGTTCTCATTGCATTTGACATTGTCACTTTCTTCAATTATTCTAGAAGAAGAATTAAACACTCTGTAGGCCTTACTCTGAGATGAGTAACCAACAAGAAATCCATCATCTGCTTTGCTATCAAACTTACCTAAGTGAGATTTGGTATTAAGAATTGTACAAGGACACCCAAAAGGTTTGAAAAATCCAATGAAAGGTTTTCTTTTATTTAAAAGCTCATATGGTGTCTTGTTCTTTGGCTTAACTACTAGAACTCTGTTTTGTACATAACAGGCAGTATTAACTGCTTCAGCCCAGAAGGTAATTGGCAGTTTTGAATCAGCCAACAGAGATCTAGCAGCCTCTATTAGTGTCCTATTTCTCCTTTCAGCAACACCATTCTGTTGAGGAGTCCTAGGAGCACTATACTGTCTCTCAATGCCTTTTTCTTCACAAAAGGTGTTTAGATCCAGATTTTTGAATTCAGTCCCATTATCTTATCTAATGACTTTTACTTTTTGATTAGTTTGGTTTTCAATTCTTAGGATAAAGGATTTGATCAGTCCACTTGTCTCATCCTTAGTCCTTAGAAAATATACCCAGGTAAATCTAGAGTAATCATCAACAATAACCAAGCAGTAAGATTTCTTGCCTATACTCATAACATTTGTAGGACCAAACAGATCCATGTGCAATAACTGGAGACAAGAAGAAATTGAATTTATCTCTTTGGTCTTATGAGAAGTTTTATGCTGTTTGCCTTTAAGACAAGCAACACAATGATCATCACATGAAAAGACTTTAGATGGTAAATCTCTTACAAGGTTGTTTTTAACAAGTTTGTTCATAGTCTTAAAATTCATGTGACACATCCTTCTGTGCCACAGAGAGGATTCATCTACAGAAGCTTTTGAAACAAGACAATTTAGAGATGAATCACTATCAACATTGTTCATATCTAGACAGTAAACATTGTCCTTTCTTGGAGTTGTAAGTAGTATCATGCTTTCATCAACTACCTTGAACCCTGGAGCAAGGATCATACACTCAGTATTTGTAAATAATATACTATGTTGTTTGTCACATACCTGTGATACACTTAACAGGTTATACTTCAATTGATGAACATAGTAGACATCCTCAAATGTCATCTTACCTTTGGTGACATTACCTTTTCCACTTATCTTACCACCAGTAAGATTATCTCCAAATGCAACATGTCCTCCATTGATATGCTTGAAATCCTGAAGACATGACATGTTGCCTGTCATGTGCCTAGAGCAACCACTATCCACATGCCATATGCTCCTTCCCTTGAGCTGTTGGTTGCCCTGCACATAAGATAGATCAGTTAGTATGAATTAGGAACCCAAGCCAAAGTGGTCTTGGGTACCCCTTTCTCATCAAAATACTTGCATTCTTTCTTGACAAGATTTTTGAATTTTAACTCCTCATTTTTGGAGTACTTTGTCCCAATAATAGGCTTGGAAACATTTGTGCTAGAAACAGTACTGGTTTTAGAGGTACTAACTGCCTTAGCAGCACTTGCATGCTTAGCAGTACTAACCTTGTTAGCAGTAGTAACTGTGTTAGCAGCAGTAACTGTGTTGGCAGTATTAACCTTTGAAGAGGTACTAACTGTATTAGCAGCATTAATGTTTTCAGCAGTGCTAACACAGGTAGCAGCAGTAACACTTCCAGCAGCACTAACCCTGTCAGCAGTACTAACAGTTTTAGTGCTTTTGGGCACCCACATTTTAATACTTTCTTTTAAAAACTTTTTCTTTATGGGGCCTTTCTTTTCACCATGTTTCTTTCCAGCCTTCCTATTACCAACAGGTTTTTGCACAAATCTTTGAAAGGTCATCTGTTGATTAATAGGGTTAAAGAAGCAATATTTAGCCAAATGATTTAACTTGCCACATATGAAGATAGGTTTTGGTCTATTGATTTTACTCAGATCAACTCCTTGCTTCTGAGCCCATTGATTATTCCAGTTTCTTTGATTTCCTCTTTTTAAACCAGAATTTAGGCTCTTGGCTTTACTGCAATCACACTGTTTACAAGATCCAGGATTCACAACTATGGTTTGTTTGTAATGAACCTTGTTATCTTTTCCTTTGGTCTTCTCTATCTCCTTGGACTTGATCCAGATTTTCCCACATCCCTCATTGGTGATAATGTTGTTTTCTAATGGGATCTCTTTACTCACATCATTATCTCTATTCTCACTGGCTTCTTTCTCAGTTAAATCCTTAATTACTACTTCATCCAAAGGATCTATCTTAAAGGCTTTCTCAGATAAGTCCTTTTTCTCCTTGGTTTCTAACAAGTCTGAAGTAGGAGAGATATAATTATTGTTGTAAGGAGGAGGTGTACTGTTGTATCCAATACCAGGCTTCATCTTATCATGAATCTGAGCCTTTAGAAGAGAATCCATTGCTTTTGAAGCATATGAAAACTTTTCTATGTCAAGTTTAACTTTAGACAGTTCCTCCTTCAGCCTATCACTCTCTTCTAAGGATTTAGACAGTTTGGTTTCTAACTCATTCTTTTCCCACTTCCAATAGTTAGTGTCATAGGAGTGTTGAAGTTCATTATCTTGAAAGCCTTTGATTTGCTCTTCAAATCTTTCTACTATTAACACATAATCTCTTCTATCCTTTTCTAATCTTTTGAGGTCATCACACATACTTTGATTGTGATCCCTGTATCTTTTGACAGTGTCAATGCAAGATTTAGTGCAAAGATTAGAAATCACCTCAGACAGAAGATCTGACACTCCTGCCATAAGAGCTTGATTCTGAATGGCTTCCTCAGCTTGATCACTCCAGTCAAATCCCATTCCTTGTTGAGAAACAAGGGCTTGAGCAGGATTCTTGTTCTGAGTGTAGCCTCCATTCTGAGTTTGTTGGTGGTTGTTGTTTGGAACAACACTCCTGCATTCTCTAGCAAAGTGTCCTTTCATGTGACACTTATAACATTCCACCTTGGTCTTGTCAAAACCAGCTCCATCTTCTCTTCTTTGAGAGAAGTTATTCCTTCCTGTTCTTTTAATGAACTTCTTCACCCTCATGGATAGCATGGCCATCTGCCATTTGATATCCATCTCCTCCAGGTCATCAGGGTGAAGTTGATCCAGATCATCATTGATCAATGAATTGTTACTATGACTGGACAAAAAGGCTTCAAAGATTGTTTCAGTTCCTTTTTCTGAACTTGCTCCACTAGCAGTACTAACTGCTTCAGGGATGGCAGTAGTATCAGTGGCTGCTGAAAGAAGTGCAGAATTGTGGACATAACCAGTAGGCTTCTTCTTGATCTCTACCTCAATTTCAAAAACTCTTAGATCATTGTATAGATCATCAAGTTCTTTCTCTTCCAGATTGTCACTCTGCCTATATGAGACAGTGTACATAGTCCATTCATCCCCAAGAGATCTGAGGAACTTTTTGTTGATGTCATCTTGATCTATCTTCACTCCTACAGTAGCCAGTTCACCAATGAGCTTGTTGAACCTATCAAAAGTTTGACTCATAGACTCATTCTTTGAGGAAGTAAAGTTCTCATATTGCTGCTTTAGAACATCTCTTTGATTTCTTTTGATGCTCTTAGTTCTAGCAAATCTTTTCTCTAGAGCATTCCAGAGAATTTGAGCATCAGTGAAGTTGCAAAATTGATGCTGATATTCATTGGGGATGGCCAAGAGCAGAGTGCTCAAGGCCTTCATCTCTGTCTGTCTGATCTTCCTTTCACCATCTGTCTTTGGTGGAGGTCTTTTCCCATCTGGTCCTATCCTTCCAGCTTCAGAAGGACCATTCTCAATCATATCCCACATTGAGTAGTCAGTGAGAAGAATATATTGTCTGATTCTGATCTTCCACATGTCAAACTCACTAGGTTTGAGCATTGGAACCTTGGAGACCAAAGTGCTGCTTGATTCTGTAAGATTTTCCATGATAAATAGATGTTTCTGAGAGAGTTTAGCTCTGATACCACTTGTCAGGATCGAATTCTCAACAAGAATTAATTCTCAGAAACAATATCAAAGGAGTTTGTGGAATAACACTTTGATATTCAATGAAACAGGAAATATGAAGAACAAACTGTAAACTTGTATTGAATGCTTTGAAGTTACAAGATTACACACGCAACCTCAATATTGATGAACAGGCTCACCAATACGAATTCTACTTCTCTAGAATTAGGATCTATGCCTTGAGGTTGTTTTTCTCTCTATCTTTTTAATGAATAATTATCAAAAGTATTTCTATCTGTTCTATACATTCTATTCATATACTAATCAAAAGATAATTACAATAAATAAACAAATCTTCAGTATATCTTCCATGTATATCTCTAAGCTTCCATGTATATCTTCAGTCCATCCAGCTGTTTATTCTTTCCATTCGGATCTCTTAAGCAGCACTAACTATGCTCAGCAGCATTAACTTCTTCTAGCAGCATTAACTACTAAGCATCACTAACTACTAGCAGTACTAACTAGCTAAGCAGTACTAACTTTGTTTAAGCAGCACTAACTTTGACTAGTAGTATTAATTCTACTAGCAGTAGTAATACTCAGCAGTATTAACCTTGAACTCTTCTAGCAGTATTAACTCTGAACCAACAACATTAAAGTATTAACCTTGAAGTCTTCTAGCAGTTTTAACTCTGAACCAGCAGCATTAACCATACTTGATCTTTTCTTTAGTTCCCAACACTAAATCATTTTCTAGTTCTGATTGTAATAAAAAGACTACTAGTGAAGATGATTTGATTGTGAATGTTGCTGCTTCTAAAAATAAACTTGTTGATTCTCGCAAGAAATATTCAATAGGACAATTATTCCTGTTATCTCCTTCTGCTATAAAGTTTTCAAATTATGATAGATATGATAATGCTTCTCGAAAATATTCTGATGTTTGGTTTAGAAATTATCATGCAAATTCTAATAATTCTAATTCTTCATATGGTTTTCAAAATCAAAGGAAGCCCAAATTTAAATGGGTACCAAAATCATGTGCTAACATTGTAGGTCCCATTTATAACTGGGTATCTAAACCTCATGTTTTCTGATTTCTCTTGTGTAGACCCGTCATATGTGGTACTTGGATAGCGAATGTTCCAAGAATATGATAGGGCAGAAAAGTCTGTTGACTAACTTTACAGAAAAATACTGCGGAACAGTTCGATTTGGTAACATCAGTTTTCACCAATTTTGGGGTATGGTGATGTGATACACGACAACGTAACGATTAAGAAGGTGAGTTACGTAGAAGGATTAGAACACAACCTTTTCAGTATTGTCCAGTTCTGTGACAAAGATTTAGAGGTAAATTTCATGGCCAAGAGTTGTTCGGTACGCACTGAAGAAGGTAGAGAACTCTTGGTCGGCATTCGCAAGTCAAACCTCTACACCGTTAACTTGACAAAGGTCCAGACTGACAATCAAGTGTGTCTACTCTCAAAAGCCTCGATGCAACAAAGCTGGCTATGGCATCGACGACTCTCTCACCTCAACTTTTGGTACATCAATAAACTGGTCAGTAGAAAGCTAGTGAAAGTACTTCATGAGCTCAAGTACGAAAAAGAACACTTGTGTTCAGCATGTGAAAAAGAGAAGATAAAGAGATCTCCACACAAACCGAAGCCTGAACCGAGTACCAACTCTCCTTTAGAGTTTTTGCATATGGATCTCTATGGTCCTATGAGAACGCAAAGCTTAGGCGGAAAGAAATACGTGTTAGTTATTGTGGACGATTATTCGCGATACACTTGGGTCAAATTTCTAAGGTCTAAAGATGAGACGCCCGATGTTCTCATTATATTTCTAAAGATGATCCAGGTGAATCTGCAGAAACCATTCAAGCTTCTCCAAACCGACAACGGCACAAAGTTTAAGAACAAAACAGTTAAAGAATATCTCCAATCGGTCGGGATAACACATCAATAATCTGTTGCACGTACGCCTGAACAGAATGGAGTAGTAGAAAAGCGAAACCATACGCTAGTCGAGGCTGCTCGCACTATGCTCCGTCATTCCGACTTACCTCTATTTCTTTGGGATGAAGTTGTGTCGACTGCGTGTTACACTCAAATCGGTCCATGATACACCGCAGATTTAAAAAGACTCTGTATGCATTGATCAACAACAGAACACCAACCATTAAATACTTTCATGTTTTTTGTTGTAAGTGTTTTGTGCTAAACGATAGAGAGAGTCCGAACAAGTTTAGCGCTAAGGCGGATGAGGGCATCTTTATCGGCTATTCTTATACATCTGCTGCATATTGAGTATACTTGAAAAAGTCAAAGACTATGTTCGAGAGCGTAAACGTTACATTTGATGTAGAGATGGCTTCTGAACACGACAGTTCAGAACCCGTGATAACAGGAGTACTGGCTTCTGGGCAAATTCGTTCAGAACCTGTACTTGCAAAGAACAAATCAGACGAAGATTCAACGTCTACTAATCATTTATCTGATTTAGATATTTTATTTGAACTGTTTTATGATGAATATCTTGGATCTAATGTGAATAAACATGTTTTGGTTGACAGGATTGAAGATTCAACGATTAATCATCCAACCACTTCAGATGTTTCTACTGAATCAAATCCCCTGATTCAACAAGATATTCCAGTACAAATGCCTACTCCAATAGTTGAAGTTGTATCTACTAATGATGAGTCAGAAGTTGTTGAGTCAGTAGGATGTGATGTAAGGAAAAATCAACAGACTAAACAAGTTGTACCTACTGAAGCTTTTGCACCAATTACATCAAGTGAATCCCTCCCTCATGATGTTCAAACTGAAGAACCTGAAAGTGGATTTTTAGATGACAACCATGATCATTCTTCATCTACTCCACTCCCTCATGAACATCGCTGGACCAAAGAGCACCCTCTTCCCCAAGTAATTGGAGATTTCAACAAGCCGGTGCAAACTAGGTCAACAACTTTGAATCAATGTATGCATGACTCATTCCTCAGCAAAATAGAGCCTACTCGATTATCAGAAGCTCTTGTTGATTCAGATTGGGTGTCTGCCATGCAAGAGGAGATAAACCAGTTTGAAGCCCTGAAGGTTTGGAGGCTAGTGCCAAAACCATAAGGAAAGACCGTGATTGGAACTAAATGGGTAAACAGGAAGGACGAAGGTGGTATTGTCATAAGGAACAAAGCAAGACTTGTTGCCAAGGGATATAGGCAAGAGGAAGGCATAGACTACGACGAGACGTATGCTCCAGTAGCGCGTATAGAGGCAATACGCATGTTTCTAGCCTACGCAGCTCACAAGAACTTCACCGTCTATCAAAGGGACGTGAAGACTGCCTTTCTGAATGGCATACTTAAGGAGGAAGTCTACGTCTCTCAACAAGAAGGGTTTGTAAATCCAGATAAGCCAAATCACGTCTACATCTTGGATAAAGCCTTGTATGGTCTGATACAAGCACCTCGCGCCTGGTATGATGTTCTATCTCAATTATTGGTCAAGTCAGATTTTTCAAAAGGTAAAGTCGATACCACTTTGTTTATTAAAAAGTAGAAAGATGATATTATTCTTATTTAAATATATGTAGATGATATTATATTTGGTTCTACAAATCCTAAGTACTGTTAGAACTTTTCAAATCTCTTGGTGTCACGTTTTCAGATGAGTATGATGGGAGAGATGAATACCTTTCTCGGATTATAAGTAAAACAATTTTCAACGGGGATTTTCATTAATCAATCTAAGTACATTTTTGATATTTTTCGGAAATTCAAAATGGAAAATTGCAAATCAATTGGAACCCCATTGGCACCAGGTACTAAGATTAATACTGAGCCTTTGGTAAAAGCTATTGATGTTAGGACTTATAGAGGTATGATAGGGTCTTTAATGTATCTTACTTCAAGTAGACCAAATATAATGTTTTCAACATGCTTGTGTGCAAGATATCAGGTTGACCCTAAAGAATCCCATTTGGCTGCTGTCAAATGGATTTTTAGATATCTGAAGGGGACTACAGATCTTGGTCTGTGGTATCCTAAAGATACAGGGTTTGAACTAACTTCTTATTCAGACGCAGATCATTCAGGGTGCATGTTGGACAGGAAGAGCACTTCAGGTCACATTCAATTTCTTGGAGACAAGATCGTTAGCTGGGCGCCAAAGAAACAATTATGTGTTTCCACATCGACTGCTGAAGCAGAATATGTAGTTGTTGCCAGTTGCTGCTCTCAGGTCTTGTGGATGCGAACACAACTTCGAGACTATGGACTCAAGCTTGATAAAATACCGATCTATTGTGACTCGAAGAGCGCTATCGCCATATCAGCTAATCCTGTGCACCACACTAAAATAAAGCACATTGATGTCAGGTATCATTTTATAAAAGATAATGTAGAAAAAGATACAATAGAACTTTAGTTTGTAAAAATTGATTACCAACTTGCAGATTTGTTTACCAAACCATTAGATGAAAAGAGATTCAATTTTCTTGTATCTCAGCTTGGTATGCTAAATCTCAAGGTCTAATCAGTAGTTACCTATTAAAGTTTCTTTTATTGTAATTTTTCATCATTCCTTTATCATTATTTCCGAATGATATATGCTCTTTAATTGTTTGTTCATGATCTCAGGGGGAGTGTGAGAAGTACTTCATAGATGATCATTGTTATTTTGAAGGGGAGCATATCTAATTTATGCATTTACTTATCTGTCAAATTTTAGTGACGCATGATTTTAGGGGGAGCTTTACAAGTCAAAGGAGTATGGCTATGACTTCTGATTATTTCAGATCAGAAATCGTACATTAAATTGTTTTACTTCTTTATGTCATTTTAATTTATGTGAATAAAGTTGCTTTGACTATGCCTCAAGACTTTTGCAGTTTGAGAGATGCTTACAAGATCATATCTTTATGACTTAAAGCTTCACTTCATGAGATGTAACATTGCTCGCAAAAGGTATATTTCCTTTTCTTCATATCACATATGGTTGAAAGAAGGACAACTTTCAATCATAGAAAACATTATTCTTAAATGTTCAAACCACTTCCCGATTCTTAAACAGATTTCATGAATTGGAAGTGTGATTTTTAAATGTTTTCAAGATCTATTTTGTGCTTCAATGCTTAACAAACCATGTGTTTCTAAAGATAGATACTTGCGTATTTTCTTGTCTATATACTTTCAAGTATTCACACACACCGGTTTAATTCTTTTGTTGATTAAGTTATCACCATGTCTCATATTGACCAATTTTTCGATGGTGATACACCCCGCTTATATTTCAGTGAATTTTTTTGCGTCATTTCAAGAATGTCTATATATTTGTTTCGTATAGACAATATCCATTTTTGTTGACCATAAGCCGTGATTGCTATATCATTTAATTCTGATCTTTTTTCATACAATGTCAGAATTTCAAACAAGTCTCTTGCATTCATGTTCATTCATTCAATATACTTGTTTGAAAATACTTCAATGTTTCAAATGCTCAAATCTTCATGATTATTTTTCTGAGCATACAAACATCTGACTTGTATTTGAGCTTTAACTGATAAAGTTAAATCATTTTGAGCAACACATGATTTCTAGGAAGATACGGGATCTTTGTGCTAGGACCTAAATGAAACTTCTATGGATTCACGTTAATCAGTGTTTCCTACCCAAGAAGTTAATCCTTAGTGATTGCGTGTGAGGAATCGAAAAGATATGAGTGTGGGATGTGTGATGAGGGAAAATGGAAAAGGGAGTTTGGTTAGATATAAGCTTAATGATAAAAAGAAAGAGGGTGAGAGATCAGAGTAAAAGAATATCAAACTTTGCACCAACTACTTTCTGAGTCGGGCAACCACATTACTAATGCTTCACAATTTTTCGTGAACATTATTGAAACAAGCAACTAGCCCATGCCAACTCTTGATTATAACCCCACTAGTCACTCATTTTCTTCTTAACAAGAAAATGTTTTATTTTTCAAAGGGGAAGCAACACATTTACTCTATGATTTCCATTTGGAAAATCTGGATATTGAAAAGAAGGAAGTATGCCCCACCTTCGCACTTCAATCATGCACATTGAGTATGTGTTTATCTACTGTTGTCTCAGTGGTTTCAACAATGTTGAGCCTACATAAGCAATCATTCGTGCTTAATTCTTTCTATCACTTGCACGAACACACAAAGAATTTGTTTCTTTGTCATAACGTTCATAGAAATTGCCTTTGTGTTGTTTCGATAATTGAATGGAATCCCTGGCGGAGTGAACATCAAAAAGCTTCTTTCCAATGTGTATTCGTTACACACAGTGACTTAGTGTTACTGACAGACATATTAACTGATTCATTTGTTGATTCAGGGGTTACATTCCAAATTTGTCTGGATTTGAAAAGATCTAGATGAATATCTTGGCAGATTGACGGTGAATCAGAGGCTCAGTTCAAAAGATCAACATGGTCAATACCATTTCTTGAAGAAAAGTTTTGATGAAATCGTTGCTCTATTCATCAAAAAGGGGGAGAACCTAAAGTTTGAAGAAATGTACATTACAAGTTTTATTTCAAGAGACGTTTGTAAGGGGAGAAGCGTTAACCATGAAATGGGAGAACACAAGTTCAGATAAAGTATTCTGAATATATGCCGAATTTAGAGAAATTTTCTTTGAAGATACTTTGCTAAAGCATTCTGAGCTAAATCTGGAGATAATTTATTTCCATCATCTGAAAAGAGATTTAGTAATGCTCTTGATTCAAAGGGGGATATTTTTAGATCACATATTTATTGGATTCAAGATCATCAATTTTGAAGATTGAAATCTGAAGTCAAAGCTGCAAAGTCAACTCTCATCAAATAGTCTAGGTTATTTTTGTAATAATTGTCAAAGTTTAACTTTCCTTCTATTTTGGGTATTTTAGTCTTTTTCCAAAAATAGGTATATGACCTATTGTGTGTACTAGGGTTGTGTAAGAAAGGGTGTGCCAAAAAAAAATATTATCAGCCGCCAAGTTAGAGAGAGAGAGAGCTTATAGAGAGAAAAACTTGTAATCTTTGATTGAGAAATCTAAAACAGGTTTGATTAATCTCTTGTTGTGTGATTATATCTTTTATTCTGATAAGAAACTTGATTTTCAGGGACAATCAATACAGACAAATGATTTCTTGTGTTTAAATTGTCAAGAAAATCATTGAGATACATGCTTTTAGGAAAAATACATGGGATTTAGTGTGAGTGCTTAAAAGAACTTTCATGGATTCACGATAACCAGTGTTTCCTACCCAGGAAGTATTCCTTGAGTGATTGAGGGGAGAGGGGTAAAAATATTGAGTGTTGGTGTGTGAAGACGTAAAATGGAAATGAGAGATTGGTTAGAAGTGAGCATAAAAGATTAAAAGAAAGAGGGTGAGAGAACATAGTAAAAGAATATCAGACTCTACACCATACTTCTTTCTGAGTCGGGCAACCAAATTACTGATTGGTTCACATTCTTTGGTGACCATCATTGAAAAAAGGCAGAGAGCCTATGTCATCTCTTGCATATAACCCCACCAGCTACTCATTCTTTTCTTAAAAAGAGAATGTTTCACATTTATTGGGGAAGCAACACATAATTTATTAATTCTTCATTTGGAAGATACTGATATTGAAATAGAAGGAAAGTTGCCCCACCTTCGACCCTTTCTCATGTACATTTGAGTCTGTGTATACCATTGTTGTCTAAATGGTTTACATACTTTGAGCCTTATGAAACACAATCATTGTGCTTAATTCTTTCATAACACAAGCACGAGCACGCAGAAAATTCGTTTTTCTGTCAGAACTTTCATAGAAAATGCCTTATATTTGTCAATGATTGAATGGAAGTTATGGGGAGTGAACATCAAACCAGCTACTTAAATTGTACATTCGTTGTACACAGTGGCTTTATGCTACTGACAGACATTTCTAACTGTTTCATATGTTGATTCAGGGTTACAACTTCTAGTTTGTCTGAATTTGAAAAGATTCAGATGAATACATTCATTAATTGACGGCTCATTCAAATCAGATGAATGATACTCTCATATCATTCATTTAGAGAGATTGTTCATATTTCACCAAAGGGTGAGATCATGAAGATTGTGCTTACTTGCTCATTTGGGGGAGATGTTCCAAAGACAGATCTAAACTTGAAAAGTTTTGATGATTTTGATTCTCACAATTCATCAAAAAGGGGGAGATGTATCAAAGTTCAAGTTCAGATGAAAAGTTGATATCATAATTGGGAAGATAAATCAGAGTTCAAGATCAGATGATTAAAATTTGTATCAAGAAAGAGTGACAATCTGATTTTCAAAGTCTGATTTTCAAAGTCTGGTTGAAAGCTGAAGTAAAGATTGTTGTAAAGAAGGAGATTGGATCAGCCGCTAAAATGGGATCTTTTAAGATATATGAAAAGCTAAAAAGAGAGAGTTACTTCAAAGATGAAGAATATCAAAGTTTCAAAGTTTGTTGAAAGTGTCAAAGATTTGAAGATTTTGTCAAAGTTTGTTGTAAATAAAGGGGGAAAATAAAGATTCAGCTAAAATTGTCAAAGGTTTCAAGAGTTTAAAAGTTTCAGAGCTGAAGATCTTTTTGAAGATAAGAAGACCTGAAGATTATTGTCAAATTTTTTTTAATCTTGAATCCAAATGTGGAGATTGTTAGACTAGAATTGTATTCAAGATTAAAAGGAAGGGTCAAAAGTGTAAATGTTAGAAAGCTTGTGTGTGTATCTTGTAATAGTTAGAGTGTTGACTTTTCAAAGGTCATGTTGACCAAGTATATAAGCAAAGTCTAGGTGTTAGAATCTGTAAGATTAGCAAGCGCAGACTGGTAAGATATTACATTGTGAGAAAATACACACATAAGCACACAAAGAGATTTATTGACATATCCATTAAATAGGGATATGACTAGATGTAATTGTGTTGTTCTTAATTTGTATGTTAATTGAATGCTAGTATATTGGGTCACATTTACAGACATCAAGATGGAGGATTTCTGAGTTTTTATCAAGGATACTTAAATGATGATATTCATTCGAGGGGGAGCTTACAGGTATATTTTCTTTACCTTAACCTTTATCACTTGTTGAAAGATGAACAACTTTCACTTGTGCAAAATGGTTTCTTAAATGTTCAAATCACTTCGCGTTCTCAAATGTTTTATGAATTTCGAAGTGCGATTTTAAATGATTTTCATATGGTTACTTTAATGCATACCTGGCCGTGTGTTTCTAATGACAAATACTTGTGTAATTGTCATGTCTATATACTGTCAAGTATTCATACACACATCGGTTTAGTACATTTTTTTTGACTTTGTTATTACCATGTATCAAATGTTTAATCTTTCTATGGTAATACACCCGGTTGTATTCACTGTTGTTTGAATCAAACGTCATTTCATTATTATATGTGCATTCATTGATAAAATGTTTATATATTGTTCATATAAACAACATTCGTCTTTGATTTCCCAAAAAAAAAATTCTTCATGAATTTTGATATGATCTTAATCATTGTTAGATTCTCAAAACATTTCTATTGTTTTATGATTATTCATTCATATAAAGTTTTGAGAAATCTTAAATGCTTAAAATGCTCAAATTTCATTATTATCTTTATGAGCATACATACATTGACAAATGATTTATTGTGCTTTAATGTCAAGAAAATTATTGAGATACATATACTTTTAAGAAAATACATGGGATTCAGTGTGAGAGCTTAACAGAACTTCCATGTATTCACGATAACCAGTGTTTCCTACCCAGGAAGTATTTCCTGAGTGATTGAGGGGAGAGGGGTAAAAAGATTGAGTGTTGGTGTGCGAAGAGGTAAAATGAAAATGAGAGATTGTTTAGATGTGAGCTTAAATGTTTTAAAAGAATGAGGGTGAGAGAACAGAGTAAAAGAATATCAGACTCTGCACCAAACTTCTTTCTGAGTCGGGCAGCCACATAAATTGTTGTTTCACAATTCTTTGTGAACAACAATGAAAAAGGCACCTAGCCCATGCCATCTCTTGCATACAACCCCACCAGCTACTAATTGTTTTCTCAAAAAGAGAATGTTTCACATTTTCTGGGGATGCAGCACATACGCTATTGGTTCTTCATTCGGAAGATACTAATATTGAAATATAAGGAAAGTTGCCCCACCTTCGACCCTTCATCATGCACAATTGACTCTATGTATTATCATTGTTGTCTCATTGGTTTACAGTAATTTGAGCCTAAACAACAATCATTGTGCTAATTTTTTCATAACACATGCACGAACACATAGAAAATTTGTTTTTCTGTCAGAACATTCATAGAAAATAGCTTGTGTTTTTCACTAATTGAATGGAAGTCCTGGGGAGTGAACATCACTTCAAGCTCCTTAAATTGTACATTCGTTGTACACAGTAGCTTTGTGCTACTAATAGGCATTCCTAATTGTTTCATATGTTGATTCAGGGTTACCACTACCAATTTGTTTGAATTTGAAAAAATTCAGATGAATACATTCATGAATTGACGACTCATTTAGATCAGATGAACGATTCTCTCATATCATTTATTGGGAGAGATTGTAAGTTTTCCTATCTGGGGGAAGATTGATCATTTCTTGTCAAAGGGAGAGATTGAAGATCATGAAGATTTTGCTTATTTGATTATTTGGGTAAGTTGATTCAAAGACTGAGCTGATCTTGAACAAGTTTTAATGATTTTGATTCTCACAATTCATTAAAAAGGGGTAGATGAATCAGAGTTTAAGTTCAGATGATTAAAAGTTTGTTGTTCTAAAGAGATATGATATTGTTGTAAACAAAGGGGGAGATTGAAGATGTTTGAAAAGCCAAAAAGGGAGATTTATTTCAATGTTGAAGAATGTCAAAGCTTCAATGTCTGTTGAAAGTGTCAAAGATTTGAAGAATTCATCAAAGTCTGAATTTCAAGAAAGTTGATGTTTAAAGAAAAGATTGACTTTTTAAAGCTTCTAAAAGCTAATCCAAAGGGGGAGATTCATTTAAAGTGCTTTCAAAAAGTTTCTACAAATCAAAGGTGTCAGAGTTTAAAGCTACTAAAGATCATTTGCTGAAGATTATTCTAAAGATAAGAAGACCTGAAGATTAATGTCAAAAAAAAATTTAATCTTGAATCCAAAAGGGGAGATTGTTAGAAAAAAATTGTATTCAAGATTAAAAGTGAGGGTCTATCATGTAAATGTTGTATAGGTCAAGTGTTTGTGTTGTAAAGTCAACTCAAGTTGACTTAGTATAAATAGATTAGTTTCTTTGTAATCTTTAGAACATACGCTCATTGTAGAAACACAAGTCTTGCACATTAGAGAGAACACAGTGAGATCTGTGACACGTAGACTTGTGACTATATTCTAATGTTGTGATTTCAATATGTCAGTCCACAATGTTTATCAAGTTTATAGATTAACAACACATTAACGATTACCAACCTGTATTGATTAATAGAAATGGTTACAAGGTTGATCTTTGAAGCTCTCGTGTGTGTTCTCTGTTTTTACAACTTTAAGTGTGTGTGTTTTTGTGTGTTCTAATTATCTTGAGTATTGGACACACTTGCTTCACCTAACATACATAATATCTAATAACTAATAACTAAAGTAATATCTAGATATTATCTAGATATTATTACTAACTAAATCTAATATCTAACTTATACTATAACTTAGATATTTAACAATCAATCTAATATCTAACATAATTAGATATTTAAACTAAGTTAAACTAAATACTAAAATTACAATAAACAATAATTTACTTCGACATTTATTACAAACGACATTAGACTTTAATATCGAGAGTCGACTTTTTGGCATTAGCTTCAGCTTGGATCTTCAGATTGGATGATCTTGAATCCAATAGATATGTGATCTAACAATCTCCCCCTTTGGATCAAGATCATTACTAAAAAGATTTTAGCAATTCAGTCTTCTTCTTCAGCTCAGAAGATGCAATCTCTTTCTCTAGCTCTGAAATCAGCATGCCTTCAGAATACTTGCTTTTGAAGAGTTTAATCTTGGACGTGATTCTTGAAACATGTGATCTTTGCCATTTCTTGTGTAGTCAATCTCCCCCTTTTTGATGAAAAGTGCAACGACTTCATCAAAACTTTTTGTTGACAAGAAATGACTTGCTTATAGAGCCCCTGATTTGTCAATTCATAAGATATTCATCCAGATCTTTGCAAATCTGGACAAAGTAGTCGTGTAACACTTGAATCAACTAATGAATCAGTTAACACGCCTGTCAGTAACACTAAGTCAGTGTGTGTAACAAATACACATTGGAAAGGAGTTGTTTGATGTTGACTCCCCCAGGGCTTCCATTTAATCATCGAAACACCACAAAGGTAATTTCCAAAACGTTATGAGAAAGAAACTAATTCCTTGTGTGTTTGTGCTTGTGTTGAAAGAATTAAGCACTTGATGATTGCTTATACGCTCAAAATTTGTGTAAACCACTGAGACAACAATAAGTTAAACACAGACTCAATGTGCATGATTGAAGTGCGAAGGTGGGGCACACATACTTCTTTTCAATATCCAGATTTTCCAAATGAAAATCAGATAGCAAATGTGTTGCATCCACTTAGAAAATGAGTAGATGGTGAGGTTTGATCAAGTGTTGGCATGGGCTAGTTGCTTGTTTCAATAATGTTCACCAAAGAGTTCTGAAACACTAGTAATATGGCTGTCCGACTCAGAAAAAGTTGGTGCAGAGTTGTGATATTCTTTTAACTCTGTTCTCGCACCCTCTTTCTTTTAAACATTTAGCTCACTGCTAACCGAACTCTCTTTTTCATGATAGATCATTATCCAATGCACACTCATTTCGTTTGACTCTTCACACGCAATCACTATGGATTAACTTCATCGGTAGAAATCACTGGTTAACGTGATTCCACAGAAGTTGTGTTAATTCCTAGCACATTGATCCCATGTTTTCCTATGAAGCATATAATGCTCAAAATGGTTTTAACTTAACAGTTAAAGATCAATTAAATAAGAAAACATTGAAAATCACACTTCCGAATTATAAAATCTGGTTGAAGAATCGGGAAGTGATTTGAACGTTTTAGAACGATGTTTTCAATGATTGAAAGTTGTCCTTCTTTCAACCATATATGAGATTAAGATAAAGGATAATACCTGAACGTATAATCTTACATCTCATGAAGCTAAGCTTAAAGTCATAAAGATATGATCTTTTAAGCTTCTCTCAAACTTCTGCAAAAGTCTTAAGTTAAGTCAAAGCAAATTTATTCACTTAAATTGAAAAGACAAAAAGTAGTAAAACTATTAAAGTATGAGTTCTGATTAGAAATAATCAGAAGTCATTACCTTTTTACTCCCCCTGAAATTATGCATTAGTACATTATCAGTTGTAAAAGATATGCATAAAGTTTCAGAAAATATATGTACTCCCCCTTGAAGGTTGATTTCCTCATTCAAGTATTGGAGTACAAACTCTTTTCAGCACGGAGTAAGGTCTTTTGATCTTTGAAGTGCGGGTCTTGAACTGTCGTGTTCAAAAGCCTTTCTTCTCCTACTCACCCTTGACAGTAGGTGCCTGCAACGCAGGTTTAGTTTTCTTTGGGTCCATGAGTGTTAGTTGCAGTTCCTATGGAGGTTACTGAGTAAGAACCGTACCAGTAATGGTCACTAGTCTTGTGAACAGGATCATGTGTACGACAGTAAGAACAATAGAAATTCTTACCTGACAAACTGATTAATTTATCTCTCGTGTAGACAAAATCAGGTTTACCTTTCAGCGCATTGTTCTTCTTGGCATTATGTGTATGTACACATGAGTCTTTACTTTTTAGCTCATCTTTAACTGGTTTCCTGTTCCTGACCAGTTCAGCTTCTTCCTGGAAGCTTCTTATCCTTCTTTGATGTATACCTGAACTATCTCTATTCTTGTCATAGAAAAGATTAGTAGAATGAATCTGATTAGAAGATTTAACTGACCTTCTGAATAGAGCAGTTTTCTGATGTGAGCTTGCGGTTGGTTTGTTAGAACCAACTGAATTATTTCTAGGTGAGTGGATTTTTGACTCTGGAGTCGTTCGCTCAGTCACCACCACCATCTTTGAAATAATATCTTGAAGCTCTTTTACCTTTGAAGAATAACTCTCTCTTTCTTTGATAAGGAGATCAATCTTCGTCTCAAACCCAGACTTCTTTTTCTTCTCTGTCAGTACACTCTTAGATAATTCAGATAGTTTTGCATTCAGCTTCCTAATAGCAGCTTCAAGGATGCTTCTTTCTTCTTCGAATCACTTCTTAGCACCCTTCTGATCATTTGCCTTCCTCTCCTTGGCAAACTGGTCTCTTTCCAATATGATTACTTTCTCAAAGTCTTCAACTTTTTGAGAAAGCTTTAAACTTTGAAGCTCAATCATCTTCTTCTCCTCTACACCCTTCTTTGACAGATCTGAGAACTACTTTTCAAACTCAGATACTTTCTTTTGAAGCTCAGTGTTTGCACTCTCCAAATCTTTAAATTTCTTCTCGTTGCTCGCAACAGACTCTTTCTTCTGTATTTAAGCTTCAAGACCAGAAATATTTCCTTTTAGCTCATTATTCTCGGCTTCAAAACCTTAACTTTTGATGACATTACTTATCCTGTCATACACTTCTCAATATGTTCCCATATCAGCTTTCCTGTAGCCCTTTCGCGATCTAATTTTAGAAAAATCTCTTTTGAAATCTCTTCAGTCATTCCATTCAATAGAAAAGATCGGGCTAACTGGTCAACTTCATGTCTTTTTTTCTGCTCATCAGTGTATTGAACAAGACTTAATTGAAGCTGAATTTTTATTATTTCTCCATTCTCCTTCTTATGAGTAGAAGGTTTTGATGGAACTGTCATTATTCCTTCCCTCAGAGATTTTCTAATTAAATCCTTCATTTCATGTCTTTCAATGAAATCTATGAACCGACTTTTCCACTGATCAAAGTCTCCCCTGAACAGTATTGGTGGCTGGGAGTCGGTTCCAATAGCGAGGGCTTCTCTGGATGACATCCTGAATAAATAGATTCAAGTCTTGAATTGGCGCAAAGAGAGGTTTGTTTGAGAGGTAGAGCATTGCGTTTCAAGAGGCTTGCGCAAGATGAGGTTTGCGTGAAGAGTGAGTAGCGCAAACTGAAGTTTGCATTTCAAGTTGATCACGCGAAGTGAAGCTTTGTGTTTCAAAAGGTTGGTGCAAACGTGACTTGAGCTTTTCGTGAAGACTTGATCACGCGAACTGAGGTTTGCGTGATGTGTTGGTAGCGAGAGTTGAGATTTGCGTTTACTTGTTGTTGCGAGAAGTGAGGTTCGCGTGACAAGAGTGTAGCGAGAGTTGAGGTTTGCGTTTCAAGTGAGTCGCGAAAATTGATGTTCACGTGAGCCGTTGGTCGCGAGAAGTGAGCTTTGCATGAGCTTTGAGTTGCGCAAAGTGGGCTTTGCGTGAGTAGAGTGTTGCGCAAAGTAGACTTTGCATGATACGTTGGTTGCGCATAGTGGGCTTTGTGTGATCTTTGAGTTGCGCAAAGTGGGCTTTGCGTGAGTAGAGTGTTACGCAAAGTAGACTTTGTGTGATACGTTGGTTGCGCAAAGTGGGCTTTGCGTGATCAGTGTGTTGCGTAGAGTGTGTCACGCACGGTGGTCTTTACGTGAGTTCTTCCCTGTGTTTGCGTGATTTCGTCCTGTACTTCGAAAATCAACTGAAAACTTGTTTCTATGTCAATTAGCAGTACCAAACACTACCAATATGACTAAAAACACCTCTAGTACTAATTGTGACCACTTGATCTCGATAAAAAAAAATACTTTTTCGAAGATAAAATTGATGGCACAGTAACTTTTTCAAACTCGAACTCAAACACAAAAATCGCAAAATGGAACTCGATTTAAGCTATTAATTGAAATAAAACAACAACAACTTGATCGATTTTAACACCTAAAACACTCAAAATCTCGAAAAAGATTTTGAATCACTTATCAGGCTCTGATACCAATTGTCGGTCCACAATGTTTATCCAGTTTTTTAGATTAACAACACATTAACGATTACCAACCTATATTGATTTATAGAAATGGTTACACGGTTGATCTTTGAAGCTCTCATGTGTGTTCTCTGTTTTTACACCTTTAAGTGTGTGTTTTTGTGTGTTCTGATTATCTTGAGTATTGGACACACTTGCTTCACCTAACATACATAATATCTAATATCTAATAACTAAAGTAATATCTAGATATTATCTAGATATTATCTAGATATTATTACTAACTAAATCTATTATCTAACTTATAATATACCTTAGATATTTAACAATCAATCTAATATCTAACATAATTAGATATTTAAACTAAGTTAAACTAAATACTAAAATTACAATAAACAATAATTTACTTCGACATTTATTACAAACGACATTAGACTTTAATATCGAGAGTCGACTTTCTGGCATTAGCTTCAGCTTGGATCTTCAGATTGGATGATCTTGAATCCAATAGATATGTGATCTAACACAATACAAATTGCATTTTTATAATCTGTGTCGTGAATTATATTGCTAGAAACTGGGTCACAAATTCCTCCAGTTGTTTTACAGCAATACGCGGACAAAACTTCTCGTTAAATAGTACCTTAAATTCTTCCCACGTCATTCTTGCCACTACCTCATTGCCTTTTAAGTTAGAGACTACTTCCCACCAAGAAAGGGCTTCCGATTTAAGCATCGTCGTCCCATATGTCACCTTATCTTCTTATGCACATTTGTTGATTCTGAATACGACTTTTGTCTCTTATCCACCTCATTGCCATCACTAGGTCGCAATCACTTTGAAAATGTTGGGGCATACAAGACATAAAGTTCTTAAAACTACAACCTTTTTTCTCGAGCTCATGCTGATAGGAATCGTTGGTCTTGACCACACATACGGGTCTTCCCTATTGCTTGAATTGTTATTTTCCTCCCTTTTGCTGCTTATCACCCTATCTTCTTGATTTTTCAATTCCGTCTCCCACACCTGAGCTATAACCATGGGCAAGGCAACTTCTAAAGCTTTTGTTACCTCCCGAGCGATTATGTCTATAGGAGTTTCCGTGGTTGCTTGGGGATGCCCTCGTCCCCTACCTCGACCTCTTTCAGATACAGAACTTGCTTGCATAGAGGGCTCTGGTTCAGTGGGCGATGCTTGACTTTTACCTCTTCCCCTTCCCCGACCTCGTCCTTGCGTACTAGCGGTCCTTGTAGCTGCAACAAATACAAGTCGGATTTCTTGTACATTTGGCTTTGCCCCTATTGACGGTGGGTCTACCGCATCAGGTGTAACTGATGCCGTCCTTCCTGACTGACGTGACATATTTGTTGTGTGCGATGAAAACTTACATTTATAAGCATAACTTAATCCATACATAACCTAGTTATCTGATAAGTTCAACATTTGCATAATAAGATTAACACCAAAATATTATTATTTCAAAAGATGATTTAGTACATAAGCCTTTTGCATATTCCGCCAAACCGGCTCATACATATTCCAAAATAAAACTCAAAATAAACCAAGTTCAAGACTACCAAACATTCAAAACACTCTATTAAGACAAAAAGTACTTAAAAGAGAAAACTCTCTCTCTCTCCCACTCTTTCTCTCATGACATGTCCATAGGGTAGTAAGTAATCCTCACGAATTCTTCATAGGTGTTATCTGGGTGGTATTTCCAGATAATCCCAAGCTTGGATCTTGAAGGAATTGATGTGCCTAGTCGGAAAAATACCCTTTGATTAAACCTACATACTCCGAGGCCGCTCCCCGATAGTAGCGAGCTCGATCTCCCAATCACGTCTTCCAATCACGGGCAACGATCCTTCTCTCCCACTCCAACGCCATATGCTTCCATGCCATGTCGTGGTTGTTTTCCCAAAGCTCCTCATTTTCTTTCAACACCGTATTCAACTCACCTCCTAACTTAGCATGCTATCCTTTCAAGTTGCTCAACCACCCTACCACTTTGTCATTTTTCGCTTGAACCCTAGACAATTCAGTTCTTAATTCAGTATTCTCTCCACGCAGGTTTGCTAAATTCTCTTCCAAGTCCTCACGGGTAGGCGTATGTGGGGTATATTCCTCATAAGGTTCCTCCGTTGGATCATAAAAAAATCCTCGGCCGGGTTGGGTTGAGATGACTCGACCCTCGGAACACTCGCACTACCCCTGGAATTGCTCCTCGCAGTTCTAGGGCTTCTTCTATAGCGGCTAGAACTCGCACGAACATGTTGCCCGACTCCACCTCTTTGACCTAGTCTGGCAGCTACCGCACGACCTCCGACCCTGCCTTTTCCTCGACCAGTGCGCCTAGTCGTCTTTGTGTAAACCATTTTCCTACAAAACCACAATGATGAACATTTGTCAAAACTTAAATGCAGATTAAAACATTTCTTTCATTTCTAACATTTGTACCTCCCCTTAGTTTAAGCTTAGGCTAAAATTAATAACCTACTTCTCTTAAACTAAGGCTCTGATACCACTTGTAACGTCCCAATTTTTTTTATTTATTAAAACATCCATATATATATATATATGCAAATCCATAAGGTCTAAATAGTTCAACGCAACGAAATATTTCAAATAATAAAACTTAAGGGAAAAGTAATTTGAATCACGATCACTTAAAATATCGAACAACATTCTTCGTCATGCCTTTATTCCAACGATAATCCGTATCTAGACTTTCTTCTTCCCTTTGCTACTACTCCCAATTGAGTGACAACCTGGTTGCATAATTATTTTGAAAAAGAGTTGAGTGAGCCTAGGGCTCAGTGAATTCACAGTTTTTATGCATGAATAATATCAATAATAAATTTCACAAAGCATCATAATTTATCATGCATGCGGTAAAACAATTTAAATCACGAATCTAACGACACTTTGGGAGGTATTTAATTCACATAGCTTTACCTGATCAACTCACACAACATGTTCGCACTTACGGCTTAGACAAGATCACACAGCATGCTCGCCTAAAAGACTTACACCGTAATACATCCCCATTGACACACAATTCTCAAACACATATCATGGAAATAATTCACGTTTAATGTATAAACAACATTTAAAAATATCAAAAAGCTCGTAAATAATTTTTAATAAAACATGCAACCATTTTTATAAAAAGTCACGTATAACTCACAGTACTCGTTGTAGCCCAAACCGATCTCGCAGTGGCTAGCGTCTCCCTACATATCCAATACCATAATTTTAATATAATACAACACCCTTAAAGAAGATCGAGTGGTCCCCTTAACACTATACTTATTTCACGATTCTATACGCCAATATCCTAAGTTTCAATGTGACTAATCAAAAACATTTATATATATATATATATAGAGAGAGAGAGAGAGAGAGAGAGAGTCGGGTTCAAACGAGAACAATAACTTTTTAAAAGACCACGAGAACTAACAAAATAATTAGTGATTTTACATTCACACACGAAAAAGGGACTTCGGTCGCGGCTTCAGGTCCGCGTGGCTTTTTTGCGCGTTAATGTAAAATCAGTAATGATTTTGTTAGTTCTCGTGTTCTTTTAAATAGTTATTCTTCTCGTTTGATCCTCTCTCTCTCTATATATATATATATATATTCATACATATATATTCATACATATATATACATAATACATATATATGTATATACATGTATACATATAAGTGGTTACACTAAACACATCGTGTTATACATACATATATATATATATATATCCCCTTTCTTTTGCATTATTCATCTTTAAGTATACATGGATTATATATATATTCCTCATAAACTCATTCCGTGCCACCAACAACAGTAATATGCATACATGAGATACGTGTATATATATATATATATATATGTATATATATCTTCTATAGAGTTTACTACAACTTTTCGATTAACAAAAGCTACGCTCCGATTTCTCAAATTCCAGAAAATCAACACAGTGAACTAATAAAACTCTCATCAAAACGATTTCCGACACCTTACATTTATCACAACGGCAAAACATCGGCCATCCGTTGTGAACATGTATTAACTGCACGCTCGAACCGAAACGGGGTCACAGTTGACAACCCGGTGTCACATGCAGTACCGTTGTGACGAACGATAAAGGTGCTAGCGGTGACCGTTGGCTACCATTGCCCTACGGGAACCCACCGAAACGATCGACCGATTAAAGTTTTATCTAACAACCAAAATTTAGAGACGACGGGTATGAAACGCTTGCCGATTGACACCAAAATAGTTGCGATGTAGTGTACCGTCGACTCTCGTTTCGATATCCACCGTTGCCTTTGCTTACAATAGATATCCTTATCAATCAACATTACATGAACTACCAACTCTAAAGCCCATTTTATACTAAGCCTTCAACCGTTTCATGGAATAGGAATCGAAACGCCTTGGTTTAATGGACGTAAATTTCAAACTGATGGATTGCATGAACATTGATTTATTTCTTTATTATTTTTGGTTATTATTTTCTTTTTGGTTATTACATTTACTTTATCTGGTAACATTCTAAGCATCAAAATGGATTAATGGTAAGTGTTTATCTCCCGGTAAGTTCCACCACCCTCACTCACTACAAAATAAGTGAGCAAATCCCACGAAATATTACCGACGGTCAAAATCCGTCAGTAATTACCGATGAATCACCGACAGATCCGTCGGTGATACCATCGCCAACGACGTTTAATCCGACAGAGTTTACAGATAGATCCGACTTTCATCGACGGATAACCGACAGATTTTTCCGTCAGTGATAATCATTTGTTTTGTAGTGACTTACCGGGTAAGACTCTCAATCCTTTCGTCTTACCGGGTAAGATTCTTGGTTCTTCCTATGCTCACCCGGTATGGTAATTAACCCGGTAAGCCTTAGACCACCATCCCTACCATATAAATATTGGGGAGTGGAAAAATCCAACTTTTGGTTCAATAAATGGGTGGATAATTTTATACTTTGTGATAGATTACCTAGGCTTTTTGGGTAGATGACAACAAGGACACTAAGGTTTTTGACTGTAAGGGCTTGGGTGTGGAATTGGAATTGGACTCGTTTGCCTAGAGGAAGGGTTTCTAGAGATCTTAACGATTTGAATTTTATATTGCATAATATTTCTCCTAAACTTTATGGCAAGGACATCGCCCCGTTGGTTCCTACATAGTGATGGTACTATCGTGATGTTAGTTCTTCGTTCATTAGTTGATTGTTCCTTCCTAAGTTCATCTATTACAGATAAATCTACCATCTAGAATAAACTGGCTCCAAGAAAAGGGAATATCTTCATCTGGAGGGTGCTTCAAAATAGGTTACCCGTTCTTCAAGAGTTCAACAATAGAGGTACTGATCTCAACTCGATGTTTTGCCCATTATGTAAGGATTCTATCGAGATGTTGGACCATTTCCTTTGCGGTTGCATGGTTGCTTCAAGTACCTGTAATCATAATATGTTGCGACAAGATCAACGTAGGAGGATTTGAACTAGAGACCTTGTTGTGGAAACTCTATATCTTTTCCATTTGAACAATTCAATAGGGACGATTATGTTTGTGATTTTAGTGAAAATAGATTTATTTTATGTAATTGGATTCACGAAGTGAATATGGGGTTGTTAGTTAATCTATAACATACGCTAGGAGGTGTGGAGTGCACACTCGTGTAAGGTAAGTAGAACTCGAGACTGTTGGATGGTTTTGTATGGTGGTTCATGCTAGCTAGTGGTTGTTCACGTAAACTGAAGGTTTACACTAACTGGTGGTTAGTTCACGATAGCTGGTGGCTATTCACGCTAGCTGAAGGTTCATGCTAGTTGGTGGTTGTTCATGGTAGCTAATGGTTGTTCACGCTAGCTTTGTCTAACTGATGCTTTGCCACTATTTTGTATGTGTCCTACCTGTAGCCACCTATTCTTTATATCCAATAATCATTTCCATTTAATGGGGAGTTATTCTCTATATTAATATAGGAGCGCTTACGATTCTATAAGTTTAAAAAGGAACAATTTTTTCCAAAATAAGTACTAAAAGTTTGAGATTATCCTCGAGTGAATTTCATGATACCCAGGCAGATTTGGGTTGAACTATCACTTAAGGAAAACGAGCTTTCACTCAATCTCGAATTTTAGCCAAGTTCTTATTCATTTTTTTCTCACTAATTCCTAGATTTCTTATCCAACAGAGTATCACGTTATATGGATTGCATTTCACCTGTTATTTAGTAAATGTTTGTGTCAAAGAATTTATAATGTATCTTCAGAGAGCCTACGGTTATCTCATAAGATTTTCTCATGCACTAGTCAATGGAGGTATGAAAATCTAATGAGGAATACATAAGATGATGCGAATATATTTAGGCCCCGTTTGGTTTTATGGGATGTATTTGAGGGATTTGGAACTCGTGGATGGATTTGGATTTGGGATATTTGGTTTGTTTGATTTGTAAAATTTGGAATAAAATTAAATTTCATTCTTTATAAATAATTTATATAAAGAAAATATAAAAAATTATAAAAATAAATTAAATTACATTTTTAGTAATAGATTATTACAAAATAAATGTTTTGACATATTTTAAAAAAAATTACAAACATATTCTACTAAATCCAATGAAACACCAACTACTACATGGGATTTCCAAATTCATCACTTGTGGAATTTCGCTGAAATTCCTGGATTTTAAATCCAATTATCCAAACATTCATTCAAACCAAATATAGGACTTGAATGAAATACAATTTCAAATCCAATCAAATACTATAAACCAAATGAACCTTTATCTGAAGGAACTCTAAGGGCCCGTTTGGTTTGCAGGATTTCGTGGGATTTGGAGCTTCATTTTATTCCAACCATGCGTTTTGTTTAAAGGAAAGTCTGTAATTGATATCCTGTGATTTCTATGAAATAATGTAAATATGAGATTTAGAAATATCATGGAGGTAGTTGGCATTTCCCTAGATTTCATAGATTTAATTGTACTAATGTTCTAAAATATATTAAAACACTTGTTTTGTAATAATCATATAATAAAAAAGCAATCTAGTAATTTTGATGAATTTTGATCATTTGTTTCTATAATTTATTTATAAAGAATTGAATTCAATGTCAATCCAAATCTTACAAACCAAACACACCAAAGATTCTAATTCTGAACCCTTCCACGAAATCCAAATCTCTTAACAACATTAGAGTAAATTAGTAAATTACAAACTTCTTCCATGTGGTTATTGAAAATTTTTGGATTGGGACCCCCAAACGAAATAATTACAGGGATGGTCATTGTTGCTTCACTCTTGTTATGGATTGGGTCGCTTGCCCTAACTTCATTAATCGTTGTTCTTTTAAGTAAGTGTACTCTTGTCCTTTTAATTTTTCTTCTTTGAAAACATAATATATATATATATATATATATATATATGAAGGATTAGACGAGAACACTAACTATTTAAGAAAGCACAAAAACAACCACATCTACAAAATCACATGTGATTTTACATTAATGGTCAAAAAAAGGTATGCTAGCGACTTTGACCGAGTCTTCAAGTCGCGGGCAAAGTCGCATGAATCACATGTGATTTTGTATGTGATGTTAGTGTAAAATCCAATGTGATTCAGCCGTTCTCATTTTTTCTTAAATAGATACCATTCTCGTTTGAATCCGGCTGTATAAATATATGTATATGTGAGAATGTCCAGATCTATTAGGTAAATCACATTCTATTCATTGATCATGAAGAATTACATGAAATTCAAGCTTTCTCTCTCTAAACTCTCTCACTTTCTCTCTCTACAAGATATGACAAATGAAAGAATCCTAATTCTAATGCTTAACCACTAAGCAACTAATATCTAACACCTAATTCTAATTACAAAGACATTACAAATACAAAGTAAGCTATTTTGACATTTAACAACTAAACATTGACTTTGACATCTTTTGACTTTTCAATTACAAAGGCTTTTACAAGACTTTCCCAATTAAATCTTGTATAAAATTAATGCACTAACATTCTCCCCCTTTGTATTCAAGATTTAAAAAAAAAAATTGACACTTGTCTAGAAAACTTTGAAGCTCTAACAATCTTCAGTCTTTCAGTCTTTGAAGAATCTTGAAAAGTCTTTAACACTTTGCATCTTTGAAAAGTCAACAAGTCTCGAACAAAACTTTGAAATCTTTGAAAAATTTTGGAACTTTGAGGGATCTTTGAAAACTGTATCTTCATCACTGTGATCTCTGAACAGTCTTCAGAAAAACAAACTTTCTCCAATCATCTTCAGAATCTTTTATCTAGCTTGAACTTTCAGAAAGTCTCTTTTCTTCAAATCAGCTTTGAAATTTGAATCTTTCAGAAATTTCTTCCACTTTTTGATATTTCTTTCTGGCTTTGAAATTGAACTTTGTAATCTTCTCCCCCTTTTTGATGATTGTGAGAATCATGATCATCAAAACGTCTTCAATTTCAACACTCTCTTTGATCATCCCCCTTTGTATTCAACGTAACAATCTTCTCCTTTATGACAATTTGATCTGAGTATTTGAATCATGAACTGTATGTACCCGAATCTTTTCAAATTCAGATGTAATGAACTTGGTAACCCTGATTCAACAAATGAAACAGTTAGGAATGTCTGTCAGTAACACGGAGTTACTGTGTACAACGAATGTACAATTAAAGGATCTAGTTTGATGATGACTCCCCAGGACTTCCATTCAATCATTGAAAAACACAAGGTTTATCTATGAATGTTCTGACAGAAAAATAAATTTTCTGTGTGCTCGTGCTTGTGTATGAAAGAATTTAGCACAATGATTGTCTTTCATAAGGTTCAAAATGTGTATAGTATTGAGACGGCAACAAGTATTACACGGACTCAATGTGCATGAAAGAGGTGCGAAGGTAGGGCAACTTTCCTTCTTTTTCAATATCTAAATCTTCCGAGTTAAGACTAGATAGCAGATATTTTGCGTCCAAAAAAGAAAATGAAACATTTATTTGTTAAGAAAGAAACGAGTGGTTGGTGGGGTTAATGCAAGAGTTGGCATGGTCTCACTGCCTTTTTCAATGATGGTCACCAAAGAATGTGAACCAATCAGAATATGTGGCTGCCCGACTCAGAAAGTGGTTGGTGCAGAGTTTCTCACACCCTCTTTCTTTTAAATATTATGCTCACTTCTAACCAATCTCTCATTTACATTTTTCCACTCCACACAATGAGAAAAACTCAACCGGATGAGTTATCTCCCCCACTCTTTGATTTTATGACCCCTCACCCCTCAATCACTTCAGGATAACTTCTTAGGTAGGAAACACTGGTTAACGTGAATCCATGGAAGTTCTATTTAAGCTCACACACGAATCCCATGTAAGTCCTAAAAAGAATGGTTGCTCAACAATTTAACTTGAACAGATAAGCACAAAAATGATAACAGTGTCAGAATGTATGATCATTTTAAAAGTATGATTGAAATTTGAGCAATTTGAACTTTAAAGATCTCTCAAAACAAGGATATTGAATGAATGAAATGAAATCAAGAGAATTGTTTTGAGAATCTGACAATGTATCAATCAGATCAAATAAAATGGTTAGGGTATCAAATGATAGTTTGTTTATATGAATGAATATAAACAATTTAGCAATGAACGCACAAATATTGAAATGATGAATGATACTCAACAGCATTTGAAAGCAAACGGGAGTATTACCATCGAAAAATTGTTTCATTATGAGACATGGTAATAACAAAATCAAATGAAGTAATGAACCGGTGTGTATGAATACTTTACAGTATAAAGACAAGATAATACGCAAGTATTGATCTTTGAAAAGACACGGTCAGTTAAACATTAAAGCTCAATAATGAAAAACTTTTAAAATCACACTTCTTAATTCTTGAAATCTTTTGAGAATAGATAGTGGTTTGAACATTTAAGAAACTGTTTTTCATGCTTGAAAGTTGTTCTTCTTTCAAACAATCAGAGATCTAGATCAGAAGATATTTACCTTTGAGCTCCCCCTCAAATCATTATATCATGATTTGTTTTCTTTTTAGGCTCCCGCTGGATATTTGCAAAATATCCATATTTGAACTTTGAAGAATGGGTCCTGATCTGTCATGTAATCAGAAGCCATAGTCTTGACACTTAAAGTTCGGGTTTTGAATTGTTTTGTTCAAAAGCCAATGTTCTTTGACTTTGAAGTCCGAGTCCTGAGTTGATTTACTGAGAAGTCAAACATCTTGCTCCCCCTTAAACTTTAGGTGCCTGCAACACAATTTTAGATTTTGGTACCCACTGGTATTTGGGTCCTGATGTGTTAGTTGCAGTTCTTGTGGGGGTTACATAATAAGAACCATACCAGTAATTAACAAAATTCCTACTTACAAAGTCATGTGCTCCACAGTACGAACAACAAATCTTCTTTTGAGCAACCATGATCAAATGATTAGTCGAATAATATGTATTAGGTTTTTCAAAAGATTTACCTTTATGAACTTTGTTCTTGTTGGCAATGGTTGTGGATGCATATGCTTTGTCATTCTGCTTCTCATCTTCTGAAGAACTCTTCACTCTCCAGACCATCTGTTTTTTTCTTAGATTGCTTTCCAAGAGATTTAACATAGAACTTTGCTGAACCATCAACAGATTTGTCATAGAATAGATTTGATGGTCGAATTTGATTTGATTTGACAGTTTGTGATTTGACACTGTTCTTTTTCAAAACATTTTTCTCATGAATAGAACTTGAAGCTGTTTTGAAAGAACAGACTGATTCTGTTGAATTATCAACAGGTGATTGACTAATCACATCAGCTGTTACTTTATCTGACAATTCAATGTTTGCAACTTCTAAGTCTTTTATCTTTTTAGTCAAAATATTTCTTTCAACATTAAGTATGTCAAACTTCTGTTTCAAATCAGATTTGGCCTTCTGTTCTTTTTGGTAATCTGATGACAGAACAGTTAAATTGGATGTGAGCTTAGATATTTCAGATTTAAAATTTAAACGTTCAAGCTCAAAATCTTTTTCCAAGTTCTTGGTTTTCTCAGAAATATCTTTGAAAATCCCAGTATTTCTCTTTTCAGCATTTTTCTTTTCAAGCTCATAAGACTTTTTGTGTTCTTCGAAAATTTGTCTTTCTTTTTCGAGCAAGTCTTGTAAAGTAGAAATATGTGTGGGAAGTTCAGTTATTTTAGCTTCAAGAACTTGTCTTTCTTTCGCAAAAGTGTCTCTTTCAGTTATTACGATCTTTTCGAATTCTGACACTTGCTTAGAAAGTTTTGAACATCTCAGCTCAAGATCCTTTTTCTCTTGGTTAGCTTTCTTTGAAAAATCAGACATCTATTGAATGGAAGATGTCTCCAGTTTTGATTTTTCTTTCTTTTGCTTGGATACTTTTCAGTAGTTCATCATTCTTGGCTTCCAACGCAGAGATTTTGTCTTCAAAAGTCGTAAACTTTTGTTGAAGCTTAACTGATTCAGCTTGGAGATCTGATGATATTCGTTCAGTTATCTTCAGTTGGCTTTGAAGATTTGAAAATTTTCTTTCTTTCAACTTTAATTCTCTCTCATATGTCTGAATAGTACTTTCTTTTGTAGCAATGATTTCCTCTTTCTCTTTTATCTCTTTCTCTTTTGCACTGATGATACCTACAAAATTATATTTATCCATATTAATACACTTTTTACAGTTAGGAGTTTTATTAGAATTTGACAAATTTAATTTCAACTCCTGAATCTACTTGATAAAGGTTGCGTTCTGAATTCTCAGTTTCTCTCGTTCAGCCTCTATAACAGGTATCTCAGGCATGTACAATATAGCACAATCTCTGGCTGATAAAACAGTGTTTCCTCTCTCGTCTGTAATAGGCATCTTGATGTACTGTCAAAATACTGTCAAAAAAACGAAACACAGAAATCAAAAAAAAAATATCAAAAATATTACCTAATAGAGTGATCGTCAAGAGAAACTTCGATTAGAAGTTGAGTTATGTGCACACTCTTAAAAATATATGAATAAAAAGATTAAAGTCAGAAATATTTTCAGAAAATTAAAATCTGAAAAACAAAGTGTAAATTTGTCTTCCAAAAATTAATTCTCAAAAAATCAGTGCGAAAACTTGACTTGTAATCTTCAATCTGCAAAAAAATGTGAAAAATATATATCAATTACGCTCAGAAGCAGAGAAAACAGCAAAAACCGACACTAAACTGACTAAAAATGAAAAGGAAATGAAAAACAGGGACTAAACATGACACAAACGAAAAATGAAAAAAAATTACTGAAAGCGGGCAAAAAAAATGACTAAAATATAAAGAAAATACGAAAATAGGGACTAAAATCAACAAAATACTAAACTAATACGAAAAACGAGGACAATAAGTAAAAAAAATACTAAGACTCGACGAAAAACGAGAACTAAAACGACAAAACAAAAAAAAACTCTAGGGACTAAAAACGTAAAAACAAGAAACTTAGAAACTACAAGGACCAAAAATGACAAGGAATGAAACTACAACTATAGGGACTAAAATTGTCAAAATTAAAAACCATTTAACAAAACTAACAAAATGAACAAAAAGGATTAAAATTGAAAGCAATTTAACCAAAATTCTAACAAATCTAACTAAAGGGACCAAAAATGACAAAAACTAAAAGATACTAACTAATCTAACACTCATAACGGAGAAATGGACTTAAAATGTAAAGGAATTAACGGAACTAACGAACAAGGACCAAAATGTCACAAAATTAACGGTATTAACCGAGAACCGTTAGCACTGTTCATCTTCTTCATTAACACGTGATCTGTGAACTTGGAATCGAGATATCTTCTTCGTTTCTTGACCAAAATTGATGAAATTTGGCTCAAAATGATCCTTGTTCAATCCTTAATCGATTTCCATGAAAAAATCTAGATCATGCAGCGATTCCAACGATGCGATTTTCCGGCGAGATTTGATGTGATGGCTATTGCACTCTTAGAATCACAGTAGATTGGTACCTTATGGAAAGTGTATCCATAATCTCTCAGCTGGGTTCTCATCCACAGAACCTGTGAGCAACAACTTTCAGCCGCAACGTATTCCGCTTCAGCTGTAGATGTGGATACACAATTTTGCTTCTTTGATGACCAGCTGACCAATTTATCTCCTAGATAATGACATGCTCCGGATGTACTTTTCCTGTCTAATTAATTTCCTCCATGATTAGCGTCAGTATATGCAATTAATTCAAACTTGGAATCTTTTGGATACCAAAGGCCCAAATTCGGAGTGCCTTTGAGATACCTCAAGATTCTTTTGACAACAGAAAGATGAGACTCTTTAGGATTTGCCTGATACCGTGCACAAAAACATGTTGCAAACATAATATCTGGCCTACTTGCTGTCAAATAAAGAAGAGAACCAATTATATTTCTGTAAGTATGTTGGTCTACTGATTTTCCGGAGATATCAGCGTCCAACAAACTGCCAACTAGCATTGGAGTTTTCATGGGTGAAGTAGAATTCATGTCAAATTTCTTCAGCATGTCTCTGATATATATTTAGCCTGATTTATAAAAATCCCTTCTGGGGTTTGCTTGACTTGCAGGCCTAAGAAAAATGTGAGTTCATCCATCATTGACATTTGAAAACGCTTTTTCATGATATTTTCAAATTCTACACACAAATCTTGTGAAGTAGAGCCAAAAATTATGTCGTCAACATAAATTTGTACAAGTATCATATCCTTACCTTTCTTTTTAAGAAAAAGAGTAGTGTCGATTGTACCTTTCCGAAAACCTGATTCAGTTAGGTAGACAGATAAAGTTTCATACCATGCTCTTGGCACTTGTTTTAGTCCATACAATGCCTTGTCAAGAACATAGACATGATCTGGGAACTTTGGATCCACGAAACCTTCAGGTTGACTCACATAAACTTCTTCATGAAGAATGCCGTTGATAAAAGCAGACTTCACGTCCATTTGATATACCTTGATATTCTTGTGAGCCGCATAAGATAGAAAAATCCGTATGGCTTCAATCCGTTCAACTGGTGCATAGGTTTCATCATAATCAATTCCTTCTTGTTGATTGTAACCTTTTGCAACCAGTCTTGCTTTGTTCCTCACCATAATTCCAGCCTCGTCCTTTTTGTTTCGGAATACCCACTTTGTTCCAACAATTTATTTGTCTTTAGGTCTTGGTATCAATCGCCATACTTGATTTCTTTGGAACTCATTCAGCTCATCCTGCATTGCATTTATCCAATCTGGATCTTTTAACGCTTCTGATGGCTTCTTTGGTTCAATGCTGCTCAGAAAAGTTGAAAACATGCAGAAGTTTGCAGTTGCTGGTGGAAAAGTAGATCTTGTAGTCACTCTAGCAGACGGATCACCAATAATGTTTTCTGGAGGATGATTTCTTGTCCATCTGTGTGAGCTTGGTAAAACATCAACCTCTGTTTGATTGTTAGAAGAATCAAACTCATCTTGTATTGCTGGTTCTTCAGGAGTTGAAATCACTTGAATTTCTGTTTCTTCTGAATTAGATACAATTGGACTTGATGTGCTTTGCAATGGAACAACTTCTGCAGTGGAAGTTTCCAACACATTTCCTTCAGGTGTAGATGGAACATTTTCATTAATTGTTGAAGTTGTGTTGTTTGAAACTTCTTGTACTTGAGATGTAGAAGCTTCTCCATTATCTTCAGAGGGTCCTGATATATCTGCAGTGGTAGTAGATGTATCAGTGATAGGTATATCATTTTGACTTTGTATGTTCCGAAAATCGTCAAAAGCATCATAAAACAGTAAATCTAAATCTGAATCAGTGAAAGAATCAGATGTCTCAGTCTGTTTTTGAACAGGTTCTAATCTAGATGAAGTAAAAGCTTTGTCTTTTTCTTTAGATCCGAGTTCTGAACTGCTTTGTTCAGAAGTCCTTGTCTTGCTTTCATCAAAGATTACATTTGCACTTTCGATCACCATCTTTGTACGAGTATTGTAGACTCTGTATGCTTTGGAGTGGAGAGAATACCCAATGAATATCCCCTCATCGGCTTTTGGTTGAAACTTAGATAAGTTCTCTCGATCATTAAGAACATAGCACCTGCATCCATCACACGAAGAAATTTAACAGTAGGCTTACGACCATTAATCAACTCATAAGAAGTTTTATTAAAGCGTTTATTGATAATAGTCCTGTTTTGTGTGAAACATGCAGTTGCTACAGCCTCAGCCCATAGAAACATTGGTAGTTCTGAATATGCCAACATTGTCCGTGCAGCCTCTACCAAAGTTCTATTTTTGCGCTCAACGACTCCATTTTGTTGAGGTGTCATCATAGCAGAAAAATTGTGTGATATGCCAACAGATTCTAGAAATGTTTGCAAAGTAGCATTCTTGAATTTTGTTCCATTATCACTCCTCAGTTGCTTTACAGGGCTTTGTAGCAGAACTTGAATCTTCTTTATGAACTTGATGATTAGATCAGGAGCTTCAGATTTCTTTTGTAGAAACTCTAGCCAGGTATACCGAGAGTATTCATCCACCATCACTAATATGTATTTCTTTCCGTTGATAGATTGAGTACTCATTGGTCCACACAAGTCCATGTGAATTAGCTCCAGACACTTGTTGCAGTTGGATAGCATCTTTAGTTTGTGTGAGCTTCTCTTCATCTTTCCTTTTGCACAATATGAACAAAGGGAATCTTGTTCAATCTTTAATTCAGGAAATCCAATCACTAACTGTTCTGTCCTCAGCTTGTTTAAATCACGAAAATGTTGATGAGAAAGTCTTTGATGCCACAACCAACTTTCTTCTGTTGATGTCTTAGAGATTAGACATACTGACTTTGAAGCTTTCAGTGTTGGAAAGTGAACACCTTATAACAATCCCATTCTTCCGGCTTTAATGAATTCTGCTCCACTCTGATCCTTAATGTAACAATAATCAGCATCAAATTCTATCTTGCATTTTTTTTCTGCAAATTGGCTTATGGAGAATAGATTGTAAGCCAAGCCTTCCACATACAGAACCTTTGATATTGTGATCATACTGTTCTTTATAGTCCCGTAACCTCTGACATAGCCTTTCATCTCATTTCCAAAATTTACTGTACCTGCGTAGTCGAACAACAGGTGTCGAACAACAGGTGTTTATGCGCTGTCATGTGTCTTGAAGCTCCAGAACCAATGATCCACACATGACACGCCTGAAACAAAGAATCACTTAACTTTAGGTACCTATATGAATATGGGTCCTTTATTGTTAGTACTCTTAACAGTATTTCAATTTGTTGATGACCCTTTAATTCTCCATTCAAATCTTGGTCTGTTTGGTGGAGTTTGTGTGTTCAGTTTAACTTTTGGAATCCACTTCCACACAAACTTCACATCAGCAAGTTTATTAGCATGAAAATCATTATTTTTCTTCTTTAAAGAAAAAATCTCAGCATTGTTGGCTTTAAAACGATTAAGATATTTTATGTTCTTTAATTAGATATGTTTATTTTTCTTTGAAGACTTTTGTTTCCAAGAGAATGAACTACTAAGATAATATGAACATTGCAATCTAGTAGTAGCTTGCGTCAACAACTCTTTTCGAGAAAAGATATTCGTTTTATTGAAATTTTGTTGTTTGACAGAAGAACAAGCATTATCTACTCTACTACATTGACATTTATCCATTTCATTCACAGTCTTTTCCACTACAGTCTTCTTTTGATCCAAACAGTCTTTCTTCACATTTTCATCTGAAATAGAAACAGATTTAGAAATTTTAACAGATGATACAGAATAAGAACATTCACCTTTTACTTTTGCTTGTCCATATTCAGATGAAGACTCACAGTTAATCTCAGAAATTGGAATATCTTTATCAACAATAACCTTTTTGCCTTTTGATAATTTGAAAATTTGAGATTCTAGACTTCTGATTTCTTTTTAGAAAGATTCATTTTGATTAAAGCTTGAGTCTAGTTCCATCCCAAAATTTTCATTTGCGTCTTCCAATTGAAGATTTTTTCTTTTAAATATTTTCCCAATTTTTGGTGGTGATTCTCCATTATTATTTTTAATTTTTTTTATTCCTGGCCTTCCTTTTTTTTTATCTTTTTTCATTATTTCTATTTGATTTTTGATTGTGCTTCTTCTATCAATCCTATTTTGCATTTCTTCTTTCGCCTCTGAATAATTTGCCCAACTTGTAGATCGAATTTGACTAACTGATTCATTAATTATCTGATTGTTGATTCAACAATCATGTTGTTAAGATAAGAGATTTGCCTTTGTAAAACTTCAATTTTATCCAAGGCTTGTTGATATTCAAGATCAGAAAAGTTAGAAGTACAAACGGAATTAGACTTATCAGAAATGACACTTTCATTTTTATCTTCTAAGATTGAGCAGGTCAAGACAATTTCAGAATTGTCAGAATTTGAAGACTCGGGTTTTTCTTTAAAGATATTTTCATATTCTACAAACGAATCCTTGTTACTTTCGTAAGAAGTATTCAGTTCATCATATGAAAATTTAACAGATTTAAAATACTGAGTTTCTGATTCAGTTTCAATTTCTGTCTTTTCTTTCTACTGTCTCTTCCTTTTCTGTCTTAGGAAATTCAGGCTCAGGAGTCTCAGTTTTTACAAATGTTTCTATGATGTGTGGAATTAAAACAATAGATTCATCACCCGACTTTTTAAAGTTATAAAGATTTTCGGGTGCCTTTTTCAACACATCCACATCAGAGATACCTAAACCTGGTTTTGCTTTATAGAAACGAGTGTCTTTCTGATTGTTGGTTAGAATTTTAAGAGTTTGTTCCGTTTGACCTCTTTTGTAATTTAGATCTTCCAATTCCTTGATCTTCGTGTAAGCTTCCGTCCTATCTTTCAAACAATTTCATACTGAAGTGTTAGATCAAGATTCTTATCTTTTAAAGTCATGATTTCTTTTTGTTATTCAGAAATTCTTGTTTGAAGTTTGATTATATCCAATTTCAGAACATTTTTCTCTTCTTCTTTTTCCTCAGCCAAGATTTTGAAAATGTAAGCCTGATCTTGATGTCCTTGTATTGTACTCCTTTGTTGTTTGAAATTTTCTTTTAATCTCAAAAACTCAGAGTTCATCAGATTAAGCTGGGACATCAAGTTCATTGCTTCATCATTATCATTCAAGAATTCAGAATTATCAGAATAGTAAGAATGAGAATTTACCTCATAATCTGACTCATCATTCAGATGTGCCATTAAGTTGTAATGGACTTGAGTCAGATTCACTTTAGCAACCTCAGTTTCTTCATCATCTTCAGAGTAGCCAAGCCATATCTCATCTTCTGCCTTTAAAGTTGTGCCCTTTTCCATTGCTTTCGCTAATTGAGCCTTTTTCTTGTAATACTCGTAATTCTTGACACGCTTTTCTGGGCAGTACTTGACGAAGTGACCGGGCTTTCCACAATTGAAACATTTGTCAGACTTTTCTTTCTCCTCTTTCTTTTCTTCTTTTCTCTCCTCTTTCTTCTCTTTCTCTTTTCTTTCTTCATGTCTGCCTTTATTCTTGTTGTACTTGTAGGAATCAAACTTTGGCTTGTTGTAAAAAAATTTCCGACCAAACCTTTTATGGAAACTTGAAGTCAGAAGTGCAAGCTTTTCTTCAAAGCATGTAAAGGATTTACGTTATTTCAAACAAGACTTTTGTTCTGATCATACTTCAATCACCAATTTTTACTGTTAGAAATTTCCGCAATGCATTTATCGAGTTAGCGGCATTCTTGTCGTTGAATTTTCTGTTGGGTCAAGTATGTTTATCGATTTGACATAAAGCTTAAACTCGATTTGAAATATTATTTGCATTCCCATCATTCTTTCGAGCTTTGGGGAAAACCCGTTGCATATAGAGTTGTTAATATATTATGTCGCAACATCTCTTGATTAAAGAGGCATGATTTTAAAGTTAAAATTCTAAGTTCTCTTTTGGAGTTGTTCAAATCTTTGTTTGCACGTGTTGTGGTGCAAGCGCCTATTCTTACATTTACGGTGCAAACTGTTACGCGTGTTTTATTATTGCCTTTATTAACGTAGTGTATTGTTACCGCACGTTTATTCGTTAAAAAGGGTCTATGCGTTTGAAAGTTTTATAAATTTTTAAAACAGGCATACTGGTTGGAAAACCTTGAACTCATTAGGCCTATAGATTTAAACCCTATTGTAGAGGGGTTGTAAAAAGAGACTGAGAGCGTCCCTGGGATTTGAAGCGTCGGATGATCTGACTTGGGGTCAGTTTTAAATTTCGGATTCCAGTTTCGAATCTGTGCGCGCTTGTTTTATGGAGGTAGTGGATTTAAGCCTTCCTGGTTAATTAAGGGGTGATTTTATACTTAGGTAATCATGCGGGATAAGGTCTTAGGTGATTATATGTGCTTAGTTTGGGGTTGGATTTGGTGAATTGCTCATTTTTTTCGGCATCATGGTTTATGTTGTTGGTGTACTGTCTTAGTGGGTCCCGCAATCAAAGGAAGTTCTTGTGGTTCATTTGTTAGAGGTGTGAGATTTGAAATTTTAGCACTCTGTTAAGTGTCAACCTTAGTACGGCTATCCGTCTGGAATGGAATTTGTGGACGGGATGTCCACGTTTTTGGGGTCACCGTTTAGCCATAGGCGTCAACTTCTTTATTTGATGTCAATGGATCTTGGAAGGTTTGGGATGTATCCCGGTTGGATCAGGGGAATTAGTGACCTTTCAGTAATGGAATTTAAAGGAAGGTTAGGCGTTGATGATTAAGTACCGATGCGTATAAGCATTCTCGTGGCAATGAAGATTTTATCGAAAGGAATGTCGTGAGGCTGGAATTGGAACGGATTTGAGTGTTAACCAAATCTGGGTTAACCAGTTGCCCAAGGGACGCATTGGTGCGCCTTAGGAGGCCAACTTTATCAACAGTAGGAATGGATCAGTTGAAATATGAGGATTGTGGAAGTTTGGTTAGGATATTTGATGTTGGGTCCGGAACTGTGTTGTTTCGAAAGGAAACTGGTCGGTGGGAAGTTGAGGCTACTAGCTGCCTGAAGGTAGAAATGGTCACCCAAGGTTGGGAGACGACCGTAACCTTGTGGGTCAAAGGTTACTTTGGAGGGTTAAGTGTGCGCTCGGTTATGAGTATAATGTGCCCAAGAAGAGCAACTGTTGTGAGTATCAGTGTAAGGGCCAAGTTAGTGGTGCTGGCAGATGGCTAAGGGCAATCCTTCGGTGGGTAAGGTTTCGGGGGAACCTAGATCTCGAGGACGAAATCATCCTAAGGTTGGGAGGATTGTAACACCCGGCTTTTCGTAAGTAAGTTTCCGCCTTTCGTTGGTAATCTCTCCGCCTTTCGCCTATCTTTTGAGTGTAAAATGTTGTGCCTTCGAATCTTAAATCGACCCATGCGTGTATCGTGAGTTTTTGGACTTTTCGAACCTCGGTACCTTTGGCGCGATTGTGCCACGCGATAGTGACAATGTCACTATCGCCAGAGCTCTATCGCGGGGAGAGTGTTAGCCGCGGTACACTCCGTGCGATTGTGCCACGCGATAGTGACAATGTCACTATCGCCAAGCACTGTCGCGTGCGGGGTCTGACCGAATTAAAATCGGATTTTAGCCTCACTTCTCAATCAAAACTCATTCTCTTCTATTGTTATTCTCTCTCAACCTCTCCCTTTCATAAACACCGAACCCTAACCCATTTTGGGGGGTTTTTTCTCCCCAAACCTCATGATTATCAATCATCTAGCTAGTTGGGAGCTTGAACCACAAAACCTTCATCTTCATCTTCCTCATCAAATTCAACGGTTGGGAGCTCGGGTTCAAGTGTTGGATTGGGTGTTCTCGAAAGTCTCATCGTCTTCAAGGGTAAGTTTCTTGTATTAAGGTTATAAATTTTCCATTGGTGGTTTCTTAGTGTTTGATATCTCAAATCTCGGATCTGATGGTTTTGGAGAAATTAGGGTTTTGATCTTGTTGGGATCTTGGTATTTTTATGTTTGTAGATTGTTTCATTATGGTTGCTTATGGATATTTATGGGTTGGAATGTTCGGATCTAGGTTTTTGGAAGGTTTCGGCTTGAGGATTCAAGTGGTTTTCAAAAGAGCTCGTTGGGTGAAATCTAGATTTAGCCTAAATCTAGCGAGGTGAGTTCAAGTTGATTTGTGAAAACGATGTACATGCCAAAATGGTTATTTTAAAGTGTTTTACATGAAATGGTTAACTGCTGATAAGTTTTGAGTAATTTGAAGTAAAAATGTATTTTACTTGGTATTTGTTAAAGTGTGAGTATTTTAAGGAGTTTTCATATTTGATAAACTTGGCTTATTTTAGTTTCATAAAACGCTTATAAGTGGGATTTGGTCATCTTGGTAAGTAATAACATGATTTATGCATCTTGGTGAATTTGGTGCAAATGAAGTCTATTTCATGTTATATGCATTTTGGTGTGTTTGCATTCATAAACCTTATATGTTGAGTTTTGGGTTAATCTCGTCTTTGAGGTATGTGTCTTTATAAACGCCGTTTAAAGTCATTTCATCGTATGGGAATTGTTATTTATCGGTCAAGAACGTTTCAACATTATACTAGTTTTCATTTGGGGGTTTACGTAAGTTGTTGGGCCTTGGGCTCGGTTTTGACTAAATTGAGTCTTAAGGACATTTGTCCGGGGTAATAACCGTTGTGGAGTTGTTGAGTATAATGACGTACTTTTCGTGTCATTTGGGTGTTGCATGTTTGAGTTATCAAGTAAGGAGTTGAGATTCCTATCTTGAATGCTAGTGGGTAGACACTAAAGGTCGAATGAGAACCTTGAGGTTGGAACTCTACTAGGAAACGAATGGGCACTAAGCTCGGTTAACCTTGAGGTGCAGCTCGACGGAGTGGGCACTAAAGGTACCGTGTCCTTGAGGTGACGCCCGTTAAGTGGTGTGCACTAAAGGTGTTGGGGACTTGAGGTGACGCTTATGTTAGTGTGCTCTAAAGTCTTTGATCTGAGGTGCAGTTCGATAACATAGTTATGTGGCTTAACTTTGTGTTCCGCCACGCACATCACCAGAAGGTGCTAATTGGGTATGTAATTGTGTCATTTTATTATTTTTGTTTCGGTGTCGTTTTACTTATGGGAATTGTTTACTCAAGATTTATGGGTTGCATATTATACTCTGTTTACGTTTGAAGTATTTTGAGAAGTAAAGTTTTGTTTCATATCCTTATAAATTGAGGGCTTTACTTACTATCCCCGTTTTGGATGTTTGGGGATATGAATGGTCATTCACATTTTTCACAAATGGGGTGTCGAACTATGACCCCGTTTTGGGTGAGTTTTGGGCTGCATCGTTTTATAGGAAATGTAAGTATTGGGAGCATTGTCTTTAAAAGTGCATATCATGGGAAAAATGTGTCGTTTACATTTTAAAGTTAATTATTTCGAAGGATCTTGCTTTAAACTAAATTCCTTTCTTTTAAAGATATATTCTTTATATTAAAACTCTTGAGCTCACTAGGCGTTAAGCCTAACCTTTTTATTTGTTGGCATGTGCATCAGATTTCCATCAGGGGTTCGGTTCTAGCAGTTCTATGAAGAGTCGAGCCTTAGCCTTACAAGAGTGAGTAGTCGGTGAAGCCTTCCGCAGGTTGGGGAATAGCAATTGTTTGGGTTTAGTAACACCCGTCCTTTTTATAGATTGTATGCATAGGATGATGGGAGTATTGAGGTTAATTCTCAATTTATGTTTGTAGATCGAAGTATTTATTGACGTATTTAGAAAATTTTAAAAAGTTGTTATTTTCATATTTGAGGGTGTTACACTAGCCTCTTTTAGCGCGTTTCGTACAAACTCGCAAGCTTTGACTTGCACGTTTATGAAACTCGCTTGCCTCTGTTAGCGCGTTTCCGGCCAAAAATCAAATCCTTTGACTTGCGCGTTTGATGGTGAAATCGCAGGCTTTGCTTGCGCGTTCTTCAGACTTGAATCTTGCGTGTTCTTGAGATGAACTTGCGCGTTTTGAAGATCTTGCGCTTTTGATAGTTCTATTCACGAAATCAATCCAAATCGACTTAAACCTGCAAATTTTAACATAAAATTGCACCAATATGATCGAATTATCAATTAGAACATTATTCTAACACAAGATTTTGATTAAAAACATAAAAATGCACTCATTCGATTCAAGAACAGTGTTCGACATATTTTTCAAGAAAAACACAATGAAATCCAAAAATAAAACTGTTCTAGTGATTAATTTGTGTTTGTGTGTGAACACTAAATGTTTACAAACATAAATCGAATTCAACTGAATCAATTATACACAGAAATTTCAACAATTCATGAAGAACTCGATCAAACAGTGACTTTTTCACAAAAACGAATATTCTTGACAAAATTTTCAGAAAACTCAATCAATTTGTCCAATCCAATCAATCTGAAATTGTTTGGTCTCGCTCTGATACCAATTGAAATTGTAGTTCCAGATACAATCAAGCAATTCTCAATTCAATATTTGACAATATCAAGATCTTAGAGAGAGAGAGTAGTGAGAGAAATCAATCTAATATTGATATAACAGTGAATGTTCTAGTTACAAGATTATCAAGGCAATAAGTATTTATACCACAAGTCTAAAACCACATGCTTAACAACAAAGTAAACTCTAAGATTGACTAAATTAAACATTGACTTTGTTGACTTATCTTTTCCTATTAAATCTTGGATACAATAGTACACTAACACTTGTTGAAATTCATTGATCAAAATTGTTTCTAGATGTATTAGTGAGTAAATTGTCTAAGTTTGAGATCAAAATTCTAAGAATTGATGGATTCTTGAGCCAAACAGAGTTGGTTTTCATCGAGATCTAAGGGACTCGCATAAATACATGAAGAACTCACATATCTTGAAGAACTCGCATAGTATTTCAAGATTTCGCATCTAGAATTCGCAGATCTATTGTTTTCGCATAAAATTGGTGTATGAAATTCTCACAAGTGTAGAATTCACCTATGTGTGATATGCGAATTGTCTAGAATTCGCTTGTGTGAGTTGTGCGAATTGACAGAGTTCGCATAGGTGTTTATACGAAAAGTTTTCAGTGAAAATCTTTTCAAGGAAAGAATTCGCATATTGCTTATGTGCGAAAAGTGAAAGACTCGCATATCACTTTATACGAATTCCTAGAATTCGCATAAGAGTGAGATACGAATTCCTCAGAATTCGCATAAGGGTATCATACGAATTCCTTTGTTTTCGCATAAAAAGTTTTGAAATTTTTCTAAGTGTAGAATTCGTTTCAGTCTGTCATGCGAAAAGTTGTATGCAAATTCTGAAGGTTTCTTGCATGCAAATTCTGAAATAGTCTTGTGTGTGAATTCTTGATTGATTGTGCTTGTGTGCGAATTGTGTATACGAATTCCTTGCATTTCACTTTGTGGTACGAATTCCATACTTGGAGATTTTTGGGAATTTAATTTTTGAAATTTCTTTCTAAGTTTGTTATGTATTTTGTGATTTCACTTGGACTAACAATCGTTTCAAGTTCTTTTTGAAACTAGATTTTCAAGATGAGTTTTTCTGATGATGAAGAAAAGATTTCCAAGCTTAGAATAGAGAACAAAAATCTTGCTTCTTTAGTATAATACTATTCAAAGATATCATGATGAAAAGCGGATACTGAGAGAAGAAGTCAGTGTATTAAGGACAATAAATGAATATCTTCTAAAACAAACTTATGGGTTGAATGAAGAAAAGGTACTGAGTTTGGAAGCTGAGTATACTGAGCTGAAAAGAAAGATCTCAGACTTGGAAGATCTAATTGTTCAAATCCATCAAGCAGATTATGTTGATAAGTATGAGAAGATAGTTAAGAATTTGGAAACTGCTAATGAAGAGCTGAATAAGAAGATTTATGATCTGGAGCTAAAGATGGCCAAAGACAGAGATGATTTTGATAAAGAAAAGAACGAGTTTGCAAAGAAATTCTCAGAGTTTTCAAGGAAGAGTTTCGAAGAGAAGAAAATTGTTGAGCTTAAATGTTCCAAACTTTCTCAACAAGTGACTGACTTTGAGAAAGTAATTATAATAGAAAGAGACAAGTTTGCAAAGGAGATGAAGGCCATTGAACAGAAGAATGTTGGAATCTTCAAATAAATATCTGGTCAGAGAAAGAATGCCGAGAAGGACTTTGAAGAAGAAAGAAACATTTTTGACGCAGAAATAAGAAAGCTTACAGACAAGCTATCTGAACTGTCAACATGTGCTTTGAAAGATCTAAAAACGAAGTCTGAATTCCAGAAAGAGATTGACCTGCTCATCAAAGAAAGAGACACTTTATCTTCAACGTTAAAAGAGCTTGAAGAAAATGTTTCTAAGGTGGTGGTGACTAAGCAGAAGACTCCAGAGTCAATTATCCACACACCTAGAGATGATTCAGCTGATTCTGAATGTTCATTCAAGACAACTGCAAGTTCACATCATATAACTGTTTCAACAAAAAGGTCAGTTAATTTATATGATCAGATTCGTACTACTAACATTTTCTTTGATAGAAATGTAGATGGTTCAGGTATATATAGAAGAAGAAGATATAGAGAAGAAAAGTTGGTTTGGAAATTGAAACTAACTTCAATTGAAAAGAATGATGAGAAGAAGGATGAGAAGGAAGGTAAGAAATCATTTGTGCATGCACCAGATGCCAAGAAGAACTATGTGCGAAAAGGTAAACCTGATCTTGTCTACTCGAGAGATCAATTAATCAGGTTAGCTCATAAGAAGAATTATTGTTCTTATTGTCATACATTTGATTTTATTCATAAAACGAGTGATCATTACTAGTTTGGTTCTTACTCAATTACTCCTAATAGAATTGCAACTTATAAACATGGACCCAAATACCAGTGGATACCAAAGCCAAAGGATGATTCTGTATTACAGGCACCTCAAGTCAAGGGGGAGTAAGAGAACCAAGGCTTCTGAATACTACAGTTCAGGACCTGTACTTCAATGATAAAAAGTTGGACTTCTAAACACAACAGTTTAGGACTCGCTCTTCAATGATTAAAAGAGATGACACTCTCGTGCTGATATGAGATTGTACTCCGATAGTTAAATGAGAAGTTCAACCTTCAAGGGGAGTACATATTTTTACTGAAAATATGCATTTGCAAGAAAAGATGATCTACATTTCAGGGAAGTTGTAGATTTCTATCATATGTTTTTTCACTGATGAATTTTATGATGCATAATTTCATGGGGAGTATATGACTTCTGATTATATCTGATCAGAACTTGTATTTTAACCGTTTTACTACTTTAAGTCATTTTTCAATAAAAGTTGTGAATAAAGTTTTGTACTTTGACGACTTGTGGCTTTTGCAGAATTGAGAAAGAGCTTACATGATCATATCATATAAGACTTAGAGCTGACTTGATGAGATTTAAGACTGAGCGAAGAGTTTACTTCTAATCTTAATCTCATATGTGTCTGAAAGAAGGACAAGTTTCAGATAAGAAAACATGTTCATAAATGTTCAACCACTTCTGATTCTTAAAACGATTTCATGAATATAGAAGTGTGATTTTAAAATGTTTTCGTCTACATGTGCTTTAATTGCTATACAAACCGTGTGTTTCCACAGATTAATACTTGCATATTATCTTTTCTATATACTTTCAAGTATTCACACACAACGGTTTAATATTTTCTTAGAAATGTTCTTACGATGTCTCATATTGAAACCAATTTTCGATGGTAAGACACCCCGATTGAACTTCAAAGTTTGAGCGTTCATTTCATTTCAAAATGTTTCTTTCAAGAGTGTCTATATTTTGGTTCGTATAGACAATATCCAATTTTTGCTGACCTAGGCCTTAATAAATATATCATTCCGATTTTTGATCTTTTTCATACCATGTCAGATTTTCAAACAAGTTTCTTGTATTCATTCCATTTATTCAATTCTCTTGTTTGAAATATCTTTAATGTTTAAAAATGCTCAAATCTTCATGATTACATCTATGAGCATCCAAACATCTGACATGTATTATGTCAGACTCCGATGAGTCCGAGGAAGTGGACAGTGATGATTACTCAGACTCCGATGACTGTGAAAATCTGAAGCAGGCTATGTTATTGCTGACAAAAGCCTTTCAAAGAAAATTTTACAAAAATCCTGGCTCGAACAGTTAAAGGTATTCCTTGGGTTCACGGAACTATGAACACAAGGAGAGAATTGAAGGAAAGAGGACAGAAGAGAAGAGGCCTGAGGAAAGGAGGTATAGAACTGAAGCTAAGAAAGAGCCAGAACCAACAAAGTGCTACAAATGCGGAAAACTCGGACATTTTGCGAAGGACTACCGAAAGCCTAAAGTCTGAAATTCCAAATACTACAAAAATAAGATGCTCTTGGCCAAGCAGCAGGAGGCTGGCAAGGCTCTTATGGCTGAGGATGAATTATGGCTTGATCGTTCAGAAGATGAAGAAGAAAAAGAAGAATTGTGATTTATGGGTAAGACAGTGACTGAAGATGAAGCTGATTCTAACTGTGATGACACTAAAGAGGTATGTGATATGATTAAATTGGATTTTTTTAATGAAATGCATGTCATGATGATTAAACTCCAAGAATTAGAGTCTAAACTTAAGCGTGAAAGAGTTATCAATAAAGAAAACAACCAATCAATACTGAAACTTAACAAGGATAATGCTAAAAAGAACGTATTGATTGAGACTTTGCATAAAAAACATTGATACCAGCACGAAAGAGAAGACTATCATTCACAATGAACTATCTGAAACTACTTCCAAATTAAGAATATATGAGTTTGAAGTGAAAGAGGTTGCTAAAAAGTATTGCTCTTTAAAGAAGAAAACAAATCTTTAATTGATAAGGTGAATGTTTTGGAGAAAAAACTTTACAGTTTAGGTCAAACTGAACAAACCATTCATCTGAACAAACTCAAAGAGAATAGTGAGTGTTGGGGTCTTGGTTACGAGAACCCACACTACCTCAAAAAGGGTATTTCTAAAGTGCCTGCGCTTTACGATTTCGGATTTTTAAAACTGGCACCACAATACCCCGAACTCAAAGTTAAGTAGACTAAATCGTCTGAAGAGGATGAAGCTAAGGGAAAAGTGTTAGGACTGAAAGTCCTGTGCGTTGAAAGTTGATTAAAGCATTGATAAGGGTTCGAAATGTAATTAATTGATAGTTTATTTAATAGTTGGGCTCGAGACCATAATCCCATTATGATTGTAAGCCTGGTATATAAAGGTGTTATTAGTTCATTTGTCAGGTTACACAAGTAATTATTAGATTGCTAGTCAATAGGTTTACATACTCTGATCAGATATTCTCTCTGTAAACCTAAACCCTTTGAGTGTTTCATATAATCATATGACTAGAAGTTGTGGCTTAAATATTGTTCTACATTGATTAATTATTATTGATTTTCTCGTGACTTATAGACAAAACAGTCTAAGACTCGTACCTCAAAGAACTAAGGATTCTAAGTAAATCAGCTTAGAACCCAGACTTCAACGAATTTGGCTTCTGATAACATGACAGATCAGGACCCGTTATTCAACGTTCAGACTTAGATATTTTGCAAATATCCAGGGGGAGCTTAAAATACATAAATCATTCTATCATGATTTGAGGCGGAGTTTAAAAGTAAGTATCTTCTAATCCTATATCTCTGATTGTTTGAAAGAAGAACAACTTTCAAGCATGAAAAACGTTTTCTAAAATGTTCAAACCACTTCTGGTTCTCAAAAGATTTTATGAATTTTGAAGTGTGATTTTAAATGTTTTTCAATTTTGAGCTTTAATGTTTAACTGACCGTGTGTTTCCAAAGATCAATACTTGCGTACTACCTTGTCTTTATACTGTAAATTATTCACACACACCGGTTCAGTACATCGTTTGAATTTGTTATTACCATGTCTCAAAACGAAACAATTTTTTGTTGGTAATACCCCCGTTTGAAATTCAATATTGTTGAGCATCAATCATCATTTCCAAATTTGTGCTTTCATTGCTAAATTGTTTATATTTGTTCATATAAACAAAATATCCAGTTCTTTGATACCCTAACCATTTTAATTTGATCTGATTGATACATTGTCAGATTCTCAAAACAATTCTCTTGATTTCATTTCATTCAATCATTATATGTGTTTTGAGAAATCTTCAAAGTTCAATTGCTCAAATCTCATGAGCATACATTTTGACAATGTTATCATACATTTTGTGCTTAATTCTTCAGTTAAACTGTTGAGCATCTATTCTTTATAGGACTTACATGGATTCATGTGTGAGCTTAAACAAAACTTCCATGGATTCACGTAAACCAGTGTTTCCTACCCCGGAAGTTATCCTATAGTGCTTGAGGGGTGAGGGGTCATAAATCAAAGAGTGGGGGAGATAACTCATCCGGTTGAGTTTTTCTCATTGTGCTGAGCGAAAAAATGAAAAAGAGAGTTTGGTTAGAAATGAGCTTTAATGTTAAAAAGAAAGAGGGTGTGAGAACAGAGTTAAAAGAATATCAGAACTCTGCACCAACCACTTTCTGAGTCGGGCAACCACATATTCTGATTGGTTTACATTCTTTGGTGACCATCATTGAAAAGGCACCTAGCCCATGCCAACTCTTGCATTAACCCCACCAGCCACTCGTTTCTTTCTTAACAAAGAAATGTTTCATTTTCTTTGGGGATACAGCATATCTGCTATCTAGTCTTCACTCGGAAGATTTAGATATTGAAAAAGAAGGAAAGTTGCCCCACCTTCGCACCTCTTTCATGCACATTGACTCCGTGTAATATTTGTTGTTGTCTCAACAGTTTACACAATTTGAGCTTGATGTGGCTAAGTAGCTTCAATCATTTCTACACTTTCACGAGCACATAAGGAATCAGTTTTCTTGTCATAACATTCATAGAAAATTCCTTTATGGTTTTTCGATGATTTAATGGAAGCCCTGGGGGAGTGAATATCACAAAAGCTCCTTTCCAACGTACATCCGTTGTACAAAGTGGCTCCGTGCTACTTACAGGCATACTAATTGTATCATTTGTTGATTCAGGTTTATAATTCCTATTATATCTGAATTTGAAAAGATTCGGATATATACATTTCATGAATTGACGGATACTCAGATCAAAGGGCGGAGAATGTCAAATTAACGAGGAGATCAAAGAATGTGTTGAAATTGAAGAGTTTTGATGATCATGATGTTCACAATCGTCAAAAAGGGGGAGAGATTTATAAAGTTCAATTTCAAAGTCAAATCTTAACCCTGAGGGTGAAAAGCCTTTGGATTCAAAGATTGCAGTAGGAAATATTTTATTGCATTTCTTCTATCACGTATCATGTGGTGTCTGCTACAAGTTTGTTCCTCCTACGAGCTGATTGAAACAAGTTCTTGAAGCTGAAAGTCTATTCAACTCGTGATTCAAAGACAAATTCTTTGTTTTAAACTGAATTTGCACCGTAGAAAGTCACGTAACTCTCACATTATCTTTCTTGTGAGCTGATCCGATGTGATTGAGTTTCTACAGTTAAACGTTGCTTGATCGTGCATTCAGTCGAGGCTACTGTACATTGAATCTGGTTACAAAGTTGAAACTATGAAAACCAAGAGCTTTATTCAAGGGGGAGCTTGGAAAGATATGAAGACAAGTAACACCAAAGTCCTTCAAAGATTCAAGAGGGAAAGAAGATCAAAGCCTGAAGTTTTCAAGAAGATAAATGCCTTATTCAACTTTAGGGGAGATTGTTAGGACTGAAAGTTCTGTGCGTTGAAAGTTGATTAAAGCATTTATAAGGGTTCGAAATGTAATTAATTGATAGTTTATTTAATAGTTGGGGTCAAGCCCATAAGCCCATTATGATTGTAAGCCTGTTATATAAAGGCGTTATTAGTTCATTTATCAGGTTACACAAGTCATTATTAGATTTCTAGTCAATAGGTTTACATACTCTGATCAGATATTCTCTCTGTAAACCTAAACCCTTTGAGTGTTTCATATAATCATATGACTAGCAGTTGTGATTTAAATATTGTTCTACATTGATTCATTATTATTGATTTGCTCGTGTTAGTGTATTATTGTATCCAAGATTTAATAGGAAAAGTCAAGTCTAGCAAAGTCAAACAAAGTCAAAGTATGTTTAGTCAATATTTGGTTTTATCTTGTATGAGTTTATATCCTTTGTATAAATAGGGATATGACTTGTTAGTTTGATATGAACCTTCCTTGTAATATCATTGTGAGAAATAGACATCAGATTACTTTCTCTCTCTACATTCTCTCTCTAGAACTCCATTGTTAAATCTTGATTGATTAGATTGCTTGATTGATTAGGATTACAATATCAATTGGTATCAGAGCAAACCAAACAGATTCAGAAAATATCATATCACAGATTGAATTAAATTTTCGAATTCTTGATTTTCACGAACTCATTTTTTTCTTGAAACTCACTGTTGAATCAAATTTCGTTGATTTGTTGTTCTCTAACTGAAAAAAAATGATTCAATAGGATTCGTTTTGTACAATAGATTCATTCTTGTTCACAAAGATTGTCAAATTAATCACTAGAATAGTTTTAATTTTGGATTTCATTGTGTTGTTCTTGAAAAATGTCGAACAACTTTTTCTTGAATCAAATGGATACTTTTTGATGTTTTTAATGGAAATCTAGTGGTAGAATTGTGTTCTAAAGGATAAATCGATCATTTCTATGGAATTTCATGTTTTAATTTGTAGGTTCAGAGCAATTTGGATAGATTTCATGAACGTAACTGTCAAAACGCGCAAGATCTGACAAACGCGCAAGTGCATCATCAAACGCGCAAGTGAAAGGATTTGATTCTTGGCTAGAACGCGCAAGTATCTGAAGAACGCGCAAGCAAAACGTGCGAGTTTGCTAAAACGCGCTAATAGACGCAAGCGAGTTTGATAAACGCGATTGAAAGGCGCTAAGAAAGGCGTGCGAGTTTGATTGAAATGCGCTAGAAAGGCATGCGAGTTTGATTGAAACGCACTAGAAAGGCGTGCGAGTTTGATCGAAATGCGCTAGAAAGGCTTGCGAGTTATGTGGTGAACAGGTGTTTGCGAGTTTCATCGTCATGCGAGTTTGAGCAAAACGCGCTACTAATGTCCTGCGAGTTCTAGAAACGCGCACGTTACCGTTTGCGAGTTTCTTTGTGAACAGTGACTAGCGCGTATAGTGACTTGCGAGTTTCAAGACTTAGATTTTTTTTCTAAAAATTAAATTTTTTGTGTGATCTGTTAGATCTGATTTTATAGTAATCATTGTATTTATTTTAATACTTAGTTTTCTCTGTTTTGTTATTGCCTTGGGGTATTTAAGTCCCCTTGGCTTGTTAGTTGAGTAACGAACAACACTGTTTGATTTGGAATATACTGTTACATTTCAGAGTTCACTTTTTCTCTCTAGATTCTCTCTCTACGATCTTGTGATCTTGGCTCATCAATTGGTATCAGAGCCTCCAAGATCTTGAGAGGATTGAGATTTAGTGTTGTAGATTCTTTTAACACGCGTTTCTACAATTGCGTGTCAGCTTTAACACGCGTTTCTACAATTGTGTGTCAGCTTTAACACGCGTTTCTACAATTGCGTGTCAGCCTTACACGTGTTTCTACATTTGTTTCTAAGGAAATTCTGGACGCGCATTTCTCTTGGACGCGCATTCTTGGACACGCATATCTCTAAGGAAAGCTTTGAGTATCTTTCTGGACACACATTTCTTAGTAGTGCGTTTCATCTACGACCCGATTTTCTCTCAACACGCATTTCTTAGGAGTGCGGGTCATCATCACTTGGTCAATTTTTTCTGAATTCCTGATTTCTTCATTATGTCTCTACAAGCTCAACTTTACAAGAACGATCTCATGATGTCGTTGGGATTTGAAACTCGTCCACCTGTTCTGATTAAGGAAAACGAATTTGAACAATGGCAGGACCGGTTTGTTAATTTCATCGAAAGGCAATCAAATGGTGAAAATATGATGAAAGCCTTAACTGAAGGTCCCATGGTCAAGCCAAGGAAAGTGATACCAGCTGTTGGAAACACTCCTGCCACTGATACAGAAAAATCCCTGATAGAATATGATGCTGATGAACTTCTGAGATACCAAGCAGACAATCAGGCCAAGTCTAATTTGATTCTTGCTCTACCAAATTCCATCTACAACAGAATCGATTGTTTCAAACACAATCCTATGCTAATGTGGAAACAACTGGAGAAAATCATGCTTGGTACTGCTATGTCAACACAGCTTCGTCAGACAAGATATATGAATAACTTTGAAGAGTTTAAGGCAAAAGATGGGGAAAGTCTGAAAAGTGTCTTCGACAGATTTTGGACTGTTATTAATGATCTGTATAAGATAAAGGTGATAAAGAATGAGTTGGAGACCAATCTGAAGTTCCTTAATGCACTCAAACCAGAATGGGAAAAATCATGTCATCGCATGAGGAATGATCCCAGAATTTCCAAAATGCCCATTCAGGAAATGTTTGAAATTCTGATGTCTGATGAAGCAATGGTTCTGAAGAAGAAAGCTAAGTTGGATAAGCAGAAGCCAAAGACTGTGGATCCAATCGCTCTTTTAGCTAGTCAAATGGCTGAGCAAGCCTTAACTGAGTCTGCTTACGATGGATCAACAGATGATGATGGCGAAGCATTAGAAAAAGCCATGATTCTTCTAAGTCAGCATTATCAAAAGAAATATCAGAAACGGACAGGATCAAACAATCTTCGTTTTTCTTCTGGATCAAAGAAGGTAAAGTATTTCTTTTTCAAGTATGAGTCTAGTACAGCAGCTGAACCAAAGAAAGAAGAGAAAAAGGCTGTGATTTGCTACAACTGTGGCAAACCCGGGCATATTTCAAAGGAATGCAGAACGAAGATTGTGAAAGATGTGGATTTCTATAAGAAGAAATTAGCATTGGCTGAAAAGAAAGCAAGCGGAACAATTTTGTTGGCTGAGGAAGAATATTGGTTGGATCACTTAGATAACGAAGCTGACAATGTTTAGACAGCTGCGATGTGCTTCATTGGAGATGACAACAGTGATGATGAGGATGAGGACACATCAACTGATGAATCTGAGGTACCATCTGATTTTGATTATAATTTCATTTCTTCACAAATGTATGTCATCACAAATGCTTTACATGACTTTCGTTCAAAGTTTTTATCCGAAAAACGTGAAAATCAAGAAAAGTCTGTTCAAATTGAAAAATTGAAAATTCCTCTGAGTGATGAAAAAGCAATTTTAACATTTACAAAAGAGAAATTTCAAGAAAGAATAGAAGATTTAGTAATTGAAAAACAGACTTCTCATGATTCTTTGACTGAATTGTCAAGTTTAAATCAAGAGTTTTCGGATAAAATATTTGAATTAGAAAGAAAGTTATATAAACAAAATCAAACTGAACAAACAATTCATATGCATAAACCAAGGAGCTATGAGTCGATAAAAGAAAATTGGGGTCTTGGATTTAAAAATCCTCAGTTTTTAAAGAAAGCTAAAATTGAGATTCCCAATTTTTATGATTACGACTGTCTTGGTCTTTCACACTATGGTTCTCAATACAAACCTTTTTGGACAAGTGCTAAAGAGACTACAGTTGAGGAAGATAAAAAACGGATGAACAACAAGAGAATGGAAGTTTCTTTTGTTTATACTCAAGAAAATGCAAAATATTTTCCAGAAAAGTTAAAAAATAGAAGACAAAAGTTAAACATTGGTTCTTCAACTAAATCTTATAAATCGAATGATTTCTTTGATTTAAATGCATTTAATCCTAATAAGGATAATATATCTCCAGTACCTTATGATACTAAGAGATATATACCTCCATTAGTATTAGAATGCAAAATATTAGATCTGGAAGAACAAATGGAAGAACAAAAGATTTTGAGCAAAATTGAAAACGATGTCATTTTTTCTTTTATGACATCTCTTTTTAAAGAAAATAATTCTGGTCTTCTCAATTCTTCCATCAACTTGTGTTCATCTGATGCTTCTAGCTCTGAGGTTTATACAAATGAATTATCTGATCAGTTTGGTTTTATTGATAAAACTTCTTCTTTTAAATCAAATATTTTATCTAAAATTGTTGATGACACTTTTACGCTAAATGATCATTTTTATAAAACAAAGCGTAAAAGAAGAAGGTCAAAGAAGAAAAATAAGAAAGAGTTTGATGTTTCTGAAAATTCTAACTTTTCTGATTCATTTATTTCAGATAGGCCTTTGAAGAATTCTGTAAAGTCTATATGGATAAAGAAATAGAGATCTGAAAAACTTGTTTCTCTAGAGAATAAATGTGTAGATTTTCTTTGTAAACAAGACTCATTTGCCTTTTGTAATAAATCTACAAAATATTCTGCAGAGCAAATGTTTCAATTTTCAAAGAATAATTCTGATTCTGATGATTGTGTTTCTTCTTTATTATGTGATGATGCTCATGCTTTATTTGATCAATCTCAGATGTTTTGGAAAAATAAATTTTTTAAAAAGAAAAAAGGAAAGGACTAACAAGAAGGGACCCATATTTATATGGGTACCTAAATCTCAGTAATTGTTGATTGTGCAGCTAAATAAACTATGGTATCTGGATTCGGGGTGTTCCAAACACATGACTGGCAACAAATCTCTACTTTCAAATTTTAAAGAAAAATGTTGCGGTCGTGTCAAATTTGGAAACTGCGAGACGACTCCCATTCTTGGTTATGGTGATCTTGTTCAGGGTAACATAATTGTCAAAAGAGTAAGCAATGTCGAAGGTTTAAGTCACAATCTCTTCAGCATCGGAAAGTTCTGCGACAAAGATCTTGAAGTAAGTTTCAAGTCAAAAAGGGTTGCTGTAAAGAATAGTAGCGGCATGGATTTACTTGTTGGAAAAAGACGATCAAATCTATATACCATTAATCTTTCCAAAGTAAAGGTTCCATCAGATGTTTGTCTTTTATCAAAAGCCTCTATTCATGAAAGCTGGATGTGGCACCGTCGACTAGCTCATCTCAATTTCAAATTTATGGATCGATTGGTCAAGAATGATTCAGTGAGAGGTCTTCCAATCCTCCGTTTTCTGAAAGATCATCTCTGTCAGGACTGCGAGAAAGGAAAGATGAAGAAAGCATCTCATAAGCCAAAGCCTGAACATTGTACTGCGGATATTCTAGATCTAATTCATGTTGATTTGTGCGGACTAATGAAGACAAAGAGTATTGGGAAGAAGAAATATGTTTTGGTTGTTGTTGATGACTACTCCAGATACACATGGGTGAAATTTCTCAAATCTAAAGACGAGACACCTGAAATTCTCATCAATCTCATCAAAATAATATAGACAAATAAGCAAAAGCAAGTCAAAGTTGTGAGATCAGATAATGGCACAGAATTCAAGAATTCAACTCTTCAAGCATTTTATGATAATCAAGGTATACAACAACAGTTTTCTTCTGCAAGAACACCGCAACAGAATGGGGTTGTTGAAAGAAGAAATAGAACGCTTGTAGAAGTTGCTAGATCCATGCTTGCTTATTCAGGTCTCCCTTTGTCTCACTGGGCCGAAGCCATTTCAACTGCTTGTTATACTCAAAACAGATCGATTCTACACCGCCGGTTCAACAAGACTCCATATGAATTGATGAATGGCATCAAACCCAACATCAAATATTTCAAGTCTTTCGGGTGTAAATGTTATGTTCTGAATGATAGAGATAATCTGAACAAATTTAGTCCAAAGGCTAATGAAGGCATATTTCTGGGTTATTCTTCTAACTCTGCTGCTTACAGAGTCTTTCTTCTCTCGGCAAGAAAAGTGATAGTCAGTAAATGTCAAATTTGATGAAGCTGCCAATTTGGTTTCTGGACAACACAGTTCAGAACCCGCTATTACTGGAAATTCAGCTTCTGAACAAATTAGTTCAAAACCTGCACTTCAGTCGACAAATCAGGATCCTTCTACTTCTCTATCTAATTTTTCTGATCTTGATTATCTGTTTGAAAATATTTATGATGATGTTCCTAAACCAAACACTGATAATGTGTCAAATGTTTTGAATCAGGAATCTGTGAGTGCATCAAATCTTAATTCCGCTGCATCAACCTCTGAACCTGATGCTTCTTCAGAAACTCCTAAAATTCAAGATATATCTGTAGAACATCATCTGGATCAAATCATTAATGAACCAGAAATTGCTGAAACTATTCATGAGGAATCTGTAGAAGATGAAGTTGTTCCAGAAGAGAATGTTCAACAAGAAGTACAAACTACATCTGGTCAACAAGAGCCTGAATCTGATGTCATGGAAATACCTCCTTCTCTAGTTGAAACTATATCTGTGTCATCTTCTGACATTATCCCTTCTGAAGATACTCCTCAACAAATAGAAGTGGTTCAAAAAGTCATTGATCCTCTCCCTCATACAACAAAATGGACAAGATCTCATCTAATTCATCAAATCATTGGGGATCTTCAAGCTAGTGTTTCTACACGCTCCAAGTCGGCTTCTTCCAACGAATGTTTGTACACTTGTTTTTTAAGCAAGATTGAACCTAACAAAGTATCTGAAGCGTTGGAAGACCCGGACTGGATTTTAGCAATGCAAGAGGAACTCAATCAGTTTGACGCGCTTAAAGTGTGGAGACTTGTACCAAGGCCAAAGGGTAAAAGCATAATTGGTACAAAGTGGATATTCAAGAATAAAAAGGACAAAGATGGTATCGTCGTTCGGAACAAAGCAAGGTTAGTAGCCAAAGGATATCGACAAGAAGAAGGTATTGACTATGATGAAACTCTTGCACCCGTCGCCAGATTGGAAGCTATCAGAATGTTTTTAGCCTTCGCTGCTTATCGCAACTTCACAGTATATCAAATGGACGTCAAGACAGCATTTCTCAATGGCAAATTGAAAGAAGAAGTATATGTATCTTAGCCAGAGGGATTGGTTGACAAAGATCGTCCTGATTATGTTTATTTTCTCGATAAAGCTTTGTATGGTCTGAAACAAGCTCCAAGGGCATGGTATGACGAGTTGTCAGCTTTCTTGGTCAAATCCGGCTTCACCAAGGGCTCGATAGATACTACTCTTTTCATTTATAGAACTAATCTTGATATTTGATTAGTACAGATATATGTAGATGATATTATTTTTGGTGCGACTAACAAATCTCTGTGTAATTGGTTTTCTGATTTAATGACCTCTAGATTTCAGATGAGCATGATGGGAGAAATCAATTTCTTCCTCGGCTTACAAGTGAAGCAGCTTCCAGATGGAATTTTCATCAATCAGTCAAAGTACGTATTTGACATTTTGAAGAAATTCAAAATGGACAAGTCTACTTCAATTGGCACGCCTATGGCTCACGGTGCTAAACTCGGACTGGATCCAGATGGAAAAGTTGTGGATCAAAAGACATACAGAGGGATGATCGGATCACTGATGTATCTTACTGCAAGCCGCCCGGACATAATGTTTTCAACGTTCCTATATGCTCGCTTTCAAGCTAAACCAAAAGAATCTCATCTTTTAGCAGTCAAACGCATATTTAGATATATTAAAGGAACTCCTTATTTAGGATTATGGTATCCTAAAAGTTCTGACTATAGTTTGATTGCTTATTCTGATGCAGATTATGGTGGTAATCAATTGGACAGAAAAAGTACCTCTGGTCATCTTCAGTTTTTGGGTGACAGACTGATAAGCTGGGCATCGAAAAAGGAAAATTGTGTTTCAATATCAACAGCCGAAGCTGAATACGTCGCTGCAGCTAGTTGCTGTGCTCAAGTGCTTTGGATGAAAACGCAACTTCGCGATTATGGAATGTTATACAAGACTGTGCCAATTTATTGTGACAGCAAGTCCGCAATTGCGATATCGGTCAATCCTGTCCAGCACACCAAGACCAAGCACATAGACATGCGTTATCATTTTATAAAGCATCACATGGAAGAAGGTAATATTGAATTATATTTTGTACCAACTGAATATCAACTTGCTGATATTTTTACAAAAGCTTTAGATGAAAAACGATTTAATTTTCTGCTTTCAAAACTTGGCATGTTGAATTTAAAAGTTTAAATCTTTACAAATTTTATTCTATAAGGTTTAATATTTCAAATTTTCTTTCAGTTGAATAAAATGTGTGTCTAGGATCTTTGACAAGTTGCCTTTTTTATATTTAAAGTTTCATATGTTCAATGTTCAAATCTTTCAAACATCGAAAAGTCAGCAACATGTTTGACGATTTAGATACTGCTTTAAAGATATGTAAGTCTGGCATATTTATGGTTTACTTTGCTTGAACAACCTAAGTGATCGAAATTGTAGATCGTAATGCAAATATGGGCTAAGCTATTCGATATAGATCTGGGTTACTGAGATGATTTTATTTTTTTGCATTTAAAATACAGAAATCCTTGAGTTTAAAAGTTTGTACATGTGAACTTTCTGGTTTGGGAAAGTAAGTTCCGTGGGATGCTCGACATCTGGTCCCCTAAGGTCAATTGATCTGGGAGTGATCGAACAGAAATCCTGCAATAGAATCAGATCGAAAGTCATGTTCTACTGGTATGAATGGGTTTAGGATATGTCGATGTAGCCTTTTTGATCCGGGAAAGTAAGTTCTAAGGGGTGCTTGACACCTAGTCCCCTAAGGCTATCTGGTCTGGGAGCGGCTGACCCAAATCCTGCAATAGGATCAGATAGAAAGTTACGTTTACGGCATGTTCTTTACTTAATGAATTCTTTGATTAAAAAGTTTTCAAAGTGCACAACGCTTAAAAGATGCCAAAGAGCACACTCATGTGAAGATGCCAATGTGCACACAGCTAAAAGATGCCAATGAGCACACATCTCTTGATACTTGGTGATATATTTTGAGCTGCGATAAACCTGTAGATTTGTGAAAATCTTAATTATTGATGACTTAGTATTTGTACATGCAAAGTTCTTCATTTTATGTTTAGAATTGCATTTTTTTCTTGAAGCTAATCAAAGATCGCATGCTAGCACACTGAATAGATACCTGCAAGTGTTTAACTCTGAACATGTCTTAACTTGATATGCAATGAAACATGTTTTTGTATCCAACAACTCCCGTTTGATTTCAACTGATTGATAAATCTGGAATATTCTTCTGAGTAGACTTTAATTTGTTTAGTGTTTAAAAGTTTATATATTCAGTTGTTACAAAATTTATATTCAATATGATCATCTTTAATATTGATGTCTTTATGTTTGCTATCTGTGTTTTTGTCATTTTGTCTGTGCATATTTCAAGGGGGAGTGCATATCTGGTTTCTATTTCTGATTTTATTCTGTTTTTGAGGGGGAGTGAATTTTTGCTGATTAATTACTTCGAGTGCTGATCAGAAATTCATCAGGTAAGTATTTTTGAACTTACTATGCAAATGCTAAACTAATTTGATAAATTTTGTGCATTTGTGTAGGGGGAGTAATAGGGGCTTATCAGGTATTTTTTTTTCTCTTCTAGTTAATTTTTTTTAGTTATTTTTTTTAAGTAGTTGTTTATTTTTTTAGAATATATAGATCTAATAGTGTCCTTTCTTTTCTTTATTCTTGTTTGAATGTGTGTGACTATTCCCATTCCCTCCTTCTTCGTATCTGCGTATCCTCCATCTTCTTCTACATTTACTGTTCATTTCAGTTTGTGTTATTGGAAAGTTCAGGTATGTTTGTTTTTCATTATATGTTTGTAGATTGTTTAGTGTTTGTTTTCTTAGTTTTGATTTCTTTATTGGTTTTCTACTGTGTGTATTAAACTGATATTCGTGTATTTCATTGTTCATCGTTTTCTAAAACTCAGATTCGAGTTGAAATAGTTCGACTTGCGTATTGGGTTTTGTTTAGACCTTACATTCGATTATCAGGTATGTTTCCTTTTACTTTAATTTCGTGTTTTTTTTTGCTTTAATTTTGTGTTTTTGTGGGTTTCGGGTTCGAACATCCGTTTTTCTAGGGATTTGTTTTTAATCAAGTGCAGAATGCGTTTCACTTATGACACGCATTCTAAGAAATGCGTTTCACTTGAGACCCGCATTTCTGAACAATGTGTTTCATTTGTGACCCGCATTTGTTGTGTTTTTATTTTTGTTTGTTTGTTTTGTTTGTTTCAAGTATGCAATGCGTCTCATTAAGGACACGTATTTCTTTGTGTTTCCTTTAGGATACGCATTACTCATAAATGCGTTTCCTTCTTCACCCGCAATTCTTGTAATGCGGTTCATGAAGGACCCGCATTCCTTGTAAATGCGTTCCTTTCTTCACATGCATTTCTCAAATGCGTTTCCTGAAGGACCCGCATTTCTTCCTTAGTGTCTCCTTAAGGACCCGCATTCCATACTTATATATTTTATTTCTTTTTTCTTTCTGTCTTTCTTTTCTTTCTTCTTTCTTCTGTTAATCTTTGAAATGTGTTTTGTTTCAGGATATCATGACTTCTCAAACAAATACTGATCCAATGATTCAAGATGAGAATGTCATTCTTCAGGATCCAGCAGATCAGGCATCTCATGATACTTCAATGCCGTCTGTTCCATCTGTTGGGGCTGATTTGTCTATATCAAGGCGAAATCCAAATGATGTGTTCCCGAATGTCATGTACATGCCTTATAAGCATAACAACTACTTTGTTGATTTTGATCGCATCAAGATTCATCCTGTCATACGCACTATTCTTCGTGGACATCCATTGTCTCAAGCTCTTTGTTCAGTTGCAGATGTTCCAGAGGTCTATGTACAGCAAGTGTGGAATACCATCACTAAGAATGAACGGGCACGTCCTCATCGATTTGATCTTCAAATTGATCAATTTGATTCATATCTGTCTTACAAACGGTTAAGATTGATTCTTGAGCTTCCTGAGCCTGATTCTAGACCTGAAAGGACAACATATGATCAGTTTCCATCTGAAGAAGAAGTGTATGAAGGCATCAAACGACTAGGATATGTTGGTCAACTGAACAGGGTTGTAAACTTTGACAAGTCTAATCTTCCTCCTATCTGGTATTCTTTGTTTTAAGTCATCAACAGATGCTTAACGTCTAAACATACCGGCACGGATAGTTCTAGTCTTCACTATCTTCGACTGTTCCATGCAGTAGTTTATGACCTGCATGTCGACTATACGATTATTTTCTGGAACGAGTTGTCTGAAATAGTGCAAGACAAGTTAACCAACAAGCGTCGGAAGTTCATTCCTTTTATCAGATTTCTAAAGTTGATTATTAGAAGCATGTTTCGAAGCAATTCGGCAATTTCTCGAAGATTATCTTGGCCGCAAGTTCAGGATACTGAGATGCTTTTTCTTAAGAAACAAAATAAGTCATTTACTTTTTCAATGACCATTCCTTATGGCCTTATTGCCAATTATGCTGACATGTCCGATCCCAGTGTCATTGAGTATTGTTTAGAAAATGACTTTGAAGAGGCTGAACAGGAAGTACCTTCTCATGGCACTCCAGCTGGTACTACTCATGAAGAGCAAATTGAAGCTTCTACTCAGGAAATAGTTACTACTGTTGTAACTACCATGGTGACAGATGTTGATCCTTCTACAGTTCTACAAGATGTTGCTACACTTTACATAGAGTCTGTCATTGCTGATATTGAATCTGAAGATAATGCTGATAATAGAGGAAATGTTACTATTGATGAAACAGTTGTTGAAAATGATGATGTGACAAATCCTGAGGTTGCTGATGATGACATGATTAATGTTGATCATGCTGATAATGATGCAACAAATGATGATTTTTCTGATATTGGTGATAATTCAACCAGTGATTCAGATACTGGTGATGATGATGATAATCAATTGAGCTTGAAAGTGTATGAAAGGAAGTCCAAGACACCAGAAATGCTTGTCTCAACAGAAGTTCTATCTGATGATGATTCTGTTCCAGTTAATCCATCAATTGCACATATTCAAGTTGATGAATTGGATACAGCTTTTGATCAAGCCACTGAATTGGTTCAAAGTCAAGCTCCAGCAACTACAATTGCAGATATTCAGTCTACCTCATCAGCTGTAGAGCTTACATCTGATCAAGCTCGGTTTTCCACTGATAAATTCTCAACTCTGAATAATGTAATTCGGCAATTATCGGAGAAAATGGATGCTGAAAAGAAGCACAAATTTTGAAGTTAAAAGCTTTTTTCAAAGGGAAGATGCCTGAGATTGATACTTCAGTGATTCCTACAGAGATTCCATTCAGACGCCCATCTGGGATTGTTCTACGAGAGAAGTCTTTTGTTGTTCAATCTTCTGCTCCAGCAATCATGTCAATCCCTCTACCTCCGTTGTTTACACAGTCAGTTGGGATCTCTTCATCTTCTAGTATACCTGTGTCTTCTTCTAGCACTCCAGATCTTCCTATTTCAGAGTTGAAAGATTTGCTTTATGCTCGTCTTATTTCTATTTCGCCACCAGAACATCAGGATCAAGATCTCATTTCTCTGCTTCGAAACTTTCAACCTACGTCGCCTCCAGTATCTTCATCTAAATCTGACAGCGTCTATGTTTCATCTACTGAATTTCAGGAATTCAAATCAGAAGTTAGATCCAGTTTATCTGATCTTCGTTCATTCATGACACAGGCTTTTTCAGATCTATCTAACAAGATTGATCATCTAGATCAATCATGCAGGACTGAGGCTGGTCCGTCTCTTAAACGCCGACATGACCAAGATGATCCCGATCATCAAGGCCATGAGGGGGAGATGGCAAAGAGACAAAGACCAGAAGGTTCTTCTGAAGCAAGAGATGTTGGTCAAAAAGGAGTGGTTGGAGATAGAGAAAAGAATGCTGATACTGTTCAAGATTGCAGTATTCAAGATTTAATGGATGTCATGATTGACAATGTTGATGTATCTGTATTGCATAATGAATTTAATTTGTCTGAAGCAAATTTTAGTAATATGCAAGTTGTAGTTTATGTGGATCCAAATGTCTCAGGTAGAGCTAATGAAGTTGAAGAATCAGAAGCAGCAAATGATATGAGATCTTTCTTCGCAAACTTCATTGAGATAAATTCAGATGATGATGAAGAAGTGAGATTTGAGAAAGTTTCTCAAGTTAAAGAAGAAGATTGCAACAATATCATTATCTTATCTGATACAGAGGATGATACTGTTTTCATGGATGCAACAGATACGAAAGAGGATGAATTGTTATATGCTGATCTTCTGAGTCAAGGTGAGATTCCAGAAGTCGATCAACCTTCGTCTACTCCAGTAACTACTTCTTCTCCGGCTACCAAAATCCCATCAAGTGCATTTGAAGTTGGTGAGTCATCTAGAGCTCAAGCAGTTATTCATTCTTCCGAACCGATAATTCCTCCATCTCTTCTAGAAGAAGGAGAAGCTTTATCCAGGCAACAAAGGAAAAGAAATTTACAACAAAGATATATGTCTTCTAGACTCAGAACTGCATTTCTTGAAGATATCAAAAGCAATATCTTTGTTTCTAAAAGAAGGACACTCAATATATATGCCATTCTTGGAGTAGAGAAAGAATCAGAAGCTTATCAGCACGAGTACTTAACTTTCATCAAGTGCCAGCGCAAAAGGAATAACTCTGTTGCTTCTCCTCATTTAATTGTTCGAGTTATCAGCGTCACAATTAATAAGTTCATGAACATATGGTATCCAGATCTTGAAGTGGAAAGAAGAGACTGCAATCAGTACAAATTTTCAGAAGCTGATTTCGTTGATCTTTCAATTATTGATATTGAATTCTTATATGATCATTTCAGGAATCTTTATCATCGGACTCAGGATATTTCTCAAACTCTTTTTGTCATTAAACGGTTCATTCGACGGCAGATCCGATTTTTTCGTGTTTTTGACTTATAGATGGCAGTTGAAAGTTTTCAGCCTGTGGTTAATCTTGAAAGGCCCAACAAGAGTTTGCAGAATCTAGAGTCATATCCATTATTCACCATTATTAAAGATCCATACGGAGTAGTTTACAAGAACAACTCAAGTGAAAAATGCTTTCTATGATTTGATGAAGTTGGATATTACTCTGATGGAACTCTAAAGGTGATCAAACTTCAGTTGGAGCATCGTTTGCAAGAGGCTAGAAGAAAGTTTTTGGAATCAAGAAGAGAATTATATATTCTTGAAAACGATGAAATTTGTCTGATCCGTAGATCTCTGAACACTATTCAAGACAGACTGAATCTCCGTTCAAATCTGCGACGATTGGAAGTGTTAGTTGGGTTGAACAGATTACGTCAACGAGAAGAACGTCAATGATCTTTCAAGTCGTCTAGATGGTCAATGCTGTTTTTGAAGATTTTTTTAAGACCTCGGCGCCAATGATTACTAAGGGGGAGATTGTTAGATCTGATTTTATAGTAATCATTGTATTTATTTTAATACTTTCTTAGTTTTCTCTGTTTTGTTATTGCCTTGGGGTATTTAAGTCCCCTTGGCTTGTTAGTTGAGTAACGAACTACACTGTTACATTTCAGAGTTCACTTTTTCTCTCTAGATTCTCTCTCTATGATCTTGTGATCTTGGCTTATCATGATCCAAGTTTGACTTTTTAGTCAACATTTCTGAATTGTTTGAGAACGATCATTTCATTATCAAGCTAATCTGTCAAGATGTCAACTACAGATGAGAGAGGAAATACTGTATCATCAGCCAGAGATTGTGCTATCTTGTACATGCCTGAGATACCTAAAATAGAGGTTGAACGAGACAAACTGAGAATTCTGAATGCAGCCTTTATCAAGCAGATTCAGGAGTTCAAATTAAATTTGTCAAATTCTGATAAAACTCCTGACTGTAAAAAGTGTGCTAATATGGATAAATCTCATTTTGCAGGTATTCTCAATGAGAAAGAAAAAGAGATTAAAGATAGAGAGAAAATGATGGGGATAAAAGACAATACCATTCAATCTCTTGAAGAAGAAATCAAGATGAAGGAATCTTATGTTGAAAGTCTTCTGAGCCAATGGAAGATAATTGAACAAAGATCATCATATCTGCATGATCAATTAGTTAAGCTTCGACAAAAGTATATGGCTTCTGAAGAAACTGCATACACATTGAAAGAGAAAAATGCTGAGTTAATGAAAAGTATTAAAGAAGAAAAAGTTCAAGCAAATCTTCAAAGCCAACTAAAGACGACTGATCAGAAATCATCTGAGCTGAAAGATGAGTCAGTCAAGCTTCAATAGAAGTTTAAGGCTTTCGAAGATCAGATATCTGTTCTGGAGAAGAAAATTTTTGAACTGCAAACAAGTTTCCAAGCAGAAAAAGAAAAATCAAATATGAAGACATCTTCATCTCAACAATCATCTGAGATTTTCAAGAAAACTTTACAAGAGAAAAAGGATCTTGAGCTGAGATGCATTAAACTTTCCAAGCAAGTGTCTGATTTTGAAAAAGTTATAATTACTAAAAGAGACACATTTTCCAAGGAAAGAAAAGTTTTTGAAGATAAAAACACTGAATTTCCCAAGCAAATTTCTACTTTACAAGGCTTGCTAGAAAAGGAAAGAAATATTTTCAAATAAAAGAAGCAATCTTTTGAGTAAGAAAAGAAATTATTTGAAAGAAAAATGCTGGGATGTTCAATGAAATTTCTGATAAATCCAAGAACTTACAAAAAGATTTTGAGCAAGAATGTTCATATTTTGAAACTGAAATATCCAAGCTCGTGTCCAAGATCTCTGTTCTATCATCAGATATTCTTAAAGAACAAATGGCTAGATCTGATTTGAAAAAAAAGATTGACACACTTACTTCTGAAAGAAATATTTTATCTGAAAAGATAAAACACTTAGAAGCTGTAAACATCAGTTTATCAGAAAAGATTACAGCTTATGTGATTAGTCAATCACCTGTTGATAATTCAACAGAATCAGTCTGCTCTTTCCAAACAGCTTCTAGTTCAATTCATGATAAAAATGTTTTGAAAAAGAAAAGTGTCAAACCAATCATTGTCAAATCAAGTCAGATCAGACCATCAAATTTATTTTATGACAAATTTGTTGATGGTTCAGCGAGCTATTATGTAAAATCTTTTGGAAAGCAATCAAAGAAAACTCAGATGGTTTGGAGAGTTAAAGATTCTTCTGAAGAGAAAAAGAAGGACAAAGCATTCAAACCCACAACAAATGCAAAGAAGAACAGTACGCATAACGGTAAATCTTTCGGTAATCCTGATATATATTATTCTACTAATCATTTGATCAGGATTGCACAGAAGAAAATCTGTTGTTCTTACTGTGGAGAGAATGATTTCGTCCGACAAGAATCTGCTCATAACTGGTACAGTTCTTACAGAATAACTTCTCAGAATTCTGGATTTAAAAGATATACATCTAATGAGAAGTGGATTCCTAAATCTAACATACCAGGACCCAAATACCAGTGGGTACCAAAACCTGTTAAATCTGTTTTGCAGGTACCACAGGTTTAGGGGGAGCATGATGTTTGACTTCTAAGTACTACAACATAGAACTCGGACTTCAATGTCAAAGACATTGGCTTTTGAACAAAACAGTTCAAAACCCGAAATTAAGTGTCAAGATTGTGGCTTCTGATCACATGACATATCAGGACCCGTTCTTCAATGTTCAGATAAGGATATTATGCAAAATATCCAGGGGGAGCTTATCTGACCTAAATCATTCTATACTGATTTGAGGGGGAGGTTAAATATAAGTATCTTCTAATCTTACATCTCTGATTGTTTGAAAGAAGAACAACTTCCGAGCATGAAAAACGTTTTCTTAAATGTACAAACCACTTCTCTATTCTCAAAAAGATTTCATGAATTAAGAAGTGTGATTTTAAATGTTTTTCATTATTGAGCTTTAATGTTTAACTGACCGTGTGTTTCCAAAGATCAATACTTACGTATTATCTTGTCTATAAACTGTAAAGTATTCATACACACCGGTTCAGTACTTCATTTGAATCTGTTATTACCATGTCTCATAACGAACAAATTTTTCGATGGTAATACTCCCGTTTACAATTCAATATTGTTGAGCATCAATCATCATTTCCAAATTTTTTCTTTCATTGTTAAATTGTTTATATTTGTTCATATAAACAAAATAATCAATTCTTTGATACCCTAACCATTTTATTTGATCTGATTGATACATTGTCAGATTCTCAAAACAATTCTCTTGATTTCATTTCATTCATTCAATATCCTTGTTTTGAAAGATCTTCAATGTTCAATTTCTCAAATCTCATGAGCATACATTTTGACAATGTCATCATACATTTTTTTTAGCTTAACTGCTAAAGTTAAATTGTTGAGCAACCATTCTTTACAGAACTTACATGGGATTCGTGTGTGAGCTTAAACAGAACTTCCATGGATTCACGTTAACCTGTGTTTCCTACCCCGGAAGTAATCCTAGAGTGATTGAGGGGTGAGGGGTCAAAATCAAAGAGTGTGGGAGATAACTCATCCGGTTGAGTTTTTCTCATTGTCTGGAGCAGAAAAATGTAAATGAGAGTTTAGTTAGAAATGAGCAAAATGTTAAAAAGAAAGAGGGTGTGAGAACAGAGTTAAAAGAATATCAAAACTCTGCACCAAACACCAATGTCATCATACATTTTTTTTAGCTTAACTGCTAAAGTTAAATTGTTGAGCAACCATTCTTTACAGGACTTACATGGGATTCGTATGTGAGCTTAAACAGAACTTCCATGGATTCACGTTAACCTGTGTTTCCTACCCCGGAAGTAATCCTAGAGTGATTGAGGGGTGAGGGGTCAAAATCAAAGAGTGTGGGAGATAACTCATCCGGTTGAGTTTTTCTCATTGTCTGGAGCAGAAAAATGTAAATGAGAGTTTAGTTAGAAATGAGCAAAATGTTAAAAAGAAAGAGGGTGTGAGAACAGAGTTAAAAGAATATCAAAACTCTGCACCAAACACTTTCTGAGCCGGGCAGCCACATAATTTGTTGGTTCACATTCTTTGGTGACCATCATTGAAACAGTCAGTAAGCCCATGCCAACTCTTGCGTTAACCCCACCAACCACTCGTTTCTTTCTTAACAAAGAAATGTTTCATTTTCTTTGGGGATGCAGCATATCTGCTATCTAGTCTTCACTCGGAAGATTTAGATATTGAAAAAGAAGGAAAGTTGCCCCACCTTCGCACCTCTTTCATGCACATTGAGTCCGTGTACAATTTGTTGTTGTCTCAATAGTTTACACAATTTGAGCCTTATGAAACACAATCATTGTGCTAAATTATTTCATACACAAGCACGAGCACACAGGAAATTTGTTTTTCTATCAGAACATTCATAGAATTACTTTGTGTTTTTCAATGATTGAATAGAAGTCTTGGGGAGTCATCATCAAACCAGCTCCTTATATTGTACATTCGTTGTACACATTAACTCCGTGTTACTGACAGGCACTCCTAACTGTTTCATTTGTTGAATCAGGGTTACAACGTCCATTATATCTGAATTTGAAGAGATTCGGGTATATACAGTTCATGATTCGGCTATTCAGATCAAAAAACGGAGAATATTGGTAAAAGGGGGACATTCAAAGAAGGTGCTGAAATTGAGAAAGTTTTGATGATTATGTTGCTCACAATCATCAAAAAGGGGGAGAAATCTACAGAGAAAATTTTCAAAGAACAAATTTTGAAAGAAGTATTAATTGTCAAAAGAGATGATTCAAAAGATTCTGGAGAAGAAAGATGATTCAAAGACAAATTCAAGATGATTCGAGAAAGTTTATTTTTTTGAAGATGATTAAGAGATTAAAGAGATGAAGATAAAGTTTTTCAAAGATCCCTCGAAGTTTCAAAAGTTTTAAAGAAGTTTTAAACGTTTTCAAGACTTGTTGACTTTCCGAGATGCAAAGTGTTAAAGACTTTTCAAGATTCTTCAACAACTTCAGAAAGAGCTTCAAAGTTCAAAGCCTTCAGAGTTAAAGATTGAAGAATCAAGCACTGAAGACGATTGTCAAATTTTTTTTAAATCTTGAATACAAAGGGGGAGAATGTTAGTGTATTATTGTATCCAAGATTTAATAGGAAAAGTCAAGTCAAGCAAAGTCAAACAAAGTCAAAGTATGTTTAGTCAATATGTGGTTTTATCTTGTATGAGTTTATATCCTTTGTATAAATAGGGATATGACTTGTTAGTTTGATATGAACCTTCCTTGTAATATCATTGTGAGAAATAGACATCAGATTACTTTCTCTCTCTACACTCTCTCTCTAGAACTCCATTGTTAAATCTTGATTGATTAGCTTGCTTCATTGATTGGGATTACAATATCAGCTCATGATTGCATTGTACGGGGATCTACAAAAAGAGAAAAGGAAGAACACAACTAAAATGCAACTTCCATTTCGTTATGAGAAGTTGAATTATAGTTACAATTATGATAAATCAAAATTTCTTTCTAATGACTATTTCGAAAGTTATTCTTCAAAGGAGTTGGAGGCTAAGCCTATTGAGGGTAAAACTTATGTTTCTCCTCTCGTGTTAGAAAGTAAAATTTCTGAACTCGAGAACACTCTATCAGAAGAAAGGATTTTGTTTAATCTAGAACAAATTGTGTTTCTACTGCTCTTTTAATTTCTAATTTTTCTAAATCTTCTAAAGCTTCAAAATCTAATGATTTTAGTGGTCTACTTAATGAAGAGTTTGATTTCTTAAACTATGAAGGTGATTTAGATGACTGTGTTGATCAATTTGATTTTAATGTTGAACTTCCTGATCATTCATAATTTGTTATAAACTCTTGGATTACCAAGTGTGTATGAAAAGGGTAAAACATCAACGAAAGTTGATGTACCAGTTTCTGTGAATATCAAGAATGCTAAAGGTAAGAAGAAGAAATCTAGGCATTCACTGAAACAGAAAACCATTGGTAATCCAAAGACAAAGCAATCTTTCAAATCTCATAGTTCTAACTCTAAGGTTTCAAATGTTTCAGATGTGAAAAAGAAAAAATCTGGAGTTAGATCAAAATGGCTACCAAAGAAGAAGATTGATGCGAATGCTAAATCATATTCTGATCCTGATTGTAATGGAAAAACTACTAGTAAAACCGATGTAGTTGAGACTGTTGCTATTCAAAAACCAAAACTTGTAAGTTCTTACAAGCGTTATTCAATAAAGCAATTGTTCCAATTATCTCTGTCTGCTAGAAATTCTTCTAATTATAAAAGAAATGTTTATGCTTCTCGAAAATATTCTGATGTTTGGTTTGGCACATATCATGTATATTCTTATCATTCTCATGCTTCAAATGTTTTTCAAAAGCTCAAAGGGTCCATATATAAATGGATGCCAAAATCTTGTGCTAAAACTGTAAGACACATCTATAAATGGGTATCTAAATCAATTGTTTCGTGATTTCTCCTGTGCAGACCCGTCATATGTGGTACTTGGATTCTGGTTGCTCCAAGCATATGATCGGGCAGAAAGATTTATTGTCTAATTATACAGAGAATATTGCGGAACAGTTCGATTCGGCAACGACCAGTTTTCACCTATTCTAGGTTATGGTGATGTAATTCAAGACAACGTGACATTACGAAGGTGAGCTATGTTGAAGGTTTAGGGCATAACCTGTTCAGCATTGGACATTTCTGTGACAAAGATCTAGAGGTAAATTTCAAGCCCAAGAGGTGTTCTGTGTGTACTAAAGATGGTAAGGAATTCTTGGTCGGCACGAGAAAGTCTAACCTCTACACGATTAATCTCTCAAAAGTCCAGACTGACAATGAGGTGTGTCTACTATCAAAAGCCTCGCTGCAACAAAGCTGCTTATGGCATCGAAGGCTTTCTCACCTGATTTGTTACATCAACAAACTGGTCACGGGAAAGTTAGTAAAAGGACTTCCTGAGATTAAATATGTTATAGAACATCAGTGCGCAGCGTGCGAGAAGGGCAAGATGAAGAGAGCCGCTCATAAGCCGAAACCTGAGCAGAGTACAAGTTTATCCTTGGAACTTCTGCATATGGATCTCTGTGGTCCTATGCATACACAAAGCATTAACAGCAAAAAGTACGTTCTAGTGATTGTGGACGATTACTCACGGTACACATGGGTCAAATTTCTGAGATCAAAAGATGAGACGCCCAAAGTCATCATCACATTATTAAAGACTACCCAAGTTAATCTGCAAAAGATAGTCAAGCTTCTTCGAACAAACAACGACACATAATTCAAGAACAGAACTGTTGAAGATTATCTCGAATCGGTCGGGATAACACATCCGTATTCTGCTTCCAGAACACCTGAATAGAACGGAGTCGTAGAAAGACGGACCCCAACGCTAGTTGAGGTCGCTCGAACTATGCTGAGTCAAGTGGATCTATCTCTGTTTCTATGGGCTGAAGTTGTATCGACTGCGTGCTACACTCAAAATTGCTCCATAATCCACCGCCGGTTTGGTAGAATGTCATATGCTTTAATCAATAATCGTACACCTAGCATTAAACATTTCCATATTTTTGGATAAAGGTGCTTTGTACTGAATGACAAGGAGAACTTAAACAAGTTCAGTCTGAAGGCAGACGAAGGCATCTTTATCGGCTACTCTCAATCGTCTACAGCATACAGAATGTATTTGAAAAAGTCAAAGATTGTAGTAGAGAGCGTAAATGTTACATTTGATGAGGAGATGTGTTGGTCCCGGAGGTGCTTAACAAGTTTGTAGAAGGGGGGGTTGAATACAAACACAGAAATTAAAGTTTAATAAATTGTTTATTGATAAATCAAAAATACAATTTACAAGTTTCTTGCGGAATAAGATTAAGACAGACTTAATCTAAACAAACTTAAGAAACACTAAGATGATTGCACAAGAAATTCAGAGAATGGGGAATTAAGAGATATAGAAAACAATGGTTTCTATATGGAGTTCAAGGATTGAGCACACCTTTAGATGAAGGGGTGAACTTCCTATTTATACCCTATGCATTAAATGCATGGCAGGGTACTTAACACGTGGTGTTCACAGATTGACTTTGGGAGTCTGAATTTTGGGAGACATGCTTTCGGCCGGGTCATGAACAGTGTAGTTGACAGAGTTGTTGTACGTATGGTGGCAGAGACATGTCCGTTCTGACACATAGTACTAGTTTGTGCAAGGATAGACAAAAGGAAACTTGAGGCATAAGCTTTGTGATCGATTGATCGCTGAGTATCTCTTCTTGCAGAGATAAAGAGGTTCAGCTATCGCTGAAGCTTTTCCTCATGTTCCTTCGCATATTTGTAGAGTTGTCTTTGCTTCACTGATATCCGCATCAGGTCACTAGAAGACTTCTCTTTGTCCAGCAGCTTTGTCTTCGATTCAGCTATGAACATATGTTGACGCGAGACTTGTCTTCAGGGATTACGATGGCTGTTTACTTCAGGAATTATCAGTGATAACTGAACAGACTCAGTCTAATCACTGATAGTGAAACACTAATACATAGAAATGCTTATAAGAAAGACTATCAGCGATAACTGAACAGACTCAGTCTGATCGCTGATGGTGAAACACTAATACATATTAAAACATAATTTTCACTAAGTATAGAAGAGGGTCTTTATCAAATCACTGAGAGAGTTTGGATCAACAATCCCCCCCTATTTGATAATGACAAAGTAACAGGAGAAAATTACTTTATAATTCAAAAAGGTGGAATAATCAGGACTCGTAACATACATGTCCCAATTACTATTTTGAGGGATCTTTTACAGCACTGATGGAGTTAAGTACTTTACTGAAATTTCATTAATCCAAGAAGAGAATTACAAGGAATGAAATTTACAAGTACAAGTGAATAACTAACTACTGTAAGTACAACTAATAGATTACAGAAAAGAAAACTAATCTATCAGCTATAAGAAGACTTAGGAGGATTTATCATATACTCAGGTATTTCTTCTCCTTTCTGTCTTCGTTCCAAAGATTCTTGGCTGATAATTTCTTTAGTTTTCTCAGCAGCAGGGAAGAAGTCACACCATAAGCATAAGAGATCCTTGAGATGATTTTGAGGACAGATAGAAATCTCAGAGACTCTTTGAAATCTGAGTTCCTCATCATCATCTCTGAAGAATATTCCATAAGGATTGTCAATTACTTGACCAGCTTGAAAAGGACCCCCAGGAGGCAGAGATAAATCCAGAACTGAAAGATCAGGAGGAGGACCAAACAGTGCATCTCTTGAAAATTTGATAGAAGTTTCATTCCTGATGATGGCGACGTCTTCAGAGGAGGAGGACCCAATTCTTCTTTTGAGTTTCAGAGATTTGGGAGGAAGAGGAGATGGCAGCTTCAGTACAGAAGTGACTCTATTTATGAGGGCTTCAAGAAGTCCTTCAACGTAGCCTCTGTATGTAGATTTGGATTTCTTCAGCGCATCCCAGAACTCTATCCATTCCGTAAATCCGAAGCTCTCAAGTTTGGATACGTACATAGCTTTTTGGGTTCCATCCTCTCTGCTAATCTCCATGGTCACTGAGAGTTGATCTTTCTTCTTGCGACCAGAGATAGTCACGGCTGATATTGGAAGAAGATCAGAACGATAATCCATCTTCTGTTTACACCATTCGATAGACCTATCGTTGATCTCTTGTTTTTGGAGCGTTCCTCTTCAATTTCTTTCAGCAGTGCAGCTTGAACTTCCACAGGTTTGCTTTTCAGCTTTTTGTTCTTGACTTGAGAAGATTGAATCTTTAAAGCGAGTTGGGCATCTCGTCTGCATTCAGCGATCAGTTTCTCAGCTTTGGCAGATTCTTCTCGTTCAGCTTCAGTGAGGAAGTCGAGCTCTGAGAAGGATGTTTGAAGAGGGATTTTCAGCCATTGACTTTCTAGTTGAGCGATCATTTCAACTCTTTTCTTCACCACTTCCTCTGACCAATGAGATGGTTGAGAGGGCCTTCCTGGATGGACCAGGGAATCTTCTTCTTCTTCTTCATCAATCTCAGCGATAGAGATTGGGATTATTTCTTCAGCGATAGTAGCTGGAATTATTTGTAGTTCAGAACCCTTAAGCAGGGGTGAGAACTGTCTGGATAGAAAATGAAGGAAAGAAGGGATAAGTGTATATTTTTAGAAAAAAGAGAGATAAAGGCTAGAAGGAAATAGGGGTTTGGAAAGAGTAGAAGAGTGGTACAATTGAAAGACATACCTGAGAAGGATGCTCCCCCTCAGATTGTGATCCAGTCCTCAAGCATCCTTCAGCGATTGGTTGCTTGTCTTTGCTTTGCGAAGGAGCGCTTGAAGATGTATCACCTCTCACCCCTGCTTTGACAACCACTTGCGAAGTTGTCCCTGATGCAACGTTCGGCTTGGAGAACCACATAGATTGGTCTTCTTCATCGTCGTCGTCATCATTGGAGGGTTGATCCTTTTCTTGATCATCAAGATCTAGATCATCTTCCTCTTCATCGTCTTCTTCCTCATCATCTTCAAAGAGAAGAGAATGAATAGATGAGGGTTCTTTTGCCTTCTCCCCCTCTTTGTCATTATCATCGGCAGGAGGTTGCTCAGCTTCTGGAGTAGCTGTTGAAGCTTTTAGCACTTGAACGTCAGCCTCCAGATGCTTGACCCGTTCTTCAACTGCAGGGATGTCGCATGTGGCATCATGGATGAATTCCACAGCGATGTTGATATTTGTCCGATCATCTCCAGTGAAGGAGGGAGGCAGCGCTGGAGCTGGTGCAGTCACCTTTTGGAGAAGTTGCTGAAGAAGGGACGTACAGAGATCAACCTTTGAAGAGAGATCTCGAACTTCAGTGGTAAGAGACTCAAATCGCCCCTGAAAGAGTTGAGAGGACTCTTTGAGTTGGACGACTTGTTCTTCAACAGCTGAAAGTTGGGAGTTCTCAGCTTTGGATGAGCAGGTCGCTGTCAACCTCTTCAGCTCCTCACCAGCCTGATTGACGGCGCTGGTGGTGTCACTAATGGTGTTGGTGAGAGCGTCCACCTTTTCTCCCAGAATGTTGACATGCGTGTCAACAAACGCCAAACTAGGACCTGAAAATAATATTAGTTCAGATACGGGCTTATTTGGAGAGGTGGGGAAAGAAGTGTTTAGGATTATAGGTTTACCTGACGTATCAAACATTTTGTAGAACTGCAAAGATTCCTCAAACGTTTGATGTTCAGGTCCTATAGGTAAAGAGGTAGCGGGTTTAGAGACCAAAGGAGAAGAGAAAGGAAGAGTTATGGGGATAGAAGTAGGGTTGGGGTTAATCTCAGCGAATGAGATAGTAGGTGGGGTCACTGATGATGTGACAGCGATTGAAATCGCTGACACGGCAGGTTGAGTGACTTCTTGAATTGTGGAGGAAAGACCCACAAATGCATCTAAGGTAGCTTGTTGAGAAGCCCCCTCAGGTATAGTACTAGAGGGTGTACTTTCCTTAGTCTTTTTGGCCTTTTTGGAAGGACCAATCGGACTAGCTGAAGGTCGTTTGGAAGTAGTGGTAGCGACAGGGATAGCAGACGAAGGAACCGTCTGCGTGGTCGCTGAAAAAGAAGAAGAATGGAGAGAGAGAGACGAGAGCGAAGGAGAGAGATACTTACCTCGTTGGCGAGTGGCTTTACCTCCAGTGATCGTTGACCTATCATGGCAAAAGTGCCATCATCTTTGGTGGGATAGGTGTTGGGATAGAGGAACTTGATGTACGTACATATGAAACGTACGTACGAGATCTTGGGATCTCGTTCAGGATTCTCTAATCTCGACCTCACGTCTTCAAAGATTGCAGTGGCGTAGTCAAAGTTTTGACCAGCGATAACGGAGTAGGCCATCTGCAGTTGTGTTTTACTGGCTTGATCCAACGAACCACTCTTCCCGCTCATACACTGAATTATGTGCGAGAAGATAAAGTTCAGTTGTGAAGGCATCTGAGCTTTGAGAATCTTGGTGAGCTTCTTGTTGGGAATAGAAGATCTCGGTTTGTTTTCCCAACAATAGCCCATTGCATCCAGAAAGGATATCAGCTCAGCATCAGTGGGGAGTGCATCAAACCCACTCTTTGGTTTGTCAGGGAATCTTAAAGATTTCCTGAGGCTAAGAGCAGTCATGCTCCCTGGCCCCAAATCCGTGCTGAAGGAGATAGCAGGGACTCGTTCACCTTTCTTGTTGGTGAGTTCTGTTGCATCAGCAGTGAACCAGAACTGCTGGAGTAGAGTCTTTGAAGGCTTAGGATCCACAGTGATCGCGTAAGCTATGCATGATTGTTTAAGAAATTCAGCAGCTTCCACCAGATGTGGGTATTTGTCAGCTTGGAATTCGAGTCTTCCCAAGTGATTACACTTAGTAATCTCAACTTCAGTAATTTCGAATCGGACATGCTTGGAAGCAACGATTGAAGATTGTGCCATTTCTATTATAGAAAGAAATATAATAGAAGAAATGATTTAGACTAAAAAATAAGAAGATGTTTACCAGATTCCATACTAAGGAAAGAAGCTGGAAAATATCGAGTTAAGAATAGAAAAAAATGGTGTTCTGGGTAGAAAGAATGAAAAACACGTTAAAAACCAAGAGGTTTTTATATAAAAAACATAAAATCAGAAAGAGTGATCTTTAGTTTTTAGAAAAAAAACGTTTTATAAAATCCATAGAAAACGAGTAGGATTTTTAAAAAATTTAAGAAGAACAATGCAAAACCTGTTTATCTTGAAGAAAAGAAGTTGTAGATTCATTGTTCTGGGTTTACTTGCTTGAATGTTCTTGAGAAAGAGTGTTTCTTGCTATGAAAGTTTTGAAAGCGTAAACCGTATAAAGGAGAGAAGAATTCCTTTTATACAAAGAGATAGAGGAGAGAGAAGGAATGAAGCGGGAAGAAAAATCATCATGACATTGACACGTTCCACAAAGTTGATTGGATAGAAGAGCAACGGACGAACGTGTCAGAAAAGGTGTGTCGTGGATTATCCGCTCAAATGACGTCATAAGAGAGAGAGACGTTTCATTTTTCCGTTTTGAAATTATCACTGAAGAAAAGTCAGCGATAGATTTTCCTTTTTGAAAGTATCCCTGATGGTAAAGATAGGGATAGATTTTTCTTTTAAAGGATTACTGACTAGAAATATCAGTGATTAATGTATTTTTCAAAAGCGTTTAATCATTTGAAGAATGTTCAGTGATTAAAGTTTATATTTTGAAGAAAAACATCTTAACTGAGTTAAGATTCAGTTGAGAGAACATACCTGAGAGTCAGAATGTTTATCAGAGAGAACAATGAGAGGGGAACTTTTGATTACTGACATAATACATGAACGCTGAAGATTTACTCTTCGAGGTTCAGCATTCCAAGCTCACTGATGAGAAAGTTGAACCTTGTCTCATCAAGAGGTTTGGTAAATAAATCAGCAAGCTGAAAGTCAGTTGAAATAAAGTGAAGTTCAATATCACCATTCATCACATGATCTCTGATAAAGTGATATCTGATCTCTATGTGTTTTGTCTTTGAATGTAGCACTGGATTATTTGTTATGGCTATAGCACTAGTGTTGTCACAATAGATGGGAATTTTTGACAGCTGAAGGTCATAATCTAATAGTTGATTTCTCATCCACAAGACTTGAGAACAACAACTTCCAGCGGCTACATATTCAACTTCAGCTGTGGAAGTGGACACAGAATTTTGTTTCTTGCTTGTCCAGCTTACCAGCTTTCCTCCCAGGAGTTGACATCCACCAGTGGTACTCTTTCTGTCAAGTTTACAGCCTGCAAAATCACTATCAGAATAACCAGTTAGATCGAACCCTGAGTCTTTGGGATACCAAAGACCGAGGTTAGGAGTTCTTTTCAGATATCTGAAAATTCGCTTTACAGCGATCAGATGGGATTCCTTGGGTTCAGATTGATAGCGTGCACATAAACAAGTAGAGTACATAATATCAGGTCGGCTTGCTGTTAGATACAGCAGGGAGCCTATCATTCCTCTATAGGCAGTGACATTAACGGGTTTACCAGAAGGATCTTTGTTAAGTGTTAGGGGTGGTGCCATAGGAGTCTTCATCGCTGAAGTTTGTGTGAGATCAAACTTCTTCAGCATATCTTTAACATACTTACCTTGGAAGATAAAAGTACCTTTGTCAGATTGTTTAATCTGAAGACCAAGAAAATATGTCAGCTCACCCATCATACTCATTTTATATTCTTTCTTCATTCTTTCAGCGAAGCGAGTACACAGAGATGGGTTAGTAGAACCAAATATTATGTCATCAACATATATTTGTACATGAATTATATGACCTTTTATCTTTCTGAAAAATAACGTATTATCAATTTTGCCACGTTCAAAATTTTCAGAGATAAGAAAAGATGAGAGAGTGTCATACCAAGCTTGAGGGGTTGTTTTAGACCATAGAGAGCCTTACCCAATTTATAAACATAATTTGGATACTTAGGATCATAAAATCCTGGTGGTTGTTCTACATAGACTTCTTCATTCAGCTTTCCATTTAGGAACGCTGATTTTACGTCCATTTGATACACAATGAAGTCTTTATAGACTGCATAAGCTAAGAATAGTCGAATTGCTTCGAGCCTAGCCACAGGGGCAAAGGTTTCATCATAGTCTATGCCTTCCTCTTGTCTGTATCCCTGAGCAACAAGTCGAGCCTTGTTGCGGGTTACAGTTCCATGCTCATCTAACTTGTTTCTAAACACCCATTTGGTGCCTATAACAGTTTTGTCAGATGGTCTAGAAACTAGATTCCAAACTTTGTTACGAGTAAACTCAGTCAGCTCTTCTTGCATAGCGCTGACCCAGTTTGGATCTCTGAGGGCATCATCAGTCTTCTTTGGTTCTATTAAAGAGAGAAAATTTACAAAGAGACAGATATTACCTGAGCTTCGTCGTGTCTGAATACCTGCTTCGAGATCACCAAGAATTTAATCTATTCGGTGATCTTTGGTCCATCACTGAGCAGGAGCATGATTGCTTAACTCAGAGGTTGGATCAACATTTGGAATGTTTATTGATGATGACGTTTGAGGTTCATCGGCAATTAACTGTTGAGAAGGATCATTAGAGAGGTTTTCAGACGAAGGTAGATTTGATGGTAGTAGTGTGTTTAGAGGTTCTGCTGAAACCCATGAGGTGGTTTTAGCGGTAGGATGTATAATGTTTGGATCATCATCAGCGGCTGGAGGATCAGAATGCTGATGGTTTGAGAAGAAAGGTTTTGTTTCTCTGTAGTGAGAAAGCATCCAAGCATTTAACTCTTCATTTTCAGCGATTGGTTTGGAGTTCGCTGAGCGAGTTTCATCAAAAGTGACGTGAATTGTTTCTTCTACGGTTTGTCTTCTCTTGTTGAAAACTCTGTAGGCTTTGGAGATGGAGGAATATCCTAGAAATATTCCATCATCAGCTTTTGGGTCGAACTTTCCAAGTTGATCTCTGTTGTTTAAGATAAAGCACTGACAACCAAAGATATGAAGAAAACTGATAGAAGGCTTCCTTCCAAGAAAAAGTTCATAAGTTGTCTTACCAAATCGCTTTATTATCAGCGATCTGTTTTGAGTGAAACATGCAGTATTTACAACTTCTGCCCAAAATTGAGTAGGGAGATGAGAATCGCTGAGCATTGATCTAGCAGCTTCTATGATTGTTATGTTTCTTCTTTCAGCGACTCCGTTTTGCTGAGGTGTTCTTACTGAAGAGAAGTTGTGAGAGATTCCCTTGTTCTCAAAGAAATTGTTCAGGGAACTGTTTTTGAATTCAGTTCCATGATCACTTCTTATTGAGCGAACAGTAAGATTGTTCAGCACTTCCATCTTTTTCACAAAAGATATCAGTTCTTCTGGAGTATCACTCTTACAGCGAAGAAAGATAACCCAGGTGTAGCGAGAATATTCATCTACAATGACAAGTGTATATTTCTTTCCAGCTATTGATTGGATGTTGACAGGGCCAAACAGATCCATATGCAAGAGCTGAAGAGGGCTTGTCACTGAGGAAACTTGTTTTGACTTGAAACTAGCTTTTGTTTGTTTTCCTTTTTCACATGCTGAGCAGAGAGATTCTTTAGCATATGAGTGCTGAGGAAAACCAGAAACCAGTTCCTTAGATGAGAGAGAATCCAGGGTTTTGAAATTTAGATGAGAGAGCCTTTTATGCCATAGCCAGTTGACATCAGAAGAGGCCTTAGAGAGAAAACATAAGTTATCAGTGATAGTAGAGTCCATATCTATTACATAGACATTTTCTCTGCGATGACCACTGAGAGCAAGTTTTCCTTTTTCATCTACCACTGAACATGCTTTCTTAGAAAAGTGAACTTCGTAATCTTTGTCACATAGTTGACTGATGCTTAGAAGGTTGTGCTTTAGTCCATCTACATAAGCGACTCTTCGAAAGGTAGTTGTCCCATTGCTAAGGACACCAAACCCTCGGGTAAATCCTTTTCCATTTCCACCAAAGGTCACAGAGGGACCTCTTTCTTCCTTGTATTCAGTGAGCAGGTTTCTTTGTCCAGTCATATGACGAGAACATCTACTATCGAGATACCAGATGCCCTTTGATCCCTGTACACATAAGGAAGATTAAGCGTTGTTTGATACCCACTTTTCAATGGGTCCTTCAGAGTTAGTGAATAAGGAAGGTTCAGCTGTCTTCTTAGCAGATGAAGATTCAGCTTCAGTGGTAATCTTCACTCTGTTTAATTTCTTAACCTTAGTGGTATTTTTCACCTTGGTTGATTTTTCAACCTTGTTGACCTTCTGAGCTTTAGAGGCATTTTTCTTCACTTTAGCTATTTTATCAGATTTAGTGGCAGTTGGACATTTTCTTGCAATATGATCAGTAAAACCACAGTGATAACATTTTCTGTATCTGAAAATGGTTTTAGGACCAATAGTAGAAGGTTTTGCAAGTTTAAGATGAGCAGGGTCCGGTCCAAGATGACTTTTCTCTTGAGATCTTGGAGGAATTTTCATTTCTTCAAATCTCAGTGGTTTAAGGTCAATCTTTAGCTTTGGAGGACAGAGATCAAAGATTTCTATCACAGAGCTAGAGGATTGCTTAGCTGAAGGTTTAGAAGGAACTTTCAGCTTTGCTTTCCTTTATCCGTAGACTTAGTGTCTTTGGATTTTTCTTCAGGAATGGGATTTGAAGAACAAGGATAGAATTGATTATAAGAAGTGTCAAAGGAGGTGACAAAAGTTCCAAACTTAAGCGAGGAACTTTCTTCCTTAGGATCGTCCTGAGGTGTCCAAAAACCAAGACCAGTTCTATCACTTTCAGGAGTTTGAGCTTTTATTATCTCAGAGATCTTTGTTGATGATTTGCACCATTTTTCAACATGAGCCTTTTCTGCTTTTAGAGCAGCAATGGCTTGTTCGCGTTCAATGCTGATGATTTCATTTATAATGACTTGATCTTTCAACTTTTCTTCTAAAAGATTTAGTTCACTGATCTTTTCATGACATCTCTCTAGCTCTTGAGTTAAATGTACATTTTTATTCTCAGCTTGAGTTTTGTCGTTTAGAGCATTATAAAGGTCAATTGTCAGCACATCAACAGCACGACTTCTCTCAGCTTCAGGCAGAGAGGGATTTGTAGAGATGGATACCTGAGATGATATGTATCTCATAGAAGGTTCATATGGTTCTTCCACTTCTTCTTTAATCTCAGCCATGAGGCAAAGATTAGCGACTTCTTCATCATCAGAAGATGATTCTTCTGATTCAGCCCAGTCATGTTCTTCAACGATGAGACCTTTACCTTTTTGCTGATAGCTTTTCAGCTTTTGATATTTGTTCTTCAGCTTATGGTATTTGTCATCACTGGATCTTCTTGAGGTAGAAGGTTTGAAGACCTTTTTCGACCTGTACTCACTAGCAAAATGTCCAATTTTTTCGCAGTTATAGCAAGTGGCAGTAGCCTTATCAACCGGAGTTGATTTTGTCTTTTCAGTAAGAGAGAGAGGTTTACTTCTTCGGAAGTTACTCTTTCTTGCAAATCTCTTAAAAGAGTTTGTCAAGAGTGCTAAGGACTCATCAAACTCTGAAAGATCAGGGTCTGATAGATCCTCAGATTCAGAATCTAACTCAGTGATGGTGAGAGTAGATCGCTGAGATGGAATTATCTCTGAAGAGACTAAAGCAACAGGAGTACTTTTGGAGTCTTTAGAATCTTTTACAAGATTCTTCTTCAGAAGATTTGATTGCTCATAGTTGAGCAATATTCCATACAGAGTGCTTAAGGAGAGAGTATGTAAGTCTTTTGTCAGCTTAAGACATATTGAATAACTATCCCAGCTTTCAGGAAGACTTTCTAAGAATTTTGTTAGGACCTCAGAATTAGAATAGGTCCTTCCAACAGTTCTTAGGTCAATGATTAGGCAGTTAAACCGCTGATGAATGTCAGAAAGAGATTCATTCTTACCAGCGATAAAACTTTCATACTGTCTTACCAAGTTAATCTTTCGAGTCTCTTGGATTTCAGTGGTGCCCTCGTATTGAACACATATGGTTTCCCACATTTCTTTAGAAGTTTTCAGATGCATGATGGAATGGAAAACTTCATCAGGCTGAGCCATTGAGATAATGGTCTTTGCTCTTGCATCTATGCCTACCTTCTTTTTATCTTCATCACTCCACTGTCTTATTTCCTTAACGACATATCGTTCAGGGACAGCTTCAGTGGTGGCAGTAGCGGGAACCGCAGCTATAACTCTAACAGGTTCATAGGGTCCGTTTTCTATATATTCAGGTATAGTAGGATCCGCACCTTCAAGAAATAGCATCATTCGATTTTTCCATAGAGAAAAGTTATCTCTGCTAAATCGAGGAGGTTTAGAAAGTGAACCATTATCATAGTAGTTTGTGTTTGTGTTTAGTGCCATTTTAGAATAGCAAGGAAGAGTATACAGCAAGATCTTGTTTATTAGTTTAAACAAACTGCTCTGATACCACTTGTTGGTCCCGGAGGTGCTTAACAAGTTTGTAGAAGGGGGGGGGTTGAATACAAACACAGAAATTAAAGTTTAATAAATTGTTTATTAATAAATCAAAAATACAATTTACAAGTTTGTTGCGGAATAAGATTAAGACAGACTTAATCTAAACAAACTTAAGAAACACTAAGATGATTGCACAAGAAATTCAGAGAATGGGGAATTAAGAGATATAGAAAACAATGGTTTCTATATGGAGTTCAAGGATTGAGCACACCTTCAGATGAAGGGGTGAACTTCCTATTTATACCCTATGCATTAAATGCATGGCAGGGTACTTTACACGTGGCGTTCACAGATTGGCTTTGGGAGTCTGAATTTTGGGAGACATGCTTTCGGCCGGGTCATGAACAGTGTAGTTGACAGAGTTGTTGTACGTATGGTGGCAGAGACATGTCCGTTCTGACACATAGTACTAGTTTGTGCAAGGATAGACAAAAGGAAACTTGAGGCATAAACTTTGTGATCGATTGATTGCTGAGTATCTCTTCTTGCAGAGATAAAGAGGTCCAGCTATCGCTGAAGCTTTTCCTCATGTTCCTTCGCGTATTTGTAGAGTTGTCTTTGCTTCACTGATATCCGCATCAGGTCACTAGAAGACTTCTCTTTGTCCAGCAGCTTTGTCTTCGATTCAGCTATGAACATATGTTGACGCGAGACTTGTCTTCAGGGATTACGATGGCTGTTTACTTCAGGAACTATCAGTGATAACTGAACAGACTCAGTCTAATCACTGATAGTGAAACACTAATACATAGAAATGCTTATAAGAAAGACTATCAGCGATAACTGAACAGACTCAGTCTGATCGCTGATGGTGAAACACTAATACATATTAAAACGTAATTTTCACTAAGTATAGAAGAGGGTCTTTATCAAATCACTGAGAGAGTTTGGATCAACAAGATGGCTTCTGTTTAGATCAGATGAAGCGTCATCGTCTAATTCAAACTTATCTGATTTAGATCTTTTGTTTGAAATGTTTTATGATGAATTTTTTGGATCTATAGCGTCTAAACCTGTTGTGGTTGACATATTAGAAGATTGACAAAGAAATCAACCAACCACTTCAGATATATCTACTGAATCAAATTCCCCGATTCAGCAAGAGATTCCAATTCAAACGCCTACTCCAACAGTTGATGATGTGAACAGTCATGATGAGCCAGAAGTTGCTAAGTATGTTGGTTGCACTATAACGACTAATCAACAGTCAGATAATGTTGTCCCAACTAAAACTTCTGCACAATATACTTCAACTGAATCCCTCCCTGAACAAGAAGAAGATAGTGAATTTCTAGATGAAGATCATGATCAATCTACATCAAATCCACTCCCTCATGAACATTGGTGGACCAAAGAGCACCCGATACATCAGATCATAGGAGATCCATCTAAACCAGTGCAAACTAGGTCTGTTACATTAAATATGTGTATGCATGACTCATTCCTGAGCAAGAAAGAGCCAACACGAGTATATGAAGCTCTAGCCGACTCAGATTGGGTAACTACGATGCAAGATGAGCTGAATTAGTTCGAAGCACTCAAAGTATGGACACTTGTGCGTAAGCCTGAAGGAAAGAATATAATCGGCACAAAATGGGTGTTCAAAAACAAAAAGGACGAAGATGGTATTGTGATCAGAAACAAAGCAAGACTAGTGGCTAAAGGGTATAGGCAACAGTAAGGTATTGACTATGACGAGACATATGCTCCAGTGGCGCGCATTGAAGCTATTCGGATGTTTTTAGCATATGCCGCACACAAGAACTTCACCATCTACCAGATGGACATGAAGATTGTCTTTCTACATGGCATTCTCAAAGAGGAAGTCTACGTCTCTTAGCCTGAAGGCTTTGTCAATCCAGAAAATCCGAATCATGTCTACATTCTGGACAAAGCTATTTACGGCCTGAAACAAGCCCCTCGAGCCTGGTACGAAGTGTTATCTAAATTCCTAGTTAAGTCTGGCTTCTCGAAAGGTAACATCGATACTACTTTGTTTATCAAAAAGAAAAAAGTCGATATCATTTTAATTCAGATATGTGTGGATGACTTCATATTTGGCTCAACAAATCCATAATATTGTAAGAATTTTTCTAACCTCATGGTGCCTAGATTTCAGATGAGTATGATGGGAGAGATTAATTTATTTCTCGGATTACAAGTCAAACAGTTTTCCACGGGGATTTTTATCAATCAATCAAAGTACATTTTCGATTTTCTTATAAAATTTAAAATAGAAAATTGTACACCTATTGGAACCCTGATGGCACCAGGAACTAAGATTGGCACTGATCCTTTGGGAAAAGTTGCCGATGTTAGAACCTATCGAAGTATGATTGGTTCTTTAATGTATTTAACATCTAGTAGGCTAGATATAATGTTTTCTACATGTCTATGTGTTCGATATCAGGCTTCTCCAAAAGAATCCCATTTGTCTGCAGTTAAAAGAATTTTTAAATATCTGAAGGGTACTGCAGATCTTGGTCTGTGGTATCCTAAGGATACAGGTTTTGAATTGACAGCATATTCAGATGCAGACCATGCAGGTTGTATGCTTGATAGGAAAAGTACGTCGGGGCACATACAATTTCTGGGCGATAAACTCATGAGTTGGGCTTCAAAGAAGCAACTCTTTGTTTCCACATCAACAGCTGAGGCAGAGTACGTCGTTGCGGCGAGCTGCTGTTCTCAAGTGTTGTGGATGAGAAAACAACTCCGAGATTATGGCTTCAAATACAACAAGATCCCGATTTAGTGTGATTCGAAGAGCACCATTGCTATATCTGCGAATCCTGTTCAACATACAAAGACCAAACACATCGACGTACGATATCATTTTATCAAAGATAACGTGGAAAAAGGTACAATCGAACTTTATTTTGTAAACACTGATTACCAACTTGTTGATTTATTTACCAAGCCTCTAGATGAAAATATATTTAATTTTCTAGTTTCAAAACTTGGTATGCTAAATCTCAAGACTTAATTTGTGATTACCTAATAAAGTTTTGTTATTGTTATTTTTCTTCATTTCTTTATTTTTTATTCTGAAAGATATCTACACTTACGTTTGGTCATGGTCTCAGGGGGAGTGAGAAAAGAAATTAAGTTGATCTACATACATTTGAGGGAGAGTTCATATTTTTTTGCATATGTTTATCACTGATAAATTTTCTGATGCATAATTGCAGGGGGAGTAAAAGTTAAGGAGTATGGTATATGACTTCTGATTACATCTGATCAGAACTCGTATTTTCAAAGTTTTATTGCTTTATGTCATTTATTTTTCAATAAATTTGTGAATAACGCTTTGTACTTTGACAATTTTTGATTTTTGCAGAATTGAGAAAGAGCTTACACGTTCATATCATATATGACTTAGAGCTGACTTGATGAGATTTAAATCTGAGGAAAAGGTTTATTTCTATTCTTAATCTCATACGTGTCTGAAAGACGGACAACTTTCAGATATGAAAATATGTTCTTAAATGTTCAAACCACTTCTGATTATTAAATGATTTCATGAATATAGAAGTGTGTTTTTAAATGTTTTCATGGTATATGTGATTAAATGATTTATAAACCGTGTGTTTCCAAAGATAAATATTTGTGTATTATCTTTTCCATATACTTTCAAATATTCACACACACCGGTTTAAATTCTTGTTGAATATGTTATCACCATGTCTCAAATTGAACAAAATTTTCGATGGTGATACACCCCGCTTGATATTCAAAGGTTGAGCGTTGATTTCATTTCTAAACGTTTCTTTCAAAAAGTGTCTATATCTTGTTTCGTATAGACAATATCCAATTTTTGCTGGCCTAAGCTTTAATTGATAAATCATTCTATTTTGATTTTCAAACAAGTTTCTTGTATTAATTTCATTTATTCAATATACTTGTTTTGAAATATCTTCAATGTTTAAAATGCTCAAATCTTCATGATTATCTTTATGAGCATACAAACATCTAACTCGTATTCTTGTGTCTTAACTGCCAAGTTAAATCATTTTGAGCAACATGTTATTATAGGATTACATGGGTTCATTGTGTGAGCTTAAACTGAAACTTCTATGGATTCACGTTAACCAGTGTTTCCTACCCAAGAAATTAATCCTTGAGTGATCGATGAGTGAGGAGTCAAAATAACTGAGTGTGGGTTGAGTTATGACGTAAAATGGAAATGAGAGTTTGGTTAGAAGCGAGCTTAATGTTAAAAGAAAGAGAGTAAGAGAACAGAGTAAAAGAATATCAAACTCTGTACCAACTTTTTCTAAGCTGGGCAGCCACATTACTGATTGTTTCACAATTCGTTGGTGAGAGTCATTGAAACAGGAAACTAGCCCATGCCAACTCTTGATAAAACCCCCACCAGCTACTCATCTTTTTCTCAAAAAGAAGATGTTTCAATATTTCAAGGGGACGCAACACATAATCTATCTGGTTTTCATTTGGAAAATATGGATATTGAAAAAGAAGGAAGTCTGCCCCACCTTCGCACTTCAATCATGCACAATAGAGTTTGTGTTATACTGTTGTCGTCTCAATTGTTTACACAATTTTGAGCCTAATAAAAGCAATCATTTGTGCTTAATTCTTTCAAACACAAGCACGAGCACACAGAAAATTCGTTTTTCTGTTAAAACGTTCGTAGAATAAACTTGTGTTATTCGATGATTAAATGGAAGACCTGGGGGAGTGAATATCTCAAAAGCTCCTTTCTATTGTGTATTCGTTACACACGGTGACTTTGTGTTACTGACAGACATTTTTAACTGATTCATTTATTGATTCAGGTGTTACACTCATAATTTGTCTGATTTTGTAAAGATTTGGATGAATATCTTTTGGATCGATGAATAGTCAGAGGTTCTCGTGAAAGATCAGTGGTCAGATCAGATCGTTAATGACATTTCTTGTGAAAGTTTTGATGCTTTCAATGCTCTAATCATCAAAAAGGGGGAGAGAAAATCAAGAAATGTTTGAGGTGATCAAGAAATGTGGGATATGATAAAGAAAAGTTAGAGTTGAACGAAGGAATATGTGTCAAGACAGCTAATTTGAAGAAAGTTTGTTGAAAGCTGAAAGAGAAAGTTAAAAGAATTCCATAAGTGAGTAGATTTTACTGAAATTTTATTTGAAGACAATCTGCTAAAGCAAACTGAGCTGAATATGAAGATAATTTCTTTCTGTTGTCTGAAAGAGGTTTTACAACATTGGGGAGATTGTTACTATTCTTGAAGACAAACTTTGGGAAGAATACAAATTTATTTTTGATCTGAGTTGATAAGAAGTCTACAAGAGGAGATAAAGTTGCTAAAGTTTAATTGAAAAGAGGAGATAGTTTGTGTTGTACAGAAAGGCGGAGATTGCACAAATTGAGCTTAAAGAGGGAGATTTATTTGCAAAATCTTTTAGAGATGATCTTGAATCCAAAGGGGGAGATTGTCAGAGAATATATATGTTGGATACAAGATCATGAAGACTGAAGGTCAAAGTCAAACCTTGTCAAAACTTAAAGTCAACTCTCAAAACAAAGTCAAAGTCAAATTGTAAAAGTCAAAGTCTTGTATTTATATTTATTCTGTATTTGTGTTTTGTAAGCGTGTGTCTCTTGTTAGATATATGACTAGAGTAGTTGTAAGAAGTAAGTAGTTGCAAGTTGAGATTGTACGCTGAACTGTGTTATAGAGAGAGAAGGTGACAGAGAGAAGTTGTATACGAAATCTGAATTGGAGTTGAAACAGGTTGAGTATTGAATCTAATTGTCATCTTGTTTGTGATTAATTGTGTTTAGAACCTGATAATTGGGACATAATACAGCTGACCTTAGCGAATATTACCATGAATACCGTCAAAGGCTCCACACAGTCGGGGGTTACAACCATGGGATTGCCCCGACATGGCGGAGGCCCCAAACATCCATCACTCATGATAGCACAACCGAACTCAGCCCTCCTAGTGTATACTTGAAAAGTTAAGGTCATAAAACATGGGACCGGGGTCACATCCCACAACACCCAGTTGACCATCAATTAAAAACTGACTTGCGTTCCTATGGATCCAGTGCAACACAGTCTAACATTACATGACTACACAGGAATAAACAACGCACATGAGCATGTAATTATCGTCAATATGCAACAAGGTGCATTAATATGTAAATCATAAATCGGCCTCTACATTGAGCCATTTAAAACAGGACAAATGTCCTCAAGACTCCTTTTAAGTCAATACCGAGCTCAAATGCTCAAAATAAATTTGACCAACAATGTCGGTCCCCAAATAGAAAAACGCATTTAAACGACGTTTGTGCAAACACATACCTCAAAGACGTGATTAACCAAAAACTCAACATGGATTGGGACAAATGGTTTTCCAAATAGGTTTATGTAATCAAATACACCGAAAATGCATAGATCATGAGTTAGGCTTCATTTGTACACAAAATCACCAAAATGTATAACTCATAAAATAGACTTTATTGGAAAAAATCACCAAGAATGCATAAGTCATGCTATTACTTATCAAGGTATCCAAATCCCAAATATGGGCATTTTATGAGACTAAAATAACCCAAGTTTATCAAATATGAAAACTTATCCAAATACTCAACACATTGCAATTTACCAAGTAAAATATATTTTTACTTCAAAATACACATTTTGGCATGTACATAGTTTCATAAAGCAACTTGAACTCACCTTGCTAGATTTAGGCTAAATCAAGATTTTCCCACTTAGAGCTTCCTTAAAGAGACTTGGATCCTCAAAGCTAAAACCTCCAAAAACCTTAACCAATAGCTTGAATCCACCACCAACACACCTCTAGGTCACCAAATTAAACCACAAACACCCCAATCTTCAAATGATGGAGATGGTTGGATGAACCCCAATAACTTGGTGAGGATGATGAAGATGAAGGTTTTATGGTTCTTGTTCCCAACTTGCTAGATGAAGGAGAAATACATGGTTTTAGGAGAAAGAGGCTCCAAAATAGGTTAGGGTTTGTTTGGGGAGTATGGGGGTCGATTTGGGAGAGAAAAGGGGGAGGAATTTAGTGTTTGTGTGAGAAATGAGGGTAGAGGCCGAATCATTTATTTTAAATAAACCCAATGGTCACGCGTGGATGGCGTCGCGGTTCTACCCGCACAGACCACTGGGGCCGCGAGGAGACAGAGCTTCGCGCCATTCGTGCAGCAGCTCAACTCGCGCAAAGAGCCGCGCGGGGCATTGTTGGTGTTTTCTTTCGCTTCTCTCCGGCCAATGATTTCGGGGTGTTACAGTTCCCGACAGAGAAGATGAGCGAAACTCTTAGTGGTATCGGTGGTGAAAATGTTGGTGACTGGTGAAGAATACAATCAAAGGTGTTGGTTTGGGATCGAAGGTGACACATGTTAATTTATAATTAGGTATCTAAAAGTTCTTGTAAGTAATTGATAAAAAGCCAAAAACACCCTTAAACACCCTTAAATTTTGTTTGGGGGACCTAATCCAAGATTTTCAATAACCACAAGGATGAAATCTGTAATTTACTCAAAACATTATGTCAAACTAAACAGGCCCTAAGATATACACAATAAAAATGTTTAAAGATAAGTGGGAATCTGAATCATAGCGTAGCTTGATTTGATGTGGCTCGTTCGGTAAAACACAAACCTCCATCAAATCGAAGGCTCGTTCATCTTGTTCTTTTATCTTCGAAATTAATTAAAGCAATTACTAATAGAAATGAAACGTTTTCCTATAATTCGTTTTCCCAAGTTCATTTCAACGCACCATCGGATGACATAATCAAAAGGTTTTTGTCTCCATATTTACATAGAAACATGATCCTTATTTTTCGTTAGACCCGTTGCAGAGGCCAATTGTTTCTGTTGGTTTTGGTTCAACCACCTCGACAAAGATCTGTTAAAATGTTTGGAAATCTTATCGTTATCAAAAGATACGACATTTAACTTGACGTATAATTCAACAATAATATATTTACCAAAGAATCAAATATTTAAAAATACACGTAGAAATATCATAATTTTCATCAACTATATATATATATATATATATATCAGGAGAAAACTTTAAATAAATGGAAAACCGAATAACCACGAAAAAACGAATGAAAAATATATGAATATGGATGTCAAGTTAACGAGAAAAATATGATCGTTTATTTGGTGTAATTTATTTCACTCGAATTTTGTTCATTTTTCGTATTTTTTTGAATAAAAAATAGGGGGTGGAGGTTTTTTTAATTTAAAAAATATTGTTGTAACCGCCTGTTTAATCATATCCATCAGATCATCTAATTTAACGGTTGATAAAATGTTTTTTAGTTTTTCATTTATTTGAGGTTTTCTCTTGAACCTCCGTCTATATATATATATATATATATAGAGAGAGAGAGAGAGAGAGAGAGAGAGGAAAGTTCAATTACAATTCTTTTAATCGGGGACAGAGTAGAGCTTGATACATGTTCCCATTGTCCACATTCATCATTAGTAATGAACGTGAACATTCATGAATTTATTGATGATGAAAACCCGTGAATTTCTGGGTTACGTGACATGCTCTACTTTATTCCGTAGTTCACAACGAACTTAGGTTTTCAATTGAACCTACTCCGATGTATATGTGTGTGTGTCTATATATATATATATATATATATTATATATGGGGGGGATTGTGGGAGAATAACAATTATGGTGAAAACACAATCACATGTGTGTGTGGGATTGTGTGGGATGACTTTTTGATCTAACTTTATTTACCTTCAACTACCTTCATATACTTTCAATTCAACTCTCTTCCACTACCTTTATGTTCCTATTTATCTTCATTTTTAGTCACTTTTACATACATTTCATCAATTTCACATATTAATTAATTTGTTAAGCTTTCGATCATGATGATAAAAATAGATAAATAAATATAGTTTAAGATAGAAGAAAACATATGAATATTTTGTTCTCATACTCTCATCATAGCTCTTATTATCATCGAACGCGACCCTAAACATACACACATATATATAGGGAGGTTCAGAGGAAAACCTTAAATAAATGAAAAAACCGAGAAACACTACATCAATTGTTAGATTAATTGATCCAAGATGTGATTAAAGAGGTAGTTACACCTTTTATTTTTAAATTAAAAAGTCTTCCACCCCCTATTTTTTAAATCAGAAAAATAAAAAAATATGATCAAAATTCGAACGAAACAAATTACACCAAAAAATCGATCATATTTTTCTCGTTAATTTGACATTCATATTGATATATTTTTTCATCCTTTTGTCGTGGCTTTTTCAGTTTTCAATTTATTTATCGTTTTCCTTTGAACCTAACCACACACACACACACACACACACACACACACATATATATATATATATATATATATATATATATATATATATATACGAGTAGACAAATGATCGTGTAAGAACAACAATTAAGATGAGAAGGTAAGAAGGGATATGACCACTTGATCACTTTTTATATGAATGTCAACTAAACATAATAAAATGCTTGCTTTTTTTTTAAGTATAATTTTATTTGACCCAATTTTAATTAATTATCATATATTTTTTACTAATAAATTTGTTGGGAATATTTAGAGTTTTAAAAGAGTTGCGGAGAATGCTTCAAGCGAAGTATTTTCTGGTAGTAGTAATGCTAAAGTATCTTTTTCCTCAGTAAGCATTATCCGTGAAATGACTCATTTTAATTATTGTTTTCACTCCAAAAGAAAATGAAAGACTCGGGGAAGGGTTGGAAATGATCGAACCATGGGAACGAACTACAGGGCTGGGGGATCAAGAGAACACTTCTAAGGGACCGTTTACCAAACGCTTACCCGGATAAGCGCTTACCAATAAAATTTAACACTATCACTTACTTAGCAGGTAAGATTTTAGTCCACAAAAACGGTATCATATGCAACAATTTTCCCGGTAAGCGTTAACCATGGTAAGAGTCTTCGTCATCACTTACCAGGGTAATACTCTTGATCTTTGTCTTAGCTCTTACCGGGTAAGATTCTTTGTCATTGTCATCTTCATCCATAAGGTAATATGACTTGGTAAGTGTTTACCGGGATAAGCATTTTGTAAACAACCCCTAGTTTTCATATGAGTTAAATTTTCGTACTAATGGCAAAAAATGCGGACCCTTAATTACTTTCATCTAATGGATGATTAAAAAACATAAACCTTCATTTTCACTTTCGGTTATTTTTTCAAACTCTTATTTACTTCCATTTCCTTTTAAATATACAGTTAAAACAATATAAATAAATAGATGAGCGTAGATAAAAGTGTAATATAAACAAACATAAATGAAAGAAGGTTTATCTTCTCATGTTTACAAAAAAAAACGCCTTTGATTTGTCGGAATGGATTGAAATTGGAGGGATTTGAATTTCAAATCAATTCCAATCCTGTGTTTAGTTTGCAGGATTGTCCGGATTTGAAATACCTCCAACATAAGATTTTGAAATCCCAAGGGGATGACTAGGATTTTAAAAGATTTCGTAAGATTTTTATATAATATAAAAATATGCTAAAACACTTGTTTTCTAATAATCAGTTAGATGAAAGATAATTTAATTATTTTTATTAATTTTTAATGATTTTTTTAATAAATAATGGAATTCAAATCCTACAAATCAAACACAAAAAAGGGTTACAAATCCTCTTAAATCCAAATCCCTATATGAAATCCAATCTATTTCATTTCATTCTTATAAACTAGACAGACCCCTATTTTCCCAAAATTCAACCCTATTTATATATATATATATATATATATATATGGTGCGTTTCTTTTGCAAACCAAACAATTTGTACAAACTATGCAAACCAATCTTAGCCGTTCATCAAGTCTAATGAATATATGATTTTATTATGTTTTCTAATTTAAAAATCATGATTATAATGAATAAACTTAACATTTTCCATATATATCGCAATCATTATCCATAAATATATCTATTGTTTCCTAATATAGTGGTTTGCATAGTTTATACAAATTATTTGGTTTGCAAAAGAAACGCACCCTATATATATATATATATATATATATATATATGTAGAGTCGGGTTCAAACGATAACAATACCTATTTAAAAGAACACGAGAACTAACAAAATCATTAGTGATTTTACATTAACACACGAAAAAATGACTTTAACCACGGCTTCAGGTTCGCATGACTTTTTTGCACGTTAATGTAAAATCACTAATAATTCTGTTAATTCTCATATTCTTTTAAATAGTCATCGTTCTCGTTTGATCCTCTCTTTATGTATGTATGTATAAAAAATGGTTTGATTTATCCACGTATGAATTTTTGAGAGAGGATAAATGGAGAGATGGCACTATGTGCAGGAGCACCCATGTGAACTCTGCTGGTCCCTTATTGTACGACTCTTATTCAAAAATGACAACAGACTATCTGTACAAAGCATTATGTGATACTTTTTTTATTTTTGTTTTTTTCCTCATAATAATGAAATACTTGATCAACTTAAAAAAACCACTTTAAAAAAATACAATCTTTTTTTAATTCTAAATATAATTCTATAAAAATACCAATAAATGATTAATAAAAATTAAATTATCTTTTTCAAGTAATTAAGATAACTAAAGAGCATTTTAAATGATATTTGGAAATAGATATAATATAGGGAATTTAATTAAAATGTCCTTTATTGAAAAATCAGTACCCAATATGCCCCAAATCTTGTTATTTTTGCCAAAATACCCCTATGTCCTCGTTTTTGGTCCTCGTTTTTGGTCCGCATTTTTGAAAAAACGCGGACATAGTGCATTTGGTCCGCGTATGGCTTGAAACGAGGACCAAGTCCGCGTGTAACAGTGAAAAACGAGGACCAAGTCCGCGTGTAACAGTGAAACACTTGTTTTAACAATTGTTTTTAAAAGTTTTTTATAAATATTTTATAATATAGTATAGATAGATAATTATCTGTAATATTACTCACTAATTTAACTTAATAAGATAATAAAATAATACTTATCTAATACTCACTAATTTAACTGAATAAGATAATAAAATCATACTCATCTATTCGACACCGTACTCATTGCTAACCCTATATCTATATGTGTAATACCCTAAAAATTAGACATTTAAAATAGGGAAATTTCGGAAAATGGGTAAACTAAAAACTTCCAACATATGCCAACTAAAACCCATAAAATTTTGGGATATTTTTGCACAACTTTGGAGGTAGCAAAAAATCGAGATATATAATATACAACAACCAACTTAATCTAGAAATGGCATAAACTATATTAACATTGGGTGTCGTTATATCTCCAAAAGTCTCTCTCCTCAAAAGTTTCCCAAATGTCCGACACTTCAAGTGCTCCTACGTTGCACGGTCGGCAAGTAAAGACATCCTAGATCCACCGCTAGTGGTACCTATGAACCAACAAACACCACGACAAGTGTTAGGCTAAAATGTTGATCCCAGATTCAATCTTTAAACAATGACATAAACATATAATAATAATAAGAAGAAGAAGAAGAAGAACAACAACGAAAGCAAATAATTTTTAAATCAAAGCAAGATTCGTACTCACAGTAATAAGAAGATATATCCAACAAAGCAAATATAAGAACAAACTAATATTTACTGGATAATGCAAGTAGATTACCAAGAACACCCAAAAAGGTGGTTTAATCTTACAAGATATTCTTGTACACTTTTTAGTACATAAAGAAATAATTCTCATACAATTTTGTAAAGAAAGGCACAATTTTTAGCAATGGGATGCACGTCCTATTTATAGGACCATAAAGTGAATAGTGTACTTTCCTGACATAAGAATCACGCTTGAACAGTGTCTTGCCTAAAAGGTAAGCTCAAGACATGCTTGAATAATAACCTATTCAAAAGGTAAATCTTATCACTATGTGACATGTCTTCTGTTCTTGTATCAACACTTATAGATGTAACAACCCAAAACTCACAGCAAAATAACATAAGCGAAATTATTATAATCATGTCGTACGGTCCCAAAATAACATTTAAAGATTCAAGGTTTGCGGAAGGCAACCTAATACACAACTGAGAATACAAGAATTAAAACTAAAATAGAGGTCTTCTAGTCCAACTCCAACTCACACCTTCTCCTCGTCCTTATCTGCCCTTCCTACTTCGCACCTGCCTGAAAATGTTTTTAGTTTTGATAGAGCGAGGGTTAGACCAACGGTCTAGTGAGTCCCCTCTAGCAACAGTTCGGACCCAAGCAATCATATAAAAGATTTATAATAAAATAAACCAATTCAGCTTTGTAAACACATTCACACTTTCAACATACGTTTTGGCTCACACTACCCCCACCCGGAGGTGACAGTGTGTCTGTCTCACACTACCTTACATGGGACACACCCTCTAATTGAATGAACGGAACACCCCCTGGTGTGAGCACAGGCGGGACACCCCTCCCCCTCCCCCCCGACTTTGAGCATAATGTACTGGTAACACTGTATGCATACATTGCCACTAATTTAATAACAATAAAGCATTTTTCACATTTAAACAAATCTCGCATGCAATAAATATGGAATCATCATCTTTAAAGCTTTATTTAGAAAAGTTACCTGGCTGATTGATTAGATCCACACACTTACGCCCTCGACCCGGAACGATTTCTCCATATGGTACAAATATAGCAAGAGAATGGTTCAATTCCTTACCCGCTAACAAAATCGTGTCCCTTCCCCAAGAACTCTTCCTCTCTCTCTCTCTCTCTCTCTCTCTCTAAACCATCGGGACGCGGTTCCGGGTCGACCACTTTCGGGTTACCCGATCATGGACATTTCCTGGGTTCGCCCGGTTGAGTGGCTTCTAAGGTCTCCCGACCCCAACACCCCAGGATCACCCCGCTCTCTAACAACCCGAGATCACCCGGTTCACTAACACTCGGGATCACCCGGTAATGGTAACGCCTGTCTCCCCCGGTAGAGGACTCCCGGGTTCACCCAGTGGAGAACTCCAAGGCCTGGGGCCCCTTTCGAGCAAAGACGCTTCAGACGCAACCCCGATGGTAGCGGCGGTTCGGCCACGCACCCCGGGTAAATGCGACTTTCGTGCGGCGAAAATCGGCACACGATTCCACCGAAAAATTACAACTCAACGATCCAAAGATCTTAATTGGCTAAGGTAGAACTCATACCCCAAAACCCCAAAAGCCAAAAACAACAGACTCTTCCCAAACCAGAATAGTTTTAATCGAACACTAGAACTTCTAAGAATAGAAGGCATTAAACATAGGGGAACTTACCTTGAAAAAGATTGGTGAGAGCTTGAATTCCAATGAACTTTGCTCCTTTGCCCTCCTCCAAAATCGCCTCTAAAAACCTTTCTACCAATACTTTCAGCCGCTAGAAGAAATGAGAAGGGTTTATAGGGTTTAATCCCTCTTACTCAAATTTACAACTACCCCCTCAAACTTTGGGCTTTGGTCCACTAGGCACCCCAAACTCCATAATTATTTACTTGAGCACGGTTATTACAATATTCTCTCCTCAAAAGAATTTCGTCCCCGGATTTCCATCGTTGAATAAGCTAGGATACTGGGATCTCATATCCGATTCCAATTCCCATGCCGCCTCTCTTCCCTTATGAAATTGCCACTGCACTTTCACGAATCGGATCTCCTTATTTCTTAACTTCTTTACCTTGTGATAAAAAATAGCCACTAGTTCCTCAATAAAACTTAGCTTCTCATCCATTCACACTTCGCTCAACGGTATCGCCACGTCAACTTCGGCCAAACACTTCTTCAAATTTGAAACATGGAACGTCGGATGGACTCCTCGCAGATTCTCGGGTAATTTGAGCTTGTATGCCTCTTCCCCAACTCACTCGGTGATAGTAAAGGGTCCAACGAATCTTTGTTTCAATTTCCCTTTCTTCCTAAATCGTACCACGCCCTTCCAAGGTGAGACCTTTAACATCACCTTGTCTCCCACTTGGAATTCGATAAGCTTCCTCCTCTTATTTGCACAGATTTTTTTGACGTGATCTATTTGTTGTAATTATTACTTCTTTCGTCTTAAAATTAGTCTCCACATTTCTATTTTAGTTTGTCCTAAAATAAAGGTTTTTTTTTTCATTTTAAACTTAATTATGAGATGGAGAAATTAATTACTCCCTCTTTTATTAGGGGTAAAACTATCATTTAGTTCATTAAAGTGCAATAATTACACTTTTTCTAAAACTGTGTGCGTTTGTCGAAAAAATTTGATAATATGACATATTTTTATGAAATTTTTATACAATATATATCTCTACCTGTTATAAATAAAAAAGGAAATTGCTAAAAAATAGTTCATTTATTCAATTCAATTTACTTTATAGCCATTTCAAGTTACAAATTTATTCAATAGTCAATTTTTAAGCAAAAAGTTTATATCATACGTAAAGATAGGTTTTCGACAACAAAAAGAAAAAAAAGGGGGGGATCCTGACGTTGAAAATCATCCTTCTGTGCAAGGATCCTGTTAGTGTATATATGTGTATAAGGCACAGGCCCATGTGTGTATAAGGCCCAGACCCATATAGTCTCTGTATAAATACCTTGTATCTTCTAGTCTAGATTAACTTTCTCATTATTATTTTGTCGTATTGTAAGTTTATTCTCTCAATCAATATATCGAAGATTCAAGCCTTCAGCATATTTCATCGTCTCTTTCAATCATCATCATATTCTAACATGGTATCAGAGTTGTAGGTTTTCTTTCTTCTTCACTCTCATCGTCACCATCCTTCTCTCGCCGTCGCCGCACTCCCAGGAACATAAACCCTAGCCGTCGCCGCACTCCCGGGTACGTCCTCTCTGTCTCTCATCTTCGCAGTCCGGTCCTGGTCGAAACACTTGTCAGAGTCACCGGTTGCACCACTTTGGTCAACACCCCGGAAGTACTCCGGTCGCAAAACTCCATACCGGTCGCAACACCCTACCGGTCCATACCAGTCGATACCACCAGTTCATATCGGTCCATACCGGTAGATACCACTGGTCCATATCGGTCGCAACATCCCACCGGTCCATACCGGTCACTTTCTCGTCACATCCATGGATGCCAATCTCAGTCACTCAAATCCCATTTCGGTTGTTTTTAATGGTAGCAACTACATCCTGTGGCATCACCATATGACAATTCTGCTAAAATCCCATAGACTTTACACCTATGTTACTAGTGCATCCAAACTTCCGGTTCAGGCAACAACTGAGAATGTTGTTGATTTTGCAAAACACATGAATGAGTGGGACATCAATAATGCTCGTATTCTAGTTTCATTAATGCCTCCACTACTCCTGAGATCAATCAACAGTTTCTTGGCTATGTCACCGCCAAAAGTCTCTGGGATTTTCTCGCCAAGCGGTACACGTCATCGGTCCTATCTCATCAGTATCAACTGTGGACCACCTTTCAGAACAAACGTCAGCTTCCTGATCAATCCATAAACTCTTATATCTCTGAAATGCAGTCTCTTAGAGATCATATAAGTCTTGGAGCACCACAAATTTTTGATGAAACAACTCAATAATTCACAGCCTACTTCAACCAACTACATTTGATCACCATTCTGATGGGCCTTACTGATAAATTTGAGAATGTTCGTGCTTCTCTTCTTCATAGGCAACCACTATCTACTCTTGAAGAAGCCATATCAGAATTGTTAAGTGAAGAAACCCGTCTTCACATGCGCTCACCGATGCCCACTACTGATAGCGTTCTCTACACGTCTCATCCCAAGTCCAAAGGTAAATGGACCAACATCAACCATTCCAAATCAGTGGGAAAGTCGAACACATCTGAATGTTCCTTTTGCCATTCAACTGCTCATCTTCTCCTTGATTGTCCTATTCGTAAGTGCCGTTGGTGTGGCATCACTCATCCGCGCCATTATGAGTCTGACTGCCCTAAGAACTCAAAGAACACTGGCCCTCAGAACCGGACTCACGCTGTTGCAAGCTCTACTCTCGCTGATAACGAGGTTTCTCCAGTCTCCTCACCTGACCTCATGGAACTGATGCGTCGCAATCAGGAGCTCATGGAGTAGATCATGTCTGGTGCTATGGGTATGAATTCTCAACACTCAACTGCATCAGGTAACTCATGGCTTTTTGACTCTGGGTGTTGCAATCATATGACTCCCTACACTGATGGTTTTGTTTCTAAGAAACCACCTCAGCATTTTACGTCAGTATGAACTGCTGACAACACTGGCCTACTAGTATCCTTTAGTGGAAATGTCTCCACTCCTCATATACAATTACCAGATATTCTAAATGTTCTGAAACTATCTCTGAGCTTAGTTTCGATTGCGCAGCTTCTAGAATCTAATCTGATCATTTTATTTCATTCTTCTGGTTGTGTTGTACAGGATCCGAAGACCAAGCAGATCCTTGGACTTGGCCGTAAAGTTGGACGGATGATTGAAGTGGTCTACCTTCGTCTTCCATTACCCTCTTCAAGTCTTGTTGCCTTAGTTTCCAACACTTCTTCCTTTGACTTGTGGCATGCCAGGCTAGGTCACTTATATCTAGCCAGAATAAAATCATTAGCTAATTTTGGGGTGAAGTTGCTTTCACTACAGTTTATACTATCAATCGTCATCCTACACCCATCCTTAATAATAAGTCTCCTTATGAGGCTCTTCATGAGATCACCCCTGCCTATGAACTTCTAAATGTTTGGGGTAGTGCTTGTTTTGTTTAGTTACAACCTCAAGAACATACCAAACTTGAACCTCGCTCCAGACTTTGTTGCTTCCTTCGATATGGTATTGAGCAAAAGGGTTATCGATGATGGGATCCTATCTCCCAGCGTCTTCGTATATCTCGTCACGTTACCTTCTGGGAATATGTTCATTTTTCTTCTATATCCAAGTTTCATGAGTCCCGTACCTTCACCGCTTCGTTCTTTACTGATGCTTCCGTCTCATTGGACTCACTCCAATCTAACATCACTTCGTCTCCGCCTATTGTTCAAACACCTTCCGCATTCACCTCTCCTTCAGAGTCTCCTGCCTTTACACAGCGTACCTCTCCTAGTTTTCCTGATCAACATCAATCATCTGCTCCATCCGCACAGTCAACATCTGAGCTGCCTGCTGAGTCTTTCGCTCCTCTCCTAGTTCCCTCTCATCTTCGTGATTATCATGTTTATGCTACTCTGTTGTCCAATCACGAACCTACTTCCTACAAGGAAGCCTCATCTAACCCTGATTGGCAAAAAGCTATGACTGAGGAACTTCAGGCTCTTGACAAAGCTCAGACATGGGAATCTGTCCCTCTTTCACCGGGCAAGTCACCCATTGGTTCCAAATGGGTGTTCAAAATCAAGACAAAATCTGATGGCTCTATTGATCGGTACAAAGCTCGCCTTGTAGCCAAGGGCTTCAATCAAGAGTACGACATCAATTATGAGAAGACATTTGCACCTGTTGCTTGAGTCACTTCTGTTCGCAGTCTCCTAGCCATCGCAGCTACCAAACAATGGCCTCTCTTTCAGATGGATGTTAAGAATGCCTTCTTGAACGGTGACTTATCTGAGGAAGTCTACATGACACCTCCTCCAGGCGTTCGACTTCCATAAGGTCATGTTTTTCGTTTTCGGAAGGCTCTTTATTGACTCAAGCAAGCTCCAAGATCTTGGTTTGAGAAGTTCAGTTCCACAGTCACCTCTCTAGGTTTATCACCCAGCCACTACGATTCTGGACTGTTTACTCGGACCACTGAGGCTGGCACAATCTTACTTCTTTTGTATGTGGATGATATGATTATTACTAGGAGTGACTCTACTGGCATAGCTCATCTCAAGACATCTCTCAGCTCCTGTTTTGAGATGAAGGACCTTGGATTTTTACACTATTTTCTTGGTCTTGAGGTGCTCTCGGATCCATCGGGAATTTATCTTTGTCAAGCCAAATACACCTCAGATCTCTTGTCAAAAACTGGGCTTACTGACAACAAAACTGCATCCACTCCTCTTGAGCACAACCTTCATTTAGCTCCGAATGTTGGACCTCCTATGCGTGATCCTACTTTGTATCGACAGTTAGTGGGGTCACTTGTTTACCTGACAGTGACTCGCCCTGACATTGTCTATGATGTTCATACCATCAGTCAGTTCATGTCTGCACCCTGTTTCGATCATTATGTTGTTGTCCTGCGCATCATTCGATATTTAAAAGGGACCATGTTTCACGGTCTTCATTTTACATCCACATCATCATTGACTTTGCGAGGCTTTTCTGATGCTGATTGGGACAGTGACATGAATGATCGTCGCTCCACTACCGGCTACTGTTTCTTTCTTAGAGACACACTCATATCTTGGCGGAGCAAGAAACAATCTCTCACAGCTCGATCCAGTACTCAAGCTGAGTATCGAGCACTAGCTGACACGACTCAAGAACTTGTGTGGTTACGCTGGCTACTCTCTGACATGGGGGCTCCTCAACATTCTCCAACTCCATTGTGGTGCGACAACAACAGTGCGATTCAGATCGCTCACAATGATGTCTTTCACGAGCGAACAAAGCATATTGAAATTGACTGTCACTTTGTTCGTCAACACGTGACTCGTCAGACTATCCAGCTTCTTCCTATTTCAACTATTGATCAACCGGCCGACATTTTCACTAAAGTTCATCTACCGGGACAGTTTCGTGATCTAGTTTCCAAACTCCATCTGGCTCATTTTTCTCCCGATTGAGTTTGAGGGGGGATGTTAGTGTATATATGTGTATAAGGCCCAGGCCCATGTATGTATAAGGCCCAGACCCATATAATCTCTGTATAAATACCTTGTATCTTCTAGTCTAGGTTAACTTTCTCATTATTATTTTGTCGTATTGTAAGTTTATTCTCTCAATCAATATATCGAAGATTCAAGCCTTCAGCATATTTCATCGTCTCTTTCAATCATCATCATCATCTTCTAACAGATCCTATTATTATTATTATTATTATTATTATTTTGTCGAAAACCAATCTGTTATGCATATGCATAAGCCTTCTGCTTAAAGATTGGCTACAAAATGAAATGATATCTAAAAATGACTATAAAACGAAACCCATTTAACATATTGGCTATTTCTATAAATTTTTCAGAATAAAAAATATGTGCCAAATTTGATCTCATGCAACAACTTATTTTCTTAACCCATCAATAAAGTTACATCTTTTTAAATTAATGTTAGAATTTTTAGGTGGTTTACAAACTGATAAACATATTCGAATACAAGATAATAATGAACCCTATAAATATAACAAAATACTACCTAATTAAATTGGATAACTGATACAAGGCTTCCCAAAGACCGATTATTTTGAATTTATTATTAATATTACTAGTTATTAGTTTTCAAATTTTCATATTTAGTATTTGTTTAGTAAAAGGCATGTCCTTCTTTCAAGAAAGTCATGGGTAGGATGCTATAGTAGTAGGAGACTCGGTTAGTTTTAGAGGTAGCTTAATTAGTACTAGGGTTCGAATCCGGGGGAAAACAGGATGTCTTTTTCGGTGCAGGCTTATAGAGGTAGGGTCTGTAGGGCCCACAAAAGTAGGCCACGGGGCCTTAGGTCTCCGCCAATAAACCCTTAATTAGTTTAAGTATTGTACTTCCAGTTTATTATGAAATCATCCAGAAAAATGTTCCAAAACTTCTTCTCTCAAGCTTCAGCTTTTCTTGGAGAATGACCATCTCGAATTGGTCTCTATCCACAAGAAACAAGGTTTTTTGCAACGACTTTTGTGGCCGCTAAAAGGCAATTTATCGTGACAAGCAGTTTATAGAGACGAGATGTCGTCGCAATAGCCTCTTGCTGAAACATTTCGTCGCTAAAAGCCCGTCGCTGAAACTCACTTTTCTAGTAACCACAGCCACCAACCACTCCTCCTCTTCGTTGATTGACACCGGAAGAAGTCCGAGCCCGCCGCTCCCAATGCCTCTGCTTTCGTTGCTTTGAGATGTATCACCCGGAACACGATTGTAAACCGCCTCAGTTCCTCCATCTTGAGTCCACGTAGGAGATCCCAACATCCATTCCCTTCAAACTAGACCCCGATGTCTCGGGTACCGGCCTTGAGGGCAAGGCCCTTTTTTTTAGAAAGGGGTAATGATACGAGGCTTCCCAAAGACCGGTTATTTCCAGTTTATTATTATTATTATTATTATTATTATTATTATTATTATTGGTTATTAGTTTTCTTACTTTCTTATTTAGTATTTGCTTAGTAAAAGCCATGTCCTTCTTTTAAGGAAGTCATGGGTAGGATGCTCTAGTAGTAGGAGAATGGGTTAGTTTTAGAGGTTGCTTAATTAGTATAAGTATTGTACTTCCGGTTTATTATGAAATCAAGCAGAAAATTGTTCCGAAACTTCTCTCGAGCTTCGACTTTTCTTAGAGATTGACCATCTCGAATCGGTCTCTATTAATAACCAACAGAAAATTATATTGCTCTCTCAAAACCACATAAATTCTTAAATATAATCAAATATCGAGGCAATAGCATTATGCTAGCATACTTCTAAGCAGGGTTACGTGTTTCTGTCACTACGATAAAGATTATTCGTTTGTGTAAGACATGACTCATGCCATGACGCTTTGATACGCACTTTGGCATGTGTTTTTTTTCAATACTTAACTTTGTTTCAAAAATTATTTAATAAACTTATTTTTTTTATCTTTCGTGTTTTTACTTTTCTAACTTCATATTTACACTTTTACATATTTACCTAATCACATCATTCACAATTTTTGGGTTCGCACACGTTACAGACTTATGATTAAAACGAAGTTCTAAAATCCTTCCAAATTTTATTTTTAATACTGGATCACAAACTCTTTATATAATACTAATATATATATATATATATATATATATATATATATATATATATATATATATAGTGCGTTTCTTTTGCAAACCAAACAATTTGTACAAACTATGCAAACCAATCTTAGCCGTTCATCAAGTCTAATGAATATATGATTTTATTATGTTTCCTAATTTAAAATCATGATTATAATGAATAAACTTAACATTTCCTAATTTAAAATCATAATTATAATGAATAAACTTAACATTTTCCATATATATCACAATCATTATTAATGAATCATAATCATTATCCATAAATATATCTATTGTTTTTTAATATAGTGGTTTGCATAGTTTATACAAATTGTTTGGTTTGCAAAACAAACGCACCCAATATATATATATATATATATATATATATATATATATATATATATATATATATAGTGTTTGGTTCATTTGAGAAATGCTAAATATATGAGAAATAGAGAAGTGATCTTAGCCATTCATATGGTCAAGATTGGATTTAATTGGTCAAAAGTTACGGCTTTGACTGGTCAAAGATTGCGGCTTTGACCGGTCAAAAATTACGGCTCTTCCAAAAATATAAGGGTATTTACGTAACTTTGACAAAAACATGCGCGTGTTCATATATATGAAGGCATGCAGTCATATATGAATGCATGCGTTCATATATGAATGTTCGTAATTTTAAATAAACACTGACTGCATGCCTTCATATATGAATGCATGCGTTCATATATGAATGCTCATAATTTTTACATAAACACTGACTGCATGCCTTCATATATGAATGCATGCGTTCATATATGAATGCATGCAAAAAAAAGAGTAATATTCATATATGAACGCCTGTTTTTTGCATGCCTTCATATATGAATGCATGCGTTCATATATGAATACGTACAAAAAAAATAGTGACATTCTACTAACATTCATATATGAACGTCTACTAACATTCATATATGAACTTCTGTTTTTTGCATGCATTCATATATGAACACACACGGCTAAAAAAAAAAGAAAAAAAAAGTGATATTCATATTTGAACGCATGCGTTCATATATGAATGCGTTCATATATGAGAAATAGAGAAGTGATCTTAGCCATTCATATGGTCAAGATTGGATTTAATTGGTCAAAAGTTACGGCTTTGACTGGTCAAAGATTGCGGCTTTGACCGGTCAAAAATTACGGCTCTTCCAAAAATATAAGGGTATTTACGTAACTTTGACAAAAACACGCGCGTGTTCATATATATGAAGGCATGCAGTCATATATGAATGCATGCGTTCATATATGAATGTTCGTAATTTTAAATAAACACTGACTGCATGCCTTCATATATGAATGCATGCGTTCATATATGAATGCATGCAAAAAAAAAGAGTGACATTCATATATGAACGCCTGTTTTTTGCATGCCTTCATATATGAATGCATGCGTTCATATATGAATGTTCATAATTTTTACATAAACACTGACTGCATGCCTTCATATATGAATGCATGCGTTCATATATGAATGCATGCAAAAAAAAGAGTAATATTCATATATGAACGCCTGTTTTTTGCATGCCTTCATATATGAATGCATGTGTTCATATATGAATGCATGTGTTCATATATGAATACGTACAAAAAAAATAGTGACATTCTACTAACATTCATATATGAACGTCTACTAACATTCATATATGAACTTCTGTTTTTTGCATGCATTCATATATGAACACACACGGCTAAAAAAAAGAAAAAAAAGTGATATTCATATCTGAACGCATGCGTTCATATATGAATGCGTTTGGATAATTTACAAAAATACCCTTTGAATAATAAACAATGTGAGGAACACGGGAATGGACCATGGGAGCAATTATCCCCTAATTCTCGGTCAAAGCCGCCGATCTTGACCGAATTAATGGTTTAAGATCATTTCTCTATTTCTCATATATTTAGTGTTTCTCAAATGAATCTTTCCATATATATATATATATATATATATATATATATATATGAGTTTTTTCTTCTTCTAATATGAATATAATTTTTTTTAATATAAATATATCATTGAATAGTAAATAGAAAATCTATAAATAACTAACAAATTTTCCGTCTTTATATCACACCTCGAAAAACACATACTCACCATAGAGTGTAATGCTTGAAGTTTAACCTTGTCACCGTGCCACACCTCATCATTTAACACCTTACTTTTGAGTAATTTTTTTATTTTGATCGTCAATGCAATTATTTTTTATTTGTATTAAAAAATAATTAATTATTACATCAATATTTTATTAGTTTGTTAAATAATATACTCAAAGGAACAGGATGATGGCGAAGGATCTGTAAAGGCGTTGGTTGTTGATCCGAAATGAAACTGAAAACATGGGTACGTCACATCATCATGTGCATACTATATGAGTTTAGTTATTTTTTTATAATAAAAACTTCAATTTTATATCATCACCTACTCTTTTATATATTAATAATAGAGTCGTCACTTTTCGTCACTAAAGGTCCGTCACTGATTTACGTTAGTGACCAAATACAAAAATGGTCACTAATTAGTGACAAAAATAGAGTGATCACTGTGTTTATAACGACTAATTTGGTCACTAAATATCGTCACTAAACGAAGAAAGTCGTCACTAACTTGATTAAATTAGTGGCCAAATTAGTCACCATCACAAAATCGGTCACTAATTGAGTTCAAGATAACGGCTCCGTTAAAGTCCGTTAGCACCATTAGTGACCAAATATGTGGTCACTAGTGTTAATAGTTGTTAGTGACAAAAGAAAGTGGTCACTAATTATAAATTGTGAAGAAAAAAAATAATCACTAATTTCTACTATAAATGTTATTGCATTGAAAATAAAACCTAATGATTTATAACAATGAAAATCTAAAATATTAATTACATTGGCGCAAAATAAAATTCTTTCATTAAAAACAAAAACAAAATATAAAAGATAAATTTAGATCACGTACTGTGTCAGCGCATTGGTGTGCTTGAAGAGAGAGCTGGGAGTGATCTTGTTTCAAGACCTGATTAACAGATTATGTTAAAGGGGCAGAAAATATAAATTTCAATTTAAATTGGTAATAGTTGTGCTAATTACCATTATTCTGTGTGATAATTCCTTGACTGCAACATCACATATCTTCCTGTCATGTTCATATCTACTTGATAAGTCCCTCAACTGTTAAGATTGTTTCTCCATCTTTTGGTCTAATCAAGAAAAAATGGAAGTCGGTAAGCATACAAAATCATAACACAAAACTTCCTCTGGAACTGTGTTTAATCAATTCCAATATTAATCAAGATTCTAAACCATCTCAGATCAATAATTTCCGACCAAAAACCGGGTGAACTTTCTCTTTATTGCAACCTCATCAGGTTCTTGAAACATTTGTTTGAACAAATCATCTCTGTCCAAACCACATGATCCACATAATATTAGAGTCAGATTGAACAATTTAAGAATAAGAGCAGAGATCATTCATTGGTGAATACAACAGTTACATTTCCGACCAAAAACAGATGAAAAACCTATTAGCCATCAGATGAGAATAAGTTTACAGTGGATAATCTAGAAAAGCAGTTTAATTATCCTATATTACCTGTTCAACTTTTTAATGAAGACATTTTGCAACTCTCTTTTCATATGGCACTACTACAGAAATGACTTTTTTAAACGCACATTTTTAAACGGTTTTTAAAAAAATCGAAAAAACCTTTTAAAAAAGTGGCCGCGTTTTTTTAAGACTTTTTTTAAACGGTTTTGCGGTTGTGGTACCGTTTAAAAAAGTCATATGACCTTTTTAAACGGTTCTTATAAATAATCGTTTTAAAAAGGGATACGTATTTCACACGGATAATTGAACAAAACCGTTTAAAAAGCCGCCTAATTTTTTTACACGGTTTTTTCATACAACCGTTTAAAATACATACATCTTTTTAAACGGTTCTCTAGAAACAACCGTTTAAAAAAGTCAAACACTTTTTCAAACGCCTTCACTATCACAAAAAACGTTTAATAAGGCCTTTAAAATTTTAGGGTAAAACCGAACTACATTAATGCGTTTTTATATTTTGATAGGTTCGGAACAATTTGGAGCGAAAAAGAACAAAATGATAATTTTTGCAGATTTGCACAACTGTGACGTTTTGATAATATCTCACTCGTCCGATCTCCGATTTGAGTAATTGAAGATGATCTGGAAACCCAACACACAGATCTACAATGTTTGTGTTTTGAGTTTTTGATAATTTGGAGTAAATCTGAGCTGAATCTGAAGTTGAAGTTGGGAATACAAAGCTGGACATAAAATGAATAAAAGAATTAAAGGTGCTTTTATAAACTCAGAAGAAGATGTGGCAGAATGGTAAGTGTCGTGGGTTTGCATGGCTGTGGTTCTGATATCGAGTCCTATGTGCAGAAGATAGAATTCTTTTATTTTTTAAAGGTTTAAAAACCGTTTAAAAATGTGACTTTTTTAAACGGTTCAAAAACCGTTTAAAAAGCTCATGACTTTTTCAAAAGGTGCCCTTTCAAACGGTTGTAAAACTGTTTAAAAATGTCCAAAACAACCGTTTAAAATACTTATTTTTGTAGTAGTGTGGTTAACTTGATACTGGGTCAAAAGAAATATAGACAGTCAGATGAACTGATGTTCTTCTGAAGAAAAGAAAACGAAATCAAAAGAAAGAACGAACAGGTCAATAAAAGGCTAGTAATGTCACAATTACTAGAAATTGCATGATGGCCTTGGGCACATAGTCCTCGATGTTCTTTCGGACGATGTCATAATACGATCTCAACAACAACTTTTGTATTATAAATCATATAAGATGCACCTGCTCTGGTTCAGAAGCACCAGCCTATCGGCATCTCGTCTCACAATCCTCTGAAACATAAGAGACCTATAAAGATTTATATCTGAAGTCAATATGCTTAGAATCTTACCAACAAAAGCATCTCCAGCACCAATGGTGTCATTAGACTTCGCTAACAAGTAAAAGTTTTAGATTGGGATGAAAAAGTTTATTCAACGCCAGATTATTATCATAGGGATCATCACTCCCGCTCAAGAACGTAAGTTGTCCTCACTCACCTGTAAATACACATGGATTGATTATGAGATGTTGATTTACATGATGGTGTTAAGACTCTAAATATCTATACCTTCATGACATCTGCTCCGTCCTCACTCACTTGTAAATACACATGGTTTGATTATGAGATGTTGATTTACATAATGGTGTTAAGACTCGAAATATTTATACCTTAATGACACCTGCTTGGTCCCATATGCCCATTATGACCTTTCGAGCAACATCTTCCGATGACCATAATGCCAATCTCAAATTCACCTAGGATAACAAAAGAATACATCTATAATTAATATATGTAAGCAATAAAAATTTATGATTTTGAGTCTCAAGTTGAAATCTCTCAATATCATATTATCTCTCACCACAATTGTTGTTTGACGCCATAAAATGCACCCCACCGCTACAAAGTAACACATTAAATCAACAAGACGAAAATAAGATATTTTGAGTGTTAGTTGAAAACCACACAAATTTCAAACTGCGTTTTGTCATATCTATGTCTTCTTACTTCTTGAGTTCATATAGACAATGTACATATTACACAAAGATATAACAGAATATACATCGTTAGATATTGTTAATCAGAATTATAAACGCTTTGAAGCAGCAGTTACAGAACATAATAATCAGAGTAGAGGCCTGCCTCTTTCACTTGCGTAAAATCAATGGCAACCATCAATTTACCATTCTTCCCTTTTATGAAAATAAGAGCACCACTAAGAGAGAATGTGGCTGAGTTCATGGTTTTCTACAACAAGAAATTATGGTGAATTTGGTGGTAACTTAGTTAGTTGCTCATTTATTATTTATAGGGGGTAATATTCTGTTGATTTAGTCTATTAAGGGGAAAAATTTGGTTATGCTGACGTGAATAATACCATCAAGATTTATTGAAAATGTAGCGAATGTGGGACACAAGTTATATTCAAAATTATTATGATTAACTAAAAAAATCAACAAAATGACCATTGACCATTCAACTATAACTGTAGGTCCGAGATCTCTCACATCTCAAGTGTTTGTGTAACAAGATTGGAATAGGAGAGGACTTATTTGTTTATTAGAAATGAAAAACTAAACTAGAGAGAACAAGTATTTTTGAGAGCTACATTGTGTAATATTGAATTGATGAAATGAATTATTACAATTACAAGGCTATTTATAGTCCACTACATTCTCTACCCTTGTTACAACATTAAGCCCAAGCCCATCTTAAACACTAAAGCCCAATTACAATTACAAACATATTTACTTTCCTAAAATTTCTAAAATATTACACTAACATTCTCCCCCTAAAGTTTTGGAAAGTAAATCATCTTCAAGCTTCAATCTCCTCCCCCCCTTGATTTGCTTGAAAAAACTTTAGTGCATGTATCTTCAATTGTAGGATCGACTCCCCCTTGAAAGTTGCTCTCATTCTTCGTTTTCGACTTTAAAAACCGGATCCGATGTACACCGTAAGCTCGACTAAGTGCACGATAACACATCTCGAAATGTAGAAACCCAACTCGTTCCGATAAGCCCACAAGAATGATAACGAGTGAATTTGACGTGACAAACCATGTGCATCCTTAGTTTTTAACAACGAAACCGCCGTTAACCGCGAGTCGAGTAGGAGTTCGGCTTGAGAGTCGTAAACTTGTTGCTCGAAGAGGAAGCGATAGACATACACTACAATGGTAAGGGATAAGGAACAATATTTGGCCAATTTAACGAATTTGGACCAAAAATGTTAGAAAATTAACTGATCACTAACTGAACAGTTAATTCACTATTCATCTTCTCCAAAATGAACACCTCACGAGCTGTTTTTTTTTCTTTGCATCAAAATCACATGCAAACTAGTTGAATATTTCATCTATAGGCTTCATTTAACATTAAATAACAATTTTCAGCAATTAATGTTTCCATGCAGGACGGTTATGTGTGGTATCAAGATTCAGGCTGCTTCAAGCACACATGACCGGAAGAAAGGAGCTACTCACAAACTTCACCGAGAAGTTTTGTGGGAATGTACGGTTTGGGAATGATCATTCTTCTCCCATAATGGGGTATGGTGATATTGTCAAGGATAATCTGACTATCAAGAAAGTGTCCTACGTCGAAGGTCTTGGTCACAATCTCTTCAGCATCGGTCAATTATGCGACAAGGATCTAGAGGTCACACTCAAAGCAAAAAGGTGCAGTGTTAGGACTAAAGATGGAAAAGAGATCCTTGCTGGAACACGTCGCACCAACCTCTACACGATTGACCTCTCGTCTTTGAAAATAGATAAGGACGTTTGTCTGATGTCCAAAGCATCTGCCGAACAAAGCTGGTAATGGCATCGTCGTCTCTCGCACCTGAACTTCAAGACTATTAATAAGTTGGTGCTCGGTGGACACGTCAAGGGAATGCCTGATCTTAAATTCGAAAAAGATCATTTGTGTGCCGCCTGCGAAATGGGCAAGATGAAGAAGGCTTCTCACAAACCTAAAGTCACTCCTAGTACTTCTCGGTCCCTTGAACTCATTCACATGGATTTATGTGGACCGATGCGCGTCCAAAGCAACAATCATAAGAAGTATGTCCTGGTGATGGTTGACGATTTTTCTCGCTACACATGGGTCCGATTCCTTCGATCAAAGGATGAAACTCCTGAATTGATCATCTCTCTCCTGAAGAGTATTTAAGTCAGTCTCAACCTATCAATCCAGATCATAAGGACGGATAACGGCACAGAGTTCAAGAATCAAGTGCTCACCGGTTACTTGACTTCAGTGGGCATCACGCATACCTTCTCAGCTGCTCGTACTCCTCAACAAAACGGGGTAGTAGAGCGCCGGAACCAAACTCTTGTTGAAGCCGCTCGCACAATGTTATCTCAGTCCAAGCTCCCGCTATATCTTTGGGCAGAAGCAGTTGCTACCGCGTGCTACACTCAAAACCGCACTATCATCAACAAGCGGTTCAACAAGACACCATAAGAGATCATCAACAAACGCATCCCCAATATCAATTATTTTCATGCATTCGGGTGCACATGCTTCGTCCGGAATGACAGGGATGATCTCGGTAAATTCAGCCTTAAAGCGGACGAAGGAGTGTTCATTGGATATTCCCAGCACGCCGAAGCTTATCGTGTCTACATCAAACGAACGAAGACCGTCGTTGAGAGTGTGAACGTAACTTTTGACGAGGCCGCTGATATGACTTCTGAACACCTCAGTTCAGAACGCGCTTTAACTGGTGTGTTAGCTTCTGGACACTTTCGTTCAGGAGCTACACAATCTCCAGTCGATCCAAATCATGCGTCTACGTCAAGAGCACATCTTTCTGATTTGGATTTACATTTTTAGTATTTCTATGATGACTTATTTAATATTAAGTCTAATACTATGTCTTGTAACAAGAATGATGCTCAATCACTAGAAGAAACACATGTCACTGGTCCAACCGACTCAGGTGGCCCATCTTCGCCCGGTGCTCCATCATCTACTGTCAATGAATCTGCATTCCCGAGCTCGAGTGATCCTCCTCCTCTCCAAGAACATACTATCGCACCGGTAATAGTAGGCCCTCCTGAACTGACACCTATGGAAGGCACTCCTGAAGTTCCCATTCCGGCAATCCCGGATCCTGCTCTGAATGCATCTCCTACTGAGTCGTCCTCTACTGCACTCTCGACTCCAACTAAGGAACTTCCATCTCACAGCCCGTCATCATTCGAAGTAGTTCAGGATTTACCCCCCGGTGGTTATGTGGACCCCGATACTTCTCAACAGACATATCAACCTCTTCCACACGCCACCAAGTGGACTCGAGCTCACCCCCTTCATCAGATAATTGGTGATCCTAAGACACCTGTTCAGACTCGATCTACTACTACAAACGACTGTTTATTTTCTTCGTTCCTCAGCCGTATCGAACCTTCCACCGTCTCCGAAGCCCTGAATGATCCAGACTGGGTGATCGCTATGCCAGAGGAACTCAACCAATTTGAGAGCCTCAAAGTGTGGCGCCTTGTTCCCTGGCCAACGAACAAGACGGTGATTGGGATGAAATGGATATTCAAGAACAAGAAGGACGAAAATGGAATCATTGTCTGGAACAAAGCGCGTATAGTGGCTAAAGGATATCGCCAGCAAGAAGGAATATATTACGAGGAGACGTTTGCACCGGTTGCCCGTATTGAAGCAATTCGCATGTTCCTCGCCTACGCTGCTCACAAGAACTTTATCGTATTTCAAATGGATGTGAAATCCGCGTTTTTGAACGGTGTTCTCAAAGAGGAAGTGTATGTATCGCAACCCGAAGGCTTCGTGAGTTCTGAATCTCCGAATCACGTTTATTTTCTTGATAAGGCCTTATACGGTCTTAAGCAAGCGCCACGATCCTGGTATGACGCTCTCTCATCCTTCTTAGTCAAATCTTGTTTCTCTAAAGGTAAGATTGATACTACCCTATTTATTAAAAGAGAAAAGAAAGATATCATTCTTGTACAAATTTATGTTGATGACATAATCTTTGGCTCCACAAACCCCAAGTACTGTCAGAACTTTTCTGCCCTTATGAGTAAACATTTTTAAATGAGCATGATGGGGCAAATGAATTTTTTCCTGGGTCTTCAAGTAAAACAATTAGCAACAGGAATTTTCATTAATCAATCTAAGTACATCTCGGATATTCTTCGGAAATACCAGATGGAAAACTCGTCACCCATGAAAACCCCCATGTCTACTAGCTCAAAGCTACACTCCGATCCTGATGGAAAGGATGTGAATGCTACAACTTATAGAGGTATGATAGTCTCTCTGATGTACTTGACGGCTAGCCGGCCTGACATTATGCTCTCGACATTTTTATGTGCAAGATTTCAGTCAAAACCTAAAGAGTCTCACTTAGCTGCGGTTAGGCGTATTATCCGATATTTAAAAGGTACTGCTGATCTTGGTTTGTGGTACCCAAAAGAGACAGGTTTTGAATTGACAGCCTACTCGGATGCTGATCATGCTGGAAACATGCTGGACCGGAAAAGCACTTCGGGTCATGTCCAGTTCCTGGGAGATCGTCTCGTCAGCTGGGCTTCGAAGAAGCAAAACTGCGTGTCCACCTCGACCGCCGAGGCCGAATATGTAGCAGCCGCCAGTTGCTGCTCGCAAGTTATATGGATGTGCACCCAACTGAAAGACTACGACTTTAACTACTCTAGCATCCCCATTTACTGTGACTCCAAGAGCGCCATTGCAATATCCAGCAATCTAGTACAGCACACGAAGACGAAGCACATTGATGTGCATTATCATTTCATAAAAGACCACGTGGAGAGAGGTACCATCGAACTCTAGTTTGTTAATACAGAGCATCAGTTAGCAGACCTGTTTACCAAAGCCTTGGACGAAAAACGCTTTAATTATCTTGTGTCCAATCTAGGTATGCTAAATCTGAGAGTTTGATCCTTTCACAGCCCTCAACGAGTCTCATTCAATAACGAATGACTGTGTCTAATGACCAGTGCCTTGTATCTGGTTGCTCCAATCCACACTCCTTGGTTATTGCATTTTACTCGTTAAGTTCTGTGTCAATTTCAAACTTCTGTATCAATAAAGTAGATTTCGTTTGTTTCTAGGTTTTCTCGTGTGGTTTTCCTTTCTTCGTGGTGTTTGCGTGTTTCTTTTGCAGGTCCTTACGGTTCTATCCGGAAACGTTTGTCGTTTGTGGTGGTCGTTAGAAGATGTTCATGTGTTCAGGGGGAGCACCATCGTCAGTTGTTTGGTAAGGTTCTCTGTCCGCCATTCGAGGGGGAGCAGGTAAGTTTTTCCTGCATTTCGATTTCCTCACGATAATCGTCGAGGGGGAGCTCTGTCTCGTAAGATATTCAATGTTCGAGGGGGAGCATTACCTATCCTTTCTGGTTTTTTTCCATTAGATTTTTTTAGGTTTAATTTATTTAGAATTTTTTTTCCGGTTCTCATCTTCCGTTTTTTTATCCCTTCAATTTTTTTTAGGATTAAAGTTTTTTTTAAGTCGTGCGTTAAAGTTTTTATATATAAAATACAAAAATATTTTTATATTCAGTTATTTGTTTTATAAAAAGTAAAATCCCAAAAATAGTTTGTTTGGTTTGTTTCTATTCGACCCGGCCCAAACCCCATCCTCGGCCCGGCCCAACTTCCTTCCTCGGCCCATAAACCAATTCGGTTGACCCGAAGCTCTCGACCGGGGTATTTAAAACCCCGGTCTTCATCCATCGTCCTCATTCGACCATTCCTATCGCTCTCTCCAACCCTATCGATCGGAGCTCTGGTCTTCTCTCTCTCGATCTCGTCGCTCTCTCTCGCTATCGTTTCTCGATCGACAGGTTCGACCCTAATATCCTAATCTATCTATGTTTACAAGCGGTTGGTCGATTGATAGGTGTTAGTTTGAATCGATTTTGGGTTTGATTTTAAATCTGTAAGTGTCGATTCGATTTCCCCGGTAGTTTGGATTTTTGTTTTCGTCGACCTAGATTTTATCGGTCTAATAGCATTCCCGGTTAAATGGCAATCCCAGTCGAAGACCTACACCGGTCAAATAACCCTACCTGTCAAATGTTCATACCGGTCGAATGTCCATATCGGTCTAATGACCATCTCGGTCGAATGACCCTACCGGTTGAAAACCTTATCGGTCAAAGACCCTTCCCGGTCTAAGGTCTATTTCCTTTCCCGGTCTAAGACCTTTACCGGTCGAAAGACTTATACCGGTTCTTTGGTCATCCGGTCAAACGACCCTTTCGGTCTAACACCTTTACCGGTCGAAGACCATACCAGTCCTTTGGGAGTCTATCTATTTTGCTTGGTTGTTTGGTTTCATGTATGCTTATTAGCTTATATATCTATATATACATGTGCTTATGTGGTGCAACTTTGTTAGGTCTATGTTTTGGATATCGGTACTTTACATGGATGTGGTATTGCGCGCAGTGGTTACAGACCCTGATTCACGGGTTAGGGTTTGTATACCCAACTAACTTGGAGTTCGTATAGGTTGTGGTTTACACCATGACCATATAACTCCAACGACATCTTCTTTTTAATATACCTCAGTTTTAACAAATTTATCATTAACAGGTAAATGGCGCAAAATCCACCTCCAGCGATTAATCCAATCGCTGATGCCGAACTGATTCCCGAGGATCAGTTCATTCAACTCACACTCAATAACTATCATCTCGATGTAACCCAACCTGCCATTCAATATCAGGTCATCATCGAGATCCTCAGTAGGCATCCTCTATCATATGCTCTAACGGAGACAGCGGAAGTGCTGCTATTATACTTACAACAGTTCTGGAAATCTTTACATGCCTTGGAGGCCGACGGTGGTTTCCAACTAGAAGGTCAGATTGATCACACACCAGTGCTCCTCACTTGTGATCTTTTCCGACAATTTCTTCATCTGCCAACCGGCGGTTTAGTCCAGGGGCGAAATAGCTTTGACCCGATCGTATCGGACGCCACTCTATGCGCTGACATCTTGTCCCTAGGATACGGCACAGATCTACGTCTTCCATCCAGTTTCAACCGAAAGAACCTCTCCACTATATGGTACACGTTGTTTACATACCTCAATCGGTGCCTTTCGGCGATAACGAAAGGCATCGATCAGACGAGTACCCCCATTCTCTGCCTATTCCACTCAGTGGCATTCCATCACCACGCCAACTTCGCCGATTTCCTATGGTACGACCTAGTTTAGAAAGTTCGATCTAACGCGACAAAAAGACAATACTTCATTCCGTTTATGAGGTTTCTACAGCTGATCATCCGAAGCTACATGAATCTGTATCCCGAGATACCGCGCCGTTCAACGCATCCAACCTGTCCGTATCACCCGACTCACAAAATACCCTCGCGTCCTGATCCAGAAAGTGTTGTCGCCCGACAAATCCCAGTCGGGTTGTTGGCCTATGCTCGTCCTACGACACTGAGTGTTATAACGTATAGGTACACACATAATCTTCCTGCTCCTATGGTCCGACCAGAACCGGTAGGACCTCCCCAGGGAGTAAGACCTGAGAGCCGTGAGGGTCCGCGTCCACGCACGAGAGGTGGTAGCGTCCGGATAGCTGGGGCTTCCGGTCAGGGTGTGACGAGAGAACATACAGTGAGGGGAACTAAAGTGGGCAGTGCCGTTGGACCGTGCCAAGCCAGTACTTCACCGACGATGTGAAAATGTAATTCCCAGATTCAATCAAGCAAATCAAACACTCTCAATCAAGAATCAAAGATGTGACAATTTATATTTCTAGAGAGAGAGTAGAGAGAGAAAGTAAATCGGATTTATTCATTAAGCTCTTACACAATTACAAGTAATAAACCTATTTATATGATCTAGAAACTCTTAAGTAATCCAACTAAACTCTCAAGTAACTTGAACAATGACCCACTCAAACTCTCAAGTATTTAAAACACTCTAAGGCTTATGTTGACTTTCTACATTTTGACTATCATTGACTTTCATTGACTTCTCAAATACAAGACTTTATACAAGACTTTTCTCACTAAATCGTGGATACAATTTAAAACACTAACATTCCCCCCCCCCTTTGTATTCAAGATTTAAAAAAAAATTGACACTTGTCTTCAGCGCTTGATTCTTCAACTTTTATCTTTGACAATCTTTAAACTTTGAAGCTCTGGCAATCTTCAGTCTTTGAAGAATCTTTGAAAAGTCTTTTGCACTTTGCATCTTTGTAGAGTCAACAAGTCTTGAACAAATCTTTGAAACTTTTTAAACTTCTTTGAAACTTTGCAAACTTCGAGGAATTTTTGAAAATCATGTATCTTCATCACTGGAATCTCTGAACCGTCTTCAGAAAAACGAACTTTCTCGAATCATCTGAATTTGTCTTTGAATTATCTTTCTTCAGAATCTTTTTGAATCTTCTTGATCCAAACAAACTTTCATCTGTCTTGAAACTTATCCATCTGACTTGACATTTCTTTAGCTCTGAAGCTATGGCTTTGAAATTGAACTTTTGAAATTTTGTTTCTTTTCATTCTTTGAAATTGATCTTTGTAGACTTCTCCCCCTTTTGGATGATTGTGAGCATCATGATCATCAAAACTCTTCAATTTCAACATTCTCTTTGATCACCCCCTTTGTATTCAACTTAACAATCTCCTCATTTATGATGATTTGACAGTTGTCGCCCTTTGATCTGAATAACTGAATCATGAACTGTTTATACCCGAATATTTTCAAATTCAGATATAATGAACTTGGTAACCCTGATTCAACAAATGAAACAGTTAGAAGTGCCTGTCAGTAACACGGAGTTACTGTGTACAACGAATGTACAATTTAAGGAGCTGGTTTGATGATGACTACCCATGACTTTCATTCAATCATTGAAAAACACAAGGTAATTCTATGAATGTTCTGACAGAAAAACAAATTTTCTGTGTGCTCGTGCTTGTGTATGAAAGAATTTAGCACAATGATTGTGTTTCATAAGGCTCAAATTGTGTAAACTGTTGAGAAAGCAACAGATATTACACGAACTCAATGTGCATGAAAGAGGTGCGAAGGTGGGGAAACTTTCCTTCTTTTTCAATATCTAAATCTTCCGAGTGAAGATAAGATAGCAGATATGTTGCGTCCCCAGAGAAAATGAAACATTTCTTTGTTAAGAAAGAAACGAGTGGTTGGTGGGGTTAATGCAAGAGTTGGCATGGGCTCACTGCCTTTTTCAATGATGGTCACCAAAGAATGTGAACCAATCAGAAGATGTGGCTGCCCGGCTCAGAAAGTGGTTGGTACAGAGTTATGATATTCTTTTAACTCTGTTCTCACACCCTCTTTCTTTTTATCATTTAAAGCTCACTTCTAACCAGACTCTCATTTCCATTTTTCCGCTCCACACAATGAGAAAAACTCAACCGGATGAGTTATCTCCCCCACTCTTTGATTTTGAGCCCTCACCCCTCAATCACTCTAGGATTACTTCCTGAGTAGGAAACACTGGTTTACGTGAATCCATGGAAGTTCTTATAAATTCTCACACGAATCCCATGTAAGTTGTCCTAAAAGAATGGTTGGTCAACAGTTTAACTTTAACAGTTAAGCTCAAAAATGTATGATGACATTGTCAAAATGTATGCTCATGAAAAATATGAATGAAATTTGAGCATTTGAACTTTGAAGATTTCTCAAAACAAAGATATTGAATGAATGAAATGAAATCAAGAGAATTATTTTGAGAATCTGACAATGTATCAATCAGATCAAATAAAATGGTTAGGGTATCAAAGAATTGGATATTTTGTTTATATGAACAAATATAAACAATGTAGCAATGAAAGCACAAATTTGAAATGATGAATGATGCTCAACAACATTTGAAAGCAAACGAGGGTATTACCATCGAAAAATTTGGTCGTTATGAGACATGGTAATAACAATTTCAAGTAAAGTACTGAACCGGTGTGTATGAATACTTGACAGTATATAGACAAGATAATACGCAAGTATTGATCTTTGGAAACACACGATCAATTAAACATTAACGCTCAAAAATGAAAAACATTTAAAATCACACTTCTTAATTCATGAAATCTTTTGAGAATAGAGAAGTGGTTTGAACATTTAAGAACACGTTTTTCATGCTTGAAAGTTGTTCGTCTTTCAAACAATCAGAGATGTAAGATTAGAAGATACTTACATTTAAGCTCCCCCTCAAATCATTATAGAATGATTTAGGTCAGATAAGCTCCCCCTGGATATTTGCATAATATCCATGTCTAATCATTAAGAACGGGTCCTGATCTGTCATGTGATCAGAAGCCATAGTCTTTTAACTTTGAAGTACGGGTCTTGAACTGAATTATTCAAGAGCCATTGTTCTTTAAACTTTGAAGAACGAGTCCTAGACTGATTTGTCTAGAAGTCATAATTTTATACTTTGAAATACGAGTCCTGATCTGTACATGATCAGAAGTCAAATATCATGCTCCCCCTAAACCTATGGTACCTGCAAAACAGATTTAACAGGTTTTGGTACCCACTGGTATTTGGGTCCTGGTATGTTAGATTTAGGAATCCACCTCTCATTAGATTTATATCTTTTAAAATCCGAAATCTGAGAAGTAATTCTGTAAGATCCGTACCAGTTATGAGCAGATTCTTTTCGAATGAAGTCATTCTCTCCACAGTAAGAACAACAGATTTTCCTTTGAGCAATCCTGATCAAATGATTAGTCGAGTAATATATATCAGAATTATCAAAAGATTTACCTTTATGCGTACTGTTCTTTTTGGCATTGGTTGTGGATTTGAATGATCTGTCATTCTTCTTCTCTTCATCAGAATCTTTTACTCTCCAGACCATCTGATTTTTCTTATAAGACTTTCCAACAGATTTGATGTAAAAATTTGCTGAACCATCAACAGATTTATCATAAAATAGATTTGATGGTCTAATCTGATTTTTCGAGCAAGTCTTGTAAAGTAGAAATCAGTGTGAGAAGTTCAGTTATTTTAGCTTCAAGAACTTGTCTTTCCTTTGCAAATGTGTCTCTTTCAGTGATTAAAATTTTTTCAAACTCAGACACTTGCTTGGAAAGCTTAATGCATCTCAGCTCAAGATCCTTTTTCTCTTGGAGAGTTTTCTTTGAAATTTCAGATATCTGTTGAGTAAAAGATTTTTCCAGATCTGATTTTTCTTTATCTGCTTGGATGCTTTTTATCAATTCTGCATTTTTGATTTCCAAGGCAGATATTTTGTCTTCAAAAGCCTTAAACTTGTTTTGAAGCTCAACTGATTCAGCTTGGAAATCTGATGATTTTTGTTCAGTCGTCTTCAGTTGGATTTGAAGTTTTACAATTTTTTTCTCTTTTAACTTTAATTCTTTCTCACATGTAACAATTGTATTTTCTTTTAAAGCAATGATGTTCTCTTTCTCTTTAATCTCTTTCTCTTTCTCTCTTATGTCATTCTCTTTTGCATTGATGATACCTGCACAATCGGATTTAGCATGATCAGTACATTTTGTACAAACAGGAGTTTTATCAGAATTTGATAATTTAAATTTCAACTCCTGAATTTGTTTAAGAAGCTCTGAATTCTGATCTTTCAGTCTATCTTGTTCAGCTTCTTTTCTTGGTATCTCAGGCACAATTTCATTGCCATCCACTATAATTGGACATGTAATTATGATTTCAGATGAATCAGAAACTAGTGATGTAGTTTTAGATTCATTTCCTGATGTCACTGAGGTAGTCCATGTCTCAATTATACGTGGAATTAAAACGATAGGCTCCAAGTCTTTCTTTTTGGAATTGTAAACCGGAGTCTTGAACTTTGAACTCATACTGAAAATATGCTTGATATGAATGATCGTTCCCAAACAGTTCAGAGTATTTGACTGAAAGTCAAACTTATATCAGCACAAAAAAAATAATCTCTGAAAAATTTTCTGTCTCTGGTTCTCTCAAACCACTTGAAACTTGCACTTGAAAAATTTCTCAAGACTAGTACTCGCAGACTAATTAATCACAAACTTGCAGATGCTTGTCTGTGTATCTCTGTAAAACTCACAAACCACGCGAACTTTCAGTAATAAATCTTGTATATCATGTAAACCAAATGGACTGTTAAAACTTGTAGACTGTTAAAAAGCACGGACTGTGTTAAAACACATATTACAATCAAAACAACAATTAACTCTCAAACTGCAAGAATTATAAAACTCAAACTTCACAGACTTCTTGAAATTCAAACTGCATATCCTAAAACTCACATATCAAATGATCAAGAACTTGCAAATGCTGTGAATCATGAAAGCACAGACCAAATTCACAGACTACATAGGCTTTAGAACTTGAATTCAAACGTGCAAATCCTGCTTTAACAAATAAAACTTGCATGCTGTACAAACCAAATGATTAGCAGACAGTTTGAACTGAAACTCACAAATCACAAATTACTGCAAGTCATGTGTGCATGTTTGAACTGAAACAAACCACACTGATTTTGGGACTTCCAGATCTCTTGAGTTAAAGCAGATTGTAACACAGATTATATGTTGATTTAAGAACCTGCAAATGCTGTATGAATTAAACTCTCAAGCTTTTCGAATTAAAACTTTCAGACCATGTGAATTTTCAGATTACTTCACAGAAAAAATCATGAACTTCACTTTGGTTATCTAGAGGCATGTGCTGTGTTGATTTTCAGATCAAATGAAACACACAGAAAGCTGCATGAAATCTGTAGATAACTTGACTTGAACTAGCAGACCACGAAACACACAGACTATGTTGATTTTGAAACAGATCACTAGCTGTGTGTTTTGTCAAAACTCTCAAACTGCATAGAAAGAATCATTAGATGCTTGTTGGAAAATCAGGTTACAATGAAACTCAGGTTGCAGCTCACAGACTATACAAACTCACAGAATGTGTAAAACGCGCAGAACACTTGATCATAAACTAGCTCTTGCAGGATGTGTAACCAAAAAAAACTTGAATCTGCAAAAATGTTGTTATCAGTTCAATTGAATCTTCAAAACTGTTGGAACTTCAATTGAAACCAATCAATTACAAACTGTGCAGATTGTTTACACTTGAAACTCGCAGACCAAATCAGAAGCTGTGTAAATAAAATACTTAGAACTTTCAGACCGAATGTCCATGAACTTGAATTCACAGTCTGTGTGATTAGAACTTGCAGGCTGTTTTTTTTTTTGAGAATTTTCAGAATACGCAGGCTGCTTTTAACCTGCAGATCACTTGGATTTTCAACAATTAGAACTCGCAAATTGCTTGGAATCGAAGATCACAGATCACTAAACTTTAAATTTGCAGTTTAATTGACATGGAAAAACACAGATTGCATCAATTGGAACCTGCAGATTGAATAACCCATGGACTTTCAACAATGAATTCAATCTTGCAAATACTTAAAACACGCAGACCAAGTTGTGTTCAAACTGAAACTTGCAACCTGTATGAATCTGAACTCGCAAGTTATGTAATCTGAAACTTGACCTTGAAATTTAGTTCTGTGTTCTGGTTGGCTCAAATCAAATTGATTAGAATGTGCAACATGCAAATCAAGTAATTGAAATCAATTATAATTGAACAAATCAATCAATTGAAACATCAATTTGAGTTTGTACTAAATGTGCAAACTGAATTAAATGAAACGTGCAGGTCGAATTAGATGAAACTCGCAAGAAGACGTTTGCTCATTGGAAACTCGCAAGTTAATTGATCATTAAATTCGCAGAAGCTATGAAACGCGCAGATCTCATCAAGTCAGCGACCGGGGTTATGAGAACTCGACCGGTGTCCTGTACAACTTGACCGGTGTCATCAATTGAAACATCAAATTGAAACCAATCAATTAGAACTTGCAATTGATCATGCAAAAACAATTTAAATTTCAATTTAAACCTTGTTCGTGCAAATTGAAAGAAATTGAATTACCCAATCAATTGAAATTGAAACACGCAAGTCCAATTAGACTGAAACGTTCAAACCAATTTGTGATTCAAACATGCAAATCGTTTGGATTGAAGAAACGCGCAAGTCGAATGGATCAAACTGAAATTGAATTTCAAACGTGCATATGCCTGAAACTCGCAAATGCCTGAAACACGCAAGTTGAATTCGAAATTAAAACGCGCAAGTCGAAGAAACTCGCAAGGCTCTTCAAAATTGAACACTGGAACTCGCTAGTAGAGCCTTGCGTGTTTGCAGAACGCGCATATGCTTATCTGCGTGTTTTGATGAAATTCGCATGACTCATAAATCTGAACTCGCAAGATTCAATTGTTTGACGTGCGTGTTCTTCAAGAACTCTGCGTGTTCTTCCCATCTGGTTTCAATCTGTTCCAAATCAAATCAAATTAGAAAATTGATTTTCAAAATCTGTATTACAATAATCGACATACAGAATAGAACATTTTTCAATCAAACCAAACTAGCTAAATTTCTCAAAATACAATGCATTAATCAAGATACAGTGCTCGATATTATTTGCAACAAGATCCAAAAATTCGAAAATTAAATCTGATCTTGTGGTTAATTTGAGAAATTATGTGAACAACAATGTTTCTACAACAATAGTCGAGCCCAATGAAACTAGTTTTTCAATCAAAAACTGATTATCAATTGTGAATTCGATTCGATCAGTGAGCAATCAAAAAGTCAACTGCATGTTCTTGAGATTTCAGAAATTGATCCACATCATTCATTTAATCCTGCAAACAATTGAAAAAAAATATCATTGTGATTAGAAAACAAATTCAAATACATTTCAATCAACAATTTTGTGTTCTTGAAAATTTTCAAGAAAAATTGATTTAACAGTGATCAAACTGTGTTCTTGAAATTTTGACTTTATGATCCAAAAATTTCAGAAAATCAATCTAATTCTCTGTGCAATTCTCTTCTGAATCTGTTTGGTATGCTCTGATACCAACTGAAAATGTAATTCCCAGATTCAATCAAGCAAATCAAACACTCTCAATCAAGAATCAAAGATGTGACAATGTATATTTCTAGAGAGAGAGTAGAGAGAGAAAGTAAATCTGATTTATTCATTAAGGTCTTACACAATTACAAGTAAAAAACCTATTTATATGATCTAGAAACTCTCAAGTAATCCAACTAAACTCTCAAGTAACTTGAACAATGACCCACTCAAACTCTCAAGTATTTAAAACACTCTAAGGCTTATGTTGACTTTCTACATTTTGACTATCATTGACTTTCATTGACTTCTCAAATACAAGACTTTATACAAGACTTTTCTCACTAAATCTTGGATACAATTTAATACACTAACACGACGACAGTCTCTCAGATGGCAGAAGAGGCCACAACTACTGAAACCGTTCACGTTCAGTCCTCTTCTGTCGCTGCATCTGAGGAAATAACCGAACAAACCGACTCTGAGGAAACCGCCACCGCAGCATCGACATCAGACGAGTCTTCTGACTCTGATGGTGATGATGATGAGCCCTCTTCTGGAGAGATAAGGAGAGCGGAGGGAGTTATAGACGAAGATGATATTCAAGTGAGCCGAGAGAGGGAAAGAAAAAGAAAATTTGAAACCGAATGTACACGAGTGACGTCGCAACCACCTCTAGTTGTCGACCCCCTAGCCATATCTAGCCAGGTAGCCACATCTACTATCCAGTGTCATGTGTTGAGACAGAATATTGAAGAAGCCGTCGTGGACCTAGCGGCATAACTACACTCCCCACCCAGCCACTCCACCGTCTCTCAACAGATGGTGGTTTCAGTTTTGCATGGGGATATAGCACATACGCTACCGATTTCTCACTTGGAGAGTTCCGGTATTGAAACAAGAGAACAACTGCCCCCGTTCTCGACTTCTTTCGGTGCACAAAGTCTAGACCCGTTTGATATAATTTCTCTTATTCCTAGGACACGGGTCCCTTTCTCGGCTATTGCTGCAGGCCTTCATGGCCCAGACGGAACACCTATAGTAATTCCAACTTCGGTTGGTTTACGAGGATTGGGTGGAAGTCCTACCACAGCTATCATCCCCCAGCTGTGAACGTAGGCGGTTCGACTTCTGCAGTCACAACCTTAACTGGAAGTCTAAGTGACCCAGGAGTTACCCAAACTAAGTTCGTCTCAAGGGAATATATGGACGGCGCCCTAAAGGCTGTCCAAACCATGATGAGAGAGGAGGTAGATTCACTGAAACGTATGATCAAAGGCAAAGGTCTAGCGACTGAGGCTGAAACACTACCTCCTACACCACCACCTTTCATTTCCGCTACCGAGATGTCAATCGAGGACCTAAAATCCATACTCCTTGACAAGCTTCTTGCCCAATCTCAAACAGAACCCTCCCGGGATGCCGATCTTCTATCGCTTGTACGTATCCAAGCATCCACCCCTACACCACCACCCCCAACCCATTATATCTTCCGAAGCCTTCCAGCTGCAGCAAGCCATGCTTCAGTCCTTGCAGCAAACCGTAGCTGTATTGACTGAACGCCTATCAGTCGTGGAGGACACCTGCCGTAGCCAGGCAGACAGGCTCAAGCGCCGGTATGATGATCAGGATGATCCTGATCACCATGAGGGGGAGAAACGCCAACGGCTAATAGAGCCAGAGACACGGTTTATGGAAACAATTCAAGTGGGAACGGAACAGGGTTCGGGTTTTGGTAATCAACCAGAAGAGCAGGGACAGGCACGGGAACAGTGTATGGATTTAGTGGTGTATGATATTCCAAGGGTTGAAAAGCCTGAGGAGTTTGATGAAGGTTCTTCGATTGTTCCTGAAGATTGGGCGTTAATTCTTGATCTTTATGAAGTTACTGACCCGACAGAAGAATGTACCAACACTGAACGAGCGCTGGTAGTCATGCAAGCATAAATTGATGAGATTCTTCATCCGAATTATCAGCCAGACGATCAGACTTCTGTCACGGTACCTTTGTTGACTTATCCTGTTGATCACCCTGATCTTCCTGAAACAGATATTCCCGTTAGATCTCCTCCAGCGTCACCAGTTATGGAAACAAAAAGTACTCCACCAGTTCGTCCGTCCAAGTGGGAAAGATTCAGAATCAAAGTTCCTTTCCTAGAAGAAAGCCAAAAAAAGATCTTTGCCCACTGGATTCGTTCATATGATGAAGTTGTACTTCATGGTCTACAGTATGTGAAAAACAAGGAAAAGCAGTGTGAGCTTGTATTCGTGTATAAGAAGTTTCAAGGCAAGCACTCCAAGACAAAGCTCAGGATTACATCAGTTGACCGGATTTAATCTGCCTTTTTCATGAAAGTAAAGTATTCAGACTTCATGGTAACGAGAGAATATGATCATAAGTATTGTTTTTCTGAAGCAGATTTTTCGTGTCTTGAACCACAAGATCTGCTGTTCATTCTTCGAGACTTAAAGACTAGAACCATCAGACCCGGGGAAGTCATTGATTCACTCGAGACCGTAAAGAGATATATGAAGTTTGCGATGAAACTTGCCTCGGTGGAAGATTTTCAGATTGGTTTAGAAAGCGACCAACTAAAGATTAATCTGTTGAAGCCTGATCTGAAGATTCCGTCTGATGCCCAGAGTGTATCTGCATTTACTGTGATAAAGATTCCAGAATTCGGCATGACCTACTTGAACAACAAAGGTATTATGCGGTTCATTCGTTTTAATCAGGTTGCCAGACTCTGCGACGGTACATTGATGCTGCTGAAAGACAAGTTGAAGCGTGCACTTGATCAAGATGTAACAGGGGTTCATCTTTTGGATCCTAAATACAAGCTACTTGTTCTTGAAGCACTGGGATTTATTGAAGAGCGACTGGAGTACATAACTCAAACTAGATATTTCGAGATCATCTTTGGTTTCCGAAAGATTTATGTTCTAAACTGGCGCGATTATCAACTTCTATTTAAAAGGGGAGATTGTTAGGCCAATTTATTTGTTAAATATAAGTTCAGGGTATATTTTGTAATTAGTTGATTGTTTAATAGCTTGTTGGGCCTAAAAGCCCATAAGCCCATTATCTTCTAAGCCTGAATATATAAAGGCTTTTCTAGTTCATATTTCAGGTTACACAAGTCATTTGTTAGATTGCTAGTCTATAGGTTTACATATTCTGATAAGATATTCTCTCTATAAACCTAAACCCTTTGATTTCATATTAATCATATGACTAGCAGTTGTGGCTTGATTATTGTTCTACATTGAATATTTACTATTGATTGCACTGTACTGGGATCTACAATCTCGCTGCTTTGCCTCTTCAGCTCTAACCTTTCTTTCCTCTAGATTCTTCTCTTCCAATCTCTTTCCTTCAATTTTCTTCTTGTGCTCATAGTTATTTGACCCAGAAGAGTACCTCTGACTGTTTGAGCTTGGCTTTTTATAAAACTTTTTCTGAAAAGCTTTTGTAAGCATCATCATGGTCTTCTTCAAACTTTCACAGTCATCTGAATCAGAGTTATCTTCACTCTCTGCCTCTTCTAATTTAGACAATATCACTTTCTTCTTCTTTTTAAGACTTACACTATTCTTTTTCACCACAAGAGCAACTGGATCAACAACGACCTTCTCAGCCTTTTTCTTGTCACCCAAAATCTCATCAACCACTTCTTCATTTTGTCTAAGAGTTTCATAGACTTCATGGAGTGGTATGTCATTCAAATCCTTCATCTGCTTCATCTGCCTGGTAAATCTATTCCACTCAGGTTGCAAGATACTCAGGAATTTGACATTAAGCTCAATTTGTGACTTTTTCACTTTGTTCTTGCTGAGTTCGTTCAACAAAGTCACAAACCGATCATAAGTAGCCTCCAATGATTCACCCTCCTTAGCCTTGAACTCTTCATAGTTACTGAGGCAATTTGAGATTTTGAGTTGATTCCCAACTTTTGATCCAGGCATCATTTTCTTCAGCTGATCCCACATTTGCTTTTCGGTGGCATTGTAGCTGTCAATCTTGACATATATCTCGTTTGGTATGCCTTAAGACATCACAACCTCAAACCATTATATGCCTTTATTGCCTACTCCGTCGAGTTACACCTCAAGGAGTTATGGGACATTATTGCCTATCCAATCTAGACGAGTTACACCTCAAGGACTATTAAGTCCCCCATTGCCTACTCGCTAGTGACCCAAAGTGGCCAACAATTAGAACCACATATATCATACGATCCAAATCCTCGTGCACAAGGAGATATACTACAAGCACTGCCATGTGATCAGAAACAAGCATGAATAATAGTACTAATGCATGCTTCCACATCATCCCATATACATGATAATTACTACACAACATATATTAGCTCATGATATCCACATCCCAATTTCATGTTAAACTCATACATTCTCAAAGTCAAGTAAACACTCAAATAAGTTGATAATGTAAGACTACTCACAAACATGGTTCACTTGGGTCCAAAACTCCCATTTCATAAAATTGGGTGTGAAAGGGGTTCCTCACTGTCATAATTCAAATATTACATTTCTTGTGTTACAACTAGTCAAGTATGACCATTAAATGCATCTAGAGATGACAAAAGCTCATATTCAAGCAAAACTCATAAAACCCTAATTTATAGTCCAAACCTAACATATTATCAATACACATTTAAAGCAAATAAGGGCATTTAAGATAATAGGTAGGTTAAGAAACTCTCCTAAGGGTTTGTAGGTGAAAACCCTAAAATTAATGAGAATCCCATGGAAGATTGGGGATTTTCTTGAGACTTCAATGGATCTTCAGAGTAGATAAGGAGGAGTTGAGAAAATCCTAGGAAACAACCATTAATGTTCATAAATGAGCGAGGGTTGCATTAAATGCAAGAGGGAGGAAGAGTTAGGGGAAAAATCACACTCATAATGGAGAAAAAAACGTAGCTCTTCACCCTTCAAAATAACCACAAAACCCTCAAAAAGTTGGACCTCCTATTTAAAGCCTAGACCTCCGCCGGCGATAGTGCCCAAGCGAGAGTGACAATGACACTATCGCCTGTAACTCTCAAAGGGAGTGTACCGCCTGTCCCTGGCCTTGCGCGACTATGGCACGCGGGTATGCCCTTGGCACTCTCACAGAGCATATTCGCTGGATATGTACCAAGAGGGTCAGGTCCCTCGCGACATTGCCCTGCGATTATGCCCTTATGGCATTCTCGCCGGGCATACTCGCCGACACGCCCCAAACCCTATTTCTGTTGCTACTTTAATTCGTTCCGTTGATACACACATGCCCAACAAAATAGGAACAATAATTATTTATAAAAATCATATTATGTTTTACCAGAAATTGGGGTGTTACATCATGTAAATCACAACTACACTAAAATCACAAACACGGTGTGGTTTTTTAGTAAGTGTCTGTAACGAACAAAAATCCAAAATAACCTAACCTACCAATTGCCCAAACCAGCAAGTACGGTTAACGACTAAAGGTTAACAACCTCAAGCTATCTTTTGAGTTGCAGTGGAAATAAAATACTACTGTCGAGATTATTACAGGAATTTAAATAATGTATATGGCAATTATCTAACTAAGCCGACATCGCCCACACTTTTCGTGCCAATCTAATCACACTTTTCCTTTGCCCTTGCTAGAGTTCTCTACATGGTACTTGCTTGAAAATGGTTTCCAGTTTCTAAAAGTGAGGTTAGACCAAAGGTCTAGTGAATTCCCTCCATACCATTGTTCATAAGAGGAACATGATTTTAAAACAAACTAAAAGTAACCACACACTCATTTGAATAGTAAAACATACCGACACACATTATGACGTTGTACACACGTAGGGTCACGCACACTTGTGACCATTCTCCGGGCTACACACTTACACTTAATATATATTGATAATCCAAGATCCTCTAATCTTAGAGAGAGAAAGTAGAGAGAGAGAGAGAGAGAGAGAGTTTAAGCGCAAAGTATGAATGTATTAGATGTATGCGTGAATGTCTTACAAACACTAAAAACCCAAGGGACTTAAATACCCCGGGCCTAAACAACACAAATATACTAACAAGACACTGTTTAGGCCACACAGAATAAATACAATGGTTACTACAAAACTAGACCTAACAATCTCCCCTTAGCAACCATTGGCGTTGTGTTCTTCAATATCCATCTTCTAAATCAGCACGAACCATCTAAGCGACTTAACGAAGAAGCATCTTTGACTAAAAAAAAATTCTTCTCAACATCTTTCAGATTGATTTGTCTTTGCTGTCTTGACAAGACTGGACCTGTTTTTAATTATCTTGAAAGAACAATCGGTTCATCAGCTTGTGCTCTAGACGACACACCTATTTTTAAATGAACTTGAATGAACTGTAGTGGTCAGAGCTGGAACAACAAAAGAACTGATATAGCTGAGAGAATATTGAATCTTGAGGGAATCTTGATCAGCAGATAAACGTTTTGAACTCTTTGTCTCTTAATCATCTCCTTAACTTCTCCCCCTCATGACCTTGATGATCTGGATCAACTTGGTCATGCAAATGTTGGAGACGAGACAACTTAAGATCTGCAAAATCAGAATAAAGGAAAAATAGGAGAGGTTTGCGCTAACTGTTTGTGGCGCAAACTTAGTTTTGCGCTAGCATAATGAAGCGCAAAGTTAGTTTTGCGCTAGCTGAAGGATGCGCAAAGCTTGGTTTGCGCTAGAAACTGTTGGCGCAAATCTAAGTTTTGCTCTACCTACTGTTGGCACAAATATGACTTGGAATCTGAAAATTTTTCACCTGTGAAGCTCTTTGACTTCCCCTACACAAATGCACTAAATTTGACAATTAAAGTTAGCATTCATATAAAGAATCAGATATTCCCCCTCGAAATCAGATATGATTTTTTCAGAATATTCTCCTTATTCACTCCCCCTTGAATAATGCACAAACCCATTTAAAACAGATGTATGAGAACACAATAATTGAAACATCAATGTATAAAAGAAAAATATGCTCAATATGTATTTTGAAACAACTAAATATATAAAATTTAAAATACTAAACAAATTAAATTCTACTTAGTAAAATATCAAAGATTTATCAATCAGTTAAAATCAAGTGTATGTTGTTGGATACAGATACAAGTTTCATTGCATATCAAGTTAAGACATGGTCAGTTTCAAAAACATTCATCAATCTATTCAGTGTGCTAGCATGCGAACTTCGATTAGCTTCAAGAAAATGAAAATTTAAAAATATAATAGAGAACTGTGCATGTACTCACACTAGGCCATCAAAAAATTAGAATTTTCACAAATTTATAGGATTTTCACAAATTTATAGGATTTTCACATTTTCACCAAGTATCATGAGATGTGTGCTCATTGGCATCTTTTAGCATTGTGCACATTGGCATCTTCACATGAGTGTGCTCTTTGGCATCTTTTAAGCTTGTGCACTTTGGCATCTTTTAAGCTTGTGCACTTTGGCATCTTTTAAATCAAAAAATTTGGTAAGTAAAGAACATGTCGTAAACGTAACTTTCTATCTGACCCTATTGTAGGATTTGGGTCAACCACTCCCAGACCAGTTGGCCTTAGGGGACTAGCTGTCAAATACCCCTTGGAACTTACTCTCCCAGATCAGAAAGGCTACATCGACAGATCCTAAACCCATTCATACTAGTAAAACATGACTTTCGATCTGGTTCTATAGAAGGATTTGTGTTCGATCACTCCCATACCAATTGACCTTAGGGGACCAGATGACAAGCATCCCACGGAACTTACTTTCCCAAACCAGAAAGGTCACAGGTACAAACTTTTAAACATAGAGATTTCTGTATTTTAGAAATATAATTCTCATCTCAATCACTCAGTTTTACATCTAATTGCTTAGCCCATATTTTCATTACAATCCATAATTCAAAATTTTTAGAATTTCTAAGCATTGTAAACTATAAATATTCCGAATCACATATCTTTAAAGCAGAATACAAAAGTTTCAAACATGTTGCTGAGTTTTCGACTTTTGTAAGACTTGAAAGTTGAACATATAAAACTTTAATATTAACAAAGCAACTTGAAAATTTATCATAAACATACATTTTATTCAATAGAAAGAAAATTGTAAAACTTATACTTTATAGAATAAAATTTGTAAAGATTTAAACTTTTAAATTCAAATGTCGAGTTTAAAAATTTAAGACAAAAGTAAAGAATTCGGCAAATTGATATTTAGTTGAGAAAAAATAAGATTCAAGAATATTATCTTCCATATAATGTGTAATGAATTTGTGTCTAAAAAAAATTGGGTTGTACAAATTCAGGTTTTGAATGAATTAGCTCAAATTCTTGAAAACAATAGAGAAAACTGGAACAACATCATAATCAGAGATAAATGCAGCGAAATTAAGTAAATGTACTCACAGTTTTTCATTAGTCAGAAGCTAAAATCTTTGAAGAACGAGTCCTAAACTGACATGTTTAGAAGTCAAACTCCGTTGAAGTACGGGTTCTAAGCTGATGTATTTAGAAGCCATTTTTCTCTTACTCCCCTTTGACATTTGATGCCTGCAACTTAGAATTAATCTGAGATTTTGGTACCCACTTATATTTGGGTCCATGAAAGTAAGTTGCAGTTCTTGTGGGGAATAACTTGTAAGATTTGACACGAGAAGCACAAGAAATATGATCAGACAAATGAACATAAGAATCAATAGAAGAGAAAGCATAATCATCTGAACTAGAATCAGAAGAAGAATATGAGACATGTTTTGAAATTTGAATCATTTGCTTTATTGAGTATTTTGAAATTTTATTACAAGAAGCAAATGAATCACTTTTATATTGTTTGTCTACATATCTATCCTCACCAGTCTGAGAATCATTTGATTTCAACTTCACCCTTCATATCTGCTTTGAAGGTGTGCTCAAAGTCCTATCTGAAAGAATTGAATCAGAAGAATTAGAATTTTCAGAAATAACAGTATCTTTCTTCTTTGACTTCTTTGACCTTATCTTTTACGCTTTGGTTTATAATAATCATCATTGAGCGTAAAAGATTCATCAAGAATTTTCGATTTAATATTTGAATCAGAAGAAGCAATTTTACCTAAGAAACCCAACTGATCAGACAATAAATCTGAACTTACCTCGGAGTCAGAAATTTTTTGAGAAAAGATGTTAGAATTGGAAACTTCCTTTTTGTTTTTATTAAAATCAGAAGAATGGCCAGAAACAGAAAGTAAATCTTGTTTTTGAGAAATTAATTTTTCTTCAAGACTTAATGTCAAGAAAGTAAAAATTACATCCTTTTCAATTTCTCTTTCCATATTTAGATCTTCCATTTTATCTTCAAGGTCAATGATTTTGCCTTCTAATACTAATGGAGGAGTATATCTCTTAGAATCATAAAAGATTGGAGAGATATTTTTCTTATCAGATTTAGTGGCATATATATCAACAAAATCATCAGAGATTGAAGACTTAATGGGAGATATGTCATTTAAACCTTTTCCGCCCTTCTTTGATTTATCAGGAAAATATTTGACATTTTCACGCGTATAAACAAAAGAAATTTCCTTTTTATTATTATTCATCATTTTCTCATTTTCGATTTCTAACACTTGCTTTTCATTCAACCAATCAATTTTAATTTGAGGAGCATATTTAGCAAGTGTTAGATACTCATATTTATATAAAGTAGGGGATTTTTCTATCGCATTGTTTAAACAATGAGGATTTTCAAAACCAAGTCCCCATTTTTCTTTTATAGACTCATAACTCCGCGGTTTGTTCAAATAAATAGTTTGTTCAGATTGATTTCTTTGATATAATTTCTCTTCCCACTCATTTATTTTATCTGAAAAATTATCTTTTAATTTGGTCATTTTAGTCAAAGATTCAAGATAAGTCATATTTGATTTTTCTAAATCATCTAATTTCTTTTGAAAGATGTCTTTTGTATGAGCTAAAATAGATTTTTCATCTTTCAAAGAAATTTGTAATTTATCAATGAAATTTGACTTTTCTGAATTTAAATTCTTTTCAGATATTAACTTCGAGCGAATATCAGATAAAGTAGTTATAATAATGTTTATTTGTGAGGAAATAAAAGTGTAATCAAAATCAGAAATTACCTCATCTTCATCAGTGTCATAATCATCACTCTGATCATCACCGATTAAGCATATATGAGCAGTCTTGATAGATTCAGCTTCGTCATCGGAATGATCAAGCCAATACTCCTCTTCTACGAGCAAAGGTGTTCCGTTCTCTCTTTTCTCAGCAAGTTCCACTTTCTTCCGATAGTATGCCGAATCCCGAACCTTCTTCACTCTATACTCCTTAGCGATGTGACCCGGCTTACCACAGTTGTAACAGTCAGCAGCTGTCTTTGCCTCAGGCATTTTGACTTTTGACCCAGAAGTGAAGCAAAGATTGTTGGAACCCGAACAAGGTTGGAACTTCTTCTGATAATGTTTAGAGAGAAGGATCATAGCTTTCTCGAGCGCTTCACCATTATCATCAGTCGACCCATCATATGCATTTTCTGATAAAGCTTGTTCTGCCAGCTGATTTGCTAGAAGAGCAATTGGGTCCACTGACTTCTTATTCGTCTTGTCCAGTTTTGCTTTCTTCTCAAGCACTTTGGTCTCATCAGTCATCAAGATCTTGTACATCTCTTGGATTTGTATTGAAGAAACCCGAACATCATTTCTCAATCTGTGACAAGACTTGTTCCATTCTGACTGAAGAGCGTTAAGAAATTTCAGATTTATCTCGAGTTCTGTCTTGTTCACATTTATCTTGTGCAGATCATTCAGTACTATGCAAAATCTGTCGAAAACACTCTTTAGAGACTCAGTTTCTTTGGCTTTAAACTCCTCAAAGTTATTCATATAACTTGTATGTCTGAGTTGAGTTGCGACCGATGAACCAAGCATAATCTTTTCCAATTGTGCCCACAACATATTTGGATAATCTTTGCAATGATCAATCCGGTTGTAGACAGAATTTGGTAAAGCTAGCATCAGGTTAGCTTTTAATTCTCGATCAACTTTCATATGTGAAGCCTCTTCAGTTGTTACGGGAGTCTCTTTGTTAGGCATTACGAAAGGTCCTTAAGTGAGAGACTTCATCATGTTATCTCCATTAACTTGACGCTCGATGAAATTCAGGAACCAATCTTGCCATTGAGTGAATTCGTTTTCGTCAATCAGAACCGGAGGACGATTTTCTGTGCCCAATTGCATCATAAGATCATTCTTGTAGAACTGAGCTTGAAACACAAACTTTGCAGAATCTATATCGTTAGAAAATGCTAAGTCTCGAACACAGAAGACTTGGCGCAAACTGAAAGTTTGCGTGAGAAGCAGATGATGCAAACTAGATTTGCGTGAGCAGAATGTGACGCAAACTATGATTTGCGTGAGAATACAATGGCGCAAACTGAGTTTGCATGATCAGAAGGTCGTGCAAACTTAGATTTGCGTGACTTGTTGATCACGCATACTTTCTTTTGCGTGATACCAAGAAGACACAAATTGAACTTTGCTTGAATAGATGATGGCGCAAATAAAGATTCGCGTGATCAGTAAATCGCGCAAAAGAGATTTGCGTGACTCATTGATGGAGAGAACCTCTCTTGCGTGAGACAAGGATAGCGAGAACTTGACTTGCGTGAAGCACTGAAAATGCAAACTTGACTTTGCGTGAAACTTTGATGACGAAGAGAATTTTCACTTTGCTTGAGCAGAAGATGACACAAACTGATCTTTTGCGTGAAGAGAAGCTATCGCAAACTTTACTTTGCGTTTTATGATGATGACGCAAACTGTTATTTACACGAGTTATAAAAGACGTAAACTTAGTTTTGCCTTAAACGAAGATAGCGAGAACCTGACTATGCTTGATGAACCCTGAACTTGGCAATATGAACTGGCGCAAATCTGGATGAACTCGTCAAAGTGTGGATCTGGCGCAAATCGCTGAAAATCAAGAAAAATCACCAAATTCGATTACAGATTAGACATTAAAGACAATTTCTTCCACAGATATGTTCGAAAAGCAGTTTCTAATACTTTTCAAACAAACAAATTTGATTAAAGACAACAAAAACAAGAATACGATATATCAACAGTACTTGAAATACGGTTTTCCAGAATTCAAAAAATGTCAAAATTGAAGATTTAAACAGGATTCTCTTGCAAAAAGATGTGAATCAAAAGAGTTCTACAAACAAAAACGGATCCAACGAATCAATTTACAACAATTTTTTTTTTCAGAAAACAGATCGAATTTGATAAAAAAATCCAAAAACGAGATTTTCTTGAAAATCCATCAAATTTTCAGATTAATTCACAAATTCAGATATCAAAACATGAATCTCTCAGTTCTCTCAGATTTAGATTGACTCTGATACCAATTGATAATCCAAGATCCTCTAATCTTAGGGAGAGAAAATAGAGAGAGAGAGTTTAAACGGAAAGTATGAATGTATTAGATGTATGCATGAATGTCTTACAAACACCAAAGACCCAAGGGACTTAAATACCCCGGGCCTAAACAACACAGATATACTAACAAGACACTGTTTAGGCCACACAGAATAAATACCATGGTTACTATAAAACTAGACCTAACACATATCTACATAAAACGAATTCTTGTGCTCTACATAAAACTAGACCAAAACAAGAAGACATCTTACTTAAAAAGCTTCGAATCTTGAATATAACAACGATAACATGAATTTAAATAGTAAAAACACTTTCCACACGAAAACAAGACATATTTAATCAAAATAGTGCAAGGGAACTCACTTGAACTCCAATCCTATACACTCCCTCTTAGGCTAAGGATTCAGCAACCGAACTCCTGAATTTGGGATGCCACATGTCACACCCCACTAAAGCGGAAACACGAGATGTAACAACTCAAGGTTTCATAGCATATGGTACAAGATAACACCAACCATAATAGGTTAAAGAAATTACAAAAGTTACAATACGTCTTAAACAAAAATTTTACAAAAGGGAAATAACATAGTTGAAACACATGCAAAATGCCGCCACACGCGGTGCCTTCCTAGATGCCAACCTTACTGACGTACACCTGAAAAGCATGTCAATGTGAGGTCAACTATTGAAATAGTTGGTGAGATCACAGGTTTTCTGAATGCAAAAGCATTTGACTTAAAAATTGTTCGAATCTGCATAGTGGATATGAAATTCCGGTTGTAAAACTTGCCCAAGGTATATTTTTGTATGCATAGATGTTAAAGCAATGAGCCCATTACCTAAACCTAAATTACTTGAATGCCCCAAGGTGTAGGTTCTATCGCTAACACGCGTAACTGAAACAATTATTATGCACTCATGCATTACACAATGTAAGTGGGGTGTCAACCAAATAGCGCTATCCATAATTACCAATGGTTCAATACTTGAGTTAAATGGGTAACGTGTGAGTAAACAGGGACTTATTGTAAGATAGCAAAACTCAGAATCAACTAACATAAGCATACATACCATAGAGCATAACCAAATATCAAGATTTAGCATTTTCAAGTGAACAACACAATCAGTGCGTAAAAATAATAGTAACATGCTTTTCACCCGAAAATATATGAAAACGGTAAAAAGGGGCTGTGAAAACAAACTGTGATATGCGAAGACGAATACAAGACGTCCACTGAATGCAAACCAAGGTCTGATCCTACTTCAATCCTATGAACGTAAGGACACTAGTAATATTCAAGCTTAGATCTTATTGCTTCAGTAACACTTACTTATCCAAAATGTCATAAAATGCCCTTATTATATTAATTTCGTTTAAGGTTTCATTTTGTGATTCCTTATAGTTTATTATATTTAATATTTGCATTTTGTTCATGTGTTATTTTTAACTTGTTCACTTAACACAAACCTCAAATTCATAAAATAAAATGATAAAAGGGTTTAAAAGATGATTTTTAAACAAGGATTGTAAATTTCCCTTTTTGTCCAGAATTTTGTTGTCACTTATGTCCACTTTTAGTTGTCTTCCATGGTTCTTTTGGTCATAGGATTTTTATCCAAGCTAATATATTTTGTTAGGAAACCTCTGGCATAAAAACCATAATTTTTAAGATAGTTAGGTCCTTCAAATCTTTCTCACATTCAGTACTACAAAAGAAAGTATAGCTGTTTGCGCACTTGTTTTGTAACCACTGTTTGGAGGTCGAATTCTTAGTATTTTTAAGTGATTCAACTTTGGTTTGAAACCTAACACACAGAACTAAATTCCAGAAGAAATTTCACCTCGTTTGGTTAAATATTCAGAGAGTTATGGACCTTTAAAGTTAGGTGTAGAAATCTATCATCATGTTGTTTGAAAATGAGTTCAAGGAAAAGTGTCCAATCTCTTGATTCTTGAAATGATTTTTGCTTCTTTTGCTTAGAACACGATTTTATCAACAACATATCAATAATATCCAGATGAAAACTTGTTTTTAACCATGAAAAATTACATGCATGCAAGCTAAGAAAAGTTTGAATGTCCCAATGATTCAAGTTCTAATCAAACAATAACAAGATAAATAAAACACAACAAGATTAATCAAACATGATATTGATTTCTTTATCAAACGATTACAATCTTCTTGTTGGTTTTCTCTCAATGAAGCTCTCTGTTTCTCTCTAGCCGCCGTCTCTCTCTATTTTCTCTCTCAATATTTGCGGCTACTGAAACTCATCAGTTACAAAACAAAAACCTATAAACCTAATTTAAACCATAAACCTATTTTAAGGGAAAAGGACTAAAAACGAAAATACAAAATAGACTTTGACTATTTATTACAAAGGACCTAGACTTTATAATTGAGAGTTGACTTTTTCAGCTTTGACTTCAGATTTCCGTCTTCAATCTTGATGATCTTGAATTCATTAAATATGTGCCCTAACAATCTCCCCCTTTGGATCAAGATCATTACTAAAAAGATTTAGCAATTCAATCTTCTCTTTAATGCTCAGAAGATGCAATCTCCCTCTTTGTCTTCAAAAGTATAGCAATTTCCCTAAAAGACGAAAAGTAAAATCTCTTTCAGATGATGGAAAGAAATTATCTCCAGATTTAGCTCAGAATGCTTTAGCAAATCATCTTCAAGGAAACTTTCTTCAATACAACATATCTTCATAAATTCTTTCAAAAACTTGTGTTCTCCCCATTTCTTGGTTGACGCTTCTCCCCCTTTTTGATGAAAAGAGCAACGAGTTAAGCAAAACTCTTCTTCAAGAAATATCTTCCACCACTGAGTTTCCATACAGAACCTCGGATTATCCGTCAATTCATAAAGATGTGCATCCAGATCTTTGCAAATCCAGACAAACTAGAAATGTAATACCTGAATCAAAGTCAATGTGTGTAACGAATACACATTGGAAAGGAGCTTTATGATGTTCACTCCCCCATGGCTTCCATTCAATCATTGAAACACCACAAAGGCAACTTCTATGTGACGTTATGACAAAAAAACAAATTCCTTGTGTGTTCGTGCATGTGATAGAAAGAATTAAGCACACGATGATTCTTATAAGGCCCAAAATGTGTAAACCACTAAGACAACAGTTAGTTAAACACAGACTCAATGTGCATGATTGAAGTGCGAAGGTGGGGCATACTTCTTTCTTTTCAATATGCAAATTTCCCAAATGAAAATCAGATAGAAAATATGCTACTTCTCCTTTGAAAATGAAACATTTTCCTTTTAAGAAGAAAATGAGTGGCTGGTGGGGTTTTTGTCAAGAGTTGGCATGAGCTAGTTACTTGTTTCAATAATGTTCACCAAAGGGTTGTGAATCATTAGAATTATGGCTGTCCGGCTCAGAAAAAGGTTGGTGCAGAGTTCTGATATTCTTTTAACTCTGTTCTCACACCCTCTTTCTTTTAAGCATTCAACTCACATCTACCCAAACTCTCTTTTACATTTTCTCTCATCACACATCCCACACTCATTTATTTTGACTCCTCACACGTAATCACTATGGATTAACTTCTTGGGTAGAAATCACTTGTTAGTGTGATTCCATAGAAGTTTCTTTTAAGTCCTAACACACTGATCCCATGTTATCCTATAAAGCATATGTCGCTCAGATGAGTTAACATGATCAGTTAAAGCTCAATGATGAAGCAGAAAACATTTAAAACCACACTCCCCAATTATAAAATCTGTTGAAGAATCGGGAAGTGGTTTGAACATTTAAGAAACATGTTTTTCTATGATTGAAAGTTGTCCTTCTTTCAACCATATATGAGATGAAGATAAAGAATTATACCTTTTGCGTGCAATCTCACATCTCATGATGTCAAGCTTAAAGACATAAAGATATGATCTTGTAAGCATCTCTCAAACTGCAAAAGTCCTAAGGTCTAGTCAAAGCAACTTTATTCACCAAAATTAAAATGACATAAAGTTGTAAAACAATTAAAGTACGAGTTCTGATCATAAACAATCAAAAGTCATAGCCATACTCCTTTGACTTGTACGCTCCCCCTAAAATCATGCATCACTAACAAGTTATCAGTAATCACAATGCATACATTAGATATGCGCCCCCTCAAAATAACATTGACCATCTATGAGGTACTTCTCACACTCCCCTGAGATCATGAACAAACTGTTAAAGTGCAGATATCTTTCAGAAATAATGATAAAGAAATGATAAAAAATTTACAATAAGAAAACTTAATAGGTAACCACTGATTATGTCTTAAGATTTAGCATACCAAGCCTAGAGACAAGAAAATTGAATCTCTTTTCGTCTAAGGGTTTGGTAAACAAATTTGCAAGCTGATAATCAGTTTTTACAAAGTAAAGTTCAATTGTTCATTTTTCTACATTATCTTTTATAAAGTGATACCTGACATCTATGTGTTTGGTCTTAGTATGCTGAACAGGATTAACTGAAATCGTGATAGCGCTCTTCGAGTCACAATACATCAGGATTCTATTGAAATGGAAACCATAGTCTCGCAGTTGTGTTCTCATCCACAAGACCTGAGAACAACAACTAGCAGCAGCGACATATTCTTCTTCGTCCGTGGAAGTGAAGACACATAATTGCTTCTTCGATGCCCAAGTTACTAGTTTATCACAGAGGAATTGTATATGACCCGAGGTGCTCTTCCTGTCTAACATGAAACCAGCATGATTTGCGTCTGAATAAGCTGTTAGTTCAAAGCTTTTATCTTTAGGATACCACAGACCAAGATCTGCAGTCCCCTTCAGATACCTGAAAATCCGCTTAACTGCAGACAAATGGGATTCTTTAGGATTGGCCTGATATCTAGCACATAAGCATGTAGAAAACATTATATCCAGTCTACTGGAAGTAAGAGACATTAAAGAACCTATCATCCCTCTATAAGTCATAACATCAACAGCCTTTCCCAAAGGATCGGTGCCAATCTTAGTACAAGGTGCCATCGGGGTACCAATCGGTTTACAATTTTCCATTTTGAACTTCCGAAGAATATCAAGAATGTATTTAGATTGATTGATAAAAATCCCCGTTGAAAATTGTTTGACTTGCAATCCGAGAAAGAAGTTCATCTCTCTCATCATACACATCTGAAAACGTGACACCATGAGGTTTGCAAAATTCTTATAGTACTTATGATTTGTAGAGCCAAAAATAATATCATCCGCATATATTTGAATAAGAATGATATCGCCTTTTTCCTTTTTAATGAATAAAGTGGTATCGACCGTACCTTTTGTAAAACCTGACTTGACCAAGAACTGAGATAAGATTTCATACCAGGCATGAGGAGCTTGTTTCAGTCCATAAAGAGCTTTATCCAAGATATAAACGTGATTAGGCTTATCTGGATTCACAAACCCTTCTGGCTGTGAGACGTAGACTTCCTCATTGAGTACACCATTCAGAAAAGCTGTCTTCACGCCCATTTGATAGACGGTGAAGTTCTTGTGGGCTGCGTAGGTTAAGAACATCCGAATTGCCTCTATACGCGCCACTGGAGCATAAGTCTCATCATAGTCTATCCCTTCCTCTTGCCTATATCCCTTGGCAACAAGTAGTGCTTTATTTCTGATAACGGTACCATCTTCATCTTTCTTGTTTTTGAACACCCATTTCGTACCAATGATGGTTTTACCTTCAGGTTTGGGTACGAGTCTCCAGACTTTAAGTGATTCAAACTGATTTAACTCATCTTTCATCGCAGTAACCCAATCTGAATCGGCAAGGGCCTCAGATACACGAGTAGGCTCTATCTTGCTCAGAAATGATTCATGCATACATAGATTTGATGTTGCAGACCTTGTTTGCAACGGTTTTTAGGGATCACTAATGATTTGATGTAACGGGTTCTCTTTGGTCCACTTATGTTCATGAGGGAGTGGATTAGATGTAGATTGATCATTATCAGCATCTAAGAATCCACTGTTATCTTCTTCAGATGGTTCAGAAGGAATGGGGTTTTCAATTGAAGTAGTAGTTGCAGAAGTCTCAGTAGGTACAACTTGATCAGTCTGTTGATCAGTCCTTACAGTACACCCAACTGATTCAGTTACTTTTGTCTCTTCATTGTTGGTCACAGCTTCAACTATAGGAGTATGTATTTGAACTTGAACTTCTTGCCGAATCGGGGAGTTGGATTCAGTTGAGATATCTGAAGTGGTTGGATGAATAGTCATCGAGTCTTCTATCCTATTAACCACACCAGATTTAGTGACATTAGATCCTAGAAATTCACCATAAAATAGTTCAAATAATAAATCCAAATCAGATAATTGAGAAATAGACGATGAAGTGCCATCTGATTTGTTCTCTCGAGGTTCAGGTCCTGGACTGGTTGGCCTAGAAGATAGTACTCCGGTTATCACAGGTTCTGAACTGACGTACTCAGAAGCCATGTCCTCATCGAATGTAATGTTGACGCTCTCGATCACAGTCTTCGACTTCTTTAAGTAAACACGGTATGCAGTAGATGTAGAGGAATAGCCAATAAACATGCCCTCATCTGCTTTAGCACTGAACTTGTTCAGATTCTCTCTGTCGTTTAGAACATAACACCCTAAATATATGAAAATATTTGATTGTAGGTGTCCGGTTGTTGATTAACGCATACGGAGTCTTCTGAAATTTGCGGTGTATCATGGAGCGATTCTGAGTGTGACACGCAGTTGATACAGCTTTAGCCCACATAAATTGAGACAAGTCAGATTGGCTGAGCATAGTTCGAGCGGCCTCGACAAGCGTACGGTTTCGCCTTTCGACGACTCCATTCTATTGAGGCATACGTGCAGCAGAGTATTGATGTGATATCCCTGTTAGAGCACAGATTTGTTGGATTCAAGATCATAAAGATTGAAGGCCAAAGTACAAGAAGTCAAAGGCTGAAAGTCAACTCTCATTGAAAGTCAAAGTCATTTTGTTAATAAAGTTAAAGTCAATGTAATTGTGTTTTTGTTTGGTAGAGGGTATAAATACCTTGAATCCTTGTCTTTGTAATCAGATATACACGAATCAGAGAAGAAGAGAATAGATTATCGTTCAAGAGAGAGAGAGAGTGAATGTAGTGAGAGAAAGTGAGAGAGATTGTAATCTTGATGTTTGGAGATCAATGACATATGACTTACTAAATTCTTATCTTGATTGCTGTTTTTGATCATAGTAGCAATTAGAACTTGAATATTGGGAATAACAATTGGTATCAGAGCAGATAGGAATTCAGAAATTAGATTGATTTTGAAGAGATTCTTGATCGACAATTCAAGAACATGAAGAACACTGTTCATATTCAAATTTTGAAATATTGTGTTGTTTTGAAGCTAAATTTGGTTGTATTGGACTCGATTTGTTGTTTAGAATGTTTTTGATTTGAGTACTTCTTAATTCACAATAGATTGTTCGAATTTTGGATTTTTCTTAAATTCGTATTCGAAGTCTGAAAAACGAATTGTTCTAGGATTAAAAAGCTTAGATTTGTGTTTGTTTTTGTAGTTCTTGTATTGTAACCTGATCGAGATATGGAATAGAGCATGATTGTTCCAGATTCTAGTTTCTAAATCAAGATTAATCAAACACAAACACGAATTAACAAACAATTACCTGTTTGATTTCACTTCAAATCAAGATTACACTTTTCTCTCTTTACAAACTCTTTCTAACTAACTCTCTCTCTCTCTGATGTTTCTCTCTCTAGAATACCTAAAATGATTCTCCAATTTCGTTCTCTACAAAATACAAAGAAAGAAAAACTATTTATACTACCTAATTATTACAAGGAAAAATACAAATACAAAAATACATTGACTTATTACAAATAGACTTTGACTTTAAATGAGATTTGACTTTAACAGCATTGACTTTCTCAACTTTGACCTTCAGTATTCTTGATTTTGTATTCAACAGATTTATGCTCTAACAATCTCCCCTTTTGGATTCAAGATCACTGTTAAAAAATCTAGCAATTCAGTTCCTCACTTTAAGCTCTGTCAAAATAATCTCCCCTTTTTCATTAACAGTCTTCTTTCCAAGATTATCTTCAAATGATGAACAATCTTCCCAAAGCTCTCATAGAACGATTACAGACTTTGGAAATAAATTTTCTTCGGAATCAACTTGAATTTCTTTCAGCAAACAAACTTCAAAGAAAATTTCAACAAATCTTCAGAAAATCTTTGATCATCTTCAAATCTTTACTTTGAATCTTCTGTCTTGACCATTTAAATAAAAAATCATCTCCCCCAAACTTGAAAATCTTTAACATTTCTTCATACCATGTCCAAACTTTAACATTTCTTCATACCATCTCCAAACTTTAACATTTCTTCATACCATCTCCCCCTTTTTGATGATTTGAGCATCAATATCATCAAAACTTTTCTTCCAAGAAATGTCATTGACCAATCTGATATGTGAAGAGCCTCTGATTCTGTGATCCATAACAAGATATTCATCTAGATTTTTTTTTAAATCCAGACAAAAATAAGAACAGTTAACTCCTGAATCAACAGATGAATCAGTTAAAATGCCTGTCAGTAACACAAAGTCACTGTGTGTAACGAATACACAATATAAAGGAGCTTTTGTGATGTTCACTCCCCCAGGGCTTCCATCCAATCATCGAAATACCACAAAGGCAATTTCTATGAATGTTATGACAAAGAAACAAATTCTTTGTGTGTTCGTGCACGTGTAGAAAGAATTAAGCACGAATAACTGCTTTCATAAGGCTCAACATAGTGTAAACCACTGAGACAACAGTAGATAAACACAGACTCTAAGTGCATGATTGAAGTGCGAAGGTGGGGCAGACTTCCTTCTTTTTCAATATCCAGATTTTCCAAATGAAAACCAGATAGATTATATGCTGCGTCCCCAGAAAATATGAAACATTTTCTTTTTGAGAAGAAAATGAGTGGTTGGTGGGGTTTAAGCAAGAGTTGGCATGGACTATTTGCCTGTTTCAATAATGTTCACGAAAGAACTGTGAATCATTAGTAATGTGGTTGCCCGGCTCCGAAAGTAGTTGGTGCAGAGTTTGATATTCTTTTACTCTGATCTCACACCCTCTTTCTTTTTAACATTAAACTCACAACTAACCAAACTCTCTTTTCCATTTTACCTCATCACACCCACACTCATTTCTTTTTAGACTCCTCACACTCAATCACTAAAGGATTAACTTCATGGGTAGGAAACACTGGTTAACGTGAATCCATAGAAGTTTAGTTAATTCCTAGCACAAAGAACCCATGTAATCCTATAAATCATGTGTTGCTCAACTGGTTTAACTATATCAGTTAAATCTCAAAATACAAATGTCAGATAAATGGATGCTCAAATGATATAATCATGAAGATTTAAGCATTTTTAAACATTGAAGTATTTTCAAACAAGTATATTGAATGAATGAAAATGAATACAAAAGACTTGTTTGAAAATCTGACATTGTATGAAAATGATCAGAAATGAATGATATAACAATTAAAGCTTAAGGTCAAGAATAATTGATATTTGTCTATACGAAACAAAATATAGACATTCTTGAAATGACCGTTTCGAAATGAAATATCGCTCAAAATTCTTTGAATACAAGCGGAGTATCTTACCATCGAAGAAAAATTGTTTCAATTTAGAGACATGGTAAGAACATGTTGAACAAAGTCAAACCGGTGTGTGTGAATACTTGAAAGTATATAGAAAAGACAATACGCAAGTATTTATCTGTGGATACACACGGTTTGGTTATCAATTAAGCACAAAAATAAAATAAAAAACATTTAAAATCACACTTCCAAATTATAAAATCTGTTAAAAATCGGGAAGTGGTTTAAACATTTAAGAACATGTATTCTATACCTGAAAGTTGTCCTTCTTCCAGATATATATGAGATTAAGATAAGAAATTTACCTTTTCGCGCAATCTTAATTCTCAGAAAGTCAAGCTATCGTCATTAATGTATGATCGTGTCAACTTCTCTCATCCTGTATAAGTCTCAAAGTCTAGTAAAAAATTTATTCACTAAAATTTATTCAAAACTTAAAAGACATAAAGCAATAAAACTTTTAAGATACGAGTTCTGATGAGAAGTAATCAGAAATCATAGTCTTACTCCTTTTGACTTATAAGCTCCCCCTAAAATCATGCATCACAAAAATTTTGTTAGTTAAGTATAATGCAGAAATTAGTTTTGCTCCCCCTCAAATGAATGTAGATCATTTAAAATATTCTCTAACTCCCCCTGAGATCATGAGCAAAGAATTAAAGTGCAGATATCCTTCAGACATAAAAATAAAGAAAATGATGAAAAATAACAATACGTAACTTTAGTAGGTAATAACTGATTATGTCTTCAGATTTAACATACCAAGCTTAGAGACAAGAAAGTTAAATCTCTTCTCATCTAAGGGTTTGGTAAATAAATCTGCAAGTTGATAATCTGTTTTTACAAAATAAAGTTCAATTGTTCCTTTTTCAACATTATCTTTGATAAAATGATACCTTACATCAATGTATTTGGTTTTCGTATGCTGGACAGGATTAGCAGATATGGCAATTGCACTCTTCGAGTCACAGTAGATTGGAATTTTATCATACTTGAATCCATAGTCTCGTAGCTGTGTTCGCATCCACAAGACTTGAGAACAACAACTGGCAGCAGCTACGTACTCTGCTTCAGCAGTTGAAGTGAAAACGCATAATTGTTTCTTTGATGCCCAGCTAATGAGCTTGTCTCCAAGAAATTGAACGTGACCAGAAGTACTCTTTCTGTCCAACATGCAAACTGCATGATCTGCATCTGCATATGCAGTCAGTTGAAACCCAGTATCTTTAGGATACCACAAACCAAGGTCTGCAGTCCCCTTCAGATATCTAAAGATCCGTTTGACAGTGGCCAAATGGGATTCTTTGGGAGCAGCTTGATATCTAGAACAAAGACATGTTGAGAACATAATATCTGGTCTACTGGAAGTTAAATACATCAACGATCCTATCATACCTCTGAACGTTCTAACATCTACACTTTTACCCGAAGGATCAGTGTGGATCTTAGTACCAGGTGTCATTGGGATTCCAATTGGTTTACAATTTTCCATCTTGTACTTCCGAAGAATGTCCAAAATGTACTTAGATTGATTTATAAAAATCCCCGTAGAAAGTTGTTTAACTTGTAATCCGAGAAAGAAATTCATCTCTCCCATCATACTCATTTGAAAACGTGACACCATGAGGTTAGAAAATTTTTTGCAATATTTTGGATTAGTAGAACCAAATATTATATCATCAACATAAATCTGAATAAGTATAATATCAACTTTTTCCTTCTTTATGAATAAAGTGGTATCGATCTTACCTTTAGAGAAACCAGACTTGACCAAGAATTTGGATAATACATCGTACCAGGCTCGAGGGGCTTGCTTTAATCCATAAAGGGCTTTATCCAAGATGTATACATGATCTGGCTTGTCTTGATTGACGAACCCTTCAGGTTGAGACACGTACACTTCCTCTTTAAGAATACCATTCAAAAAGGTTGTTTTCACATCCATCTGAAAGACTGTGAAGTTCTTATGAGCAGCATAGGCGAGAAACATTCTTATTGCCTCTATACGCGCTACTGGAGCATACGTCTCGTCATAATCGATGCCTTCCTCTTGCCGGTAGCCTTTGGCAACAAGTCTAGCTTTGTTTCTGATGACGACACCATCTTCATCCTTTTTGTTCTTGAATACCCACTTAGTTCCTATCACGGTTTTGCCTTCTGGTTTAAGAACCAGTCTCCAAACATTTAGGGCTTCAAACTGATTGATCTCTTCTTGCATTGCAGATACCCAGTCCGAATCAGCAAGAGCCTCAGATACTCGAGTTGGCTCAATCTTGCTGAGGAATGAGTCATGCATACACTGATTAAGAGTCGCTGACCTTGTCTGAACAGGCTTGTCAAAATCTCCAATTACTTGATGTAATGGATGGTCTTTGGTCCAGCGATGCTCATGTGGGAGTGGAATAGATACTGATTGAATATGATCATCATCTTGAAATCCACTTTCAAAATCTTCAGTTTGAATTACAGGAGGGGTATTGTCAGTTGAAGTTTCATGTGCAGAAGTATCAGTGGGAACAACAAATTCAGGCTGTTAAGTAGACAAAGTAGTACACCCAACTGAAATAGTTACTTCTGATTCAGCATTTGTTTGAACATCTTCAACTGTAGGAGTAACAATAGGAATATGAGTTTCTGTCTGAACTAGGGATGCTTGTTCAGTAATAACTTCTGAAGTGACTGGATGATGACAACTTGTATCTTCAGACCTGTCAGTCACAGCAGATTTAGATACATTAGTTCCAAGAAACTCATCATAAAAGAATTCAAATAACAAATCTAAATCAGTTAAATATGAAGTAGATGTAGAAGCGTTATCCAAATTTTTCGCTGTAGAAACAGGTTCTGGACTGATCTGCCCAGAAGCTAATACTCCTGTGACAACGGGTTCTGAACTGATATGATCAGAAGCCATCTCTTCATCAAATGTGACATTGACGCTCTCCACAACTGTCTTTGACTTCTTTAGATAAACACGATATGCAGCAGATGTTGAAGAATAACCGATAAAGATGCCTTCGTCCGCCTTAGCACTAAATTTATTCAAACTCTCTTTGTCGTTAAGCACAAAACATTTACACCCAAATACGTGAAAATATTTGATAGTCGGTGTTCTGTTGTTGATCAACTCATATGGAGTCTTCTGAAACTGGCGGTGTATCATGGAACGATTTTGCGTATGACATGCAGTTGACACAGCTTCCGCCCACAAGAATAGAGGTAGATACGATTGACTAAGCATAGTCCGAGCGGCCTCGACTAGCGTTCGATTACGTCTTTCTACTACTCCATTTTGTTGAGGTGTTCTAGCAGCAGAATACTGATGTGATATCCCGACCGATTCGAGATATTCTTCAACAATCTTGTTCTTGAATTCTGTGACATTATCAGTACGAAGAAACTTGACTGGTCGCTGCATTTTCACCTGAGTCGTCTTTAAGAAAGAAATGAGAACTTCAGGTGTCTCATCATTTGATCGAAGAAATTTGACCCACGTGTATCTTGAGTAATCATCCACAATGACCAACACGTATTTCTTACCACCCAAACTCTGAGTTCTCATTGGACCACATAAATCCATGTGTATCAGTTCTAACGTAGAACTAGTGCTTGGTTCAGGCTTCGGTTTGTGAGCGGCTCTCTTCATCTTACCCTTCTCACAAGCTACGCATAAGTGTTCTTTCTCGTATTTCAGCTCAGGAAGTCCCTTTACTAATTTCCCATGAACCAACTTGTTGATGTAACGAAAGTTCAAGTGAGATAAACGTCTGTGCCAGAGCCAACTTTGCTGCAATGAAGCTTTTGTCATCAAGCATACCTGATTGTCAATCTGAACTTTGGACAAGTTGATGGTGTAGAGGTTTGTCTTTCGATGTCCACCCAAGAGTTCCGTGCCGTCTTCAGTACGAACCGAGCAACTCTTGGACTTGAAGTTAACCTCTAACCCTTTATCGCATAATTGACCTATGCTGAATAAATTGTGCCCCAAGCCTTCGACATAGCTCACTTTACTGATCGTTATCTTGTCTTGAATGATATCACCATATCCTAGAATAGGTGAAAGCTGATCGTTTCCAAATCTGACATTGCCATTGAATTTCTCTGTATAGTTAGACAATAAAGCTTTTTGCCCAGTCATATGCTTGGAACATCCACTGTCCAAGTACCAAATATGCCAGGTCTGCAAGAGAAATCAGACAATAATAGATTTAGGTACCCATTTAAAAACGGGACCTAACAGTTTAGTACAAGATTTTGGCATCCACTTGAAAATGGACCCTCTGTTCTTTTGAAAACTTTGAAAATTATTTGATCTCGAAGAATTAACATGATAAGATCCATACCAATCAGAAGAATTATGAGAATAAGCAAAATCATTTCTCTGATAAGAATAATATGTAGTAGTAATAGAAGACAATTGAATCAATTGCTGTATTGAATATCTCTTGTAAGAAGTTACAAGGTTTTGATTATTAAAAGCAATTTGATCAATCACATCAATATCACTACTAACTTTTCTATTACAAGTATTATCAGAAACTGATTCTACTATCTCATCATCCTTCCTTTTTGGTCTCCATTCAGACTGAGCTTTCAACCTTTTCTTCTTTAAATCTGAAACACAAGATGTAGATGTATTAGGAAAAGTAGATTTCCAAGATTGAGTTTTCTTTTGTGTACCAGTGTATTTCTGTTTCTGTAATCGTTGTTTCTTATGTTTCTTACCATGAGCATAGTAATCAGCAGTTACAGAGACTGATTTACCAACCTTAGTTGACGATTCAACAGTATTTACACCACTTGGTAACACTTTGTCATTTTCAAGACAAGTAGAATGATCAGGAAGTTTAGAATGAATGTCAAACATATCAGATTCATCCATGCTCCCTTCATCAGAATTAAAAGAATCATTTGCAGACTCAAATAAGTCATCAGAATTGTCAGAAAAAATTTGAGGTGCCATTGAAACTGTAGAACACTTTGTTGAATTAATTTGAAAAACTGTGTTCTTTAAAACGGTAGAAAATACATTTTGTTGAATATCCACCAAAAGCTTTTCATCAAATAAAACATTTTCAAGCTCAACTATTTTGTTTTCAAGGATAGATGTAGGAACATAAACCTTTGCAAGTTCAGGTTTTGCCTTCATCTCAGATGTGGAATAACTAACAAAATAGTCGTTTGAAAATACTTTTGGTGTTTCGGAAAGATAACTATCATTTAACTTTACATAGTTAAATGGTAGTTGCATTTTCTTTCTATTCTTTCTGTTTTCAGTTTCTTTGGCCTCTACTTCGTCTGGCAATTTGGTAACAAATTTGGGTTTCAAATGAGTATGTTTACCAGCACATGCAAGAAAATCATAGTTATAAAGTGCCGGTTGTTTTCTGATGGCTTTCTTAAGATAATAGGGGTTGTTAAAACCAAGTCCCCATCTTTGCTTAACATCAGCCTCTTCATCAGGAGCATTAAGAAAAATGGTTTGATCTGTTTGACCACTTTTATAAAGTTTAACTTCCAGATCATTTACCTTCTTGTTCAAATTCTTGTTTTCAACCTGCAATTTATAAACAATTAGTGTAGATTCATTTTTCTCAAACTCATATTTAGAAATCTTAACTTCAAACTCAGAAATCTTCTTTTCAAAATCATTTACTTTAGATTTAGAACCAAAATCAGACTTGCTTAAAGAATCAATCAGATCTTTATTTGAAATAACATAAGTATTAAGTTCAAAGATCTTCTTGTTCTTTTTAATAACTCTTTCTTTTTCCTTTTTCAGATTATATTGTAAATTTTGAAGCTCAACCACCATGGTTTCCAATTTGGTAATGAAATCTTTTGGAGTTAAGTTTAATACCTCATTAACTGCTTCATCATCTGACTCGTCATCTTTTTCTTCTTTGCCCATTAGACAGATATGAGCATTTCCTCTTTCTCTTCACCTTCATCCTCGGAATAATCCAACCAAAACTCATCCTCGGCCATCAAAGCTACACCAGCTTCCTGTTGTCTTGCCAAAAGCAACTTGTTTTGATAATACTGAGAGTTGCGTACTTTCGGCTTCCGACAATCTTTGGCATAATGACCCATCTTCCCGCAATTGTAGCATTTGATTGAGTCAGTTGCTGGCTTTTCAACAGCGGTGTAGTCATTCGCAAACTTTTTCTTCTCATCCGGTTTCTTTTCCACATATCTTTGCTCTTCATACCTTTTTCCTTCCACCCTTTCCCGGTGTTCATGGTTCTTTGAACTCGAAGAAGAATACCGTTGAGAATTTGATCCCGACTTCTTATAAAATTTCTTCTGAAAGGCACGGGTCATCAATATCGTAGCTTGTTTCAGACTTTCTCCATCATCACTATCTGAAACAGAATCAGACTCTGAACTGGTAAGAACAATCTTCTTTTTCTTCTCTTTCTTTTCTTTCTTCTTTTCTCCAGCTACTAAAGCAATCGGATCAGGAACTTTTTCTTCCTTCTTTTTCTCAGCTCTTTTCTCTTCAACTTCTTCTTCATTCTGTCGCAAGGTCTCAAATACCTCATGTAGTGGAATTTCATTCAAATCCTTCATCTGCTTCATTCTTCTTGTATGCTTTTTCCATTCCGGACGTAAGATACTCAGAAATTTAACATTGTTCTCCAACTGCTTCTTGTTGACTTTATTCTTTGTCAACTCATTTAGAAGCAACACAAACCTCTCATAGGTATCTTCCAGACTCTCATTTTCCTTAGCTTTGAACTCCTCATAGCTATTTATGCAGTTCGCCACTTTCATCTGGTTTCCGACCTTTGATCCCATCATCATCTTTTGTAACTGATCCCACATCTTCTTTGAATTGGCTTTATAACTGTCAATCTTGATGTAGATCTCGTTTGGGATGCTTTGAAGAAGTAATGATCTCGCTTGTTTATCTGCTTTGTATCGGCTTTTCTGCTCTTCAGAATATTGAGAAATATTCACTGTCACTGTTTTCATCTTTTGCTCTCGTTCTTCAGTTCCATCTTCACTATCAGAAGAGTCAACATCATATATTTGAACTGTAATTGGAGCCATTGGACCTTCAGTGATAGACAGTAAAATATTCTCTCCATTTGAATGCCGATCCACGAAATCCAAGAATCTGTCTTTCCATTGCTCATATTCGCCTTTGAATAAAACTGGAGGTTTGACATCGGTTCCAATTGAAAGAGCATCTTTGGAAGTCATCTTGTATAAACCTGTTTGAAAAATATATCAATAAGAAAATAGAACTGATCGTTAGTCCAAATGAAACAATCAAGAAAATACAGAAAACTTGAAATATAAAATCAGAAATTTTAATCACAAAAAGAACTATGCCCCCTAGGCAGACTTAGCACGGGGGTCCCGCTATTAAAGACCATATTACACTTCTGAGAAATTTTCAAAACTGTAATATGGCTTTTAATAGTGAAAAGTCTGCGGAGGGGGACAAAGTTCTTATTTTGATCAAAGTTTCTGAATTTGTAACGATCATTTTTCAAGTTTCTTTTTTTAACAGGTATTCAAGATGGGATATTTTTCTGATGATGATGAACAAAAGATTGACAAGCTCAAATTAGAGAACAAAGATCTTGCTTTTTCAGTTGACTACTATTCAAATAAATCAAAGAGATATTCTGATGAAAGGAAGATTCTGAGAGAAGAAGTCAGTACGTTAAAGATGTTAAATGAAGATCTTTTGCAACAGACTTCTGGGCTGAATGATGAAAAGATACTGAGTTTGGAAGTTGAAAACACTGAGCTGAAAAGAAAACTTTCTGACTTGGAAGATCAGATAATCCAGATCTAGCAAGCAGATTATGTTGATAATTATGAGATAAAGATTAAGAATCTGGAGAATGCTAATGCTGAACTTCAAAAGAAAATATCTGATCTGGAAAAAAGAATGGCCAAAGAAAGATCTGATTTTGAGATTGAAAAGAAATCTTTTGCACAGAAGTTCTCAGATTTTACCACAAAGAGTTGTGAAGAGAAGAAAGTTGTTGAGCTTAAATGTATCAAGCTTTCTCAACAAGTAAGTGACTTTCAGAAAGTAATCATTTTGGAAAGAGAAAAGTTTGGCAAGGAGAAGAAGATTATTGAACAAAAGAACGTTGGATTTTTTAAAGAAATATCTGATGGAAGAAAGAGTGTCGAGAAGGACTTTGAGGAGGAAAGGAATATTTTTAAGAAAGAGATAAAGAAGCTGACTGCAAAGTTATCTGAACTATCTGAAAGTGCGCTAAAAGAGCAGAAAACGAAGTCTGAATTCAAGAAGAAGATTGACCTGCTCATTGAAGAAAGAGACAGTTTCGCTTCAAAGATTAAAGAGCTTGAAGAGATTGTTTCAAAGGTGGTGGTGACTAAGCAAACGACTCCAGAGTCAAAAATACACACACCTAGAAATAATTCAGCTGACATCAAAAAGACAGCCTCAAGCTCACATCAGAAACCTGTTTCTTCAAAAAGGTCAGTTAAATCATTTACTAACATTTTCTAAGATTGGAAAATTGATGGTTCAGATACATCTAGAAGAAAAAGATACAAAGAAGAAGAACTGGTCTAGAAGAAGAAACCAATTAAAGAAGAGAAGAAAGATGAGAAGAAAGAAGAGCTGAAAGGAAAGAAGACATGTGTACATGAGACTAAAGCCAGGAAGAACAATGTGCGCAAAGGTAAACCTGATCATATCTACTCGAGAGATCAGTTAATCAGGTTGTCAGGTAAGAAATACTATTGTTCTTCTTGTCATACACATGATCATGTTCATAAAACAAGTGATCATTACTGGTATGGTTCTTACTTTGTTACTCCGGTAAGAACTGTAACTAACATTCACGGACCCAAATACCAGTGGGTACCAAAGCCGAAAAGTGAATCTGTGTTGCAGGCACCTACAGTCAAGGGTGAGTAAGAGAACCGAGGCTTCTAAGTAACTCAACTTAGAACCCGTACTTCAACGAAGTTTCACTTCTAAACATAACAATTTAGGACTTGTACTTCAATGATGAAAAAGAGATGCTACTCCCGGGTTGATAAGAGATTGTACTCAGATACTCAAATGAGGAAATCAACCTTCAAGGGGGAGTACATAATTTTTTCTGGAAATATGTATTCGGAAGATATGACGAACTACACTTCAGGAGGAGTTGTAGATCTCTATCATGTGCCTTTTCACTGATAAATTTCAGATGCATATTTTCAGGGGGAGTAAGGATATGATTTCTGATTACTTCTGATCAGAACTCGTACTATAATTGTTTTACTGCTTTATGTGTTTTAATTTTTGAATAAATTTTGTGAATAAAAGTTGCTTTAATTTGACTTTGAGACTTATGCAGAATGAGAGAAGCTATCAAGATCATATTTTTATGACTTCAGCTGACTTCATGAGATTTAAGACGAAGCGAAACAGGTTAATTTCTTATCTTAATCTCATATATGGTTGAAAGAAGAACAACTTTCAATCATAGAAAAACATGTTCTTAAATGTTCAAACCACTTCCCGATTCTTAAACATATTTCATGAATTGGAAGTGTGATTTTAAATGTTTTCATTTTTATTTTGTGCTTACATGTTTACAAACCGTGTGTTTCCAAAGATAAAATATTTGCGTATTGTCTTTTCTATATACTTTCAAGTATTCATACACACTAGTTTGAATTTTTGTTCAAACATGTTCTTACCATGTCTCATATTGAAACATGTTTTCGATGGTAAGACACCCCGCTTGTATTCAAAGAAATTTGAGCGTCATTTTTTTCGAAGCGTTCATTTCAAGAATGTCTGTATTTTGATTCATATAGACAATATCCATTATTCTTGACCATAAGCTTTGATTGTTATATCATTTATGTCTGATCATTTTCATACAATGTCGGATTTTCAAACAGGTATTTTGCATTCATATTCATTCATTCAATATATTTGTTTGAAAATTCTTCAATGTTTCAAATGCTCAAATTGTCATGATTACATCTATGAGCATACACATATCTGACCCATGTTTTCCATGTCTTAAATGTTCAAGATGAACTATTTTGAGCAACATATGCTTTATAGGACAATACGGTTTCTTTATGCTAGGATTTAACTGAACTTCTATGGAATCATGTTAACCAGTGATTTATACCCAAAAAGTTAATCCATAGTGATTGAGTGTGGGGAGTCTAAAAGAAATGAGCGTGGGTTGTGCGTTGAGGTAAAATGGAAAAGAGAGTTTTGTTAGATGTGAGCTTATTGAATTAAAAGAAAGACGGTGTGAGATCAGAGTAAAAGAATATCATGCTCTGCACCAACTACTTTCTGAGTCGGGCAACCAAATTACTAATGTTTCACAATTCTTGGTGAACATTATTGAAACAGACAAATAGCCCATGCCAACTCATGACAAAACCCCACGAGCCACTCAATTTCTTCTCAACAAGGAAATGTTTCATATTTTTAAGGGGACACAAAATATAATCTCTCTGGTTTTTCATTTGGAAAATTTGGATATTGAAAAAGAAGGAAGTCTGCCGCACCTTCGCACATCAATCATGCACTGTCGGTCCACAATATTTATACCAAGTTCTTACAAAACAACAACAATAACAAGATTACCAACATGTTTGATTAATAACAAACGATTACAAGATTTGGTGTTCGGATTTAGCCCTTGATGTGTTCTCTCTGTTTTTACACCTTTTGTGTGTGTGTGAAAGTGATATGATATTTTATAGTATCTTCTCAAACACTACCAAACTAATATCTAAACTTAGATATTAAACTAAAACTAATATCTAGATATTATCTAACACCTAATTTCTAACATAATAACTAACTAACTAAACTAATATCTAACATAACTAGATATTTAAAACTAATTACTAGAATTACAATAAAGAATAAAAACAACTTTGACATTTATTACAAATGACATTAAACTATTGTTGAGAGTCGACTTTTCGGCATTAGCTTCAGATTGGATCTTCAGATTGGATGATCTTGAATCCAGTAGATATGTGATCTAACAATCCCCCCCCCCTTTGGATCAAGATCATTACTAAAAAGATTTTAGCAATTCAGTCTTCTTCTTCAGCTCAGAAGATGCAATCTCTTTCTCTAGCTTAGAATGCTTTAGCAAAGTATCTTCAAAGAAAATTTATCTGAAATCAGCATGTCTTCAGAATACTTTGATCTCGCATTTCTTTGTTAGCTTTTCTCTTCTTTCAACCTATGATGTAATGGACATTTCTTCATGCTTTAGATTCTCCCCCTTTTTGATGGAAAGTGCAACGACTTCATCAAAACTGTGAGTAAGAAATGTCTGTCATTTGGAGCCTCTGATCCGTCAATTCAAAAGATATTCATCCAGATCTTTGCAAATCCAGACAATTCGTGTAACACCTGAATCAACTAATGAATCAGTTAACATGCCTGTCAGTAACACTAAGTCACTTTGTGTAACGAATACACAATGGAAAGGAGTTGTTTGATGTTGACTCCCCCAGAGCTTCCATTTAATCAACGAAACACCACAAAGGTAATTTCTATAAATGTTATGACAAAGAAACAAATTCCTTGTGTGTTCGTGATTGTGTTGAAAGAATTAAGCACTTGATGATTGCTTATAGGCTCAAAGTTTGTGTAAATCACTGACACAATAGTAAGTTAAAGACAGACTCAATGTGCATGATTGAAGTGCGAAGGTGGGCAGACTTCCTTCTTTTCAATATCCAGATTTTCCAAATGAAAATCAGATAGAAAATGTGTTGCATCCCCTTTGAAAATGTGAAACACTTTCTATTTGAGTAGAAAATGAGTGGATGGTGAGGTTTGATCAAAAGTTGTCATGGGCTAGTTGTCTGTTTCAATAATGTTCACCAAAGAGTTGTGAATCACTAGTAATGTGGCTGCCCGACTCAGAAAAAGTTGGTGCAGAGTTGTGATATTCTTTTAACTCTGTTCTCACATGCTCTTTCTTTTAAACATTTAGCTCACTCTAACCAAACTTTCTTTTTTGGTTATATCTCATCACTCAATTCTTTTTGACTTCTCACACTCAATCACTATGGATTAACTTCTTGGGTAGAAATCACTGGTCAAGGTGATTCCATAGAAGTTGTGTTATTTCCTAGCACAACGATTCCTTGTTTTCCTATGATGCATATGATGCTAAGATATGTTTAACTATTTCAGTGAAGGCACAATATAGAACTTGAAAACATATAAAGTCACACATCCAATTCATGAATTCGTTTTTGAGAATTGGGAAGTGGTTTGAACATTTAAGAACAATTTTTTCTATGATTGAAAGTTGTCCAACTTCCAACCATATATGAGATTAAGATTAAGGATTGTACCTTTACGTGCGATCTTACATCTCATGAAGCTAAGCTTAAAGTCATAAACATATGAACTTGTAAGTATCTCTCAAAAATTCTGCAAAAGTCTTATGTCAAGTCAAAGCAAATTTATTCACTTAAATTGAAAAGACAAAAAGCAGTAAAACTTTTAAAGTACGAGTTCTGATCAGAAATAATCAAAAGTCATAACCAAAATCCTTTGACTTGAAGAGCTCCCCCTAAAATCTTGCATTACAAAAATTTGACATAAAATGTAAATGCATAAATCTTATGAGCTCCCCCTCAAAATAAGATTGACCACTTGTCAATTTCTTCTCATACTCCCTCTTGGATAATGAACAGAATATAGAAGTGTAGATATCAATCATAATTAAGAATGAAGAAATGAAGAAAAAGGTATACAATTAGAAAACTTTGATAGGTAACTACTGATTAAATCTTAAGATTTAGCATACCAAGCTTAGAGACAAGAAAGGTAAACCTCTTTTCGTCTAAAGGTTTGGTAAACAAATCGGCAAGCTGATAATCAGTTTTTACAAAGAAAAGTTCAATTGTTTCTTTTTCGACATGATCTTTAATAAAATGATACTTAACGTCTATGTGTTTGGTCTTGGTGTGTTGAACAGGATTCGTTGATATTGCGATGGCGCTCTTGGAGTCACAGTATATCAGGATTTTGTTGAAGTGGAAACCGTAGTCGCGCAATTGTGTTCTCATCCATAAGACTTGAGAACAGCAGCTAGCAGCAGCTACATATTCTGCTTCGACCGTGGAAGTTGAAACACAAAGTTGCTTCTTCGATGCCCAACTTACGAGCTTATCACCGAGGAACTGTACATGTCCTGACGTGCTCTTCCTGTCTAACATACAACCTGCATGATCTGCATCTGTATACGCTGTTAGTTCAAAACTTGTATCTTTAGGATACCACAGACCAAGATCTGCAGTCCTCTTCAGATACCTAAATATGCGCTGAACTGCAGACATATGGATTTCTTTACGATTGGCTTGATATCGTGCACATAAGCATGTTGAGAACATTATATCTGGCCTACTAGAAGTAAGATACATTAAAGAACCTATCATCCCTCTGTAAGTCCTAACATCAACAGCCATACCCGAAGGATCGGTGCCAATCTTAGTACCTGGTGCCATTGGGGTACCAATCGGTTTTGAATTTTCCATTTTAAACTTCCAAAGAATATCCATAATGTATTTTGATTGATTGATAAAAATCCCCAATGAAAATTGTTTGACTTGTAATCCGAGAAATGAATTCATCTCTCCCATCATATTCATCTGAAATCTAGATACCATAAGGTTTGAAAAATTCTTACAGTACTTAGGATTTGTAGAGCCAAAAATAATATCATCTACATAGATTTGAATTAGAATGATATCGGATTTTTCTTTTTTGATAAACAAAGTGGTATCCACCGTACTTTTTGAAAAACCAGACTTGACTAGAAATTTGGAAACGACATCATACCAGGCACGAGGAGCTTGTTTCAGACCGAAGAGTGCTTTGTCGAGAATGTAGACGTGATTCGGCTTCTCTTGATTGACAAAACCCTCTGGCTGAGAGATGTAGACTTCCTCCTTTAGAATACTATTTAGAAGGGCAGTCTTTACGTCCATTTGGAAGATCGTGAGGTTCTTGTGGGCTGCGTAGGCTAGAAACATTCTAATTGCCTCTAATTGCACCACATGAGCATATGTCTCGTCATAGTCGGTTCCTTCCTCTTGTCTATATCCTTTGGCTACAAGTCTTGCCCTGTTTCGGATAACGGTACCATCTTTGTCCTTTTTGATCTTGAAAACCCACTTCGTACCTATAATGGTTTTACCTTGAGGTTTTGGTACGAGTCTCCATACTTGAAGTGCATCGAACTGATTCAGCTCTTCTTGCATTGAAATCACCCATTCTGGATCCGCAAGTGGCTCTGATACGCGAGTTGGCTCAAACTTTCTCAAAAAGGAGTCATGCATGCACATGTTCATTGACGCTGACCTAGTTTGCGCCGGTTTCGTTGGATCGCCAATGATCTGGCTTATCGGGTGCTCTTTGGTCCATTTATGTTCATGAGGTAGTGGATTATATGAATTTATGTCAATTGTATCATCTATAAAACCACTTGTACATTCTTAAGTTTGTTCAGGAGGAATGATGATTGCAGTTGAAGTGGTAGGTTCAGAAGGCTCAACATGTATAGCTTGGTCTGGCTGTAGATTGATCTGTACAGAAAATCCTACTATTTCAGCTACTTCTGTCTCTTCATTACATGTCACTTCCTCAACTGTTGGAGTCGGCATTTGAATTGGAATTTCTTGTTGAATCGGGGTGTTGGATTCAATAGGAATATCTGAACTGGTTGGATGAGTAGTCGTTGAGTCTTCCATCCTGTCAGCTACAACAGATTTCTTTACATTAGATCCAAGAAATTCATCATAAAACAATTCAAATAATAAATCTAAATCAGATATATGATTAGTTGACGTTGATGCTTCATCTGATTTATTCTGTTGATACGCAGGTTCTGGACTGAGTTGCCTAGAAGCTAGTACTCCGGTTATCACGGGTTCTGAACTGTGTTGTTCGGAAGCCATTTCTTCATCAAACATGATATTGATGCTTTCTATAACCGTCTTTGACTTCTTCAGATAGATACGATATGCAGTTGATGTTGAGGAATAACCAATGAAGATGCCTTCGCTTGCCTTGGCACTGAACTTGTTGAGACTCTCTCTATCGTTTAGAACGAAGCACTTACATCCAAATATATGGAAATATTTGATTTTCGGTGTTCGGTTGTTGATCAACGCATAAGGAGTCTTCTTGAATCTGCGGTGTATCATGGATCGATTCTGTGTGTAACACGCAATCAATACAACTTCAGCCCACAGAGTATTTATGTGAAATCCCGACAGATTCGAGATATTCTTCAACCTTTTTATTCTTGAACTTTGTGTCGTTGTCTGTTCTTAGAAGCTTGACCGGTTTCTACAAATTCACCTGGGTCGTCTTCAGGAATGTGACGAGAACATCTGGTGTCTCATCCTTTGAACGTAGAAACTTGACGCATGTGTATCGCGAGTAATCATCCACGATAACGGGTATGTACTTCTTTCCGCCTAGACTCTGAGTTCGCATCGGACCGCATAAGTCCATATGCAATAACTCTAACGGAGCGTTAGTACTCGGTTCAGGCTTTGGTTTATATGGATCCCTCTTCATCTTTCCCTTTTCACATGCTGCACAAAGATGTTATCTTTCATATTTGAGCTCTGGAAGTCCTTTGACGAGCTTTCCACTGACCAGATTATTGATGTACCTGAAGTTGAGGAGAGAGAGCCTTCGATGCCATAACCAACTTTGTTGCATCGAGGCTTTCGTCAGTAGACAAACCTGCTTGTCAGTCTGGACTTTTGACAAAATAATTGTGTAGAGGTCTGACTTTCTCGTGCCGACCAAGAGTTCTTTGCCTTGTTCAGTGCGAACTGAAGACGTCTTGGCTTTGAAATTGACCTCTAAGTTTTTGTCACAGAACTGGCCGATACTGAACAGGTTGTGCCGTAAGCCTTAAACATAGCTCACCATCTTTATCGTGACTTGATCATGTTGTACTTCACCATATCCCATTATTGGTGAAAACTGGTCATTGCCGAATCTAACTGTTCCGCAATACTTCTCTTTAAAGTTGGACAGCATCTCCTTTTGTCCAGTCATATGCTTGGAACATCCGCTATCCAAGTACCACATATGACGGATCTGCACAAGAGAAATAACGAAACAAGAGATTTAGATAGTCATTAATCAAAATTTAAGACTTTTGAGCATTGAAGTGTGGGTCTTGAACAGATGTGTTCAAAAGCCATTTTCTCTTCTTAAGCACGGGTTCTGAACAGACGTGTTCAGAAACCATAAGGTTTCTCCTTCTTAAACGTTGGGTGCCTGCAACACAGATTTAGCTTTTGGTACCCACTTGAAATTGGGTCCAACTGTGTTAGCACTAGATTTTGGTACGCATTTAAAATTGGGTCCTCTTTTCATTTGAAGCATTATAATGAGATGAATGCACATGATAATTTCCAAACCAAATCTCAGAATCTTGACAAGAAGTAGAAACATGTTAATCATAAATAGAAGACTTTCTAGCAGATTTAGATAAATGGAATAGTTGCGTAAAAGAGTATTTCAAAATAGTAGCAACATTTGCTTTCAAAACATCTGTACTAGGTAAAGTCTTATTACAATTAACACTACAAAACGATGTATTAGCCTTGTCAAGCTTATGTTTCGGTTTCCATTGAGATTTAACTTTTGGCTTTCGCTTGCTTAGATCTGAAACATTTGAAACTCGTGAGTTAGACTTCTGAGCAACAAACGAATGCTTCTTCTTAGAATTACTAGTAGTGTTTGGTTTCTGTGAATGCTAAGATATATTCTTACCTTTAGCATTTTTAGCTTTCACAGAGACTGATTTGTCAACTTTCGTTAATTTTGCACTGTTAACAGACATACTGGTTTTTCCCAAAGATTGCACAAGAAAAGATGGATGGTTAGGAAGTTTCGCATTAAAATCAAATTGTTCAAAACAACCATCCGAACCACCGTCAGAGTTAAGAAAATCAAACCCTCCATTTGATAAACCAAACATGTCATCAGATTTAGAAGCCTTTGAACTAACAACATTTTTCAGCAGAGCTGTAAAAACTTTTTGTTGAATCTCAATCAAAAGTCTTTCATCTGTTAAAGAGTTATTGAGTTCGGAAATTTTACTTTCCAAAACAAGAGGAGGGACATAAAGTTTACCTTTAACAGGCTTTGCCTCCATTTCTTTGACAGAATAACTTTGAAAGAAGTCAATTGAAAGAGATTTCTTTTCATTAATTGGATCATCATAACTATTATTCAACTTCGCATAATAAAATGGAAGGTGAACCTTAGATGATTTCCTCCATTTTTCCGTTTCTTTGGCTTCATCCTCTTTTGATAGTCCAGTCCAGAAAACTTTAAGTTCAGGGCATCAACGAGAGAGTCTTAAGAACGTAAAATCATAAAGTACAGGCAGTTCAGATATACCGTTTTTAAGATAATGAGGATTCTCATAACCGATTCCCCAATTTTGTTTATTCTCATTCGGTTTGTTTAGATGAATGGTTTGCTCACTTTGACCTAATGAGTATAACTTCTTTTCCAAAGCATCTAATTTTGCAATTAAAGTTTTGTTTTCTTCAGTACATGAAGAATGCATTTTAGTAAGCTCTCTGAAATCAAACTCACTCTTTCGCAGTTTAGACTTGATTTCAGAATTCTCTTTAAGAATTATTGTATTTTCTTTGGGGTTGGTGTCATTGTTTCTATGTAAAACCTCAATCAATACTTCTCTCTCAGCAATTTCATTGCTAAGTTTCTATATCGATTTGTTTTTGTTAGTTATAACACCATTTTCTCGCTTAAGTTCCGACTCTAAGTCTTGTTTTTTTTAAATTCATGGCATGAATTTTATTTATGAAATCTGAATAATATAAATCACATACCTCATCTTGCTTATCATTTGAATCAGCTTCAGCTTCTGATTCCTACTTTCCCATCAAGCACATGTTGGCTGACTCGTCCTTCTCTTCATCATCTTCTTCCTGATCTGAATGATCAAACCAGTATTCATCCTCTGCCATCAGTGCCATACCCGCCTCCTGTTGCTTTGCCAGAAGCATCTTGTTCTTGTAATAATCGGAGTTTCTGACTTTGGGTCTTCGGCAGTCTCTGACAAAGTGTCCTGTTTTGCCATAGTTGTAGCACGTTGGAGGTTCTGACTGACTGGATCTTGCAGCTTGAAACCTTTTCTCTTCCGGTTTCCTCTCCTCTATTCTCTTCCCTTCAAATCGATTTCCTTCAACCCTTTCCTTATGAGCATAGTTGTTAGGACCAGAAGAATACCTCTAACTGTTTGAACTTGGCTTCTTATAGAACTTCTTCTGAAGGCCTTTGTCAGCATGAGCATAGCCTGCTTCAGTTTTTCACAGTCATCCAAGTCAGAGTTTGCATTAGCTTCATTTTCTTCTGATTCATACACAATCGTCTTGTTCTTCTTCTTTTTGACAACAAGAGCAACTGTGTCTTCAACTGACTTCACTTTCTGCCTCTTCTCATCTAGAATTTCATCCACCTCTTCTTCATTTTGTTTGAGGGTTTCATACACCTCATTAAGTGGAATCTCATTCAGATCCTTAATCTGCTTCATCTTCCTGGCAAATCTCTTCCATTCCGGCTGTAGAATACTTAGAAATTTGACATTCAGCTCGATTTGAGATTTGGTGACCTTGTTCTTGCTTAGTACGTTTAGCAAGGTCACGAATCTGTCATAAGTTCCTTCTAGAGACTCTCCAGCTCTGCCTGTAACTTCTTCATAAATGTTTAGGCAGTTGGAAATTTTTAGATGGTTCCCAACCTTTGAACCCAACATCATCTTCTCTAACTGATCCCACATCTCCTTGCTCGAGGCTTTATAGCTGTCAACCTTTACATAGATTTTGTTTGGAATTCCTTGTAGAATGTATGACTTTGATAATCTATCACCTTTTTGCTCTCTTTAGGTTATCATCATCGAGCTCATGATACTTAAGTTCATACTGTGTCGGCACAATTCCAACCAGACGAGTCGTCGTAACTGGTTTCATAATCCCTTCTACTATCGATATCCTGATGAATTCACCCAACTCATGTCTTTCGATAAAATTCAGGAACCAATCTTTCCACTGTTAGTATTCTCCTCTAATGAGAACTGGTGGCTTGGTGTCAGTTCCGATTACAAGGATTTCTCTGGATGTCATTCTGAATAAAAAGATTTAAGTCTGGCAAACTTTGCGTTTTGAGAAGGTGGCACAAATGAGGTTTGCACTAGTGGTGATTGGTGCAAACGATGGTTTGCGCTAATGAGTTTTGGTGCAAAAGATGTTTTCAAGGAACGTTGGAGCAATCTGAGGTTTGAGCCTATAAGAGGTTTGCGCGAACTGAGGTTTGCGCTTCAAGAAGGTCGCGCAAACTGATGTTTGCGCTACGCGAGGTCGTGCGAACTGAGGTTTGCGCTACGCGAGGCAGGTGCGAAGGTGACTTCGAGGATCGTTGGCACAAGATGAGGTTTGCGAGAAGTAAGGTTTGCGCTTCAAGGAGTTGGCGCAAATGAGACGTTTTTCGTGTAGAGTTGAGTTGAGGTTTTCGTGAGCTGTTGGTGGCGCAAAGTGGGCTTTGCGTGATCAGTTGGTGGCGCAAAGTGGGCTTTGCATGAATAGTTGGTGGTGCAAAGTGGGTCACACAAAGTTCAACTTGCGTGAGTTCGTCCCTGTGTTTGCGCAAGTTCGTCCCTGTGACTTCGAATTTCAACTAGAAACCTGTTTTTCCACGATTAGGAGTACCAAACTCTAGGAAGATAACTACTAACTCTTCTAGAACAGATTGTTACCACTCAATCTCAATAAAACACACTTTTTGAAAAGCAAATTGATGGCACAGTGACTTTAACAAGTCGACTATTAGAGCATAAATATGTTGAATACAAGATCAAGAAGACTAAAGTTCAAAGTTCAAGAAAGTCAAAGTTGAGAAAGTCAACTCTTATCAAAGTCAAAGTCTATTTGTAATTAAAGTCAATGTATTGTATTTGTATTTTAGTTTCCTTGTATTTTAGTTGTGGGTATAAATACCATGTATCTTGAATTTCTGAGTTAGTTGTCTAGTTGAATCTGAGAGTTTTCATATACGTATTCTGAGAGAAAGTTTTAGAGAGAGAGAGAGAGTCTAGAGAGAGAGAGAGTTGTAATCTTGTGATTTTGTGAATTGAATCAAACAGGTAATTTGAATCAATCTTATTTGTTTGATTGAATTGAATGTTTGTAATTAGAAACTAGAATTTGGAATAACAATTGATATCAGAGCAGATCCAACTATGAAACCAGATCAAGAAATGTTCGACACTGTGTTCATCAAAGTCCAGATTGATTTTTGAGTTTTAGTATAAATTGCGAGTTGTAATTGATCAGGTTATGATTGTTGAGTGAATTAGATCGAGTCTGTATGGTTTAATTTCAGAATTGCACTATAATTTTCTTAAATTTGTGGATTTTGTTGAGTTTTTGTTTCACGAGTTCAACACACTGTATTTGAATCAATTTGTATCTTTTTGTGTTCTAGATCGAATTTAGTTGTTAGTAATGAGCTCTCGATGATTAGGTGAGTAAATTCTCAAACTTTGGTGCTGAAATTCAAAGTTTAGATCGAATTTTTGGTGAAACAGATGAAGAACACGCAAGGAATCTGAAGAACGCGCTAGATTCGTGAAACGCGCAAGCTGAAGAATCTCATTTTTTTTGACAAAATGCGCAAGGCGTTATTAGCAAGTTCTAGAAACTAGCTGGATGAAGTCTTCGAGTTTTTGAATGTTGGAAATTTTTCTAAGGACCAAAACACGCACGTAGCGATTAGCGAGTTCTACAAACGCGCTAGTCTAAGTGTGAGAGTTTCATCAGGAACAGTTTATAGCGAGTTTGCTCAAACGCGCAAGTAGTGTCTATAGAGTTTTGGAAACGCGCACGTCTCTATTAGCACGTTTCAACGTGAATAGTGATCTGCGTGTTCAGGCATGAGCGAGTTTCATCATAAATAGTCACTTGCGAGTTTCAATGCTTAGCGAGTTTCAGCTATCTGCGAGTTTATCAGAACACACAAGTCTTTACGTGCAAGTTTCACAAACGCGCAAGCTTTAGTCTGCGGGGTTTTCAGCAATAGTGACATGCGAGTTTTGTCACTTAGTCAAATTTTTCGAAATTTCTGATTTTTTTCTATATTTTAAGATTTATCTTGTGATTTCATATTTGGACTAACGATCAGTTCTAGTTTCTTATTGCATATATTTTCAAACAAGTTTAATCAAGATGACTTCTAAAGATACTCTTTCCATTGGCATTGATGTCAAGCATCCAGTTCTTTTTAAAGGAGAGTACGAACAATGGAAGGATCGATTCCTTGACTTCGTGGGCCGACACACAAACGGAGAAAATATTCTTCTGTCCATCATGGAGGGTCCTATGGTACCAATCACAGTTCAAATACCTGATGATGACACATCTGATAGTGAAGATGTTACTGAGGAAAGAGATCAGAAAATGAAAACATTTCCAGTTAAATATGCTCATTATTCTGAAGAGAAAAAGAGTCGGTTCAAAGCAGACAAACAAGCAAGATACCTTATTCTTCAAAGTATCCGGAATGACATCTATGTCAAAATAGACAGCTACAAGGCAAATGCTAAAAAGATGTGGGATCAGTTGCAAAAGATGATGATGGGTTCCAAAGTTGGCAATCAAATGAAAGTAGCCAATTGCATCAATAGCTATGAGGAATTCAAAGCCAAAGAGAATGAGATCTTAGAAGATACTTATGAACGGTTTGTCTTGCTGTTAAATGAATTGTCAACGAACAAAGTGAAAAAGAAGCAGCTTGAGAACAATGTCAAATTTCTGAGTATCCTATAACCTGAATGGAAGAAGCATACGCGTAGGATGAAACAAATGAAGGATCTGAATGACATTCCGTTACATGAGGTTTACGAGACTCTGAGGCAAAATGAAGACGAAGTGGAAGAGAAAAGAGCTGAGAAAAAGAAGGCAGAAAAAGTTCCCGATCCTATTGCATTGGTAGCCGGAGAGAAGAAGAAAGAAAAGAAAGAGAAGAAGAAAAAGAAGAAAGTGCTTACAAGTTCTGATTCGGAATCTGAATAAGATGGAGATGATGGAGAAAGTCTCAAACAAGCTATGCTTTTACTGACCCGAGCATTTCAAAAGAAATTCTACAAAAAGCAGGGATCCAATTCTCAGAGATACTCTTCATCCAGCTCTAAGAACCATGAACATCGAGAAAGAGTTGAAGGAAAGCGACATGAAGTATGGAAAGGAAGCCGAAAGAAAAGAAGAAGTATGTGAATGATTACACCATTGCTGAAAAGTCAGCAAATGATCCAATCAAAGGCTACAACTGTGGCAAGATTGGACATTTTGCTAAAGAATGTCGAAAGCCAAAGGTTCGCAACTCCCAGTATTATCAGAACAAACTGCTATTGGCTAAACAGCAAGAAGCTGGCATAGCATTAATGGCTGAAGACGAATTTTGGTTAGATCATTCTGATCAAGAGGATGAAAAAGAGAAAGAAGAAACTGCTCATCTCTGCTTAATGGGTAAATAAGTCAAGTATGATGATTCAGAGGATGAGACTGCTGATGAGGTATTAAAATTAACTTAGTCAAATTTTTCGAAATTTCTGATTTTTTTCTATATTTTAAGATTTTTCTTGTGATTTCATATTTGGACTAACGATCAGTTCTAGTTTCTTATTGCATATATTTTCAAACAAGTTTAATCAAGATGACTTCTAAAGATACTCTTTCCATTGGCATTGATGTCAAGCCTCCAGTTCTTTTTAAAGGAGAGTACGAACAATGGAAGGATCGATTCCTTGACTTCGTGGGCCGGCACACAAACGGAGAAAATATTCTTCTGTCCATCATGGAGGGTCCTATGGTACCAATCACAGTTCAAATACCTGATGATGACACATCTGATAGTGAAGATGTTACTGAGGAAAGAGATCAGAAAATGAAAACATTTCCAGTTGAATATGCTCATTATTCTGAAGAGCAAAAGAGTCGGTTCAAAGCAGACAAACAAGCAAGATACCTTATTCTTCAAAGTATCCGGAATGACATCTATGTCAAAATAGACAGCTACAAGGCAAATGCTAAAAAGATGTGGGATCAGTTGCAAAAGATGATGATGGGTTCCAAAGTTGGCAATCAAATGAAAGTAGCCAATTGCATCAATAGCTATAAGGAATTCAAAGCCAAAGAGAATGAGATCTTAGAAGATACTTATGAACGGTTTGTCTTGCTGTTAAATGAATTGTCAACGAACAAAGTGAAAAAGAAGCAGCTTGAGAACAATGTCAAATTTCTGAGTATCCTATAACCTGAATGGAAGAAGCATACGCGTAGGATGAAACAAATGAAGGATCTGAATGACATTCCGTTACATGAGGTTTACGAGACTCTGAGGCAAAATGAAGACGAAGTGGAAGAGAAAAGAGCTGAGAAAAAGAAGGCAGAAAAAGTTCCCGATCCTATTGCATTGGTAGCCGGAGAGAAGAAGAAATAAAAGAAAGAGAAGAAGAAAAAGAAGAAAGTGCTTACAAGTTCTGATTCGGAATCTGAATCAGATGGAGATGATGGAGAAAGTCTCAAACAAGCTATGCTTTTACTGACCCGAGCATTTCAAAAGAAATTCTACAAAAAGCAGGGATCCAATTCTCAGAGATACTCTTCATCCAGCTCTAAGAACCATGAGCATCGAGAAAGAGTTGAAGGAAAGCGACATGAAGTATGGAAAGGAAGCCGAAAGAAAAGAGGAAGTATGTGAATGATTACACCATTGCTGAAAAGTCAGCAAATGATCCAATCAAAGGCTACAACTGTGGAAAGATTGGACATTTTGCTAAAGAATGTCGAAAGCCAAAGGTTCGCAACTCCCAGTATTATCAGAACAAACTGCTATTGGCTAAACAGCAAGAAGCTGGCATAGCATTAATGGCTGAAGACGAATTTTGGTTGGATCATTCTGATCAAGAGGATGAAAAAGAGAAAGAAGAAACTGCTCATCTCTGCTTAATGGGTAAATAAGTCAAGTATGATGATTCAGAGGATGAGACTGCTGATGAGGTATTAAAATTAACTTAGTCAAATTTTTCGAAATTTCTGATTTTTTTCTATATTTTAAGATTTTTCTTGTGATTTCATATTTGGACTAACGATCAGTTCTAGTTTCTTATTGCATATATTTTCAAACAAGTTTAATCAAGATGACTTCTAAAGATACTCTTTCCATTGGCATTGATGTCAAGCCTCCAGTTCTTTTTAAAGGAGAGTACGAACAATGGAAGGATCGATTCCTTGACTTCGTGGGCCGGCACACAAACGGAGAAAATATTCTTCTGTCCATCATGGAGGGTCCTATGGTACCAATCACAGTTCAAATACCTGATGATGACACATCTGATAGTGAAGATGTTACTGAGGAAAGAGATCAGAAAATGAAAACATTTCCAGTTGAATATGCTCATTATTCTGAAGAGCAAAAGAGTCGGTTCAAAGCAGACAAACAAGCAAGATACCTTATTCTTCAAAGTATCCGGAATGACATCTATGTCAAAATAGACAGCTACAAGGCAAATGCTAAAAAGATGTGGGATCAGTTGCAAAAGATGATGATGGGTTCCAAAGTTGGCAATCAAATGAAAGTAGCCAATTGCATCAATAGCTATGAGGAATTCAAAGCCAAAGAGAATGAGATCTTAGAAGATACTTATGAACGGTTTGTCTTGCTGGTAAATGAATTGTCAACGAACAAAGTGAAAAAGAAGCAGCTTGAGAACAATGTCAAATTTCTGAGTATCCTATAACCTGAATGGAAGAAGCATACGCGTAGGATGAAACAAATGAAGGATCTGAATGACATTCCGTTACATGAGGTTTACGAGACTCTGAGGCAAAATGAAGACAAAGTGGAAGAGAAAAGAGCTGAGAAAAAGAAGGCAGAAAAAGTTCCCGATCCTATTGCATTGGTAGCCGGAGAGAAGAAGAAAGAAAAGAAAGAGAAGAAGAAAAAGAAGAAAGTGCTTACAAGTTCTGATTCGGAATCTGAATCAGATGGAGATGATGGAGAAAGTCTCAAACAATCTATGCTTTTACTGACCCGAGCATTTCAAAAGAAATTCTACAAAAAGCAGGGATCCAATTCTCAGAGATACTCTTCATCCAGCTCTAAGAACCATGAGCATCGAGAAAGAGTTGAAGGAAAGCGACATGAAGTATGAAAAGGAAGCCGAAAGAAAAGAAGAAGTATGTGAATGATTACACCATTGCTGAAAAGTCAGCAAATGATCCAATCAAAGGCTACAACTGTGGCAAGATTGGACATTTTGCTAAAGAATGTCGAAAGCCAAAGGTTCGCAACTCCCAGTATTATCAGAACAAACTGCTATTGGCCAAACAGCAAGAAGTTGGCATAGCATTAATGGATGAAGACGAATTTTGGTTGGATCATTCTGATCAAGAGGATGAAAAAGAGAAAGAAGAAACTGCTCATCTCTGCTTAATGGGTAAATAAGTCAAGTATGATGATTCAGAGGATGAGACTGCTGATGAGGTATTAAAATTAACTAAAAAAGATTTCATAACCAAAATGGAAGCTATGATGGTTGAGCTTAATGATCTTCAAGTAAAACTGAAGAATGAAAAAGACATAATTGATAAAAGAAACAACAAGATCTTTGAGCTTAATAAGTCTGTTATTGGGAACAAAGATCTAGTTGATTCTTTACGCAAGTCTGCTTATGATTCTAAACTTCAAGTAGATTGTTTTGAAAAGAAGATTTCTGATTTTGACGTTAAAATTTCTAAATATGAGTTTGAGAAGAAAGAATCTGCACTCACCATTCATAAATTGGCGGTTGAGAACAAGCTCTTGAATAAGAAGGTAAATGGTCTGGAAGCCAAACTTTATGCGAGAGGCCAAACAGATCAAACCATTTTTCTCAATGCACCTAACGAAGAGGCTGATGTTAAAGAAAAATGTGGACTTGGTTTTGAAACCCCCATTACTTAAAGAAAGCCATCAGAAAACAACAAGCATTATATAATTTTGATTTTGTTGCTTGTGCTTGTAAACATACTCATTTAAAACCCAAATTTGTTACCAAATTATCAGAAAAAGTTGAGGCCAAAGAAACTGAAAATAGAAAGAATGTAAAGAAAATGCAACTACCGTTTAACTATGCAAAGTTAAATGATAGTTATCTTTCATAAAACCCAAAAGTTCTTTCAAACGATTATTTTGCTAGTTATTCTGTTTCTGAGATGGACGCAAAACCATCTATTGCAAAAGTTTATGTTCCTCCACTCGTTCTGGAAAGCAAAATAGTTGAGCTGGAAATTGTTTTATCTGATGAAAAACTTTTGGTTGATATTCAACAAAGTGTGTTTTCTACAGTTTTAAAGAACAGTGTTTTTCAAACCAAATCTACAAAGTGTTCTATAGTTTCAAAGACACCTCAAACTTCGTCTGATAATTTTGATGACTTATTTGAGTCTGTAAATGACTTTCTTAATTCTGATGATGGGTGCATAGAAGAAATTGATATGTTTGACTTCAATTCTTCTCTTCCTGATCATTCTACTTGTCTTATAAATGAAAAAAGTGTTACCAAGTGGTTTTAATTTTGATGAATCATCAGCTACGGTTGGTGAATCAGTTTCTGTAACTACTGATTACTATGCTCAAGGTAAGAAACATAAGAAACAGCGATTACAGAAACATAAATACGTGGGTACACAAAAGAAAAATCAATCTCAGAAATCTGATTTTCCTAATAAATCTAAATCTTTTGTTTCAGATATAAGCAAGAAATGGTTGAAAACTCGAACTGAATGGCGACCAAAAAAGAAGGATGATGAGATAGCTGAATTAGTTTTTGATAACTCTTGTAATAGATCAGTTAGTAGTGATAATGATGTAGTTGATCAATTTGCTTGTCCTAAACCAAACCTTGTAACTTCTTACAAGAGGTATTCAATAAAGCAATTGATTCAATTATCTCCTATTACTACTAAATCTTATCATTATCGGATAAATGATTTTGCTTATTCTCATAATTATTCTGATTGGTTTGGATCTTATCATGTTTATTCTTCAAGACCAAATATTTTTAAAGGTTTTCAAAAGAACAGAGGGTCCATTTTCAAATGGATAAAAATCTTGTGCTAATGTGTTAGGACCCGTTTTTAAATAGGTACCTAAATCTATTGTTTCCTGATTTATCTTATAGACCCGACATATGTGGTACTTGGATAGTGGTTGTTCCAAGCATATGACTGGGCAAAAAGCTTTATTATCTAATTATACAGAGAAATTCAGTGGAAATGTCAGATTTGGAAACGATCAGCTTTCACCAATCTTAGGATATGGTGATATCATTCAATACAACATAACGATTAAGAAGGTGAGTTATGTCGAAGGTTTAGGGCACAACTTGTTTAGCATCGGTCAATTCTGTGATAAAGGGTTAGAGGTTAACTTCAAAGCTAAGAGGTGTTATGTTCGTACTGAAGACGTCAATGAACTCTTAGTCGGAAATTGAAAGACGAACCTCTGTACCATCAATCTTTCAAAGGTACAGAATGACAGTCATGTTTGCTTATTTTCAAAAGCTTCGATGCAGCAAAGTTGGCTTTGGCACCGACGACTATCACATCTGAATTTTCGTTACATCAACAAGCTGGTTAGTCGAAAATTGGTAAAAGGACTTCCTGAGCTGAAATATGAGAAAGAACACTTATGTGCTGCATGTGAAAAGGGTAAGATGAAGAGAGCTCCGCATAAACCGAAGCCTGAACCAAGCACCAGCTCTCCGTTAGAATTATTGCATATGGATTTGGGTGGTCCAATAAGAACTCAAAGCTTGGGTGGAAAGAAATACGTGTTGGTTATTGTGGACGATTACTCAAGATACATATAGGTCAAATTTCTTCGATCAAAAGATGAGACGCCCGAAGTTCTCATTACTTTCTTAAAGACGACCCAGGTGAATATGCAGAGACAAGTCAAGTTTCTTAGAACTAACAACGACAAAGAGTTCAAAAACAAGATTGTTGAAGAATATATCGAATCGGTCGGGATATCACATCAGTACTCTTCTGCTCGTACGCCTGAACAAAATGGAGTAGTCGAAAGGCGAAATCGGACGCTAGTCGAGGCTGCTCTTACTATGCTCAACCAATCCGATCTACCTCTATTCTTGTGGGCAGAACCTGCGTCAACTGCATGTCATACTCAAAATCGATCCATAGTACACCGCCGTTTTCAAAAGACTCCATATGAGCTGATCAACAACAGAACACCAACAATCAAGTATTTTCATATATTTGGGTGTAAGTGTTTCGTGCTTAACGACAGAGAGAGTCTGAATAAATTCAGTGCTAAGGCGGACGAAGGCATCTTCATTGGTTATGTTGGGAACTGAAGAATTGATAAGTAAGGTTAATGCTGCCAGTTGAAGTTAATGCTGCTGAACAATATTAATACTGCTTGAAGAGATTAATACTGCTGAGCATAGTTAGTACTGCTGAACTTAATACTGCTCAGAGTATTAATGTTGCTGAAGGTTAATGTTGCTTATAAGATGAAGATCCGTATGGCAAGGATGACAGCTGGATTGAAGATATTCATGGAAGCTTGGAGATAATGATGGATGATTATACTGAAGATCTTTTATTATTTTGTAATTATCTTTATCTTTAGTATATGTATAGAATAGTTTGTTTCTTTAGAGAGGACAATTATTCATTCTGAGTTTTAGTTTTGATAGAGAGAATCAACCTCAAGGTTAGATCCCTAATTTTAGAGAAGTAGAATTCGTATTGGTGAGTCTGTTCATCAATATTGAGGTTGTGTGTAAAAGCTTGTGACTTTTAATCATTTAATAAAGAGTTTACACGTTGTGATTGTGATTCACTGTTTAATTGTTTTTCTGAATATTAAAGTGCCATTCCGCAACTTCTTTAATATTGTTTTCTGAGAGGTTTATTCTTGTTAAGAATTTAAGATCCTGACAAGTGGTATCAGAGCTTGTATTCTCAGAAATCTTATTCATCATGGAAAACGCAGTTGAATCAAACAGTACCCTGGTCTCAAAGGTTCCAATGCTTAGATCCAATGAATTCGACATGTGGAAGATTAGAATAAAGCAATACATTCTTCTCACTGTTTACTCTATGTGGGACATCATTGAGAATGACCCATCTGATGCAGGAAAGATTGGTGCAGATGGAAAGAGAACTCCACCAAAGACAGATGCAGAAAGAAAGACAAGGCAGACAAAGATGAAAGCCTTGAGCACTCTGCTCTTGGCCATTCCCAATGAATATCAACACCAATTCTGCAGTTGCACTGATGCAAAGATGCTCTGGAATGTTCTAGAGAAGAGATTCTCAGGTACCAAAAGTACCAAGAGAAATCAGAAGGCTATATTGAAGCAACAATATGCGAACTTTATGTCAACCAAGAATTAGTCCATGACTCAAACTTTTGACAGGTTTAACAAGCTAATTGGTTAACTAGCTACTGTGGGAGTACAAATTGATCAAGATGATCTAAACAGGAAGTTCTTAAGGTACCTGGGTGATGAATGGACCATTTATACTGTCTCTTTCAGACATAATGATCAACTGGAAGAAAAGGAACTTGATGATCTATACAATGATCTAAGAGTTTTTGAATCTGAGGTAGAGGCTAAGAAGAAGCCTTCTGGGTATGTTCACAATGCTGCACTCCTATCAGCATCAATTGATTCTACTTCCAACCCTGAATCAGTTAGTGCTGCTAATGGAGCAAATCAAGAGAAAGGCACTGAATCTGTGTTTGAAGCCTTTCTGTCCAGTCATGGAAACTCTTCTCTAATTAATGATGACTTGGAACAACTCCATCCAGATGATCTTGAAGAGATGGACATTAAATGACAGATGGCCATGCTCTCTATGAGAGTAAAGAAGTTCATCAAGAGAACTGGGAGGAACAACTTCTCCCAATGAAGAGAAGATGGAGCAGGTTTTGACAAGTCAAAGGTGGAATGCTATAAATGTCACCAGAAGGGACACTTTGCTAGAGAATGCAGAAGTGGAGTGTCTCACAACAACAACCACCAACAAGCACAGTCTGGAAGCTTCAATAATAACAGAAACTCTACACAAGCCCTAGTCTCTCAACAAGGTATGGGGTTTGATTGGAGTGATCAAGCAGAAGAGGCTATCCAAAACCAAGCTCTAATGGCAGAGGTGTCTGATCTCCCAACAGAGGTAACTTCTAATCTTTGTTCTCAAAATTACATTAACACTGTTAAAAGGTATAGGGATCACAACCAGAACATGAGTGATGACCTTAAGAGATTAGAAAAGGACATAAAAGATTATGTGAGGATTGTTGAGAGATTTGAAGATCAGATGAAGAGTTTTCAAGCCAATGAGCTTCAACATTCATATGACACAAACTACTGGAAGTGGGAAAAAAATGACCTAGAACTCCAACTGACCAAATCTAAAGAGGAGAGTGATAAGTGAATAGGAGAGTTAGCTAAAGTCAAGTTAGATGCAGAAAAGTTTTCCAATGCTTCTAGAGCAATGGACTCTTTACTACAAACTCAGATTCATAATAAACTTAGAAGAGGAATAGGGTACAATACCACACCACCACCCTACAACAACAACTACATCCCTCCTAGTTCAGACTTGTTAGAGACAAAGGATAGGTAGGACCTGCCTGAGGGAGCCACTGAGATAGATCCCTTAGATGAAGTAGTTGTTGAGGATAAAACTGAGAAAGAAACTGTCAAGAATAAGGACAACACTGTGAGTGGTGATATTCCTATAGAAAACCACATAATTACCAATGAGGGAAGTGCAAAGCATTGGGTCAAGTCCAATGAGATAGATAAGACTGAGGGAAATACCAAGAAGGTTCATTATAAACAGACCACTGTTGTGAACCCTATCCCTTGCAAACAGTGTGCATGCAATAAATCTGAGCCCCAAAAACATGATAAACCAAGGGGAAATCAGAGAAACTGGAATAATCAGTAGGCACAAAAACAAGGGATTGATCTGAGTAAAATCAATAGACCAAAACCCTGTTTTATTTGTGGAAAGCTTAATCACATTGCCAAATACTGCTATTTCAATCCTATGAACCAAAGGCTGAACTTTCAGAGACCTACTCAAAAACCCTTTGGTTATAGGAAAAAAGAAAAGAACCATGTGGCTCAGAAAGTTGTTAAATCTAAAAGCCACATGAAGAAAAAGAACGTGGAAGACAGTGTCAAGATCTCGATACCTAAAAGCACTAAAGGTGTTAGTACTACTATCACAAATAGTGCTGCTGACAGTGATAGTGCTGCTAGAAGCAATACTACTGCTACCAATGTTAGTCCTGCTAACATTGTTAGTACTTCTGCAAATGTTAATACTGCTCACTCTGTTAGTACTACCAACAAGGTTAATACTGCCAAACCTGTTAGTACTGCTAACTTTGTTAGTACTTCTAAAGATAGTGCTGCTTCTAGTATTAGTGATTCTAGACCAACAATCTTGATAAAGTACTCAAATAATAAGTGTTCTGATTTTAAAAACCTCATAAAAAAGGAATGTAAGTATTTTGATGAGAAAGGGAGACTCAAGACCACTTTGGCTTGGGTTCCCAATCCATACTAATTGTCTAATCTTATGTGTAGGGCAATCAACAGCTCAAGGGGAAGAGCATCTGGCATGTTGATAGTGGTTGCTCTAGGCACATGACAGGGAACATGTCTTGCCTCAAGAACTTAAAGAAGATTGATGGTGGACATGTTGCCTTTGGTAATACTCCAGATGGAGGTAAGATAAGTGGTAGGGGGGATGTAACCAAAGGTAAAATGACCTTTGAAGATGTATTCTATGTTGAACAGTTAAGATACAACCTGTTAAGTGTATCACAGGTTTGTGACAAACAACATAGTATATTATTTACAGATTCTGAATGCATTACCCTTGCTCCTGGATTCAAGGTAGTTGATGAAAAGATGATACTACTAAGAACCCCAGAAAGGATAATGTTTATTGCTTAGATATGGAAAGTGTTTCATCTGATTCATCCCTAAATTGTCTTGTTTCAAAAGCTTCTCTGGATGAATCATCACTTTGGCACAGAAGGATGTGTCACAAGAACTTTAAAACAATAAATAAACTTGTTAAAAAAAACCTTGTAAGAGGTTTGCCATCAAAAGTATATTCATGTGATGATCATTGTGTTGCTTGTCTCAAAGGCAAACAACACAAAACTTCTCATAAGTCCAAAGAGGTGAACACAATCTCTAATTCTCTTCATTTATTGCATATGGATCTGTTTGGTCCTACAAATGTTATGAGTATAGGTAAGAAATCATACTGCCTATTTATTGTTGATGATTACTCTAGATTTACTTGGGTATATTTTCTAAGGACTAAGGATGAGACAAGTGGACTGATCAAATCCTTTATTCTAAGAATTGAAAACCAAACTAATCAAAAAGTAAAAATCATTAGGTCAGACAATGGTACTGAATTTAAAAATATTGACCTAAACACCTTTTGTGAAGAAAAAGGAACTGAGAGACAATACAATGCTCCTAGGACTCCACAACAAAATGGTGTTGCTGAGAGAAGGAATAGGACACTGATTGAGGCTGCTAGATCTCTGTTAGCTGATTCTAAACTGCCAATAACTTTCTGGGCAGAAGCAGTTAATACTGCTTGCTATGTCCAAAACAGAGTACTAGTAGTCAAGCCTAAAAACAAGACACCTTATGAGCTTTTAAATAAAAGAAAACCCTTTATTGGATTTTTCAAACCTTTTGGGTGTCCTTGTACAATTCTCAATACCAAATCTCACTTAGGAAAGTTTGATAGCAAGGCAGATGATGGATTTCTTGTTGGTTACTCATCTCAGAGTAAGGCTTACAGAGTTTTTAATACTTCTTCTAGAATATTTGAGGAAAGTGACAATGTCAAATGCAATGAGAACACAGCAAATCCTATTGGGTCTGGTCCTCAGTGGCTGTTTGACATTGATTCACTAACTAACTCTTTTGTTTTCAGTAGTGACTATTATGCAGGTTCAGGAAGTGGAGGATCAGGGGCTACACAAGTTCAAGACATTATACCTCAGTCTGTGATCTTTCCTATGCCTATAAAAGAACCTGTTAAATTTTGTGAAAAAGAAACTATATGTGAGGCAATTCTGAATGAAGAAGAAAGAAGAGAAGAGGAATCTTTAGTGCATAAAGAGCTAGAAGTAACTGAGGTGATCCCCTCAGCTGACTTAAATGATTCCAATCTAGAGGTTGGAATTAATGAAGAACCTAGTTTTCAGACTAGAACACAAAAGAATCATCCTCCAGAGCTGGTAATAGGAGACATCTCTTCTCCTATGATTACAAGGAATCAAAGCAGACTTCAAGAGTTGCAGGATGAACAACACACAGTACTCTCCTGCTTTCTATCCTAGATTGAGCCTAAGAAGGCCTATGATGCAATGAAATATTCAAGTTGGATAGAAGCCATGCAAGAAGAGTTACTTCAATTCAAACTACAGGATGTTTGGGACTTGGTGGACTTTCCAAAAGGTCATAGAGCTATTGGCACCAAGTGGATCTTCAGGAACAAAAAGGATGAGAGAGGAATTGTGATCAGGAACAAAGCAAGGCTTGTGGCACAAGGGTACACTAAAGAAGAGGGCATAGATTATGATGAAGTGTTTGCTCCAGTGGCAAGGGTAGAGGCAATTAGGCTGTTCCTAGCCTATGCCTCATACATGAAGTTCAAGGTCTATCAAATGGATGTAAAGAGTGCCTTTCTATATGGTACAATTGATGAAGAAGTATATGTCTGTCAGCCACCTGGTTTTGAAAATCCTACATATCTTGACAGAGTATACAAGCTGAAGAAAGCACTCTATGGTCTACATCAAGCCCCAAGAGCATGGTATGACACTCTGTCTACCTATCTCTTGGAAAATGGGTTTGAAAGGGGCATAATTGACAAGACCCTTTTCATTAAAAGAAGTAAGAAGGACATCCTACTAGTTCAGATCTATGTGGATGATATCATTTTTGGATCCACAAAAGATCAGATGTGTAGAGACTTTGAAGAGTTGATGCACAAGAGCTTTAAAATGAGTTCAATGGGTGAACTTAACTTCTTCCTTGGACTTCAGGTGAAACAGCAGACAGATGGAATCTTCATTAGTCAATCAAAATATGTGCAAGACATCCTGGATAAATATGGTAGAAAAGACTCAAAGCCAGCAAGCACACCAATGGAAACTCACAAACAGATCACTGTTGATCTTGAGGGGAGGATGTTGATGTCCATCTATATAGATCAATGATTGGATCTCTAATGTATCTCACAGCCTCAAGACCAGATATCATGTTTCCAGTATGTGTATGTGCCAGATTACAAGTCAAGCCAAAACAATCACATCTTCAAGCTGTGAAGAGGATTTTCAGATACTTAAGAGGGCAACCTAGATTATATCTTTGGTATCCATATGAATCTTCATTCGACTTGATTGCATATTCAGATAGTGACTTGGGTGGTGCTAACATGGACAGAAAGTCTACTTCAGGGGGATGTCAACTTTTGGGTGCAAGACTAGTATCTTGGCAGTGCAAGAAACAAACCACAGTGTCCTTATCAACAACAGAAGCTGAGTATATTGCTACTGCAAGTTGCTGCTCTCAGGTTCTATGGATTCAGAATCAGATGCTGGACTATGGGGTAACCTTTCTTCACACTCCAATCTTTATTGATAATAGCAGTGCTATAAGCATTGTTAACAATCCAGTCAAGCACTCCAAACACAAAGCACATTGAGATCAAGTATCACTTTATCAGAGATTCCAATGAAAAGAAGCTCATTCAAGTTGCTAAAGTTCATACTGACAACCAGTTTGCAGATCTATTCACTAAAGCTTTTGATGTGGGTAGATTCACTTTCTTGGTCTCAAGTGTGGGCATGATCAACTCTGAATGAGCTCATGTTTTTAAAAAGTGTTCCTATACCTGCTATTTTGGTTATGTGTGTACTGCTAATCATCTTTCACAGGAAGTTATTGCCTTGATCAGACCTCCATAAGCTTCAAAAAGAGTTAGTATAGTTAATGCTGCCAGTGCAGTTTTAATACTGCCAATGCACAGTTAATACTGCTAGTGGTTAATACTGCTCTCAGTTAATACTACTAGTTAGTTAATACTGCTAGTGGTTAATACTGCCCTCAGTTAATACCGCTAGTTAGTCAATACTGCTAGTGGTTAATACTGCTCTCAATTAATACTGCTAGTGGTTAATACTTCTCTCAGTTAATACTGCTAGTTAGTTAATACTGCTCTAGATGTTAATACTGCTTATGTCCCGAATCGTAAAAATACCCTGTTTGCCTGCCCAAAAGCTCATAACGACTCTTTGCATACTGTTCACCTTCTCTCTAACCCTTTTCTCTTAAGTAGCAAGTATTTCAGGCAAGAACATTCAAGTTCAATGGCATCCATGGCATTCATCGACGAGCACAATGAAATCGCGATGCTACAAAAGCCAAAGCAAGCTGCAAGATTTAATCAGATTGTTGATTTTCTGAAGTCTAGCCACATTGCCCATGCTCTAACTGTGTCGCCAACAATTTACATAGAGCATCAAAGGCAATTCTGGGCGAATGCTACCATAGTCACAGAGAATGGTGTGCAGATTCTGAAAACAAGGGTGTGTGACAAACCCTTGTCTGTCTCTGAAGAGGTGATACGCATCTGTCTACGTCTAGATGATGCTGCAGGTATTACTTCTACTCCAAATGAGGACTTGTTCTCAAACCTTTCAAGAATGGGGTATGGAGGCCAGTTGGGTGGTTTTAAATTCTCAAAAGCAAAGTTTTATACCCAATGGCGTTTTCTTGTTCATACCTTAATGCACTGTATTTCCAAAAAGACTACTGGATGGAGTGAGTTTAACAACACCATTGCTTATGCTTTGGTCTGCTTGGCCACTGCCAGAAAGTACAATTTTTCAAAGATGATTTTCAGTGATCTTGTATCAAACATGGGAAGCAGAAAGAGTTTTTATATGTACCCAAGATTTGTACAAGAAGTTATAACCCACGAATTGACGGATATGCCTCACTTTGATGAGGTATATGTACCCAAAATCCCCAAAGGTAAGGTCTTTTCAAACATGAAGAGATCCCCTTTGGACTCTAAAGGAGTTGACACCCCATTGTTCTCTACAATGATGGTGGTGTCCCACACTGAAGAAGGTATGGCAGCAGGGTCAAGGCCCTCATTAGACCATCCCACTGCTAGCCAATCCCAATCTTCCCACTCTATATCAATCCTCTAGTCTCTACTTCAAAAGCCAACCTCTCCAATTACCCAAACTTATATCAGGAAAAAGGTAAAGAAGGCTCCTTCCCTTTTTGTACCTTCACCCACAGAGCCTTTAAGCCCTCTAAAGGAGAATTCTCCTTTAGAGAATATCTACAGGGAAACCACAGGGGTGTCTCCCAACCCCAAGGAGGTGCTCAATGAGGAGATGTAGGAGCATATGGGTGAGCAGGCTACCACTACTCCTGCTAACACAGAGGAGGACAGTGGTAACATAAATAAGACCTCCCCCATGGCAACTTCGAATGAGCAATCATTCAAAGGTCCCAGGTGCCAAGAAACCAAGGGGGTGGATAGTCCTTCTGCTAGGCAGAAGACTTCCATTACTAAAAGATCCAATGATCCTTCAAAAGGGGGTAACACTCCTGGAGAAGGTGAGGACAAATATGACTATAATGAATTGATGGAAGCAATGAGCAACATCAACCTTGATGTTATTCAACAAAGAAAAGAGATAGATGAAATGAGGCTGGTAATCTTGTCCCAGCAAGTGCAAATTACCAAACTCAAGAAATTGGTGATGAAGCTAGTCCAGAAAAAGAAGAAGAGACAATTTGTGCTAAGGAGAAGGAAATCAGGGGATGATGCTCCTAAAAAGGGGGAGTCAGAAGCTGAGTTCAAAGAAACTACAGATAAGGGGGAGCTTGATGGGGTGAAACATGATGTTCAGGGGGAGAGATTTGATGTTGAGGGGGAGCAAGAAGCAGGAACATAAAAAGAATCACAAGCAGCAGCAGTAACAAAAGAGCAAGCAGCATAAACCATTAATGCTGCTGGTACAAGCAAAGCAACAGAAATGATTAATACTGCTGATATAAGTGAAGCAGCAGAAACAGTGAAAGAAGTACTAACAGATCTTGAGATTGTAGAAACCTTAATCAAAGCCAAGCATGATACTCCCAAGGTCATCTCAAAAACCAAAGGAGTTGTCATCAAAGAACAAGGTGAAGTGATCAAGAAATATAGCATTAAGAAAGTGATGAGTAAAGAGAAAGGCAAAGCAAAGCTAGTGGAATCTGATCAACCAATGAAAAAGCAAAAGTTGATTGAGTCAGATGAAGCTCTAGCTAGAAAGATACAAGCTGAACTTGAAGAAGCAGAAAATGTGCAAGTGGAAAAAGATAGAGAGATAGCAAAAGCAATGGCTGCAGAACTCAATAAAGCTTATCAACAAAGTCTTGCAACAGAACTAGCCAAGAAGAAAGCCACATCTCTAAGGAAGACTGGAAAGATCAAAATAGCTGCAAAGAAAAGACAAATACAACCTTCAAAAACATACCTTGGTGCTCAAGAGAGAAAGAAGATGATTACTTTCCTTAAGGGTGTTGTAGGTGTCAAAAAGGAAATGTTTTCAAAGATGTCTTTTGAGCAAATCAAAGGGCTGTATGATGCAGAAATTATCAAACTTCAAGGGAATGAAACGGCAAGGGTTGAAATGGAGAAAAGGATGAAAGAGAGCAATGACTTTTTGATACAAAAACCTTTTCCAGATGAGCATGAAACTCCAAAGAAGGAGGCCACTATTGGTGAAAGTCTAAGGACTTTAAAAAGAACAAAGATGATGGCAAGGAGAAAGATAATCAAGAAGCCTAGAATATCTGAAGGAGAGGCTGAGAAGGTTGCTGAAGAAGAAGGGGCACCTGAGTCATCTGAACAGAAAGAACCATCAAGTACAGATGATGTAAATATGTATATGGTAGTGATGGACAAAGTGCCTGAACCAATTTCAGCAGAACCTGTAGGAGTTAATCCTCCTGAGGTTAGTCTCTGGGATACATTGACAGTGGATGGAAAGGAATACATCAGGCTCAAGAGGAAGGATGAAAAGTATGAGCTATTCAACACTTGCGCAAAGATTGTCAGAACATGCTCCAGGTCAGATATAGAAGAAATGTTTGAAATAGGAATGAAGTTGTAGGCAGATAAACTGAAAGCTCCAGGAATTTCAATTACAAAACTTGTGATGGAGTATCTGTGTATGATGTTCAAACCTGATGAAGTGAAGGAGGTCATAAGAAATGTGTTTCAAACAGTCAACAATTGGACTCTATATGAAACTAGTGGAGTATATGTAGTGACTTTAGACATAAATCACATAGAATACTTCCTAGTGGATAGAGTATACAACCATAGCAGACTGAAGCTTCATGCAATGTTGATGAAGAAGCTTGGATGTGTTGAAAACTCAGAAATGGCAAAGTATCTGATTCAGAGAATGATCAATCAAAGTTTGGGGCTAAATGTTGATACAGGGATCTGAAGAATGGTATTTTGGGAGCATCTGAAGAACTTGACTTCTCTTCCTAAAAGTCAAGTTAGGGGGAGATTGTTGGGAACTGAAGAATTGATAAGTAAGGTTAATGCTGCTGAACAATACTAATACTGCTTGAAGAGATTAATACTGCTGAGCATAGTTAGTACTGCTGAACTTAATACTGCTTAGAGTATTAATGTTGTTGAAGGTTAATGTTGCTTATAAGATGAAGATCCGTATGGCAAGGATGACAGCTGGATTGAAGATATTCATGGAAGCTTGGAGATAATGATGGAAGATTATACTGAAGATCTTTTATTATTTTGTAATTATCTTTAACTTTAGTATATGTATAGAATAGTTTGTTTCTTTAGAGAGGACAATTATTCATTCTGAGTTTTAGTTATGATAGAGAGAATCAACCTCAAGGTTATATCCCTAATTCTAGAGAAGTAGAATTCGTATTGGTGAGTTTGTTCATCAATATTGAGGTTGTGTGTAAAAGCTTGTGACTTTTAATCATTCAATAAAGAGTTTACACATTGTGATTGTGATTTTGATTCATTGTTTAATTGTTTTTCTGAATATTAAAGTGCCATTCCGCAACTTCTTTAATATTGTTTTCTGAGAGGTTTATTCTTGTTAAGAATTTAAGATCCTGACTGGTTACTCTTCAACATCTGCAACATATCGTGTTTATCTGAAGAAGTCAAAGACAGTCGTCGAGAGCGTTAATGTAACATTCGATGAAGAAATGGCTTATGAACAACTCAGTTCAAAACCCGTGGCATATAAACTCAAACTTCCTCAAGAATTGAGTGCCATTCATGATACATTTCATGTATCAAATTTTAAAGAGGTGTCTGTCTAATGAATCATTGATTGTTTCACCTGAAGAAATCAAAGTGGATGAACGATTGTATTTCAAAGAAGAACCCATTGAAATCCTCGATCGAGACGTTAAGCGATTAAGGCGCAGCAAAATTCCAATCCTTAAGGTTCGTTGGAAATCAAGATTCGGTCCGGAATATTCTTGGAAAAAAGAGGAAAAATTTCGGAAGTCGCGTAAAAATACCCGGTTCGGACTGATAACTGACCATTACATCTCAGAAATGCCAAAAATTATGTTGAAGTCTAAAATATATAAAATAATATGACTATATTATTTTCAAAATAAAATTTTAGTTATTAATTTATAATATTCAATTTTTAGCATAAACTGATAATTAAAGGTTGCGATACTCAAATTTATCTGATTATTTATCTAAGTTTAAATCTTAATTGTATTTTTAATTTAATTTTAAAGTGTTGTTGGGTCATAAGGCCACATGGCTGAAATCTAAGCTCTCTCTCTCTTTTTATTTTAGTTAAAAACCAAAAATTAGAGGGTTAATATCTCATTTTCAAATTTGCAAGAAAACTCCTCATCTTCCTTTTCTCTCTTCTTCAACCGGCCACACACACACACACACTACCACCATCGATTTTCATGAAAATTTCCAAGGAAGAATCAAGTTCTACACTCCTCCTACTTCAAGAAATCAAGTTCTCATCTCCAATTAAGAAGGTAATCACTTTATATCTTCATTTTTCAAGTTTTTTTTTTATTCAATGTGTGAGGGTTTCATATAATCTCATGTAGAAGTTATAAAATCTTTCTTCTAGAAGAGAAATGGGATGCATTTGGTAAATATTATATTTTCCAAGTAAACCATTGAATAATCTTCCAATAAAATTTGATGTTTAAGTGTGATTTTTGGGGATTTTTATGAAAATGTCAATTTTATGATATGTGGTATTTTGGTCCACGAAATTGTGATGATTTTAAATAGAAATTTATGTATTTGCATCAATCTTGAGTATAGATGAACTCTTAGGATGAGATTATTCAATCTCATATGATTAAGAGCATCAAAAATGGTATATTGTCACTTGTTTAGTGATTTTGTTGTAATGCATGGGATTGGATGAGCAATGGTGATTGCTATGAGTCCATGATGCATAAATTGATTGTTTAAATCATGGGATATTGTTTAAAGATGTGAAGTCATGTGTTATTTCTAAAAACCATGTCTAAATGATCATTTTATTACATATTGCAAGTTTAACATATTCACAGCTTGCTGTCAAAATTATGCATTCACTTTTGAGTATTATAAGTTAGTTTATAAGTTGCAAAAATTTAGGCTTTTTGTTACTAAAACTCAGTTTATGGTGTTAGTGAGCCATAGCATTAAGAATCACTCAAAAATTTGGAGATTTGGTCACTCAAATGCATTTTAGAAGTAAGTGGTGTAATCTGTCCAGAATTGGCAGATTCATACACCTACTTTCTAAGGACCATAACTCCCTTAATTCTTGTCCAAATTGAGTGAATTATTTTCTATTTAGTAGGTTTTTGAGTTAGCTTTCCAACAATGTATGGCTCATTTCATAATTCTGAGTTTTAGTAGCTCAAAAACGGTCTGCAAGTAAAGTGTGTCATTGGATTGAAAATCGGTGACCTTCTGTTTTGTGGAATTTATTTGGAGTATCAAAACTCCTCTAAAAATTATTAAGTTTTGCAGATTTGTTCATAACTTAGTAGTGTAGTTTCTGTAAAATTTTGGTGATCATTGGTTGTTGGGAAGTATCATTTTGAAACCTATTTTATGATCACAGTTTCTGGACAGCAAGTGCTGAATCCAGAAAGAAGGTTTTCAAAACCTTAAATACTTATGTTTTGATGATTAATTTGGTAAAGTAATCCTAAATTTCTATTTTAGACAATAAAGTAAACATAATGGCATATATATATTGAGATGTAAGGATGGTCAAGTTAGGATTAAGGATGGGTATTGACATATGGTATCCTTTGGTTCAAATTACTCTATAGGGATTAAGGATCCGGACTAGAGAATTGTGTTGTTTTATTCTTGCATCGTCATCAAGGTGAGTATTCACAGCCCCTCTTTTATCGTTTTAACTGATTTTGGGGTGAAAAGCATGTTTTAGTTGCGTATTTAAAGATTCATGAGAATTGTTTGAAAGTATTGCGAATTGACAATTTATAAGGCTTTGTTAAAAGCATTTGGAATTATAAGCTATATGATAAGTATGCAATTGATGTGTTGAGTATTAAATGTTAAGACCCCGTGACACTACTATTAACTCGAAGAAAATCGGGCCTATAGTATTAGTGGATAGCGCTATTTGGTGTGACAAACCCACCTTAATGCTGACGAGCAGGGGTGCACTATACTAGAGAAGATGGCTAAACATGTGGCTTGAACCACCGCTGAGTTAGTTCATCGAGGGCGTTGAAATTGGTCAGGGACGGCTTAGTAGTGGCTCAACGTAATATTATCTTTGCATACACTTATCATAAAGAAATTAAATTGTGGTACTCATGAATCAAAGAATTGAAGATTGGTTTATACGTATGTTTTACAAATGACAACTTGCATATAAAAATGATTTGTGCATATTTAAAACCTGTGAACTCACCAACTCTTTGTAGTTGATATCCGTTTTTATACATGCTTTTCAGGAAACAAGCAGGTAATTCAATGATGTTTAAGCAGCGCACTTCATATTTGAAAGCAAGATTGTTTTGTTATATACGTATCGTTATGTACTAAATCTTGAGAATTGTAAACAGTAACAAACACTGTGTTTTGATTGTAATGTCTTTTAAATTATAAATGTATGACGATACGATTATAACCTTGTGCTATGACATTGGAGCTGTTATGCCTCGTGTTTCCGCTTTAGCGGGGTGTGACAGATTTGGTATCAGAGCCTGTTAGCTCCAAATCATCTGCTTATTAAAGTGTTGAAAATACTCGTCCTATTTCAGAGGACTTTCAAGAAGATACACTTCAGAGGACGAAGACGTCAGAGGAAGAACAACGTCAAAGGATGAAGACTTCAGAGGATGAAGACTTCAGAGGACACACCTGCCTCTGAAGTACTTATCAGCAACTGAAGACATCAGAGATGGCTTCATCAGAGCCTCTGCAGAAGACATTCTCTGAAGACATCAGAGATGGCTTCATCAGAGCTCTGAAGACATTCTCTCTGAAGATGTTCACAAGTTCTGAGAATGAACAGAAGAACAGATAACACGTCACTTAGTGATAAGATTTACTTTCTAGAGTAGGTCACTGTTCAGCATGCTCTTTCTCGTCATACAAGTACACTGCTTACTTTATGGTCCTATAAATAGGACCATCACCTTATTGTTCAAAGTGTGCTTAAGAAGTTATATATCTGATAATATAAATTGAATACTTTATTCTAAGAATATCTTGTTTATCTATATCCGCTTTATGAACTGTGATATTTGAATCTCCTTTGATATTAAACTGTATTACTTCCGTTGTCATTACTCTTATTGTTTATATCATTATTACGAGATTAAATCTGGGATCCAACAATTGGTATCAGAGCTTCCTTTGTTTCTAAAACAAAGAAAGATCATATCTGCATACTCGGATAGATTTACATCTCATTGCTTCTAAAACTTTCAATATCTGTGCATGTTCATATAAACCCAGTTTATTCAAGAACATCATATGCTCTAGATTTCACAGTAAATCACAGTTCATTGCAAAAAGCATCAGTTCTTAAAATTTCTTTATGGCAAACTCAAGCATAAGTGCCTTGTATACAGTTGGGTCATTAACAAAACCTCCTACACTTTTAAGGGATGAATATCCCCAATGGAAAATAAGGATGGTAAATTTTCTAGAAGGTATGGACAGGTATCTTTTTAGATCCGTGAACATTGGACCTCACATTCCAATGGTGTTGGTACCAAGAGTTCCTGCAACAGCAGATACTGCCGAAATACCTGCATATTATGAAAAGAAAACCACAAACTTCACTGATGAAGAAAATAATATGATGGATAATGACTCAAAAGCTGTTAGATTACTCATAATGGCCATTCCCAATGATATCTTTCAAGAACTTGATTCTTGTAAAACTGCAAAAGAGATATGGGATCAGTTGTTAAATCAACTTGAAGGTGGCCTACAAACTCAGAAAAATAGAAGAAATCTATGCATCAATGAATATCATGATTTTCATGCTTTACCAGAAAAAAAGTTACACCAAACTTACTCAAGATTCAACATTCTAATAAACAAATGTAGAAAGTTTGGAGTGATAAGAACAAAAGAGGAAAACAACGTTCTTTTTTTGAAAAGCTTGAATGAAGAATGGTCACAACTGTCCATGTCTATACAAGCTAATCAAGATCTTGAGTCATGGTCATTAACTGACATTTATGGTACTCTTGTTGCACATGAAAAAGAAGTTATGAAGCAAAAATCAAAAACCTCTTTGGGTGGACCCCTTGCACTTGTTTCAAAACTAACATCGAAAGAAAACAACTATGAAGAGTCACAAAAATGTCTGGAAACAAAAAGAAGATCCAAAAAGGTATACACAACCACAAAGATACTTCAAACCTCAAGAACAGAAGCCAGAGACAAGCACTACCACTCTTCCACCAAATCAAAATGATGGAAGATGCTTCAGATGTGGAAAATCAGGCCACTTCTCTGCAAACTGCAGAGGAAAACTTGTCAAAGATCAAGATTACTACAAGAACAAATACAAATACAATGTAAAAGAAAGAGTTCTTGTAGCAGAAATGGAAGACTGGCTATCTGACTCAACAAGTGATGGTGAGGAAGAGCCTACCAATCTCTGTGGTATGGCTTTTTGTCAGATGGAAATCAAACTGATGAAGCATCCGAAAATAACTCTGAAAAGGTAAACTCTCTTTACACCTCTGACAGTGATCCTGAAATAGATGCTTTTAAACTAATTAATGAACTTCAGGATCTAAAGCAAAAGTTTGTTGAAGAAAAAGAGAAGAGAGAGCAAGTAACAAAAGAGCTCATTTTTTACAAAAGAGAAAAGAATCTTCTGGAATCAGAAAAGAAAGATTTTTTTCTTGAAAAAACCAAACTTGAAGAAACCAACAAGCAAAAAGAAAAATCATTTTCGGAAGAAATAAAAGAGATTGAAAAAGTTTTAAAAGGAAAAGAAGAAGAAGTAAAGAAATCTGAGTATGAAAGGCTCAATTCTATTGCCTTAACCAAAATTTTTCAAAAGGAAAGAGAAATCCTACATCAATCTCTAGATAGAAAAAATCTACGAATCAAAAGCTATGTCAATGCACAAAGTGTTTTCGACAAAATAAAAACTCAGATGGACTCTCAAGGGCGAGGATTCAATGAGTTGAATTCATTTAATGGATTGGAGAAAACTTCACTTTCTTCCACTTTCTGTATAGGAAAGGTCCAAAGCTCTGAAGATCCATCTCTGAATAATTTCAAAAGAATGAAAACATCAGAGGGATCAAAAGCAAGAGCTTTAAATTTCAAAAATACAAAGTACTCTGAAGTAAAACACATTAAAGAATCTGTGTTACAGATAAAAGAAGAAACTTCAGAGGTACACTTTACAAAACCTCAGAGCTATGATTCCAAAGAAATTTTCAGGTTTGATGCTTTCATCTCAAGAGAATCAGAGACATTTGAATCAAGTACCTCTGATACAAGTACTTCTGAAAATGAATCTCAGAACTCACTTAATCCGAATGCTCCTCTGTATTCACCAAAGTCAGATGAAAACATCAGAACTACGTTTAAAGATGATGTTCAAAAGATTTGGGAAGAAAATGTCATGGAGGACTTAAAAAGAAAAGAAAGCATGAAACGGATCATCAAAGTCTCTAGATCAAAAGAAATTAAAAAACCAATAGAGGTAGATATCTCTATTAAATCTAAGAGAGACTTTCTTGACTCTGATTCAGAATCTGATTTAGAGATTGATGAACAGATTTTTTGTAAACCAGGGAATGTAATTCACAAAAGGATAGAAACTGTTGGCTCTGGTATTTTGAATGTTCCAATTTCAGTATTGAAAACCAAAACCAGAATACCAATAAATCCTGATTTTGCAAATATGTATTTACAAGCAAAAACATCTCTGGAACTTGAAAAAGAGTTGCAAGAAAAGGCAAAGAATAAAACAAACACTTCTGGTTCTTACACCTATAAAACAATAAAATTCTCTCCTGAACAAAAAGGCAAATGGACAAAAGTTAACCATATTGATCCTGTCTGTGCAGTAAGCAGCAAAGAAAAGAAGATGTTTTTGAATAAGAAAAAGCAACTTGAAAAGAAGACTGTCTATCAAACAAAAAGAAAAGAAGTAGTTAGGGATAAAAGTAATATTCCTAGTACAAGTTACAAAAGAAGTCAAAATGTAACAAATGCTTTTAATAAAAAGAAAAACTTTGCTCCTACTTCTTCTTGTTCCATTAATTGTAACTGCATCTATCTCTTGATGAAACTGAAAAATCATTTTAAAGGATCACACTGCCTTTTGAATAAATCTTTGAAAAATATCTCAGAGACAAAAACTCAAAAGAAGACAAGAAAAGGCAAGACATCAAAAGATGAGATGCCAAAAAAATCATACAATTCCACCAAAGTCTAACACAAAAGGACCCATAATGAGGTGGGTACCTAAGAAACAATAATCTGTCTTGCAGAAACAGTCAATGCCAATCTGGTACCTAGATTCTGGATGTTCAAGGCATATGACTGGAAATAAAGAACTACTATCCTCATTCAAAGCAAAATCCGAAGGAGCAGTTACTTTTGGAGACAACAAGCAAGGACAAATTAAAGGATATGGTGAATTATCAAGAGGAAATGTTTTGTATCAAAAATTGCTTATGTGGATGGATTAAAACACAATCTGATAAGCATAAGTCAACTTTGTGATCATGGTTTCAATGTGAAATTTCAAAGAAAATATTGTTCACTTCTTCACTCAGATTCAGGTCAAGAAATGCTAAGAGCAGACAGAAAAGATTACAGGTTCTATTCAGCAGCAAAGTTCAGAAACTAAGAAGTGATAATGGAACAGAATTCAGAAATGCCAAAATCAATTCTTATCTATCAGAAGAAGGCATTACCCCTAACTTCTCTGCAGTAAGAACTCCTCAACAAAATGGAGTAGTTGAAAGGAAAAACAGAACACTTGTTGAAGCTGCCAGAACAATGCTTGCTGAATCTGATCTTTCAACAAATTTTTGGGCAGAAGCAGTAGCAACAGCCTGCTTCACTCAGAATAGAGCTACAATTGTGAAGAGATTTCAGAAAACATCCTATGAACTCATTCACAATAGAAAACCCAATATTAAATATTTTCATGTTTTTGGATGCAGGTGTTATATTCTGAAAGATAGAGAATATCTTGGAAAGTTTGACAAGAAAGCTGATGAGGGCAAATTCATTCGATATTCATTAGCCTCAAAAGCTTTCAGAGTGTTCAATCTTAGAACAAGGACTATCCAAGAAAGCATCAATATCACTTTTGACGACAATAAAAGCTCTGAACAAAAAGAAAGTTCATCACAAATATCTGAATCATCAAGGGAATCTGAATTAAACAAAATATTTGAAGATTTCTTTGATGATGAAGATATCTCTGAAGTTATCTTCAGAGACAGACAGAGAGAGGATTCAGAAGAACCTCAAGAAATAGGTACAACCCTTTCAGGGCCCTCTGAACTAACACCTTCTGTGTCACCAAATGCAGTTCAGCAAAGTGAATCAGAAGATGATCACGAAGTATATGAAGCAACTCCAGAACCAAATGATGAACAAGAATATGCCTCTCTGGAACAAAACTCAGAGCCTCTGAACAGTACAACAGAGGAATCACCAACAGAGCCTCTGAACAGTACAACAGAGGCATCACCAACAGAGCCTCTGAACCGTACAACAGATGCATCACCAACAGAGCCTCTGAACAATACAACAGAGGTGTCACCAAACGTCAGAGCCTCTAAAACTCAAACTGCACAAATTATTGCTCCAATCACCAGATGGACAAAAGATCATCCAATTGATCAAATAATTGGATCCTCATCCGAAGGAGTTAAAACAAGATCTGCCACCATCAATGAATGCTTCTATGTAAACTTTTTGAGCATTATTGAACCAAAGAAGGTAAAAGAAGCTCTTGAAGATCCTCATTGGATTTTTGCAATGCAGGATGAACTTCAAGAGTTTGTAAGAAACAAAGTCTGGACCCTAGTTCCCCTTCCCAAAGGAAAATTTTCAATTGGAACGAAATAGGTTTTCAGAAACAAAAAGGATGAGGATGGAATAATAATCAGAAACAAAGCTAGGTTGGTTGCAAAAGGATATTGCCAGGAAGAAGGCATTGATTATGATGAAACCTTTGCACCTGTAGCTAGGATAGAACCAATCAGAATCTTCTTAGCCTATGCTGCACACAAAGGATTCAAAGTTTATCAAATGGATGTTAAATCTGCATTTCTTCATGGTAAATTAAATGAAGAAGTCTATGTCCAACAACCACCTGGATTTGAATGTACAGAGTATCCTAATCATGTGTATTATTTGGATAAAGCTCTGTATGGACTCAAACAAGCCCCAAGAGCTTGGTATGAAACACTGTCCACTTTTCTGATTAACAATGGATTTAAAAAGGGCACAATTGATACTACCTTATTCATCAAAAGGTACAAAAATGAGATGCTTTTAGTACAAATTTATGTTGATGACATTATATTTGGCTCTACCAATCAAAAGTATTGTGACAAGTTCTCAGAGTTGATGAAGAGTGAATTTGAGATGAGCCTCATGGGAGAATTAACTTTCTTTCTAGGCTTACAAGTAAAAAAAACTTCAGAAGGTACATTCATAAGTCAATCTAAGTATGTCTCTGAAATTTTGCAAAAATACAAACTTAATGATTCAACTTCGATGAGAACACCTCTATCCACCGGAGTCAAACTTGACTCTGATCCATCAGGAGAGTCTGTGGATATAAAAACCTACAGAGGCATGATAGGTTCACTATTATACTTAACTGCAAGTAGGCCTGACATAATGTTTGCAACATGCCTTTGTGCTAGATATCAAGCAAATCCAAAGGAATCTCATTTAACTGCTGTGAAAAGAATTTTCAGATACCTCAGAGGGACACAAACATTAGGCCTCTGGTATCCAAAACTTTCAAGTTTTGATCTAACAGCTTACACTGATGCAGATCATGCTGGATGTAAGCTTGACAGAAAAAGTTCCTCTGGGTGTTGTCAGATATTGGGCAATAAGCTGGTAAGTTGGTCATCCAAGAAACAAAACTGTGTTTCCACTTCAACTGCAGAGGCAGAATATGTTGCTGCTGCTAGTTGTTGCTCACAAGTATTATGGATGAAAACTCAGCTCAGAGATTATGGCCAACAATTTGACAGAATTCCAATTCTCTGTGATTCAAAAAGTGCCATAGCCATCTCTGCCAATCCAGTACAGCACTCCAAAACCAAGCACATCGATGTAAGGTACCACTTTCTGAAAGATCATGTTGAAAAAGGAACAATAGAGATGTATTTTGTACCACCTGAACTTCAACTTGCTGATATTTTCACAAAAGCTTTAGATGAACGAAGGTTCAATTTTTTAATTAGCAAGTTGGGAATGTTGAATATGTCTACCTAACAAAAGAGTAGAGTCCTGAATCGAGTAGAATATCAATTTACTTAAATGAAAACATCAGAGTCTCTGATCCTTTCATCAGAGCCTCTAGACTTTCAAATATGGTAAAAATCACTCTTAAAATCTCCAAGCATGTGTAAAGGGGGAGACAAAGACCCTTTCATCTTTCAAGGGGGAGAAAAGTTCTTATCTCTGATGTTTATATCAGAACCTCTGATCTTGTCTCTGATGTTTATATCAGAGCCTCTGATCTTGTCTCTGATGTTTATATCAGAGCCCCTGATCTTATCTCTGATGTTTATATCAGAGCCTCTAATCTTATCTCTGATGTTTATATCAGAGCCTCTGATCTTGTCTCTGATGATTTTATCAGAGCCTCTGATCTTGTCTCTGATGTTTATATCAGAGCCTCTGATCTTATCTCTGATGTTTATATCAGAGCCTCTGATCCTGTCTCTGATGTTTATATCAGAGCCTCTGATCTTGTCTCGTTAAACAAATCCCCCAGGAAATTCTTTTAAATAATAAATCTTTTTGGATAACCACTCGTTTCTTTTCAAAAACCCAACTGGCGGTTTTCTGACACAAAGCGGTTCTCCCCTACACGCCTAAACGTGTCACCCATCAATTCGGGGATGATGGAACGTCCTTTCTGCAATTAAGACTTTCATTCGCCGCTTCAATAACCTCTCCCTCTACCTTCCTTTTGTAGCTATAAAATACCCTTGTTCACTTCCCATTACTCTTTACGCTCTCAAAATCCAAAAGCCGATTCTCTCTTTCTAAGCTTTCATCTTTCTCAACCTGCAACAATGGCGGCTCATTCCCAAACTTCAGATAACTCAAGCAAACTTGTTCCAAGCTTGAATTTGGTACAGTTCGACGTTCCAGTCAAAGGAAACAACTACTTTCTGGACGTAACTCCATCAAAATATGATGAAGAGTTTCGCCCAATCCTCGACTTTTTCACCAACTGCGAACTCAATGATGTTCTAACCAAACATGCCTCAGATATTCCCCTTCGCTTTGTCCAACAATGGTGGTATTCAAGTGAATACGACGATGAAAAGGAAGGACTGGTTGGGCACATTGACGTAGGTGAACAAAGCTTAAACATAAGAATAACCCCACAAACCCTAACTCGCCGATTCAACCTCCTCACCACAACTGATCTTCAAATAGAAACCTTTGAGAAACCCCCAACTCAAGAAGTTCTTCTTCAGTTCCTCCAACACTTAAGCTACAACAAAGAAATAACACGCCTCAGTCAATTTAGACGTCAGTACCTGCCTCCCAAATGGAACTTTATGTTCAGTGTTCTCAACCGAACAATAACCTGCAAGATTGGAAGTTAGGATTAGACTCATCCAGCGATAATAGCCATAATGTATGCTCTCTTTTTCAACAGAAGCATCAATATGGCCCACATTCTCTTCTGTGAGATGCTGACAGCGGTGGACAAGAAGAACAAGGACTTGGCCAAAGGAAAACAACCAATATCGGAACTGTTTCCCCGATTCATCTCAGTGGTCATTCAACGAACAATGGAGAAATTCTCCATCACTGAGGAGGGCCCAATGACACCTCTGTTTATGATGAACTCATTCAAAGCTACAGATGTTCCTCCTTATCCACATGACCGACGTTTCCCACACACCATGATTGAAATTATTCCTGCTGACTCTCCTACCCATCTCCTACTTAGTCGTGTTGCCCAATCATCAGAACCGATGATGGGATCCACAACACATTTAGGTTCTGAGCCTGAGCCTGAATCAGAGAGTGATATCTCTGATACTGCTCAAAACATTAACAGAGCGCAACCAGAGGGTGGCTCTGAGAGAGTGAGGAAGAGAAAACATGAGAACCCTCCTTCTGACAAAGAGAATAACTCTGTCAGAGCAGAGGAAGGTGAGCACGAGAGATTTCCAGAGGGTGAGTTTCTAAATCTAGAATCTGAGGGCGATGAGGTAGAAAAAGATGTCCTTGATGACACAAATGAGAGAATCCAAAGCCCAAATCCCAGTGCAAACAAATTTACTGTCCAAGATGGTCCAGCATCAATGGACATTGAAACAGAGGTGCACACCTCGAACCCTTCCCATCCTAAACGCTCAGAGGCATCTGTTACTGCCTCTGACGCATGCACCAGAGGGGAAAACTCTGATACGACTAAGTCCTCCCAAAAGGACTTAGACCAAGATAAAAATACTCAATCACCCCAGAGTAAGTGACCTCCACCCACACATGATGCCTTTGTGGCTCAAACTAAGTTGGACCGTCCCTTAGAACGTAAGGATTGCCTGTCAGAAAAAGAATGGCACGACCTTATTGCACAAGGAATCCTTCGCCTGGACAGCAAGGTTTCCAAACACATTCGGTTCTCATCATCAGATTCTGACTCTGATGATCAGAGACCAATCGGAACCATTATAGGGAAATCCTTGAAAAAGGGTCCCCAAGGATTAATGGGAAGTCCTTCCGGAGACAACATCAAACCACCTCCGACAGAAGGCCCCTCTGAACTCGAGGGAAACTTAGAATCATGTGTTGATCCTAAGCTTACCCCCTCTGATTACGTTACCAAAGAGGAGTTCAAAATCTTTGGTGATGAAATCAGAGAATCTTTGAAGGAGATAAAACTTCAAATGGAGAAGACCTCAGAGGCCTCTGCCTCTAACTCTGAAATTGAAAAGCTCACTTCAGAGGTCTCTGAGCTGTGCACCACGATTCTCAATCAGACAGAAAAACTGGATGCTCTGGAAAGCTTGGTCATAAAGAATGACTCCGTATTGTCCAGAGAAATTCAGAACTCCAAAACAGAGATCCTCCAGGCAATTCCACCTACCTCTGCCCCCACTCCAACAAATGCAGACTTCTCTCAATTCAAAGAGGAAATCTTGCGTTATTTGACAGAGGTGCAAAGATCCCTACCTCTGCTGATGCTCCTGCTACAACAGAATTCATTACAAAGGCTGACCTGACCAACTTCTCGAAGAAGATCACCAGCAATGTAATGAACATCTCCAGCAAGTTCGTCTCCAAGACCACTAAGCAGAACAAGAAGATTGAAGACCTTCTGAAGAATATCAAATCCTCAGAGGGAGTATTGAAGAGAAAAGAACCAGAGGTCGCATGCTCTGAAGAAGCGAGGAAGAAGGCTAGATATGAAGATTCTGATGACGAAGATGAACAACCTCAGGGGTCATCCGATCTTCATAAGGGGGAGAAGACTCCTACTCCTAAACCTGTTACAACACAAAAGGAGTCCACTCCCTCTGAATCAAATCAAAACAAGGAAAAAGGAACAGAGAAACACTCAACCTCTACCTCTGCTGAAGATATTCAGGCCACTCTAAAGTCGCCAGTTCCGATTATTTTCTTAGGGCCATCCACTGCAGGTGCTCCAATAGTTCCAATCACAGCTGAACAAATCACATCTGAAAATCAAGAAACTATTGGAGCTCTGGACGAAGAAGAAGATGAACAACTCGTAGACTTCTCAACATCAGAAGATGCATTCTCATCACCAGAAAGACCAACTTATGTGATGAGAGATGCCTACGAATCAGAATCTGAAAAGGAAGAAAAATCAGATTCTGAAAAAGAAGTTGAAGTAGTTGATGTCGAAGAATATGTCTTCAAAAATGTTCAACCACATCATACTTCGACAACGTCAGAGCTGAGGGAATCACCAGAGATAGATGGCTACATCTCTGAACCCTCAAAAAAAGATCCTCCACAATCAATGGAACGAGAAACCATGGTTGTCGATGAACAGGCTCCTTCAAAGAAGCCTGTTCAGAAAGCAAGCATCGGTCTTCCAGCAAAAGTGTTCAATAAACCTCCCACTTTCCTCGAATCAAATCCCGAATCTTCCATAGAAGACCACTTCAGATACATTTACTGTGAGTTCAACATGGCAGACACACTGGTCATTCCTCTGAATCCAAGAATCAGAGAGGACATGCCAGACTATGAGCGAAGATTTATCAGAGATAAAACCAAACCAAGAGCACAGGTCCTCTCTGATGATCCAATCATCAAAATCAACAAAATCTCAGAAAAGACCTTTGATTACAACAAGATTATCTATAAGAATTATGTGGTAACTCGATCTGATCAGAAGATTTACGAGTTCAATGACAATGATCTTGTAAATCTAAATCCATATAATTTACCACATTTATATGCCTATTGCTCTGCCAGGTATGATCATGGAAGAAGGGAAATCAGGATGGGCATGGTTGAAGTCCGACGGGCAATGGAGGCCTATGTCAAACACCGAGCAAAATGTGACTTTCAAATTGATCTGAACCTAGGGGAAGAGAAGATGGAAGTAACTGAACCTGCGGAGTCATTCGACAAACTTAAAGAACAGAAGACTGGATCAATCGTTGCAGAACCTCTTGGTTTCGTCTTCAGAATAAATCAAGAAAAAAATATCTTTCTAGCTTCGGAAGTGTCGAAGTACTCTGATGAAACCTTGAGAGGTATAAAGAAATTGATCCATGCAAAGTAAGAAGGGAACAGAGCAGATTTAATGGCAAAGCTTGACTTAGAAATTGACTCGATGATCAACTTCAGAGCTCTGATCATGAAATTCCATGGAATCTGTTCAAATGACAAATTGTAGTCTGTTTCTTTATTTCTTTAGTATTACTTTCTTTGTATTAAACTTCCAAATGTTTAAGAAGTAATACTTAAGAGGATGAATTTCTCCTCTATGCTTTCTAGTTTAAAAATTCAATTCTCTGTTATTTTTGTATCTTTTATTTTCGACACTTAGTGGGAGATTGTTAGCTCCAAATCATCTGCTTATTAAAGTGTTGAAAATACCCGTCCTATTTCAGAGGACTTTCAAGAAGATACACTTCAGAGGACGAAGACGTCAGAGGAAGAACAACGTCAAAGGACGAAGACTTCAGAGGATGAAGACTTCAGAGGACACACCTGCCTCTGAAGTACTTATCAGCAACTGAAGACATCAGAGATGGCTTCATCAGAGCCTCTGCAGAAGACATTCTCTGAAGACATCAGAGATGGCTTCATCAGAGCTCTGAAGACATTCTCTCTGAAGATGTTCACAAGTTCTGAGAATGAACAGAAGAACAGATAACACGTCACTTAGTGATAAGATTTACTTTCTAGAGTAGGTCACTGTTCAGCATGCTCTTTCTCGTCATACAAGTACACTGCTTACTTTATGGTCCTATAAATAGGACCATCACCTTATTGTTCAAAGTGTGCTTAAGAAGTTATATATCTGATAATATAAGTTGAATACTTTATTCTAAGAATATCTTGTTTATCTTTATCCGCTTTATGAACTGTGATATTTGAATCTCCTTTGATATTAAACTGTATTACTTCCGCTGTCATTACTCTTATTGTTTATATCATTATTACGAGATTAAATCTGGGATCCAACAGAGCCATAGGTTATAGGGAATACCGGTTTTGTTTTAAAAACCACAAACTATAACCTATTACAAACAAAGTTTTTCAAATTAAGGTGCGCTGTTAGTATAACTAAGTTGTGTTTCACATTATCATATTCTAACTTAGACAAAGCTTGATCAGCTTTGTTTAATTTAAGTGTGTATAAAGGGGACATGGATTGGCAATACTAGGAATTACTAAAAATAGAAACTTCTTGTTCCAAAAATGAAAAGCATAATTAGTATGTAAGTTCGCATGAGAATTTTGTGATTTCGACATTTATTTTAGCATACTAATAATTATAAAGTTGGATGATCATGATAAAGTTCTAGTTGCAATTACTAGTATTTTGTATGATATGTCGAATGCGAAATTTAATTATTAGTTGAGTATTGTATGATGCGCGGCGCATAGATAGATTGCTGGTTCAGGCAAATAATTAGATACCAATTTAGAATTTGGTAAGTAGAGTTATGCCTCCTAAAAGAAAAGATCCCGATCTAGCGCGTCTTGTGTCCGAACAACATATAGTGACACTTTCAAACACCGTTAGCCAAGTCGCGGCAGGTTTAAATGTTAATCGTGAGAATAATTTAAGAACGACCGGAGATTGGGAGTGCACGTATAAATCATTCAGGACATGTAATCGAAAAGAATTTTATGGAACCGAAGGGGCGGTTGGATTATTATCATGGATCGAAAGTATGGAATCGGTACTCCATATTAGCAAATGTTCTGAGGTGAATAAAGTAGAGTTTGCAGCTTGCTTACTGCAAGGACGAGCGCTAACTTGGTGGAACACTTTAGTCCAAACTCGTGAACGAGAAAGCCAAAGGTAAAAGGAAAATGGAGGAACCCCGGAGGAGACAGTTTGATGGGAGGAAAGGCAAGGAGCAAAGAACAGCGGAAAATTTTGGAATTCAGACACAGTCTGCGGACAAGGAAAAAGTGGTGATTCCAAAATGCGATAAGTGCAATTATTATCATCAAGGGCGTTGTATAAGTTGTCATAAGTGCGGCAAAGTGGGTCATTTTGCAAAGGATTGCAAGAGCAATCAAAAGCGGGTATGTTATGAATGTGGAAGTTTGGATCATATGAGGAATGCTTGTCCCAAATATCTCAAAAAGATTCCTGCAAACCAAGGTCAACCAGTAAATCATGGGAATCCAGGGAGGCCAGCAAGAGGACGAGTGTTCGAAATTGGAGCGGAAGAGGCAAGACGGAATCCGGACGTGATTACAGGTACGTTTCCCTTAAATAATCACTATGCGTCCGTATTATTTGATTCCGGGGCAAATAAGAGTTTTGTATCATTAGAATTCAGATCAAAGATTTGTCTAAAGTCTCAAAAGTTAAAGGAAGATTATGTTAACGGTCAAGAAATTAGGGCTAAAGAAGTAGTTCCTAATTGCACTTTAGTCTTGGCTAAAAGAGAGCTTAGCATAGATCTGATTCCAATAAAACTAGGAAGTTTTGATGTAGTGGTGGGTATGGAGTGGTTATCCAAAAACCGAGCAGAAATCGGTTGTTCCAAGAAGATACTTCGAATACCACTACGGGAAGAAGGAATACTTCTAATTCATGGAGAGAAGTCAAGAACAAGTTTAAAAATGGTATCGTGTATGAAGATGCGGAAGTATTTAAAGAAAAGAGTATGTTGCATTCCTGGCCCATGTTGTAGATAAGAAGATAAATGAAAAACACATCCAGGACATTCCAATAATCCGAGATTTTCAGAAAGTATTTTTCGATGAATTACCCGATTACCCCCACCAAGACAAGTTGAGTTCCGCATCGATTTAATTCCCGGAGCTGCACCGGTAGCAAAATCTCCATATCTTCTAGCACCCTCGGAGATGAAGGAATATTCTGAACAACTTCAAGAACTTCTCGACAAGGGATTCATCAGACCAAGTTCTTCGCCTTGGGGAGCCCTAGTCCTTTTCGTCAAAAAGAAGGATGGAACCTTTCGAATGTGCATCGATTATAGAGAGCTTAATAAGCTAACTCTCAAGAATCGATATCCTCTTCCTCGAATTGATGATTTGTTCGATCAATTACAAGGAGCTGCTTACTTCTCAAAGATCGATCTTCGATCAGGTTATCATCTGATGAGAGTTCGCGAAGAAGATATTCCTAAAACAGCGTTCAGAACTCGGTATGGACATTTACGAGCTTCTAGTTATGCCCTTTGGGTTAACAAACGCACTCGCAGTTTTTATGGATCTAATGAACAGAGTGTGCAGACCATATTTGGATAAATTTGTGATCGTGTTCATTGACGACATTCTCATATACTCCCAAAGCAAAGAGGATCATGAGCAGCATTTGAAATTGATGCTCGAATTACTTAAGGAACAGAAACTGTATGTCAAACTTTCCAAATGCGAATTTTGCATTAGTGAAGTTCATTTTCTTGGTCATGTAGTCAACCAGAAGGGAATTCAAGTCGACCCAGCAAAGGTAGAAGCCATCAAAAGTGGGAAATTCCGAAAACACCCACGGAGATTCGTCAATTTCTTGGCTTAGCAGGTTATTACCGGCGATTTATTCCTAACTTCTCCAACATTGCGCAGCCTTTGACTACTTTAACTCGAAAGGATGAAAAGTTTATTTGGGGAGAAAAACAGGAAGAAGCTTTTCAGACATTCAAACAAAAGCTTTGCAATGCTCCAGTCTTAGCGTTGCCTGAAGGTACTGACAATTTTGTGGCTTATTGCTATGCATCATGCCCAGGATTGGGATGTGTTTTAATGCAAGGGGATAAGGTTATTGCGTATGCGTCTAGGAAATTAAAAGTGCATGAGAGAAATTACACCACACATGATTTGGAATTGGGAGCTATAATTTTTGCACTAAAGATTTGGAGACATTACTTGTACGGGACAAAATGTACCATTTTTACTGACCATAAGAGTCTTCAACACATTCTCGATCAAAAGATGCTTAATATGAGACAGCGAAGATGGGTGGAATTGCTCAGCGACTATGACTGTGAAATAAAAACCTCGGGTCTTCTTCAACAACCCGAAATTCCTCAATAGAAATGGAATTAGATTTCAATGGACTTTATAACTAAGTTACTGAGGACCAAGAGAGGTCGTGACGCCATTTGGGTAATAGTAGATCGACATACAGAATCTGCACATTTTCTACCAGTTCGAGAAGATTTCAAGATGGAAAAGTTAGCGCAACTGTATATTGACGAAATCGTGTCTCGTCACGGAGTACCCATTTCTATCATTTTCGATAGAGATAGTCGCTTTACCTCCATATTTTGGCAGATATTTCCAAAGGTATTGGGCACTAGATTGGATTTAAGTACAGCTTATCATCCTCAAACGGATGGTCAAACGGAAAGAACCATTCTGACTTTGGAGGACATGTTGCGTGAATGCACGATAGACTTTGGCGGAAATTGGGATCAATATTTACCATTGGTTGAATTCTCTTACAACAACAGTTATCACGCCAGCATCCAATGTGCACCATATGAAGCTCTTTACGGGAGAAAGTGCAGATCACCACTGGGATGGATAGAAGCCGGAGAAAGTAAATTTATTGGGCCAGACATTGTTCAGGAAACCACCAATAAAATATCGATTATTCGAGATAGGTTTAAAGCAGCAAGAGATCGCCAAAAGAGTTATGCGGATAATCGAAGAAAGCCATTGGAGTTTCAATGTAGGTGATAAAGTGTTGTTAAAAGTATCACTGTGGAAAGGAATCATACGTTTTGGAAAGCAGGGTAAGTTAAGTCCAAGGTTTATTGGACCAGTTGAAGTAACAGAGAGAATTGGACCAGTGGCATATAAACTCAAACTTCCTCAAGAATTGAGTGCCATTCATGATACATTTCATGTATCAAATTTTAAAGAGGTGTCTGTCTAATGAATCATTGATTGTTTCACCTGAAGAAATCAAAGTGGATGAACGATTGTATTTCAAAGAAGAACCCATTGAAATCCTCGATCGAGACGTTAAGCGATTAAGGCGCAGCAAAATTCCAATCCTTAAGGTTCGTTGGAAATCAAGATTCGGTCCGGAATATTCTTGGAAAAAAGAGGAAAAATTTCGGAAGTCGCGTAAAAATACCCGGTTCGGACTGATAACTGACCATTACATCTCAGAAATGCCAAAAATTATGTTGAAGTCTAAAATATATAAAATAATATGACTATATTATTTTCAAAATAAAATTTTAGTTATTAATTTATAATATTCAATTTTTAGCATAAACTGATAATTAAAGGTTGCGATACTCAAATTTATCTGATTATTTATCTAAGTTTAAATCTTAATTGTATTTTTAATTTAATTTTAAAGTGTTGTTGGGTCATAAGGCCACATGGCTGAAATCTATGCTCTCTCTCTCTCTTTTTATTTTAGTTAAAAACCAAAAATTAGAGGGTTAATATCTCATTTTCAAATTTGCAATAAAACTCCTCATCTTCCTTTTCTCTCTTCTTCAACCGGCCACACACACACACACACTACCACCATCGATTTTCATGAAAATTTCCAAGGAAGAATCAAGTTCTACACTCCTCCTACTTCAAGAAATTAAGTTCTCATCTCCAATTAAGAAGGTAATCACTTTATATCTTCATTTTTCAAGTTTTTTTTTTATTCAATGTGTGAGGGTTTCATATAATCTCATGTAGAAGTTATAAAATCTTTCTTCTAGAAGAGAAATGGGATGCATTTGGTAAATATTATATTTGCCAAGTAAACCATTGAATAATCTTCCAATAAAATTTGATGTTTAAGTGTGATTTTTGGGGATTTTTATGAAAATGTCAATTTTATGATATGTGGTATTTTGGTCCACGAAATTGTGATGATTTTAAATAGAAATTTATGTATTTGCATCAATCTTGAGTATAGATGAACTCTTAGGATGAGATTATTCAATCTCATATGATTAAGAGCATCAAAAATGGTATATTGTCACTTGTTTAGTGATTTTGTTGTAATGCATGGGATTGGATGAGCAATGGTGATTGCTATGAGTCCATGATGCATAAATTGATTGTTTAAATCATGGGATATTGTTTAAAGATGTGAAGTCATGTGTTATTTCTAAAAACCATGTCTAAATGATCATTTTATTACATATTGCAAGTTTAACATATTCACAACTTGCTGTCAAAATTATGCATTCACTTTTGAGTATTATAAGTTAGTTTATAAGTTGTAAAAATTTAGGCTTTTTGTTACTAAAACTCAGTTTATGGTGTTAGTGAGCCATAGCATTAAGAATCACTCAAAAATTTGGAGATTTGGTCACTCAAATGCATTTTAGAAGTAAGTGGTGGAATCTGTCCAGAATTGACAGATTCATACACCTACTTTCTAAGGACCATAACTCCCTTAATTCTTGTCCAAATTGAGTGAATTATGTATGGCTCATTTCATAATTCTTAGTTTTAGTAGCTCAAAAACGGTCTGCAAGTAAAGTGTGTCATTGGATTGAAAATAGGTGACCTTCTGTTTTGTGGAATTTATTTGGAGTATCAAAACTCCTCTAAAAATTATGAAATTTTGCATATTTGTTCATAACTTAGTAGTGTAGTTTCTGTAAAATTTTGGTGATCATTGGTTGTTGGGAAGTATCATTTTGAAACCTATTTTATGATCACAGTTTCTGGACAGCAAGTGTTGAATCCAGAAAAGAAGGTTTTCAAAACCTTAAATACTTATGTTTTGATGATTAATTTGGTAAAGTAATCCTAAATTTATATTTTAGACAATAAAGTAAACATAATGGCATATATATATTGAGATGTAAGGATGGTCAAGTTAGGATTAAGGATGGGTATTGACATATGGTATCCTTTGGTTCAAATTACTCTATAGGGATTAAGGATCCGGACTAGAGAATTGTGTTGTTTTATTCTTGCATCGTCATCAAGGTGAGTATTCACAGCCCCTCTTTTATCGTTTTAACTGATTTTGGGGTGAAAAGCATGTTTTAGTTGCGTATTTAAAGATTCATGAGAATTGTTTGAAAGTATTGCGAATTGGCAATTTATAAGGCTTTGTTAAAAGCATTTGGAATTATAAGCTATATGATAAGTATGCAATTGATGTGTTGAGTATTAAATGTTAAGACCCCGTGACACTACTATTAACTCGAAGAAAATCGGGCCTATAGTATTAGTGGATAGCGCTATTTGGTGTGACAAACCCACCTTAATGCTGACGAGCAGGGGTGCACTATACTAGAGAAGATGGCTAAACATGTGGCTTGAACCACCGCTGAGTTAGTTCATCGAGGGCGTTGAAATTGGTCAGGGACGGCTTAGTAGTGGCTCAACGTAATATTATCTTTGCATACACTTATCATAAAGAAATTAAGTTGTGGTACTCATGAATCAAAGAATTGAAGATTGGTTTTTACGTATGTTTTACAAATGACAACTTGCATATAAAAATGATTTGTGCATATTTAAAACCTGTGAAGTCACCAACTCTTTGTAGTTGATATTCGTTTTTATACATGCTTTTCAGGAAACAAGCAGGTAATTTAATGATGTTTAAGCAACGCACTTCATATTTGAAAGCAAGATTGTTTTGTTATATACGTATCGTTATGTACTAAATCTTGAGAATTGTAAACAGTAACAAACACTGTGTTTTGATTGTAATGTCTTTTAAATTATAAATGTATGACGATACGATTATAACCTTGTGCTATGACATTGGAGCTGTTATGCCTCGTGTTTCCGCTTTAGCGGGGTGTGACAGATTTGGTATCAGAGCCTGTTAGCTCCAAATCATCTGCTTATTAAAGTGTTGAAAATACCCGTCCTATTTCAGAGGACTTTCAAGAAGATACACTTCAGAGGACGAAGACGTCAGAGGAAGAACAACGTCCAAGGACGAAGACTTCAGAGGATGAAGACTTCAGAGGACACACCTGCCTCTGAAGTACTTATCAGCAACTGAAGACATCAGAGATGGCTTCATCAGAGCCTCTGCAGAAGACATTCTCTGAAGACATCAGAGATGGCTTCATCAGAGCTCTGAAGACATTCTCTCTGAAGATGTTCACAAGTTCTGAGAATGAACAGAAGAACAGATAACACGTCACTTAGTGATAAGATTTACTTTCTAGAGTAGGTCACTGTTCAGCATGCTCTTTCTCGTCATACAAGTACACTGCTTACTTTATGGTCCTATAAATAGGACCATCACCTTATTGTTCAAAGTGTGCTTAAGAAGTTATATATCTGATAATATAAGTTGAATACTTTATTCTAAGAATATCTTGTTTATCTTTATCCGCTTTATGAACTGTGATATTTGAATCTCCTTTGATATTAAACTGTATTACTTCCGCTGTCATTACTCTTATTGTTTATATCATTATTACGAGATTAAATCTGGGATCCAACAATTGGTATCAGAGCTTCCTTTGTTTCTAAAACAAAGAAAGATCATATCTGCATACTCGGATAGATTTACATCTCATTGATTCTAAAACTTTCAATATCTGTGCATGTTCATATAAACCCAGTTTATTCAAGAACATCATATGCTCTAGATTTGACAGTAAATCACAGTTCATTGCAAAAAGCATCAGTTCTTAAAATTTCTTTATGGCAAACTCAAGCATAAGTGCCATGTATACAGCTGGGTCATTAACAAAACCTCCTACACTTTTAAGGGATGAATATCCCCAATGGAAAATAAGGATGGTAAATTTTCTAGAAGGTATGGACAGGTATCTTTTTAGATCTATGAACATTGGACCTCACATTCCAATGGTGTTGGTACCAAGAGTTCCTGCAATAGCAGATACTGCCGAAATACCTACATATTATGAAAAGAAAACCACAAACTTCACTGATGAAGAAAATAATATGATGGATAATGACTCAAAAGCTGTTAGATTACTCATAATGGCCATTCCCAATGATATCTTTCAAGAACTTGATTCTTGTAAAACTCCAAAAGAGATATGGGATCAGTTGTTAAATCAACTTGAAGGTGGCCTACAAACTCAGAAAAATAGAAGAAATCTATGCATCAATGAATATCATGATTTTCATGTTTTACCAGAAGAAAAGTTACACCAAACTTACTCAAGATTCAACATTCTAATAAACAAATGTAGAAAGTTTGGAGTGATAAGAACAAAAGAGGAAAACAACGTTCTTTTTTTGAAAAGCTTGAATGAAGAATTGTCACAACTGTCCATGTCTATACAAGCTAATCAAGATCTTGAGTCATGGTCATTAACTGACATTTATGGTACTCTTGTTGCACATGAAAAAGAAGTTATGAAGCAAAAATCAAAAACCTCTTTGGGTGGACCCCTTGCACTTGTTTCAAAACTAACATCGAAAGAAAACAACTGTGAAGAGTCACAAAAATGTCTGGAAACAAAAGGAAGATCCAAAAAGGTTTTGATAGCAGAAGAAACTCATATTGATTCAGACTCTGATGAAGATATAAGTGCCTTCGCCAAATCTCTTGCATTAATCACTCATCAGTTTAACAAGAAATTTGGTAAGAAGGTATTTGAAGGAAGGAAAGAGAATGAAGAAAGAAGAAATCCGGAGAGAAGATTTCAACAAGAACCCAGATTCACTCCATATAGTGATCAAAAGGGTGCAAACTTCAACCATGAAAATGCAACACCACAAACAAGACCACAACAACCATTCCAACCAAGGTATACACAACCACAAAGATACTTCAAACCTCAAGAACAGAAACCAGAGACAAGCACTACCACTCTTCCACCAAATCAAAATGATGGAAGATGCTTTAGATGTGGAAAATCAGGCCACTTCTCTGCAAACTGCAGAGGAAAACTTCTCAAAGATCAAGATTACTACAAGAACAAATACAAATACAATGTAAAAGAAAGAGTTCTTGTAGCAGAAATGGAAGACTGGCTATCTGACTCAACAAGTGATGGTGAGGAAGAGCCTACCAATCTCTGTGGTATGAGTTTTTGTCAGATGGAAATCAAACTGATGAAGCATCCGAAAATAACTCTGAAAAGGTAAACTCTCTTTACACCTCTGACAGTGATCCTGAAATAGATGCTTTTAAACTAATTAATGAACTTCAGGATCTAAAGCAAAAGTTTGTTGAAGAAAAAGAGAAGAGAGAGCAAGTAACAAAAGAGCTCATTTTTTACAAAAGAGAAAAGAATCTTCTGGAATCAGAAAAGAAAGAATTTTTTCTTGAAAAAACCAAACTTGAAGAAACCAACAAGCAAAAAGAAAAATCATTTTCGGAAGAAATAAAAGAGATTGAAAAAGTTTTAAAAGGAAAAGAAGAAGAAGTAAAGAAATCTGAGTATGAAAGGCTCAATTCTATTGCCTTAACCAAAATTTTTCAAAAGGAAAGAGAAATCCTACATCAATCTCTAGATAGAAAAAATCTACGAATCAAAAGCTATGTCAATGCACAAAGTGTTTTCGACAAAATAAAAACTCAGATGGACTCTCAAGGGCTAGGATTCAATGAGTTGAATTCATTTAATGGATTGGAGAAAACTTCACTTTCTTCCACTTTCTGTATAGGAAAGGTCCAAAGCTTTGAAGATCCATCTCTGAATAATTTCAAAAGAATGAAAACATCAGAGGGATCAAAAGCAAGAGCTTTAAATTTCAAAAATACAAAGTACTCTGAAGTAAAAGACATTAAAGAATCTGTGTTACAGATAAAAGAAGAAACTTCAGAGGTACACTTTACAAAACCCCAGAGCTATGATTCCAAAGAAATTTTCAGGTTTGATGCTTTCATCTCAAGAGAATCAGAGACATTTGAATCAAGTACCTCTGATACAAGTACTTCTGAAAATGAATCTCAGAACTCACTTAATCCGAATGCTCCTCTGTATTCACCAAAGTCAGATGAAAACATCAGAACTACGTTTAAAGATGATGTTCAAAATATTTGGGAAGAAAATGTCATGGAGGACTTAAAAAGAAAAGAAAGCATGAAACGGATCATCAAAGTCTCTAGATCAAAAGAAATTAAAAAACCAATAGAGGTAGATATCTCTATTAAATCTAAGAGAGACTTTCTTGACTCTGATTCAGAATCTGATTTAGAGATTGATGAACAGATTTTTTGTAAACCAGGGAATGTAATTCACAAAAGGATAGAAACTGTTGGCTCTGGTATTTTGAATGTTCCAATTTCAGTATTGAAAACCAAAACCAGAATACCAATAAATCTTGATTTTGCAAATATGTGTTTACAAGCAAAAACATCTCTGGAACTTGAAAAAGAGTTGCAAGAAAAGGCAAAGAATAAAACAAACACTTCTGGTTCTTACACCTATAAAACAATAAAATTCTCTCCTGAACAAAAAGGAAAATGGACAAAAGTTAACCATATTGATCCTGTCTGTGCAGTAAGCAGCAAAGAAAAGAAGATGTTTTTGAATAAGAAAAAGCAACTTGAAAAGAAGACTGTCTATCAAGCAAAAAGAAAAGAAGTAGTTAGGGATAAAAGTAATATTCCTAGTACAAGTTACAAAAGAAGTCAAAATGTAACAAATGATTTTAATAAAAAGAAAAACTTTGCTCCTACTTCTTCTTGTTTCATTAATTGTAACTGCATCTATCTCTTGATGAAACTGAAAAATCATTTTAGAGGATCACACTGCCTTTTGAATAAATCTCTGAAAAATATCTCAGAGACAAAAACTCAAAAGAAGACAAGAAAAGGCAAGACATCAAAAGATGAGATGCCAAAAAATCATACAATTCCACCAAAGTCTAACACAAAAGGACCCATAATGAGGTGGGTACCTAAGAAACAATAATCTGTCTTGCAGAAACAGTCAATGCCAATCTGGTACCTAGATTCTGGATGTTCAAGGCATATGACTGGAAATAAAGAACTACTATCCTCATTCAAAGCAAAATCCGGAGGAGCAGTTACTTTTGGAGACAACAAGCAAGGACAAATTAAAGGATATGGTGAATTATCAAGAGGAAATGTTTCTGTATCAAAAATTGCTTATGTGGATGGATTAAAACACAATATGATAAGTATAAGTCAACTTTGTGATCATGGTTTCAATGTGAAATTTCAAAGAAAATATTGTTCACTTCTTCACTCAGATTCAGGTCAAGAAATGCTAAGAGCAGACAGAAAAGATTACAGGTTCTATTCAGCAGTAAAGTTCAGAAACTAAGAAGTGATAATGGACCAGAATTCAGAAATGCCAAAATCAATTCTTATCTATCAGAAGAAGGCATTACCCCTAACTTCTCTGCAGTAAGAACTCCTCAACAAAATGGAGTAGTTGAAAGGAAAAACAGAACACTTGTTGAAGCTGCCAAACAATGCTTGCTGAATCTGATCTTTCAACAAATTTTTGGGCAGAAGCAGTAGCAACAGCCTGCTTCACTCAGAATAGAGCTACAATTGTGAAGAGATTTCAGAAAACATCCTATGAACTCATTCACAATAGAAAACCCAATATTAAATATTTTCATGTTTTTGGATGCAGGTGTTATATTCTGAAAGATAGAGAATATCTTGGAAAGTTTGACAAGAAAGCTGATGAGGGCAAATTCATTGGATATTCATTAGCCTCAAAAGCTTTCAGAGTGTTCAATCTTAGAACAAGGACTATCCAAGAAAGCATCAATATCACTTTTGATGACAATAAAAGCTCTGAACAAAAAGAAAGTTCATCACAAATATCTGAATCATCAAGGGAATCTGAATTAAACAAAATATTTGAAGATTTCTTTGATGATGAAGATATCTCTGAAGTTATCTTCAGAGACAGACAGAGAGAGGATTCAGAAGAACCTCAAGAAACAGGTACAACCCTTTCAGGGCCCTCTGAACTAACACCTTCTGTGTCACCAAATGCAGTTCAGCAAAGTGAATCAGAAGATGATCACGAAGTATCTGAAGCAACTCCAGAACCAAATGATGAACAAGAATATGCCTCTCTGGAACAAAACTCAGAGCCTCTGAACAGTACAACAGAGGCATCACCAACAGAGCCTCTGAACAGTACAACAGAGGCATCACCAACAGAGCCTCTGAACCGTACAACAGATGCATCACCAACAGAGCCTCTGAACAATACAACAGAGGTGTCACCAAACGTCAGAGCCTCTGAAACTCAAACTGCACAAATTATTGCTCCAATCACCAGATGGACAAAAGATCATCCAATTGATCAAATAATTGGATCCTCATCCGAAGGAGTTAAAACAAGATCTGCCACCATCAATGAATGCTTCTATGTAAACTTTTTGAGCATTATTGAACCAAAGAAGGTAAAAGAAGCTCTTGAAGATCCTCATTGGATTTTTGCAATGCAGGATGAACTTCAAGAGTTTGTAAGAAACAAAGTCTGGACCCTAGTTCCCCTTCCCAAAAGAAAATTTTCAATTGGAACGAAATGAGTTTTCAGAAACAAAAAGGATGAGGATGGAATAATAATCAGAAACAAAGCCAGGTTGGGTGCAAAAGGATATTGCCAGGAAGAAGGCATTGATTATGATGAAACCTTTGCACCTGTAGCTAGGCTAGAAGCAATCAGAATCTTCTTAGCCTATGCTGCACACAAAGGATTCAAAGTTTATCAAATGGATGTTAAATCTGCATTTCTTCATGGTAAATTAAATGAAGAAGTCTATGTCCAACAACCACCTGGATTTGAAAGTACAGAGTATCCTAATCATGTGTATTATTTGGATAAAGCTCTGTATGGACTCAAACAAGCCCCAAGAGCTTGGTATGAAACACTGTCCACTTTTCTGATTAACAATGGATTTAAAAAGGGCACAATTGATACTACCTTATTCATCAAAAGGTACAAAAATGAGATGCTTTTAGTACAAATTTATGTTGATGACATTATATTTGGCTCTACCAATCAAAAGTATTGTGACAAGTTCTCAGAGTTGATGAAGAGTGAATTTGAGATGAGCCTCATGGGAGAATTAACTTTCTTTCTAGGCTTACAAGTAAAACAAACTTCAGAAGGTACATTCATAAGTCAATCTAAGTATGTCTCTAAAATTTTGCAAAAATACAAACTCAATGATTCAACTTCGATGAGAACACCTCTATCCACCGGAGTCAAACTTGACTCTGATCCATCAGGAGAGTCTGTGGATATAAAAACCTACAGAGGCATGATAGGTTCACTATTATACTTAACTGCAAGTAGGCCTGACATAATGTTTGCAACATGCCTTTGTGCTAGATATCAAGCAAATCCAAAGGAATCTCATTTAACTGCTGTGAAAAGAATTTTCAGATACCTCAGAGGGACACAAACATTAGGCCTCTGGTATCCAAAACTTTCAAGTTTTGATCTAATAGCTTACACTGATGCAGATCATGCTGGATTTAAGCTTGACAGAAAAAGTACCTCTGGGTGTTGTCAGATATTGGGCAATAAGCTGGTAAGTTGGTCATCCAAGAAACAAAACTGTGTTTCCACTTCAACTGCAGAGGCAGAATATGTTGCTGCTGCTAGTTGTTGCTCACAAGTATTATGGATGAAAACTCAGCTCAGAGATTATGGCCAACAATTTGACAGAATTCCAATTCTCTGTGATTCAAAAAGTGCCATAGCCATCTCTGCCAATCCAGTACAACACTCCAAAACCAAGCACATCGATGTAAGGTACCACTTTCTGAAAGATCATGTTGAAAAAGGAACAATAGAGATGTATTTTGTACCAACTGAACTTCAACTTGCTGATATTTTCACAAAAGCTTTAGATGAACGAAGGTTCAATTTTTTAATTAGCAAGTTGGGAATATTGAATATGTCTACCTAACAAAAGAGAAGAGTCCTGAATCGAGTAGAATATCAATTTACTTAAATGAAAACATCAGAGTCTCTGATCCTTTCATCAGAGCCTCTAGACTTTCAAATATGGTAAAAATCACTCTTAAAATCTCCAAGCATGTGTAAAGGGGGAGACAAAGACCCTTTCATCTTTCAAGGGGGAGAAAAGATCTTATCTCTGATGTTTATATCAGAACCTCTGATCTTGTCTCTGATGTTTATATCAGAGCCTCTAATCTTGTCTCTGATGTTTATATCAGAGCCCCTGATCTTATCTCTGATGTTTATATCAGAGCCTCTGATCTTATCTCTGATGTTTATATCAGAGCCTCTGATCTTGTCTCTGATGATTTTATCAGAGCCTCTGATCTTGTCTCTGATGTTTATATCAGAGCCTCTGATCTTATCTCTGATATTTATATCAGAGCCTCTGATCCTGTCTCTGATGTTTATATCAGAGCCTCTGATCTTGTCTCTGATGTTTATATCAGAGCCTCTGATCTTGTCTCGTTAAACAAATCCCCCAGGAAATTCTTTTAAATAATAAATCTTTTTGGATAACCACTCGTTTCTTTTCAAAAACCCAACTGGCGGTTTTCTGACACAAAGCGGTTCTCCCCTACACGCCTAAACGTGTCACCCATCAATTCGGGGATGATGGAACGTCCTTTCTGCAATTAAGACTTTCATTCGCCGCTTCAATAACCTCTCCCTCTACCTTCCTTTTGTAGCTATAAAATACCCTTGTTCACTTCCCATTACTCTTTACTCTCTCAAAATCCAAAAGCCGATTCTCTCTTTCTAAGCTTTCATCTTTCTCAACCTGCAACAATGGCGGCTCATTCCCAAACTTCAGATAACTCAAGCAAACTTGTTCCAAGCTTGAATTTGGTACAGTTCGACGTTCCAGTCAAAGGAAACAACTACTTTCTGGACGTAACTCCATCAAAATATGATGAACAGTTTCGCCCAATCCTCAACTTTTTCACCAACTGCGAACTCAATGATGTTCTAACCAAACATGCCTCAGATATTCCCCTTCGCTTTGTCCAACAATGGTGGTATTCAAGTGAATATGACGATGAAAAGGAAGGATTGGTTGGGCACATTGACCTAGGTGAACAAAGCTTAAACATAAGAATAACCCCACAAACCCTAACTCGCCGATTCAACCTCCTCACCACAACTGATCTTCAAATAGAAACCTTTGAGAAACCCCTAACTCAAGAAGTTCTTCTTCAGTTCCTCCAACACTTAGGCTACAACAAAGAAATAACACGCCTTAGTCAATTCAGACGTCAGTACCTGCCTCCCAAATGGAACTTTATGTTCAGTGTTCTCAACCGAACAATAACCTGCAAGATTGGAAGTCAGGATCAGACTCATCCAGCGATAATAGCCATAATGTATGCTCTCTTTTTCAACAGACGCATCAATATGGCCCACATTCTCTTCTGTGAGATGCTGACAGCGGTGGACAAGAAGAACAAGGACTTGGCCAAAGGAAAACAACCAATATCGGTACTGTTTCCCCGATTCATCTCAGTGGTCATTCAACGAACAATGGAGAAATTCTCCATCACTGAGGAGGGCCCAATGACACCTCTGTTTATGATGAACTCATTCAAAGCTACAGAGGTTCCTCCTTATCCACATGACCGACGTTTCCCACACACCATGATTGAAATTATTCCTGCTGACTCTCCTACCCATCTCTTACTTAGTCGTGTTGCCCAATCATCAGAACCGATGATGGGATCCCCAACACATTTAGGTTCTGAGCCTGAGCCTGAATCAGAGAGTGATATCTTTGATACTGCTCAAAACATTAACAGAGCGCAACCAGAGGGTGGCTCTGAGAGAGTGAGGAAGAGAAAACATGAGAACCCTCCTTCTGACAAAGAGAATAACTCTGTCAGAGCAGAGGAAGGTGAGCACGAGAGATTTCCAGAGGGTGAGTTTCTAAATCTAGAATCTGAGGGCGGTGAGGTAGAAAAAGATGTCCTTGATGACACAAATGAGAGAATCCAAAGCCCAAATCCCAGTGCAAACAAATTTACTGTCCAAGATGGTCCAGCATCAATGGACATTTAAACAGAGGTGCACACCTCGAACCCTTCCCATCCTAAACGTTCAGAGGCATCTGTTACTGCCTCTGACGCATGCACCAGAGGGGAAAACTCTGATACGGCTAAGTCCTCCCAAAAGGACTTAGACCAAGATAAAAATACTCAATCACCCCAGAGTATGTCACCTCCACCCACACATGATGCCTTTGTGGCTCAAACTAAGTTGGACCGTCCCTTAGAACGTAAGGATTGCCTGTCAGAAAAAGAATGGCACGACCTTATTGCACAAGGAATCCTTAGCCTGGACAGCAAGGTTTCCAAACACATTCGGTTCTCATCATCAGATTCTGACTCTGATGATCAGAGACCAATCGGAACCATTATAGGGAAATCCTTGAAAAAGGGTCCCCAAGGATTAATGGGAAGTCCTTCCGGAGACAACATCAAACCACCTCCGACAGAAGGCCCCTCTGAACTCGAGGGAAACTTAGAATCATGTGTTGATCCTAAGGTTACCCCCTCTGATTACGTTACCAAAGAGGAGTTCAAAATCTTTGGTGATGAAATCAGAGAATCTCTGAAGGAGATAAAACTTCAAATGGAGAAGACCTCAGAGGCCTCTGCCTCTAACTCTGAAATTGAAAAGCTCACTTCAGAGGTCTCTGAGCTGCGCACCACGATTCTCAATCAGACAGAAAAACTGGATGCTCTGGAAAGCTTGGTCATAAAGAATGACTCCGTATTGTCCAGAGAAATTCAGAACTCCAAAATAGAGATCCTCCAGGCAATTCCACCTACCTCTGCCCCCACTCCAACAAATGCAGACTTCTCTCAATTCAAAGAGGAACTCTTGTGTTATTTGACAGAGGTAATTGCAAAGATCCCTACCTCTGCTGATGCTCCTGCTACAACAGAATTCATTACAAAGGCTGACCTGACCAACTTCTCGAAGAAGATCACCAGCAATGTAATGAACATCTCCAGCAAGTTCGTCTCCAAGACCACTAAGCAGAACAAGAAGATTGAAGACCTTCTGAAGAATATCAAATCCTCAGAGGGAGTATTGAAGAGAAAAGAACCAGAGGTCGCATGCTCTGAAGAAGCGAGGAAGAAGGCTAGATATGAAGATTCTGATGACGAAGATGACCAACCACAGGGGTCATCCGATCTTCATAAGGGGGAGAAGACTCCTACTCCTAAACCTGTTACAACACAAAAGGAGTCCACTCCCTCTGAATCAAATCAAAACAAGGAAAAAGGAACAGAGAAACACTCAACCTCTACCTCTGCTGAAGATATTCAGGCCACTCTAAAGTCGCCAGTTCCGATTATTTTCTTAGGGCCATCCACTGCAGGTGCTCCAATAGTTCCAATCACAGCTGAACAAATCACATCTGAAAATCAAGAAACTATTGGAGCTCTGGACGAAGAAGAAGATGAACAGCTCGTAGACTTCTCAACATCAGAAGATGCATTCTCATCACCAGAAAGACCAACTTATGTGATGAGAGATGCCTACGAATCAGAATCTGAAAAGGAAGAAAAATCAGATTCTGAAAAAGAAGTTGAAGTAGTTGATGTCGAAGAATATGTCTTCAAAAATGCTCAACCACATCATACTTCAACAACGTCAGAGCTGAGGGAATCACCAGAGATAGATGGCTACATCTCTGAACCCTCAAAAGAAGATCCTCCACAATCAATGGAACCAGAAACCATGGTTGTCGATGAACAGGCTCCTTCAAAGAAGCCTGTTCAGAAAGCAAGCATCGGTCTTCCAGCAAAAGTGTTCAATAAACCTCCCACTTTCCTCGAATCAAATCCCGAATCTTCCATAGAAGACCACTTCAGATACATTTACTGTGAGTTCAACATGGCAGACACACTGGTCATTCCTCTGAATCCAAGAATCAGAGAGGACATGCCAGACTATGAGCGAAGATTTATCAGAGATAAAACCAAACCAAGAGCACAGGTCCTCTCTGATGATCCAATCATCAAAATCAACAAAATCTCAGAAAAGATCTTTGATTACAACAAGATTATCTATAGGAATTATGTGGTAACTGGATCTGATCAGAAGATTTACGAGTTCAATGACAATGATCTCGTAAATCTAAATCCATATGATTTACCACATTTATATGCCTATTGCTCTGCCAGGTATGATCATGGAAGAAGGGAAATCAGTATGGGCATGGTTGAAGTCCGACGGGCAATGGAGGCCTATGTCAAACACCGAGCAAAATGTGACTTTCAAATTGCTCTGGACCTAGGGGAAGAGAAGCTGGAAGTAACTGAACCTGTGGAGTCATTCGACAAACTTAAAGAACAGAAGACTGGATCAATCGTTGCAGAACCTCTTGGTTTCGGAAGTGTCGAAGTACTCTGATGAAACCTTGAGAGGTATAAAGAAATTGATCCATGCAAAGGAAGAAAGGCACAGAGCATATTTAATGGCAAAGCTTGACTTAGAAATCGACTCAATGATCAACTTCAGAGCTCTGATCATGAAATTCCATGGAATCTGTTCAAATGACAAATTGTAGTCTGTTTCTTTATTTCTTTAGTATTACTTTCTTTGTATTAAACTTCCAAATGTTTAAAAAGTAATACTTAAGAGGATGATTTTCTCCTCTATGCTTTCTAGTTTAAAAATTCAATTCTCTGTTATTTTTGTATCTTTTATTTTTGACACTTAGGGGGAGATTGTTAGCTCCAAATCATCTGCTTATTAAAGTGTTGAAAATACCCGTCCTATTTCAGAGGACTTTCAAGAAGATACACTTCAGAGGACGAAGACGTCAGAGGAAGAACAACGTCAAAGGACGAAGACTTCAGAGGATGAAGACTTCAGAGGACACACCTGCCTCTGAAGTACTTATCAGCAACTGAAGACATCAGAGATGGCTTCATCAGAGCCTCTGCAGAAGACATTCTCTGAAGACATCAGAGATGGCTTCATCAGAGCTCTGAAGACATTCTCTCTGAAGATGTTCACAAGTTCTGAGAATGAACAGAAGAACAGATAACACGTCACTTAGTGATAAGATTTACTTTCTATAGTAGGTCACTGTTCAGCATGCTCTTTCTCGTCATACAAGTACACTGCTTACTTTATGGTCCTATAAATAGGACCATCACCTTATTGTTCAAAGTGTGCTTAAGAAGTTATATATCTGATAATATAAGTTGAATACTTTATTCTAAGAATATCTTGTTTATCTTTATCCGTTTTATGAACTGTGATATTTGAATCTCCTTTGATATTAAACTGTATTACTTCCACTGTCATTACTCTTATTGTTTATATCATTATTACGAGATTAAATCTGGGATCCAACAGAGCCGTAGGTTATAGGGAATACCGGTTTTGTTTTAAAAACCACAAACTATAACCTTTTACAAACAAAGTTTTTCAAATTAAGGTGCACTGTTAGTATAACTAAGATGTGTTTCACATTATCATATTCTAACTTAGACAAAGCTTGATCACCTTTGTTTAATTTAAGTGTGTATAAAGGGGACATGGATTGGCTATACTAGGAATTACTAAAAATAGAAACTTCTTGTTCCAAAAATGAAAAGCATGATTAGTATGTGAGTTCGCATGAGAATTTTGTGATTTCGACATTTATTTTAGCATACTAATAATTATAAAGTTGGATGATCATGATAAAGTTCTAGATGCAATTACTAGTATTTTCTATGATATGTCGAATGCGAAATTTAATTATTAGTTGAGTATTGTATGATGCGCGGCGCATAGATAGATTGCTGGTTCAGGCAAATAATTAGATACCAATTTAGAATTTGGTAAGTAGAGTTATGCCTCCTAAAAGAAAAGATCCCGATCTAGCGCGTCTTGTGTCCGAACAACATATAGTGACACTTTCAAACACCGTTAGCCAAATCGCGGCAGGTTTAAATGTTAATCGTGAGAATAATTTAAGAACGACCGGAGATCGGGAGTGCACGTATAAATCATTCAGGACATGTAATCCAAAAGAATTTTATGGAACCGAAGGGGCGGTTGGATTATTATCATGGATCGAAAGTATGGAATCGGTACTCCATATTAGCAAATGTTCTGAGGTGAATAAAGTAGAGTTTGCAGCTTGCTTACTGCAAGGACGAGCGCTAACTTGGTGGAACACTTTAGTCCAAACTCGTGAACGAGAAAGCCAAAGGTAAAAGGAAAATGGAGGAACCCCGGAGGAGACAGTTTGATGGGAGGAAAGGCAAGGAGCAAAGAACAGCGGAAAATTTTGGAATTCAGACACAGTCTGCGGACAAGGAAAAAGTGGTGATTCCAAAATGCGATAAGTGCAATTATTATCATCAAGGGCGTTGTATAAGTTGTCATAAGTGCGGCAAAGTGGGTCATTTTGCAAAGGATTGCAAGAGCAATCAAAAGCGGGTATGTTATGAATGTGGAAGTTTGGATCATATGAGGAATGCTTGTCCCAAATATCTCAAAAAGATTCCTGCAAACCAAGGTCAACCAGTAAATCATGGGAATCCAGGGAGGCCAACAAGAGGACGAGTGTTCGAAATTGGAGCGGAAGAGGCAAGACGGAATCCGGACGTGATTACAGGTACGTTTCCCTTAAATAATCACTATGCGTCCGTATTATTTGATTCCGGGGCAAATAAGAGTTTTGTATCATTAGAATTCAGATCAAAGATTTGTCTAAAGTCTCAAAAGTTAAAGGAAGATTATGTTAACGGTCAAGAAATTAGTGCTAAAGAAGTAGTTCCTAATTGCACTTTAGTCTTGGCTAAAAGAGAGCTTAGCATAGATCTGATTCCAATAAAACTAGGAAGTTTCGATGTAGTGGTGGGTATGGAGTGGTTATCCGAAAACCGAGCAGAAATCGGTTGTTCCAAGAAGATACTTCGAATACCACTACGGGAAGAAGGAATACTTCTAATTCATGGAGAGAAGTCAAGAACAAGTTTAAAAATGGTATCGTGTATGAAGATGCGGAAGTATTTAAAGAAAAGAGTATGTTGCATTCCTGGCCCATGTTGTAGATAAGAAGATAAATGAAAAACGCATCCAGGAAATTCCAATAATCCGAGATTTTCAGAAAGTATTTTCCGATGAATTACCCGATTACCCCCACCAAGACAAGTTGAGTTCCGCATCGATTTAATTCCCGGAGCTGCACCGGTAGCAAAATCTCCATATCGTCTAGCACCCTCGGAGATGAAGGAATATTCTGAACAACTTCAAGAACTTCATGACAAGGGATTCATCAGACCAAGTTCTTCGCCTTGGGGAGCCCTAGTCCTTTTCGTCAAAAAGAAGGATGGAACCTTTCGAATGTGCATCGATTATAGAGAGCTTAATAAGCTAACTCTCAAGAATCGATATTCTCTTCCTCGAATTGATGATTTGTTCGATCAATTACAAGGAGCTGCTTACTTCTCAAAGATCGATCTTCGATCAGGTTATCATCTGATGAGAGTTCGCGAAGAAGATATTCCTAAAACAGCGTTCAGAACTCGGTATGGACATTACGAGCTTCTAGTAATGCCCTTTGGGTTAACAAACGCACTCGCAGTTTTTATGGATCTAATGAACAGAGTGTGCAGACCATATTTGGATAAATTTGTGATCGTGTTCATTGACGACATTCTCATATACTCCCAAAGCAAAGAGGATCATGAGCAGCATTTGAAATTGATGCTCGAATTACTTAAGGAACAGAAACTGTATGTCAAACTTTCCAAATGCGAATTTTGCATTAGTGAAGTTCATTTTCTTGGTCATGTAGTCAACCAGAAGGGAATTCAAGTCGACCCAGCAAAGGTAGAAGCCATCAAAAGTGGGAAATTCCGAAAACACCCACGCAGATTCGTCAATTTCTTGGCTTAGCAGGTTATTACCGGCGATTTATTCCTAACTTCTCCAAGATTGCGCAGCCTTTGACTACTTTAACTCGAAAGGATGAAAAGTTTATTTGGGGAGAAAAACAGGAAGAAGCTTTTCAGACATTCAAACAAAAGCTTTGCAATGCTCCAGTCTTAGCGTTGCCTGAAGGTACTGACAATTTTGTGGCTTATTGCGATGCATCACGCCAAGGATTGGGATGTGTTTTAATGCAAGGGGATTAGGTTATTGCGTATGCGTCTAGGAAATTAAAAGTGCATGAGAGAAATTACACCACACATGATTTGGAATTGGGAGCTGTAATTTTTGCACTAAAGATTTGGAGACATTACTTGTACGGGACAAAATGTACCATTTTTACTGATCATAAGAGTCTTCAACACATTCTCGATCAAAAGATGCTTAATATGAGACAGCGAAGATGGGTGGAATTGCTCAGCGACTATGACTGTGAAATAAAAACCTCGGGTCTTCTTCAACAACCCGAAATTCCTCAATAGAAATGGAATTAGATTTCAATGGACTTTATAACTAAGTTACTGAGGACCAAGAGAGGTCGTGACGCCATTTGGGTAATAGTAGATCGACATACAGAATCTGCACATTTTCTACCAGTTCGAGAAGATTTCAAGATGGAAAAGTTAGCGCAACTGTATATTGACGAAATCGTGTCTCGTCACGGAGTACCCATTTCTATCATTTTCGATAGAGATAGTCGCTTTACCTCCATATTTTGGCAGATATTTCAAAAGGTATTGGGCACTAGATTGGATTTAAGTACAACTTATCATCCTCAAACGGATGGTCAAACGGAAAGGACCATTCAGACTTTGGAGGACATGTTGCGTGAATGCACGATAGACTTTGGCGGAAATTGGGATCAATATTTACCATTGGTTGAATTCTCTTACAACAACAGTTATCACGCCAGCATCCAATGTGCACCATATGAAGCTCTTTACGGGAGAAAGTGCAGATCACCACTGGGATGGATAGAAGCCGGAGAAAGTAAATTTATTGGGCCAGACATTGTTCAGGAAACCACCAATAAAATATCGATTATTCGAGATAGGTTTAAAGCAGCAAGAGATCGCCAAAAGAGTTATGCGGATAATCGAAGAAAGCCATTGGAGTTTCAATGTAGGTGATAAAGTGTTGTTAAAAGTATCACTGTGGAAAGGAATCATACGTTTTGGAAAGCAGGGTAAGTTAAGTCCAAGGTTTATTGGACCAGTTGAAGTAACAGAGAGAATTGGACCAGTGGCATATAAACTCAAACTTCCTCAAGAATTGAGTGCCATTCATGATACATTTCATGTATCAAATTTTAAAGAGGTGTCTGTCTAATGAATCATTGATTGTTTCACCTGAAGAAATCAAAGTGGATGAACGATTGTATTTCAAAGAAGAACCCATTGAAATCCTCGATCGAGACGTTAAGCGATTAAGGCGCAGCAAAATTCCAATCCTTAAGGTTCGTTGGAAATCAAGATTCGGTCCGGAATATTCTGGGAAAAGAGAAGATTATATGAGGACCAAATATCCTCAGTTATTTGAAAAGATTTAATCAGAAGGAATTAAAGTATGAATTTCGGGACAAAATTCTTTTAACGGGGGGAAAATGTGTTGATCCAAACTCTCTCAGTGATTTGATAACGACCCTCTTCTATACTTAGTGAAAATTACGCTTTAATATGTATTAGTGTTTCACCATCAGCGATCAGACTGAGTCTGTTCAGTTATCGCTGATAGTCTTTCTTATAAACATTTATATGTATTAGTGTTTCACTATCAATGATCAGACTGAGTCTGTTCAGTTATCACTGATAGTTCCTAAAGTAAACAGCCAACGTAATCCCTGTAGACAAGTCTCGCGTCAACAGATGTTCATAGCTGAATCAAAGACGAAGCTGCTGAACAAAGAGAAGTCTACTAGTGATCTGATGCGGATATCAGTGAAGCAAAGACAACTCTACTTATACGTGAAGGAACATGAGAAAAAGCTTCAGCGATAGCTGAACCTCTTTGTCGCTGAAGCTCTTTGTCTCTGAACTTAGAGATACTCAGCGATCAATCGATCACAAAGCTTATGCCTCAAGTTTCCTTTTGTCTATCCTTGCACAACCTAGTACGATGTGTCAGAACGGACAAGTCTCTGCAACCATTCGTACAACAACTCTGTCAACTACACTGTTCATGACCCGGCCGAAAGCATGTCTCCCAAAAGTCAGACTCCCAAAGCCAATCAGTGAACGCCACGTGTAAAGTATCCTGCCATGCATTTAATGCATAGGGTATAAATAGGAAGTTCACCCCTTCATCTGAAGGTGTGCTTCATCCTTGAACTCAATATAGAAACCCTTGTTTTCTATATCTCTTAATCCCCTCTCTCTCTGAATTTCTTGTGCAATTATCTTAGTTTTTCTTAAGTTTGTTTAGATTGAGTCTGTCTTAATCTTATTCCGCAACAAACTTGTAAATTGTATTTTGATTTATCAATAAACAATTTATTAAACTTTAAATTTTGTGTTTGTATTCAACCCCCCCCCCCTTCTACAAACTTGTTTAGCACCTTCGGGACCAACAAAATGTGACAATTGTCTGATAACCAGCATGTAAAGGTTAGCAATCTCTGACCTAGTAGAATTTATTTATGAAGTTAAAATTCTAGTTAGAATGATTAAATTAGAAGTTTACCTGAAAAATTTCGGAAGTCGCGTAAAAATACCCGGTTCGGACTGATAACTGACCATTACATCTCAGAAATGCCAAAAATTATGTTGAAGTCTAAAATATATAAAATAATAGGACTATATTATTTTCAAAATAAAATTTTAGTTATTAATTTATAATATTCAATTTTTAGCATAAACTGATAATTAAAGGTTGCGATACTCAAATTTATCTGATTATTTATCTAAGTTTAAAAATTAATTGTATTTTTAATTTAATTTTAAAGTGTTGTTGGGTCATAAGGCCACATGGCTGAAATCTAAGCTCTCTCTCTCTCTTTTTATTTTAGTTAAAAACCAAAAATTAGAGGGTTAATATCTCATTTTCAAATTTGCAAGAAAACTCCTCATCTTCCTTTTCTCTCTTCTTCAACCGGCCACACACACACACACACTACCACCATCGATTTTCATGAAAATTTCCAAGGAAGAATCAAGTTCTACACTCCTCCTACTTCAAGAAATCAAGTTCTCATCTCCAATTAAGAAGGTAATCACTTTATATCTTCATTTTTCAAGTTTTTTTTTTATTCAATGTGTGAGGGTTTCATATAATCTCATGTAGAAGTTATAAAATCTTTCTTCTAGAAGAGAAATGGGATGCATTTGGTAAATATTATATTTGCCAAGTAAACCATTGAATAATCTTCCAATAAAATTTGATGTTTAAGTGTGATTTTTGGGGATTTTTATGAAAATGTCAATTTTATGATATGTGGTATTTTGGTCCACGAAATTGTGATGATTTTAAATAGAAATTTATGTATTTGCATCAATCTTGAGTATAGATGAACTCTTAGGATGAGATTATTCAATCTCATATGATTAAGAGCATCAAAAATGGTATATTGTCACTTGTTTAGTGATTTTGTTGTAATGCATGGGATTGGATGAGCAATGGTGATTGCTATGAGTCCATGATGCATAAATTGATTGTTTAAATCATGGGATATTGTTTAAAGATGTGAAGTCATGTGTTATTTCTAAAAACCATGTCTAAATGATCATTTTATTACATATTGCAAGTTTAACATATTCACAGCTTGCTGTCAAAATTATGCATTCACTTTTGAGTATTATAAGTTAGTTTATAAGTTGCAAAAATTTAGGCTTTTTGTTACTAAAACTCAGTTTATGGTGTTAGTGAGCCATAGCATTAAGAATCACTCAAAAATTTGGAGATTTGGTCACTCAAATGCATTTTAGAAGTAAGTGGTGTAATCTGTCCAGAATTGGCAGATTCATACACCTACTTTCTAAGGACCATAACTCCCTTAATTCTTGTCCAAATTGAGTGAATTATTTTCTATTTAGTAGGTTTTTGAGTTAGCTTTCCAACAATGTATGGCTCATTTCATAATTCTGAGTTTTAGTAGCTCAAAAACGGTCTGCAAGTAAAGTGTGTCATTGGATTGAAAATCGGTGACCTTCTGTTTTGTGGAATTTATTTGGAGTATCAAAACTCCTCTAAAAATTATTAAGTTTTGCAGATTTGTTCATAACTTAGTAGTGTAGTTTCTGTAAAATTTTGGTGATCATTGGTTGTTGGGAAGTATCATTTTGAAACCTATTTTATGATCACAGTTTCTGGACAGCAAGTGCTGAATCCAGAAAGAAGGTTTTCAAAACCTTAAATACTTATGTTTTGATGATTAATTTGGTAAAGTAATCCTAAATTTCTATTTTAGACAATAAAGTAAACATAATGGCATATATATATTGAGATGTAAGTATGGTCAAGTTAGGATTAAGGATGGGTATTGACATATGGTATCCTTTGGTTCAAATTACTCTATAGGGATTAAGGATCCGGACTAGAGAATTGTGTTGTTTTATTCTTGCATCGTCATCAAGGTGAGTATTCACAGCCCCTCTTTTATCGTTTTAACTGATTTTGGGGTGAAAAGCATGTTTTAGTTGCGTATTTAAAGATTCATGAGAATTGTTTGAAAGTATTGCGAATTGACAATTTATAAGGCTTTGTTAAAAGCATTTGGAATTATAAGCTATATGATAAGTATGCAATTGATGTGTTGAGTATTAAATGTTAAGACCCCGTGACACTACTATTAACTCGAAGAAAATCGGGCCTATAGTATTAGTGGATAGCGCTATTTGGTGTGACAAACCCACCTTAATGCTGACGAGCAGGGGTGCACTATACTAGAGAAGATGGCTAAACATGTGGCTTGAACCACCGCTGAGTTAGTTCATCGAGGGCGTTGAAATTGGTCAGGGACGGCTTAGTAGTGGCTCAACGTAATATTATCTTTGCATACACTTATCATAAAGAAATTAAATTGTGGTACTCATGAATCAAAGAATTGAAGATTGGTTTATACGTATGTTTTACAAATGACAACTTGCATATAAAAATGATTTGTGCATATTTAAAACCTGTGAACTCACCAACTCTTTGTAGTTGATATCCGTTTTTATACATGCTTTTCAGGAAACAAGCAGGTAATTCAATGATGTTTAAGCAGCGCACTTCATATTTGAAAGCAAGATTGTTTTGTTATATACGTATCGTTATGTACTAAATCTTGAGAATTGTAAACAGTAACAAACACTGTGTTTTGATTGTAATGTCTTTTAAATTATAAATGTATGACGATACGATTATAACCTTGTGCTATGACATTGGAGCTGTTATGCCTCGTGTTTCCGCTTTAGCGGGGTGTGACAACCTGCTTCTACAGCGAATAATTCGAATAACGCTTCTACTTCAATTTCACATTTATCTGATTTAGATTTGTTATTTGAATTCTTTTATGATGAGTTTCTAGGGTCTAATTTGCCTAAATCTGCTGTGACTGACAGGTCTGAAGACACAAGTTGCAATCACCCAGTTACTTTAGAAGTTTTAACTGAACTTGTATCCCCCGTTCAGTCAGAAACTCACATTCCAACATCTACTCCTACAGTTGAAGATGTACAAGTAATTGATGAGCCAGAAGTAACTGTTTCAGTTGGGTGTGATATATTGTCTACTCAACAGCCAGAGTCTGCTGTTCCAACTGATGCTTCTGCACCTGAAACATCAACTGCAAACCCCCCTTCTATTATTCAAACTGAAGAGCCTGATAGTGGATTTTTAGATGATGATCATGTTCAAACTTCATCTACTCCACTCCGTCATTTGCATCGCTGGACCAAAGAGCATCCTTTACATCAAGTAATTGGAGATCTTAACAAGCCTGTACAAACTAGGTCAGCGACTTTGAATCAATGTATGCATGACTCATTCCTCAGCAAGATAGAGCCCACGCGTGTATCAGAGGCTTTAGCTGATTCAGATTGGGTACCTACTATGCAAGAAGAAGTAAATCAGTTTGAAGCTCTGAAGGTCTAGAGATTAGTTCCAAAACCGGAAGGAAAATATGTGATAGGAACTAAATGGGTATTCAAGGATGAAAAGGATGAAGATGGTATAGTCATAAGGAATAAAGCAAGACTTGTTGCCAAACGTTACCGGCAAGAGGAAGGCATAGACTACGATGAGACATATGCTCCAGTAGCACGTATAGAGGCAATCCGCATGTTTCTAGGCTACACGACTCACAAGAATTTCACAGTCTATCAGATGGACGTGAAAACGGCCTTTCTGAATGGCATTCTTAAGGAGGAAGTCTACGTGGCTCAACCAGAAGGGTTCGTGAATCCAGATAAGCTAGATCATGTCTACATCTTGAAAAAGCCCTGTATGGTTTGAAACAAGGCCTTCGAGCATGGTATGATGTTATATCTAAATTTTTGTCAAGTCAGGTTTTTCCAAAGGTAAAGTTGATACCACTTTGTTCATCAAAAAGGAAAAAGCCGATATCATCCTTATTCAAATATATGTTGATGATATTATATTTGGCTCTACTAATCCTAAATATTGCAAAAACTTTTCTAACCTCATGGTGTCACGTTTTCAAATGAGTATGATGAGAGAGATGAATTTCTTTCTCGGATTACAAGTTAAACAGTTTTCAACGAAGATTTTCATTAACCAATCTAAGTACATTTTGGATATTCTTCGGAAGTTTAAAATGGAAAATTGTAAACCAATTGGAATCCCGATGGCACCAGGTACTAAGATTAGCACTGATCCTTCGGGTAAAAGTGTTGGTGTTAGGACTTATAGAGGTATGATAGGATCGTTAATGTATCTTACTTCAAGTAGGCCAGATATTATGTTTTCAACATGCTTATGTTCTATATATCAGGATGCTCCTAAAGAATCACATTTGGCTGCTGTAAAACGGATTTTAGGTATCTAAAAGGGACTACAGATCTTGGTCTATGGTATCCTAAGGATACTGGTTTTCAACTGACTGCTTATTCAGAAGCAGATCACGCAGGTTGCATGTTGGACAAAAAGAGTACTTCGGGTCACATTCAATTCCTTGGAGACAAGCTCGTTAGCTAGGCATCAAAGAAACAATTATGCGTTTCCACATCGACTGTTGAAGCAGAGTACGTAGCTGCTGCTAGTTGCTGCTCTCATGTCCTGTGGATGCGAACACAGCTGCGAGACTATGGATTTAAGTTTGACAAAATACCGATCTATTGTGAGTCGAATAGTGCAATCGCGATATCTGCTAATCCTGTTCAGCATACGAAAACCAAATACATTGACGTCATGTATCATTTTATTAAAGATAATGTAGAAAAAGGAACAACTGAACTTTATTTTGTAAAAATAGATTATCAACTTGCAGATTTATTTACCAAACCCTTAGATGAAAAGAGATTTAATTTTCTTTTATCTAAGCTTGGTATGTTAAATCTTAAGACCTAATCGGTTGTTACCTAATAAAGTTACGTATTGTTACTTTTCATCATTTTCTTTATCATTATGTTTGAAGGATATCTGCACTTTAACATGATTGTTCATGATCTCAGAGGAGTAAGAGAAGATTAAAGTTGATCATTATTCTTTTGAGGGGGAGCATATCTAATTTCTGCATTTTTACTTAACTGACAAATAATTTTTTGTGATGCATGATTTTAGGGGGAGCATATAAATCACATCAAAAGGAGTAAGACTATGATTTCTGATTATTTCATATCAGAACTCGTACATTAATTGTTTTATTGCTTTATGTCTTTTACATTTGAATAAATTTTTGTGAATAAATTTGTTTTTGACTAGACTTTGAGACTTATGCAGGATGAAGTTAGCTGACAAGATCATATCTTTATGACTTCAGCTTGACTCCATGAGATCTAAGATTGCACGGAAAGGTCAATTTCTTATCTTAATCTTATATATGGTTGAAAGAAGGACAACTTTCAATCATAAGAAAACATATTCTTAAATGTTCAAACCACTTCCCGATTCTTAAATAGATTTTATAATTTGAAACTGTGATTTTAAATGTTTTCATTTTATTTGTGCTTCAAAGTTTACAAACCATGTGTTTCTAAAGATAAATACTTGCGTATTGTCTTTTCTACATACTTTCAAGTATTCACACACATCGGTTTAATTTTTGATCAAATTGTTCTTACCATGTCTCATATTGAAACATATTTTCGATGGTAAGACACTCCGCTTGTACTTTAAAAAATTTTGAGCGATATTTCATTTCGAAACGTCATTTCAAGAATGTCTATATTTTGATTCATATAGACAATATCCATTATTCTTGACCATATGCTTTGATTGTTATATCATTCATTTCTGATCATTTTCATACAAAGTCAGTTTTTCAAACAAGTTTTTTGTATTCATTTCATTCTTTCAATATACTTGTTTGACAATACTTCAATGTTTTAAAATGCTCAAATCTTCATGATTATATCATCTAAGCATACACTTTATCTGACATTTGTAAATGAGCTTTAACTGATAAAGTCAAACCATTTTGAGCAACATCATGCTTTCATAGGGTTACATGGGTTCTTTGTGATAGGAATTAACTGAACTTCTATGGAATCACGTTAACCAGTGATTTCTACCCAAGAAGTTAATCCTTTAGTTATTGAGTGTGAGGAGTCTAAAAGAAATGAGTGTAGGATGCGTGATGAGGTAAAATGGAAAAGAGAGTTTGGTTAGATGTGAGCTTAATGATAAAAAGAAAAAGGGTGTGAGATCAGAGTAAAAGAATATCAAACTCTGCACCAACTACTTTTTGAGTTGGGCAGCCACATTACTAATGTTTCACAATTCTTGGTGAACATTATTGAAACAGGAAAATAGCCCATGCCAACTCATTCTTAAACCCCACCAGCCACTCATTTTCTTCTCAAATAGAAAATGTTTCACATTTTTCAAGACGATGCAACACATATGCTATCTTGTTTTCGTTTGGAAAATCTGGATATTGAAAAAGAAGGAAGTCTGCCTCACCTTCGCACTTCAATCAGGCACATTGAGTTTATGTTTATCTACTGTTGTCTCAGTGGTTTACACAATGTTGAGCCTTATTGAAAAAGCAATCATCGTGCTTAATTATTTCTACACTTGCACGAACACACAAAGAATTCGTTTCTTTGTCATAACATTCATATAAATTGCATTTGTGGTGTTTAGATGATTGGATGGAAGCCCTGGGGGAGTGAACATCAAAAAGCTCCTTTATATTGTGTATTCGTTACACACAGTGACTTCGTGTTACTGACAGGCATGTTAACTGATTCATTTGTTGATTCAGGAGTTACATTTTCTTATTTTGTCTGGATTTTCAAAGATCTTGATGAATACTTGGTTATGGATCAAAAAATCGGAGGCTCGGTTTGACAGATCAGAATGGTCAAAGAAATTTCTTGGAAGAAAAGTTTTGATGATATAGATGCTCAAATCATCAAAAAGGGTGAGATGGTATCAAGAAATGATAAAATTTTGAGAGATGATTTTAAAAGAAATGTCCAAGTCAGAAGATTCAAAAGTAATGATTTGAAGAAGATCAAAGAATTCCTGAAGATTTGAGGAAGTTTTCTTTGAAGATTGTTTGCTAAAGCAATTCGAGCTGATTCTGAAGATAATTTCTTTCCAAAGTCTGAAAGTATCTTGTGAAAGTTTTGGGGAGATTGTTAATTGTTTGAAAACTGTTTTGGAAAGAATACCATCAAAGAAAAAGGGGAGATTGTACGGACAGAGCTTAAAAGTGAAGACTGAATTGCTAGATCTTTCAATAGTGATCTTGAATCCAAAGAGGTAGATTGTTAGAGCATAAATATGTTGGATACAAGATCAAGAAGACTGAAGGTCAGAGTTCAAGAAAGTCAAAGTTGAGAAAGTCAACTCTTATCAAAGTCAAAGTCTATTTGTAATAAAAGTCAATGTATTGTATTTGTATTTTAGTTTCCTTGTATTTTAGTTGTGGGTATAAATACCATGTATCTTGTATTTCTGAGTTAGTTGTCTAATTGAATCTGAGAGTTTTCATATAAGTATTCAGAGAGAAAGTTTTAGAGAGAGAGAGAGATAGTCTAGAGAGAGAAAGTTGTAATCTTGTGATTTTGTGAATTGAATCAAACAGGTAATTTGAATCAATCTTATTTGTTTGATTGTTTTAAATGTTTGTAATTAGAAACTAGAATCTGGAATAACATCGACTGTTTTTTCACTAAAATCACAAAATGGTACTCGATTTCAACTCTATATTGAAATCAATCACTCACAACTCGATCTAGCACCCTAATCGATCACAACCTGATCGATTTTCACACCTAAAACACACTAAATTTCGAAAATGATTTTGAAATAAGAACACAGAGTCGAGTTTTGTAAAACTTGATTTGAATCTTTTATCAGGCTCTGATACCAATTGTCGGTCCACAATGTTTATATCAAGTTCTTACAAAACAACAACAATAACAAGATTACCAACCTGTTTGATTAATAACAAACGATTACAAGGTTTGGTTTTTGAATTTAGCTCTTGATGTGTTCTCTCTGTTTTTACACCTTTTGTGTGTGTGTGTGAAAGTGATCTGATATTTTCTAGTATCTTCTCAAACACTCTACCAAACTAATATCTAAACTTAGATATTAAACAAAAACTATATCTAGATATTATCTAACACCTAATTTCTAACATAATAACTAACTAACTAAACTAATATCTAACATAACTAGATATTTAAAACTAATTACTAGAATTACAATAAACAATAAAAACAACTTTGACATTTATTACAAATGATATTAAACTATTGTTGAGAGTCGACTTTCCGGCATTAGCTTCAGATTGGATCTTCATTTTGGATGATCTTGAATCCAATAGATATGTAATCTAACATGCACATTGAGTCTATGTTTTTCTATTGTTGTCTAAGTGGTTTACACAATTTTGAGCCTTTATAAAAGCAATCATCATATGCTTAATTATTTCTAAACTAGCATGAACACAAAAGGAATTTGTTTCTTTGTCTTAACGTTTATAGAAATTGCCTTAGTGGTGTTTCGATGATTGGATGGAAGCCCTGGGGGAGTGCACATAACAAAAGCTCATTTGTAATGTGTATTCGTTACACATAGTGACTTCGTGTTACTGACAGGCATGTTAACTGATTCAATTGTTGATTCAGGTGTTATCTTCCTATTTTGTCTGGATTTGAAAAGATCTAGATGGTGACTTGACAAGTGAATCAGAGGCTCTTGACAGATCAGAATGGTCAAAGACATTTCTTGGGAAAGTTTTGATGATGTTGATGCTCAAATCATCAAAAAGGGGGAGATGGTATCAAGAAATGTTAGAGTTAGGAGAAAATGTTCAAGAATTGATTGTTAAAGAAAGTTTGTTGAAAGAGTTCAATGATTTCAGAATTATTAAAGATAATTTGATGAAGCAATCAGAGTTTTGTCTGATAGAGGTTTGGTTACAACCATTGGGAGAGAATGTTAATAACTCTTGAAGATCAGATTTTGAGGATGATTGTTGAAAGTTTTTGAAGATACAAAGTTTATCAAAGAAAGGGGAGATCGTCAGAATTTTCATATGAATAGGGGAGAATGTGGATTGTTTGAGAAAATTATTTTTGTATCAAAAGGGGAGATTACAGGAAATGTTAAAGTTTGATCAAAGGGAGAGTTTATTCAATTGAGCTTAAAGAGAGAAGATCGTATTGCGAAATCTTTTGGTAATGATATTGATCCAAAGGGGGAGAATGTTAGAGCACATATTTGTTGGATTCAAAATCGTAAAGATTGAAGACTAAAGTACAAGAAGTCAAAGGCTGAAAGTCAACTCTCATTGATAGTCAAAGTCATTTTGTTAATAAAGTCAAAGTCAATGTAATTGTGTTTTTGTTTCGTAGAGAGTATAAATACCTTTTATCCTCGTCTTTGTAATCAGATATACATGAATCAGAGAAGAAGAGAATAGAATATCATTCTAGAGAGAGAGAGAGTGAATGTAGTTAGAGAAAGTGAGAGAGATTGTAATCTTGATGTTTGGAGATCAATGACATATGACTTACTAAATTCTTATCTTGATTGTTGTTTTTGATCATAGTAGCAATTAGAACTTGAATATTGGGAATAACAATCCCGACCGATTCGAGATATTCTTCAACTATTTTATTCTTGAACTCTGTGCCGTTGTCAGTTTTGAGAATCTTGACTTGTTTCTGCAAATTGACTTGGGTCGTCTTCAGAAATGTAATGAGAACTTCTAGCGTCTCATCTTTAGACCGTAGAAACTTGACCCAAGTGTATCACAAAAAGTCGTCCACGATAACTAACACGTACTTCTTTCCTCCTAAGCTTTGCCTTCGCATAGGACCGCATAAATCCATATTCAGCAACTCTAATGGAGAGCTGATACTTGGTTCAGGCTCTGGTTTTTGTGGAGCTCTCTTCATCTTTCCCTTTTCACACGCTGCACGCAAGTGTTCTTTTTCATACTTCAGCTCAGGAAGTCCTTTCACTAGCTTTTCACTGACCAGTTTGTTGATGTATCGAAAGTTGAGGTGAGAGAGCCGTCGATGCCATAACCAGCTTTGTTGCATCGAGGCTTTTGAGAGTATACATACCTGATTGTCAGCTTGGACCTTTGACAAATTGATGGTGTAAAGGTTTGACTTGCGAGTGCCGACCAAGAGTTCTTTCCCATCTTCAGTGCGTACCGAACATTTATTAGCCTTGAAATTCACCTCTAAGTCATTGTCGCAGAACTGGCCAATACTGAATAGTTTTTTGTCCTAAGCCTTCAACGTAGCTTACCTTCTTAATCGTGACATTTTCCTGTACAACATCACCATATCCCAGAATTGGTGAAAACTGATCATTTCCAAAACGAACTATGCCGCAGTATTTGTCTGTATAGTTAGACAACATACTCTTCTGCCCGGTCATATGCTTGGAACAGCCGCTATCCATGTACCACATATGACGGGTCTGCACAAAACAAATCAAGAAATAAGAGGTTTAGGTACCCATTTATAAATGGGACCTACAGTGTCAGTACATGATTTTGGCACCCTATTAAATTTGGGCCAACTTTGTCTTTGAAAACCATATGAATGATAAGAAGAATGATAACGATAAGAGGAAACATTATATGAGCCATACCAAACATCAGAATATTTTCGAGAAGCATAATCATATCCACCAAAATTTGAAAACTTTTTATTAGATGGAGCGAACTGGAATAATTGCTTTATGGAATATTTCTTGCGAGAATCAACAAGATTAGATTTAGAAGTAGCAACATTCACAATCAATTCATCTTTACTAGAAGTCTTTTTATTCAAATTAAAACTAGAACTAGATTTAGCAGTCTCGTCAATCTCCTATTTTGGTCGCCACACCAACTTAACTTCATGCCTTTGCTTTCTCACATCTGAAACATTTGAACTTTTGGGTTAGAATTGTGAGATTCAAAAGAATGCTTCTTCGCTGGCTTACCAGTGGTAATCAGTTTCTGTGAATACTGAGATTTTCTTTTCTTACCTGTTGCATTCTTCGATTTCACGGAAACTGATTTATCAAATTTCGTTGATGTTTCACCCTTTTCAAACACACTGGGTAAATCGAAAGAATTAACAACACAAGATGAATGATCAGGAAGTTTGGTAGTAAAGTCAAATTGAGCAACACGTTCATCTAAAACCCCATCAGAGTTTAAGAAATTAAGCTCATTATCAAGTAAACCAGATCAATCATCAGATTTTAAAGCCATAGAGAATTTAGAAAACTCAGTATTTTTGAACACTGTAGAAAATACAGTTTGTTCTAAGTCCATAAAAATTCTTTCTTCTGTAAGAGTATTCTCGAGTTCAGAAATTTTACTTTCCAAAACTAGAAGAGGGACGTAAAGCTTACCTTCGATGGGCTTAGCCTCCATTTGTTTTACAGAATAACTATTAGAATAGTCATTTGAAAGAGATTTTGATTTATCATAACTTTAACTATTATTCAACCTCTCATAATGAAACAGAAGTTGAACTTTAGTTGTGTTCTTTCTTTTAGGATATTCCTTGGCTTTATCCTCTTCAGACAGACTAGTCCAGAAAACTTTAAGTTCAGGGTATTGAGGTGCCAGTTTGATAAATCCAAAATCATAAAGAGCAAGCGCTTCAGAAATACCTTTTTGAGGTGGTGTGGGTTCTTGTAACCAAGTTTCCAACAGTCAGGATTCTCTTTAGGTTTGTTCAGATGAATGGTTTGTTCAGTTTAACCCAAAGTATATAATTTTCCTTCCAAAACATTCACTTTTTCAATTAAAGATTTCTTTTCCTTTGAAAGCGAAGAATTTATTTTAGAAATCTCTTTTGACTCAAATTCACACATTCTGTATTTGGAGACAATTTCAGATAACTCCTTATGAATTATAGTCTTCTCTTTCGCGCTGGTGTCTATGTTTTTGTGCAAAGTTTCAATTAATACATTTTTCTCAGCAATATCATTGCTTAGTTTATGTATAGATTGATTTTTCTCATTAATGACACCTCTCTCACGCTTAAGTTTAGACTCTAATTCTTGCAGCTTAGACATCATAACATGCATTTGATTCAGAAAATCAGATTCAGTTAAGTCACATACCTCTTCATTATCTTCTTCATCCGAATCAACATCAGCTTCTGACTGCTGCTTACCCATCAAGCACAGGTTTGTTGTCTCGTCCTTCTCTCCTTCTTCAGATTCTTGGTCAGAATGGTCGAGCCAGTATTCATCCTCGGCCATTAATGATTTTCCAGCCTCCTGTTGCTTGGCTAGAAGCATCTTATTCTTGTAGTAGTCGGAGTTTCGGACTTTAGGTTTTCGGCAGTCCTTGGCAAAGTGACCGACTTTGCCACAGTTGTAGCACTTTGTCGGTTCTTCCTGCTTGGGCTCTTCGGCTCTATACTTCTTCTTCTCTTCTGGTCTATTTTCTTCAACTTTCTTCTTGTATTTGTAGTTATTTGGACCAGACGAGTACCTCTGACAGTTGGAGCTAGGCTTTTTATAGAACTTCTTTTGGAAGGCCTTGGTTAGCATTAGCATAGCTTCCTTAAGATTTTCACAATCGTCAGAGTCAGAATTTGCCTCACTATCAGCCTCTTCTGATTCAGATGCTATCGACTTCTTCTTCTTAGTCTTCTTCTTGACCACAAGTGCAACTGGATCAGCAACTGCTTTTTCATCTCAGCCTTCATAATGTCGTTCAAATCTTTCATTTGCCTCATCTGTCTGGTGAATCTCTTCCACTTAGGCTGGAGGTTGCTGAGAAATTTCACATTCAGCTCAACTTGATATTTGTTGATCTTGTTCTTGCTTAGCTCGTTCAACAATGTCACAAATCTGTCATAGGTGGCTTCTAGTGATTCTCCACTTTAACTTTGAATTCTTCATAGTTGTTCAGGCAGTTGGATACTTTGAGTTGGTTGCCGACTTTAGATCTGATCATCATCTTCTCCAATTGATCCCACATTTGCTTGCCGGTAGCGTTGTAGCTATCTATCATGACATAAATTTCTTTCGGTATGCCTTGAAGAATGAATGATTTTGCAATTTGTGACCCTTGTGTCTTCTCTCCTGCTCATCAGAGTATTCATCAAGCGATAATCGATACTCTTTCTGTTCATCTTCTCCGTTCTCTCCTGCTACTGTAAGAACCTTGGTAGGCGGTGTCATGATTCCGTCCTTTAGGGATAATCTGATGTAGTCTCCCAAGTCATTTCTGTCGATGAAGTCCAAGAATCTGTCTTTCCACTGCTCGTACTCTCCCTTGAAGAGTACTGGTGGCTTCACATCGGTTCCGATAGCAAGAGCTTCCCGAGATGACATCCTTACTGATATTGATTTCTTTATCAAACGATTACAATCTTCTTGTTGGTTTTCTCTCAATAAAGCTCTCTGTTTTCTCTCTAGCCGCCATCTCTCTCTATTTTCTCTCTCAATATTTGCGGCTACTGAAACTCATCAGTTACAAAACAAAAACCTAAAAACCTAATTTAAACCATAAACCTATTTTAAGGGAAAAGGACTAAAAACGAAAATACAAAATAAACTTTGACTATTTATGACAAAGGACCTAGACTTTATAATTGAGAGTTGTCTTTTTCAGCTTTGACTTCAGATTTCCGTCTTCAATCTTGATGATCTTGAATCCAATAAATATGTGCTCTAACAAAGTTATCTTGCAAAAACTCTAAAAATGACCATCATGAGCTTTATTTGAAATTCTTTGAAATATAAGCCTTGAGCTCGATTTCTAGCACATAAATTTTAAAGTTTAAATCACATGCATGAAGTTTAAAGTAGTTATTTGATATGGAGGAAAGATTTCATGCAACGTTTTAGAATCCATGAAATAGAAATTTGAATAAAACACATGCATGCTAGTTAGAACTTTCAAAATTCTTTATTTGATCTTAACTTTGGTTTGATCATGGATTTTATCCCCTTTTAAGAACATGCGACATGTTTTTAGGAAAAAATCTACAAACATTAAGTATCAAAGATTGTTTTCTAGCAAAGAAGCTTGAAAATCAAAAAAGAGGAAGAAAAACTCAAAGAATGCATGAAAAACTTAAAAGAAAAGTGAATATTATTTCATGTTCTTACCTTGAAGAACACACTCAATGCCTTTAAACCTTGATATTTTTGGTTGGAATAAGATGATTTTAGAGAGAAAAAGAAGAGAGAATAGAGAGAAAATAGAGAGAAGAATTCTAGAGAGATGTTAGAGAGAGAAGTGAGAGTATGAGAAATGAGAGAAAATGAGAGAATGAGAGGGGTTAAATGGGGGGTGGGGTGGCCGGCCATAGGAGGGTGAGGGGAGAGAGGTTGAGTGTTATTTTGGGTAAAATGATTGTGTTTCTAGAAAATTGAAAGAATATTTGATATTTTGTCTTCTTTCCCTTTTTGCATTTGAATTTATTTAACCAACTACACTTATTAGGTAATTTTGTATGTATTGTGTTATTTTTATTTTTAACACCATTAAACACACATATATATATATATATATATATATATATATATATATATATAATGTTAAGATTGACATTTTATGAGATTTGTGGATAATTCACTCATCTAAGTGAATGCTAGGCAAAATTTCTAAAGTTTTCTAATAACATGGCCTCAATTACTAATTCTAATATGGAACATATTTAACATATGATTCTAACATGTTCAGTCCAGTTCTAACCTGAAACGTTATTTTGACGGATGTCACATTCTCCCCCAGTTAAAAGAATTTCGTCCCAAAATTCAAGGATTTCCATCTTTAAGTGGTTTTTTAGCAAAGAGGTGAGGATACTTGTGCTTTATATAATCCTCATGTTCCCATGTGTACTCAGGCCCATGCTTTGTGTTCCAACGAACGTTTATAATCGAAATTTTTCTTCGCCTAAGTTGCTTAACCTCTCTATCAAGAACCTCAATTGGTTCTTCTATGATGTGCAACTAATCGTTGATATGAACTTCTTCTAGAGGTATGATTAAGGAGTCTTCAGCTAGACACTTCTTGAGGTTCGATACATGAAATGTATCATGGATAGAACTTAACTCCTAAGGTAACTTGAGTTTGTAAGCCACTGGACCAATCCCTTCAGTGATCTCGAACAACCCAATATACATGGGGCTCAATTTACCTCTCTTCCCAAAACGTACTAATCCTTTCTAGGGTGATACCTGTAGAAGCACTTTATCACCAACTTGAAATTATAAAGGCTTTCTACAGTTATCCGCATAACTTTTTTGACGACCCCTGGTTGATTAATGTCTATCTATGATGATCGAGATCTTGTCAGTAGTCTCTTGCACAATGTTTGGTCTAGTTAAGTGTCTATCTCCAATTTCTAACCAACAAAGTGGTAAACGACACATACGCCCATACAAGGCTTCATATGTTAGACAAGAATTGTATTCAAGATTAAAAGTAAATGTCAAAATGTAATTGTTTGTATTTGAGTTGTAAAATGTCAAAGTTAACAAAAATCAAAGATGTCAAAAGTCATCATAAGTCAAAGTTTAGTTAGTTTTGTAATATTAGGGTATAAATAGGTTTGGTCTTGTAATTTGTAAGGTAAGAGCTTTTACATTGTCATATACGTTTGTGATTTTGAGAGAGATTCTAGAGAGAGAAAATATGTAGAGAGAGAAAGTTCAAGAATCAATAAACTTATGATTTGAGATTGAAATCTGTCATTGTTTGGGTTTAACAATTGGTATCAGAGCTTGGGAGAAAGAATTTGTGCATCGATTCTTCATAATTTCATCAAGATCTGAGAAAATCAGGGAGTTTTCTTGAAAAATTTTTTGATCTGTTTTCTGAAAATTTCTCAGTGATTTGTCAATTTCATGATGATTTGAAGAAAGTGTGCATTCTTTGATTCCCTTTTGGATACTTGAATCAGTGTTGTTGTTTGTTATCAAAAGATTGCAAGGAAATTTGACTCAATTTTGAATTTTTTTGAAAATTATTGGTGTTCTTGAAAGCTCACTGTGGATTTTTTTAAAAAAAGATGAATTTGGGTTTTGATGAAATTTGGTGTAGATTCGTTCATAGAAGCATGTTTTAGAAACAAATTTGTTATAGATTTCAAGCTTTAAACATTGAATCAAAGTTTTTGAATTTTTTTTTGTTTTTGTTCTTGAGATATTTTTTTTGAACTGTTAATCTGGAAAATTGTTGCTGCAGTTTCATACAGTTTGCCACGAGAAAAGAAAAGGCTTTCGCATGGAATTCTTGGAGAATCTGCATTCTGAACTGAAGAACTCGCAGAAAAAGAAAGAACTCGCAAGTTCTGGAAAAGGAATTCGCATGTCTCACTAACCTCAAGAATTCACATGGTTCACATTGTATACTAAAGAATTCGCAAGATTATCGTTAAGCAATTCGCAAGCTACTCACTTTAAAGAATTCATATGCTACAGTAACAGTTCTTACGAATTTTATACTTAGTTTTTGAGAAGTTGTTCAAAGGAATTCGCAATGTTCAAAGGAATTCTCAATGATTAAAGGAATTCGCAAGGTTAATCATAATTCGCAAGAAAATTTTCCGACGAAGTTCTTGAAGTGGGTCTACGTTTTTACATGTTTTTTGATCGATCTCATTGATACTAAATTGTTCTACTCGTCACAAGGATTCCAGAACAAGTTTTGGAATCGATTTTCATCAAGTATACTTCGAGATATCTTCGTTTGAAAAGTCGCCGGAGTTTCGCCGGTGCTCTCGCCGGAAAAACAGGATTGCTGGATTTTGATTGTTATCTGCTGTTTTCGATCCCTTTGCTTCATAATCTTGTTGCTTTAATGATTTCCATCCCTTCGCGTTGACTTTTCAGAACTAATTTTTTAAGATAAGTTTTATAATTTGTTTCTCAGATTTTAATTTTCTGAAATATTTTCTGATTTTAGTCGTTGTATTCATTTTTGAAAGTGTGCACATAACTGTACTTCTAATCGAAGTTTTCTTTTGACGATCATATTTTTACAGATTTCAAGATGTCTCAATGTTTCAATTTTGATTTTGACAGCATGAATCTTTTTTAGGCTAAAGCGAATATTAAAAGTCTTCTTGGTCAATTATAGATTTACACCAAAATGGCAAATGACTGTGACAAAGAAAATTCAAAGATTAAAGTTGAAAAGGCTGAAATGCAAATGAAAGTCTTTGCATTTGAATCAGAATTAAAAGGTCTGAAAGATAAATCTGAAAGGCCAGATATTAGAGTTGAAAGATACAAGTTTGAAAAAGAAAATGCTGAACTTCAAAGAAAGATTATAGAAATGAATGAAATTTTTTTACAAGGTGTCAAGATTGTCAAGAAAGAAAGATAAGAGTTTGAAAGAGAAAGAAAATCTTATGCTAAAAAGTTTTTTCACTTTTCAAGAAAAGCTTTTGATGAGAAGAAATCAAGGGAGCTTAAATGCATGAAGCTTTCTCAACAAGTTTTAGATTTTGAGAAAGTTATTATCTTAGAAAGAGATAAGTTTGAGAAGGAAAAGAAGATTGTTGAACAGAAGAATGTCGGATTATTCAGAGAAATATCTGATAAAAGAAAAGATGTACAAAAAGAGTTTGAAGAAGAAAGAAGAGTGTTTGAGACTGAGATAGAGAAGCTGACTGGAAAATTATCTGAGCTATCATCAACTATTTTGAAAGAACATAAGACGAATTCTAAATTGCAAAAGAAGTTTGATCTGATATCAAAGGAAAGAAACTGCTTGTCCACAGATATAAAGGTAAAACTTTTGGCAAACCAGATCTGGTTTACACTATAAATCAATTGATCAGGTTAGCACAGAAGAAAATTAGTTGTTCCTACTACGGTTCAAATGATTTTGTAAATAAAAATTATGAAAATAGCTGGTATGGTTCTTATTTTATCTCTCCTATTAGAACTGCAACTAATAATTCAGGATCCAAATACCTGTGGATACCAAAAGCTAAACCTGTGTTGCAGGCAAATAAAGACTAAGGGGAGAAAGAACTAAGGCTTCTAAATAAATCAGTTCAGAACCCGTGCTTCAAAGAATAACGGCTCTTGAATAAACCAGTTCAAGACCCGTTCCTTAATATTTTAGAACTTTGGCTTCTGATTACATCTGATTAGAACCCGTGCTTCATTGGTAAAACTGACCATTACTATTCTCACCGGAGAATACGTAATCATGGTTTCTGAATATTTAGTTTAGAACACGTACTCAAATGTTTTCTTCTAAAGGATGCTAATTAGATAAAATATTTTCTAGAAGTTTTTAATTTGAGGGGGAGTTAGAGAAATTAACTGCTATATCTTTTAGGAGGAGACATTAGCTAACTCGACTTTCATTATTATATTTTTCTAATAATTTGAATTTTTCCAAGTATCGAGGGGGAGGATATCTGTATTTTTGTCAAGGATACTCACTGAAAATATTCATTTTAGGGGGAGTTAAGGATTTTGATGTAAAGGTATATATTTCTAATCCTTTTACTCTATCACTTGCTGAAAGAAGAAGAACTTTCACTTGTGCAAAATGGTTTCTTAAATGTTCAAACCACTTCGCGTTATCAAATGTTTTATGAATTTCAAAGTGCGATTTTAAATGATTTTCATATGGATACTTTAATGCATATCTGACCGTGTGTTTCTAATGACAAATACTTGTGTAATTATCATGTCTTTATACTTTGTCAAGTATTTATACACACAACGGTTCAGTACATTTCTTGACTTTGTTATTACCATGTATCAAACGTTTAATCTTTCTATGGTAATACTCCCGTTTGCTATCAAATGTTGTTTGAATCAAATCTCATTTCATCATTTTATGTGCTATCATTGTTCAAATGTTTATATATTGTTCACATAAACAACATTCGTCTTTGCTTTCCCAAAATATAATTCTTCATGAATTTTGATCTGATTCTAATCGTTGTCAGATTCTCAAAACATTTTTATTCTTTCATGATTATTCATTCATACAAAGTTTTGAGAAATCTTAAATGCTTAAAATGCTCAAATTTCATTCTAATTCTTAATGAGCATACATATACTGACAAATGATTTCTTGTGCTAAAATGTCAAGAAAATCATTGAGGCAATACATTCTTTTAGGACAAATACATGGGATTCATTGTGTGAGCTTAACAGAACTTCCATGGATTCACGATAACCAGTGATTCCTACCCAGGAAGTATTCCTTGAGTGATTGAGGGGAGAGGGGTAAAAAGATTGAGTGTTGGTGTGTAAAGAGGTAAAATGGAAATGAGAGATTGGTTAGATGTGAGCTTAAATGATTAAAAAGAAAGATGGTGAGAGAACAGAGTTAAAGAATATCAGACTCTGCACCAAACTTCTTTCTGAGTCGGGCAGCCACATTACTGTTGTTTCACAATTCTTCGTGAACGACATTGAAATAGGCACCTAGACCATGCCATCTCTTGCATACAACCCCACCAGCTACTCATTATTTTCTTAAAAAGAGAATGTTTCACATTTTCTGGGGAGGCAACACATACTCTATTGGTACTTCACTTGGAAGATACTGATTTTGAAAAAGAAGGAAAGTTACCCCACCTTCGACCCTTCATCATGCACGTTGAGTCTATGTATAATCATTGTTGTCTCAATGGTTTACATACTTTGAGCCTTATGAAACACAATCATTGTGCTAATTCTTTCATACACAAGCACAAGCACAAGCACACACAAAATCTGTTTTTTCTGTCAGAACATTCAAAGAAAATACCTTGTTTTTTCAATGATAGAATGGAAGTCCTGGGGAGTGAACATCATTTCAAGCTCGTTACATTGTACATTCGTTATACACAATGGCTTTGTGCTACTGACAGACATTCCTAACTATTTCATATGTTGATCTAGGGTTACCATTCCTATTTTGTCTGAATTTGAAAAGATTCAGATAAATACATTCGTGAATTGACGGCTCATTCAGATCAGATGAACGATTTTATCATTTCATTCATTGGGGGATATTGATAGATTGTTCATATTTCACCAAAGGGGAGATCATGAAGCCTGTGCTAAATTGCTCATTTGGGGGAGATGTTCCATAGACGGATCTAAACTTGAAGAATTTTAATGATTTTGATTCTCACAAATCATTAAAAAGGGGGAGATAAATCAGAGTTCAAGTTCAGAAGATTAAAATTTGTATCAAAGAAAAAGGGAAAGATGATTTTCAAAGTCAAATTTCTGAAGATGTAATGAAAGGTGAAGACAAAGTTTGAAAGTTTTGAAGTTAGTCAAAGTTTGAAGACTTGAATGATTGAGAAGATTATTGCAAAGTTTGTTGTGCTAAAGAGAATGGTATTGTTGTAAACAAAAGTGGGAGAATGAAGTTTGTGTTAAAGCTGTCAAAGGTTTCAAGAGTTTCAAAGTTTGTTGAAGTTGTCAAAGTTTTCAAGGTGTAAAAGCTAAGAAGATTCAAAGTTGAAGATTATTCTGAAGATAAGAAGACCTGAAGATAATTGTCAAAAAAAATTTAATCTTGAATCCAAAGGGGGAGATTGTTAGACTAGAATTGTATTCAAGATTAAAAGTAAAGGTCAAAATGTAATTGTTTGTATTTGAGTTGTAAAATGTCAAAGTCAACAAAAGTCAAAGATGTCAAAAGTCATCATAAGTCAAAGTTTAGTTAGTTTTGTAATATTAGGGTATAAATAGGTTTGGTCTTGTAATTTGTAAGGTAAGAGCTTTTACATTGTCATATACGTCTGTGATTTTGGGAGAGATTCTAGAGAGAGAAAATATGTAGAGAGAGAAAGTTCAAGAATCAATAAACTTTTGATTTGAGATTGAAATCTGTAATTGTTTGGGTTTAACATCATATGGCGCACACTGAATACTCTTGTGATAGCTATTGTTATAGGAAAACTCGACCTAAGGTAGGTGAGTTCCCAACTCCCTCCAAAGTCTTTCGCACATGCTCAAAGCATATCTTCTAAAGTGTGAATGGGTTTTCACTCTGACTGTCAGTTTGAGGATGATAGGCAGTGCTCAAGCTCAACTATGTACCCATTGCTCTATGAAGTGATTGCCAAAACCATGACATGAAGCGACTATCTCTATTAGAAATGATGGAAATAGGTATCCCGTGATGTGTAACAATCTCGTTGATGTAAATCTAAGCAAGCTTCTCCATCCTATAATCTTTCCGAATAGGTACGAAGTGTGCAGATTTCGTAAACCGATCCACTATTACCCAAATCGAGTAGGGTCCTTTAGCAGTTTTGGGTAGTTTGGTTATAAAATCCATAGTTATTTGATCCCATTTCCACTTGGAATCTCAGGTTGTTGCAGCAGACCATATGGCTTTTGGTATTCGACTTTGACCATCGAGCAAGTGAAGCATTTCCCCACGTGCAAGGCGATACCTTTCATCATCCCTGGCCACCAATAACATTTCTTTAGGTCCTTGTACATCTTATCTGCCCGTAGGTGGATCGAATACCTAGATTTATGGGCTTCCTCCAAAACTATTCCCCGTAGGTTGTTAGTTTTTGGAATCCAAACTCTATCCTTGAATTAACATACTCCATCAACCTTTGTTTCAAATCTATGCTCCAAACCATTTTGGGTCTCGTTCTTCAAATTCTCCGTTTTTAATGCTTTAATCTGAGCTTTAAAAATTCGAGTCTTTAAGCTCGTCTACACAAGCGCTCCAAACGCTCGCACCCGTAAGGGTTTTACCCTTTTCTTCCTGCTCAGGGCATCGACTATCACATTGGCCTTACCCGGGTGGTATCGAATCTCACAATCATAGTCACTAAGTAACTCTACCCATCTTCTCTGCCTCATTTTAAGCATTTTCTAATCAAGGATATGTTGAAGACTCTTGTGATCAGTATAAATAGTGCACTTAGTGTCGTACAAGTAATGTCTCTAAATTTTAAGAGCAAACACTACAAGTCCAAGTTCCATGTTGTGGGTTGTATTGTTCTTCTCATGAACCTTAAGTTGTCTTGAAGCATATGCTATAACCTTGTCCCTCTGCATCAATATGCAACCCAAACCTTGATGTGATGCGTCACAATACACCACAAAGTTGTCGGTTCTTTCTGGTAACGCTATAATTGGCACGTTGCACAACTGTTGCTTTATCAGTTGAAAGGCTTCCTCTTGCGGTTTTTCCCAAACGAATGTCTTATTTTTTTTGGCTGAGCAATTTTCGATAAATTCTCGATAAATCGTTGCTAATAACCTGCCAAGACCAGAAATTGACGAATTTCTGTCGGGGTTTTTGAGGCTTACCACTTCTTAATGTCCTCCACCTTAGCTAGATCCACGTGAATTCCTTTCTCTCCATCCACGTGACTAAGAAAGTGTACCTCCCGAATCCAAAATTCACATTTTGAGAATTTGGCATACAACTTCTGATCATTTAGTAATTCCAAATTTCCAATATTATCTTCATGTGCTGCTCGTGATCCTCCATATTCCGTGAGTAGATTAGTATGTTGTCGATGAATACGATTACAAACTTGTGAAGGTATGGTCTGCATACCCTGTTCATTAAGTCTATAAACACGCCCGGTGCGTTCGTTAATCGAAGGGCATAACTAAGAACTCATAGTGCCCGTATTGGGTCTTAAAAGAAGTCTTAGGGATGTCATCTTCACTAACTCTCAATTGATGAACCCTGATCGAAGATCAATTTTCGAAAAATAAGTAGCACTCTGCAACTGGTCGAATAGATCATCAATTCGAGGAAGGGGATAACGATTCTTGATCGTTATCTTGTTTAGCTCCTTATAATCGATGCACATTCTAAACGATCCATCCTTCTTTTTGAAGAATAGGACTAGGGTTCCCAAAGGTGAGAAACTTGTCAAATGAATCCCTTATTCAGAAGTTCCTGAAGTTGACCTAACAGCTCCTGCATTTCAGCTGGTGCTAAGCGGTACGGTGCTTTAGCTACAGGTGTTGCTCCGGGGATCGAAGTCAATTCGGAATTCGAATTGTCTAGATGGGGGAAGTCCAGGAAAATCATCTGGAAATACTTTTGGGTGATCATTCACCACAGGAATGTCTTGGATTTGCTTTTCCTCGGACTTCTTCTCAACTACGCGTACCAAGAATGCGACACAGTTCTTCCTCAAAAACATATGGACCTTCATACTCGACACTATTTTTAGGCTCTTTCCAGGTCTATATCCATGTATGACAAGGGTTTTTCTGTCCTGAATAGGTACTCTAACGACCTTTTCAAAGCAGCAAATCTCCGCTTGATTCATGGACAACCAGTCCATTCCTACTTCTACGTCAAAACTCCCCAATTCAATCGGAATGAGATCAATCCTAAATAACTTATCGGCTACACTCAAGGTGTAATCTAAAATTACATCCCTATTCAATCTCAGGCACGTATTCCAGAAGTTATCCTGACTTCCGCACTCAAAGCACACCCTTTTCCCTCCTTGACACCCTTTTCTATTCTGCAGTTCTTGGTGAGATGACCTGTTCGTTTACAGTTGCCACAAAAAAGATAGGCTCCTTCATGATGATAGTTACATTTGTTATATCTTGGGAGTGCACCACTGCACTGCAATGGTTCCTGAGCTTTTACTCCGAAGTTTCTCACCACCTTCTTATCCTTGCTTGAACTACCACTAGCTTCTTCCCTAACAGGTTCTCTGGCTTCCCTTTATTACCAGAACTTCCCTGAGTTAAAGTTCCTGCCCTAACCACATCATTGGTTAAACAAGTTGCCAATGCCACTGCTGCTTGAATGGTGGATGGTTCTACCGATGTGACCATCCCTCAGATTTCCAGGGCTAATCCATATAAGTATCGATCAATTCTCTTGCTCTCGGGGGTAACCATGCGGGGTACTGATTTTGCGAGTTCATGAAAGCAAGCAGTGTATTGGCCTATGCCAGATCAGACCATGGAGTGATCCCAAAATTCAGCTTCCAACTTCTTAATTTCACTCTTGGGACAATACTCTTCAATGAGTAGCTTCTTAAACTCTTCCCATGAAAGTTTGTATGCGTCCTCTCTACCACGGGACTAAACATTAATATTCCACCAAGTCAGTGCCCTGCCCTAGAGTTGATATGCCGCATACTCCACTATGCAGTCCTTAAGCACTTGCTGATATGGAGAACCGATTCCATGCTCTCAATCCAGGTTAGAAATCCTACGGCACCTTCCTTTCCGTAGAACTCCTTGGGCCTATAGAACATGAAGGCCTTGTAGCTACAACCCCTATTGTTGTTGTCCAAATTTCTTTCTTCGCCCCCATCGTTCCTTCGATCAGCGTTAAAGGCTGCGGTAACTTGTGTGACAATATTGGGTATCGCCTCCCAGATTTGATGTGCTATGATTTTGCTAAATCTGGCGTTTGGTTTTCAGGATCTTCTCCCGTGTTGCGTGCGGATATTCTTGGAGGCATGATTCTAGAATACATTTGCAAATATTGATTTGATTAAAAAAATTTGTACAAGTTTTTGACCATAAATAATTTTCAAATATCTACACTAGTAGTTTTTGACCATAAATAATTCAAGTAACACTACCATTTAAAATAATTCTAGTAACACTACCATTTAAATAATTCTAGTAACACTACCATTTAAAATTTTAGAAATAATAATCATATAAATAAATATCACAATTAAAGGTTTGTATTTTAGTAAAAGATTTTTCCATTCATATTTTTAATAATTCCGCTAATACAAATTTTTTAGGTTTAAAGTACATCAATAACAAGGTTTTTAAACCTAATACAACCAAATCATTTGAAATTATCCAAAATACATAGTTCGTAATAACCATAAGAAAATATTTTTCCCAAAAGTCGTCTAACTAGCAACTATTCTAGTCAAATCATCCCAGATACGCATATATCAAGAGCATCAACACAAACATAGCCAGCACAACTCCTCTAAACAAACACCAAAGCTCCATCCTCCTTGCGGTTTGCCTAGCCACACTGGCGTTCTCCCATTCCCTAGACGAGCTATCAAATAGGAGATGCGTCAGCTCCGCCAGGTTGGTCAGGACCTGCTCCTGATGGACCACCCTCGTCTGGCAGTCATGCAACACGACTTCCATGGCATGTACTCGCTGCTCCTCCTCTCGAGTCATACCAGAAATACGCCCTATTGGTATCCCGGTGATCACTAGAGGTGTCTCTGACAACTCCAAAAACGGCGTCCTAAGCACCAGTCTCTTAGGAATCGAGACGCTCTTTCGAGCCATCTGTTGGATGCACGGTCCTCGGGGATTCGACTAGTGAAGTATCATGGTCGGCTGGGGTAGTACTGGGTTGGCTGGGGTATCACTGAATTTGTCGACGCTCTCCGGTTGTCACTAGCAGCAGCGCTCTTGCTAGTCACCTCATGCTCCGAATCGGTGTCCACAAAAGGTTCCTCCTCCTGAACGCTAGGTGGGTTGACTCGTGGACGACCAATAACGTAACCCAACTCATTGGCAGAGTAGGCAGTGCAAGAAAATGACGATGATGACGACATAGTGATACTGAGGTAGAGTGTGCTTAGTCAATAAATGTACAAGTGTAAATGTCTATAGTATGCAATGACTACACACACACCATGCATGCTACTCGAGGGTTTACGTGAAAATCAATTTAAACATACTTCTACTATAACCATCTCTGGTCTCACTTTAATCATTCCTTAATTAAACATAGGTGATCAGGCTTTGTTTAATTAAGGTCCAATAATGCAATACACGACTTAGTTATACTAGTAATATGTTTAGTAGTTTGAGTGTTATTTCCAGTTTTCGGCTATAGTTTGGGTTTTCCAAAGGAAGACTGGTATTCTCTATAACCTGTGGCTCTGATACCAAATCTGTCACACCCCGCTAAAGCAGAAACACATGATGTAACAACTAAAGGTTTCATAGCAAAAGGTACAAGATAACACCAACCATAGTAGTTTAAAGAAATTACAAAAGTTTACAATACGTCTTAAGCAAAAGTTCGACAAAAGGGAAATAACATAGTTGAAACACATGCAAAATGCCGCCACACGCGGTGCCTTTCTGGATGCCAACCTTACTGACGTACATCTGAAAACATGTCAATGAGAGGTCAACTATTGAAGTAGAGGGGTGCAAAATGTAATGTTTTATTTTCTTTATTTAGTTAATAGGCTTTTCTTGTTAAATGGGCTTTGGGCCTGTTAGGTTAAGGCCATTAGTATAAATAGTTTTGTTTAACCTGATTTCTAGGTTAATTGTCATTTAGAGGTTTACGCTTATCAGTTAAAATTCTGTGTTATTCCCAAATATCAAGTTCTAAATCAGTAACAATTACTCAAGATGATATTTCGTAAACATATGTATTGATTCCAATCACAACTATTACAAACTCTCAACTTTCTCTCACTACTTTCTCTCACTAGAATGATATATCAAAGAAGCTCTTCTCTAATCAGCTCACTTTCTTACAATGACTTACTTACAAATGGAACAAGGAAACAAGGTATTTATACCTACAACAAATACAAGAAAACAAATACAAATACATTGACTTTGACTTTATTACAAATAGACTTTGACTTTTGATGAAAGTTGACTTTTGCAGCTTTGACTTCTTGATCTTTTATCTTCAATATTTATGATCTTGAATCCAGCATATTTGTGCGCTAACAATCTCCCCCTTTGGATCAAGATCATTACTAAAAGATTTAGCAATGCGATCTTCTCTTTGATTAAGCTCGATTAAATTAACTCCCCCTTGGATCAATCTGTATCCTCTCTTAAAATCTTCCCTTTTGATACAAACATAACTTTCTCAACCAACTTTCATACTCCCCCTATTTGTATGAAATCTTTACAATCTCCCCTTCTCTGATAAGCACAGTATCTTTAAAAACTTTCAGCAATCTTCTTCAAAAACTAATCTTCAAGAATATTAACAATCTCCCAAGGTTGTAACCAAACCTCTTTCAGACAAAACACACTTTGCTTCAGCAAATAATCTTCAACACTTCTATTCTTTTTCATTCAAAAACTTTCAAACATTTCTTGTATTCTTCTTTGCTTTCTCAAACATTTCTTGAACTCTTCTCCCCCTTTTTGATGATTTGAGCATTAATATCATCAAAACTTTCTCTCCAAGAAATGTCTTTGACCAATCTGATCTGTCATACTGAACCTCTGATTCTGTCAATCCTCCAAGATAATCATCTAGATCTTTTCAAATCCAGACAAATTAAGAACATGTAACTCCTGAATCAACAGATGAATCAGTTAATATGCCTGTCAGTAACACAAAGTCACTGTGTGTAACAAATACACAATATAAAGGAGCTTTTTGATGTTCACTCCCCCAGGGCTTCCATCCAATCATCGAAATACCACAAAGGCAATTTCTATGAATGTTATGACAAAGAAACAAATTCTATGTGTGCTCGTGCAAGTGTAGAAAGAATTAAGCACGATGATTGCTTTTATAAGGCTCAACATTGTGTAAACCACTGAGACAACAGTAGATAAACACAGACTCTAAGTGCATGATTGAAGTGCGAAGGTGGGGCAGACTTCCTTCTTTTTCAATATCCAGATTTTCCAAATGAAAATCAGATAGATTATATGCTGCGTCCCCTTGAAAATGTGAAACATTTTCTTTTTGAGAAGAAAATGAGTGGTTGGTGGGGTTATAATCAAGAGTTGGCATGGGCTATTTGCCTATTTCAATAATGTTCATGAATGAATTGTGAAACATTAGTAATGTAGCTACCCGGCTCAGAAAGTAGTTGGTGCAGAGTTTGATATTCTTTTACTCTGATCTCACACCCTCTTTCTTTTTAATCATTAAGCTCACTAGTAACCAAACTCTCTTTTCCATTTTACCTCATCACACCCACACTCATTTCTTTTAGACTCCTCACACACAATCACTAAAAGATTAACTTCTTGGGTAGGAAACACTGGTTAATGTGAATCCATAGAAGTTTAGTTAATTCCTAGCACAAAGAACCCAAGTTTCCAATTAAGCATGAGTTGCTCAAATGGTTTAACTTTATCAGTTAAAGCTCATATACAAATGTCAGATATAAGTATGCTCAGTGATATAATCATGAAGATATGAGCATTTTAAACCATTGAAGTATTTTCAAACAAGGAAATTGAATGAATGAACATGAATGCAAGAAACTTGTTTGAAAATCTGACATTGTTTAAAAGGATCAGAAATGAATGATACATCAATTAAAGCTTAAGGTCAAGAAAAATTGATATTTGTCTATACGAAACAAGATATAGACATTCTTGAAATGACCATTTCGAAATGAAATATCGCTCAAAATTCTTTGAATACAAGCGGAGTGTCTTACCATCGAAGAAAAATTGTTTCAATTTAGAGACATGGTAAGAACATGTTGAACAAAAATTCAAACCAGTGTGTGTGAATACTTGAAAGTATATAGAAAATACAATACGCAAGTAATTATCTTTGGATACACACAGTTTGTAAACATGTAAGCACAAAATAAAAATGAAAACATTTAAAATCACACTTCCAAATTATAAAATCTGTTTAAGAATCGGGAAGTGGTTTGAACATTTAAGAACATGTTTTCTATACCTGAAAGTTGTCCTTCTTCCATATACATTTGAGATTAAGATAAGAAATTTACCTTTTCGAGCAATCTTAAATCTCAGAAAGTTAAGTTGTAGTCATTTACATATGATCGTGTCAGCTTCTTTCATCCTGCATAAGTCTCAAAGTCTAGTCAAAATTTATTCACAAAATTTATTCGAAAATAAACAACGGAAAACAGTAAAATAATTATAGAACGAGTTCTGATCAGAAGTAATCAGAAATCATAATCTTTTACTCCCCCTGAAAATATCCATCTGAAATTTATCAGTAAAAGGCACATGATAGATATCTACAACTCCATTTGAAGTGTAGTTCATCATATCTTCCGAATACATATTTCCAGAAAAATTTATGTACTCCCCCTTGAAGGTTGATTTCCTCTTCTAAGTATCTGAGTACACTCTCTAATCAGCTCGGGAGTAGCATTTCTTTTTCATCATTGAAGAGCGAGTCCTAAACTGTTGTGTTTAAAATTCAAACTTCGTTGAAGCACGGGTTCTAAGTTGATGTACTTAGAAGCCTTGGTTCTCTTACTCCCCCTTAACCGTAGATGCCTGCAACACAGAATCAGGCTTTGGTTTGGGTACCCACTGGTATTTGGGTCCATGTGTGTTAGTTGTAGTTCGAATGGGAGTAACCGAATAAGAACCATACCAGTAATGATCACTAGCTTTATGAACAAAATCATATGTATTACAGTAAGAACAATACCTTTTCTTAGATAACCTGAACATTTGATCTCTTGAGTAAGCAAAATCAGGTTTACCTTTTAGCACTTTGTTCTTCTTTGCATTTTATGTAGATACAAATGATTTGTTTGCTTTCTTCTTTCCTTTCTTTTCTTCTTTTTTCTCATCATTCTTCTCATCTTCAACTGGTTTTACTTTCCATACCAGCTTTTCTTCAACATATTCCCTTCTTCTCCTTCTTTGTGTACCCGAACCATCTACATTTTGATCATAGAAAATATTAGAAGAACGAATTTGATTGAATGAATTAACTAACCTTCTTGAAGAAACATATTTCATGTGAGAGCTTGAGGCTGTCTTTTTAAAGTCAGTTGAATTATTTCTAGGTGTGTGGATTTGTGACTCTGGAGGCGTTTGCTCAGTCACCACCACCTTAGAAACAATCTTTTCAAGCTCTTTAATCTTTAAAGATAGATTGTTCTTCTCTTTGATATGCAGATCAATCTCTTTCTTGAATTCAGACTTCGCTTGTTGATCTTTCAATGCAGTTGTAGATAGCTCAGATAGCTTTGCAATTAGCTTCTTTATCTCTGACTCAAAAATATTCCTTTCTTCTTCAAAACCATTTTCAGCATTTGTCCTCTGACCAGATATTTCTTTGAATATCCCAACATTCTTTTGCTCTATTAACTTCTTTTCTTTGGCAAAATTCTCTCTTTCCAAAATAATCACTTTCTCAAAGTCGGAAATCTGTTGAGAAAGCTTTATACTTTTCTGCTCAACCATTTTCTTCTCGTCAGCACATTTTCTGGAAAACTCGGAGAATTTATTTGCAAATGATGTCTTTTCAGTCTCAAAATCAGATCTTTCTTTGACCATCTTTTTCTCCAGATCAGATATTTTCATTTGAAGTTCAGCATTAGCATCTTCCAGACTCTTAATTGTCTCTTCATAACTTTCAATAGATACTTGTTTCTGGATTTGAATAATCTGATTTTCCCAGTCAAAGATTTTATTTTTCAGCTCTGTATTCTCAGTTTCCAGACTCAGTATTTTCTCATTATTCAGTCCAGAAGTCTGTTTCAGAAGATCTTCATTTATCTTCTTCAAGACATTAACTTCTTCTCTCAGTAGCTTCCTTTCATCATTAAATCGTTTTGACCTCTTTTTGTAATAATCAACGAAAGAAGTAAGACTTTGATTCTCCATTTTGAGCTCTTCAATCTTCTTTTCATCATCATCAGAAAAATATCCCATCTTGATTACCTGTCACAAAAAGAACTTGACAAAAATGACCGTTAATCCAATATGAAATCACAAGAAAAATACAGAAATCTTAAAAAAAAAAAATCAGATATTTTGATCACAGAAAGAACTTTTGTCCCCCTCCGCAGACTTAGCACGGGGGATATTACAGTTTTGAAAATTTCTCAGAAAAAAAATTCTAAGTATAGAAACTCGCTAGTCACTATTCAAGCTTAAAACTCGCAGACACTGAGAAACACGCAGATCGAGACTTGCGCGTTTGATAAACTCTCAAGCAAACTCGCAGATCAAACTCGCAGATGATCAAACTCGCAAGCGCCTAAACTCGCTAAAAACTGTTCACGCTGAAACTCGCTAACAGAGACTTGCGCGTTTACAAAACTCGCACGTCGAAGTTTGCGCGTTTGAACAAAACTCGCTAGCTTCACTTGCGCGTTTCAACTATTCCTCTTCAAACTCGCACGTCGAAGAACTCGCTAACCACTGTTCCTCCTCAAATTCGCTACCTATGATGAGCGCGTTTGGAGAACTCGCAGATCGAAACGTGCGCGTTTTAGACCAAAATATATTCCTTCGACTTGCGCGTTCTAGCGTATGAATCTTGCGCGTTTCACAACGAACTAGCGCGTTTCACGAAGAACTTGCGCGTTTGAGAGATCTAGCGCGTTCTAGCGTTTGTCGACCCAAACACCATCTTTTTCAACTGAAATCGATCTTTTCTTGAACCAAAAGATCTGAAACTCTGGATTTAAGCTCTAATACACCTCTAGAACGAATTATAATCAAAGAAACTTACAAACAAACAATTACAACTCAATAATTCGATGAAACAGTACGTTTACAGCTTCGAAGAAAAACTTAACAAAATCAACAAAATCAACAAAATCGAATGAATTACAGTGTAAAAACTTGCAATTGATTACAAAAACTCAATCTATTACACATTTCGACCATATCCTAACCAAAACATGCTCCAAAAACTCACTTAAACTCAGAATCTCGAATTTTCTGCACATGAACAGTGACGAACTCGTTTCTTGATTTTCTTGAATCGATTTCACCTTTTGGATCTGCTCTGATACCAATTGTTATTCCCAAATATCAAGTTCTAAATCAGTAACAATTACTCAAGATGAGATTTCGTAAACATATGTATTGATTCCAATCACAACTATTACAAACTCTCAACTTTCTCTCACTACTTTCTCTCACTAGAATGATATATCAAAGAAGCTCTTCTCTAATCAGCTCACTTTCTTACAATGGCTTACTTACAAATGGAACAAGGAAACAAGGTATTTATACGTACAACAAATACAAGAAAACAAATACAAATACATTGACTTTGACTTTATTACAAATAGACTTTGACTTTTGATGAAAGTTGACTTTTGCAGCTTTGACTTCTTGATCTTTTATCTTCAATATTTATGATCTTGAATCCAACATATTTGTGCGCTAACATTCTGTCTATAAACCTTTGAGATTTATCAATTAATCAATACATATGACCGTAACTTGTGATTCATATTTATTGTTCTTCATCGCTATATTCAATACACTTGCAAACTGGGATTCACACTTGGTATCAGAGCAAAGAGACAAATATTTGATTCGAAAAAGGTAAAGTTTTTTTTTCACCCTGTCGATCGACTTCTCTGATTGATTTGTGGGTTCATTGTTTTTTTTCTGCTAAATCGTTGAGTTTGGTTGTTCCCAATATCTTTAGTTGTATTAGATTAAGGATTTGGTAAATTTTCAAACTCTAATTCGCAGTATAAAAGTCAAATTTTGATCTTTTAATCGAGTTGGAATCTGATCTGTGTTCTTGATTTTTTCCTTAAAAATCCTTAATTTTTATTCAAAATCGATCAGGTTAAGTGTTATATGTGGTCAAAAGTGGTTTAGGTTTGATTATTTTTCTCAGATCCGGTTTAGTTGAGTGTTTAATCGATTCAGTTTGTTTGTGGATCGATTATTGAGCTACGGCGTCGATAGGTAAAACCCTACCTGAGACCCGCTTACCTCCCACACCCTGAAAACTCGCATAACACTCCAAACCCGATCCCTCCCACACCGAGACCCAACACCCGCATCATCCCTTGAGACCATCTCCTCTTTCAAGTCCCTCACCAAGCCTAAACACTTCACCCACATCGGCTTACTCCCAATCCCCCTAAACCCCGATCCCCACAAGCCCGGTTACACCGAAGCCCTCATCCCTTCCTCACACCTGCTTCTAATCCCAAACCCAAGTCCCCCCATCCCAAACCCAAGTCGCTCCTCACACCTCCCAAACCCAAATCCCCCCATCCCAAACCCAAGTCCCTCCTCACACCAGCTTTTAATCCCAAACCCAAATCCTCCCCATCCCAAACCCAAGTCCCCCCAATCCCTCACCACCGATTTCTCCAACCCCGGTTACCTCAAACCCGATTCCCCACGTCAACCCCTCATATCTACAAGTCCACTTATCACTCACCGGTTCTTTCAAAACCCAACTCCTTCTCTCGCCAAACCTGGTTAACTTGTCTAAACCCAACTCCTTCACTCGAAACCTGCCTACTCCAAGTCTCTGCTCAGTGGTTTATTTTTTTTAGTTAGTTAAGTTTTTGCGCCTCTCATTTGTTATTCGTTCCTCTACACCTTTCTTCGATCAAATCGCGATCGTCTCACGATCAATTTCAAGTGTACGAACATGTCTACCCATGAAGCTTTGGCTATGGGTACGGACACCAGACCACCCGTCCTTTTCAGAGGTGAATATCCTTAGTGGCGGGACAGATTCCTAGATTTCATCGCCCGACATGATCTTGGAGAACAGATTCTCACATTTCTCAACGAAGGACCCTTTGTCTTTTACACTGAAATGCCTCTCTACCAAACAACATTCCACCTCTTTCGGCAGACGTTAAAATAAAGGAAAAAGATAAATACTGTGAAGAAGAAAAGAAAAAGGGCTAAAGGTGACCAGCTTGCAAAATCTTACATGCTGCAAAGTCTTCCGAATGACATCTACACCACCATTGGCAGCTACAAAGAGACTACTAGAGGAATGTGGGTAAAAATTGAAAAGATGATGATGGGAACCAAGGTTGGCAATCAAGTAAAAGTTTCCATCTTCATCAATCACTATGAAGCCTTTTTAAAGTCAGGGAAGGAGAAACTCTTGCATAAACTTTTGATCGGTTCTGTCTCTTTCTAAATGAACTCAGCAAGAACCAAATCCACAAAACCGTCATTGAGAACAACGTTAAGTTTCTCAATAACATGCGACTAGAAGGGAAGCATTTCACCTCTCAGATAAGACAAAACAAGGATTTGTGTGAAATAGTATTGCATGAAGTGTATGAAATTCTTAAGCAAAACGAAGAAGAAGTTTTGGAAATTGTTGAGGCGAACGGAAAAGCAGAGAAACCAATCGATACTCTTGCTCTCGTGTCTGACAAATAGGAAAAAGGATCGTCTCGTATGCAAAGGAAAGAACAGGATCCGAGTGAATCAGAGGTGGGAAGATGATGATAGTGATGTTGATCTAGAGCTACACGGCATCAAAGAAGCAATGTTGTTTCTAACCAAGGTCGTAGAGAAAAAGTTCTTCAAGCACTCCACTACCAACAATCAGCGGTACACCACATGGGGTAAACATCACGAGTACAAGGAGAAGTATGAAGGAAAGAAACGGTTTGATGCAAAGAGACTAACTGAGGCTATACTGGAGATTAAGCGAGTCGATGAACCACCTAAGTGCTACAACTGTTGTAAGACAAGTCATTTTGCTCGTGAGTGTCGGAAACCAATTGTCAAGAATGTTGAGTACTACAAGAACAAGTTACTTGTAGCCAAGAAAAAGAGGCCAGAAAAGCACTTCTAGCAGTAGATGCTCACTCGTTGAATCTTACCGATGATGAAGAGGAAGAAGATGCATATGCCCACCTATGTTTCATAGATTAGAATTCTGAGGCATACAACTCCGACAATGATGATCGCACCTCACAATCACCAGATGATGCCTTTGAGGTAAGTTTATCGACTTATACTGCTTTACTTGATCAGATGCAAATAATGATGCTTAAGCTACAAGATCTAATTGATCATTTAAAAAGCGAACAATCTCTTGTCGTCAAACTAAAAGCTCGTTTACTAAATAATGAAAAAGTTATTACACAAGTAGTCGGTGAATGTGCTAATAATCTTAGTTGGGCAAACAGCTTGCAAAAGGAAAAGGCCAAACTTGCTGAATCTAACAAAGCTTTAAATGCACAGATTTCTGATTTGTCAAGTAAGCTTAAAAAGTCTGAAAATGAGACTGAAGATTACATAAATAAGTATGAGTTTGTTTTAGTTCAAAAGAATGATTTATGTGTGCCCAGATTCTAGTTTCTAAACACAATTAATCAAACAAACGCAAACAAGAATTCAATCAATTACCTGTTTGATTAACTTTCAAATCCAGGATTACAACTTCCTCTCTCTATAACTCTCTTTCTCTCTCTAACGTATTCTCTCTCTCTAATTCCAGATTCTCAACTAAACCAACTTCTTAACAAAACAGAAAGACAAGGTATTTATACCTACAACTAATACAAGGAAAGTAAAAGTACAAAACAAATACAAATACAAAGACTTTGACTTTTATTACGAAAGACTTTGACTTTCACATGAGAGTTGACTTTCGCAACATTGACTTCTTGAATTTTGACTTTTGTCTTCTTGATCTTGTATCCAACATATTTATGCTCTAACAATCTCCCCCTTTGGATTCAAGATCACTATTGAAAGATCTAGCAATTCAGTCTTCACTTTAAGCTCTGTCAGTACAATCTCCCCTTTTTTCTTTTACGGTATTATTTCCAAAACTGTCTTCAAATGATTAACAATATCCCCAAAACTTTCACAAAATACTTTCAGACTTTGGAAAGAAATTATCTTCAGAATCAGCTCGAATTGCTTTAGCAATTAATCTTCGAAGAAAATTTCCTCAAAAATCAGCACATCTTCAAAAATTCTTTGATCTTCTTTAAATCTTAATTTTGAATCTTCTGATATGGACATTTCTTTAAAATCATCTCTCAAAACATTATCATTTCTTGATACCATCTCCCCCTTTTTGATGAGTTGAGCATCTATATCATCAAAATTGTTCTTCCAAGAAATGTCGTTGAGATTCTGATTTGTCAAACTGAGCCTCTGATTCTGTGATCCATAACCAAGTATTCATCTAGATCTTTGCAAATCCAGACAAAATAAGAACATGTAACTCTTGTGTGTATGCCTGTTAGTAACACGAAGTCACTGTATGTAACGAATACACAATATAAAGGAGCTTTTTGATGTTCACTCCCCCAGGGCTTCCATCCAATCATCGAAACACCACAAAGGCAATTTCTATGAATGTTATGACAAAGAAACAAATTCTTTGTGTGTTCGTGCACGTGTAGAAAAAATTAATAACGAATAGTTGCTTTTTAAGGCTCAACATAGTGTAAACCACTGAGACAACAGTAGATAAACACAGACTCAATGTGCATGATTGAAGTGCGAATGTGGGGTGGACTTCCTTCTTTTTCAATATCCAGATTTTCCAAATGAAAATCAGATAGATTATATGTTGTGTCCCCTTTGAAATATGAAATACTTTCTTTTTGAGAAGAAAATGAGTGGTTGGTGGGGTTTTGTCAAGAGTTGGCATGGGCTAGTTGCCTATTTCAATAACGTTCACCAAAGAGTTGTGAAACGCTAGTAATGTGGCTGCCCGGCTCAGAAAGTAGTTGGTGCAGATTTTTTATTCTTTTACTCTGACCTCACACCCTCTTTCTTTTTATCATTAAGCGTACATCTAACCAAACTCTCCATTACATTTTACCTCATCACACCCACACTCATTTCTTTTCACTCCTCACACTCAATCACTAAAGGATTAACTTCTTAGGTAAAAATCACTGATTAGCGTGATTTCATAGAAGTTTCAATTAAGTCCTAGCACAAAGAACCCATATAATCCTAGAAAGCATGTGTTGCTCAAATGGTTTAACTATAGCAGTTAAAGCTCATATACAAATGTCAGATGTAAATATGCTCAGAAATATAATCATGAACATATGAGCATTTTTAAACATTGAAGTATTTTCAAACAAGTATATTGAATGAATGAATATGAATGCAAAAGACTTGTTTGAAAATCTGACCTTGTATGAAAGAAAATGATCAGAAACGAATGATATAACAATCAAAGCTTAAGGTCAAGAATAATGGATATTGTCTATATGAAACAAAATATAGACATTCTTGAACTAAACGCTTCGAAATGAAAATACGCTAAAAATCTTTGAAGTACAAGAGGGGTGTCTTACCATCGAAAATATGGTTAAATATGAGACATGGTAAGATCATTTTGAACAAGAATTCAAACCAGTGTGTGTGAATACTTGAAATTATATAGAAAAGACAATACACAAGTATTTATCTTTGGAAACACACGGTTTATAATCATATAAGCACAAGTAATTGTTGAAAAACATTTAAAATAACATTTCCAATTCATGAAATCTGTTTAAGAATCAGGAAATGGTTTGTGTAAGTCCTAAGATCTCTGATTCTTTTAGAGAGAGAAAGTAGAGAGAGTAATAAGGAGCGCAAGATAGGAATTCTGTTAAAAGTGTGTGTGAAAACTTACAAGACAAAGGTGCAAAGGGGACTTAAATACCCCAAGCCCTTACAAACAGTTAAAACTACTAAAAGTAGTAAAAGCATTAGAATAAATACAATGATTACTACAAAATTTGGACTTAACAATCTCCCCCTTAGTAATCATTGGCGCCGAGGTCTAAAAAAAATCTTCAAAAACAGCATAGACCATCCAGACGACTTTGAAGAATTACTAACGTTCTTCTCTTTGACGCAATCTATTCAATCCGAGTAACACTTCTAATCGTCGCAAAGTAGTACGGAAATTCAACCTCTCATTGATTTTATCCAATGCATTCCGTAGAAGTTGAATCTCATCATTTGTTATCACAGCTCTGTTGGTTCGTGTCTCCATGAATCTTCTAACAGCATCTTTCAATCTTTGATCTAACTGAAGCCTGATCACTTTCAAAGTTCCATCGGAGTAATGACTTATCTCTTCAAATCTGAGAAAGCATTTTTGACCTGATGCATTCCTGTAAATAACTCCATGAGGATCCTGAAGAATAGTGAATAACGAATAAGAATCAATGTCTGGCAAGCTACGGTTAGGTCTTAGCAAATTCACCATTGGCTGAAAGCTTTCGGCTGCCATTTGAAAATCGAAAACCCTGAAGAACCTGATCTGATGCTTTATAAACCTTTTGAGCACATACAAAGCTTGAGAGATGTCATTTGACCGGTAGTACTGATTCCTGAGCTAATTGTACATAAACTCAACGTCGTCTATGGATAGATCATTAAAATCAACCTCTGAGAACATATAACGATTACAATCTCTTCTTTCAACCTCGAAAACTGGATACCAGATATTAACCAACCTCTGAATTTCAATTTTGATAATTCGAACTATCAGATGAGGAGAAGAGACCAAATTCCTTCCACGACGTTGACATCTGATAAGCATTACATACTCATATTTGAAAGCATCTAATTCCTTTTCTACACCAAGAATGGCATGGATGTTAATTGGTCTTCTTCTTGAAACAAAAATATTGCTCTCAGAATCTTCAAGAAAGGCAGATCTTTGTCGTGAAGCCATATAACGTTGTTGTAAATTTCTTCGTCTCTCCCGTCTTGACAAAGCTGGTCCTTCTTCTAGAATACTTGGAGAAATTACAGGTTCAGCAGAAGGATCAACAGCTTGTGCTCTAGACGACTGACCTACTTCAAATGTACCTGAAGGATCAGAGGTAGTCAGAGCATTAGCAGCAACAGGAGATGAATAAACAAGAGTAGCTTCAGGAACAGTAGAATTTTCAGGAACAGAAGTCTCTACAGAAACAGTAGAATATTTAGAAACAGAAGTCTCTTCAGGAACAGTAGAAACTTCAGGAAAGACATCTTTTGAAGGAAGATCTCTGTACAACATATCCGTTATCTCTTCATCCTTAGCATCCATGAATACTAAGTTATCTTCTGTATCTGATATGACTACAATGTCATCACAATCTTCTTCATTAACTTGACATATTTTTTCCAATCTGACATCTTCATCATCATCAGAATTAATTTCGATGAAGTTAGCAAAGAATGATCTCATGTCATTTGCTGCTTCAAAGTCTTCCACTGCATGAACACTTGGAGAAATATCTGGATCCATGTAGACATCAATTTGCAGATTATCCTTAATGTTGCTTTCAGACAAATTCAATTCATTATTCAAAGAAGACAAATCAATATTCTCAATCATTATATTCACTAAGTCCTGAACATTGCAATCTTCAACAGATCCTCCACTTTTTCCTCTATCACCAGTCATTTCTTCCTGAATATCCTCTCTTGCTTCAGAAGATCCTTCAACTCTTGGTCTCTTTGCCATCTCCCCCTCATGACCTTGATGATCCGGATCATCTAGGTCATGTCTTCGTTTAAGAGACGGACCGACCTCAGTTCTGCAGCTTTGTTCATGAATATCAAGCCTTGAAGAAAACTCAGAAAAAGTTTGAGATATAAACGATTTGAGATCAGCAAATCTTGAATGAACTTCCGATCTGAATGCTTGAAACTCAGTAGATGAAACAAAGATCCTGTCAGATTCAGACGAAGAAACTGGAGGCGGCGTATGTTGGAAATTCCGAAGCAGAGATATAAGATCTTGATCCTGATGTTCTGGTGGCGATACAGAAATAAGACGAGCATAGAGCAAATCTTTCAACTATGAAATGGGAAGATCTGATACTGGAGTGCTAGAAGACACAGGTATACTAGAAGATGAAGAGATACCAGCGGACTGTGTAAACAACGGAGGTATAGGTATAGACATGATCGCTGGAGCAGAAGATTGAACAGTAGAAGACGGCTATCTTAGAACAACCCCAGATGGGCGTCTGAACGGAATCTCTGTAGGAATTACTGAAGTATCTATCTCAGGCATCTTCCCTTTGAATAAAGCTTTTAACTTCAGAATTTGTGCTTCCTTTTCAGCATCCATTCTCTCCGATAACTGTCGAATAACATCATTTAAAGCAGAAAATTTGTCAGTTGAAAATCGAGCTTGATCCGAAGTAAGTTCAACAGCTGATGAAGTAGACTGAATAAATGCAATTGTAGTAGCTGGAGCTTGACTTTGAACTGATACTGTGGCTTGAGCAAAAGCTGTATCCAATTCATCTACTTGAAGATGAGCAACTAAGGAATTAACTGGAACTGAATCATCATCAGAGATAACTTCCGTTGATACAACGACTTCCGGTGTCTTGGACTTCCTTGCATATATCTTCATGCTGGATTGATCAGTATCATCATCACCATCATCTGAAGCACTTGATGTATTTTCACCATCATCAGAAAAATTAGTATCATCAGGATTAGCATTTTCGCTAACATCAGCAGCATTATCATCTACATTTTCAAAATAAAAAACAATAGCATCAGAAGTTATAGTTCCAATATCAGCAATAACATTCTCAATTTGGTGAGAAGCAGCATCCTCCTGAACTACTTCTGTTTCAACAATAACCGCAACTTCTTGAACATCTTAAACTTCTTATTCAACTTCAGCCTCTTTTTCAACTTCAGGCTCTTTTTCAGAAACAATTGCTTCAACTTCAATATCTTGTTCAGCAGCTTGATTATCATGAGAAGGCTCTTCTTGTACATCTTCCATGAAATCATTTTCCATACAATATTCTATGACATCCTCATTTGCAACATCAGCGTAGTTTGCAATAAGAGCGTATGGGATAGTCATAGAATAGTTGAACGTCTTCTTTTGCTTCTGAATGTATTGCATTTCCGAGTCTGGAACTTGTGGCCAAGACAATCTGCGAGGAATAGACTGATTGCTACGGAGCATGCTTCGAACAATAAGCTTCATAAATCTGACAAACGGAATAAACTTTCTTTTCCTGTTGGTGGATTTGTCATGTACTACCTCCAAGAGTTCTGTCCAAAAGATAAACGTATAATCGACATGCAAGTCATAGACTACAACATGGAACAACCGGAGATACAGTAGACTCGCACTGTCAGTGCCAGAATGCTTCGATGTCAGGCACCTGATGAGAACAGAGAACAGTGCGTACCAAACTGGAGGTAAATTTGGCTTATCAAAATCTGTAGGTTTGTTCAAAGTACCCACATAACCAAGATTTCGAATCCCTTCATAGACTTCCTCTTCAGATGGAAAAGTATCATATGTATTTCTGCCTGGTCTGGAGTTCGGCTCAGGAAGCTCCAATATCAATCTCAGTCTTTTGTAGGAAAGAAAAGATTCAAACTGATCCACTTGAAGCTCAAAGTGATGCGGACGAGTCAGTTCATTCTTTGTTATAGTATTCCAAGCCTGTTGTAGATATACTTTAGGAACATCGGCACAATATGAAAGAGCAGGGGCAAGCAGATGTCCTTTGAGAATTTCTCGTATCACAGGATGAATCTTGATTCTGTCAAAATCCACGTGATAGTTGCTTGGCTTGTATGGCATGTACAAGATGGTTGGAAATACATCATTAGGTGTATGTCTAGAGGCAAAAAGATCGGCTCCTACAGAAGGATGTGACGGCATTGGAGTATCATGAGAAGCTCGATCAGATGGATCGTCGAGAATGGCATTCTCATCTTGAATCATGGGATCAGAATTAGTTTTGGAAGCCATAAGAAACCTGGAAAACAAAATGAAAAAGAATTAGAGAAAAAGAAGAAAGAAACAAAACAAACAAACAAAAACAAAAAAATAAAAAAAATAAAAAAAAATTCTAAGTATTGTTTGCGGGTCACGTTAGGAGCGCAAAGTAGACTTTGCGTTGCTAACTAGACGCGCAAAGTACATTTTGCGTTTCTAGTTAGACACGCAAAGTAGACTTTGCGGGTCTAACATGATCTGAATACTATACTTGGAAATTCAAAAGAAAACAAACACTAAACACGAAGGTTTGCGTATCAAGTTAGAATCGCAGTACACTTTGCGTTTCTAGTTAGACGCGCAAAGTACACTTTGCGGTTCTAACTAGACTCGCAAAGTTCACTTAGTTAGACACGCAAAGTACACTTTGCGTTTCTAACTAGACTCGCATAGATCACTTTGCGGGTCAACATACTTGATACAAAAACTTATACAAATAACAAAGAGAAACACAAGATAGAATCGCAAAGTAAACTTTGCGTTTCTAGTTAGACCCGCAAAGACTACTTTCTATATCTGAAAGTTGTCCTTCTTTTAGATACATTTGAGATTAAGATAAGAAATTTACCGTTTCGCACAATCTTAAATCTCATGAAGTCAAGCTGAATTCATAAAGATATGATCTTGTCAGCTTCTCTCATCCTGCATAAGTCTCAAAGTCTAGTCAAAGCAACTTTTATTCACAGAATTATTCAATTGTAAAAGACATAAAGCAGTAAAACAATAATGTACGAGTTCTGATATGAAATAATCAGAAATCATAGTCTTACTCCTTTTGATATGATTTATATGCTCCCCCTAAAATCATGCATCACAAAAATTTGTCAGTTAAGCAAAATATAGAAATTAGTTACGCTCTCCCTCAAAAGAATAATGATCAACTTTAATCTTCTCTTACTCCCCCTGAGATCATGAACAATCATGTTAAAGTGCAGATATCCTTCAAACATAATGATAAAGAAACTGATGAAAAATAACAATACGTAACTTTATTAGGTAACAACCGATTATGTCTTAAGACTTAACATACCAAGATTAGAGACAAGAAAATTAAATCTCTTTTCATGTAAGGGTTTGGTAAATAAATCTGCAAGTTGATAATCTGTTTTTACAAAATAAAGTTCAATTGTTCCTTTTTCTACATTATCTTTTATAAAATAATACCTGAAATCAATGTGTTTGGTTTTCGTATGTTGGACATGATTAGCAGATATTGCGATTGCACTCTTCGAGAACAATATATAGGTATTTTGTCGAACTTGAATCCATATTCTCGTAGCTGTGTTCGCATCCACAGGACTTGAGAGCAGCAACTGGCAGCATCTACGTACTCTGCTTTAGCAGTCGATGTGGAAACGCATAATTGTTTCTTTGATGCCCAACTAACAAGCTTGTCTCCAAGGAATTGAATGTGACATGAAGTACTCTTTCTGTCCAACATGCAACCTACATGATCTGCATCTGAATAAGCAGTCAGTTGAAAACCAATATCCTTATGATACCACAGACCAAGATCTGCAGTCCCCTTCAGATACATAAAATTCCGTTTGACAGCAGCCAAATGGGATTCTTTAGAAGCATCCTGATATCTAGAACATAAGCATGTTGAAAACATAATATCTGGCCTACTTGAAGTAAGATACATTAACGATCCAATCATACCTCTATAAGTCCTAACATCAACACTTTTACCCGAAGGATCAGTGCTAATGTTAGTACCTGGTGCCATCGGGTTTCCAATTGGTTTACAATTTTCCATTTTAAACTTCCGAATAATATCCAAAATGTACTTAGATTGGTTAATAAAAATCCTCGTTGAAAACTGTTTAACTTGTAATCCGAGAAAGAAATTCATCTCTCCCATCATACTCATTTGAAAACATGACACCATGAGGTTAGAAAAGTTTTTGCAGTATTTAGGATTAGTAGAGCCAAATATTATATCATCAACATATATTTGAATAAGGATGATATCGGCTTTTTCCTTTTTGATAAACAAAGTGGTATCAACCTTACCTTTGGAAAAACCGGACTTGACCAAAAATTTAGATAGAACATCATACCATGCTCGAGGGTCTTGTTTTAAACCATACAGGGCTTTGTCCAAGATATAGACATGATCTGGCTTATCTGGATTCACGAACCCTTCTGGTTGAGACACGTAGACTTCCTCCTTAAGAATGCCATTCAGAAAGGCCGTTTTCACGTCCATCTGATAGACTGTGAAATTCTTGTGAGCTGCGTAGGCTAGAAACATGCGGATTGCATCTATATGCGCTACTGGAGCATACGTCTCATCGTAGTCTATGCCTTCCTCTTACCGATAACCTTTGGCAACAAGTCTAGCTTTGTTCCTTATGACGATACCATCTTCATCCTTTTTATTCTTGAATATCCATTTAGTTCCTATCACGGTTTACCATCTAGTTTTGGAACTAATCTCCAAACCTTTAGGGCTTCAAAGTGATTGATTTCTTCTTGCATAGTAGATACCCAATCCAAATCAGCAAGAGCCTCTGATACTCGTGTGGGCTCAATTCTACTGAGGAATGAGTCATGCATACACTGATTTAGAGTCGCTGACCTAGTTTGTACAGGCTTGTTGAGATCTCCAATTACTTGGTGTAATGGATGGTCTTTGGTCCAGCGATGCTCATGAGGTTGTAGAGTAGATACTGATTGAACATGATCATCATCTAGAAATCCACTGTCAGACTCTTTAGTCTGATTAATAGGAGGGGATTTGCAGTTAAAGTTTCAGGTGCAGAAGCATCAGTTGGAACAACAGACTCTGGCTGTTGAGTAGACAATATATCATACCCAACTGAAACAGTTACTTCTGGCTCAACAGTTACTTGTAAATCTTCAACTGTAGGAGTAGATGTTGGAATGTGAGTTTCTAACTGAACGGTGGGTCCAAGTTCAGTTACAACTTCTGAAGTGACTGGATGATTGCAACTTGTGTCTTTAGACCTGTCAATCACAGCAGATTTAGGTACATTAGACCCTAGAAACTCATCATAAAAAAATTCAAATAACAAATCTAAATCAGATAATTGTGAAATTGAAGTAGAAGCGTTATTTGAATTATTCATTGTCGAAGCAGGTTCTAGACTGATGTGCCCAGAAGCTAATACGCCAGTTATTACGGGTTCTGAACTGAGTTGTTCAGAAGCCATATCTTCATCAAATGTTACATTGACGCTCTCGACAACTGTCTTTGACTTCTTCAGATAAACACGATATGCTGCCGATGTTGAAGAATAACCAATGAATATACCCTCGTCCGCCTTAGCACTAAATTTATTCAGAATCTCTCTGTCGTTAAGCACGAAACACTTACACCCAAATATGTGAAAATACTTGATTGTTGGTGTTTTGTTGTTGATAAGCTCATATGGAGTCTTTTGAAAACGGCGGTGTACCATGGATCGATTTTGAGTATGACATGCAGTTGACACAGCTTCTGCCCACAAAAATAGAGGTAGATCGGAATGGCTAAGCATAGTACGAGCGGCCTCGACTAGCGTCTGATTTCACCTTTCGACTACTCCATTTTGTTCAGGCGTACGAGCAGCAGAGTACTAATTTGATATCCCGACCGATTCGAGATATTCTTCAACAATCTTGTTTTTGAACTTTGTGTCGTTGTCAGTTCGAAGAAACTTGACTTGTCTCTGTATATTCACCTGGGTCGTCTTTAAGAAAGTAATGAGAACTTCGGGCGTCTCATCTTTTGATCGAAGAAATTTGACCCACGTGTATCTTGAATAATCATCCACAATAACCAACACATATTTCTTTCCTCCTGAGCTTTGTGTTCTCATCGGACCGCACAGATCCATATGTAACAACTCTAGTGGAGAACTGGTGCTTGGTTCAGGCTTCGGTTTATGTGCGGCTCTCTTCATCTTACCCTTTTCACATGCAGCACACAAGTGTTCTTTCTCATATCTCAGCTTAAGAAGTCCTTTTACCAACTTATCTTTGACCAACTTGTTGATATAACGAAAATTCAGATGTGATAGACGTCAGTTCCATAGCCAACTTTGCTGCATCGATGCTTTTGTCATTAAGCATACTTCATTGTCAATCTGAACTTTCGACAGATTGATAGTATAAAGGTTTCTCTTTCGATTTCCAGCTAAGAGTTTTGTGCCGTCTTCAGTACGAACCGAGCAACTCTTAGATTTTAAGTTGACCTCTAACCCTTTATCGCAGAATTAACCGATGCTAAACAAGTTGTGCCCTAAACCTTCGACATAACTCACCTTCTTAATCGTTATGTTGTCTTTAATGATGTCACCATATCCTAAGATTGGTGAAAGTTGATCGTTTCCAAATCTGACATTTCCACTGAATTTCTCTATATAATTAGACAATAAAGCTTTTTGCCCAGTCATATGCTTGGAACATCCACTGTCCAAGAACCACATATGTCGGGTCTGCAAGAGAAATCCGGAAACAATAGATTTAGGTACCCATTTAAAAACGGGTCCTAACAGATTAGCATAAGATTTTGGTATCCATTTAAATATGGATCCTCCTTTTCTTTGAAAACTTTTAAAACCATTTGATCTTGAAGAATACACATGATAAGATCCAAACCAATCAGAAGAATTATGAGAATAAGAAAAATCATTTCTCCGATAATGATAAGATTTAGTAGTAATAGGAGATAATTGAATCAATTGCTTTATTGAATACCGCTTGTAAGAAGTTACAAGGTTTTGTTTAGGACAAGCAAGTTGATCAACAACATCATTATCACTACTAACTGATCTATTACAAGAGTTATCAGACACTGATTCAGCTATCTCATCATCCTTCCTTTTTGGTCGCCATTCAGTTCGAGCTTTCGACCTTTTCTTGCTTATATCTGAAACAAAAGATTTAGATTTATTAGGAAAATCAGATTTCTGAAATTGATTTTTCTTTTGTGTACCAGTGTATTTTTGTTTCTGTAATCGCCGTTTCTTATGTTTCTTACCTTGAGCATAGTAATCAACAGTTACAGAAACTGATTCACCAACCTTAGCTGATAATTCACCAATATTAAAACCACTTGGTAACACTTTTTCATTTATAAGACAAGTAGAATGATCAGGAAGAGGAGCATTGAAGTCAAACATATCAATTTCTTCTATGCACCCATCATCAAAATTAAGAAAGTCATTTGCAGACTCAAATAAGTCATCAAAATTATCAGACGAAGTTTGAGGTGCCTTAGAAACTCTAGAACACATTGTAGATTTAGATTGAAAAACAGTGTTTTTTAAAACTGTAGAAAACACACTTTGTTGAATATCAACCAAAAGTTTTTCATCAGATAAAACATTTTCCAGCTCAACTATTTTGCTTTCCAGAACGAGCGGAGGAACATAAACTTTTGCAATAGAAGGTTTTGCCTCTATCTCAGAAACAGAATAACTAGCAAAGTAATCGTTTGAAAGAACTTTTGGTGTTTCTGAAAGATAACTATCATTTAACTTTGCAGAGTTAAATGGTAGTTGCATTTTCTTTACATTCATTCTATTTTCAGTTTCTTTGGCCTCAACTTCTTCTGGTAATTTGGTAATAAATTTGGGTTTATGTTTACCAGCACAAGCAAGAAAATCAAAATTCTATAATGCTGGTTGTTTTCTGATGGCTTTCTTTAAGTAATGGGGGTTATCAAAACCAAGTCCCCATTTTTCTTTAACATCAGCCTCTTCGTTAGGTGCATTAAGAAAGATAGTTTGATCTGTTTGGCCTCTTGCATAAAGTTTGCCTTCCAGACCAATTACCTTCTTATTCAAAAGCTTGTTTTCAACCGGCAGTTTATGAATGGTTAGTGCAGATTCTTTCTTCTCAAACTCATACTTAGAAATTTTAACTTTAAAATCAGAAATCTTCTTTTCAAAACAATATACTTGAAGTTTAGAATCAGAAGCAGACTTGCGTAAAGAATCAATTAGATCTTTGTTCCCAATAACGGACTTATTAAGCTCAAAGATCTTGTTGTTTCTTTTAGCAACTCTGTCTTTTTCTTTCTTCAGTTTTACTTGAAGATCATTAAGCTCAACCATCATAGCTTCCATTTTGGTTATAAAATCTTTTTTAGATAAGGTTATTACCTCATCAGCCATCTCGTCATCTGACTCATCATACTTGACCTCTTTTCCCATTAGACAGAGATGAGTAGTTTCTTCTTTCTCTTCCCCTTGATCAGAATGATCCAACCAAAATTCGTCTTCATCCATTAACGCTATGCCAACTTCTTGTTGTTTGGCCAATAGCAGTTTGTTCTAATAGTTCTAGGAGTTTCGAACCATTGGCTTTCGACAACCTTTAGCAAAATGTCCAATCTTGCCATAGTTGTACCATTTGATTGGATCATTTGCTGGCTTTTCAGCAACGGTGTAATCATTCACAAACTTCTTCCTTTCTTTCGGCTTCCTTTCCATATACTGGTTCTCTTCATGTCGCTTTCCTTCAACTCTTTCTTGGTGCTCATGGTTCTTGGAGTTGGATGAAGAATATCTTTGTGAATTTGATCCCGACTTTTTGTAGAATTTCTTTTGGAAAGCTCGGGTCAGTAAAAGCATTGCTTGTTTGAGACTTTCTCCATCATTTCCATCTGATTCAGATTACGATTCAGAACTTGTAAGCACTTTATTCTTTTTCTTCTTCTCTTTCTTTTCTTTCTTCTTCTCTCCGGCCACTAGAGCAATAGGATCAGGAACTTTTTATGCCTTCTTTTTTTCAGCTCTTTTCTCTTCCACTTCATCTTCAATTTTCCTCAGAGTCTCATAAACCTCATGTAACGGTATGTCATTCAGATCCTTCGTATGTTTATCCTATGCGTATGCTTCTTCCATTCAGGTTGTAGGATGCTCAAGAATTTGACATTGTTCTCAAGCTGCTTCTTTTTCACTTTGTTCTTTGACAATTCATTTAACAACAAGGCAAACCGTTCATAAGTATCTTCAAAGCTCTCATTCTCTTTGGCTTTGAATTCCTCATAGCTATTTATGCAATTGGCTACTTTCATTTGATTGCCAACTTTGGAACCCATCATCATCTTTTGCAGTTGATCCCACATCTTTTTAGCATTTGCCTTATAGCTTTCTATTTTGACGTAGATGTCATTCGGGATACTTTGAAGAAGAAGAGATCTTGCTTGCTTATCAGCTTTAAATCGACTTTTCTGTTCCTCTGAATATTGACCATACTCTACTTGAACTGTTTTCATCTTCTGTTCTCTTTCCTCAGTACCATCTTCATTATCAGATGAATCATCATCAGGTATTTGAACTGTGATTGGTACCATAGGACCCTCCATGATGGACAAAAGAATATTTTCTCCATTTGTGTGTCGGTCTACGAAGTCAAGGAATCGATCCTTCCATTGTTCGTACTCTCCTTTAAAAAGAACTGGAGGCTTGACATCCGTGCCAATAGAAAGAGCATCTTTGGAAGTCATTTTTTTCAACCTGTTTGAAAAATATATGCAATAAGAAACTAGAACTGATCGTTAGTACAAATATGAAATCACAAGAAAAATCTTAAAATAAAAAAAAATCAGAAATTTCAAAAAAATTGACTAAGTGACAAAACTCGCAAGTCACTGTTGATGAAAAATACGTAGACTAAGACTTGCGCGTTTGTGTAACTCGCATGCAAAGACTTGCGTGTTCTGATAAACTCGCAAATAGCTGAAACTCGCTAATCGTTGAAACTCGCTAGTCGCTGAAACTCGCAAGAGATTGTTTTCAAAGAAACTCGCTAATGCCTGAACACGCAAGTAACTATTCACTTTGAAACGCGCTAATAGAGACGTGTGCGTTTCCAAAACTCTCTAGTCACAACTTGCGCGTTTGATCAAACTCGCTAACCATGGCTTGCGCGTTCCAGCACTTAGAAAATTTTCTTAGATTATCTAAACTCGCACGATGTATGAACTCGCAGAACCCTGTTCCTGATGAAACTCACACACTTAGACTAGCGCGTTTGAAGAACTCGCTAATCGCTACGTGCGTGTTTTGGTCCTTAGAAAAAATTTCCCAATCTTCAAACTCGCAGACTTCAATCTGCGCGTTTCTAGCACTCGTAGATAACGCCTTACGCATTTAAGACCAAGATCTTCAACTTTCGCGTTCTTGCAAAGAACTTGTGCGTTTCTCAGATGAACTAGCGCGTTTTTCCGATATAGCGCGTTCTTCAGTCTGTCGAACCAGAATTTGATTTTTCCATCTGATTTCAATCAAACCTTTGTCAATTGGCTTGAAATTTTGTAGTGATGCTCGATTACAATGCTAGAACTGATTTCAATTTACGAAATACAGAATCAACCACTCAAAAATACAATTTGATCTAGGAAACAGTGCTCAAGAAATCGTGACATAAAACTCAACAAAATCCAAAAATTCGTGAAAATTACAGTGCATTTCGTGAAATTATCTATACAAACTCAATCTCCTACATTCATCGATCACTAAGAAACCAATTACAACTCAAAATTTACACTAAAACTCAAAAACGATTCTGACTTTGAAGAACACAGTGTCGAACTCAGATTTCTTGAAATGATTCCATTTGAATCTACTCTGATACCAATTGTGTGCCCAGATTCTAGTTTCTAAACACAATTAATCAAACAAACACAAACAAGAATTCAATCAATTACCTGTTTGATTAACTTTCAAATCCAAGATTACAACTTTCTCTCTCTCTAACTCTCTTTCTCTCTCTAACGTATTCTCTCTCTCTAATTGTAGATTCTCAACTAAAACAACTTCTTAACAAAACAGAAAGACAAGGTATTTATACCTACAACTAATACAAGGAAAGTAAAAGTACAAAACAAATACAAATACAAAGACTTTGACTTTTATTACAAAAGACTTTGATTTTCACATGAGAGTTGACTTTCTCAGCTTTGACTTCTTGAATTTTGACTTTTTTCTTCTTGAACTTGTATCCAACATATTTATGCTCTAACAATTTACTTGATAAAATGAAAGCCCTTGAACTTAAATTGTACAAACTTGGACAAACAGATCACACCATTCACTTGAACACACCTAAAGAATTCAGGGATTAAAAAGATAAGTCAGTTTGGGATATGAAAATCCTTGCTACCTTACCAAGGCTTTGTCAGAAACACCTACTCTCTAAAAATTTGAATATCTGGATCTTGGTCCGTAATATCTAATACAATTTATGGAATCTCCTGAAGAGGTTGAAGCACAAGAAGATTTAAATAGGAAAAGGACTGACAACATGCAACTTCCCTTTGTTTATAAGGAACTCAATGCAAGTTCTCGTACAAGAGAACTAACACTCTCGACCGACTACTTTCATAGTTAGTCCAATGAAGAGATCCATTCCAAACTTGTTGAACCAAAGATTTATGTACCACCTTTGGTTTTAGAAAAGAAATTGGTTCAACTTCAAACGTATTTTGAAAATGAAAGAAAGCTTTTCAATACTGAAATTAACAAGTTGTCAAAATAGTTATCTAGTTTAGCAACAGAAATTTTACAAGAACAACAAGACAAAAGTAATTAATCTTCAAATGGATCTGGAAGTAGCTATGAGTTCTTTTGACAAGGAAAGGGGTTGCTAATTTCTAAATTTGAGGAACATCAATTCCACACCCCAGCTAAATGTAAGGATACTTCTGCTCCTGAAGGAAGTCATTCTGAAATTCAGTCAGTGAAATTAGAAGCATCCTCATGCAAAGCTTTCATAGGGGTAACTGATAATCCTTTTGACATGCCCCTAAATTCATGTGACTCACCAAATCTAGGAGAGGACATACATTCTTACGAAGAGTTCTTTTCTGCCTTGATGAATTCTAAGGAATGTCTAAATGATGATGTGAACAAGTTCGATTTTGATCCTAAACTTCCAAGCCATACCGAGTTTCTTGATAAAGGGAAAAGAAGAATTTTGCTAGATCACATGGATATGGGCGAAAGCTCTAAATCCAACTCTCCACGTGTCTCTGTGAATGCCTCCCAATCTAAACCCAATTCTAAATCCAAAAGGCGTTCACAAAAACAACAAAAATCTGGAAAATATCAAACATCAAGTGTATCTCAATTTCACTCTTCTGACCCTCAGTTTACTTATTTTTCAGATAATCAATTCACACAAAAGGGAGTTAAGCAAGTTTGGGTAGCAAATCAGTCATTAAAGGACAAGTACAACAAGTCATTTCATTCCGCTTTTAGTGATAGGAAAAACAATATTTCTCGTGGTGTTTTTAATAAGGATGCTATTTTTGGACATAATTTTCCGTTTCCTTGCAAAGTTAATTCAATTAAGCACTTTATTAATATTTCCTATCATAATATTGGTTGCTATTGGTGTGGATCGAATGATTTTGTTGATAAATATGTTGCATCAGATTGGTTTCTCACGTATAACTGTTATTCTCATAATTCCCATTCTCGTGCACCTAAACGTCACAAAAGCCCCGTTTATAAGTGGGTGGCTAAAACTGGTGTTTCTCCTAACCCAAAAGGACACTTTTTTGAATGGGTACCTAAACCTCGTTAATCCGTTTTGCAGGCCAGTCATGTGTGGTATTTAGATTCTGGCTTGTCCAAACACATGACTTTGAAGAGAGGAGTTGTTGTCGAATTTCACCGAAAAGTATTGCGGTACAATTCATTTTGGCAATGATCATTTTTCACCGATTATGGGTTATGGGGACATTGTGCGAGACAACATCACCATCAAGAAGGTCTCATATGTCAAAGGACTGGGACACAATCTTTTCAGCGTCGGTCAATTTTGTGATAAGAATCTTGAAGTCAACTTTAAAGCCAGACGATGTAGTGTTCGCACAGACGATGGTACGGAGCTCTTAGCTGGGACAAGACGATCCAATCTGTATACAATAGATTTGGCAACCATCAAGACTGCCAAGGTTGTATGCCTCTTGTCGAAAGCCTCCTTACAACAAAACTGGCTATAGCATCGACGACTCTCCCATCTTAATTTCAAGAACATCAACAAGTTAGTCATAGGAGGGTTAGTCAAAGGATTGCCAGAACTTAAATTTGAAAGGGAGCATCTCTGTGCGGCCTGCGAAATGGTCAAAAAGAAGAAATCCTCACACAAGCCGAAAGTAGAACCGAGCACCTCAAGATCTCTCGACCTGATTCATATGCGTCTGTATGGCCCGATGCGCATCCAGAGTATAAATGGTAGACGACTACTCGCATTACACATGGGTCAAGTTCCAGCGAACCAAAGATGAAACTTTTGATCTCATCATCAACTTTCTGAAGTGTGTGCAAGTCCATCTGAACCGACAACGGAATGGAGATATAGAGCAGGGTGTTGAGTACATATCTCGAGTCTATTGGCATCACTCATACCTACTCGGCAACTCACACTCCTCATCCAAATGGAGTCGTTGAAAGACGAAACCGGATACTCGTAGAAGCTGCCCGTACCATGTTGACCCAATCGAAGCTTCCACTATTTATTTGGGCCGAAGCCATTGCAACTACCTGCTTCACCCAAAACCGTTCCATTGTAAACAAATAGTTCAAAAAGTCTCTTTATAAGATCATTAACAACCGCATCCCTAATATAAAATTCTTTCATGCTTTTGGATGTAGGTGTTTTCTCCTGAATGACAGAGAGGATCTTGGAAAGTTCAACCTAAAGGCTGACGAAGGCGTCTTTATCGGCTATTCTTCTGAGTTTGCTGCGTACAGAGTCTACATCAAAAGGACCAAAACTGTTAAGGAGAGTGTCAACGTCACCTTCGATGAGTTAGAAGATTTGGCTTTTGAACACATCAGTTCAGAACACGCGCTAACCGGTGTTCTAGCTGCAGATCAGCAACAACCCTCACTAAATCAAGCGTCTACACGACATTCCCCTTCAGATGATTTGGATCTATTATTTCAATGTTTTTATGAGGAATATGTTAAACCCAGATTATAGTTGATAAACAATCACACAACACATTAAAGAATAATAGATAAATAGATCAAATCAACATACCACAAATCTCTTGATTAATAAGATGAATACGTGTGTGTTCTTGGTGTACAGATACCTTGTGTGTAGAATTGAATGTACGACTCCCTCTATTCACCAATATTATTCACACCCTAAACTAGTAAAATAAAATCCTTTTATACGTAGGTCAACATGACCTAAACATTATTGAATATTATCTAAAATACCCCCTAGGGTATTAAACACTATTACAGACTAGACCCCATGTATAATTTAATCTTGAATACAATTACTGATCCAACAATATCCCCCTTTGGATTCTAGATTGAAAAAAAATTCAACTATCTTCGGGTCTTCACTTCTCTTGAAAATTGTAGCAGATATCTTCCTCCTTCTTTGAATGCAAGTGTCAGTCAGACTTTTAATAAATCAAATAAGTTCAGACACTTTGATACCTTTAAATTCTTCAGCAGTCTTCAATCAATAATTCTTGGGTTCTCCCTCTTTTTGTATTCTCCCACTTTTTGATGAGTGGTGAGAATCAACATCATCAAAACATAGCAAAACAAACTAGGAATTTTCTCTCTCGAATCAACAATTTAGCGCAGTCTTCATGTATAGAGCCATGTCTGGAAATAAGAGCAGTCTTCCCAGACAGAGAGAGTGATTATTTCAATCTTTGCAGATTCAAATAAGTAAAAAATGGTAACCCTAAATCAACAAATGACTCAGTTTGGAATGTCTGCCAGTAACACACAGTCACTGAGTAACACAAAGTTACTATATAAGGAGCTGATTTGATGTTGGCTTCCCAGGACATCCATTGTAACACCCTCAATTTGGAAATAGCAACTTATTTAAAATTTTCTAAACACATCAATAACGATTCGTCTGCAATCACAATTTAAGAATGAATCTCCATACATATACATATCCTATACTAGTTGTCTACCCGCGCAATGCAGCGCAAGTGAATAACAATTGTGAAACAAATAACTTTTCTGATACCGATGTTTTTTGTTCATATTATTCTCATATTATCTCAATTTTTTATAGGTTAGTATGATTTAATTGCATAACAGTAGCTACCATAAGATATGTTTATTAACAAGATATGTACGAAAATAATCGTAAATGTGCCGAGTATATTTCGTTAAAATTTTGTAAATAATGACTAAACAAAAGTGACATTACAATCATAAGTAAAAATGCACATCCTTATTTTCACAATATGATGAGACATGTCAAGCATCAATCCGTAGGCATGTTCTTAAAAAAAACATAATTATCTTAAATATAAACATATCGCAGCAGATGTGTAATATTAATTAGTTGATTGTACCTTATTCATCACGTAAAACTTCTTTATAAATGACGTTTAAATATTTTTAACTTACATTTTTATTAGGTAAAAAATATATAGGCATTCTTTTTTGACATCTTCTAAAACATGCTCCACACGGAGAGTTCTCAAGTTCCACCAACCATGTTCGTATCGTACGGATGAAAACACTTCCACATTATACAGACAATATTCATTTAATACAAGTTTATAAATATCAATAATACTGTTAACACCATAAAAATCAATTTTAACCACACTCCAAAAAACACCAAATTTATAGACAAAACATCAATAAGTGATCATTAATTTATTTCTTTAATAAATTCTTTAACTAAAACGACAAATTTATAATTAATTAATTGTACTTAAAAGACAAAAACTTCATTAATATACATGAAAAATATAAAAAATAGAATATATCTTCCTTTTAAACTATAAATTTATAATTAATTAAATGTACTTATAAAACAAAAAATTACATTAACTTACAGGAAAATATAAAAAACAGAATATATCTTCCCTTTAAACTAAAAATTTATAATTAATTAAATGTACTTATAAAACAAAAAAATTGCATTAACTTACATGAAATGATGAAAATATATAAAATAAATATGTTTTTTTTTCTAAATGACATATTTATAATTAATTAATTGTACTTATTTTTTCTTTAAAAAAATAATAGATATATATTAGGGTCCCTATATATTATCATAGGCGAAGGATCGTGTGAGAAGTTGAGTTAACGGTGATAAGCGTGAGAAGTAGATCTAAATCGTTGATCTCTTTAGTCTCAAGGCCCTCCCATGAATTGCGGCTTAGAAGGGAATTGATCTGGTGCATTCGGTGCATCTTATCCTAATGTGCGTCCATTTCTCATCCGACGGTTGATAACCACTTCTCACGCTTCTCACCATTAACTCAACTTCTCATCGGAACCCAACTCTATTATCATATATATTAAATATGTTAATTTATAATTAATAGTTAATATATAATAATGAATATTAATGAGGACAAATAGTCTATAGTCCGGCCAAAGCGCTCAGTGAAAATAAAACCATTGCACATTAATCAACACCTTATTAAAGATTTCCTAAAAGAAACACCTTATTAAAGATCAAACAAGTAACACACCTATCTGCCATTGCACACAATCTGATATACTTACCAAAACTGAGAAAAACCAAACTTAACACAACTCAAAATCAATTAAATGAATATCGAGCAAAGAATTAATTAATGAGATAGTGTATATGGCCATTGCAACAGTAAGCAGGAAGCTATTAATTTGGCCTATGGCCCCTGCAACAGTAAGCAGGAAGCAATGTCAATGATGGGAATTTAGCTGCTGGTCGAAATGTCAAACAGTAAGTTTGAGCAATTTATAAGAAGCCTCCAATCAGAGGAAGTAGACAAAAGAAACTCTGCGGTCCACTTGAAGAATAAATCTTTTCGCCATCGACAAACCGTTCTTTTCTAACTTGAGATATCCATTCAAAATTTACAAACCTTTGTATTGCAATAACCAGATGGAGTAAACAGACTATTTTTATGAAGATCCTAACCATATGCAAAAAAGAGGTGTAAATTCAAAGATACTTTCTTATTGGCATTAAAATAAAGATGATTTACTCATTAAACTATTGCATCAAACGACAATACTAAACCATTTTTTAAACCACAAATCTAAGAACATTTAAGTTGGTTAAAATTTAAAAGTGGAGCTCCGGAGTTTCAAAGTAAAGTGACTACAACTAAAGATCAATTTACAATATTGATATGTTTTATTTAACTAAAACCATGTTATAATGGAGCTCCCAATTGTTAGGCGAACTGCGAAAAATGAGCATATGAATTTGAAGTAAAAAAATGTTGCTAAATGACTTGATGGCCAAAAAGAAGAAGTTTAAAAAGAGCTTGCTGCTAACTTATTGAAGTCGCATACTTAACTTGATTTTTACTCGTTTAAGTAAAAAAATGCTGTTAAAATAACTTGATGGCCAAAAAGATCCTGTTGTTAGCTTGAGGTTTAATATGTTGTTGTTTATCTTATGTTGACAAAAAGAAGTTGTTTAGCAAGTTCATGTTTGCTAGTTAAAAATGAACATAAGAGTTTGACGTAAAATAATGTCGTTTATCATAAGTTTCGCCTAAGAAACTTTCATCTTCATCTACCAATCACATCAAAACCAAATATTGAGAATCTATATGCTTAAGATCAAGTAAAGGGTTCAAAAAGCTAGTTCAAGCTGTGTGGCAACATGAAAGTACCAAGCTCTGTGGCTATTAATCAGATTGATTCCCGTAAGAATTCACAACATGGACCTATCGATGGATGTTAGGATGTTCTAAGAGGACATAATAACTACAGGCATCTCTCACAACTTTAAAGAATCCTTGCAAATGATTAACAAGTAGATTAATACCAGAAAACCAAACTCTAATCGAGTACATGTGTGAATTTGGAAATCAAAACAGAAAAAGCACATACAAGTGAGGCGTTTGATCTATAATCCAAAAGAGAAAAAAAAAGCACAAACATAATTGAAATGAAGACAAATATATATTGCAAACCTTGATATTCTTGAATAGTTCAAATCCTGTCATCCCCCAAGGCATGGAATAATCTGTCATTATCAAGTTTACCTTCAAATTCTGCATGACAACAAAATTTGTGAATAAAAGAATTTAACTCAAAACCCGTAATAAAGAGCATAAAACCATATTTTTCCATTCAATTTAGTAGCAGTAGAATATATATAACATAGTAAAGAGCATAAAACCATTTCTTCCATCCATGTTAGTCCTACAAGATTAAAAACAAACACTTGTTCAAGTAGTCTTTCACCATACCCTGAACCCTGCTTGGGTCACTGAAGTCATATTTGTCATCATCCTATACAGAAACAAAAAGATCATCTATTCACCTTGAGACCCATATGGAAATAGAAACATAAAGCAATTGAAATATTTGATAATAAGGTTTCACGATTTCTATCATCTGAGGCTTCCGTTTTTATGTGGCAAGCCTTCATGATGAGAGAGCATTCGGTCCAAGTCATATATGCTTCCTTTGTAGATATGTGACAGAAAGGTTGTGTACAAATAGAATATTAGGTTCACACAGACAACCCCTTATTCGATTTACAGAATCATTCTGCTAAAATATTGAACTTCATAAGAAACCCATCTAAAGTACCTTCCAATAAAAAGTGTCATTTCTGTTCCACAACAAAGCTGCTTCTCAGGATCGGTTTCTTCTCTAATCACGTACGGGCTACTACCAGCTGCTGTGCTTCCCAAATGTATTGGGGCTTTTTGTAGACACAATTACCTTTCTGAATTTTTTTTTAAACAACCACCAAGAAACTGATGATCCATAAAAGAAGAACTTGCAAATTAACAAATATTTAAAAGGGGAACATGTTTTTCAGCAACCAGAAAAGATGCATAGAACCCACACCAAAGTGACCAATCAACCTATTATCATTTCCATGATCCTTGTTCTCCTATAACACAAGAATGTAGAGGATTTTAGAAATTCAAGAACTGTTATACATACTTATTAATGATTTATATTAAAAAAGTATCTTAAGAGCATTCAAGAACTTAAAAGTGCCACTTCGAGCGAAAAAAATAAGAAAATGATGCTTCATAATTCTCTTCCATTATAACATTTTTTTTTTGGGAAGGGTGTCCTAGGATATGATACACTAATCCCTTGACAAATCCTTGTGGTTAACATTATAATAGGGGAGTTTCAGGAAAAGTAAATTATCTTACTCATTTGTATTACAGATTGAAAAATGAAGCATGTGAACATGTTTTTTTTTTTTCGGAGAATGCAGGGTAATGGAAGGTACCTTGGAGCCATTGACGAAGAGGCAAAGAAGAAAACTGAAGTCCAAACATCGTTCCATTTTGTACCTTTAAATCGCTGCCAGATCTCTATAAAACTTCGTAGAGGAGTTATACACATGGAAGATGAATTTTTGGGAACAAAGGCCAGAAAATTGAAACGTTTTCCTCTCTTGGATGATAAGAGTGTGCCCTCATTTGAATTTTGAATTTTGAAATCAGTAAGAACAGCAGAAGGAAAGAGGGAATAGCCCGCTCAATGGGATTGTCTTTTGCAGGAAAAGGAAAGAAGAGACTCTGCTAGAAGAAAGGGAGGGTTTAAAGTATCAAATTCGGGTGATCAAAGTTATGCATTCGGAGTGGGAGATACAGATGGAGAAATACAAATATGTCTTTTGTAGGTCTTGACACTTGAAGGTGTTTGAAATTTGAATATAAGAGGATTTTTGAAAATGCAGTTTATTTTGGCAAGTCGGGTTTTGTGGAAGAAAAAGCGATAAAGCTTATACAGTATGCATTGATACTTTGTCTTTAAAGGGTTGTCCTTGAAAGAAGAAATCTGAATTTATGAAAAGAGAAGAATGGTAGTACTAAAAGCTTGTACCTTATGCATATAGAGTAGTACTAAAACCCAATTAAGGTGGTGGTGGTGGTTGTACTAAAAGCTTGTACCTTATGCATATAGAGTAGTAATTCATAGTTTTTGGATTTTTATGCATAAAATGGTAGTACCTTATACATTATGGCTTGTGATTAAGAGTTATGCTTGAATGCATTATAAGGTAGTATAGATAACAGTCTATGATAAGGACGGGTGCTACTGAACCCAAAGTCAGCTACTATCTCCAATCTGCGGAAGACCTCATCAACTACTTACTCTTGCACAAGGCTAAGGCTCGACTCCCCAAAGCACTGCTAGAACCGAACCCCCAACAGGAACCTGATGCACATGCCGACAAATAAAAAGAGTTAGGCTTAACGCCTAGTGAGCTCAAGAGTTTTAACATGAATGAATGCACAAGTAAAATCATGCTAGAAACAGTTACAGTTCTTATCAGCAGTTAACCAATTAATCACGTAGATGTGGAGTCAACGGGAGCGACCCATATCTCCAATCCGGTTCACCCAAAGAGGCAATGCACCTTGAAGCCACTTTCTCTGGCAACCCAAAGGTCCGTCACGCACCGGGGACTACCACCTGCGGAAATTCCCCGACGGCGGAGGTCTAGGTACATAGGAGACTACCGCCTGCGGAAATTCTCCAAAAGTCACCCACCTACATTCCTATAGTGAATCACATACTTGGTTCGTCCACATAATGCATATAGGAGGTCTCAAAGATGTGTTTCATCCCGTTAGTCATTCGGGTATCAACCAAGAACACAATATTACCATCCTAAGCATGTAAATCCATCATATCACATAATATCCATTCAAATACTTCGTGAGAATATAAGGTCGACAAAAAGGCATTCCAAGGAGGAATCATCATAATATCCAGATATGCATAAATGACTCATTTTAGTGAAAATCGAGGTAAGATACTCAAAAGCCTTTTTATCAACAGTTGACGACTTCCAAATAATGAAATTCTATTAAACATCGTTTATGAAGACACATACCGCAAAGACGTGGTTAAACCGAAACTCGATACGTATTGGGACCAAAGATTTTCCAACGGTTTTATGAATGCAACACTCTCGGAATGCATAACACATGAACTTAGGTTTCAATTGTACAAAGTCATTAAAAATGCATAATGCCATGAAATGAACTCCATTTGTACAAAATTGCTAAGAACCCAAATATGAGCATTTTATATAATTCCACAACCCAAGTTTACCAAACATGAAACTTATTAAAATACGCACACTTTGACAAATATCAAGTAAAACATACTTTTACTTCAAAATACCCATTTTTGGCATGTACATCGTTTTAACAAATCAACTTGAACTCACCTTGCTAGATTTAGGCTAAATCTAGATTTTACCCCACTTTGAGCTCTTTTGAAGAAACTTGAATCTTCAAGCAAAACTTCCAAAAACCTAGATCCATAAGTTTCCAACCATCAAGACATAAACAACCACAAATACTCGATCCCCAACCTTATACATGAATACCTCAACTGATACCGAAACCCTAACTTCCATAAATGAAGAGAATAGAAAATTACCTTGACCCAAGCTTGAATCCACCAAAAAAAACACCTCTAGTTCACCAAAATGGTTACAAACCTCCAATCTAAGCAATAGAAAACAAAGGGTGGATGAAACCCTAGAATACTTTGGTGAAGAAGATGAATAGTGAGAGATGAGAAGCTTACCACCACGAAATACTCTAGTATACTCCAATAGACTTCCAATATCTTGCTAGATCCTTGAAAAGCTCTCAAAAACGAACCCGTAGCACTTTGAATCACCCAAATCGGAGCTAGGATGAAGGAGATATGAAGGAATGAAGTTTGGGGCTGAAAAATCGGTTTTAAGCTCATCCAGTGGATTTCGCGACTTGTGCCACAACCTTAAGTCGTGGCATAAGTCGCTCACTTCCCTGGTTTTCTTCCCGATACTGTTTTGGTCGTAACTTCTTCGTTATAGCTCCGTTTTCGCTCCGGAAAGAACCGTTGGACTCGTAATTGAATCCTTCATCTCTATAAGCTATAAAATCCAGGATTCAAGTCAAAAATTAAATATCTTATTTTTCCTTGATATATCGGTTTCTGTATTAACTCAGAATGATACCTTTCGAAAGTTGGGGTGTTACATCCATTCAATCATCGAATACACACATGGTTATCTATGAACGTTCTGATAGAAAACAAATTTATATGTGCTCGTGCATGTGTATGAAAAAATTTAAGCATCGATGATTGCTTTTCAATGTAGGCTAAAAGTATGTAAACTTGTTGAGACAACAAAAAATTATACAAGGACTCAATGTGCATGAGAAAGGGTCGAAGGTTGGGCAACTTTCCTTATTTTTCAATACTAGTATCTTCTAAATGAAGAACCAATAGCGTATGTGTTGCGTCCCCAGAAAATGTGAAACATCCTCAAAAGAATGAGTAGCTGGTGGGGTAGTATGCAAGAGAAGGCATGGGCTAGGTGCCTTTTTCAATGATGGTCACCAAAGAATGTGAACCAATCAGATAATGTGGCTACCCGGCTCAAAAAGAAGTTTGGTGGAAAGTTTGATATTCTTTTACTCTAATCTCTCACCCTCTTTCTTTTAATCTTGTAAATCTCACTTCTAACCAATCTCTCTTTCCCATTTTACCTCTTTACACACCAACACTCAATTCTTTTGACCCATTTCCCCTCAATCACTCAGGGAATACTTCTGAGGTAGGAAACACTGGTTATCGTGAATCCATGGAAGTTCTGTTAAGCTTTCACACTGAATCCCATGTAATTTCTTAAAAGAATGTGTTGTTCAACAACCTTTTGTACATGTAAGCACAAAGGAATACAAATAAACATGAAGAATAAAATTTTGGGAAATCAAAGACGAATGTTGTTTATATGAACAATATATAAACATATTTGCAATGAAAGCACTTTTAAAGTATAAATGACGTTTGATTTAAACAAAAGTGAATACAAAGAACGGGAGTATTACCATAGAAAGATTTAACTTTTGATACATGGTAATAACAAAGTCAAATAGAATGATCTGAACCGTTATGTGTATGAATACTTGACAAAGTATATGAAAAGAAAGTACATAAGTATTTTTCTTTAAGAACACACGATCAGATAAGCATCAAAGTATCCAAAAATTATTTAAAAACACACTTCTCAATTCATGAAAACATTTAAAGAATATGAAGTGGTTTGAACATTTAAAACCATTTTTCACAAGTGAAAGTTGTTCTTCTTTCAACAAGTGATAGAGTATAAGGATTAGAAATATATACCTGTAAATCAGAATCCTTAACTCCCCCTGGAATGAATATTTTCATTTAAGTGTTCTCCACCTTTTTATCTGTAAAACAACAGTTTATCAGAAAAATATGAGCATGATAGTAAAAATTATATATATCTCCTCTTCTAAAAAAGATATAACAGTTAGCTCCCCCTCATATCAAAAACTTCTATAAAATATTTTATCATTTAAGCATCCTATCAGAATAACACAATTCAAGAGCCATTATACATATTCTCCGGTGAGAGTAGTATTTAATGTTTTCCTGAAATATCAGAAAACACATCAGTAAAAATATAAAGCATATAAGCTCCCCCTTAATATATGCATAATCCTTAGTCATGAAAAAGAGTTCTGAATTACTAGGTTTAAAGTAAATTCAGAAGTCAAACTCTTTGACATTGAAATCTGAGTCCTAGACTGTATTGTCTAGAAGTCAACATTCTTGTCATTGAAGATCGAGTCCCAAGCTGTTGTACTTAGAAGTCAATGTATTTCACAATGATGCAAAAGTCCTGATCTGTAGTAATCAGAAGTCATTGTTCTTTCTCCCCCTTAAACATTGGGTGCCTGCAACACAGATTTAGCTTTTGGTACCCACTGGTATTTGGGTACTAATGGGTTAGTTGCAGTTCTAGTGGGAGATATAAAATAAGAACCATACCAGTTATTCACATAATCTTTTCTTACAAAATCATTTGTACCACAATAGGAACAACTAATTTTTTTTTTGTGATAACCTGATCAATTGATTGATAGTGTAAACCAGATCAGGTTTGCCAAAAGTTTTACCTTTTGAAACATAGTTCTATTTATCATTTGATGTATTCACAAATGATTCTTCTTTCTTCTTTTCCTCTGAAGATCCTTTAACATTCCAGATCCAATTTTCTCTATCTTTTTCTTCATCTTCCTTTCTCCAGAATCTTTTCTTCTGAGACTTGTTCTTCTTGAAGTTACCTGAACCATCAACATTTTTGTCGAAGAAAAGGTTAGAAGGACGAATCTGATCTTTAGATTTAGACGTATGACTATCATCTGAATCAAATAAAGGATTATTAGAAACTTTAGTAAAAATTGAACTTGCTACTGAATTAAATGAGCACTTGAATGCAATTAGATCATCTCTCGGTGATTGAGCTATTGACTCTGGCATTTTGTGCTCAGTCAGCTTCACCTTGAATACGATATCTTCAAGTTCCTTTATCTTTGACGACAAACTGTTTCTTTCCTTTGCAATCAGATCAAACTTCTTTTGCAATTCAGATTTCGTCTTCTTTTCCTTCAGAATGTTTGTTGACAACTCAGATAGCTTTCTTGTCAGTTTAGCTATCTCAGTCTCTAGAACTTTCTTTTCTTTAGAAAAGTCTATATTTTCATTCTTCTGTTCAATCTTCTTCTTTTCTTTCTCAACCTTGTCTTTCTCAAGAATGATAATTTTCTCGATGTCTGAAACTTGTTGAGAAAGCTTAACACATTTATGTTGCACAGTTTTTTTCTCCTCAAAAGCTTTTCTTGAGAAATTAGAGAATTTCTTGGCAAATTCTTTTCTTTCTTTCTTAATATTCATTATCCCATCTTGAGCTTTGGTGTTGTTTTTGTCTTGGGTTGCCTTTTCTTTCATCATATTAATCTCAACCTCAAGACTGAAAACTTTATCTTTTAAAGTGTTTCTTTCAGAAAAAATTTGAGAATTCATCTTTCTAAGCCCATCAGATGTCTCACAAGCAATGTTTGCTTTTCTTCTCAATTCATCTAGCTCCTTTTGCATTTATTCATTCTTTGACTAGTTTGAGCTAGAATTAAGACTTCCAGATCTCTTCAGCTTTACTTGTAGATTTGAAATCTCCTTCTCTTTAGATTCAATTATTCCTCCAAAATTAATCTTTGAGTTAGATATGCATTCTGAGCAAACAAAGTCTTTCTTTAATTCTTTATCATCTTCTAATCTATTAATTTGAGCTTGAAGAGATGAGTTTTGAATCTTTAGATCTTTATTCTTTGCTTCCAGTGCTGGAATCTCTGCCATATATGCTAAAGCACAATCTCTCTTGGTCAGTACTGTATTTCCCTTCTCGTCTATGTAAGGCATGATGATATCTGTACAACTTAAATCAACTCATAAGATCTTACAATCAAGAATTGGAAAAACTCTACACTCAAAAATTTCCCGAAAAATAATTTTCCAAAAATAATCAAAGGTAAAATTTGTAAGCAATAAGAATCACAAAGATATTCGCAGACAGAGATAAATACTCCAAGATTCGCAAGCAAGGATGATTAGAATTCACAGATAAGCGAAGTTCTCAATTTGGTTTTCTTAGAAATTCGCAAACACTAGGATTCTCAAAAACTAGGATTCTCAAACACTAAGATTCTCAAACACTAGGATGCGAAACTTGAACAAAGGGCTAGCGAATCCTAAGCTTTCTCAAACAAAGGGCTAGCGAATCCTAAGCTTTCTTAAACAAAGGTCTAGCGAATCCTGAGCTTTTGCTACACACAAACATGCGAAACTTGAACTTTCGTAAATTAGTGCTTGGCGAATTCTGAGATTTGCGCTACTCAAGCTAGCGAGTTCTTAAGGTTTGCGCTAGCTGAATCTAGCGAGAGCTTGAGATTTGTGTTAGTCAAGCACTTGCGAAACTTATCTTTCGTAAACAGAGATTAGCGAAACCTAAGGTTTTTCGCTACACACATGCATACGAATCTTATACTTAGGAAATTAACACCCTGCGGGAGATAGGTATTTTGCGAGTTCTTCCCAGATCATGCGAGTTCTTGACCTGTTCGACCCTCTACCCGATTTTCAATCCAGAAAACACATCAATCGGTTAAAGCACAGTGCAGAATTAATGCAAATCAACCACAAACATATTATTAATGAAGCCCAATCAAAATCAACGATTAACAACAACTTTTCAGCTTGTAAATTGATGGAACAGTACTCGACTTATTTAAGAACAAAAACTTCAAGAAATCATCAAAAAGCCAACCGATTTGTGTTTTTAAGTGCAATAGGGCAATCTAATAAAGTTCTATATCAGTATATGCACCTATTCCAATGATTTTTAACTTCAAAAACACACAAACCTTTGAAATCGATTTTTACACAGTTGTAGTCTTCTAAAACACTGTTTAATCCAAAATCCTTGATTATTTGGCTCTGATACCACTTGTTAAGCCCAGATTATAGTTGATAAACAATCACACAACACATTAAAGAACAAGAGATAACTAGATCAAATCAACATACCACAGATCTCTTGATTAATCAGATGAATACGTGTGTGTTCTTGGTGTACAGTTACCTTGTGTGTAGAATTGAATGTACGGCTCCCTCTATTCACCAATATTGTTCACGCCCTAAACTAGTAAAATAAAATCCTTTTATACATAGGTCAACATGACCTAAACATTATTGAATATTAGCTAGAATACCCCTAGGGTATTAAACACTATTACAAACTAAACCCCATGTATAATTTAATCTTGAATACAATTACTGATCCAACAGAATATTTTGGTTCTACTAAACTTATCACTTCTGTCTCAAACAGGGTTAATTGAGTTGGAGCTGAGACCGCTGTCTCTCTCCGGGGATCATCCAATTCTCCATAAACTATCACACAAAATGATCCAACTATCCCTGTTGCTACTACTAATGAACCAAGCTCCTCTACTTATCTAGTTGTGTATGTCAGTGTCGAGACGACGACCTCTACTGAAGGATCCACCGAGACAAGGACACCTGACGAATCGAGTGGTCCCACAACTTCAACCATCATCCAAACAAAAATCCTTCCTTAGCACCAGAGCAAGATTCTCACGCCGTGAACTTAGCGTCCGCCCCATCTGGTTTACAACCTTCTCTCAAATTAGTTCAAGACATTCCGTCGGTGCCGATGTTTTCTTCATGTTGGGGTTCAGTTGAAGTAATCGGTGTCGATGTTTCAGTGGATTAGACATTTGATGTCTATTGAGTAGGCATTATTTTACATCTAATAGAATGTGTAACTTCTGGCTCTGTAGTTTCATTTGCAACTTCAATTGAGTGAGTAGGCGTTTGAACTTCAATTTCTTCCTGAATCGGGAGATCAAATTCAGTTGATACATTTGAAGTAATTAGATGATGATTGCTTGAATGTTCAGATCTGTCAATCACAACTTGTTTAGTCAATTTAGAACCAAGAAACTCATCATAAAAATGTTCAAACAATAAATCTAATTCTGTTAAATGAGATGTAGACGTTGACGCTTTATCAGAATTAGAAACTTTAACCGCATGTTCTGGATTGATTTGTACAGAAGCTAAAACTCCTGTTATAACGGGTTCTGAAATGCTTTGATCAGAAGCCATATCTTCATCAAATGTGACATTCACGCTCTCCAAAACTATCTTGGATTTCTTCATGTAAACTCTATATGCAACAGACGTTTGAGAATATCCAATGAAAATTCCTTCATCAGCTTTTAGACTTAACTTGTTCAAGTTCTCCTTGTCGTTCAACACAAAACACTTACATCCAAAGATGTGAAAATGTTTAATGATAGGTATTCTATTATTAATCAAAGCATATGGTGTTTTAACAAACCGTAGATGAAAGATTGATCTGTTTTGTGTATAACATGCAGTTGGGACAACTTCAACCCATAAAAATAAAGGTAGATCGGACTGGCTCAGCATCGTTCAACTACCCCATTTTGTTCCGGAGTTCTGGTAGCAGAAAACTGATGTGTTATCCCGACCGATTCAAGATAATCATCTACACTCTTGTTCTTAAATTATGTGCCATTATCAGTTCTGAGAAGCTTAACTGTCTTCTGCAAGTTCACTTCAATGGTCTTTAAGAATGAGATGATGACATCGGGCGTCTCATCTTTCGATCTTATAAATTTGACCCAAGTGTATCTTGAATAATCATCAACAATCACCAATACGTATTTGTTGCCTTTTATGATTTGAGTTCGCATTGGATCACAGTGATCCATATGCAGTAGTTCTAAAGGAGTACTTGTGCTCGGTTCAGGCTTAGGCGTATGAGAAGCTCTCTTCATTTTACCTTTCTCACACGCAACACACAGATGTTCTTTGACATACTTCAGCTCAAGTAAACCCTTGACCAGATTGCCAGTCACCAACTTGTTGATGAATTTTAAATTGAGATGAGATAGCCTTCTCTGCCATAACCAGCTTTGTTTCATAGAGGTTGTGAGTCCGAGATCGTTTACCAGATAAATCAAACAACAACAAGATATAGATTACCAACCTGTTTCTATTACAAAACGATGATTACAAAGTTATTTAGTTTACACTTTGAAGCTCTTTTCTCTGATGTGTTCTTGATGATCGATATGTGTATATTAGATATTGAAAGTTATGATTCTTATGTTACTTCATAAACACACCTTAACCAACAACTAAATCTAACATAATATCTAGATATCTATAATATCTAGATATTATAATTAAACTAATATATTAACTAAACTAATTAAACTAATATAATTAACACAATTACACTTTGACAATTATTACATATTTGACCCTAGACTATTGTTGAGAGTTACTTGTCAGCTTTTACTTCAGATGGCGATCTTCGCATCGGATGATCTTGAATCCAATGAGACTGTGTCCTAACAATCTCCCCCTTTGGATCAAGATCATTACGAAAATGATTTAGCAATACGATCTTCTCTTTCAGCACAGAAGATGCAATCTCTCTCTTAGTGTTCAAGATATTGTAAACTCCCCAAAAGATGTAGTTTTTCTCTCTTTCAGTTCATGAGAAGAAATTATCTCTAGTTTCAATCTTGGACGTGATTCTTGAAACATGTGATTTCTTGGTTAGCTTTTTTCCATTTCTTGGGTAGATCGTCTCCCCCTTTTTGATGAGAAGTGTAATGATTTTATCAAAACTTGATGACAAGAAATGTTGTTCATTAGGAGCCTCTGATTCATCAATGCAATAGATATTTATCCACATCTTTGCAAATCTAGACAAAATAGTCATGTAACACCTGTAGCAATAAACAAATCAGTTAGAAACGCCTGTCAGTAACACTAAGTCACTGTGTGTAACGAATACACAATGGAAAGGAGCTGTTTGATGTTGACTCCCACAGGGCTTCAATTTAATCATCGAAACACCCACAAAGGTTATTTCTATAAACGTTATGAGAAAGAAACAAATTCCTTATGTGTTCGTGCGTGTGATAGAAAGAATTAAGCACTTGATGATTGCTTATAAGGTTCGAAATTGTGTAAACCACTGAGACAACAATAAGTTAAACACAGACTCAATGTGCCTGAGTGAAGTGCGAAGGTGGGGCAGACTTCCTTCTTTTCAATATCCAGATTTTCCAAATGAAAATCAGATTGCATATGTGCTGCTTCCCCTTTGAAAATGAAACATTTTCCTGTTAAGAAGTTAATGAGTAGTTGGTCGGGTAATTTCAAGAGTTGGCATGGGCTAGTTGCCTGTTTCAATAATGATCACCAAAGAGTTGTGAAAACTAGTTACAGTTCATGATCATTGGTCTTGTGGATATGATCATGTGTACGACAATAAGAACAATAAAATTTATTACGTGAAAACCTGAGTAATTGATCTTTTGAATATATAAAGTCAGGTTTACCTTTATGCTCTTTGTTATTCTTTGCTTGATGTACATTTACACATGATGTTTTTCCTTTCAGCTCAACTGACATCTCACCTTTAACTGGTTTCTTCTGCCACACCAGTTTCTCTTTCTTGAAACTTCCTCTTCTTGGAGATGTACCTGAACCATCTAAATATCCATCATAGAAGATGTTAGTTCGACGAATCTGATCAAAAGATTTAGCTGACCTTTGTGAAGAGACATATTTCTGATTTGATTTTGAGACAGACTTCTCAAGCTCTTTGATCTTTGAAGCAAAATTGTCTCTTTCTATCACAAGTTGGTCAATTTTCTTCGAGAACTCAGACTTCGTTATCTGCTCTTTCAGTGCAGTAGCAGATAGTTCAGATAACTTTGAAGTCAGCCTTTTGATTTCAGTCTCAAATATGGATCGTTCTTCTTCAAATCATTTCTCTGAATCATATCTCTGGTCGGATAGTTCCTTAAAGAATCCCACATTCTTCTGTTCTATGGCCTTCTTTTCTTGAGCAAACTTCTCTCATTCCAAAATAAGTACTTTCTCAAAATCGGAAACTTGTTGATAAAGTTTAATGCATTTAAGATCAACTATCTTCTTCTCTTTAAAACACTTCTTTGAAAAATCTGAGAACTTCTTTGAAAAACTTTTCTTTTCAGTATCAAAATCAGCTTTATTTTCAGCAAGCTGTTGTTCCAAATCAGATATATTTTTTCTAAGCACATCGTTCTCAGATTCCAATCCCTTTATCTTCTCATCATTCAGCTCAAAAGTTCTTTTCAGAAGATCTTCATTTATTGTCTTTAAAGAGTTGATTTCTTCTTTCAGTAAGATGCTTTCCTCATAATACTCTTTTGACTTTTCGAGTGAAAATCAACAGCATAACCCAGATTTACTTTCTCTAATTCAAGCTTTCTATTCTTCTTTTCAAGCTTAGCAAAATATCCCATTTTGAATGAGTACATCAGCTTGATATGAATGATCGTTCCAAACTGTATATCAGAAAATCAAAAATCAGATTGAATTGAAATCTTTCGAAAAAATTGAAAAATAGAACAACACTTGTTATGGCGCAAAGTTGAGTTTTACGTGAACTATGTATAGCGCAAACCAAACTTTTCGTGATCAGTGAGAGGCGCAAAGTGAGGTTCTCGTGAACTGTGGAAGACGCATAGTAATGTTCTCGCGAGACACCAGTGGCGCAAACTTGATTTGTGTGACCCACTGAAGACGTAAACATGACTTTGCGTGAGAGCCTTGCAGTGCAAAAGAGAAATTCTCGTGATCTGCGTATGGATCAAAGTAAGTTTGCGTGAGCCTGTGCTTTGCGTGAACAGCTAGATACGCAAATGTATCTTTGCGTGATAAGTGCAAGACGCAAATGTAGCTTTGCGTGAGTCGAAGGATACATAAACTTTGCTTTACGTGATAAACTTCAAAAGCAAATGAAGCTTTGCATGATAAGTACAAGACGCAAACTGAATTTCTTCTTAAAGATCGGATAAGCTCGCGCAAATGACGATGAACTCGCGCAAATCGAAGATGAACTCGCGCAATCCGTGGATCTGGCGTAAACTTGCAACTGACTTGTACATTTTGATCCAAATTGATTCAAATCTGCAAAATTTGTTCTCAAAAATTGATCAGAATCATTGAAAAACAATACTAAACACAAATTTACTATCAAATTTTGATTAAAAACAACAATTCGCCCATTTTCGATGAAGAACAGTGTTCGAACAAAAATGTCAAGAAAATCGAAAAAAATCGAAAAATGAGATCGAATTAATTAGAATTACAAGATGTAATGAATACAAGAATCACTCCTAAACATAAAACGAATCCAATGATTCCATTTTCTTGCACCAAAAATGTTTTTTCACACAAAATTTGGATGAACAGCGAAAAACACGAGTTCTTGAAAAAATTTCAGGAAATCAATTTTTCGAACTCAAAACTCCAGATTTCAATTCAAATCTTTGATCAAATCATCTCTGATAATGTTTGGTTCAACTCTGATACCAATTGTTATTGATAAATTCCCAAACATATCAAGCAATTCTCATAAAAGATGAACAATATGAACTAGAGAGAGAGTAGAGAGAGAAAGTAGATCTTGAAAGTCTTGAAGTCATTGATCTCCCGTATGATATTACAATTAGGTGCTTACAATCCTTACAAAGCCACAAGGCTAAAATCCTATTTATACCACAAGATTAACTAAGACTTAACCACTAAGGAAACTAAACATGCTTTGACATTCTAACACAATGACAATGTTGACTTTTACATCTTTGACTTTCCTATTAAATCTTGGATACAATATTTAGACTTAACATATACCTTTAAGTGCGATCTTACGTCTCATGAAGCTTAGCTTAAAGTCATAAACATATGATCGTGTAAGCTCTTCTCAAAAATTCTGCAAAAGTCTTAAAGTGAAGTCAAAGAAACTTTATTTACTAATATTGAAAAGACAAAAAGCAGTAAAACAAAGAAGTTCTCTTACTCCCCCTGAAATTATGCATTTGAAAAAAATTTCATTGAAAAAATATGCATTTAAAATTTCAGACAAATATGTACTCCCCCTTGAAGGTTGATTTCCTCGTTGGAGTATCGGAGTACAATCTCTCATATCAGCATTTGAGTAAGGTCTTATCATCATTGAAGTGTGAGTCCTAAACTGTTGTGTTTAGAAGTCATTGTTCTTCGTTGAAGTACGGCTTCTGATCTGTTGTAATCAGAAGCCACTTTTGACATTGATGTCTGGGTCTTTAGCTTATTTACTCAAGAACCATTCTTTTTCCTACTCCCCCTTGACAGTAGGTGCCTACAACACAGGTTTCTTTGGTACCTACTGGTATTTGGATCCATATGTGTTAGTTGCAGTTCGTATGGGGGTTATGGAATAAGAACCATACAAGTAATGATCTTTGGTTTTGTGAACAGGATCATGTGTACGACAGTAAGAACAAGAATTTTCCTTACCTGATAACCTGATCATTTGATCTCTCGTGTAAACATGAGCAGGTTTACTTTTCAGTGCATTGTTCTTCGTTTCATTATGCGTATGTACACATAAGCTTTTACATTTCTGCTCATATTTCTTCTTTTCTTCAACTACTTTCCTGTTCCAGACCAATTCAGCTTCTTTGTAGTTGTTCCTCCTTTTCCTTTGATGTGTAACTGAACAATCTATGTTTCTATCAATGAAAAGGTTAGAATTACGAATTTGATCAGAAGATTTAACTGACCTCTTTGAAGAAACAGGTCTGAATGTTGAACTTGCAGCTGACTTGAATGAGAATTCGGAATCAGCTGAATCATATCTAGGTGAGTGGACAATTGACTATGGAGTCTTGTGCTTAGTCACCACCACCGTTGAAATAATCTTTTCAAGCTCATTGACCTTTGAAGAATAACTGTTTCTTTCTTTGACAAGAAGGTCAATCTTCTTCTCAAGCTCGGACCTCTTCTTCTTCTCTTTCTGTGCAAGCTTAGATAATTCAGATAACTTAGCAGTTATCTTCCTAATTGTATCTTCAAGGATGCTTCTCTCTTCTTCAAATCCCTTCTGAGCACCCTTCTGATCTCTTTCCAAAATTATTAATTTCTCAAAGTTACTAACATGTTGAGAAATCTTTAGACATTTAAGCTCGAGAGTCTTTTTCTCTTCAACACTCTTCTTGGAAAGATCTGCAACCTTCTTCTCGAATGTATCCTTTTTGCTCTCAAAGTCAGATATTTGCTTCAGAACATCCTCATTAATCTTTTTCAAAGCACTAACTTCTTCTTTCAGAACCTTTCTTTCATCACGATATTTAGATAATTTCTTTGAACGTTTAAGTTGAAGTTCAACTGATGAAGTAAGTTTTTCAAGATCCAATTTAAGCTCTTTAATCTTTTCATCATCATCAGAAAAATCCATCTTGAATATCTGATTTGATTCACAAAGAACTGATTTGATCCTTAGAAAAACCAAGTCTGGAAGAACACAATTTACGCTAAAATTCAATAAGACTGGTTTGCGCTAGATGTGGGTGGCGCAAAACACAAATTTGCGTTTAAAGTGGGTCGCGCGTTTCTGACTTTGCGCTAGTAACTGGTCGCGCAAACTTCAGTTTGCGTGAGTCTTGAGTGGTACAAAGTTGAGACTTGACCGATAAGATGTTCGACCGTATGGTTGCTCGACTGATAGATTTATTGGACCGATATTCTTTTGAGTTCCTTCGACCGGTACAATGATGACTGGTGTAGTTTATGGTCTACTGATATATGGATATATGGATGACCGATATATTGTATGTGAGATCGGTCGACCGGTATTGATTTTTCAAAAGAGATCGACCGGTACTTTGAAAAATCCTTGAAAAATCCTTGACTGAGAATGATGTAGAAGTGGAAGCTTGACCGGTATAAGAGAGAGTTGGACCGATATGGAGTTTGATGGATGACAGATATATGGATGGACCGGTATATTGCAAAATTTCGACTGGTATATTGCAAAATTTCGACTGGTATATTGCAAAGGAGTTTATCGACTGGTATTAGTGTAAAGGAGTTTATCGACCGGTATTAGTGTAAAGGAGTTTATCGACCGGTATTAGTGTTGGAAAAGACCTTCGACCGGTACAAAGATTATCGACCGGTAGTTTGCTAAAAATTTACTCGACCGGTGCTGTTAATTCGACCGGTAAGAACTTTGACAAATCCTTCGACCGATACCTTATAGTTACTTGTCGACCAGATCTTTGTAAAAATGGGTCGACCGATAATAAGCTTGACCGATAACATGAGACGACCGATATAGACCAATATGCACGGACCGATAGATTTCGACCGGTATCACCTTCTTCTTCGAAAATCGGCCCTGTAATTCTCAAATCGACCTAACTAGAAATCGAATTAAGGCACTAAAATTTTGACACTTTGATCAACTTACCAACTACAACAGGTTCCAACACTTTGATTTCGAAAACAACCAAAAAATGAAGTTTTGGATTGATAGCACTGTGGTTTGAAAAAAAATGAAGGACATAGAGACTAGAAATTTGATTTTGATCTGGTATCAGCTCTGATACCAATTGTGAGTCCGAGATCGTTTACCAGATAAATCAAACAACAACGAGATATAGATTACCAACCTGTTTCTATTACAAAACGATGATAACAAGGTTGAGTAGTTTACACTTTGAAGCTCTTTTCTCTGATGTGTTCTTGATGATCGATATGTGTATATGAGATATTGAAAGTTATGATTCTTATGTTACTTCATCAACACACCTTAACCAATAACTAAATCTAACATAATATCTAGATATCTATAATATCTAGATATAATTAAACTAATATAATAACTAAACTAATTAAACTACTATAATTAGCACAATTACACTTTGACAATTATTACATATTTCACCCTAGACTATTGTTGAGAGTGATTGTCAGCTTTTACTTCAGATTGCGATCTTCGTATCGGATGATCTTGAATCCAATGAGACTGTGTTCTAACAGAGGATTTAGAAAGTAGACACACCGCATTATCAGTGTTGACTTTTGACAGCTTGATCGTGTAGAGGTATGACTTCCGCGTCCCAACCAAGAGTTCTTTACCATTTTCAGTTCTAACACTACATCGTTTGGCCTTAAAATTAACCTCTAAATCCTTGTCACAGAACTGACCAATGTTGAACAGGTTGTGCCCTAATCCTTCCACATAGCTCACCTTTTTAATCGTTATGTTCTCTTGTACTTCATCTCCATATCCCAAGATTGGTGAAAACTGGTCATTCCCAAATCTAACGTTCCTGCAGAATTTCTCTGTATAATTAGATAAAATATCTTTTTGCCCAGTCATATGCTTGAAGCAACTAGAATCCAAGTACCACATATGACGGGTCTGCATAGGAGAAATCACGGAACAACAGGTTTAGGTAGCCATTTATAGATGGGTCCTAGCAAGTTAGCACAAGATTTTTGCATCCATTTGAATTTGGACCCTTTGAGCTTTTGAAAAACTTTTTAAACATTATTATTAGAATAGACATGATATTAACCAAACCAATTATTAGAATATTGTCGAGATACAAAATCATTTCTACAATATGTGGAAGATTGAGAAGTAGACAGAGTTAATTGGAGCAATTGCTTTATTGAGTAAGTATTGTAAGAGGATACAAGTTTTGTTTTATGAGAAACAATATTACCAATTACATCAGTATCACTAACAGTAAACCTATTACATTCAATATCATAACATGATTTTGTAGTCTCATCAACTTTCTGCTTTGGTCTCCATTCAGATTTCACTTTAGGCTTTCTCTTTCTCAGATCTGAAACATATGAATTTTGCAAGTTAGAACTGTGAGACTTAAAAGATTGTATTTTCCTAGATTTTTCAGTGTTAATTTGTTTCTGTAAATGCCTATTCTTTCTCTTCTTACCTTTGGCATGATTGGTACTCACATAAATTGGTTTATCAACTTTTGTTGATGATTCACCCTTTTCAAATACACTTGGTAAACCTTTGGAATTCACAATAAATTGAGAATGATCTGGAAGTTTTTGCATTAAAATCAAATTGGTCAACACATTCATCAAAACAACAATCAGAGTTTAGAAAATCAAACTCTTCATCAAACAGAACATTAACATCATTTGACTTATAAACTTTGGAAGACTTTGAAAAATAAATGTTTACAAAAACAGTTGAAAATACCATTTGTTCCAATCTGTTAAGACATAGTCTCATTGGATTCAAGATCATCCAATCTGAAGATCGCAATCTGAAGCTAAAGCCGAAACGTCGACTCTCAATATTAAAGTCTATTTCGTTTGTAATAAACGTCAATGTAATAGTTAACTTAATATCCAGTTTGTTAGATATTAGTTAACTTAGTTAGTTTCTACTTATTTAACTTAGTTAGTTATATTAGTTTCTAGTTTAATTATTAGTTATTAGAAATAATATCAAGATATTAAATCTATATATTATCTAAGGTAGTGTGTTAGACACACTTTAGATTAGATCTTTGTGATATCTCTCAATCTCTCTAACATATCAGACAAGAGTAGATCATACACAAACACACACTAAAAGGTGTAAAAGAGAGAATACACAGAGAACACAAATAGCTTGAATCGATCAACCTTGTAACCATTTGTTATAATCAATACAGGTTGGTAATCTTATTGTGTTGTTAATCTAAGAACTTGATATAGTATTGTTGGACCTACAATTGGTATCAGAGCCTGATTAAGATCAAAATAAAGTTTTTACAAAAAACGACTCTGTGTTCTTCAAGAAAAATCGTTTTCAAGATTTAAGGTGTTTTAGGTGTTAAAATCGATCAGGTTGTGATCGATTAGCATGCTAGATCGAGTTGTTGTTGTTTGATTTCACTTTTAAGATTTAATCGACTTCCGTTTTGTGATTTTAGTGGTCTGAGTTCGTTTTTGAAAAAGGTACTGTGCGATCAAATTTTTCTTCAAAAAGTGTGTTTTATTGAGATCGAGTGCTCACATTCAGTTCTAGAAGTGTTTCTAGACATAAGGGTAGAGTTTGGTATTGCTAATCGTTTCAGGAACACTTTTTAGACAATTTTCGAAGTACAGGACGAACTTCCGCAAACCAGAAGACGAACATATGCAAAGTTCAACTTTGCGCGTCCAACATCATACGCAAAGTTCACTTTGCGCACCCCAAGTGAAATGCAAAGCTTAACTTTGCGCATCTCAAGCAATACGCGAAGCATACTTCTAGGATCCAACAGCATACGCAAACCTCGACCTCACTTCTCGGAACAAGTAGGATACGCAAACCTCAGTTCACGTGTTCATCTCTTCACGAAAAGCCAAGTCAAGTTTGCGCAACCCTCTCGAAACGCAAACTCAACTTTGCGCATCCCACGTGAAACGCAAACTCAACTTTGCGCTTCCCACGTAAAACGCAAACCTCAATTTGCGTACTCTACTTGACACTCAAACCTCCATTTGCGCACGCAACCCATTTGATACGCAAACCTCACTTTGCGCATTCAACCTCTCGCGCAAAGCTTCTCAAAACGCAAAGTTTTTCCAGACTTAGAATTTTTCTTCAGAATGACATCCAGAGAAGCCCTTGCAATCGGAACTGACTCCAAGCCACCAGTTCTCTTTATAGGAGAATACGAACAGTGGAAAGATAGGTTCCTGAACTTTGTTGACAGACATGAGCTGGGTGATTTCATCAGGAAATCTATAGAAGAAGGGGTTATGAAACCAGTTAAGGCGACTCGCTTGGTTGGAAATGTGCCGACTGAGGTTAATCTTAAGTTTCATGAGCTAGAAGATGATAATCTCAGAAGAGCTAAAGGCGATAGATTATCTAAGTCATACATTCTACAAGGAATTCCAAATGAAATCTATGTAAAGATTGACAGCTACAAAGCCTCCGGCAAAGAAATGTGGGATCAACTTGAAAAGATGATGCTGGGTTCGAAGGTTGGGAATCAGCTGAAAAGCTCCAACTTCCTAAATAATTATGAAGAATTTAGAGGCAGGGTGGGAGAAACTTTAGAAGAAACCTATGACAGGTTTGTGACTTTGCTGAACGAACTTAGAAAGAACAAAGTCCATAAATCTCAAATTGAGCTGAAAGTCAAACACCTGAGTATTCTTCAACCGGAATGGAAAATATTTGCTAGGCAGATGAAGCAGATCAAAGATTTGAATGAGATTCCACTTCATGATGTGTATGAAACCCTCAGACAAAATGAAGAAGAGGAGGTATGTAATTTATCAGATTCAGATTTCATGAATAAAATGCATGCCATGAGTTTAAAACAAAAAGAGTTAAAATCTAATCTTGAGCAAGAAAATGGTGTCATAACTAACTAAAACCAATTGATACAGAAACTTAGCAATGAAATTGCTGAGAAGAAAGTATTGGTTCAGATTTTACATAAAGATAATGACACCAACGCAATGGAAAAGACAATAATTCTAAAAGAGAATTCTGAACTCAAGTCTCAACTGCTAAAAAGTGGGATTGATTTATATGAGCTTAAAGAATTGCATTCTTCATGTATCAAAGAAAACTTTTCTTTACATGGAAAATTAAAAAGTTTGGAAGAGAAGTTATATAAAATGGGTCAAACTGAACAGACTATTCATCTGAACAAACCCAAAGAGGAAATAGAGATATGGGGAATCGGTTATAAGAATCCTCATTGTCTAGAAAAAGGGATGTCTGAAGTGCCAGCACTTTATGATCATCTTTCTATGAAACTAGCTCGAAGAATCCCTAAGTTTAAAACTTTATAGACTAAACTGTCGGAAGAGGATGAAGCCAATGAAACTAAAAAACGTTTGAAATCATCTAAAGTGCATCTTCCATTTTATTTTGCGAAGATGAATAATAGTTATAATGAAAATCTAATATATCAAAAGAAGAAATCTCTTTCAAGTGATTTCTTTCAAAGTTATTCTGAAAAGGAAATGGAGGCGAAGCCTATTCAAGGTAAACTATATGTCCCTCCTCTCATTTTAGAAAGTAAAATTTCTGAACTCGAGAATTCTTTATCAGATGAAAGATTTTTTATGAATATTGAACAAAAGGTTTTTTTCAACAGTGTTCAAAAATGTTATAATTTCTAAGGCTTCAAACTCTGAGGATATGTTTGGTTCATCAAATAAAGGGCTTGATTTTTTGAACTCTAACGGTGGTTTAAATGATTGTTCTGAACAATTTGATTTTAATGCAAAACTTCCTAACCATTCATCTTTTGTTAAGAAATCTTTGAGAAGAACCAGTATGCCTGTTAACAGTGCAAAATCAACTAAAGTTGATAACTCAGTCTCTGTGAAAGCTAAAAATGCTAAAGGTAAGAATATATCTCAGCATTCACAGAAACCGAACACTACTGGTAATTCTAACAAGAAGAAATCGCTTGTTGCTCAAAGGTCTAACTCACCAACTTCACATATTTCAGATCTGAGCAAGCAAAGGCCAGAAGCTAATTCTCAATGGCAACCAAAACGGAATATTGACAAGACCGTTTTATCGTTTACTAGTGTTAATTGTAATAAGACTTCGCTTACTAAAGATGTTTTAATTGCTGATGTTGTGATTTTGAACTCACAACTTATTGTTTCTCGTAAACAATATACAATGAAGCAATTATTTCAGTTATCTTTATCTGCTAGAAAGTCTTCTACATATGGTTCACATGTTTCTATTTCTTGTCAAGATTCTGAAGATTGGTTTGGAAATTATCATGTGCATTCATCGCATTCTTATTCAAATGCATTTCAAAAGAAAAGAGGACCCAATTTGAAATGGGTACCAAAATCTTGTGCTAATACAGTAGGACCCACATTCCATTGGGTACCAAAGGCTAAATCTTTGTTGCAGGTATCCAAAGTTTAAGAGAGCTTTTGGATATGACTTCTAGACATAACAGTTTAGGACTCGTTCCTCAAAGAAAATAGGTTTTTGAATACAAAAGTTCAAGACCCGAACTTCAAAGATAATCGACTTCTGATTATGTACAGATCAGGACTCGTTCTTCAATGTCAAAATAGGTTTTTGGATAATGCAGTTCAAAACCCAAACATCAAAATCAAAATAGGCTTTTGAACAAATCAGTTCAATACCCATACTTCGAAAATCAAAGTGTTTCTTCCAATGTTGTCGTATGGATATCTAAATTTGTAATTTCTCTTATGCAAACTAGTCATACATGGTTCTTGGACAGCGGATGTTCCAAGAACATGACATGGCAGAAAGAGATACTGTCCAATATTAAAGAGAAATATTGCGGAACAGTCAGATTCGGCAATGACCAACTTTCTCCAATCATGGGATATGGTGATGTACAACATGACAATGTCACGATCAAGAAGGTGAGCTATGTAGAAGGCTTACAACACAACTTGTTCAGTATAGGCCAGTTCTGTGACAAAGACTTAGAGGTCAACTTCAAAGCCAAGAGATGTTCAGTTCGCAATGAAGAAGCCGAAGAACTCTTGGTCGGTACTCGAGAATCAGAGCTTTACACAATCAATTTATCAAATGTCCAGACTGACAAGCAAGTTTGTCTAATGATGAAAGCATCAATGCAACAAAGTTGGTTATGGCATCGAAGGCTCTCTCACCTCAACTTCAGGTACATCAATAACCTGGTCAGAGGAAAGCTCGTCAAAGGACTTCCAGACTCAAATATGAAAGAGAACATCTTTGTGCAGCTTGTGAAAAGGGAAAGATGAAGAAGGCACCTCATAAACCAAAGCCTGAACCAAGTACAAGCGCTCCGTTAGAGTTATTGCATATGGACTTATGCGGTCCGATGCGAACTCAGAGTCTAGGCGGAAAGAAGTACATACTCATGATCGTGGACGATTACTCGCGATACACATGGGTCAAATTTCTACGTTCAAAGGATGAGAAACCAGATGTTCTCATCACATTCCTAAAGACGACCCAGGTGATTTTACAGAAACCGGTCAAGTTTCTAAGAACAGACAACGACATAGAGTTCAAGAACAATATAGTTGAAGAATATCTCGAATCTGTCGAGATTTCACATCAATACTCTGCTGCTTGAACGCCTCAACAAAATAGAGTGGTCGAAAGAAGAAATCGTACGCTAGTCGAGGCTGCTCGTACTATGCTAAGTCAATCAGACTTACCTCTATTTTTATGGGCAGAAGCTGTATCGTCTGCGTGTTACACACATAATCGATCCATGGTACATCGCAGATTCAAGAAGACTCCTTATGCTTTAATCAACAACCGAACACCAACAATCAAATATTTCCATATATTTGGGTGTAAGTGTTTCATGCTAAACGATAGGAAGAGTCTCAACAAGTTCAGTGCTAAGGCGGACGAAGGAATCTTCATTGGTTATTCCTCGACATCAACTGCATTCCGTGTTTACCTGAAGAAGTCAAAGACGGTTATAGAAAGCATCAACGTCACGTTTGATGAAGAGAGGGCTTCCGAACAACAACGTTTAGAACCCGTTATAACAGGAATACTAGCTTCTGGGCAACTCAGTCCAGGACCTACGTCTCAACAGAATAAATCAGATGAAGCATCAACTTCTACTAACCATTTATCTGATCTTGATTTATTATTTGAATTGTTTTATGATGAATTTCTTGGATCTAATGTAAAGAAATCTGTTGTGGTTGACAGGATGGAAGACTTCACGACTACTCATTTAACCAGTTCAGATGTTCCTATTGAATCAAACACCCCGATTCAACAAGAGATTACAATTCAAATGTCGACTCGAACAGTTGAAGAAGTGACAAATGATAAGGAGACAGAAGTAGCTGAAACAGTAGGAGATACTATTCAGATCAATCTATAGCCGGAACAAGCTGTACCTGCTGAGCCTTCTGATCCTATCACTTCAACTGAAATCATAATTCTTCCTGAACAAACAGAAGAACGTACAAGTGGATTTGTAGATGATACAACTGACATACTATCATCTAATCCACTGCCTCATGAACATAAATGGACCAAAGAGCACCCGCTAAGCCAGATCATCGGCGATCCTTTGAAACCGGTGCAAACTAGGTCAGCATCAATGAACATGTGCTTGCATGACTCCTTTCTGAGCAAGTTTGAGCCAACAAGAGTATCAGAAGCACTTGTTGATCCAGAATGGGTGATCTCAATGCAAGAAGAGCTGAATCAGTTTGACGCATTAGAAGTCTGGAGACTCGTACCAAAACCTCAAGGTAAAACCATTATAGGTACGAAATGGGGTATCAAGATAAAGAAAGACGAAGATGGTACCGTTATCCGAAACAAGGCAAGACTAGTAGCCAAAGGATACAGACAAGAGGAAGGAATTAACTATGACGAGACATATGCTTATGTGGAACGATTAGAGGCAATCAGAATGTTTCTAGCCTATGCAACCCACAAGAACTTCACGGTCTTTCAATTGAACGTGAAGACAGCATTCCTGAATAGAATTTTGAAGGAGGAAGTCTACATCTCACAGCCAGAGGGTTTTGTCAATCAAGAGAAACCGAATCACGTTTACATTCTCGACAAAGCACTCTACGGTCTGAAACAAGCACCTCGAGCCCGGTATGATGTCCTTTCAACTTTTCTAGTCAAGTCTGGGTTTTCAAAAGGTACGGTGGATACCACTTTGTTTATCAAAAAGGAAAAAGGCGATATCATTTTAATTCAAATCTAAGTAGATGATATTATCTTTGGTTCAACAAATACTAAGTACTGTAAGAGTTTTGCAAACCTTATGGTGTCTAGATTTCAGATGAATTTGATGGGAGAGATGAATTTCTTTCTCGGTTTACAAGTAAAACAATTTTCATCGGGTATTTTCATCAATCAATCAAAATGCATTATTGAAATTCTTCAGAAATTCAAAATGGAAAATTCAAAACTGATTGGTACCCCAATGGCACCAGGTACTAAGATTGGCACCGATCCTTCGAGAAAGGCTATTGATGTTAGGACTTATCGAGGGATGATAGGTTCTTTAATGTATCATAATTCTAGTAGGCCAGATATAATGTTTTCAACATGCTTATGTGCAAGATATCAGGCCAATCCTAAAGAAATCCATATGTCTGTTGTAAAGCGCATATTTAGGTATCTATAGGGCACTGCAGATCTTGGTATGTGTTATCCTAAAGATACTAGTTTTGAACTACCAGCGTACACAAATGCAATTCATGCAGGTTGTATGTTAGACAGGAAGAGCACGTCAGGACACGTACAGTTCCTTGGTGACAAACTCGTCAGTTGGGCATCGAAGAAGCAACTTTGTGTTTCAACTTTCACGACCGAAGCAGAATATGTAGCTGCTGCTAGCTGTTGTTCTCAGGTCTTACGGATGAGAACTCAATTGCGCGACTACGGTTTCCACTTCAACAAGATCCCGATATACTGTGACTCCAAGAGCGTCATCGCAATATCAGCGAATCCTGTTCAACACACCAAGACCAAGCACATAGACGTCAGGTATCACTTTATCAAAGATAATGTCGAGAAAGGAACAATTGAACTTTTCTTTGTAAAGACTGATTATCAGCTTGCCGATTTGTTTACCAAACCCTTAGACGAAAAGAGGTTCAACTTTCTTGTCTCTAAGCTTGGTATGCTAAATCTTAAAATCTAATCAGTAGTTACCTATAAAAGTTTTCTAAATTGTATACTTTTTTTTCATTTTTTTCATTCTTAACTTTGATTGATATCTGCACTTCTATTTTCTGGTCATGATCCAAGGGGGAGAATGAGAAGAAATTGAAAAGTGGTCAATATTACTTCGAGGGGGAGCTCATAAAATTTTGCATGTACCTTTTAATGCCAAATTTTATTTGTAATGCAAGAATTTAGGGGGAGCTCTTCAAGACAAAGGGCAGTACGTATATGACTTCTGATTATTTCTGATCAGAATCCGTACTTTAAAGAGTTTTACTGCTTTTTGTCTTTTCAATTTAAGTGAATAAATTTTACTTTGACTTGACATAAGACTTTTGCAGAATTTTTGAGAGATGCTTACAAGTTCATATTTTTATGACTTAAAGCTTAGCTTCACGAGATGTAAGATTGCACGTAAAGGTACAATCCTTTATCTTAATCTCATAACTGGTTGAAAGAAGGACAACTTTCAATCATCGAAAAACATTGTTTTTAATGTTCAAGCCACTTCCCGATTTTTTCAACAGATTTTATATTTTGGGAGTGTCTTTTTAAATGTTTTCAAAATCAATATTGTCCTTTAACAGAAATAGTTAAACCATTATGAGCTTCACGTGCATCATAGGAAAACAACAATTTCATTGTGCTAAGAATTAACACAACTTCTATGGAATCACCTTAACCAGTGATTTCTATCCAAGAAGTTAAATCCTTGGTGATTGAGTGTGCAAAGCGAAAAGAAATGAGTGTGATTAGAGAAAGCAAAACGTTTAAAAGAAAGAGCGTGTGAGAACAGAGTTAAAAGAATATCACAACTCTGCACCAACTTTTTCTGAGCCGGGTAGCCACCATTCTAGTGATTCACAATTCTTTGGTGATCATTATTGAAACATGCAACTACCCCATGCCAACTCTTGATCAAACCTCACCATCTACTCATTTTCTTCTCAACAAGAAAGTGTTTCACATTTTCAAAGGGGACGCAACACATATGCTATCTGATTTTCATTTGGAAAATCTGGATATTGAAAAGAAGGAAGTCTGCCCCACCTTCGCACTTCAATCATGCACATTAAGTCTGTGTTTAACTTACTGTTGTCTCAGTGGTTTACACAATTTTGAGCCTAATAAGCAATCATCCATGCTTAATTCTTTCAACACAAGCACGAACTCACAAGGAATTAGTTTCTTTATCATAACGTTTATAGAAATAACCTTTGTGGTGTTTTGATGATTAAATGGAAGCCCTGGAGGAGTCAACATCAAAAAGCTCCTTTCCATTGTGTATTTGTTACACAGTGACTTAGTGTTACTGACAGACATGTTAACTGATTCATTAGTTGATTCAGGTGTTACACGACTATTTTGTCTGGATTTGAAAAGATCTGGATGAATATCTTTTCAATTGACGGATCAGGGGCTCTAACCGCAAGATAGACATTTCTTACAAATAATTTTGATGAAGTCGTTGCACTTAACATCAAAAAGGGGGAGAATGACTACACAAGAAATGGAAAAGATCACATGTTTTAAGAATCACGTCCAAGATTGAAATCTTCAAAAGCAAGTACTCTAAAGACATGCTGATTTAAGAGCTAGAGAAAGAGATTGGATCTTCTAAGCTGAACAAGAAGACTGAATTGCTAAAATCATTTTCGTAATGATCTTGATCCAAAGGGGGAGATTGTTAAGACATAGTCTCATTGGATTCAAGATCATCCAATCTGAAGATCACAATTTGAAGCTAAAGCCGAAACGTCGACTCTCAATATGAAAGTCTATGCCGTTTGTAATAAATGTCAATGTAATTGTTTGTTATTGTAATAGTTAACTTAATATCTAGTTTGTTAGATATTAGTTAACTTAGTTAGTTTCTAGTTATTTAACTTAGTTAGTTATATTAGTTTCTAGTTTAATTATTAGTTATTAGAAATAATATCTAGATATTAAATCTAGATATTATCTAAGGTAGTGTGTTAGACACACTTTAGATTAGATCTTTGTGATATCTCTCAATCTCTCTAACATATCAGACAAGAGTAGATCACACACAAACACACACTAAAAGGTGTAAAAGAGAGAATACATAGAGAACACAAATAGCTTGAATCGATCAACCTTGTAACCATTTGTTATAATCAATACAGGATGGTAATCTTATTGTGTTGTTAATCTAAGAACTTGATATAGTATTGTTGGACCCACACAATCCAATCAAAATTCCATCTTCTACAAGAGTTTTCTCAAGTTCATAAATTTTACTTTCTAAAATGAGTGGAGGAACATAAATTTTGCCTTCAATCGGGTTTCCCTTCATTTCCTCTATATAATAGTTTTGAAAATAATCGTTAGAAAGAAATTTTGACTGTTCGGAACTGTAACTAGAATTCAACTTCTAATAACGAAATGGAAGTTGATTTTTGTTTTATTTTTCCTTTTCTCATCTTCCTTAGCTTCTTCCTCATATGATGATTTTCTCAATTCGACCTTGAGTTTAGGATATTTAGGTGTCAGTTTTAGAAAACCAAAATCGTATAAAGCAGTCACTTTGGAAATACCCTTTTTCGAAGAATGTGGGTTATCGTAACCAATACCCCAACAATCAATATTCTCTTTTGGCTTATTACGATGAATGGTTTGTTCAGTCTGACCTCTAGTATAAAGTTTTTCTTCCAAACCACTCACTTTTTCAACTAAAGATTTGTTTTCTTTCTTTAAAGAAAAGCACTTTTTAGCAACCTCTGTAATCTCAAGTTCACACAATTTGAATTTTGATGATATTTCATATAATGGATTATGGATTACAGTCTTATCGCTAGCACTGGTATCAATATTTTTATGTAAAGTCTCAATCAATACATTCCTCTCAGCAATATCATTGTTGATTTTCAGTATTGTTTGGTTTTTCTTTTCAATGATAGATTTTTCGCGTTTAAGTTTAGACTGAAATCCTGAGGTTCAATCATCATGGATTGCATTTGAGTTAAGAAATCAGATTCACACACCTCTTTAGAATCCTCCTCATCATAATCTTCTTGAGCTACTTTCTGACCCATAAAGCACATACGGGCAGTTTCTTCCTTGTCACTCTCAGGCTTAGAGTGATCCAACCAATAGTCGTCTTCAGCCATTAGAGCTTTTCCAGCTTCTTTCTGCTTGGCCAGAAGCATCTTGTTCTTGTATTATTCAGAATTACGAACTTTTGGCTTCCGACAGTCTTTGGCAAAAAATGGCCTACTTTGCCACAGTTGTAGCACTTTACTGGTTCAGCCTATTTCCTCATAACTATTCACATACTTTTTTGCTTCAGGCATCTTCTCTTCAAATCTTTTACCTTCTACTCTCTCTTTGTGCTCAAAATTCTTTGACCCTGACGAATATCAGTGACTGTTTAACCTTGTCTTCTTGTAAAATTTCTTCTGGAAAGCCTTGGTCAATAGGAGCATTGCTTGCTTCAGGTTCTCGCCGTCATCAGAATCAGAATCATCACTAATCTTTTCATCAGATTCTGAAACCATCACCTTCTTCTTCAGACTTACTGATGTTTTCTCCTTTCTCTTAACCACCAAGGCAACTGGATCAGCTATAGGTTTCTCAGCTTTCTTCTTTTCCTCTCTTATATCCTCTACTTCTTCCTCATTCTGTTGTAGAGTCTCATAAACTTCATGTAAAGGAATGTCATTAAGATCTTTCATTTTCTTCATTTGACGAGTAAATCTTTTCCATTCAGGCTGTAAAATACTAAGAAACTTTACGTTCAGTTCAATATGAGATTTCTTTACACTGTTCTTGCTCAGCTCATTCAGAAGAATAATAAATCTGTCATAAGTAGCCTCTAGGTTTTCACCTTCCTTTGCTTTAAATTCTTCATAGTTGTTGAGACAGTTTGAAACTTTCAGCTGATTGCCAATCTTTGATCCTAACATCATCTTCTCCAGTTGATCACACATTTGTTTTCTTGTTACGTTGTAGCTGTCTATCTTCACATATTTCTCATTGGGAATACCTTGGAGTAGAAAAGATCTAGCTGGTTTGTCAGCTTTGAGTCTCTGTTTCTGTTTTTCCGAATATTCCTCTACATCCATCGGATATTCTTTGTTCACTACCTCTACTCCATCAACTTTTGTAGAATGAATCTTTGTTGGAGTTTCATCACTCCTTCTTATAAAGATAGTCTGATGTAATCATCAAGTTCATTTCTGTCAATGAAGTCCAAAAATCTGTGTTTCCACTGTTCGTATTCTCCTTTGAACAGAACTGGTGATTTGACATCGGTTCCGATAGAGATTGCATCCCTTGAAGTCATCCTGACAAATAAACTATAGAATAAGAACTTAAAATGATTCTTAGTTCGAAATAAATCAGTATTCAGAAACACTTAGAAAAATTTTCAGAAAATAAATTTCCAAAAATTTCCTAAGGCAAGAATCGTCAAACCACTAACACTAGAATTCACAAAAGTTTCACAGAATTCGCAGACTTTCCACAATTCGCACGCTGAAGGAATTCGCACACCACTTAATTCGCAAAACCACACAATTCGCACGTAAGTAGATGCGAATTCTAGGAATTCGCACGCTTCTATATTCGAATTCTGAGGAATTCGCACACAACTATATGCGAATTCTAGACTTAGATTTTTCTAGAACTTACAACTTTTCGAATGCAACTTTCGCACAACAAGGAGATACGAATTCATTACTTAGAAACTATTTCAACCTCAAACAATTCGTATGGATACAAATTCTAGATTTAGAAAAATTCCCAAATTTCCATGCGAAATCCCAAGAATTCGTATGTAACTCTATGCGAATTCAAGAAATTCGTATGCTTCAATATGCGAAATCCTTACTTTTCGCACGTAACTTGAAGCGAAATTTGTCCTTAGAAATTATTCTTCCAACTTTTCGTACACTGAAGTGTGCGAAATCTGTACAATTCACACACAAGACTTATGCGAATTATTCCCTTAATTTTTCACTAATCAAGTTCTATGCGAATTCTCTTATACGAAATCCTCATATCTAGTGAGTTCTTGAGGTTTTCATGCGAGTTCTTCAGAGATTATGCGAGTTCTTCAATGTCCGATCGAAAAACACTTCAATTGATCCAAAAACCCATTATTTCTTCGAATTAAAGTCTGAAACTTTGTCAATTTGCTCACGTACACAATATGAACAAACTTCTATGACTCAATTTCGATAAAAAAAAACCAAATTACAACTTCAAGTCAAGAATAGTTCTTCGAACTCGTGCGACTCAAAAATCACAAAAATTCAAAATTAAACCAAAAATTACAAGGCAAATGTGTTTCAAACCAATACCAATTCAATCTAATACATCATACGAACACCACAGACTTAATTAAACTCAAAATTACTATCTAAATCACTATACTTGATCAAAACTCAAGTAAATAGGGTGCGAAGACATTTCTTTAAAATTTCAGTCGAATTCTTCTCTAATACCAATTGTTTGTCCCACAATAAAAGTTCTAATCAAGATTAACAACATGAATTTCAATATAAATTGTCATATGATTAATTCCAATTTCACAGTTTATAGATTGATTACACATAATGCTTTCTCTCTAATATGCTCCCTGTCTACAATTGCTCTTAGTTTCACACTTACTTACACACTTAGTTCTACACCATAAGATTACTAAAAGAAAAACTATTTATACTTCTAACAAATACAAGACAAAAACTAGAAAAATACATTGACTTTGACTTTGATTTATTACAAGGACTTTGACTTTGCTTGAGAGGCTTTGACTTGAGCTTTGACTTTGATTCCAATGATCTTGGATCCAACATATTTGTGCACTAAAACATTCAAACCATTATGAAATAAATTGCAACTCGAGATCAGAGATAATTTCCAACCAAAAAATATATCTATAATCATAAAACCTATCTTTCCAATCCCAAAATCATTCAATAACATAGGGTTCTAAACCCCAAATAAGGAGCTCAACAAAGAAGAGGGAAACATTTAAGGAAGATGGCTATACCAGAAAATGGAGATTCAATCCTCTTCCCTTCTTCTTCAGAATTTTCTTCTCCATACCAATTTCTCTCCCAAGACCAAAACACTCACATACAAGGTTTCAATTGATGGAAAATCAAAGGGGATTTGGAGACTCACACCCATTAGTCTCAGAATTATACTTTTATCCCTGCTAGAAATGATAAATAAGCAACTTCACCCCTCATCTTCATATAATTATTTAAATTGGAAGTTAAGTCATTACAACTCATCCCTTTAAAATAATTTCGTCCCTAGAATTCATCTAAGCAAATAATAGGGGATATTTGGTCTTTATCTCCAATTTAGGATCCCATATAGCATCATTCCCTTGTGAAACCATCAACACACTTCTACAAGCACAATTTTTTTGTTCCTCTTTCTTGACCCTGCAGATTACGATTGTCTCTAGTTCTTAAATGAAGTTCAACTTTTCATCCACTTGCACAACTTGTAATGGCAGCGACATACTCACGTCCTCCAAGCACTTCCTCAAATAGGACATATGAAATATATCATAGATGTCGCAGAGATCTTTAGGTAATTTCAACTTATAAGCCTCCCACCCTAACTTGACTCATTATCGCAAACGATCTAATATATCCGGGGCTCAACTTCCATCTTTTCCTGACGCATACCACACCTTTAGAAGAATGTTCTATGTATTAGAAGTTTTGTAAAGTAATCATGTTTGTGTATTTTGGGCCTTGTAATATCTTTGGGTTTGGTCTTATATTTAAACAAGATGATAAGGTATAAATAAGAGTTCTATTGTAGTTTGCTTAGTAAGTTTACTTTCAAAATGTAGCCTTATGCGAACCGTGTTTCTAGAGAGAGAAACATCTTACTCTCTCTAGATACGTTAATAAACAATATGATTCCTCCGGCAAAGAAATGTGGGATCAACTTGAGAAGATGATGTTGGGTTCAAAGGTTGGGAATCAACTGAAAATCTCCAAATGATTGAACAATTATGAAGAATTTAGAGGCAGAGTGGGAGAATATTTAGAAGAAACCTATGACAGGTTTGTGACTTTGCTGAACGAATTAAGCCAGAATAAGGTCCACAAATCTCAAATTGAGCTGAACATCAAATTTCTAAGTGTTCTACAGCCGGAATGGAAAAGATTTGACAGACAGATGAAGCTGATCAAGGATATGAATGAGATTCCACTTCATGAGGTGTATGAAACCCTCATACAAAATGAAGAAAAGGTGGATGAAATTCTAGATGGGAAGAGGCAGAAAGGAAAGACAGTTGAAGACACGGTTGCTCTTGTTGTTAGGAAGAAGAAGAACAAGACGATTGTGTATGAATCAGAAGAAAATGAAGCTTATGCAAACTCTGACTCGGATGAAAATGACCAACTGAAGCAAGAAATTCTTCTACTGACAAATGCTTTTTAGAAAAAGTTCTACCAAAAGCCAACATCAAATAGTCAGAGGTATTCTTCTGGTCCTAACAACTATGTCCATAAGGAAAGGGTTGAAGGAAGTAGATACGAAGGAAAGAAGTTTGAAGAGAAGAGATTAGAGGAAAAGAAACCGGAAGAGAGAAAGTTTAAAGCTGAAGGATCCAGTCAGACAGAACCACCTACGTGCTACAACTGTGGCAAAACAGGTCACTATGCCTGAGACTGCCGAAGGCCAAAAGTCAGAAACTCCGATTAATACAAGAACAAGATGCTTCTTGCAAAGAAACAGGAGGCGGGTAAGGCACTGATGGCAGATGATGAATACTGGCTTGATTATTCAGACGAGGATGAAGAGAGAGATGAAGCAGTCAACATGTGCTTGATAGGAAAGCAGGAATCAGATGCTGAAGTAGATTCAGAAGAGGATGAAGAAGAGAAGTATTGTGATTTATCGAATTCAAATTTTAGGAATAAAATCCATGCCAAGAAGATAAAACTCCAAGATTTAGAGTCGAATCTTAAGCGTGAAAATGGTGTTATTACTGACAAAAACCAATCGATACAGAAACTTAGCGATGAAATTGCTGAGAATAAAGTATTGGTTGAGGTTTTACATAGAAACAATGTCACCAACGCGAAAGAAAAGACAATAATTCTTAAAGAGAATTCTGAACTGAAGTCTAAACTGAGAAAAAGTGAGCTTGATCTATATGAGCATACAAAAATGCATTCTTCGTGTACCAAAGAAAACAAAACTTTAATTGCTAAATTAAAAAGTTTGGAATAGAAGTTATACAAAATGGGTCAAACTAAACAAAGTATTCATCTGAACAAACCCAAAGAGGAAATAGAGAAATGGGGATCGGTTATAAGAATCCTCACTATCTTCAAAAAGGAATGTCTGAAGTGCCTGCACTTTATGATCATCTTTCTATGAAATTAGCTCGAAGAATCCCTAAGTTTAAAACTTTCTGGACTAAACTATCAGAAAGGGATGAAGCCAACGAAACTGAAAAACGTTTGAAATCATATAAAGTTCATCTTCCATTTTATTATGTGAAAGTGAATAATAGTTATAATGATAATCCAATATATCAAAAGAAGAAATCTCTTTCAAATGACTTCTTTCAAAATTATTCTGAAAAAGAAATGGAGGCGAAGCCTATTCAAGGTAAACTATATGTCCCTCCTCTCGTTTTAGAAAGTAAAATTTCTAAACTCGAGAATTCTTTAACAGATGAAAGACTTTTGATGAATATTGAACAAAAAGTTTTTTCAACTGTGTTCACAAATTTTGTTCTTTCTAACTCTTCAAACTCTGAGGACATGTTTGGTTCATCAAATAAAGGGTTTGATTTTCTGAACTCTGACGGTGGTTTAGATGATTGTTTTGAACAATTTGACTTTAATGCAAAACTTCCTAACCATTCATCCTTTGTTAAGAAATCTTTAGGAAAAACCAGTATGCCTGTTAAAAGTGCAAAATCAACGAAAGTTGATAACTCAGTCTCTACGAAAGCTAAAAATGCTAAAGGTAAGAATACATCTAAGCATTCACAGAAACCGAACACTACTTGTAATCCGAAAAAGAAGCATTCGTTTTTTGCTCAAAAGTCTAACTCAAGAGTTTCACATGATTCAAATCTGAGCAAGCAAAGGCCAGAAGTTTAATCTTTGTGGCAACCGAAACAGAAGCTTGACTAGACCGTTAAATCGTTTTCTAGTGTTAATTGTAGTAAGACTTCGCCTAGTAAAGATGTCTTAATTGCTGATGTTGATATTTTGAACTCAAAACTTGTTCTTTCTCGTAAACAATATACAATGAAGCAATTATTTCAGTTGTCTTTATCTTCTAGAAAGTCTTCTATTTATGATAAACATGTTTCTACTTCTTGTCAAGATTCTGAAGAATAGTTTGGCAATTACCATGTGCATTCATCTCATTCTAATTCTTCAAATGCATTTCAAAAGAAAAGAGGACCCAATTTGAAATGGGTACCAAAATCTTGTGCTAACACAGTAGGACCCAAATTCCAGTGGGTACCTAAGGCTAAATCTGTGTTGCAGGCACAAAAAGTTTAAGAGAGCTTATGGATATGACTTCAAGACAAAACAGTCTAGGACTCGTTCCTCAAAGAAATTAGGTTCTTGAATACAACAGTTCAAGACCCGCACTTCAAAGATAAAACAATGGTTTCTTAACACATCTATTCAGAACTCGTGCTTAAGAAGAGAATATGGTTTTTGAACACATCAGTTCAAGACCCACTCCTCAATGCTCAAGAGTCTTAATTCCATCTTTGTTTTAAGACTATCTAAATCAAATGTTTCATTATTTCTCTTATGCATATCCGTCATATGTAGTACTTGAATAGCGGATGCTCCAAGCATATGACTGGACAAAAAAATATGCTGTCGAATTTTAAAGAGAAGTATTGCGGATCAGTCAGATTCGGCAACGACCAGTTTTCTCCAATAATGGGATATGGTGATCTACAACATGACAATGTCACGATCAAGAAGGTGAGATATGTAGAAGGCTTACGGCACAACCTGTTCAGTATCGGCCAGTTCTGTGACAAAAGCTTAGAGGTCAATTTCAAAGCCAAGACGTGTTCAGTTCGCACTAAAGAAGGCGAAGAACTCTTGATCGGCACAAGAAAGTCAGACCTCTACACAATTAACTTGTCAACAATCCAGACTGACAAGCAGGTTTGTCTAATGACGAAAGCCTTGATGCAACAAAGCTGGTTATGGCATCGAAGGCTCTCTCACCTCAACTTCAGGTAGATCAACAATCTGGTCAGAGGAAAGCTCGTTAAAGGACTTCCAGTGCTCAAATATGAAAGACAACATCTTTGTGCAGCATGTGAAAAGGGAAAGATGAAGAGGGAACCACATAAACCGAAGCCTGAACCGAGTACAAGTGCTCCGTGAGTGTTATTGCATATGGACTTATGCGGTCCGATGTGAACTCAAAGTCTAGGCGGAAAGAAGTACATACTCGTGATCGTGGACGATTCCTCGCGATACACATGGGTCAAGTTTCTACGTTCAAAGGATGAGACACCAGATGTTCTCATCACATTACTAAAGACGACCCAGGTGAATCTGCAGAAACCGGTCAAGCTTCTAAGAACAGACAATGGCACAGAGTTCAAGAACAACAAGGTTGAAGAATATCTCGAATCTGTCGGGATATCACATCAATACTTTGCTGCTCGAATGCCTCAACAAAATGGAGTGGTTGAAAGAAGAAATCATACGCTAGTCGAGGCTGCTCGTACAATGCTAAGTCAATCAGATTTACCTCTATTTTTGTGGGCAAAAGTTGTATCGACTGCGTGCTACACACAGAATCGATCCATGATACACCAAAGATTCAAGAAGACTCCTTATGCGTTAATCAAAAACCAAACACCGACAATAAAATATTTCCATATATGTGGGTGTAAGTGTTTCATGCTAAACGATAGGGAGAGTCTCAACAAGTTCAGTGCCAAGGCAGACGGAGTCATCTTCATTGGTTATTCCTTGACATCAACTGCATTCCGTGTTTATCTGAAGAAGTAAAAGACGGTTATAGAAAGAATCAACGTAACGTTTGATGAAGAGATGGCTTCCGAACATCAAAGTTCAGAACCCCTTATAACAGGAGTACTAGCTTCTGGACAACTCAGTCCAGAACCTGCGTCTTAACAGAACAAATCAGATGAAGCATCAACGTCAACTAATCTTATATCTGATTTAGATTTATTATTTGAATTGTTTTATGATGAATTTCTTGGATCTAATGCAAAGAAATCTGTTGTGGTTGACAGGATGGAAGACTTAACGACTACTCATCCAACCAGTTCAGATGTTCCTATTGAATCCAACGCCCCGATTCAACAAGAAATTCCAATTTAAATGCCGACTCCAATAGTTAAAGAAGTTCCATGTGAAGAAGAGACAGAAGTAGCTGAAACAGTAGGATGTTCTGTACATATCAATCTACAGCTGGAACAAGTTGTACCTGCTAAGCCTTCTGAACCTACCACTTCAACTGCAATCATAATTCCTCCTGAACAACCTGAACAAGGTACAAGTGGATTTATAGATGATACAACTGACATACATTCATATAATCCATTGCCTCATGAACATAAATGGACCAAAGAGCACCCGATAAGCCAAATCATTGGCGATCCATCAAAACCGATGCAAACTAGGTCAGCATCAATCAATATGTGCATGCATGACTCTTTCTGAGCAAGTTCGAGCCAACACGTGTATCAGAGGAACTTTCTGATCCAGAATGGGTGATCTCTATGCAAGAAGAGCTGAATCAGTTCGATGCACTTCAAGTATGGAGACTCGTACCAAACCCTCAAGGTAAAACCATTATAGGTACGAAGTGGGTTTTCAAGATTAAAAAGGACGAAGATGGTACCGTTATCTGAACCAAGGCAAGACTAGTAGCCAAAGGATATAGACAAGAGGAAGGAATCGACCATAATGAGAAATATGCTCTTATGGCACGATTAGAGGCAATCAGAATGTTTCTAGCCGAAGCAGCCCACAAGAATTTCACGGTCTTTCGAATGGACGTGAAGACTGCCTTTCTAAATGGCATTCTGAAGGACGAAGTCTACGTCTCTCAGCCAGAGGGTTTTGTCAATCAAGAAAAGCCGAAGCACGTCTACATTCTCGACAAAGCACTCTACGGTCTGAAACAAGCTCCTCGAGCATGGTATGATGTCCTTTCCAAATTTCTAGTCAAGTCTGGTTTTTCTAAAGGTACGGTGGATACCACTTTGTTTATCAAAAAGGAAATAGACGATATCATATTAATACAAATCTATGTAGATGATATTATCTTTGGCTCTACAAATCCTAAGTACTGTAAGACTTTTTCAAACCTTATGGTGTCTAGATTTCAGATGAATATGATGGGAGAGATGAATTTCTTTCTTGGATTACAAGTCAAACAGTTTTCTACGGGGATTTTTATCAATCAATCAAAATACATTATGGATATTCTTCGGAAGTTCCAAATGGAAAATTCAAAACCGATTGGTACCCCAATGGCACCAGGTACTAAAATTGGCACCGATCCTTCGGGAAAGGCTGTTGATGTTAGGACTTATCGAGGGATGATAGGTTCTTTAATGTATCTTACTTTTAGTAGGCCAGCTATAATGTTCTGAACATGCTTATGTGCACGATATCAGGCCAATCCTAAAGAAATCCATATGTCTGCTGTGAAGCGCATATTTAGGTATCTAAAGCGCACTGCTGATTTTGGTCTATGGTATCCTAAAGATACTAGTTTTGAACTACCAGCGTACACAGATGCAGATCATGAAGGTTGTATGTTAGAAAATAAGAGCACGTCAGGAAATGTGCAGTTTCTCGGTGATAAGCTCGTAAGTTGGGCATCGAAGAAGCAACTTTGTGTTTCAACTTCCACGACCGAAGCAGAATATGTAGTTGCTGCTAGCTGCTGTTCTCAGGTCTTATGGATGAGAAATCAATTGCACGACTACGGTTTCCACTTCAACAAAATCCCGATATACTGTGACTACAAGAGCGTCATCGCCATAACAGCGTATCCTGTTCAACACACAAAGACTAAACACATAGACGTCAGGTATCATTTTATTAAAGATCATGTTGAAAAAGGAACAATTGAACTTTTCTTTGTAAAAACTGATTATCAGCTTGCCGATTTGTTTACCAAACCTTTAGACGAAAAGAGGTTTAACTTTCTTGTCTCTAAGCTTGGTATGCTAAATCTAAAGATTTAATCAGTAGTTACCTATCAAAGTTTTCTAATTGTATACTTTTTCATCATTTCTTCACTCTTAATTTTGATTGATATCTGCACTTCTATCTTCTGTTCATGATCCAAGGGGGAGTAGAAGAAGAAATTGACAAGTGGTCAATATTACTTCGAGGGGGAGATCATAAAATTTTTGCATGTACCTTTTAATGCCAATTTTTTTTTTGTAATGCAAGATTTTAGGGGGAGCTCTTCTAGTCAAAGGAGTATGGATATGACTTCTGATTATTTCTGATCAGAACTCGTACTTTAAAAGTTTTACTGCTTTTTGTCTTTTCAATTTAAGTGAATAAATTTTACTTTGACTTGACATAAGACTTTTGCAGAATTTTTGAGAGATGCTTACAAGTTCATATGTTTATGACTTTAAGCTTAGCTTCATGAGATGGAAGATCGTACGTAAAAATATAATTCTATATCTTTATCTCATATATGGTTGAAAGAATAACAACTTTCAATCATCGAAAACATTGTTTTCAACGTAAAACCACTTCCTGATTCTCAAAATGAATTCATGAATTGGAAGTGGGACTTTAAATGTTTTCAAGAAATATATTGTGCTTTAACTGAAATAGGTAAACCAATCTGAGCATCATATGCTAAATAAGAAAACATCAATTTCATTGTGCTAGGGTTTAACACAACTTCAATGGAATCACCTTAACCAGTGATTTCAACCCAAGAAGTTCATCCTTAGTGATTGAGTGTGAGAAGTCGAAAAGAAATGAGTGTGTCAAACAAAGAAAGACAGTTTGATTAGGGTGAGCTTAATGTTTAAAAGAAAGAGCGTGTGAGAACAGAGTTAAAAGAATATCACAACTCTGCACCAACTATTTCTGAGCCGGACAGCCACATTACTAGTGTTTCACAAATCTTTGGTGATCATTATTGAAACAGGCAACTAGCCCATGCCAACTCTTGATCAAACCTCACCAACTACTCATTTTCTTCTCAACAAGAAAGTGTTTCACATTTTCAAAGGGGAAGCAGCACATATGCTATCTGATTTTCATTTGGAAAATCTGGATATTGAAAAGAATGAAGTTTGCCCCACCTTTGCACTTCAATCATGCACATTGAGTCTGTGTTTAACTTACTGTTGTCTCAGTGGTTTACACAATTTTGAGCCTAATAAGCATTCATCATGTGCTTAATTCTTTCAAACATAAGCACGAACACACAAGGAATTTGTTTCTTTGTCATAACGTTTATAGAAATAACCTTTGTGGTGTTTCGATGATTAAATGGAAGCCCTGGGAGAGTCAACATCAAACAGCTCCTTTCCAATGTGTATTTGTTACACGTAGTGACTTAGTGTTACTGACAGGCACGTTAACTGATTCATTAGTTGATTCAGGTGTTACACTACTATTTTGTCTGGATTTGCAAAGATCTGGGTGAATATTTATTGAATTGACGGAGCAGTGGCTCCAAGTGGTTGACATTTCTTACTCAGAGTTTTGATGAAGTCGGTGCACTTATCATCTAAAAGGATGAGAATGACTACACAATAAATGGCAAAGATCACATGTTTCAAGAATCACGTCCAAGATTGAACTCTTCAAAAGCAAGTATTCTGAAGACATGCTGATTTCAGAGCTAGAGAAAGATATTGCATCTTCTGAGCTGAAGAAGAAGACCGAATTGCTAAAATATTTTTTAGTAATGATCTTGATCCAAAGGGGGAGATTGTTAGATCACATATCTATTGGATTCAAGATCATCCAAACTGAAGATCACAATCTGAAGCTAAAGCCGGAAAGTCGACTCTCGATATTAAGTCTATGTTTATTTGTAATAAATGTCAAAGTAATTAATGTTTATTTTTATTAGTTTAGTTAGCTTTATAATATCTAAGTTAGATTATATATTATTTGGTTTATATTGTTTAATATTGCAACTGGTTGTTGCAAGTTGTGTAGGAAGTGTGTTAGACACACAAGATATATTATATGATCTCATCTCAACAACTCTGTCTCTAATCAGATTAGAACACACACACAAAAGGTGTAATACACAAGAGTGAAACGAGAGCTTCAATCCAAACACCAAACCTTGTAATCGTTGTTTAATCTATCGATACAGGTTGGTAATTATATTGTGTTGTTAATCTATAAAACTTGATAAACATTGTGGACCGACAGCTCTGAAGATAGAGACACGGGAAGTACTAATTATTTGTTGGTGACCAAGTCTGTGCGTAGTTGCTGAAGTTCTGTGTGAAATTGCTTTGAACTTGACTTAATTTGACTTTCCAGGACTTAAAGTTGTGATGTTGATTCAGAGACAGTGGTGTTCAGATTCATCACCTCTTATTGGAGATCATAGAAAGATGCAGCGCTATTGGTTTGGCATTGGAGTTCGACGAGTTATGCTCTGAGCATGGCTATCTCTGTGGAAGAGGTGGTAGTCTGCTCCCTTAGTTGTTGTTCCAGCTCTTGAATTATGTGAGAGGAATCAGAGAGCTGGGTCTTCAAAGAAGAAACCTCTGCCTTCAGATTGTTGTTTTCAGAGATAAGGGAAGAGGTCTCTGTGCCGTCAATTCTTGTAACTTTATGCTCATTCAAGGAGCCTCTGATTTCTTCACAAAAACTTGTGAACTCTGTTTTAGTGAGGAGATCAAAGAGGGGTAACTTGGAAACAACACATGCTGCCAATTTGTCCTCGAGTTCTGAGGATCCTTAAATAAGAGATTTCTTTATTTTGTCACTGGAAGAACTTTCTCTCTATCCTTGATGCATATTTGATGCATCTCTGAGAGTTATGTCCTCATCCATGTCCTCCTTCTCAGATTCAGAGGAATGTGGGAGAAGACTCTGTGATCCAGACAGGTCAATCCTTGTTCTTTTAGGGTGTACCATTGTCCCTGAGTTGGACAATTACTATGTGAGATCAGAAAAGATCTCAAAGTTCCAGGGATATCAGAGGGATGTGACACAGAGGCATCATCCAGTGTGGATTGAACTATCATACTCCGGGGCAAGTGAGTACTTGTCTTTTCAATGGCTAAGTCCTTTTCGGAGGACTTGTCCAGATTTGAGGTTTCCCCTGGCTTGTGTACTTTAAAGGTGGAAAGAAGTACCTCTGAAGCGGCTAGTTGGTTATAGTTCGATGTGTGCACCTCTGTTTCAATAGCCGCAACATCTGGATCATGTTGGCTAGTTGGTGTGCTTGCACTAGGGTTGGCAATGGAGTCCTAAAATGAATGTGCTTTGAGGCATCTCTTTCTATCCTCACTCAGCTCTCGGGTTGTAAGTGGGTAGAACTCTCCAGGTTCACACAGTCGAGAGGGTACTCTCTCATCTCAGAACCCTCAGAGCTAGTCTCTGAAGACTCTTTCTCACTCTCTTCATAGCTAGAGGAGTTACTCTTAACTTCTTCATCGATAGCCTCCTCATATGTGAAATTGTTCACCTCAACTTCAACTTCACTTAAAGGGATACCCTCTGGTTCCTCCCTTTGTAGAGTGCTCTGAACTTTAGGGTCCTCGGATCACTTTGAAGTTGAATCATTCTGTCCCTCACTCACAGGGTTTGGACCTATATGTGTTGGGGTTCTCAAAACTGGTTTTAGTCCTTGGGCAACACATAGATAAGAACCTAGGGGTTGAGATTAAGGATTTATCTGTTTCAGCATTTTCTGTGGAATCCACCTTGTCTCTGGATATTCTTCTAAAAGTATGGTGGGATTGAAGTTGTTCAATATGTCGAAAGGGGTTTTGCTTTAATCATCATAGGTAAGAATGTAAAGGCCATCAATTGCAGCCTTAATGATCAAGGCAACGAACCTTGGAAATGAGATGGATGGAACAGTAGTGGAAGGTTGAAGTTGTTCTAGATCTTTGGCTAAGCACTTGTGTATTTTCTCCATTGCAGTTAAGATTTCATCATAGAAAATTTTTTCCATATCGATATTTCGGTTGAAAAACAAGGCATACATGATATTCAAAATCTCAGGGGTTGTTTGATCCATACTACGAAGCTTGCAGGTCAGAGTTCGATTAAGAACAAAGAACATAAAATTTGAAATGGGTGGCAAGTGTTGTCTTCTAAATTTACTCAATCGAGTAATGTCAGTGTTATACCCAAGGAATTTCAGAAACTAGAATAGGGTTTCAGAACTGGGTTTTTGTTCAAATATTTGAATCTCTAGTTCCTTTGTCTTAACAAGATAGATGGCATCTCGAAGAACAGCAGGGGTGATGAGGACATGTCATCTAACACCTTGAGATATTTCAAACTCACAAATGATACAATTGTGGGCTTCAATGTAGTGGCTGGAGGAGAACCATTCTTCGACAAAGGTCAATGGTACTACAGTAGTGGAGGCCAAGTGAAAGTTTGTGAGTTTGCGGTTGGCGATAAACTCACAAATCAGATGGTAGGCAGCTTCGAACTTTGGGGAATCAAGTCTCACCATATGATTGTTATCCTTGATGGGAAAGCGATGAATGTGAAAGGATTCCCCAGATTTGGGAATGAGTTTGCACCACTTAGAAGAAATTGCAGGTTGAGCCAAGGTGAAAATTGTTGGATCCCAGATTTAATCTTATAACAATAATGATATAAACAACAAGAGTATAAACAGCGGAAGCAATATAGTTTAATAGATTCAAATATCACAGTTCATATATAAAGCAAGTAGAAAAAACAAGATCTTCGTGAGATATATTCAGTTGATTCTTCTTATACAAGATATCAAAAAGCACACTTTTGTCAAAGGAGTGATGCTCCTATTTATTGGACCATAAAGTAAACAGTGTACTATTCTGACAAAAAGAAGCATGCTTGAACAGTGTCTTACCTAAAGGTAAGCTCAAGACATGCTTGAACAGTAACCTACTCTATAAAGTAAATCATATTACTAAGTGATTGGTTATCTATTTTGATACTTCAGGAGTCTTCAGCGTCATCTTCAGAGAGAATGTCTTCAGAGCTCTGACGTTGTCTTCAGAGCCTCTGATGAAGCCATCTCTGATGTCTTCTGAAAGTTACAATCTCTGATAAATACTTCAGAGGCAGGTTTGTCCTCTGAAGTCTTCGTCCTCTGAAGTTTGTGTATTCTAAAGTATATCTTTGGAAGTCCTCTGAAATAGGACGGGTATTTTCAACACTTTTAACAAACATAAGATTTGGAGCTAACAATCTCCCCCTATGTGTTGAAAAAAAGAAGATACAAAAATAGCAGAGAATAGAAGATTTAAACTAGAAAGCGTAGAGGAGAAAAACATCCTATTAAATATTATTTCTTAAACATTTGGAAGTTTAATACAGAGAAAGTAATATTCAAAAATAAAGAAACAAACTTAAATTTGTCAGTTGAACAGATTCCCTGAAATTTCTTGATCAGAGCTCTGAAGTTGATCATCGAGTCAATCTCTATGTCAAGCTTTGCAAGTAAATCTGCTCTGTGCCTTTCTTCCTTCACATGGATCATTTTCTTTATACCTCTCAAGGTTTCATCAGAGTACTTCGAAACTTCCGAAGCTAGAAAGATCTTCTTTACTTGTTTTACTCTGTAGACGAAACCCATAACTTCTGCAACGATTGATCCAGTCTTCTGTTTCTCAAGTTTATCGAATGACTCCACAGGTTCAGTTACCTCCAGCTTCTCTTCTCCCAGGTTAAGAGCAATTTGGAAGTCGCGTTTTGCTCTGTGTTTGACATAGGCTTCCATTGCACGTCTGACTTCAACCATGCCCATTCTGATTTATCTTCTTCCATGATCATATGTGGCAGAGCAATAGACATATAAAAGTGGTAAATCATATGGATTTATATTTACGAGATCATTATCATTGAACTCATAAATCTTCTAATCAGAACGAGTTACCACATAGTGCCTATAGACTATCTTGTTATAAGCCAAAGTCTTTTCAGAGATTTTGTTGATTTTGATGATTGGATCATCTGAGAGGACCTATGCTCTTGGTCTGGTTTTATCTATGACGAATCTTCTTTCAGAGTCCGGCATGTCCTCTCTGATCCTTGTATTCAGAGGAATGACTAGAGTTTCTGCCATATTGAACTCACAGTAGATGTATATGAAGTTGTCTTCTATGGAAGCTTCGGGATTTGATTCAAGGAATGTAGGAGGTTTAGTGAACACTTTGGCTGGTAGACCGATGCTTGCCTTCTGAACAGGATTCTCTGAAGGAGCCTATTCATCAGCAACCATGGTTTCTGGTTCCTTCTTCTGTGGAGGATCTTCTGTTGTGGGTTCAGAGATGTAGCCATCTATCTTTGGTGATTCCCTCAGCTCTGTTGCTGTTGAAGTATGATGTGGTTGAGCATTCTTGAATACATACTCTTCAACATCAATTACTTCAATCTGTTCTTCAGCAGCTTCTTTTCCAGAATCTGATTTTTCTTCTTTTTCAGATTCTGGTTCTGCTTTTTCAGTCTCTGATTCATAAGCATCTCTCATAACATAAGTTGGTATTTCTGGTGATGAGAATGCATCTTCTGATGTAGAGAAGTCTACTAGTTGTTCGTCTTCATCTTCTTCTAGAGCTCCAATAGTTTCTGGAGTTGCAGATATTATTGGAACTATTGGAGCACTCGAAGTGGATGGTGCTAGAAAGATAACAGGTACTGGCAACTTTAGAGTGGCCTAGTTATCTTTAGCAGAGGTTGAGGTTGAACGTCTCTCTGTTCCTTTTTTCTTGCTTTGGTTTGATTCAGAGGGAGTGGACTCCTTTTGTGTTTCAACAGTTTTTGGTGTAGGATTCTTCTCCCCCTTATGAAGATCGGATGACCCCTGAGGTTGGTCATCATTGTCATCAGAGTCTTCATACCTGTCTTTCTTCCGGGCTTCCTCAGAGCATGCGACCTCTAGTTCCTTCCGCTTTAATGATCCCTCTAAAGATTTGATATTCTGCAGAAGTTCTTCAATCTTTTTGTTCTGCTGAGTGATCTTGGAGAGGAACTTGCTGGAGATATTCATTAGATTGCTGGTGATCTTCTTGGAGAAGTTGGTGAGGTCAGCCTTAGTAACAAATTCGGATGTAGCAGGAACAGCAGTAGAGGAGGTAGGGATCTTTGCAAGCACCTCTGCCAAAGAACGCAAGACTTCCTCTTTGAATTGAGAAAAGTCTGCATGTGTTGGAGTGGGGACAGAGGGAGTTGGAATCGCCTTGAGGAGCTCTGTGGTGGAGTTCTGAATTTCTCTGGATAGAACCGAGTCATTTTTGATCACCAGGTTTTCCAAAACATCTAGTTTATCATTCTGAGAGATTATGGTCGTGGGCTGCTCAGAGACCTCTGATGTGAGCTTCGCAACTTCAGAGTGAGAGGCAAAGGCCTCTCAGGTCTTCTCTATTTGAAGTTTAATCTCCTTCAGAGATTCTCTGATTTCATCACCAAAGATTATGAACTCATCTTTGGTAACGTAATCAGAGGTGGTGACCTTAGGATTAACACATGATTCTAAGTTTCCCTCGAGTCCAGAGTGGCCTTCTTTCGGAGTTGGCTTGATATTGACTCCGGAAGGACTTCCCATTAATCCTTGGGGACCCTTTTTCAAGGATTTCCCTATAATGGTTCTGATTGGTCTCTGATCATTAGAGTCAGAATCTGATGATGAGAAACGAATTTGGGTGGAAACGTTGTTGTCGAGGCTAAGGAGTCCATGTGCAAGAAGGTCATGCCATTCTTTTTCTGACAGGCAATCCTTACGAGAGATCGTAGGTCTCTTCTGATCTAAGGGACGGTCCAACTTTTTATGAGCCACAAAGGCATCATGTGTGTGTGGATGTGACATACTCTGGGGTGAATGTGTATTTTTATCTTGGTCTAAGTCCTGTTGGGAGGACTTAGCCGTATCAGAGGTTTCCCCTTTGGTGCGTGCTTCAGAGGCAGAAGTAGATGCCTCTGAGCGTCTAGGATGGGAAGGGTTCGAGGTGTTCACCTCTGTTTCAATGTCCACTGATGCTGGACCACCTTGGATAGTAAATGTGTTTGCACGGGGATTTGGGCTTTGGAATTTCTCACGTGTGCCAACAAGGACATCTTTTTCTACCTCACCGCCCTCAGATTCTAAGTTTAGAAACTCACCCTCTGGAATTCTCTCTTCCTCACCTTCCTCTGCTCTGACAGAGTTATTCTCTTCGTCAGAGGGAGGGTTCTCTTGTTTTTCTCTTCCTTACTCTCTCAGAGCCACCCTCTGGTTGCGCTCTATTAACGTTTTGAGCAGTATCAGAGATATCACTCTCTGATTCAGGCTCAGGATCAGAACCTAAGTGTGTTGGGGATCCCATCATCGGTTCTGATGATTGGGCAACACGACTAAGTAGGAGGTGGGTAGTAGAGTCAGCAGGAATTACCTCAATCATGGTGTTTGGGAAACGTCGGTCATTTGGATAAGGAGGAACCTCTGTAGCTTTGAACGAGTTCATCATAAACAGAGGTGTCCATGGGCCCTCCTCAGTGATGGAGAATTTCTCCATTGCTCGTTGAATGACCACAGAGATGAATCTGGGAAATAGTACCGAAATTGGTTTTTTTCCTTTGGCCAAGTCTTTGTTCTTCTTGTCCACCGCCGTCAGCATCTCATATAAGAGAATGTGAGCCATATTTATGCTTCTGTTGAAGAAGAGAGCATACATTATGACTGGAATCGCTGGATGAGTCTGATCCTGACTTCCAATCTTGCAGGTAATTGTTCGATTGAGAACACTAAACATAAAGTTCCTCTTGGGAGGTAGGTACTGACGTCTGAATTGACTTAGGCGTGTGATCTCCCTATTGTAGCCTAAGTGGTGGAGGAACTGAAGAAGGACTTCTTGAGTTGGTGGTTTCTCAAAGGTTTCTATTTGAAGATCAGTTTTTGTGAGCAGGTTGAATCGGCGAGTTAGGGTTTGTGGGGTGATTCTTATGTTCATGCTTTGTTCACCTAGGTCAATGTACCCAACCAGTCCTTCCTTTTCATCATCGTATTCACTTGAATACCACCATTGTTGGACAAACCATAGAGGAATATATGAGGCATGTTTGGTGAGGACTTCGTTGAGTTCGCAGTTGGTCAAAAAGTCGAGGATTGGGCGAAACTGCTCATCGTATTTGGTTGGGGTGACGTCCAGAAAGTAGTTGTTACCTTTTACTGGAACATCGAACTGTGCCAAATTCAAGCTTGGAACAAGTTTGCTGGAGTTATCTGAGGTTTGGGAATGAGCCGCCATTGTTGCAGGTTTTTGAGAAATATGAGAGCTTAGAAAGAGAGATTTGGGATTTTGGATTCTGAGAGCATAAAGAATAATGAGAAGAGAAAAAGGGGGCTTTATGGACAGAAAAAGAAAGGTAGAGGTAGAGGTTATGGAAACGGCGATTGAGAGTTCCAATGTCATAAAGGACGTTCCATCATCCACTAATTAATAGGTGACACGTTGAGGTGTGTAGGGGAGAGTCGCTTGGTGTCAGAAAACCGCCAGTTGGGTTTTTGAAAAAACACGAATGGTTATCCAAAAGATTTATTATTAAAAGAATTTCCTACAATATTCATTTAATGAGAAGATCAAGGATCAGAGGCTCTATAATAAATATCAGAGATAAGATCAGAGGCTCTAATATAAATATCAGACACAAGATCAGAGTCTCTGATATAAGTATCAGAGAAGCTCATTCTCCCCCTTGAAAGATGAAAGGTTCTTTGTCTCCCCCTTGAACAAAGAATGAAGTCTTTATCTTCTCCCCCTTGACACATGCTTGAAGATACAAAAGAATGATTTGTATCATTTGTGAAAAAGTCCAGAGCCTCTGAAATTAGTTTCAGAAGTTCTGGTTGAACATGCTACGCATGTCAGAGGCTCTGATGAATGGATCAGAGACTCTGATGTTTTCCTGTGTTAGTTAGACATGTTCAACATACCCAACTTGCTAATTAAGAAATTGAACCTTCGTTCATCTAAAGCTTTTGTGAAAATATCAGCAAGTTGAAGTTCAGTTGGTACAAAATAAATCTTTATTGTTCCCTTTTCAACATGATCTTTCAGAAAGTGGTACCTTACATCAATGTGTTTTGTTTTGGAGTGCTGTACTGGATTGGCAGAGATAGCTATGGCACTTTTTGAATCACACAGAATTGGAATTCTGTCATATTTTAAGCCATATTCTCGGAGCTGAGTTTGCATCCATATGACTTGAGAGCAACAACTAGCAACATCAACATGTTTTGCCTCTGCTGTGGAAGTTGAAACACAGTTTTGCTTCTTGGATGTCCAACTTACCAGCTTATTTCCCAATAACTGACAGCACCCAGAGGTACTTTTTCTTTCAAGCTTGCATCCTGCATGATCTGCATCAGTGTAAGCTGTTAAATCAAAACTAGAAAGTTTTGGATACCAGAGGACTAATGAGGGTGACCCTCTCAGGTATCTGAAAATTCTTTTGACAGCAGATAAATGAGATTATTTTGGATTTGCTTGATATCTAGCACAAAGACATGTTGCAAACACTATGTCAGGCCTACTTGTAGTTATGTATAATAGTGAACCTATCATGCCTCTGTTGGTTTTGACATCTACAGATTTTCCCGAAATATCAGAGTCTAGCTTGACTCCTGTGGCAATAGGGGTTTTCATAGAGGTTGATTCATTGAGTCTGTATTTTTTTAAAATGTCAGAGACATACTTAGATTGAGTTATAAAAGTACCCTCTGATGTTTGCTTTTGTTGGGAAATTCAGAAATGCTCAAGTATGGTTAATGCTGCTACAACAGAATTACTACTGCCAGTACATCATGATTACTACTGCTAGTAGATTTTAATACTGCTAGTAGTTAGTACTGCTAAAGAGTTAATGCTGCTGGATCAACTTAATGCTGCTTATGAAATATTGAAGACTTCGGATGGAAGGACGACAGCTGGATTGAAGATATCTATGGAAGCTTGGAGATAATGATGGAAGATTATTCTGAAGATCTTTTATTATTTGTAATTATTGTTTATCTTCAGTATATATATAGAATTAGTCAGAATAGTTTATAAATAACTTTAGAATTCTGAGTTTTAGTTTTTGATAGAGAGAATCAACCTCAAGATTTGAAATCCTAATTCTAGAGAAGTAGAATTCGTATTGGTGAGTCTGTTCATCAATATTGAGGTTGTTTGTAAAAGCTTGTGACTTTTAATCATTCAATAAGAGTTTGCAAGTTATTCATCAGATTTACTGTTTGTTTACTGTTTCATTGAATATCAAAGTGTTATTCCGCAAACTTCTTTGATATTGTTTTCTGAGAGTTTATTCTTGTTTAGAATTAAGATCCTGACAAGTGGTATCAGAGTTAGTACTCTCAGAAACCTTCAATCATCTTTCTTTCTTGAAATCAAAAAAATCATCAATGGCTAAAGATTCAGACTCTTCAAGCACAGAAATCCCCGCAGAGGTAATTTCTAATCTTTGCTCTAAATCCTGTATTGACACTGTTAAAAGGTACAGGGATCACAACCAGAAGATGAGTGATGACCTTAAGAGGTTAAAGAAAGATATAAAAGACTATGTGAGAATTGTTGAGAGGTTTGAGGAACAGATTAAAGGTTTCCAAGCCAATGAGCTTCAGCACATGTATGACACAAATTACTGGAAGTGGGAGAAAGATCAGTATGAGATTAAGCTTAAAAAGAAAGAAGAGGAGTGTGAGAAGATAAAAAGTGAGTATGAGAAAACTAAGATTGACATTGAGAAGTATTCATATGCTTCTAAAACCATGTATTCAATTCTAAAGATCCAAATCCATGATAAGCTTAAGCCAGGAATAGGGTATAATACCACACCACCACCATACAACAACAACTACATTCCTCCTACTTCAGATCTGCTAGAGACCAAGGATAGGAAGGACCTGCCTGAGGGAGCTACTAAGGTAGATCCATTAGAAAAAGTGGTGGTTGAAACAGACTCTGAAGAAAGGAACTCTAATTGTAAGAATGAGGATGATCACAAAGAGATTCCCTTAGAAAATCACATTATTACCAATGAGGATTGTGGAAGGCTTCGGTCAAATCAAAGTACATAGAGAAGACAGAGGGAAAGTCTGGTAAGGTCCATTACAAACAGACCACTGTTGTGAGTCCTGTTCCTTGCAAACAGTGTGCATGCAATAAGCCTGAGCCCCTAAAACATGATAAAAGAAGTGGAATCAAAGAAATTGGAATAATAAGTGGGCACAAAAACAAGGGGTTGATCTGAGTAAAATCAATAGACCAAAACCTTGTTTTATCTGTGGCAAATTGAATCATATTGCCAAAGACTGCTATTTCAATCCTATTAACCAAAGAGTCATTTTTCAAAGACAACCACAAAACTCTTTTGGTTATAGGAAGCAAAGAAGGAATCACATGGCTGAGATTGTGACAAAAAGACCTAAAAAGTATCATGCTTAGAACAAGTTTGCTAATACAAATAAAAATACTCCAAATAAGCCAAGGAGTAATTTAAAGACAAAGAAAGCAAACAACTTTGTTCAAGTTTGGGTTCCAATTGTAAAGAAACCTGTTAGTACTGCTATCCCAGATAGTACTGCTAACAGAAATAGTGTTGCTAACTCAGTTAGTACTGCTAACAAGGCTAGTGCCGCTTCTAGTAGTAATGTTGCCAAGCCTATAATCTTGACAAAGTATTCCAGCCATGAGATTCCTAAACAACTCATCCAGACTAAACTTATAGATTATATTGATGAGAACGGACAACCCAAGACCACTTTGGCTTGGGTTCCCTCCAAGACTAACTGATTTATCAAGTGTGCAAGGCAACCAACAGCTCAAGAGGAAGAGCATCTGGCATGAAGATAGTAGTTGTTCTTGGCACATAACAGGTAACATGGACTGCCTTCAAAACTTCAAAAGATTTGATGGAGGACATGTTGCTCTTTCTGTAATACTCCAGATGGAGGTAAGATAAGTAGTAAGAGAAGTAGTAAAAGGATGATGTCAAATGGAGAGAAGGAATAAAAGTGTGGGTTAAAAAGGAAGTATATTGCCTTGTTCAAGACCAACACAAGCTTAAAAGGTGTAAGTGCAGTTAATGCTGCTAGTGCAGTTTTAATACTGCCAATGCAAAGTTAATACTGCTAGTGGTTAATACTGCTCTCAGTTAATACTGCTAGTTAGTTAATACTGCTAGGAGTTAATACTGCTTATGTCCCGAATCGTATAAATACCCTTTTTGCCCGCCTAAAAGTTCATAACGACTCTTTGCTTTCTATTCATCTGCTCTCTAACCCTTTTTCTCTCATGAACAAGTGTTTCAGTCCAACATACTCAAGTTCAATGGCTTCCATGGCTTTCATTAATGAGCACAACGAGATTGCGATGCTACAGAAGCCAAAACAAGCTGCTGGATTCCACCAGATTGTGGATTTTCTCAAATTCGGCCACATTGCCCATGCTCTCACTGTATCGTCAACAATCTACATAGAGCATCAAAGGCAATTCTGGGCGAATGCCACCATAGTCACAAAGAATGGTGTGCAGATTCTGAAAACAAGGGTGTGTGACAAACCCTTGTCAGTTACTGAAGAGGTGATACGCATCTGTCTACGTCTAGACGATGCTGCAGTTATTACTTCTATTCCAAATGAGGCTTGTTCACAAACCTTTCATGAATGGGGTATGGAGGCCAATTGGGTGGTTTCAAATTCTCAAACGCAAAATTTTATACCCAATGGTGTTTTCTTGTTCATACCTTAATGCACTGTATTTCCAAAAAGACTACTGGATGGAGTGAGTTTAGCCGTACCATTGCTTATGCAATGGTCTGCTTGACCACTGCCAGAAAGTACAATTTTTCTAGAATGATTTTCAGTGATCTTGTATCAAACTTGGGAAGCAAAAAGAGTTTTTATATGTACCCCAGGTTTGTACAGGAAGTTATAACACACGAATTGACGGATATGCCTCACTTTGATGTGGTATATGTACCCAAAATCCCAAAAGGTAAGGTCTTTTCAAACATGAAAAGATCTCCATTGGACTCGGAAGGAGTTGACACCCCATTGTTCTCTACAATGATGGTGGTGTCCCACAATGAAGAAGGTATGGTAGCAGGGTGAAGGACCTCATTAGACCATCCCACTGCTAGCCAATCCCAACCTTCCATCTCTATATCAATCCCTCAGTCCCTAATTCATAAGCCAATTTCCCCAATCACCCAAACTTATACAAGGAAAAAGGTAAAGAAGGCTCCTTCCCTTCTTGTACCATCACCCACTGAGCCTTTAAGCCCTCTAATGGAGAATTCTCCATTAGAGAATATCCACAGGGAAACCACAGGGGTGTCTCCCAACCCCAAGGAGGTGCTCAATGAGGAGATGTATGAGCATATGGGTGAGCAGGTTGCCACTACTCCTGCTAACACAGAGGAGGACAGTGGTAACATAAATAAGACCTCCCCCATGGCAACTTTAAATGAGCAATCATTCAAAGGTCCCATGTGCCAAGAAACCAAGGGGGTGGATAGTGCTTCTGCTAGGCAGAAGACTTCCACTACAAAAAGATCCAATGATCCTTCAAAAGAGGGTAACACTTCTGGAGAAGGTGAGGACATATATGACTACTATGAATTGATGGAAGCAATGGAAAACATCAACATGGAAGTGATCAAGTAGGGGAAAGAAGTTGAAGAAATGAAATTGGTAATCTTGTCCCAACAAGTACAGATTGCCAAATTGAAAAAAATGGTGACAAGGTTGGTGCAAAAGAATAGGAGAAAACAGTTTGTTTTTAAGAAGAGGTCAAATGATCAAGATGCTTCCAACAAGGGGGAGAAAGAGGCTGAAACAGAGAAAGAAAGTACAGCTGAGAGGGCATTTGAGGTTGAGGGGGAGAAAGAGGCTGAAAAAGAAACAGAAACAGAATTTGCTGAAGCAGCAGAAACAGTTAATACTGCTGAGGTAAAAAAAGCAACAGTAACAGGGATTTCTGTAGAAGAATTGGAGATTGCAGAGACTTTGGTAAAAGCCAAAAATGACACTCCTAAGGCTACTCAAAAGGCTAAGGGAGTAGTCATTACAGAAGGAGGACATGAAAGGAAAAGAAAAGAGATAAATGAGGCAGGGTTAAAAGATGTAAAGAGTAAAGCAAATATGGTTGAACATGAGCAACCCTTGAAGAAGAAAAGTCAGATTAAGCTAGATGAAGAGGTAGCAAAGCAGCTTCAAGAACAGATGGAAAAGGAGGAACAACTTCAAACTGAAACAGATAGAGAACTTGCAAAGATAATGGCCAGAAAACTCAATGTTGAGTATCAAGAGAGTTTAAAAGCAGCAGCTGAAGCCAAGAAAAGCTCTGTGAAAGTTTCTAAGCAAAGAATGCCAGTTATGAAGCAGAAAAGACAACCTTCCAAGACATTTTTGGCCAATCAGGAAAGAAGAAAAATGATAAATTTCCTGAAAGGTTCAATTGGTGTCAAAAGAGAGATGTTCACCAACATGGCATACAGCAAGGTTGTGGAGCTGTATAAGAAAGAAATGGCTAAGCTGCAAAGGGACTCCTCACAAAGGGAAGAGGCTGAAAGAAGAATGAAGGAGAGGCATGATCTCAACATTCAACAACCATTTTCTGAGGAAGTCACACCTACAAAAGAAAAGAAGGAAGAGCCAGAAAATGTTGGAATGAAGGTTAAATCTGCAAAACGGATGAAGACTATAGCTTCCAAAAAGCAGTCCAAAAGGCCAAGAGTAGAAGAAAGAGCAGAAACTGAAGCAAAACCTTCAGTCACACCTTCAGTAGAATCTGTGCAGAATCCAGAGCAGTCCAATAATCAATCTGATGAGCATGTGGGGATGTATATGACATTAATGGAACCAGTTCAGGCTGTCCCAATTTCAATGAAGGCTCCAGAGGTCATCTTCTGGGATATCTTAAGGGACAACAGAAAGGATTACTTCAGGTTGAAAAGAGTTGGAGATGTATTTGAAGTATATTCTACTTGGGGGAAATTAGTCAGGAGTTGCTCCAGGGCTGACCTAGAAGAGATGCATAAGGTTGGAATGAAGCTTTATGAGCATGTGTTGAATGGTACTAGAGAAAACCTACTCAAAGTGGCTTTGGAATATCTGTGTATGATGTTTGATCCAGAAATGGTAGTATACAGGATTAAAGATCTTCATCATGAGTATGGATTCAAGAAGATTGATCATTGGATTCTATTTGAAAACTATGGTGTGTACATGATTACAATTGATAAATGTTATCATGAATACTACCTAGTTGACAAAATATATGATCATAGCAAGGAGAAACTAGAAGGGATGCTGAAAGCTAAGCTAGTTTGTGCAAAGGATTCAGAAATGGCTAGAATTGTGGTAAGAATAACTATCAATGAAAGTCTGGGCCTAGATTCAAATTTGGCAACTAAGCTGTAGTGTTCAAAGCATCTTGAAGAAGACCATATGAAGAACTTGACTTCTCTTCCCAAAAGTCAAGTTAGGGGGAGATTGTTGGGAAATTCAGAAATGCTCAAGTATGGTTAATGCTGCTACAACAGAATTACTACTGCTAGTACATCATGATTACTACTGCTAGTAGATTTTAATACTGCTAGTAGTTAGTACTGCTGGAGTTAGTACTGCTAAAGAGTTAATGTTGCTGGATCAACTTAATGTTGCTTATGAAATATTGAAGACTTCGGATGGAAGGATGACAGCTGGATTGAAGATATCTATGGAAGCTTGGAGATAATGATGGAAGATTATACTGAAGATCTTTTATTATTTGTAATTATTGTTTATCTTCAGTATATATATAGAATTAGTCAGAATAGTTTAGAAATAACTTTAGAATTCTGAGTTTTAGTTTTTGATAGAGAGAATCAACCTCAAGATTTGAAATCCTAATTCCAGAGAAGTAGAATTCGTATTGGTGAGTCTGTTCATCAATATTGAGGTTGTTTGTAAAAGCTTGTGACTTTTAATCATTCAATAAGAGTTTGCAAGTTATTTAGCAGATTTACTGTTTGTTTACTGTTTCATTGAATATCAAAGTGTTATTCCGCAAACTTCTTTAATATTGTTTTATGAGAGTTACTCTTGTTTAGAATTAAGATCCTGACAGCTTTACTTGTAATCCTAGAAAGACTGTTAATTCTACCATAAGACTCATCTCAAATTTACTCTTCATCAACTCTGAAAACTTATCACAATACTTTTGATTTGTAGAGCCAAATATAATGTCATCAACATATATTTGTACTAAGAGCATCTCATTTTTGAACCTTTTTATGAACAAGGTTGTATCTATTGTACCTTTTTCAAAACCATTATTTATCAGAAATGTGGATAGAGTAGCATACCATGCTCTTGGAGCTTGTTTAAGTCCGTATAGAGCTTTATCAAGATAATAAACATGGTTTGGAAACTCTGTATTCTCAAAACCAGGTGGTTGTTGGACATAAACCTCTTCATTTAATTTACCATTCAGAAAGGCAGATTTAACATCCATCTGATATACTTTAAACCCTTTGTGTGTAGCATAGGCTAAGAAGATTCTAATTGCTTCTAGCCTAGCCACAGGTTCAAAGGTTTCATCATAATCAATGCCCTCTTTTTGGCAATATTCCTTAGCAACCAACCTAGCTTTGTTTCTGATTATAATGCCATCCTCATCCTTTTTATTTCTGAAGACCCATTTAGTTCCAATTGCAAATTTTCCATTAGGAAGGGAAACAAAGGTCCAGACTTTGTTTCTTTCAAACTCTTGAAGCTCATTCTGCATTGCAGAGATCCAATGAGAATCTTCAAGAGCTTCATTTACCTTCTTTGGTTCAATGATGCTTAAAAAATTTACAAAAAAAACATTCATTGATTGTGGCTGGTCAGGTTTTGACACCCTCTGAAGGTGATCCAATGATCTGATCATGGGGATGATCCTTTGTCCATCTTGTGAGCGGAGCATGAACATGAGGTGGAGTTTGAGCTTCAAAGATGACAGTTGGAGACATCTCTGTTGTGCTGAGTAGAGGATCTAATGTTGATTCCAGAGGCGCATGATTTAATTCATTTCTTGGACCTGTATTCAAGGAAGCAGAAGTTGTAACTTCAGAGGGACCAGAGAGATTTGTACCTGACGTTTGTGGTTCCTCTGAAGTTGCTCTATGTATATCTCTGAAAAGAAACTCTGAGTTTTCATCATCAAAGAAATCTTTAAAAATTTTGTTGAGTTCGGATTCTCTTATCTTTGATGATTCAGAGATATTTTTGGCAATTTAATTGATATCTTTGCTGGCCAGACTTTTGTCATCATCAAAAGACACATTGATACTCTCTTGGATTGTTCTGGTTCTTTGATTGAACACTCTTAAAGCTTTTGAGACTAATGAATAACCAATGATTTTGCCTTCATCTGCTTTCTTGTCAAACTTTCCAGGAGACTCTCTATCATTTAGAATATAACATCTGCATCCAAAAACATGGAAATATTTAACATTAGGCTTCCTGTTGTTAATGAGTTCATAAGATGTTTTCTTGAATCTTTTGACAATTGTAGCTCTGTTTTGCGTGAAACAGGCTGTTGCCACTGTCTCTGCCCAAAAGTTTGTGGGAAGTTCTGATCCTGCAAGCAGAGTTCTTGCATCTTCAACCAGTGTTCTGTTTTTCCTCTCAACAACAACATTTTGTTGAGGTGTTCTAGCTGCAGAGAAGTTCGGAGTTATGCCTTCCTCTGAAAGATATAAGTTGATTTTTGCATTTCTGAACTCTGTTCCATTATCACTTCTCAGTTTCTGAACTTTGGTATCAAACAGAAGCTGCAATCTTTTTAACAATCTTATTAAAATATCAGGGACATCAGAGTTGGCTCTAATGAATTCTATCCAAGTATATCTAGAGTATTCGTCAATCAAAACGAGGATATACTTTTTACCTAACAAGCTCTGTACAGAGATAGGACCACAGAGGTCCACATGAAGCATATGCAGAGGTTTGGGACAATTATTATCACTTTTGGTCTTGTGGGAAGATTTTTTCATTTTTCCCATTTCACAAGCAGAACAAAGATGATCTTTGTTAAACTTCAGAGACGGCAATCCCTTAACCAGATTTTGTTTTACCAATTTATCAAGTGAAGAAAAGTTCAGATGTGAGAACTTTTTATGGCAGAGCCAAACATCTTCACTGTTCAGAGATACTAGACAGAGTTTCTCAAAGTCAGTTTTTATGTGTTTGGAAAAATTCATTCAGTATAAATTTCCCTTTCTGTCAGCTCTGAGAATTTCTTGACCTGTTTTTGAGTGAAGTAGTGAACAATGTTTTTCTTGAAATTTCACATCAAAACCATGGTCACAAAGTTGACTTATGTTGATCAAGTTATGCTTTAACCCATCAACATAAGCAACCTTTGATACTGAAACATTACCTCTTGTAAGCTCACCATAACCCTTAATTTGTCCTTGCATATTGTCTCCAAAAGTTACTGCTCCTCCAGATTTAGCTTTGAAAGAGGATAGTAACTTTTTATCTCCAGTCATATGCCTTGAACACCCAGAATCTAAGTACCAGATCGGCATTGACTGTTTCTGCAAGACATATTAGATTTTCTTAGGTACCCATCTCATTATGGGTCTTATTTTGTTAGACTTCTGATTATCTTTTTGAAATTTTGCCTTCTTATCTTTTGATGTTTTGGCAGAATTGTCCTTTTTCTTTTTAGGCGTTGTCTCTGAAATTTTATTCAGAGATTGATTAAGAAAATAGTGAGAACCTTTGAAGTGATTTTTTAGTTTCACCAAGAGTTGGATGCAATTGCACTTTACAGAACAAGAAGAAGTAGAAGCAAAGGATTTCATTTCATTAAATGCATTCGATACATTATGATTCCTTTTTGAATTAGTACTAGGAATATTACAAGTATTCCTAACTACTTCTTTTCTTCTAGCTTGAGACACAACCTTCTTTTCAAGTTGCCTTCTCTTGTTCAGAAACATCCTCTTCCCTTTGTTGCTCACTGCACAAACAGGATCAGAATGGTTAATTTCTTGCCATTTTCCTTTTTGTCCAGGAGTAAACTTGATTGGTTTATAAGTGTAGAGTTGAGAAGTGATAGTTTTATTCTTTGTCTTTTCTCGTAATTCTTTTTCAAGTTCCAGAGAAGTTTTTGCTTGAAGACACATTTCTGCAAAGTCAGGACATATTGGTATTCTGGGTTTAATTTTTAAAATAGAAATAAGAATGTTCAAAATTCCATAACCAACGGTATCTATCTTTTTTTGAATTACTTTCTCTAGTTTGTAGAAAATCTGTTCATCTACCTCTCGATAAGATTCAAAATTAGAGTCAAGAAAGTCTCGTTCAGTCTTACCAGAGATAACTACCTCTGATGGTTTCTCAATTTTCTTAGGTCTGGAGACTTTGATGATTCTTTTCATGCTTTCTTTCTTCTCTAAATCAGCTATGATAATTTCTTGATTTATTTTCTTGATGTCATCCGCAAATATAGTTCTGATGCGTTCATCAGAGATTGGTGAATACAGAGGGGCATCTGGATTAAGTGAACTCTGAGGTTCATCTTCAGAAGTACTTGCTTCAGAGGTACTTTGTTCAGATGTCTCAGATTCATCTTTGATGAATGCATTAAACTTAAAAATCTTTTTAGGATCATTGCTCTGAGGTTTTGTGAAAAATACCTCTGAAGTTTCCTTTTATATTTTTAAGATGGAATTTGGAAAGCTTTGTAGTTCAGAGTATGCTACATTTTTAAAGTTCAGAGCCCTTGTTTTTGATCTGTCTGAGGTTTTTATTCTTTTGAAATTGTTCAGTGATGGACAGTCAGAGCTCTGGAACTTTCCTTTACAGAAAGTGGAAGAAAGTGAAGTTTTCTTCAATCAAGTGAATGGATCCAATTCATTGAATCCTAGCCCTTGAGTATCCATTTGAGAGTTTATGTTTATATGAACATCCTGAGCATCAAGATAACTTTTGATTTGAAGTTCTTTCCTTTCCAGAGATTGATGTAAGATTTCTGTTTCTTTTTGGAAAAAATTGGTTAAGGCAACAGAATTGAGTCTTTCATACTCAAGTTTTTTACTTCTTCTTCTTTAACTTTAAAAACTTTCTCAAGTTCTTTGAATTTTTCTGAAAATGATTTTTCCTTTTGTTTCTCAGCTTTTTGAAGATCAGATTTTTCAACAAAAATATCTCTCTTTTCTGATTCAAGAAGATCTTTTTCCCTTTTGTAAAAATTAAGATCTTTTGTCATTTGTTTTGCTTTTTTTTTTCCTCAACAAGTTTTTGCTTTAGGATTTGAAATTCATCTGCTAGTTTAATAACATCCAATTCAAGATCACTTTCAGAGGTGGAAGGAGAGTTTACCTTTTCAGAGTAGTCCTTTGATGATCCGTCACTTTGATCACCTGTGAACGCCATACCACAGAGATTGGTGGGTTCTTCCTCTCCATCGCTTATTGAGTCTGACAGCCAGTCTTCCATCTCTGCTACAAGTACTCTTTCTTTGACATTGTATTTGTACTTGTTTTTGTAGTAGTCTTCATCCTTGATAAGTCTACCTCTGCAGTTGGCGGAGTAATGGCCTGGCTTTCCACATCTAAAACATCTTCCATTGTTTTGGTTTGATGGAAGAGCAGTGTCTGATTCTGTCTTCTGTGCTTGTACTTGTGGTTGTGGCTTGAAGTACCTCTGAGGTTGAGGATACCTCGGCTGAAATGATTGTTGAGTAGAATCATGATTGGTTAAATGAACGCCCTTTTGATCACTATGCAGAGTAGATCTGGGCTCTTGTTGATATTCAGTTTTCTGAAATCTTCTTTCTGGATTTCCTCTTCTTTCTTCATCATCTCTTCTTCCTTCAAAGACTTTCTTGCCAAATTTCTTGTTAAAGTGATGGGTGATTAATGCAAGAGATTTGGCAAAGGCATTGATGTCATCATCTGAGTCAGAATCTGAGTGTTCAACTTCTTCAGACATCAGAACCTTTTTGGATTTTCTTTTAGATTCCCTTTTTGAACAATTGTCTTTTTCTGCATTTCTGCATTCTTGTGATACACCCTTCTGTTTTGACATGAGTGCAAGTGGACCACCTAAAGAGGTTTTTGATTTTTGTTTAACAACTTCTTTTTCTTTTGCTACCAAGGTACAATAAATGTCAGTCAATGACCATGATTCAAGATTTTGATTGGCTTGTATCGACATTGACAGTTGTGACCATTCTTCATTTAGACTTTTAAGAAAGAGAACATTGTTTTCTTCTTTTGTTCTCATGACCCCAAATTTTCTACATTTATTGATGAGGATGTTAAACCTTGAGTATGTTTGATGTAAGGTTTCTTCGGGTAATGCATGAAAATCATGATATTCATTGATACAAAGATTTTTCCTATTCTTTTGAGTTTGTAGGCCTCCTTCAAGTTGATTTAACAACTGATCCCATATCTCTTTTGCAATTACGCAAGAATCAAGTTCTTGGAAGATATCATTGGGAATGGCCATTATAAGTAACCTAACAGCTTTTGAATCATTATCCATCATGTTAGTTTCTTCATCCGTAAAGTTTGAAGTTTTCTTTTCATAGTAAGAAGGGATTTCAGCAGTATCTGCTGTTGCTGGAACTCTTGGTACCAACACCATTGGTTGGTGAGGTCCATCGTTCACTGATTATAACAGATCCCTGTCCATGCCTTCTAAGAAATTTACCATCCTTATCTTCAATTGAGGATATTAATCCCTTAGAAGCGTAGTTGGTTTGGTTAATGATCCGGCTGTATAAATGGCACTTATGCTTGAGTTTGCCATTTTTGTGAAGAAAAGATGAAGATTTGAAGAACTGATGCTTTTCGATGAAGATCTTTCTATTAAATGATGTAACTGTGATTTACTTTTAAATCAGGAGCATATGAAGTTTAATAAACCAGGGTTTACACAAACATGCACAAATAATAAAAGCTTGAATCAGTAAGAATTAAATCTATCCGAGTATGCAGATATGATCTTTCTTTGTTTTAGAAAAGAAAGGAGGCTCTGATACCAATTGTTGGATCCCAGAATTAATCTTATAACAATAATTATATAAACAACAAGAGTATAAACAACGGAAGCAATATAGTTTAATATCAAAAGCAGATTCAAATATCACAGTTCATATATAAAGCAAGTAGAAATAACAAGATCTTCGTGAGATATATTCAGTTGATTCTTCTTATACAAGATATCAAAAAGTACACTTTTGTCAAAGGAGTGATGGTCCTATTTATAGGACCATAAAGTAAACAGTGTACTATTCTGACAAAAAGAAGCATGCTTGAACAGTGTTTTACCTAAAAGGTAAGCTCAAGACATGCTTGAACAGTAACCTACTCTATAAAGTAAATCTTATTACTAAGTGATTGTTTATCTGTTTTGATACTTCAGGAGTCTTCAGCGTCATCTTCAGAGAGAATGTCTTCAGAGCTCTGACGTTGTCTTCAGAGCCTCTGATGAAGCCATCTCTGATGTCTGCTGAAAGTTGCAATCTCTGATAAGTACTTAAGAGGCATGTTTGTCCTCTGAAGTCTTCGTCCTCTGAAGTCTGTGTCTTCTGAAGTATATCTTTGGAAGTCCTCTGAAATAGGACGTGTTTTTGCAACACTTTTAACAAACAGAAGATTTGGAGCTAACAAAAATCTTATTGAAGAAGAGGAAGTATAGAGAGGGTAAATAAACTCGAGAGAATTTGTGAGCATGAGGAATGAAAATCCAGATATAAAATTTATTTTTTACCCAAATTTAGAAAAATAACACTCGAGTGTAAAAGGGTGAAACGGAGAGGATTAGACCTTTTGGGTTAAGGCCGTTCTAACTTACTCTTCTCCCTATGGTGACGAAAAATCGGAGTGGTTGCTAGGCTAAAAATATTTAAATATAAATGACCGCGCATGCTGACTAGACAAGCCTTTCACATTATCCTCTGAGAGAATCTTTTATTTAAGAGTAATCTAAAATATCACAAGTGTAAAATGGTTCAGAGGTTCTGAGATCCTAGAAACAATTGTTATAAAAATTTGCTCTGAATAAAAATGCTTCTGACTTTTATGTCCAGATCCTTTGGATATAAATATCAAAGGAAAGTTTGGAGATTCTGATCTTATTATCAGAGGCTCTGATGTTTGATGTGGGGACCACTTATCATTTTATTTCTCCCCCTTGACAAATGATGGTTTCTTTTCTACTCCCACCCTTGAATTATGCTTTGGTGTACTAATTGAGATGAACTTTAACATGCTTTTGAAAGTCAGAGGTTCTGAATAAAGTATCAGACACCAATATTCAAAATATGCCACTTCAGTATGTAAGAGGCTCTGAAGTAGATATCAGAGGCTTTGAAGCATTATGAAATCAAGTAGACATATATAGAATGCCCAACTTGCTAATCAAGAAATTGAACCTTCGTTCATCTAAAGCTTTTGTGAAAATATCAGCAAGTTGGAGATCAGTTGGAACAAAATACATCTCAATTGTGCCCTTTTCAACATGATCTTTATGGAAATGATACCTGACATCAATATGCTTAGTCTTGGAATGTTGCACTGGAATTGCAGAGATGGCAATAGCACTTATGGAGTAACAAAGAATGGGAATTCTATCAAACTAAATACCATAGTCTCTGAGTTGAGTCCTGATCCAAATGAGTTATGAACAATAGCTAGCAGCAACAACATATTCTGCTTCTGCTGTAGAAGTTGATACACAATTTTGGTTCTTTGATGACCAACTCACTAGCTTGTTTCCCAAGAGTTGACAACATCTAGAGGTACTCTTCCTATCCAACTTGCATCCTACATGATATGCATCAGTGTAAGCTGTTAGTTCAGAACCAGAGAGTTTTGGATACCAGAGACCAAGTGATGGTGTGCCTCTGATGTATCTAAACACTCTCTTGACTGCAGATATGTGAGATTTCTTTGGATTGGTTTGATATCTAGCCCTGAGACATGTTGTAAACATTATATCAGGCCTAGTTGCAGTTAAGTATAAAAGTGAACCTATCATGCCTCTTTAGGTTTTAACATCCACAAATTTTCGTGAAGGATCAGAGTCAAGTTTGACTCCAGTGACAATAGGAGTTTTCATAGGAGTTGAATCATTGAGTTTGTAATATTTCAAAATATCAGAGACATATTTGTCTTGGTTTATAAAAGTTCCCTCTGATGTTTGTTTTATTTGTCTTGTCTGGAAACTCTGCACTTTCGAATCCATGTGGTTGTTGGACATATACTTCTTCATTATGTTTGCCTTTAAGAAAAGCAGATTTAACATCTATTTGATACACTCTGAACCCTTTGTGTGCAGCATACGCTAACAAGTGTTAGAGCATAAATATGTTGGATACAAGATCAAGAAGACAAAAGTCAAAGTTCAAGAAGTCAAAGCTGAGGAAAGTCAACTCTCATGTGAAAGTCAAAGTCTTTTGTAATAAAAGTCAAAGTCTTTGTATTTGTATTTTTGTAGTTTAGTTTCTTTGTATTTTAGTTGTGGGTATAAATACCTTGTACCTTGTTTTTCTGTTGTAGTAGTAAGTAAGGAAGTACGTAAGGAGTCTTCAACATAGTCGTATCTAGAGATAGAATTGTAGAGAGAGAAAGAGGAGTTCTAGAGAGAGAAAGATTGTAATCTTGGAATTTGAAAGTGAAATCAAACAGGTAATTGAATTCTTGTTTGTGTTTATTTGATTAATTGTAATTAGGAACTAGAATCTGGGCACACAATTGGTATCAGAGCAGATCCAAATCGAAAAATCAAGAAAATATAGAAAAGTCGACTCTTTGTTCTTCGAAGTCAGAATCAAGTTCGAGTTTTAGTGCGAATATGGAGTTGTAATCGATTAGGTTTTGTTTGTATAGTGAAATCTGTAACACCCTGAATTTTCGTTTGGTTTTGCGAGGTTGTTTAGAGAAAAAAAAGTTCTTGTTTCTGTCTACCCGTGCGCCCTCCTTCAGAAAAAACGCACGGGTCGTGCGCATTAATCAGGGTGCGAGGCAGTGACCTTCGCACGGGCCGTGCGCTATCCCCCTTTGAAAACGCACGGGTCGTGCCCTGTATTGGGAAATGTGTATGCCTTGCTAAATATCTCTTGTTTGATGAATCTTCTGAAATTATTCTAAAATCTCAGAATTCTTTCTCTCTCTCATCCTTTTCTCTCTTTTTTTTTCTTTCGATCTTTAAAGGCTAGTTTAGTTGCTAGTTTTCGGTGTTTCTAGCAAGTGATCGGTGTTTTAAGCTTCACCTCTGCGTCGTGATCGTTATTTGGTTTTCCGGGTTTTATTCTGAAAATCTACCGGTGAGTTCCTACTACCATTTTACAAACTTTATACATGTCAAAACTCTTATTTGCGAAATCTGAAGTATTTCTACGGTATGATTTTATGTTCTCTACATTTTGATATAAATGAAGTTTTTGGTGATTTTCGGGGTTCCCGATCAGTTTTGACTAAAATGACTGGTTCCGCCTTATTAAAGTAAAATGATGTTTTTATTTGCACATTATGTGGATATGTGAAAAAAATGTTTATGAACTCATTTTAATGATTTTCATACTTACCAGAACTTGAACTGGAAATGGCATTTTGTTTATAAAATGTGTTAATACCATATGTTTATTTATGGTTGGTCACATATGTTGTTGTGACGAGTCTGTACCATTACTAGTGGATCCCTAGGTTTTGAGTTGACTGTTATTAATTGGAGATTACCAAGTAAAGTAAATATAGAGCTACATGTGCATTAAATTGTGAGGCTCTGGCCGTTAACAATATAGAGCTACATGAGCATTAAATTGTGAGGATCTGACCGTTAACAAATATAGAACTACACGTGCATTAAATTGTGAGGTTCTGGCCGTTAATAAATTATAGAACTACATGTGCATTAAATTGTGAGGTTCTATAAGGTAATCAAAACGAAGAACTACATGTGCATTAAATTGTGAGGTTCTGGAAAGAAGGTTTATGACCTTACTTTAATGGATTTTATTCTTAACATTTGTTAACTTGGAAATGCTTGTTGGAAAGGTTTCCTTTTTGGATGCATTTGTTATATCCCTTGAAATTTATAAACTGTATGTTCTCACTAGGCTTTTTAAGCCTAACACTTTTTCTCAAATGATATGTATATCAGGTTCTCGTTAGCGACGGGTCGCCAAGGGCTTGAGTGCCGGGGTTTGACCTCGAGAGTTTTTGAGATGATAGTACTGGATTGTTGGGCATTTGTTAAGTCCCATATTTTTTGGATGGTTCTGGATCAACAATTAATGTAATCTAGATGGTATATGTTTAGATTAGTTTGTTGTTGAGATCCTTATCCGTATTCAGATTTTTGTAAAGGTTAAGTACAGTTCCCCTTTTTGGGAGGTTTAAACCTTTGGTTGATGCTTATTTGTACAGTTTCCGCAGCTTTAAATTTACCCTGGTTTTAGGGTGTTACAAGTTGGTATCAGAGCTCTAGTTTAAGCGAACTAGGCATGAATGTAAGATGTCTACACTTAGACTGAGTTTGATAGGCATTGATTGTGAGATTGGGTAGAAGTTCTAAGATGGGTTAGTCATAGAATCGACGGAGGTTATGTTAATCAAGCGTCGTGATGATGGTAACAAGAACCCTTATGTGTTATATGTTCATAATCTCACTTAGCTAATGTGATTATGAGGATATTTTACGTGAGTGTAATTGGTTTGCTAATGTTGTGACAATTGGTAGACGTATCGGTACGTTTCTTTCGTGCGCGTTTCAGTTAAACTCTTCCTTACCCTTTCTCGTGCTTGTGTTTACCTGCTCTACCTTGGTATGTTGACCGTTATAGTAGTGCGAAAGCTTCTAAGCGAGTAAGCTAAGGAATAATTGTTGTTTATAGCAATGTCTCTTTGGGATGATAGTAAGTGCATAGAACTCATTAAGTTAATCATCTTGAGCCAGATTCGTGGTGGAATTAGAACTATATCTTCTTAGATCGATTCTATTTCGAGGAGATTTGTAAGTTAATTAATGGGATGGTTGCCCTAAGATGACTGAGGCATCCGGTTGATTATAGTACGTCGGGATGTTGGGAAGCGTAGCATTAAGATGCGAGTGCCGACCAAAATCATGCATTAAATTTATTTCTAAAATAAGGTTGCATAAATTTCTTTTCATGACTGCCAAACATAAAGTGATTTACCTTGTAACGCTTTGGCCAAAAACATTTAGCACTCAGCATATTTTAAACTATGAGCATAAGCATGCTTAAAATAGTTTTGTTGCACCTGATTTCAAATTGTTATCAAAACTGTCTTTATTCACGTCTTGTGTTTAAATGCTATTTATGGATATCGTAATATTTGTGTTTTAACGTTTTTTGAGTTAATGGGCAAGTAATTGTGGAATTTTGACCTTGACATTGGATCTCTTCCACGTATGTCAATGGTTTTAAAGGAAAAGTTATTTCCATGTTTTGAGTCGGAGTTTCTTGAAGATTTTAGTTTGTACGAGTTTTGTTGAATTTCATGGAGTTTTGTTTTACGGATCCTTTTGTCGCGTGTGTATATTTTGTGATGCGTGAGTTTAATTTTATTGCATGCAAGTTATGAGTTCTTTGGGCGTCGTGTCTAAATCTTGTCAAAATGGTCGCCTTACCTTGTGTTGAAAAATGAAAATTTGGACACCACCTGACTTTAGCATTAATGAGTTTTATAAAACCCAGTTAGATTATGGTGTCTCATCTTACGACTTTTGTGTCGCGTAAATAATTTTATGAACATGTGCATATGCATCTTTGTGTGCGTTAATTTCAGGGTTTTGTTAACAAATGTCAACCGTCGTGTACTATGTGCATTGAATTTAAGTATAACGTTGGTGTGAATGATTGCATAAACGATTTATGCCATTTTTAAAACAGGACTTTCGTTCTGATCGTATTTCCATCATTAACTCTTACTGTTAGAATTTCCGCAAAACATTTAGCGAGTTAGCGGCATTTTGTCGTGGTAGTTTCTATCTTGGTCCGATGTGTTTATCTTTTCAACGTGAAGCTTCAAACTCGATTTGAAATTTTATTTGCATCCCCGTTATTTTACCGCCCTTTGGGGAATAAATTGTTGCATATGTTGAAGTGCAAGAACCTATTTTCACGTTTATAGTATAAACTATTGCGTATGTTTTATTCGGTATTTCTCAAGGTGTGAGTATTTTGATAAGTTTCGTATTCGGTAATTTGGATTGTTTTAACAGCATAAATTGCTCATGTCGAACTTGAATATTTCAACAAGTAAATAGTGTGATTTACATATTCTGGGTGATTTTGTACACGTCAAATCCACATTATGATTTATGCATCTTAGCATATTTGCATTCATGAAACCTTTGGAAAATCTTTGGTCCCAACACGTGTTGAGTTTTGAGAAAACATGTATTTGTGATGTGGGTTTTCATAAGCATTGTTTAAATGTGTTTTAAGGTTTACGAGACTTTCGTTGGAAATTTACGTAAAGTGTCGGGCCTTTGGCTCGGGTTTTGACTGAATGAGTCATGTGGACATTTGTCCGGATTTATAACCGTAATGAAGGATTTTCGTACGATGGAGTTTATTTGTGTTTTGGTGAGTTAAATTTGATTTGTGAAAAAGGTGTTCATGCCAAAATATTTATTTTAAAGTGTTGGTGTTTTACATTAAATCGTTAACTGCTGATAAGTTTTGGTTATTTCGAAATGTTTAGTTTTATGAGCATGTTGAGACACCTGTTTTGGGATTTTTGGTTATTTTGGTAAATAAATCATGTTGAAGTGATTATTTGATGATTTTACATATATAATTGGAGTTCAATTGACGTAAGTGTCATTTGGTGTATTTGATCTTATAAACCTTTTTCAGAAAATGTATATTATTGTGTTATGAGGCCTTTTGAAAACATAAGGGTATAAGTTCATTTGGAAAACGGTTTGTTTCAACCAACGATTAGATTTGAGTTAATCATACTTTTGGTCGTTTTTTCATAATAGTTGGTCAAACGTGTTTCAATATTTATTTCATCTTTCATTTGGGTATTTACGTAAACCGTTGGGTCGTTGGCTTAGTTTTGACTAAATGGTGTCTTGAGGACATTTGTACGATATAAAAAAACAGTTGTGGAATTTTGGAGTATGATGGCGATTATCCAATGCCATTAGGAGTTACATGTTTTGGAAGCTTTGGTTTTTCAGTTGGAATCATGTAATGTTAGACAGTCTGTCTGTTTTGTAAAGTCTGAGGTTTTGGGTTGCCCTTAGTGACCGCTCGGGTTGGCTAGCGAGTAGATAATAGGTGGCACGAGCTGCCGAGTTGGAACTCGTCTGGATTGGATAGACACCCGTGTCCGTAAGCCCTTGAGATGGAACTCGACAGAGTATGGCTAGAGGCAACAACGGTTTGAGGTTGTGATGTCTGGTATGGCATGGGAACTAAGATCGGGATACGTGGTGAAATCCAATAACATCACGAGTGGCCCCATTCATTTGTTCTCGCCACCCAAGATGGAAACGTTTAGAGGTCATGCGAGGAAGTCGTATGGGCGGCCTACTTGTGTGTCCTTCTATTCTCTTTAAGTACGGGTCTCTCCGTCGTAGACCCGGGGTATTTTAAACACTAATGTTATAATTTCACTTGCTTTGGTTATGTGGAGTCGACGGTAAATGATGGCATTAATATTGGGTTCTCCCCACGTATATTAAGGTTTGAATGAAATGTGTTATTCCTGCATGTTGATATTTAGTTTTCTTTTGTTTTTGGTCGTGTGAGTATTGGGCCTAGTGTCCATGTTTTCGGACGTACGATATGGATGGTGTTACTAATGTTTCATACTTCGAGTTAATACAAGTTGTGTCAATCTATAAAGTATCATTGAAATGAAGGATCCATCTTTGAAATTGCATAACTTTGAAAAGGAGTTGTTCAATGTTTTAAAATTCATTATTTGAAAGGTTCTGTTTTTAAAGAGAAGTTCATCAATTTAATTACTTTTACTTATGTAAAACTCTTGAGCTCTCTAGGCGTTAAGCTTAAACCCTTTTATTTTATCTACATATGCATCAGCCTTGAGCTAGCAGTATTTTGTGAGTCGGGCCTTAGCCTTGAGCTAGAGTAAGTTGTTGGTAAAGTCTTCCACAAGTTGGAGATAGTGTCTACGCAAGGGTTTCTGTAGCCCCCGTCCTTTATAAGTCCGAATATATAGATTGGTAGTATGTTTAGAAGTTAATCTCTATAATGTGGTTGTAGACGAAGTATTTATGGAAGTATTAAGAAATTCGAAGAAGGGCTATTTCCAGATTTGGGGTCAGATCGGAGATGGGCGATAACAGAATCTGTGTTAACCGTTTACCGGAAAGACGCATTAGTACGCCTTGTAAGAATATCTTTTTCAATATTAGGAATGGATCAATGAAATCTGAGAGTTTTGGGAAGATTAGCGTCGACCGTTAGCTTTGAGTTCGGAACCGTGCAGTTCGAAAGAACTGGTAGATGGGAAGTTGTGGTCGCTAATTTCCTGGAGGTAGTAATTTTCACCTAAGGTTGGGAGGCAACCGTAACCTTGGGAGTAAAGGTTACCTTGAAGTGTCGAGTGTTCGCTCGGTTTGGAGTAATTTGTGCCCAAGAAGGGTAGCTAGTGGGGATGAAGGTATTAGGATCTCGTTAATGTTTCTGGCATTTGGGTTTCAGTCAATCTTCTCTGCGGACAGTGTTCCATTGAGAAGAGTAGATTTCTAAGGTTGGGAGTATTGTAACACCCCGAATTTTCGTTTGGTTTTGCGAGGTTGTTTCTGTTTAGAGGAAAAACGCACGGGTCGTGCGCATTAATCAGGGTGCGAGGCAGTGACCTTCGCACGGGCCGTGCGCTATCCCCTTTGAAAACGCACGGGCCGTGCGCTGTATTGGGAAATGTGTATGCCTTGCTAAATATCTCTTGTTTGATGAATCTTCTGACATTATTCTAAAATCTCAGAATTCTTTCTCTCTCTCATCCTTTTCTCTCTTTTTTATTCTTTCGATCTTCAAAGGCTAGTTTAGTTGCTAGTTTTCAGTGTTTCTAGCAAGGGGTCGGTGTTTTAAGCTTCACCTCTGTGTCGTGATCGTTATCTAGTTTTTCGGGTTTTATTCTGAAAATCTACCGGTGAGTTCCTTCTACCATTTTACAAACTTTATACATGTCAAAACTCTTATTTGTGAAATCTGAAGTATTTCTACGGTATGATTTTATGTTCTCTACATTATGATATAAATGAAGTTTTTGGTGATTTTCGTGGTTCCCGATCAGTTTTGACTAAAATGACTGGTTTCGCCTTATTAAAGTAAAATGATGTTTTTATTTGCACATTATGTGGATATGTGAAAAGAATGTTTATGAACTCATTTTAATGATTTTCATTCTTACCAGAAGTTGAACTGGAAATGGCATTTTGTTTATAAAATGTGTTAATACCATATCTTTATTTATGGTTGGTCACATATGTTGTTGTGACGAGTCTGTACCATTACTAGTGGATCCGTAGGTTTTGAGTTGACTGTTATTAATTGGAGATTACCAAGTAAAGTAAATATAGACCTACATGTGCATTAAATTGTGAGGCTCTGGCCGTTAACAATATAGAGCTACATTTGCATTAAATTGTGAGGCTCTGACCGTTAACAAATATAGAACTACACATGCATTAAATTGTGAGGTTCTGGCCGTTAACTTGGAAATGCTTGTTGGAAAGGTTTCCTTTTTGGATGCATTTGTTATATCCCTTGAATTTTATAAACTGTATGTTCTCACTAGGATTTTTAAGCCTAACACTTTTTCTCAAATGATATGTATATCATGTTCTCGTTAGCGACGGGTCGCCAAGGGCTTGAGTGCCGGGGTTTGACCTCGAGAGTTTTTGAGATGATAGTACTGGATTGTTGGGCATTTGTTAAGTCCCATATTTTTTGGATGGTTCTGGATCAACAATTAATGTAATCTAGATGGTATATGTTTAGATTAGTTTGTTGTTGAGATCTTTATCCGTATTCAGGTTTTTGTAAAGGTTAAGTACGGTTCCCCTTTTTGGGAGGTTTAAACCTTTGGTTGATGCTTATTTGTACAGTTTCCGCAGCTTTAAATTTACCCTGGTTTTAGGGTGTTACAAAATCGATCGAGTTTGTATAGGAAATTTCTTCAATTGCACTGTAATTGAGTTCTAATTTTGGAATTTGTTGAGTTCGAAGTTCACGAGTTCTATACACTGTAATCGAGTCGATTTGTATAGATTTGTGTTTTAGATCGAAATTAGTTGATTGTAATGTGTTCGAGATGTTTAGGTGATAAAATTATCAAAGTTTCGAGTTGAATTTTGAGGTCTAAAGTGATTTTTGGTGCGAATTTGATCGAATTTTGGAAGTTTGCGTGAGATCTAAACTTTGCGCCAGTTCGTCAAAGTTTGCGTGAGTTCATCTCGGTTTGCGCCAGTTCATCGAGAAATTCATCAAGTGATTTTTCTAAGGTCTGCGTGATCAACAAGAAAAGCATTTTGAGTCTTCCGTCTTCAACGAGAAATTCAAAGTCTTGTTTGCGTCTTCAACTAGAAACGCAAGTTGAGCTTTGCGTAATCAACGAGTAGCGAAAACTGAAGTTTGCGTCAACAAAGCTTAACGCAAAGTTGGAATCTATACTGAAGTTAGCTTTGTGTTAGTAACTTGTCACGAGAAGTTAGATTTGCGTCAGTAACTAGTCAAGCAAAGTCTGGTTTGCGTTAGCTTCTTGTCACGCAAAGTGTATTCTACTTGAAACGCGAAGTTCATCGTTTGAGTTTTATTCACGTCAAGCAAAGTGTGGTTTGAGTTAGCCGTAGGTCACGCAAAGTGTGGTTTGCGTTAGCCGTGTATCACTCAAAGCAATGGTTTGCGTCATCCGTGTGTCGCGCAAAGCTTAGTTTCACTTGGAATATTTTTGTGATTTTTGTACTTCGATCGTTAGTGAATATCTGTGTTTTACATTTGTTTTTTTTTTAAATTCTGTATTTTTCTTATTGTTTCATTTGGACTAACCATCAGTTCTGGTTTCTTATTGCATATATTTCTTAAACAGGTTTAATCAAGATGACTTCTAAAGACGCTCTTTCCATTGGCACTGATGTCAAGCCTCCTGTTCTATTCAAAGGAGAATACGAACAATGGAAAGACAAATTTCTGGATTTTGTAGACAAACATGCAAATGGGGAAAACATTCTGCTGTCAATTACAGAAGGTCCTATGGTACCAATTATAGTACAAATACCTGATGATGACTCATCTGATAGTGAAGATGATAATGAGGAAAGAGATCAGAAAATGAAAACAATTCCAGTTGAATATGCTCAGTATTCTGAAGAGCAAAAGAGTCGTTTCAAAGCAAACAAGCAAGCAAGATCCCTTCTTATTCAAAGTATCCCGAATGACATCTACTTCAAAATAGACAGCTACAAGGCAAATGCTAAAAAGATGTGAGATCAGTTGCAAAAGATGATGACGGGTTCCAAAGTTGGCAATCAAATGAAAGTAGCCAATTGCATCAATAGCTATGAGGAATTCAAAGCCAAAGAGAATGAGAGCTTAGAAGATACTTATGAATGGTTTGTCTTGCTGTTAAATGAATTGTCAAAGAATAAAGTGAAACAGAAGCAGCTTGAGAACAATGTCAAATTTCTGAGTATCCTACAACCTGAATAAAAGAAGCATACGCGTAGGATGAAACAAATGAAGGATCGGAATGACATACCGTTACATGAGGTTTATGAGACTCTAAGGCAAAATGAAGAAGAAGTGGAAGAGAAAAGAGTTGAGAAAAAGAAAGAAGAAAATGTTCCCGATCCCATTGCATTTGTGGCCGTAGAGAAGAAGAAAGAAAAGAAAGAGAAGAAGAAAAAGAAGAAATTGCTTACATGTTCTGAATCAGAATCTGAATCAGATGGTGATGATGGAGAAAGTCTCAAACAAGCTATGCTATTACTGACCTGTGCATTTCAAAATAAATTCTACAAGAAGACGGGATCCAATTCTCAAAGATATTCTTCATCAAGCTCTAAGAATCATGAGCTCCAAGAAAGAGTTGAAGGAAAGCGACATGAAGAGAACCGGTATATGGAAAGGAAGCCGGAAGAAAAGAAGAAGTTTGTGAATGATTACATTGTTGTTGAAAAGTCAGCAAATGATCTAATCAAATGCTACAACTGTGGCAAGATTGGACATTTTGCTAAAGAATGTCGAAAGCCAAAGGTTCGCAACTCCCAGTACTATCAGAACAAACTGCTATTGGTCAAACAGCAAGAAGCTGGCATAGCATTAATGGCTGAAGACGAATTTTGGTTGGATCATTTTGATCAAGAGAATGAAAAAGAGAAAGAAGAAACTGCGCATCTCTATCTAATGGGAAGAGAAGTGAAGTATGATGAGTCAGATGACGAGACAGCTGATGAGGTATTAAACTTAACTGAAAAATATTTCATAACCAAAATGGAAGCTATGAAGGTTGAGCTTAATGATCTTCAAGTAAAACTGAAGAAAGAAAAAGACAGATTTGCTAAAAGAAACAACAAAATCTTTGAGCTTAATAAGTCTGTTATTGGGAACAAAGATCTAATTGATTTTTTACGCAAGTCTGCTTCTGATTCTAAACTTCAAGTAGATTGTTTTGAAAAGAAGATTTCTGATTTTGAAGTTAAAATTTCTAAGTATGAGTTTGAGAAGAAAGAATTTACATTAACTGTTCATAAATTGCAGGTTGAGAACAACCTTTTGAATAAGAAGGTAAATGGTCTGGAAGCAAAACTTTATGCAAGTGGCCAAACAGATCAAACCATCTTTCTTAATGCACCTAACGAAGAGGCTGGTGTTAAGGAAAAATGGGGAGTTGGTTTTGAAAACCCCCATTACTTAAAGAAAGCCATCAGAAAACAACCAACACTTTATAATTTTGATTTTCTTGCTTTTGTTGGTAAACATACTCATTTAAAACCCAAATTTGTTACCAAATTACCAGAAGAACTTGAGGCCAAAGAAACTGAAAATAGAAATAATGTAAAGAAAATGCAACTACCATTTAACTATGCAAACTTAAATGATAGTTCTCTTTCAGAAACACCAAAAGTTCTTTCAAACGATTATTTTGCCATTTATTATGTTTCTGAGATGGAGGCAAAACCATATATTGCAAAAGTTTATGTTCCTCCACTCGTTCTGGAAAGCAAAATAGTTGAGCTGGAAAATGTTTTATTTGATGAAAAACTTTTGGTTGATATTCAACAAAGTGTGTTTTATACAGTTTTAAAGAAAATTATTTTTCAAACTAAATCTACAAAGTGTTCTAAAGTTTCAAAGGCACCTCAAACTTTGACTGATAACTTTGATGACTTATTTGCGTCTGCAAATGATTTTTTAAACTCTGATGATGGGTGCATAGAAGAAATTGATATGTTTGACTTCAAAGCTCCTCTTCCTGATCATTCTACTTATCTTATAAATGAAAAAGTGTTACCAAGTGGTTTTAATTTTGGTGTATCATCAGCTACGGTTGGTGAATCAGTTTCTGTAACTGCTGATTACTATGCTCAAGGTAAGAAACATAAGAAATAGCGATTACAGAAACAAAAATACACTGGTACACAAAAGAAAAATCAATTTTAGAAATCTGATTTTCCTAATAAATCTAAATATTTTGTTTCAGATATTAGCAAGAAAAGGTCGAAAGCTCGAACTGAATGGCGACCAAAAAGGAAGGATGATGAGATAGTTGAATCAGTTTCTGATAACTCCTGTAATAGATCAGTTAGTAGTGATAATGATGTAGTTGATCAACTTGCTTGTCCAAAACAAAACCTTGTAACTTCTTACAAGTGGTATTCAATAAAGCAATTGATTCAATTATCTCCTATTACTACTAAATCTTATCATTATCGGAGAAATGATTTTTCTTATTCTCATAATTCTTCTGATTGGTTTGGATCTTATCATGTGTATTCTTCAAGATCAAATGTTTTTAAAAGTTTTAAAAGAAAAGGAGGATCCATATTTAAATGGATACCAAAATCTTGTGCTAATCTTTTAGGACCCGTTTTTTAAATGGGTACCTAAATCTATTGTTTCCTGATTTCTTTTGCAGACTCGACATATGTGGTACTTGGACAGTGGATGTTCCAAGCATATGACTGGCCAAAAAACTTTATTGTCTAATTATACAGAGAAATTCAGTGGAAATGTCAGATTTGGAAACGATCAGCTTTCACCAATCTTAGGATATGGTGACATCATTCAAGACAACATAACGATTAAGAAGGTGAGTTATGTCGATGGTTTAGGGCGCAATATCTGCTAATCCTGTTCAGCATACGAAAACCAAACACATTGACGTCAGGTATCATTTTATTAAAGATAATGTAGAAAAAGGAACAATTGAACTTTATTTTGTAAAAACAGATTATCAACTTGCAGATTTATTTACCAAACCCTTAGAGGAAAAGAGATTTAATTTTCTTGTCTCTAAGCTTGGTATGTTAAATCTTAAGATGTAATCGGTTGTTACCTAATAAAGTTATGTATTGTTATTTTTCATCGTTTTCTTTGTCATTATGTTTGAAGGATATCTGCACTTTAATTGTTTGGTCATGATCTCAGGGGGAGTAAGAGAAGATTAAAGATAAATCATTATTCTTTTGAGGGGGAGCATAACTAATTTCTGCATTTTGCTTCACTGATAAATTTTTGTGATGCATGTTTTTAGGTGGAGCATATAAGAAAGGAGTAGAACTATGATTTATGATTATCTCAGATCAGAACTCGTACAATCAATGTTTTATTGCTTTATGTCTTTTCATTTTTGAATACATTTTTGTGAATAAATTTGTTTTGACTAGACTTTGAGACTTATGCAGGATGAGAGAAGCTGACAAGATCATATATTTATGACTTCATGAGATTTAAGATTGTGCGAAATGGTTAAATTCTTATCTTAATCTCAAATGTATCTGAAAGAAGGACAACTTTCAGATATAGAAAACATGTTCTGAAATGTTCAAACCACTTACCGATTCTTAAACAGTTTTCATGATTTAGAAGTGTGATTTTAAATGTTTTCATTTTATTTGTACTTAAATGATTACAAACCGTGTGTTTCCAAACATAAATACTTGTGTATTGTCTTTTCTTTATATTGAAACATATTTTTGATGGTAAGACACCCTGCTTGTACTTCAAAGATTTTTGAGCGTATTTTCATTTCGAAGCGTTTAGTTGAAGAATGTCTATATTTTTGTTTCATATAGACTATATTCGTTATTCTTGACCATAAGCCTTGATTGTTATATCATTTCATTTCTGATCATTTTCATACAATGTCAGATTTTCAAACAGGTTTCTTGTATTCATGTTCATTTCTTCAATATACTTGTTTGAAATATATTGACTGTTTAAAATGCTCATATCTTCATGATTATATTCTGATCATACAAACATCTGACTTGTATTTGAGCTTTAAATATTCAAGATAAACCATTTTGAGCAACATTATGCTTTCATAGGATTACATGGGTTCTTTGTGCTAGGACTTAAATGAACTTCTATGGAATCACGTTAACCAGTGATTTCTACCCAAGAAGTTAATCCATAGTGATTGAGTGTGAGGAGTCTAAAAGAAATGAGTGTGGGATGTGTGATGAGGTAAAATGGAAAAAGAGTTTGGTTAGATGTGATCTTATAATGATTAAAAAAAGAGGGTGTGAGAACAGAGTAAAAGAATATTAAACTCTGCACCATCTACTTTCTGAGTCGGGCAGCCACATTACTAGCGTTTCACAACTCTTTGGTGAACGTTATTGAAACAGGCAACAAGCCCATGCCAACTCTTGACTAAACCCCACCAGCTACTCATTTTCTTCTCAAAAAGAAAATGTTTCACATTTTTCTGGGGACGCAACACATTATCTATCTGGTTTTCATTTGGAAAATATGAATATTGAAAAAGAAAGAAGTCTGCCCCACCTTCGCACTTCAATCATGCACATTGAGTCTGTGTTTATCTACTGTTGTCTCAGTGGTTTACACTATGTTGAGCCTTTATAAAAGCAATCATTTGTACTTAATTCTTTCTACACGTGCACGAACACACAAGGAAATTTGTTGTACTTGTCATAACATTCATAGAAATTGCCTTTGTGGCGTTTCTATGATTGGATGGAAGCCCTGGGGGAGTGAACATTGTAAAAGCTCCTTTATATTGTGTATTCATTACACACAGTGACTTTGTGTTACTGACAGGCATTTTAACTGTTTCATTTGTTGATTCAGGTGTTACACGAATATTTTGTCTGGATTTGAAAAGATCTAGATGAATACATGGTTACGGATCAATGAATCAGAGGCTCAGTTTGACATATCAGATTGGTCAATGACATTTCTTGGAGAAAGTTTTGATGATATCGATGCTCAAATCATCAAAAAAGGGGAGATGATTTTTAAAGAAATGTCCATGTCAGAAAATTCAAAGTAAAGACTTGAAGAGGATCAAAGAATTTTTGAAGATGTGCTGATTTTGAGGAAATTTTCTTTGAAGATTATTTGCTAAAGCAATCCGAGCTGAATCTGATGATAATTTCTTTTCAAAGTCTAAAAGTATCTTGTGAAAGTTTGGAGGAGATTGTTAGTCATTTGAAGTCAGTTTTAGGAAAGAATACCATCAAAGAAAAAGGGGAGATTGTACTGACAGAGCTTAAAGTGAAGACTGAATTGCTAGATCTTTCAATAGTGATCTTGAATCCAAATGGGGTGATTGTTAGAGCATAAATATGTTGGATACAAGATCATGAAGACAAAAGTCAAAGTTCAAGAAGTCAAAGATGAGGAAAGTCAACTCTCATGTGAAAGTCAAAGTCTTTTGTAATAAAAGTCAAAGTCTTTGTATTTGAATTTTTGTAGTTTAGTTTCATTGTATTTAGTTGTGGGTATAAATACCTTTTACCTTGTTTTTCTGTTGTAGTAGTAAGTAAGGAAGTACCTAAGGAGTCATGAACAGAGTCGTATCTAGAGAGAGATTTATAGAGAGAGAAAGAGGAGTTCTAGAGAGAGAAAGATTGTAATCTTGGAATTTGAAATTAAAGTGAAATCAAACAGGTAATTGAATACTTGTGTGTGTTTGTTTGATTAATTGTAATTGGGAACTAGAATTTGGGCAGACAAGAAGATTCTGATTGCTTCTAGCCTAACCACAGGTGCAAAGGTTTCATCATAATCAATGCCTTCTTTTGGGCAATATCCCTTAGAAACTATTATTGATTTGTTTCTAATGACTATGCCTTCTTCATCCTTTTTTTTTTCTGAAAACCCATTTAGTTCTAATTGCAAATTTGCCTCTGGGAAGGGGAACCAGGGCCCATACTTTATTTGTTTCAATCTCTTGAAGCTCGTCCTTCTTGACATTGATCCAATTAGGATCTTCAAGATCTTCATTTACCTTATTTGGTTCAAAAATGCTCAAAAAGTATACAAAATAGCATTCATTGATTGTGGAACATCTGGTTTTGACACCATCTAAAGGTGATCTTATGATCTGATCATAGGGGAGATCAATGGTCCATCTTGTCATGGGAGCATGAATGTGGGGTGGAGTTTGAGCTTCATAGATGACAAATGGTGACATCTCTGTGGCGCTGTTCAGAGGCTCTGAAGATATTTCCAGAGATGGTGATTGTGGCTCTGGAGTTTCTTCAGAAGTCTTTGGTTCACCTTCTTCTTATGAAGATTCTTGGTCTTCATTTGGTCTTGATGCTTCACTTGGACCTGCATTGTGTGAAGTAGAAGGTGTGTTATCAAAGGGACCAGTAAGAATTGTTGAGTTCAGACTCTCTGAGTTGTGATGATTCAAAGTGTTGGGTCATCTAAGATTTAAAGATAACATCTCCTTAGTCTTTATTGATGTTTGAACTTTGTACTTTGATTTATGGTTCTTTGTAATATCTTAGTTATGGTTAAACATAATGGTGAGTCGAAGGCAAACCGAATTCAACATGAAGGAAGTCTACTATGCGGATTGAGATGAACTTCAAAGTGAACTAAACTTGATCTGCCGATTTCGTATTCGGCAGATCACCCTTGTGCCGATTTCCTATTCGGCATATCCTTCCCTTAATGCCGAATGTGCCGAATCATCCTTGTTCGGCATCACATGCCACCTCTTCGGCAGTTTCCCTTCTTACCTATTGCTCCTTTATGTGCAAGATCATTTATATCAAACCCTCTTGATTTGACATACTTCCTCATTCCCAATGATCTTCTAACAATGGGAATGGAAGTTTCCTTCTATGAGAAGATATACACTTGGTCTAAATGTGATTGAGACGTTTAGTTTCTAATAGATCTCAAATAGATTTTCCCAAGTATATTTTATTTAGATATTGTACTTTCATAGTAGAAAAGTTACCTTTTGTATTATGATAAGTCACATCAAATATCTTATAATTTATTGACAATATCTCAACCACCCTTGCCTTTATTGTTTTTTTTTCCTTTGCACTCATTACATTGGATAGTATATAAAGGATGGAGGTAGCACCTTGCTACTTACGCTTTCAGCTCAAGACGTCTCATATGCAAGATTTCAAGCAGGTTGATAGCTTTCACTTTCTTTCTATGTTTTAGTCTTTGTGTTTTTTAAAGTCCTCTTAGTGTTAGATTGTTTTGAGTAATTCTTAGCTATTTTTTTCCGCAAAAGTATTAAAAAGTATTAGATTGTTATGAGTAATTCTTAGCTATTTTGTTCTCTTTGTGTAATTCTTGATATTCTTATTAATAAAAGTATTTAAAATTAAGTAAAATTTTGTGTATTGTATTCAACCCCCCCCCCCTTCTACAATACTTGTTTTGCTAACAAGGAACCAACAAGTGGTATCAGAGCGGTTGATTTAATTTAATAAATCAGATCCATGATGGCTTCTTCTTCTTCTAAAGTTCATCCTTCTTTTTCTTCTCAATCTGATAATGGCTCAATGGTTAAACCTCATAGTTTTAATGCTAACAACTTTTCCCTCTGGAAAAGTAGAATGATGCTTTTTCTAGAAAGAGCTGACAGCCGTTACTTGACCGTTCTTCATGAAGGTCCACTTGTTCCTAAAGAAAAAGACTCTCTCTTTTATGTTTCCGATGAATCTACCGATGAGGAACGAAGTTCATCTACAGGTAGATATATTCTGAAGCTTAAAAAAGAATACACTGATGAAGATAGACGCACTATTGGACTTGATTCCAAAGTGCGATCTATTATTGCTCAGTCACTTCCAGATGAAGTGTATCATTCTATTGTGAACCTTACTACTACAAAAGATATGTAGTCTACGCTATGTGTTCTATACGAAGGTACAATTGAAGTTAAAAAGTCTAAGAAAATATCTCTAGTTCGCAGATACGAACTCTTCTCCCATGAAAAGGGAGAATCTCTTACTAATTACTACAATCGTTTTAACAGTCTTTTAAACGATGTAAAACTTATCGAAAAGATTTATGACAATGAGGAAGTCTTGTGAAAATTCATGGACGGTCCTCCTAATTTCTGGGAAACCCTCAGTACTTGCATTAAGACCTCCAGGGATTTGTAAAGCTTTCCACTTACTTCTCTCTATAGAACTTTCTTTAATTACGAACAAACTCATTTTCAAAGGAAATAAGAGCCCCTTCTATGGCTCTTATCAGCGATGGCTCCAAGAGATATGTGTGAATTCCTCGTATAACCTATCCTTCTGATGATTCTTGTTGATCCAAGCTCTCTCAGTGATTTGATAACGACCCTCTTCTATACTTATTGAAAATTACATTTTAATATGTATTAGTGTTTCACCATCAGCGATCAGACTGAGTCTGTTCAGTTATCGCTGATAGTCTTTCTTATAAACATTTATATGTATTAGTGTTTCACTATCAATTATCAGACTGAGTCTGTTCAGTTATCACTGATAGTTCCTAAAGTAAACAGCCAACGTAATCCCTGAAGACAAGTCTCGCGTCAACAGATGTTCATAGCTGAATCAAAGACGAAGCTGCTGAACAAAGAGAAGTCTTCTAGTGATCTGATGCGGATATCAGTGAAGCAAAGACAACTCTACTTATACGCGAAGGAACATGAGAAAAAGCTTCAGCGATAGCTGAACCTCTTTATCTCTGAACTTAGAGATACTCAGCGATCAATCGATCACAAAGCTTATGCCTCAAGTTTCCTTTTGTCTATCCTTGCACAACCTAGTACGATGTGTCAGAAGGGACAAGTCTCTGCAACCATTCGTACAACAACTCTGTCAACTACACTGTTCATGACCCGGCCGAAAGCATGTCTCCCAAAAGTCAGACTCCCAAAGCCAATCAGTGAACGCCACGTGTAAAGTATCCTGCCATGCATTTAATGCATAGGGTATAAATAGGAAGTTCACCCCTTCATCTGAAGGTGTGCTTCATCCTTGAACTCAATATAGAAACCCTTGTTTTCTATATCTCTTAATCCCCTCTCTCTCTGAATTTCTTGTGCAATTATCTTAGTGTTTCTTAAGTTTGTTTAGATTGAGTCTGTCTTAATCTTATTCCGCAACAAACTTGTAAATTGTATTTTGATTTATCAATAAACAATTTATTAAACTTTAAATTCTTTGTTTGTATTCAACCCCCCCCCCTTCTACAAACTTGTTTAGCACCTTCGGGACCAACAAGTGGTATCAGAGCAGTTTGTTTAAATCTAATAAACAAGATCTTGCTGTATAATCTTCCTTGCTATTCTAAAATGGCATTAAACACAAACACAAACTACTATGATAATGGTTCACTTTCTAAACCTCCTCGTTTTAGCAGAGATAACTTTTCTCTATGGAAAAATCGAATGATGCTATTTCTTGAAGGTGCGGATCCTACTATACCTGAATATATAGAAAACGGACCCTATGAACCTGTTAGAATTATAGCTGCGGTTCCCGCTACTGCCACCACTGAAGCTGTCCCTGAACGATATGTCGTTAAGGAAATAAGACAGTGGAGTGATGAAGATAAAAAGAAGGTAGGCATAGATGCAAAAGCAAAGACCATTATTTCAATGGCTCTGCCTGATGAAGTTTTCCATTCCATCATGCATCTGAAAACTTCTAAAGAAATGTGGGAAACCATATGTGTTCAATATGAGGGCACCACTGAAATCCAAGAGACTCGAAAGATTAACTTGGTAAGACAGTATGAAATTTTCATCCCTGGTAAGAATGAATCTCTTTCTGACGTCCATCAGCGGTTTAACTGCCTAATCATTGACCTAAGAACTGTTGGTAGGACCTATTCTAATTCTGAGGTCCTAACAAAATTATTGGAATGTCTTCCTGAAAGCTGGGACAGTTATTCAATATGTCTTAAGCTGACAAAAGACTTACATATTCTCTCTTTAAGCACTCTGTATGGAATATTGCTCACCTATGAGCAATCAAATCTTCTGAAGAAAAATCTTGTAAAAGATTCTAAAGACTCCAAAAGTACTCCTGTTGCTTTAGTCTCTTCAGAGATAATTCCATCTCAGCGATCTACTCTCACCATCACTGAGTTAGATTCTGAATCTGAGGATCTATCAGACCCTGATCTTTCAGAGTTTGATGAGTCCTTAGCACTCTTGACAAACTCTTTTAAGAGATTTGCAAGAAAGAGTAACTTCCGAAGAAGTAAACCTCTCTCTCTTACTGAAAAGCCAAAATCAACTCCGGTTGATAAGGTACTACCACTTGCTATAACTGTGAAAAGATTGGACAATTTGTTAGTGAGTGCAGGTCGAAAAAGGTCTTCAAACCTTCTACCTCAAAAAGATCCAGTGATGACAAATACCATAAGCTGAAGAACAAATATCAAAAGCTGAAAAGCTATCAGCGAAAAGGTAAAGGTCTCATCGCTGAAGAACACGACTGGGCTAAATCAGAAGAATCATCTTCTGATGAAGAAGAAGTCGCTAATCTTTGCCTCATGGCTGAGATTAAAGAAGAAGTGGAAGAACCATCTGAACCTTCTATGAGCTACATATCATCTCAGGGATCAAAGGGCATCTGGTATCTTGATAGTGGATGTTCTCGTCATATGACTGGACAAAGAGACCTGCTCACTGAATACAAGGAAGAGAAAGGTCCCTCTGTGACCTTTGGTGGAAATGGTAAAGGATATACCCGAGGGTTTGGTGTCCTCAGCAATGGGACAACTACCTTTCGAAGAGTCGCTTATGTAGATGGACTGAAGCACAATCTTCTAAGCATCAGTCAGCTATGTGATAAAGACTATGAAGTACGCTTTTCTAAGAAAGCATGTTCAGTGTTAAATGAGAAAGGAAAACTTGCTCTCAGTGGTCATCGCAGAGAAAATGTCTATGTAATAGATATGGACTCTACTATCACTGAAAACTTATGTTTTCTATCTAAAGCCTCTTCTGATGTCAACTGGCTATGGCATAAAAGGCTCTCTCATCTAAACTTCAAAACCCTGAATTCTCTCTCATCTAAGGAACTGGTTTATGGTCTTCCTCAGCACTCATATGCTAAAGAATCTCTCTGCTCAGCATGTGAAAAAGGAAAACAAACAAAAGCAAGTTTCAAATCGAAACAAGTTTCCTCAGTGACAAGTCCTCTTCAGCTCTTGCATATGGATCTGTTTGGCCCTGTCAACATCCAATCAATAGCTGGAAAGAAATATACACTTGTCATTGTAGATGAATATTCTCGCTACACCTGGGTTATCTTCCTTCGTTGTAAGAGTGATACTCCAGAAGAACTAATGTCTTTTGTAAAAAAGATGGAAGTGCTGAACAATCTTACTGTTCGTTCAATAAGAAGTGATCATGGAACTGAATTCAAAAATAGTTCCCTGAACAATTTCTTTGAGAACAAGGGAATCTCTCACAACTTCTCTTCAGTAAGAACACCTCAGCAAAACGGAGTCGCTGAAAGAAGAAACAGAACGGTCATAGAAGCTGCTAGATCAATGCTCAGCGATTCTCATCTCCCTACTCAATTTTGGGCTGAAGCTGTAAACACTGCATGTTTTACTCAAAACAGATCGCTGATAATAAAGCGATTTGGGAAGACAACTTATGAACTTTTTGTTGGAAGGAAGCCTTCTATCAGCTTTCTTCATATCTTTGGTTGTCAGTGCTTTATCTTAAACAACAGAGATCAACTTGGAAAGTTCGACCCAAAAGCTGATGATGGAATATTTCTAGGTTATTCCTCCATCTCCAAAGCCTACAGAGTTTTCAACAAGAGAAGACAAACCGTAGAAAAACAATTCACGTCACTTTTGATGAAACTCGCTCAGCGAACTCCAAACCAATCGCTGACAATGAAGAGTTAAATGCTTGGATGCTTTCTCACTACAGAGAAACTGAACCTTTCTTCTCAAACCATCAGCATTCAGATCCTCCAGTCGCTGATGATGATCCAAACATTATACATCCTACCGCTGAATCCAAATCATGGGTTTCAGCTGAACCTCTAAACACACTTCTACCATCAAATCTGCCTTCGTCTGAAAACCTCTCCAGTGAATCTACTCAACAGTTAATCGCTGATGAAGCTCAATCGTCCTCATCAGTAAACATTCAAATTGTTGATCCAACCTCTGAGTTAAGCAATAATGCTCCTGCTCAGCGATGGACCAAAGATCACCCAATAGATCAAATTCTTGGTGATCCAGATGCAGGTATTCAGACACGACGAAGCTCAGGTAATATCTGTCTCTTTGTAAACTTTCTCTCCTTAATAGAACCAAAGAAGACTGATGATGCCCTCAGAGATCCAAACTGGGTCAGCGCTATGCAAGAAGAGCTGACTGAATTTTCTCGAAACAAAGTTTGGAATCTCATTCCTAGACCATCTGATAAAACTGTAATAGGCACCAAATGGGTGTTTAGAAACAAGTTAGATGAACATGGAACTGTAACCCGCAACAAGGCTCAACTTGTTGCTCAGGGATACAGACAAGAGGAAGGCATAGACTATGATGAAACCTTTGCCCCTGTGGCCAGGCTCGAAGCAATTCGACTATTCTTAGCTTATGCAGTCTATAAAGACTTCATCGTGTATCAAATGGATGTAAAATCAGCGTTTCTAAATGGAAAGCTGAATGAAGAAGTCTATGTAGAACAACCACCAGGGTTCTATGACCCTAAACATCCAAATTATGTTTATAAATTGGATAAGGCTCTCTATGGTCTAAAACAAGCCCCTCGTGCTTGGTATGACACTCTCTCATCTTTTCTTATCTCTGAAAATTTTGAACGTGGCAAGATTGATAATACGTTATTTTTTAGAAAGATAAAAGGTCATATAATTCTTGTACAAATATATGTCGATGACATAATATTTGGTTCTACTAACCCATCTCTGTGTACTCGCTTCGCTGAAAGAATGAAGAAAGAATATAAAATGAGTATGATGGGTGAGCTGACATATTTTCTTGGTCTTCGGATTAAACAATCTGACAAAGGTACTTTTATCAGCCAAGGTAAATATGTTAAAGATATGCTGAAGAAGTTTGATCTTACTCAAACTTCAGCGATGAAAACTCCTATGGCACCACCCCTGACACTTAACAAAGATCCTTCTGGAAAACCTGTTAATGTCACTGCCTATAGAGGAATGATAGGCTCTCTGTTGTATCTCACAGCAAGCCGACCTGACATCATGTACTCTACTTGTTTATGTGCACGCTATCAATCTGAACCCAAGGAATCTCATCTGATCGCTGTAAAGAGAATTTTCAGATATCTGAAAGGAACTCCTAACCTCGGTCTTTGGTATCCCAAAGACTCAGGGTTCGATCTAACTGGTTATTCTGATAGTGATTTTGCAGGATGTAAACTTGACAGAAAGAGTACCACTGGTGGATGTCAACTCTTGGGAGGAAAGCTGGTAAGTTGGACAAGCAAGAAGCAAAATTCTGTGTCCACTTCCACAGCTGAAGCTGAATACGTAGCCGCTGGAAGCTGTTGTTCTCAAATCTTATGGATGAGAAATCAACTGTTAGATTATGACCTTCAGTTATCAAAGATTCCTATCTATTGCGACAGCACTAGTGCTATCGCTATAGCAAATAATCCTGTGCTACATTCAAAGACAAAACACATAGAGATCAGATATCACTTTATCAGAGATCATGTGATGAATGGTGATATTGAACTTCACTTTATTCCTACTGACTTTCAGCTTGCTGATATATTCACCAAACCTCTTGATGAGACAAGGTTCAACTTTCTCATCAGTGAGCTTGGAATGCTGAACCTTGAAGAATAATTCTTCAGCGTTCATGCATTGTGTCAGTAATCAAAAGTTCCCTTTCATCATTCTCTCTGATAAATATTCTGACTCTCAGGTATGGTTTCTCAATCCCTACAACTGAATCCTCATCCAGTTAAGATATTTTTTAAAATATAAATCTTAATCATTGAATCTTTCTTCAAATGATTAAAAGCTTTTTGAATTTAAATTTATCACTGATATTTATATTCAGTGATCCTTTTAAAAGAAAATCTATCCCTATCTTTTCATAAGGGATACTTTCAAAAAGAAAATTCTATTGCTGATATTTTTTCTTTAGTGATAAATTCAAAACGGACAAATGAACAGTCTCTTTCTTAACTATGACGTCATTTGAACCGACAATCCACGACATGCCTTTTTCTGACACGTTCGTCCGTTGTTCTTCTATCCAATCACCTTCGTGGGACGTGTCCATGTCATGATGTGCATTTGTTTTCCCGCTTCTCTCACACTCTCTCTCCTCCTTCTCACATATAAAAGGAATGTTTTTTCCATTCTATCAATTTACGTTTTCTGGAAATACTTTCTAAGCAAGAATACTCTCTCAAGCATTCTAGCATTCTCAAGCTTTCTACATCATCCTCTTCAAGATCAACAGGTTATTCTTGATTTCTTATCTTAAATCTTTTCACATAAACCCCATTTATGGATTTATAAGACTCAAATCTCATAAAATCATTTTTTTTGATTTTATTCTTCAAAAACCATTCTATTCTTTATTCAAAATTAATGGTTTTTCTTCTTATTCTTGAATCTTGTTCTAAGATAAACTGTTTTTCTCTAAAAACATGTTGATTTCCTATGTTTCTTTCCCCAAATAGAAACTAGCAAATCTTCTTTATTTTACGACTAAACCTTTCTTCTACTCGTTTATCTACTCAAACAGAATGACTCAATCTGCACTTATCGCCTCTAAGAACGTCAAGTTCGCCATCACTAATTCTGAACTTCCAAAGAACAACCATCTTGCTCGCCTTGAATTTGATGGTGTCAAATACCCACATCTGGTGGAAGCTGCAACATTTCTAAGACAATCCTGCATTGCCTATGCTATCACGGTGGATCCCACACCTTCGAAAGCTCTACTCCAGCAATTCTGGTTTACCGCTGAAGAAACCTCTCTCACCAACAAGAAGGGTGAACAGGTTCCTGCTATATCCTTCAGCACTCAACTAGGCTCAGGGATGATGACTGCCCTAGGCCTGAGGAAAGCCCTGCGTTTCCCCGACAAATCCAGGAATGGATTCGACGACCTGCCAACTGACGCTGAACTCATCCAATTCCTGGATGCCATGGAATATGCTTGGGAACCCAAACCAAGGACTACTATTCCCAACAAGAAGCTGACTCTTGTGAAGAAGGCACTGATGCCTTCCCAGCTCAACTACGTCTTCTCACACATCATTCAGTGTATGAGTGGGAAGAGTTGGTCACTGGACCAAGACATCAAGATTCAGGTCCAGATGGCTTACTCAGTGATCGCTGGGAAAAATTTCGACTACGCAACAACTATCTTTGACGACCTGAATTCAAAGATAGAGAAGACCGAGAGGGATCCCAAGGTTCCCTACGTACGCTTCATCTGCGCGTACCTAAAGTTTCTCTACCCTACCACTTACCCCACCAACTCGGATGCATCTTTTCCGAAAGTGGGTCAGAGATCACTGGAGGTCAAGACGCTCCCCAACGAGGTAAGTATTTCTCAACTTCGCTCTCGTCTCTCTCTTCTCACTTCTTCGTCTTCAGCGGCCATGCAGGAGGTTCCTTCTTCTGCTATCCCTGCCGCTACCCCTTCCAAACGACCATCAACTGGCTCCCTTGGTCCTTCGAAGAAGGCCAAGGTAACCAAGGAGAAAGCTACTTCTAGCTCAATACCTAAGGATGTTTCTCTACAAACTTCCTTAGATGATTTCGTGGGTCTCTCCTCCACATCCTCAGCTCAAACCACTTCAACCGTGCCAGCGATCTCGGTCGCTGTCACAACAACAGTGACAAAACCTGCGGTAACTACCCCTATACCTACATCTTCTATCCCCATCTCTAGTCCCCCTATTTCTTTGGTCTCTACCACTCCTCAGCTTAGACCAATAGGACCTGAACATCATTCTTTTGAGGAATCTTTGCAATTCTACAAAATGTTTGATAATTCAGGTAATCCTATAACCTTATACACTTCTCCCAACTCACCATATAAGTCTGGTTCTGAAAAATTAACTTATCTTTCAGGTCCTAGTCTGGCGACTGTCGACACCAATGTCAACAGTTTGAGTTCAAAGGTGGATTCTCTCTCTGCTTCTCTCAACAACACCACCAGCGCTGTTCAAACAGCTGGTGATGCATTGAAGACGCTGACTGCCACCTGCGCCTCCAAAGCTGATCTTTCTCACATCGCTACTCTTCAGGCAGCGATTGTCAAAGTCAGGGAAGAATCCAAGCAGTAGTATGATGATCTGTCTGCAAAGATCGATGCCTGCACTACGACTCTTCAGCAAGTCCTCGACAAGCTGAATGCACCAGCTCCAGTTCCTGCTCCATCATTAAAGAAGATGATCGTTCAGCCCTAACCATAGCTGTGGAATTCATTCACCTAGCTACGTCCGACATCCCTGCACTTGAAGGACGACTCACAGGTCTGGAGGCTGAAGTCCAGAAGCTGGCTACTGCAACAACTTCATCTCCAAAAGATCTCTCCCTTGTTGATAATGACAAAGAGGGGGAGAAGACATCTTAAGAAAACACGGATGCTGAAGTTTGTGCTGAACCACCGAAGGAAACTCCCTCTCAGGTTGAGGGGGAGATAGTTGTTGATAAAGCCCCTCCCACCATCCCATCTTCTGTTTACACCATTCGATAGACTTATCGTTGATCTCTTGTTCTTTGGAGCGTTCCTCTTCAATTTCTTTCAGCAGTGCAGCTTGAACTTCCACAGGTTTTCTTTTCAGCTTCTTGTCCTTGACTTGAGAAGATTGAATCTTTAAAGCGAGTTGAGCATCTCGTCTGCATTCAACGAACAGTTTCTCAGCTTTGGCAGATTCTTCTCGTTCAGCATCAGTGAGGAAGTCGAGCTCTGAGAAGGATGAACCTCAATCGTCCTCATCAGTAAACATTCAAATTGTTGATCCAACCTCTGAGTTAAGCAATAATGCTCCTGCTCAGCGATGGACCAAAGTTAGTTGCTGATAAAGTCCCTCCCACCATCGCTGAAATATTCGATGATGAAGAGGAGGATGAAGATGATGATGAAGACCTTGATCTTGAAGATCAAGTGGATGACTCTCATCAAGATGATGATGATGACGATGAGGAAGATCCATCTCTCTGGTGTTCTTCAGCCGTCACATCATCAGCGATAGCTTCGAAAGAAGTTATCCAAGCAGGGGGGAGACAAGGATCATCTTCAGGAACCCCTTCCCAAAGCAAAGGTGTATCTGCTAAGGAAACCCTGATGATGATCTCATTACCTGAGGAGAATCCTTCTCAGGTATGCCTTACTCTTGTTCCCTTATCTTTCTATAAAAATCCTACCCCTGTTTCTTTCTAGCCTTTATCTCTCTTCTTTCCTTAAAAATAATCTAACTTCTTTTTCATTTTCTGACCAGACAGTTCTCTCCCCTGCTTAAGGGTTCTGAACTACAAATAATTCCAGCTACTATCGCTGAAGAAATAATCCCAATCTCTATCGCTGAGATTGATGAAGAAGAAGAAGATTCCCTGCTCCATCCAGGAAGGCCCTCTCGACCATCTCGTTGGTCAGAGGAAGTGATAAAGAAAAGAGGTGAAATGATCGCTCAACTAGAAAGTCAACGGCTGAAAATTCCTCTTCAAACATCCTTCTCAGAGCTCGACTTCCTCACTGATGCTGAACGAGAAGAATCTGCCAAAGCTGAGAAACTGTTCGCTGAATGCAGACGAGATGCTCAACTCGCTTTAAAGATTCAATCTTCTCAAGTCAAGGACAAGAAGCTGAAAAGAAAGCCTGTGGAAGTTCAAGCTGCACTGCTGAAAGAAATTGAAGAGGAACGCTCCAAAGAACAAGAGATCAACGATAAGTCTATCGAATGGTGTAAACAGAAGATGGATTATCGCTCTGATCTTCTTCCAATAACAGCCGTGACTATCTCTGGTCGCAAGAAGAAGGATCAACTCTCAGTGATCATGGAGATTACCAGAGAGGATGGAACTCAAAAAGCTATGTACGTTTCCAAACTTGAAGGTTTCGGGTTTACAGAGTGGATAGAATTCTGGGATGCGCTGAAGAAATCGAAATCTACATACAGAGGCTACGTTGAAGGACTTCTTAAAGCTCTCATCAACAGAGTCACTTCTGTACTGAATCTGCCATCTCCTATCCCTCCCAATCCCAAGAAACTCAAGAGAAGAATTGGGTCCTCCTCCTCTGAAGACGTCGCCATCATCAGGAATGAAACTTCTATCAAATTTTCAAGAGATGCACTGTTTGGTCCTCCTCCTGATCTTTCAGTTCTGGATTTATCTCTGCCTCCTGGTGGTCCTTTACAAGCTGGTCAAGTAATTGACAATCCTTATGGAATATTCTTCAGAGATGATGATGAGGAACTCAGATTTCAAAGAGTCTCTGAGATTCCTATCTGTCCTCTGAATCATCTCAAGGATCTCTTATGCTTATGGTGTGACTTCTTCCCTGCTGCTGAGAAAATCAAAGAAATTATCAGCCAATAATCCTTGGAACGAAGACAGAAAGGAGAAGAAATACCTGAGTATATGATAAATCCTCCTAAATCTTCTTATAGCTGATAGATTAGTTTTCTCTTCTGTAATCTATTAGTTGTACTTACAGTAGTTAGTTATTTACTTGTAATTTTCATTCCTTGTAATTCTCTTCTTGAATTAAAGAAATTTCAGTAAAGTACTTAACTTCATCACTGCTGTAAAAGATCCCTCAAAATAGTAATTGGGACATGTATGTTACGAGTCCTGATTATTCCATCATTTTGAATCATAAAGTAATTTTCTTCAGTTACTTTGTCATTATCAAATAGGGGGAGATTGTGGATCCAAACTCTCTCAGTGATTTGATAACGACCCTCTTCTATACTTAGTGAAAATTACGTTTTAATATGTATTAGTGTTTCACCATCAGCGATCAGACTGAGTCTGTTCAGTTATCGCTGATAGTCTTTCTTATAAACATTTATATGTATTAGTGTTTCACTATCAATGATCAGACTGAGTCTGTTCAGTTATCACTGATAGTTCCTAAAGTAAACAGCCAACGTAATCCCTGAAGACAAGTCTCGCGTCAACAGATGTTCATAGCTGAATCAAAAACGAAGCTGCTGAACAAAGAGAAGTCTACTAGTGATCTGATGCGGATATCAGTGAAGCAAAGACAACTCTACTTATACGCGAAGGAACATGAGAAAAAGCTTCAGCGATAGCTGAACCTCTTTATCTCTGAACTTAGAGATACTCAGCGATCAATCGATCACAAAGCTTATGCCTCAAGTTTCCTTTTGTCTATCCTTGCACAACCTAGTACGATGTGTCAGAACGGACAAGTCTCTGCAACCATTCGTACAACAACTCTGTCAACTACACTGTTCATGACCCGACCGAAAGCATGTCTCCCAAAAGTCAGACTCCCAAAGACAATCAGTGAACGCCACGTGTAAAGTATCCTGCCATGCATTTAATGCATAGGGTATAAATAGGAAGTTCACCCCTTCATCTGAAGGTGTGCTTCATCCTTGAACTCAATATAGAAACCCTTGTTTTCTATATCTCTTAATCCCCTCTCTCTCTGAATTTCTTGTGCAATTATCTTAGTGTTTCTTAAGTTTGTTTAGATTGAGTCTGTCTTAATCTTATTCCGCAACAAACTTGTAAATTGTATTTTGATTTATCAATAAACAATTTATTAAACTTTAAATTCTGTGTTTGTATTCAACCCCCCCCCCCCTTCTACAAACTTGTTTAGCACCTTCGGGACCAACAATTCTGAAAGAGAAAGTCAAGATAACATTAATCACTCTTCGGAGGATTATCTTAGTGAAGTCGGTGATGAAGGAGAAAACATCTCTATTGATCAAATGACGAAGGAAATGAGTATGCTTGCGAACTTCTCTAAATTCAGAAACAACCCCTCCTCTAACAAGTTTCAAAACAACAGAAAATTCTCATCTTCCTCTTCTAGAAATTCTTTGAACAAATCTAAGGAGGATTGCTACCCATGTGGTAAGAAAGGCCATTTTGCGTCTGAATGTAGAAGCAATCCTCCTAGGATCTCTAAATCTAATTCTTCTAACTCTTCTAAAAGAATAAATCTCAGATCTACTTCTATAGGTAGATCGCATCCTAGAAAACCTTCTCCTTTTTCATCATTCAAATAGCTCTCCGATAAAGCTAACAAATACAAAGCCAGATACAAAAGAGAGAAAGAAAGAAATTTCAAGTCTCAAAGAAGAGGAAAACGATTGATGGCAGACACTCTTGACTGGGCAGACGAACGTACCTCCGACAGCGAAAAGAAAGTATCAAGTAAATGCCTTACGGCAAAACTTGATGAAGAAACAAAACACTCCTGCTCAAGGATGGACTTCACAGTTGAGTGCTCCTCTTCTTCTTCTCATGTACATCCCTTCTACTCTCTCTCTGATGAAGAGAAGATTGAGGCATATGACTCTCTTGCTGTACTTTTTCATAACGAAAATATGCAAAGAAAAGAGTTAATACTCAAATCAAGTCTCTCTCTTCTCAACTCCAGGCTTCTCTATCTCAGCTAAAGCACTTTGAAAAACTAAAAGCTGAGTTAGAAGAATTGAAGACTATAAATTATGTGTTAGCGAAAGAAGAGAATAAACTTCTTAAACGTCTTCAAAAAGAACAGCAGACTGTAAGCAAATGGAATACCTCTTCCAAAAACCTTGAGAAAATTTTTCAAGAACAAGTTGTTGGTGAAAAATTTGGCTTTGGTTACTGGAAAGAGGATGCTGTTTTTACCCCTTCTAAAAACGTTCCTTCTCCTTCTTAAAATGTTCCTCTGTCTTCTAAACTACCATCATATTCTTCTGATTGGAATGATTCTAACTCAGAAGATTCTAACTCGGTATACTCCATGGATCTTCGCGATTCAAGGAAGTTTGGCATCTTCGTGTCCGCCAAATCATCCAAGCCTCTTCTAAAAGAAGATGAAGACTCAAATGAGTTTGTCAAGCCTGTAAATGATCTTCTTATGTCCTTAAACCTAAAAGAGGTTTCTTCTTCTTCTTCTTCTTCTTCTCATTTTCCTAAAAAGACTCCTCTTCTTTCTAAAGGAAATTTCGTTGTTGTTGACCTTCCCAAAAAAAAAAAGATTACACCTTCTTCAAAAGGTAAATCTCCCATGAACACAACGAAATTCATCCCTAGAGCCTTAAAAATAAAGAAGTCTAAAGAAATCTCAATCAACCTTTCTTCCTCGTCTGAAAAGGGAATCCTTGGACCAGTTCCCCATAACCCTCAAGTTTCGTACATCTATCCTGTTCCTCCTCATTACTCTAAACCTCTTAAATCCAAACCTGAAGGAAAGGTAAAAGATTCCTCTCTTGATCCTAATAAAAGATTCATATACATAAAGTGTTACAACTGTGGTGACACTTTTCATCTTGCCAAAGACTGTCCTAAAGAGAGTATCAAAAGATATAGTCATATTAACCCATCTTTTTCTTTTTCTTTTTCTTCTAACCCTACAGGACCCACCTCAAAACGGGTTCCAAAGGACTAATTTGTTTTTGTCTGCAGGTCTATAGGCATCATCAAACATGGTATCTTGATAGTGGATGCTCACGACATATGACTAGAAACAAATCTCTTCTTCTAGACTTTGTGAAAGAAGAGGGACCAACCGTAACTTTTGGTGACAACTCTCGTGGTTCCACTAAAGGTTTTGGGACTCTTTATAATGGTTCCATTACTTTCAACAAAGTTGCCTATGTGGAAGGTCTAATGCATAATCTTTTGAACATTAGTCAACTATGTGATTTAGGTTACTATGTGATTCTCAGAGAAAATAATTGCCTCGTCATTGATAAACGTTTTCACACTGTCCTATCTGGCTTTAGAAAGGACAATGGGTACGTCATCAATATGAGTGCCAAATCAACTGAAGATGAAAGCATCTGCTTCATTTCTAAAGACTCAGAAAAGAAGAACTGGCTCTGGCATTAACGTCTTTCTCACCTTAACTTCAAGACGTTGAATATTCTCTCTAACAAGGAGCTTGTTGTCGGTTTGTCGAAAATCTCTTTCTCTAAAGATAAGCTATGTGCTGCTTATGAGAAAGGGAAGCTGACAAAATACTCTTTCAAGTCAAAGCAATGTTTCTCTATCTCTACTCCACTTCAGAAGTTGCTTATGGGTCTTTGTGCGCCAGTCAGCACACCTAGCCTAGGTGGAAAAAGGTACATTCTTGTCATTATTGATGAATACACACGTTACACTTGGGTATTCTTTCTCAGGTACAAAAGTGATACATCTGAAGAGATCATTAATTTTATCAAGAAATTTGAAGTTCTCAACAGTAGTCAGATCTATTAGAAGTGACAATGGAACCAAATTGAGAAATGCTACCTTGGATGCCTTTCTCTGTGACAAAGGTATCTCTCAAAACTTTGCAGAAGTAAGAACTCCACAACAAAATGGTGTTGTGGAAAGAAAAAATCGTACACTATGTGAAGCTGCAAGGTCTATGCTAAGTGAATCAAACCTATCAACCTACTTTTGGGCTGAGGCTGTCAATACACCCTGTTTTACTCAAAACCGATCAATTATTGTGAAAAGACACAACAAGACTTCCTATGAAGTCTTCTATGGCCAAAAACCAAACATCGGTTTTCTTCATGTTTTCGGCTGCTTGTGTTTTATCTTGAATGATCGAGAACATCTTGGGACATTTGAGCCCAAGGCTGATGAAGGTATATTTATGGGCTATTCTCTTTCTTCTAAAGCCTATAGAGTATACAATCTAAGGAGAAAATTTATTGATGAATCAATACATGTGAAGTTCGATGATCACAAGACATCTTCCTTATCTTGTGATGATACTGAGCTTCATGAATGGATCACTTCGTGTGTTGGAGAAGATTCTCCAAATCTTCTGTCTTTAGGACCTCTATATGTCCCATTCTCGGTACCCTCTACTTCCCTCCACCATGGTTCGGCAAAACCCTTACCAACTACCGAACCCACCTTACATACTTTTCCTCTTCGTCATATTCATCCTATACCTACCGATCCTTCACCTTCATATTCTCCAAACACATTTACTACACCTCTTCCTCCAGCTCTCAAATGGACCAAAGATCATCTAATTAATCAGATTATAGGTGATCAGCAAGCAGATGTCCAAACTAGAAGAGGTGTTGGAAACATTTGTCTCTATGTGAATTTTCTCTTTATAGTTGAGCCCAAGAAAATTGAAGAAGCTCTAGCAGATTCTTGTTGGGTCACTGCCATGCAAGAAGAGTTGTCTCAATTCGAAAGAAACAAAGTCTGGAGACTTGTGCCTTGACCTTTCGGTAAGACCATTATCAGTACTAAGTGGGTTTTTCGAGATAAAATGGATGAAGTGGGTACTGTTATCCGGAACAAAGCCAGACTTGTTGTTCACGGATATAGGTAGGAGGAAGGTATCGATTATGATGAAACCTTTGCTCCTGTTGCTAGACTTGAAGCAATAAGAATCTTTCGTGCTCATGCTGCTCACAAAAACTTCCGGATCTTTCAAATGGATGTTAAGAGTGCATTTCTCAATGGAGAACTTGCTGAAGAAGTCAATGTGAAACAACCTCCAAGTTTTGAAGATCCAGCTCATCCGTACTATGTGTTCAGACTTGACAAGGATCTCTATGGTCTAAAGCAAGCTCCTCGTTCTTGGTATGACACTCTGTCTGACTTCCTTCTCTCAAACCATTATACCAGAGATAAAATTGATAATACTCTCTTTCTCAAGAAAACCAAAGGTAATATCATTCTTGTTCAAAACTATGTGAATGATATCATTTTGGTCCCATTGATAAAACTCTTTGTCAGTAGTTTGCCTCTCACATGAAAAGCAAATATGAGATGAGTATGATGGGTGAGCTTACTTTATTTCTTGGTCTTCAAATTAAACAAACCTCTAAAGGTATTTTTATAAATCAGAGTTAATATATTTGTGATTTATTAAAGAAGTTTGACTTTGAAAATTGTTGTCCCATGAAAACTCCAATGGCCCCACCTCTTAAAATTCACGCTCATCCAGCTGGAAATTCAGTTCATATCATGAATTATAGAGGGATGATAGCTTCTCTTCTTTATCTTACTGCTAGTAGACCTGACATCATGTATGCTACGTGTCTTGGTGCTCGTTATCAAGCCAATCCCAAGGAATCTAACTTGGCGGTTGTGAAACGTATTTTTAGGTACCTAAAAGGTACTATGAATCTGGGTCTTTGGTATCCCAAGGACTCAGGTTTTGATCTCATTGGATATTCAGATTTTGACATTGCAAGGTCTAAAGTAGATAGGAAAACACGACTGCCAGCTGTCAATTATTAGGTGGAAACTTGGTCAGTTGGTCTAGTAAGAAGCATAATTCGGTATATACCTCTACTACCGACGCTGAATATGTTGCAGCTGGAAGTTGTTGTGCACAAATCTTGTGGATGAAAAATAAACTACAAAACTATGACCAATTCTATTCTCATATACCGATCCTATGTGACAATTCCAGTGCTATAGCCATTGCCAACAATCTAGTGTTGCACTCCAGATCTAAACATATTGATATTCAGTATCACTTTATAAGAGATCATATTTCTAAGGGTGATATTGAACTTCACTTGCTGACCTCTTTACAGAACCATTGGATGAGGCACACTTCAACTTCCTTGTGGGATCCTTAGATATACCGAACTTCTTTGGGTATGCCTCTTACCGAAGTATCTCTTATTACCTCAAGCCTTCGGTATCTTTCAGCAATTACTTCACATACTCAAACTCTTCTACCTTCGGTATCTCCTCCTTTCGGTATAAATCTCTTTCGGTATGAAACTCTTTCGGTATCTACGTGTCATCCTTATCCACACATCTTAACCGAAGATCTATTCGGCACCTCCCTGTGCTCCACTGAAATTTTGACACGTGGCACTTCAGGGTTCGTGTGTCTGAGAAAAGACGATTGGACGTCCCACGTCCCTGACATGAGCCGTTTTCGGCTGTTGCGTTTCCCAATTTCTCACGTTTCGAGTACCATCATTACTAGATTTTTGAAATTCAATTTTATTTCATTCTTTTTCTTTCCCTCTCTTTTCTAAACCTAGATATAGTTCTCCTTTCCTTTCATTCCTTACCATTTTCTTCTTCTCTTCATACCTGAAACCTGCAAATACATAACTCTCTTTCTTCTTCAATGGCGTCTTACATGCAACTAGGTTGCTCGCCTCTCTGCGGATGTCGATCATCCGGAATTCAATCAAGTCTCTTTATTTCTTCAACAATCACCTTTATGCCATGCTCAAACAGAATCAACCAAGATGAGAAAAATGCTCCTTTGTAGCTTTTGGCTTACTATTAAGTACGATTCTGATTCTCATCAGGTTTCAGCGTCTATCTTATCTACTGAAGAACATTCCGATCTTTCTTTTGGGTTCGATGATGTTCGGACTATTCTGAAGATTCCAGAGTTTGATGTATATGCTCCTTTACCCACTAGGCAAGAACACGATGAGGTAGTTGCCACTTTAAACTACATTCATGAAGGCAAATCCAAGGGTTCTGGCACTCTACTTCGAAAGAACATGGGTGCGGTATGGAATTATTTCTTCTCTCACCTCATCTATTGTCTTTCTCACAAGACATCGGGGTGGGATCAATCTCCTGCTACCATCACTCGTCTAGTTCATGCCCTCATCTTTATGAGGCGCATTGATTTCACTCAGGTAATTTTCGACTCTTTGATCACTGCCATCTCGCCACCACGAACTCACAACGTGGCTCTTCACCGTTTTATCTCTCTGATCATCAACCACAAGCTCTCTGCTCCACTACGTACCGATGCAACACTACCAGAGCCGACGATTAAGTTTGACTTGCCCATTTCACAAATAAGCAATCAAACAATTTTGAAGACGGTCAAGCCTACCGACGCTCCGCTAACCCCATGTATGCTTTCGTTTATCTCTTCTCCCAATCCGATTTGGGGTACGCTTGACGAAGGTGAAACCACAAGGTCTTCACCTTCTCCCAAGTCATCCAAATCGGTGGTCCCCTCTTCCCCTAAACATTCCCGAGCTAAATCAGTGGCCATTAAGAAAAAGAAAAAGGCCACCGGTAATGTCGCACTTGCTTTGGTGACTATGCCACCGACCAAACCTTCGGTGGCTACCCCTGTCATTTCCCATTATCTTTCTATTAAGCGATGGGGCTCAAAATCCCCTCCTCGGTCTCATTTTAAGAGGCTTAGGAAATCTTCAGCCGATCCTCACACTCCATCTACCGATTCTCAAAAATCGGAAGATGTTGAACTTTCCCCTCCTGGGCCACGGGGATCTACAAAAACGACACCCACCTCCTCCAAACCTATAGGACCCTTGATCTGTACATTCAAGCTTTTGTAATTGATTAGGTAGGATGAGATAGGATTAGGATTTATTGAACATTTATTAGAAATGGAAAACTACACTAATGAGAGAGAGAATTCTTAAAAGGCTACATTTTGTAAATTGCAATTATCAAATGATTACAAGGCCTTAACCATCTATTTATTGAGACACTAATCCTACCTACCACCTTTTCTACAACATGTAAGCACAAGCCCTTGAACTTTAAGCTCTATACAATTACAAATTAGAATACATTTACTTTCCAAACTTCCAATGCACTAACAAAACCCCTCTCCAAAGGGCTTGGTTGTACAAACGAAATCCCATAATATCCCTTCTCCTCCTTTTCTTCTGGAGTATGAAGATGAGTTGGTCTCCTTTCTAGGCCAACATTCCGTTTCTTCTCATCACAACATATCACCCAGGGTCACACCCGAAGATTTTGCACAATCTGGGGTTTTAACCCAGGATATGTTCTGAAAGCTGTTTTCTCCAACATCTTCACCAATGGGTTCTACAACACCTATACCACCTTCACCGAAACGCTCACCCAGACACTCACCGAAACCCTCACCCAAAACTTTACCCATCCTCTCACCTAAACATTCTCCTACCGCTAAACCATCTACCCCTCCTACTTCTCCTAAAGCAGACATACCAGGAACTTTGGCAGCTGCCTCTTTTGCTCCTCAACAGCCTGTATCTCTGCCTGCCGAAGTCCTGGCCGAGATTTTGGACACCAATCGGCAGGTTCGTTTTCTTGGTATTCAATATGAGTTGCTACGGAAAAATATGCGTGATCCAGAGATTTCGGCGTCTTAGGAAACCGAAATATCTATGCTTGGGGACGTTGTTCGGCTCATCAAGGAACACAATAATGAGTGTTTGGATCTTAACTAAGACATATCTCGGTGTCTGGATGTCATGCATTCTCAGATCGACAATCTGCGTGCTCCTCTCTCCGATTCTCTCGATGAAGTGCTTAAGGAGGTTATCAGGTTAAATGATAGCAATACCTCCTTGACAATGTCAATGGCAGCTCTCAAAGCCGCCTCTGATGCATGGGATCAGGATCTCAGCGCTCTTCGACATCAGGCCTTGGCACAGGATGTTATCCCAGTTTAATCTAGTTGGTAAATAATCAATCAAGTAATCAATAGATATATAAATCAGAGTAACATACCAATCTCTTGAATAAACAATGAAACCCTTGAATGTTCTTGATACCCTTGAATGTAGAATTACAGCAACCTCTCTCTAAACAATAATTATGAAAGTAATAATAATGAGAGTTAACCTAAAACCTAATTAATAAAAACTATTTATAATAAGGCCTAATGCCTAATGGGCTTGGGCCCAACTAATAATAAAACTATTAACTTATTACAAATTAAACCATCTAACTAACATTAATACAATTGCAGTTTAAACCCTTAACTTTAAATTTAATCTTGAATACAATTTATGATCCAACAATCTCCCCATTTGGAATCAAGATTAAAAAAATTGCAATTGTCTTCGGGTCATCACTTGTATTCTTTTTTCTTCAGATATGTCATTGATAGCTTCAAAACTTCAAAACTTGATATCTTTAAATAATCTTCAAATCTTTGAAACCTTTGAAAATATTCAGCAGTCTTCGGATTATATTCTCCCTTTTTGTATCTTCTCCCCCTTTTTGATGAGTGGTGAGAATCATCATTATCAAAACTTTGCAAAACAATCTCCCCCTTTTCAAGACAATCTCCCCCATTGTGTATGATCACGTAAGCACAGTCTTCATCATGTAACGAGCCCTCTATGGAAATAAGAGAAGTGTTACCAGATGGAAAGAGTGATTATTTCAATCTTTTCAGATTGAAATAGAAAGTAGTAAACATTCGAATCTTTTCAAATTCAAATAGTTTAATAGATGTAACCCTGAATCAACAAATGACTCAGTTAGAATGCCTGTCAATAACACAAAGTCACTGAGTAACACAAAGTTACTATATAAGGAGTTGGTTTTGATGTTGACTCCCCAGGTCTTCCATTCAATCATCGAATAACACATGGTTATCTATGAACGTTCTGACAGAAAACAAATTTCTGTGTGCTCGTGCATGTGTATGAAAAAAATTAAGCAAAGATGATTGCTTTTCATTTTAGGCTCAAAGTATATAAACTTGTTGAGACAGCAACAAATTATACAAAGACTCAATGTGCATGAGAAAGGGTTCGAAGGTGGGGCAGTTTTCCTTCTTTTTCAATATTAGTATCTTCCAAATGAAGAACCAATAGCATATGTGTTGCTTCCCCAGAAAATTTGAAACATTCTCTTTTTGAGAAAAAAATGAGTAGCTGATGGGGTTGTATGCAAGAGATGGCAGAGGCTAGTTGCCTATTTCAATGATGGTCACCAAAGAATGTGATCCAATCAGATTATGTGGCTGCCCGACTCAGAAAGAAGTTTGGTGCAGAGTTTAATATTCTTTTACTCTGATCTCTCACCCTCTAACCAATCTCTCTTTTTCATTTTACCTCTTCACACACCATCACTCAATTCTTTTAACCCCTCTCCCCTCAATCACTTAGGGAATACTTCCTGGGTAGGAAACACTGGTTATCGTGAATCCATGGAAGTTCTGTTAAGCTCTCACACTGAATCCCATGTATTATCCTAAAAGTACATGTTGTTCAACAAAAGTTTTGTACATGTAAGCACAAATACCACTTGTTACATGAAGAATATAATATTCGGATATGTCAAAATAGAAGATGTTTGACGAAGCAATTCTCACCCTCAAACTAAAAGAGTTTGACAATTAAGCTTATATCATTTTATCATGAAGAATAAGATTTTGGAGAATGAAAAACGAATGTTATTTATATGAACAATATATAAACATATTTTCAATGAAAGCACATGAAATGACGTTTGATTCAATCAACAGTGAATACAAAAAACGTGAGTATTACCATAGAAAGATTTAACTTTTGATACATGGTAATAACAAAGTCAAATAGAATGTTCTGAACCGTTATGTGTATGAATACTTGACAAAGTATATTGAGAAGATAAAACGCAATTATTTATCTTTAAGAACACACAGTTAGATAAGCATTTAAGTATCCAAAAATCTGTTAGCATCACAGATATTCTCCCCCTTAACTGAAAGTTTTTTTTTTAAGATTAAGAAAAAAACAGAAAAATAAGGCACTGAAATGCGGGTTCTAATCCGATGTGATTAGAAGCCATAGTCCGTTGAGGTACAGGTTCTAATCTGATTTACTTAGAAGCCTTCGTTCTTTCTCCCCCTTAAACTTTGGGTGCCTGCAACACAAATTTAGCTTTCGGTACCCACTGGTATTTGGGTCCTAATGGGTTAGTTGCAGTTCTAGTGGGAGAAATAAAACAAGAACCATACCAGTTATTCACATAATCTTTTCTTACAAAATCATTTGAGCCACAGTAGGAACAACTAATTTTCTTTTGTGCTAACCTGATCAATTGATGGATTGTGTAAACCAGATCAGGTTTGCCAACAGTTTTACCTTTAGAAGCATAGTTCCATTTAGCATTTGATGTATGCACAAATGATTCTTCTTTCTTCTTCTCCTCCGAGGATCCTTTAACTCTCTAGATCCAGTTTCCTCTTTCTTTCTCATCATGCCTTCTCTAGAATCTTTTCTTTTGAGACTTAGTCTTCTTGTAGTTACCTGAACCATCAACATTTTTGTCATAGAAAAGGTTGGAAGGACGAATCTGATCAGTAGATTTAGAAGTAAGACAATCATCTAAATCATAGAAAGGATTATAGAAAACATTTGAAAAATGTGAACTTGAAGCTATTTTTAATGAACTATCTGAAGCTTTTCTTTTGAGACTTAGTCTTCTTGTAGTTACCTGAACCATCAACATTTTTGTCATAGAAAAGGTTGGAAGGACGAATCTGATCAATAGATTTAGAAGTAAGACAATCATCTAAATCATAGAAAGGATTATAGAAAACATTTGAAAAATGTGAACTTGAAGCTATTTTTAATGAACTATCTGAATCAGCTAGATCATCTCTTGGTGATTGAGCTATTGACTCTGGCGTCTTGTGCTCAGTCAGCTTCACCTTGAATACGATCTCTTCAAGTTCCTTTATCTTTGAAGACAAACTGTTTCTTTCCTTTTCAACCAGATCAAACTTCTTGTGTAGCTCTGATTTCGTATTCTGCTCCTTCATGATGTTTGTTGACAATTCAGATAGCTTTCTTGTCAGCTTGGCTATCTCGGTCTCGAATACTTTCTTTTCTTCAGAAAAGTCTGTATTTATATTCTTCAGCTCAGCTTTCTTCTTTTCATTCTCAGCCTTTTCTCTTTCCAGAATGATAACCTTCTCAAAGTCTGAAACTTGTTGAGAAAGTTTAACACATCGAAGTTCTAAAGTTTTCTTTTCTTCGAAGGCTTTTCTGGAGAAATCAGAGAATTTCTTGGCTAATTCTTTTCTTTCTTTTTCAATCTTCAATATTTCATCTTGAGCAGTTGCATTGTCTCTATCTTGGGTAGCCTTTTCTTTCAGCGTTTTAATCTCAACCTCAAGACTAGGAACTTTTTCTTTTAAAGAATCCCTTTCAACAAAAATTCGAGACTTTGACTTTCTAAGCTCTTCAGATGTCTCACAAGCAATGTTTGCTCTTCTTCTCAATTCATCTAGCTCTTTTTGCATTAGGTCCTTCTTTGACCATGTTGAGCTAGATTCAGATCTTTTTAGCTTTGCTTGAAGGTCTAAGATCTCTTTTTCTTTAGACGCAATTATTTCTGCAAGATCAATTATAGAATCAGAATCTTTTGAATTTTCTTTTAAAGCATTGATCTGAATAAGAAGAGAAGAGTTCTGAATCTTTAGATTTTCAATCTCAGCTTCAAGAGGTAACATCTCGGATTTGAGCTTTGTAATTTCCCTCTCGCAATCATCAGCCCTGTCTGTATATCTTGACAACTGTCTAGCAAGATGTTTAGCCTTTTCTTTTACTTCAGAAAAATACATTTCCAAAAATAATCAAATGCAGTCCTCGCACACAGTATAAAGCACTAATATCTATGAATAAAATACTGAAAAATTAAGAAGTTTTGATCAAGAGCAAAACTTTGTCCCCCTTCGCAGACTTAGCACGGGGATCGAGGGGCAGCGCCCCTAGAGAAAATTTTCCTGGCTTTGAGAGGCCATATTACAGTTTGCAAAATTTTTTCTAAGTCTGTAAAATGTGCTTCGACCGATAATGCTTGAACCGGTGTCTTGCTTCGACCGGGATGTTGCTTGTACCGGTACTTTGTTCGACCGGTATGCTGCAAGACCGGGAGACTTCTTTGACCGGTAAACTGCCTTTGACCGGTATAGGCAAGGGTCCGGGCGATAGATAATGAATACTCGACCGGTAATCTGCTATGACCGATAATGGTCTTCGACCGGTATGATGCTTGTACCGGTCCTTTGTTCAACCGGGAATATAGTTGACCGGTATTGATTCGACCGGTATTAATTCGACCGAGGTGGAATGTGAGTGTACTGGTCGACCGGGATAGTATGACAGGGGTGTCTTCGATTGATAATAAGCTTTGACCGGTAACGAGAATTCAACCGATAAAGTGGACTCGACCGGTAAGACTAAGGACCGATAAGAAATATAGACCGGTATGTTCTTGGTCGACCCAGAAGACGATGAACAACCCAGAAAAAAAACACTTTAATTACCAAAAATTGAATGCAGAAAACTATATCTTTGTAACCAGAAACACATATCAATCACAATGAAATCAAAATCAAAGATCAATTGCAACTTTCATTCATCAATTTTATGAAGACAGACGATATTCATGCAAACCCAGAAAACACAAAATCAATAAATTCAACCACTTGTTAATTCTCAAAGCAATTAATCGATCAGATAGTTTTCAATAGCACAAGACACACCTAATCAGATCAATCTTAAACCGAAACGCACACAGATTCATGAAATCGGATGAACAGTACTCGTGTGAATAGTAAAATCGAAAAAATATAGATTTAATCCTAAAACTTGATTCTTTAGGCTCTGATATCAATTGTTATCCAAGTTTAATCTAGTTGGTAAATAATCAATCAATTAATCACGCAGCACAATAATAATCAAGATATATATAAATCAGAGTAACATACCAATCCCTTGAATAAACAATGAAACCCTTGAATGTTCTTGATACCTTTGAATGTAGGATTACAACAACCTCTCTCTACACAATAATTATGAAAGTAATAATATTGAGAGTTAACCTAAAACCTAATTAATAAAAACTATTTATACTAAGGCCTAATGCCTAATGGGCTTGGGCCCAACTAATAATAAAACTATTAACTTATTACAAATTAAACCCTCTAACTAACATTAATACAATTGCAGTTTAAACCCTTAACTTTAACTTTAATCTTGAATACAATTTATGATCCAACACAGGAATCTATTAACTCTGAGGTTCTAAGTGCCCTGCAGAGTATAAATCGGCGTCTTGACTCTCTACCTGTTGTGGTAGCTCAGTTGTTCGGAAATTCAGAATTTCACAAGTACAATTAATGTTGCTAGAAGAACTTGGTTACTACTTCTGAAGTTACTACTTCTAAAGTTAATGTTGCTGAACAAGATTAGTATTGCTAAGTCAAGATTAATACTGCTAGAGGAGATTACTACTGCTAAGCAATTTTAGTACTGCTAGTAATTAGTACTGTTGAATGTTAATACTGCTCAAAGTATTAATACTGCTGAAGACTTAGTGCTGCTTATGAGATAATCAAGATTCGTGCAGATCAAGTTTGAAGATTAAGGAAAGCTTGAAGATAAAGATAGAATATTATTTTGAAGATCTTTTATTATTTGTAATTATCTTTTATCTTCAGTATGTATAGAATTAGTCAAAATAGTTTAGAGTTAACTTTAGAATTCTAAATTTTTGTTTTTATAAATAGAATCAACCTTAAGGTTTGTAATCCTAATTCTAGAGAAGTAGAATTCGTATTGGTGAGTCTGTTCATCAATATTGAGGTTGTGTTCATCAATAAAGTTTGCAAGTTCTTATTCTGATTTACTGTGTTCCATTAATTATTGAATATCAAAGTGTTATTCCGCAAACTCCTTTGATATTGTTTCTGAGTGTTTATTCTTGTGTAGAATTAAGATCCTGTCAAGTGGTATTAGAGCTAGTATTCTCAGAAATCTCATTCATCATGGAAAACACAGCTGAATCAAACAGTACTCTGGTCTCAAAGTTTCCAATGCTCAGACCCAATGAATTTGACCTGTGGAAGATCAGAATCAAGCAATACATTCTCCTCACATATTACTCTATGTGGGACATCATTGAGAATGGCCCATCTGATGCAGGAAAGATTGGTGAAGATGGCAAAAGAACCCATCCAAAGACGGATGCAGACAGAAAGACAAGGCAGACAGAGATGAAAGCCTTAAGCACACTTCTCTTGGCCATTCCAAATGAATATCAGCACCAATTCTGCAATTGTACTGATGCGCAGATGCTCTGGAATGCTCTAGAGAAGAGATTCTCTGGTACCAAAAGTACCAAAAGAAATCAAAAGGCAATCTTGAAGCAACAGTATGAAAACTTCATGTCAACTAAGAATGAGTCCATGACTCAAACTTTTGACTGGTTTAACAAACAGATTGGTGAACTAGCTACTATGGGAGTACAGATTGATCAAGATGATGTAAACAGAAAGTTCTTAAGGTCCCTTGGAGATGAATGGACCATGTACACTATTTCATTCAGACATAATGATCAGTTGGAAGAGAAAGAACTTGATGATCTGTACAATGATCTTAGAGTATTTGAAGCTGAGGTGGAGGCAAAGAAGAAGCCTTCTGGATATATTCATAATGTTGCACTCCTATCAGCATCAATTGATTCTACTGCTAACCCTGAATCAGTTAATGCGGCTAATGGAGCAAATCTAGATAAAGGCACTGATTCTGTGTTTGAAGCCTTTCTTGCCAGTCATGGAGGTTCCTCTTTAATTAATGATGATTTGGAACAACTTCATCCTGATGATCTGGAAGAGATGGATATTAAATGGCAGATGGCCATGCTATCCATGAGGGTAAAGAAGTTCATAATGAGGACTGGGAGGAACAACTTCTCCCAAAGAAGAGAAGATGGAGCAGGGTATGATAAATTAAAGGTGGAGTGCTACAAATGCCATCTGAAGGGACACTTTGCCAGGGAATGCAGAAGTGGAGTGTCTCACAACAACAACCACCAACAAGCACAGTCTGGAAACCTCAATCATAACAAAAACTCTGCTCAAGCCCTTGTTTCTCAACAAGGAATGGGGTTTGACTGGAGTGATCAAGCAGAAGAGGCTATCCAAATTCAAGCACTTATGGCTGAAGTATCTGATCTCCCGTCTGAGGTAAATTCTAATCTCTGTTCTAAAACTTGCATAGACACTGTTAAAATGTACAGGGATCACAATCAGAAGATGAGCGATGACCTTAAGAGATTAGTAAAGGATATCAAAGATTATGTGAGAATTGTTGAGAGGTTTGAGGAACAGATTAAAAGTTTTCAACCCAATGAACTCCAACACTCATATGACACCAATTACTGGAAGTGGGAGAAAAAGGATCTAGAGGTTAAACTGACCAAATCTAAAGAGGAGAGTGAGAAATTGAGAGATGAACTAACGAAGGTCAAGCTTGATGTAGAAAAGTTTTCCAATGCTTCTAAAGCAATGGACTCTTTACTACAAACTCAGATTCATGATAAGCTAAGAAGAGGAATTGGGTATAATGCCACACCTCCACCATATAACAACAATTACATTCCTCCTACTTCAGACCTGTTAGAAACCAAAGATAGGAAGGACTTACCTGAGGGAGCCACTGAGATAGATCCATTAGATGAGGTAGTTGTTGAAGATAAGACTGACAAAGAGGTTGACAAGAGTAAGGAGAACAAGGTGAGTGGTGAGATTCCTCTAGAAAATAATATTATCACCAATGAGGACTGTGGAAGGGCTTGGATCAAATCCAAGGATATAAAGAAGACAGAGGGAAAGTCTGGTAAGGTCCATTATAAACAGACCACAGTTGTGAATCCAGGTCCTTGCAAACAGTGTGCATGTAAGAAGACTGAGCCCCAAAAACATGATAAAATGTGGGGAAATCAAAGAAACTGGAATAATCAGTGGGCACAAAAACAAGGGGTTGATTTGAGTAAAATCAATAGACCAAAACCTTGTTTTATCTGTGGCAAATTGAATCATCTTGCCAAATTCTGTTATTTCAATCCTATGAACCAAAGGATGAATTTTCAAAGATCCATGCAAAAACCCTTTGGTTATAGGAAGGTTGAAAAGAACCATGTGGCTAAGAAAACTGTTAAATCTAAAAGCCACATGAAGAAAAAGTCTGTTAAAGAAAGTGTCAATATGTGGGTTCCTAAAAGCACTAAAACTGTTAGTACTGCTGACAATGATAGTGTTGCTAGAAGTAACACTACTGCTAACAATGTTAGTGTTGATGACATTGTTAGTATTTCTTCAAAAGTTAATACTGCTAACTCTGTTAGTACTGCTAACAAGGTTAGTGCTGGTAAAACTGTAAGTACTGCTACCTCTGTTAGTACTTCTAAAGTTAGTACTGCTTCTAGTGTTTGTGCTGCTAAGCCAATCATATTGACAAAGTACTCTAATAAAGAGTGTTCTGAGTTTAAAAACCTTATCAAAAAGGAATGTAAATACTTCGATGAGAAAGGGAGACACAAGACCACTTTGGTCTGGGTCCCCAATCAATACTAATTGTTTAATCTTATGTGCAGGGCAATCAGCAGCTCAAGGGGAAGAGCATCTGGCATGTTGATAGTGGTTGCTCTAGGCACATGACAGGGAACATGTCATGCCTCAAGAATTTCAAGAAATGTGATGGTGGGCATGTTGCCTTTGGTAATACTCCAAAGTAACCAATGAATTGTCCAGGCAGTTATAGCCAATGAATTGACGGATATGCCTCAATTTGATGAGGTATATGTACCTAAAATCCCCAAAGGTAAGGTCTTTTCAAATATGAAGAGATCTTCATTGGACTCGGAAGGAGTTGACACCCCATTGTTCTCTACAATGATGGTGGTGTCCCACAATCCCGAAGTTATGGATGCAGGGTCAAGGCCCTCACTAGACCATCCCACTGCTAGCCAATCCCAACTTTCACCCTCTATATCAATCCCTCAGTCCCTACTTCAAAAGCCAACTTCTCCAATCACCCAAACTTATACAAGAAAAAAGGTAAAGAAGGCTCCTTCCCTTCTTATACCTTCACCCTCAAAGCCTCTAAGCCCTCTAGTGGAGAATTCTCCATTAGAGAATATCTATAAGGAAACCACAGGGGTGTCTCCCAACCCCAAGGAGTTGCTCAATGAGGAGATGTTTAAGCATATGGGTGCTAAGGCTGCCACTACTCCTGCTAGCACAGAGGAGGTCAGTGGTAACATAAATAAGACCTTCCCCATGGCAACTTTGAATGAGCAATCACTTAAAGGTCCCAGGTGCCAAGAACCCAAGGGGGTGGAGAGTGCTTCTGTTAGGCAGAAGGCTCCCACTACAAAAGATCCCATGATCCTTCAAAAGAGGGTAACACTTCTGGAGAAGGATAGGACAGATATAACTATCAAGAATTGATGGATGCTATGGATAACATAAACATCGATGTCATCAAGCAGGGGAAAGACATTGAAGAGCTGAAACTGGTCATTCTGTCTCAACAAGTACATATTACCAATCTGAAGAAATTGGTGACAAGATTGGTACAGAAAAGGAGAAGAAAGCAATTTGTGTTAAAGAAGAGGGAAAGTGCTCAAGATGCTTCCAACAAGGGGGAGAATCAAGAGAATGAAACATAGAAGGAAAGCAAATCTGAGATGGGATTTGATGTTGAGGGGGAGAAAGAAGCAGAAATAGAGAAAGAACAGAATTTGCCCAAGCAGCTGAAACTGTTAATGCTGCTGAGGTAAAAGAAGCAGCAGTAACAGGGCTTTCTGTAGAAGAATTGGAAATTGCAGAAACGTTGGTAAAAGCCAAGAATGACACTCCTAAGGCTTCTCAAAAGGCCAATGAAGTGGTCATATATGAAGGATGCCTTCAAAATAAGAGAAAAGAAAGAAGTGAGGCAGGTTTGAAGGATACAAAAGGAAAAGGAAAGATGGTTGAACCTGAACAACCTTTAAAGAAGAAAAGTCAGATTGAGTTAGATGAAGAAGTGGCAAAAGAGCTTCAAGCTGAGATGGAAAAAGAGGAACTGCTACAATCTGAGAAGGATAGAGAGCTTGCACTTAATATGGCCAGAAAACTAAATGAAGAGTATCAGAAGAACATGAAAACAACAACTCAGGCCAAGAAAGTACCAGTCAAAAGAATGCCACTCAAAAAGCAGAAAAGACAACCTTCTAAGACCTTTTTGGCCAATCAGGAAAAGAGAAAAATGATAACTTTCCTGAAAGGTTCAATTGGTGTCAAAGGAGAGATGTTTACTAATATGGCATACAGTAAAGTAGAGGAGCTGTATAAGAAAGAAATTGTTCAAGAAACAAAGGGTTGAAGAAGCTGAAAAAGAGGCAGAACCTTCAGTTACACCTTCAGCAGAATCTCTGCAGAACCCAGAACAGCCAATAAGCAATCTAATGTGCATCTTGAGCTTTATATGACTATAACAGATGATGAACCAGTTCAAGCTGATCGCATTTCAATGAAAGCACCAGAAGTCATCTTTTGGGATATTCTGGAAGATCAAAAAAAGAAATACTTCAGGCTTAAGAGAGTGGGAGATATATATGAAGTGTACTCTACTTGGGGTAGACTCATCAGAAGTTGTTCAAGATCAGATTTAGAAGAGATGTTTAAAGTTGGATTGGGTCTATATGAAAAGGAGCTGACAGGAGAAGCAATGAGCTTAATCAGATTAGCCATGGAGTACTTGTGCATGATGTTTGATCCTAGCAAAGTTTAACATGTGATCAGAGATTTGCATCTATAGAATAAATTCCAAAGAATAGAAAACTGGATGATATTTGAAAGGTGTGGAGCCTATGCCATCACTGTAGACAGAGCTTATCATGAGTACTACTTGGTTGATAAAATCTATGATCACAGCAAGGGTAAACTGCAAGCAATGTTGAATGCCAAGCTTACATGTTCAAAAGATTCAGAAATGGCAAAGATTGTGGTAAGCAGAACAATAAATCAAAGTCTGGGTCTGGATCCGAATTTGGGCAACTAAGCTGCAGTGTTGAAAGCATCTTGAAGATAATTATTGAAGAACTTGACTTCTTTTTCCAAAAAGTCAAGTTAGGGGGAGATTGTTGGGAAATTCAGAATTTCACAAGTACAGTTAATGTTGCTAGAAGAACTTGGTTACTACTTCTGAAGTTACTACTTCTGAAGTTAATGTTGCTGAACAAGATTAGTACTGCTAAGTCAAGATTAATACTGCTAGAGGAGATTACTACTGCTAAGCAATTTTAGTACTGCTAGTAGTTAGTACTGCTGAATTATAATACTGCTCAAAGTATTAATACTGCTGAAAACTTAGTGCTGCTTATGAGATAATTAAGATTCGTGCAGATCAAGTTTAAAGATTGAGGAAAGCTTGAAGATAAAGATAGAAGATTATTTTGAAGATCTTTTATTATTTGTAATTATCTTTTATCTTCAGTATGTATACAATTAGTCAGAATAGTTTAGAGTTAACTTTAGAATTCTGAATTTTTGTTTTTATAGAGAGAATGAACCTCAAGGTTTGTAATCCTAATTCTAGAGAAGTAGAATTCGTATTGGTGAGTCTGTTCATCAATATTGAGGTTGTGTGTTGAGTCTTGTAACTTTATAATCATTCAATAAAGTTTGCAAGTTCTTATTCTGATTTACTGTGTTCCATTAATTATTGAATATCAAAGTGTTAGTCCGCAAACTCCTTTGATATTGTTTCTGAGTGTATATTCTTGTTTAGAATTAAGATCCTGTCAAGCTCAGTATTGTGTTGGGTCGCTAGATATTGATATCACTGAGTCCGCCTTCACTCCAGACGACCATACTATTTTGTATCGGATTGACAGGCGTCTTGGCCGTATGTCGGCTAAGGTTGGTTTGTCCTCCCCGGCACGTACTGAGGGGGTGAAAGCCATTGAGGGGGAGCAAATTACCCCTCAATCTATCATTTCCAGTATGAGTCAGAGAGAACCTTCTACTGCTTCTCCTACCGATACCGAACATGCCGAAGCTGCGACCACCGAAGAGAAGGGAACCGACCACCCTAAGGTGGTTGAAGAGTCTGAGGGGGAGAAACTGCCCAAGAAAGATAAGGGCAAAACAAATTTAACACCGGATGAAGTAGGTGCTGAAGAAAAGCGTTTCAAATATGCTTTCATCAAGAAAGTTACCGACGGTGGTGGTATTCATCTCGCTCCCCCAAAGATTACCTCTCGTAGTATGGGTCTATCAGAAGAAGAAATCCAAAGTGCCATGTTAGCTCAGATGGCCCATGACAAGGATTCTAAGCTAGCCTTTGAATTAGCTAAGGAGGAGGCTGATCTAAATAAAGCTCCTACCGATGCTATTAAGGCCTAGGAAAGTGCTCTGGAAGGCTCGGTAAAGAGAAACGAGGAGATCAAAGCCAAGTTGTTCCTTGTCCTTATTGTTCCTTGTCCTTTGCACTCATTACATTGGATATTATATAAAGGATGGAGGTAGCACCTTGCTACTTACGTTTTCAGCTCAAGACTTCTCATTTTCAAGATTTCAAGGAGGTTGATAGCTTTCACTTTCTTTTTAAGATTTAGTCTTTGTGTTCTTTAAAGTCTTCTTAGTGTTAGATTGTTTTGAGTAGTTCTTAGCTATTCTTTTCCACAAACAATCTTTGTTCTCTTTGTGTAATTCTTGATATTGTTATCAATAAAAGAATTAAAAATTAAGTAAAATTTTGTGTATTGTATTCAACCCCGCGTTCTACAATACTTGTTTTGCTAACAATGGACCAACACAAAGACATTCTTTGTTATGGATTGATCTTTATAAATGTCAGGGCTTCTGGTTTCATCAAAAGAGACATTGATACTCTCTTGGATAATTCTAGTTTTGAGGCTGAACACTCTGAAGGCTTTTGAGGTTAAGGAAAAACCAATGAATTTGCGTTCATCTGCTTTCTTGTCAAACTTACCAAGATGATCTTTGTCATTCAAGATGTAACACCGGGACACAAAAACATGAAAATATTTGACATTTGGTTTTCTGTTGTTAATGAGTTTGTTAAGTCAGATTTTATAGTAATCATTGTATTTATAGGCTTGGTCTAATACTGTGATTTTAAAGCTTATATGTGTCGGTCCACAATATATCAAGTTCTTATCAAAACAACAACACTTATGATTACCAACCTGTTTAGATTATAAATTACGGATTATAGGATTGATGCTTTCGGTTTGAAGCTCTTGATGTTTTCTCTCTTATGAATAGTAAAACACCGTGTATGTGTGTGTTGTATGTGATCAGATATCTTAGCTTCTCTAACACACTAACATAATATCTAAAATATAATATTTAACTAGTATCTAATAACTTAGATATTTAGAAATAATAATAAAATACTAAAAACTAAACTTTGACATTTTATTACAAACGACATTAGACTTATATTAAGAGTTGACTTTCTAGCATTAGCTTCAGATTGGATCTTCAGATTGGATGATCTTGAATCCAATAGATCTGTGCGCTATTAAAACAATGAAAGTACTAATAACACTTTCAACATAGACAAAAAGCAGTAAAACAATGAAAGTACGAGTTCTGATTTGAAATAATCAGAAGTCATATCCTAACTCCTTTGACTTGTAAAAACTCCCCCTAAAATCATGCATCACAAAAATTTGACATTAAAAAGGTAAATGCATAAATTAGTGAGTTTTCTCCTCAAGTTAATATTGACCATCTGTCAATTTATTCTTATACTCCCCCTTGGATTATGAACAAAATATTTGAAGTGCAGATATCATTCAGAAATAAGAATGAAAAAATGATGAAAAAATATACAATTAGAAAACTTTGATAGGTAACTACCGATTATGTCTTAAGATTTAGCATACCAAGCTTAGAGATAAGAAAATGGAATCTATTTTCGTCTAAAGGTTTGGTAAACAAATCAGCAAGCTGATAATCAATTTTTACAAAGAAAAGTTCAATTGTTCTTTTTTCGACATTATCTTTGATAAAATGATACCTGACATATATGTGTTTGGTCTTGGTGTGATGAACATGATTCGTTGTTATCGCGATGGCGCTCTTTGAGTCACAGTAGATCAGAATTTTGTTGAAGTGAAACCGTAGTCTCGAAGTTTTTTCCTCATCCACAAGACCTGAGAACAACAGCTAGAAGCAGCTACATATTCTGCTTCGGCAGTAGAAGTTGATACACAAAGTTGCTTCTTTGATGCCCAACTTACGAGTTTATCACCGAGGAACTTTATATGACCTGACGTGCTCTTCCTGTCTAGCATACAACCCGCATGATCTGCACTTGTATATGCTGTTAGTTCAAAGCTAGTATTTTTAGGATACCACAGACCAAGATCTGCAGTCCTTTTCAGATACCTAAAATTGCGCTTAACGGCAGACACATGGGATTCTTTGGGATTGGCCTGATATCTTGCACATAAGCATGTTGAAAACATTATATCTGGCCTAATAGGAGTAAGATACATCAAATAACCTATCATTCATCGGTAAGTCCTAACATTAACAGCCTTTCTAGAAAGATCGGTGCCAATCTTAGTACCGGGTGCCATTGGGGTACCAATCGGTTTAGAATTTTCCATTTTGAACTTCCGAAAAATATCAAAAATGTATTTTGATTGATTCATAAAAATCCTTGTTGAAAATTGTTTGACTTGTAATCCAAGAAAGAAATTCATCTCTCCCATCATATTCATCTGAAATCCTTACACCATAAGGTTTGAAAAATTCTTACAGTACTTAGGATTTGTAGAGCCAAAAATAATATCATCCACACAGATTTGAATAAGAATGATATCGGCTTTCTCCTTTTTAATAAACAAAGTGGTATCTACCGTACCTTTTGTAAAACCAGACTTGACTAAAAATTGAGATAGGACATCATACCTGGCGCGAGGAGCTTGTTTCAGTCCATAGAGTGCTTTGTCGAGAGTGTAGACATGATTCGGTTTCTCTTGATTGACAAAGCCTTCTGGCTGCGAGACGTAGACTTCTTCCGTTAGAATGCCATTCAGAAAGGCGGTCTTCACGTCCATTAGAAAGACATTGAAGTTCTTGTGAGCAGCTTAGGCTAGAATCATTCAAATTTCCTCTAAACGCGCCACAAGAGCATAAGTCTCGTCGTAGTCTATTCCTTCATCTTGCCTATATCCCTTGGCTACATGTCTTGCTTTGTTTCTGATAACGGTACCATGTTCATCTTTCTTGATCTTGAAAACCCATTTCGTACCTATAATGGTTTTACCTTGAGGTTTGGTTACGAATCTCCAGACTTTAAGTGCATCGAACTGATTCATCTCTTCTTGCATTGCAGTCACCCAGTCTGAATCGGCAAGAGCCTCTGATACGCGAGTAGGCTCGATCTTCCTCAGAAAGGATTCATGCCTACAAATATTCATTGACGCTGACCTAGTTTGCACTAGTTTTGTTGGATCGCCAATGATCTGGCTTATCGAGTGCTCTTTGGTCCATTTATGTTCATGAGGGAGTGGATTATATAAATATATATCAATATTATCATCTATGAATCCACTTATACCTTCTTCTGGTTGTTTAGAAGGAATTATGGTTGCAGTTGAAGTAGTAGGTGCAGAAGTCTCAGCAGGTACAGCTTGGTCCGTCTGTAGATTAGTCTGTACAGAACATCCTACTGATACAACAACTTCTGTCTCTTCATTATTTGTCACAGCTTCAACTGTTGGAGTAGGCATTTGAACTGAAATTTCTTGTTGAATCGGGGAGTTGGATTCAGTAGAGATATCTGAACTGGTTGGATGAGTAGTCATTGAGTCTTCCAACCTGTCAACCACAACAGATTTCTTCACATTAGATCTAAGAAATTCATCATAAAACAGTTCAAATAATAAATCTAAATCAGATAAATGATTAGTAGACGTTGATGCTTCATCTGATTTGATCGCTTGAGACGCAGGTTCTGGACTGTTTTTGCCCAGAAGCTAGTACTCCGGTTATCACGGGTTCTGAACTGTGTTGTTCAGAAGCCATTTCTTCATCATACGTAACATTGACGCTTTCAATAACTGTCTTTGACTTATTCAGATATACACGGTATGCAGTTGATGTAGATGAATAACCAATGAAGATGCCTTTGTCCGCCTTGGCACTAAATTTGTTCAAACTCTCTCTATCGTTTAGAACAAAACACTTACACCTAAATATATGGAAATATTTGATTGTCGGTGTTCGGTTGTTGATCAACGCATAAGGAGTCTTCTTGAATATGTGGTGTATCATGGAGCGATTCTGAGTGTAGCACGCAGTCGATATAGCTTCAGCCCACAGAAATAGAGGTAAGTCAGATTGACTTAGCATAGTACGAGCAGCCTCGACTAGCATACGATTTCTTCTTTCGACTGATTCGAGATATTCTTGAACTTTTTTGTTCTTGAACTCTGTGCCGTTATCTATTCTTAGAAGCTTGACCGGTTTCTGCAAGTTTACTTGGGTCGTCTTCAGGAATGTAATGAGAACATCTGGTGTCTCATCTTTTGAACGTAGAAATTTGACTTAAGTGTATCGCGAGTAATCGTCCACGATAACTAGTATGTACTTCTTTCCGCCTAGACTTTGCGTTCGCATTGGACCGCATAAGTCCATATGCAAGAACTCTAACGGAGAGCTTGTACTCGTTCAGGCTTTGGTTTTTATGGAGCTCTCTTCATCTTTCCATTTTCACACGCTGTACAAAGGTTTTATTTTTCATACTTCAGCTCTGGAAGTCCTTTTACTAACTTTCCACTGACCAGCTTGTTGATGTACCTGAAGTTGAGGTGAGAGATTCGTCGATGCCATAGCCAGCTTTGCTGCATCGAGGCTTTAGATAGTAGACAAACCTGCTTGTCAGTCTAGATGTTTGACAAATTGATTGTGTAGAGGTCAGACTTTAGAGTGCCAACCAATAGTTTGTTGCCTTCTTCAGTGCGAATAGAACACCTCTTGGCTTTGAAATTGACCTCTAAGCCTTTGTCACAGAACTGGCCTATACGGAACAGGTTGTGTCCTAAGCCTTCAACATAGCTCACCTTTTTAATCGTGACTTTGTCATGTACCATATCACCACAACCCAGTATTGGTGAAAACTGATCATTCCCGAATCTAACTGTTCTGCATTATTTCTCTTTAAAGTTGGTCAACATCCCTTTCTGTCCAGTCATATGCTTGGAACATCCGCTATCTAAGTACCACATATGACGAATCTACACAAGAGAAATTTTGAAACAAGAGATTTAGATATCCATAAAACAAAATTGGAGTAAAGACTTTTGAGCATTGAAGTGCGGGTCTTGAACTATTGTATTCAAGAGCCATTGTTAGTTGAGGTTCGAGTCCTAGACTGTTTTGTCTAGAAGTCATACTTCGATTGAAGTACATGTTCTAAGTTGAATTGCTTAGAAGCCTATATCTTGACATTTAAGTTTGGGGTTTGAACTGTTTTGTTCAAAAGCCTAAGTTTAATTCTCCCTCTTAAACTTTGGGTGCCTGCAACACAGATTTAGCTTTTGGTACCCACTAGTAGTTGGGTCCAACTGTGTTAGCACATGTTTTTGGTACCCATTGAAATTTGGGTCCGTTTTGCTTTTGAGAATCAAATGAAGAATTAGTATGATAAGAGTGAACATTATAAGTGCCATACCAAACATCAGAATCTTGACAAGAAGCATAAACATGTTTATCATAATATGAAGACTTTCTAGCAGATAAAGATAACAGGAATAATTGCTTTATAGAATATTTCTTACGAGAAACGACAAGTTTTGGTTTCAAAATAGCAACATCAGCAATCAAAACATCTTTACTAGGTGTAGTCTTATTACAATCAACACTACAAAAAGATTTATCAGTCTTGTCAATCTCTTGTTTGGGTTTGCATTGAGATTTAACTCATATCCTGTTCTTGTTCAGATCTGAAACATTTGGAACTTGTGAGTTAGACTTTTGAGCAACAAATGAATGCTTCATCTTAGGCTTACCAGTAGTGATCGGTTTCTGTGAATGCTGAGATTTATTATTCATACCTTTTGCATTCTTAGTTTAACAGCAACTGATTTATCAACTTTGGTTGATTTTGCACCTTTTACAAACATACTGGTTTTTCCAAAGGATTTCACAACAAAATATGAATGGTTAGGAAATTTGACATCAAAATCAAATTGATCAAAACAATCATACAAACCACCGTCAGAGTTTAGAAAATCATACCCTTCATCAATTGAACCAAACATGTCATCAGATTTTGAATCCTTTGATGATTTAGAAAGAACAATACTATTAAGCACAGTTGAAATTTTTTTTGTTCAATATCAATCAAAAGTGTTTCATCTGTTAAAGATGTCTCAAGTTCAGAAATTTTACTTTCCAAAACGAGAGGAGGGACATATAGTTGACCTTTAATAGGCTTCGCCTCCATTTCTTTTACAGAATAGCTCTGAAAGAAGTCATTTGAAAGAGATTTCTTTTGATATATTGGATCATCATTATAACTATTATTCAGCTTCGCATAACGAAATGGAAGTTGAACATTAGATGTGTTCTTTCGTTTTTCTGTTTCCTTGGCTTCATTCTCTTTAGTCAGTCCAGTCTAGAAAACTTTAAGCTCAGGGATTCGTCGAGCTAGTTTCATAAATGTAAAATCATAAAGTGCAGTCACTTCAGATTTAACATTTTTAAGGTAATGAGGATTCTCGTAACCGAATCCCCGACTCTCTATATCCACTTTGGGTTTGTTCAGATGAATGGTTTGTTTAGTTTGACCCATTTTGTATAACTTCTCTTCCAAACCTTTTAATTTTGCAAGTAAAGATTCGTTTTCTTTGCAACACGAAGAATACATTTTCGTAAGCTCTTTGAAATCAAACTCACTCTTTCTCAATTTAGAATTTGTTTCAGTTATTTATTTTAGAATTATTGTCTTTACTTTAGCGCAGTTATCAAATTTTTTATGCATTGTCTCAATCAATACTTTCTTCTCAGCAATATCCTCGCTAAGTTTCTGTATTGATTGGTTTTTGTCATTCATAACACCTTTTTCTCGCTTAAGCTTCGACTCTAACTCTTCGAGTTGAGTCAACATGGCATGCATTTGATTTAAGAAATCTGATTGAGTTAAATCACAAACCTCATTTTCCTGATCATCAGAATCATCAGAATCAGCTTCAGCTTCTGATTCCTGCTTGCCCATTAAGCACATGTGAGTTGTTTCATCCTTCTCTTCATTCTCATCTTCTGATTGATCAAGCCGATACTCATCTTCTGCCATCAATGCCTTTCCAGCCTCCTGTTGCTTGGCTAGAATCATTTTATTCTTGTAGTAGTCTAAGTTTCTGACTTTGGGTCTTCGGCAGTCTCTGGCAAAGTGACCTATTTTGCCATAGTTGTAGCACGTTGGAGGTTCTGACTGACTGGATCCTTCAGCTTTATACATTCTCTCTTCCGGCTTCCTTTCCTCTATTCTCTTTCCTTCAAATCTCTTTCCTTCAACCCTCTCCTTATGAACATAGTTGCTTGGGTCAGATGAATACCTCTGACTATTAGAACTTGGCTTCTTGTAGAAGTTTTTATGAAAAGCCTTAGTCAGCATAAGCATTGCCTGCTTTAGTTGTTCACAGTCGTCCGAGTCAGAGTTCGCTTCATTTTCATCCTCATCTGATTTAGACATAAGCATCTTCTTCTTCTTCTTTTCACAACAAGAGCAACTCAGTCAGCAACTGTCTTCTCACCCTGTCTCTTTTCATCCAGGATTTCATCCACCTCTTCCTCATTCTGCTTGAGGGTTTCATACACCTCATGAAGTGGAATCTCGTTTAGATCCTTGATTTGCTTCATTTGTGAGGCAAACCTCTTCCATTCAGGCTGGAGAATGCTGAGGAATTTGACATTCAGCTTCCTCTGTGATTTAGTGACCTTGTTGTTGCTTAATTCATTCAACAAGGCCACAAACTTGTCGTAGGTTACTTCTAGAGACTCTCCAACTCTCGCTTTGAATTCTTCATAGTTGTTTAGGTAGTTGGATATCTTGAGCTAGTTCCCAACCTTTGAACCTAGCATCATCTTCTCTAGCTGATCCCACATCTATTTGCTTGAGGCCTTTTAGCTGTCTATATTCACGTATATTTAATTTGGAATGCCTTGAAGAATGTAAGAGTTTGCTAATCTATCACCTTTTGCTCTTTTTAGGTTATCACCTTCTAGTTCCTCAAACTTAAGTTGAAACTCTGTTGCCACATTTCCCTCCGTACGAGTCTCATAAACTGGTGCCATAACTCCCTCTTCTATTGATTTCCTGATGAATACTCCCAAATCATGTCTTTCAATGAATTCCATGAACCGATCTTTCCACTGTTCATACTCTCCTCTGAAGAGTACTGGTGGCTTTGAGTCAGTTTCGATCGCTAGAGCTTCTCCTGAAGTCATTCTGATTTAAAAAGACCAAGTCTGGTACTGGCGCAAAAGGAGGTTTGGGCGAGGTTTGTTTCGCGCGAAGTAATACTTTGCGCTAGTAGAGGTTGGCGCAAAAGATGGTTTGCGCTACAAGGCATTGGCGCAAAAATCAACTTTGCGTTATAAGGTGTTGGCGCAAATGTGACTTCGAGCAAAGTTTGCGTTCTGAGTTTTGCGTGAGATGCAGGTGGCGCAATCTGAGTTTTGCGCGAGTCGAAGGTTGCACGAAAGAACTTTTGCGCGAGATGTTGACGGCGCAAAAGCGAACTTTGCGCTAAAAGTTGTTGGCGCAAAGTGGAGATATGCTCGTCCGGTGTGTGAATGGCGCAGAGGTAGATTTGTGCGAGACGAAGCTGGCGCAAAAGATACTATGCACTAGCGCAAACTTTCACCTCTCGCGAGTTCGTCCCTATAACTTCGAAATTCGACTTATTTGACAAATAAACCTATCTAGTCTTCGATTTAGCAGACCACACTTTGACAAATCGACCACTAACAGTTTTAGAATAGATTACAAGCCTTTGATTTCCAAAATAGTCACTTTTTTAGCATTTGATCGATGGAACAGTGATGATGAGCTCGTGAACTGTTTTGCAACTAAATCACCGAAATTGAATCGATTGAAGTGCTCTAATGAAATTAAACAACAACAACTTCATCGATTTCAACTCCAATAAACCACTAAAACTCAAAAATGATTTTGAAATGAAGAACAGAGAGTCATTCTTATTAAAACTTGATTTGAATCTGTTTTCAGGCTCTGATACCAATTGTCGGTCCACAATATATCAAGTTCTTATCCAAAAACAATAACACATATGATTACCAACCTATTTAGATTATAAATTACGGACTACAGGATTGATGTTTTCGGTTTGAAGCTCTTGATGTTTTCTCTCTGATGAATAGTAAAACACCGTGTATGTGTGTGTTGTATGTGATCAGATATCTTAGCTTCTCTAGCACACTAACATAATATCTAACTAATATCTAATAACTTAGATATTTAGAAATAATAATAAAATACTAAAAACTAAACTTTGACATTTTATTACAAACGACATTAGACTTATATTAAGGGTTGACTTTCCAGCATTAGCTTCAGATTGGATCCTCAGATTGGATGACCTTGAATCCAATAGATCTGTGCGCTAACAATATGTCTTGTATTGGCCAAGGGTATTTAAGTCTCTTGTGACCTTTGTTCCTTGTAACTTTGGAAGCGCATATTGAATACAATTCGGATTTCACGTCTCAACTCTCTCTCTCTACTTTCTCTCTCTAGGATTTAGAACGATTTTGGATTATCAATTGGTATCAGAGCCTAATCTGAATCTGAGAGGATTGACCGAAACGAAATCTGATTCTGAATTTGTGTTTGAATCAGAAAATTTGATCGATTTTCTTGATTTTTTCTAGAAAATCTCATTTTTTGATTTTTCATCAAATTCGGACTGATTTCTGATCGAATTTTCTTGTAGTTTGGTTCGCTGGATCCGGTTTTCTTAGTAGAATATTTTTGATTCACATCATTTTCCAAGAAAATCTGTATTTGAATTTCAATTGTGAGGTTTTTCAAATTTCTGGAAAATTTCTTGAAGCGTACTGTTCATTTCAAAAAATTTTGATTTTGCGAGTTTTGATTGAATTAATTGATTCAAAGTGTTTAGAAACTGTTTTCGAACGAATTTGTGCATAAAAATCTCATCAATTTCAATTTTGTAATCGATATTTTTGAAGTTTCTTGATTGTCTGTGTTTTGCGCCAGATCCGCGTTTTGCGCGAGTTCATCTGGAATTTGCGCCAGTTCATTCAGATTCATCTAGTTTTACGCGAGTTCTTCTTCAAGTTTGCGCCAAGTTCATCAAACTTTGCGCCAAGTTTTTAAGGGGTCTATGTTTTACATCAAGTTCAAGTTTGCGCTTGTTATTATTCGAGAAAAGTTCGAGTTTAGTTCTTCGGTTCTTCGCACAAAATTAAGTTTGCGCTACCTATATCTCGCGCAAAGTGAACGTTTGCGTCATCTCAGTCGCGCACAAGTTACTTTTACACCACCTACTGCTCAAGCAAAGACAGGTTCTCGCCACTAACATCTCGCGCAAAACTCATTTGCATCATCATCGTTTCGCACAAAGACTACTTTGCGCCACCATCGTCTAACGCAAAGTATAGTTTGCGCCACGAACGCTTCACGCAAAGCAAGTTTCCGCCATCTTCCTCTTGCACAAAACAGTGTTTGCGCCATCCTCTGTTTGCGCAAATCATCAGTTTGCGCCAGTCTTTCACTGTTTCAAGACTTGGGATTTTTTCTCTGATTTTCTGAAGATATGGATATGTCAAATTTCTCGTTTCAATCCCAGTTTTACAAGAACGATCTTATGATGTCGTTAGGAACATAAACTCGTCCTCCTGTTTCAATCAACGAAAATGAGTTCACCCAATGGCAAGATCGGTTCATTAACTTCATCGAGCGTCAAGCTAACGGAGAGAATATGATGAAGACATTTACTGAAGGACCATTCGTCAAACCTAAGAATGATATTCCCTTGACTGCAGAAAAGGTTAAACGTGAAAAAGCCGATCGAGAAGCAAAGTCCAATCTGATGCTAGCATTGCCTAACTCCATTTACAATCGAATTGATTGTTTCAAGCATGATCCGAAGATGATGTGAACTCAGTTAGAAAAGATTATGCTTGGGTCAGCAGTTGCTACACAAATCCGCCAGACACGCTTCATGAATAATTTTGAGGAATTTAAGGCAAAGGACGATGAGACTCTGAAGGTTATCTTTGACAGGTTTTGCACTGTGGTGAATGATTTGCTAAAGATAAAAGTGGAAAAGATTGAATTAGAAACTAATCTGAAGTTTCTCAATGCTCTTCAACCGGAATGGAACAAATCATGTAATCGCTTGAAGAATGATGTCCGGATATCTTCTATGCAAATCCAAGAACTTTATGAGATTCTGATGACAGATGAGAGCATAGTCAAGGAGAAGAAGGATAAACTTCACAAAAAGAACAAAAAGACAGTGGACCTGATTGCCCTTCTCACGAGTCATTTCAGAAAGCGATGATTCTTCTCTATCAGCACTACAATAAGAAGTTCCAACCTCGTTCGGGTTCCAACAACCTTCGCTTCACTTCAGGGTCTAAGAAGAACGAGAATGTCCAAGTGCCCGAGGCTAAGAAACCTGCAGCATGCTTTAACTGTGGAAATACGGGTCATATTTCAAAGGAGTGTCGAGCAAAGGTGGTTCGGGATTTGGCATATTACAGAAAGAAATTGGAACTAGCCGAAAAGAGAGAGAGTGGAACCGCTCTGTTAATCGAAGAAGAATTCTGGCTAGATCACTCCGACAATGAAGCTGACAATGTGGAAACTGCTCATATGTGCTTCATAGGAGATGATCAGACTGATGATGGTGATGAAGATTCAACTGATGAATCTGAGGTACCTTCTGAATTCGATTTCAAATTTATATCCTCACAGATGAATATCATTATAACCGCTTTATATGATCTTCGTTCAAAGTTATTATCTGAAAAACATTTAAATTCAGAAAAGTCAAATTTGATTGACAAATTGCAAATTTCTTTGAACGATGAAAAATCTATTTTGATTTATACAAAAAAAATCTTTCAAAAGAAATTGGATGATTTGGAAATTTCAAATAAGACTTATCTTGATTCTTTGACGGAAATGACCAAATTAAAAGATAATTTTTCAGATAAAATAAATGAGTTGGAAGAAAAATTATATCGAAGGAATCAAACTGAACAAACCATTTATTTGACCAAACCACGGAGTTATGAGTCTATCAAACAAAAATAGGGGCTTGGTTTTGGAAATCCTCATTGTTTAAACAATGCTATAGAAAAATCCCCCACTTTATATAAATTCGATTATCTTAGTCTTGCTAGATATGCTCCTCAATTTAAAATTGATTGGATGAATGAAAATCAAGTTTTAGATATCGAAAATGAGAAAAGAATGAACAACAAGAAAAAAGAAATTTCTTTTGTTTACACGCGGGAAAATGCCAAATACTTTCCCGATAAATCAAATAAGAACAGAAACAGTTTAAATGACATTTCTCCTATTAAATCTTCATTATCTGATGATTATTTTGATATATGTGCTACTAACACTAATAAAGAAATTATATCTCTAGTTTCTTATGATTCTAAGAGATATATTCCTCCATTATGGTTAGAAAGCAAATTCATTGATCTTGAAGATAAAATGGAAGAACATTATATTCAAAGAAAAATTGAATCAGATGTTATTCTTTCTTTCATGACGTCAAGTCTTGAGGAAAAATGAATTTCTCAAAAACAAGATTATTTTTTGGTCTTTCTTCTGATTTTAAAGAAAACAAAAAGGAAGTTCTAAAATATTAAATCTTTTCTGAAAATTTTTCTGACTCCGAGGCAAGTTCAGGTTTATTGTCTGATCAGTTGGGCTTCTGGGGTAAAATTGTTTCTTCAGATTCAAATCTTAATTTGAAAATTCTTGATTAATCTTTTACGCTAAATGATGATTATTATAAACCTAAGCGTAAAAGAAGAAGGTCAAAGAAATCAAAGAAACAAGATATTGTTATTTCTGAAAATTCTAATTCCTGTGATTCAAAATTTTCAGATAAGACTTTGAGGACTCCTACAAGGCAGATATGGAGGGTCAAGCGGACATCTGATGAATCTGTGACTAATGAGGATCAAAATGTAGACAAAATTTGTAGAAGTGATTCATTTGCTACTTGTAATAAAATTTTCAAATATTCAATAAAGCAAATGATTCAAATTGCAAAATATGTCTCCTATTCTTCCTTTAGTTCAAGTTCAGATGATCATGCTTCGTCTTCTACTGATGATTCTGTGCATTCATCTGATTATTTTTCTCGTGCTTTCTATGTCAAATCTAACAAGTTTACTTCCATTCGAACTGCAATTCACAAATATGGACCCAAATACAAGTGGGTTCCAAAACAAAAGATTAATTCTGAGTTGCAGGCACCTAATGTCAAGGGGGAGTAAGAGAAATATGGCTTCTGAGTATATTAGCTCAGAACCCGTACTTCAATGGACTTCGATTTCCAAACATATCAGTTTAGGACTCGTTCTTCAATGAATTTAGCTTCTGGACAAATGAGAAACTGTGAATGCATCTACTTTATTCCGCTACATTTATCTCTAACTGTGATGTTGTTCCAGTTATCTCAAAAAAAAATTCAAGAACCTGAGCAAGATCGACCAGATCCAAAACATTGATATGAAGCACCAATTCATTATACATTATGTGGAAGAAGGTATTATTGAATTTTATTTTGTTCCGACTAAATATCAATTTGCCGAATTCTTTACAATTTTCTTAAATGAAAAATGTTTTTTCAAACTCGACATGTTGAATTTATAAGTTTAAATCTTTACAAATTCTATTCTATAAAGTAGAAGTTTTACAGTTTTTCTTTCTTTTGAATATAATGTGTGTCTAGGATAAATTTTCAAGTTGCTTTATTTATATCGAAGTTTTATATGTTCAACTTTCAAGTCTTACAAAAGTCGAAAGGTCAGCCACATGTTTGAAACTTTTGATACTGCTTTAAAGTTATGTGATTCAAAATATTTATAGTTTCAATGCTTAGAAATCCTAAAAAGTCAGAATTATGGATTGTAATGAAAATATGGGCTAAGCACTTAGATGTAAAACTGAGTGCTTGAGATGAAAATTTATATATATACAATACAGAAATCTATAAGTTTAAAAGTTTGTACATGTGACCTTTCTGGTTTGGGAAAGTATGTTCTGTAGGATGCTTGTCATCAAGTCCCCTAAGGTCAATTGGTCTGGGATTGATCGAAACCAAATCCTTCTATAGAACCAGATCGAAAGTCATGTTCTACTGGTATGAATGGGTTTAGGATGTGTCGATGTAGCCTTTCTGATCTGGGAGAGTAAGTTCCAAGGGGTGCATGACACCTAGTCCCCTAAGGCCAACTGGTCTTAGAGCGGCTGACCCAAATCCTGCAATAGGATCAGATAGAAAGTTACGTTTACGGCATGTTCTTTACTTACCAAACTTCTTGATTAAAAGATGCCAATGTGCACAAGCTTAAAATATGCCAAAGAGCACACTCATGTGAAGATGCCAATGTGCACAATGCTAAAAGATGCCAATGAGCACACATCTCATGATATTTGGTGATATGTTTGAGTTGTGATAAACCTATAAATTAGGGAAAGTCTTAATTCTTGACAACTTAATGTGACTAAAGGAAAAGTTCTCTATTATATTTTTAGAATTGCATTTTCTTGAAGCTAATCGAAGTTCGCATGCTAGCACACTGAATAGATTGATGAATGTTTTTGAAACTGAACATGGTTTAACTTGATATGCAATGAAACTTGTATCTGTATCCAACAACATACACTTGATTTCAACTGATGGATTAATCCGTGATATTTTATTGAGTAGAATTTAATTTGTTTAGTGTTTAAAATTTTATATATTTAGTTGTTTCAAAATACATATTCAGTATATTTTTTTTTCTACATTGATGTTTCGATTCTTGTATTCTCATATATGTGTTAATGGGTATGTGCATTCTTCAAGGGGGAGTGAATAAGGAGAATATTCTGAAAGATCATATCTCATTTCGAGGGGGGGTATCTGATTTTCTATACGAATGCTAACTTGAATTGTCATATTTAGTGCATTTGTGTAGGGGGAGTAAAAGAGCTCACAAGGTGATTATTTTATGAGTTTAAGTCAGATTTGCGCTAACAGTTGGTAGCACAAAACTCAACTTTGTGCCTCCTTTAGGTAGCGCAAAACTAAGTTTGCGCCATTGGAACATGAGTTTGCGCTATCAGCCAAAATTCACATTTTGAGAACTTGGCGTACAATTTCTCACGTTTAAGCAATTCTAAAATCGCTCTAAAATGAGTTTCATGATCTTCTTTGGAACATGAATAAATCAGTATATCATCTATAAAGACTATGACATACTTATCTAAAAACGGACTACACACTCTATTTATCAAGTTCATGAAAGTTGCTGGCGCATTGGTCAAACCAAATGGCATAACTAGAAACTCATAATGTTCGTATCTCGTACGAAATGCAGTCTTAGGTACGTCCTCCTCTCTCACCTTCAACTGGTGATACCCAGATCGTAGATCCATTTTCGAAAAGTAACTCGCTCCTTGAAGTTGATCAAAAAGATCGTCAATCCTGGGAAGCGGATACTTATTTTTGACAGTCAACTTATTGAGCTCACGGTAGTCTATGCACAATCTCATAGACCCGTCTTTCTTCTTAACAAACAATACTGGCGCTCCCCATGGTGAGGTACTAGGATGAATAAACCCCTTGTCTAAGAACTATTCCAGTTGAGTCATCATTTCTTTCATTTCTGCCGGTGCAAGTCTATACGGTGCTCTTGCAATTGGCGCTGCTACTGGTATTAAATCAATACGAAATTCCACTTGTCGATCAGGAGGCAGAGTGGTTAAATCTTTCGGAAATACCTCTGGATATTCACTTACTATAGGAACTGACTCTAATCCCTTCTCCTCCTTCTTAGCATCTATTACATAAGCTAAGAACCCCACACACCCTTTTACTAAACACCTCTTAGCCTTAATCATTGAAATCAAGCACGATTTTCTATCCCTCCGATCTCCAAACACTACTATATCTTCTTTACCTGGCTGCGCTATACGAATTAATTTCTTATTGCATACTATATGAGCATCATTAGACGCCAAGCAGTCCATTCCCACAATGACATCAAATTCTCCCATACCCATCGGGTACAGTTGGAGTGGAAATGAATACCCATCGATGACAATACAACACCCCTCATACACCTCCTCCACTAAGATTTGACTATTATCAGCCACTTCTACTTTCAATTCATGCCTAAGCTTCTTAGGTTTCTCATTCAATTTATGCACAAAATTTGGAGACACAAACGAACGATTTGCGCCTGAATCAAACAATACTTTTTCATAATTCGAATCTATAAAGAAAGTACCTGTCACTACATCAGGTATCTCCGCCTCTTCTTCTGCTGTTATATTGAAAACTCTATCCCTCGCTTTAGATGGCTCCACCTTTTTCTCACCTCCCTTGACTACATATCCTCCGACCGATCCCTTTTTCAACTGTGGACAATTAGTCCAGATTTGATCAGGAGATCCACACTGATAACAAGAGCGAAATTTTGGCAATCCCGAGCTAAATGCCCAATCTTCCCACATTTATAACAACCCTCTTGATCAATCTTACATTCTCCTTTATGCTTTCGATTACACTTGCTACAGGGCTTACTTTCAAACTTATTAACAGAACGCTGATCAAACTTTGCAGACTTAAACAGTTTGGAGTCATGAACTCTTCCATCCCATTTTCTTTTATCCCCACTTCTTTGAGTAGCTTGCCTATTCTTTTCTTTCTCTTTCATTTCAAGCATTTACTGCCACTTGATAAGTAGACGGTTCCGATAAATTCTCGAATATCACTTCTCAATCCAAAGATGAAACGTTCTACTTGTCTTTCTTCATTAGGCACATAAATTCCTGCAAATCGAGACTTCTCAATAAACTTTGTAGTATATTCTCGAACTGACATCCCTTTCTGTTCTAAATTAAGAAACTCTTCTTCCAACTTTTTAACTGCCGCCAGAGGGCAAAACTGTGCTTTAAATATATTCACAAATTGACCGCAAGACATTTCTTTGGCTACAGCCGAACTTTGTCCTCTTGATTCCACATTACCGCTTCATCTTTCAGCATTGACAAAGCATATACTACTTTATCTTCTTCAGCACACTTACTCGTATCAAATGCTAACTCCATACCTTTTACCCATCTTAAAGCTATGATTGGATCACATTCCCCTTTATAAGTAGGAGGCTTGCAAGCAGCAAACTCCTTAAAACTACATCCTTTCCCAGCTACCACTTTAGGCATCACTATGGTGTTTGACTGAGGATGGCTACTGCCAACAGTTACTGGTGAGTCTGATACCTCAGTAGCTATTCTTTCTTCACTCTTTTCCTTACTTGACGAAACCTCATTAGTATGCTGAGCCAATAAAGCATTCAACGTTTCTTGTAACTTTCCCATTTCTGGCGTAAAGGTTTCTTGGGTAACAAAACCCTGATTTCTCCCTCCACCACGTTTCCTGTCTGCTTTCGACCCCTCACAGAAACTGAACTTTCCTTATGTGAAATTTTTTGCTCTGATCTTACTTCAATACTTCTAGCTCGACGAATATCACTAGTCGTCTTCCCACCTCTAGTTCCCACAGTGGAAACCCTTAACTGAGTAGTCGCCTTCTGAGCCGTTTTACCTCTAGGTCGACCGCGACTCTTTCCTCGGATAGCAGTCGGGTTGACATCAGTCATTCGCTCTTCAACATCTACTTCATTAACTGGATCAATTTCAGGATTCGGCATAGACCAACTGCTTGTCACTCGCTCAGAAATACTTCTGTCTCTGATAAGAAGAAACATAAGACATTCAATCTAACATGCTACTCATTACGACAGTTTAAGCACAAGCATGTACTTGTAAATTCACAATTACACTAACAGATGGAATTCCAAATTTACCTTACATGCTAGTCCTTACTACTCATATGTTATCTTCCTTCGGCCTTCCTACTTCTCAGTTGTGTTTCTACTATATGAGTTTAAGTCTTGGCCCATCTGGTCACCTAGATCCCTTAAACTAATGCTCTGATACCAATTGTAACAACCTGCAACTTTATATATACATTAAAATAACATTTCTGTCTAAAAACTGTCCCAAGCTTACATTTCAGAGTACAAGGTTTAAAACTATCACCTATTACACAACTGAGTCAAAAAGTAAACTATTGCAGGAAGTCTTCTATCTCCTGAAAATAGCTCACATCTTCTCCTTACCCTTATCTTAACCTGCTACCTTTCGATAACCTGAAACAAGATTATAATTTTGAAAGAGCGAGGGTTAGACCAATGGTCTAGTGAGTCCCCTCCAATCACTACTGCAACAGTTTAAATATTATTTAAAACATTTAAACAAAGTTTGATATCTCAAAAATATAACTTGCTCTTTTTAATCAAACATTAAAATACTTTATGCTTCGCAGGCATAACTCAATCTACTGGCCATCACTGACCACTTTTTACGCTTCGTAAGCGTACCTTAAGCTACTGACCAACAATGTTGTCAAAGACGGTATGTCTATCTCGTACGGCCTTATTTTAGGGACACACCCTAATGGCATAAACGGGCCACACTCCCCGGTACGAGCAGGCAGGTCACACTTCCCGACTTAGGTCAGACTTCTGACTCAAATGTATGCATACACTTAGTCCTGACAATATATAAAACAATGTTGGATCCCAAATTTAATCTCACAATAATGATATAAACAATAAGAGTAATAACAGCGGAAGTAGTTTAATATCAAAGGAGATTCAAATATCACAGTTCATAAAGCAAATAATAGATAAGCAAGATATTCTTCAATAAGATATTCAACTTATATTATCAGTTTATAAGACTTCTTAAGCACACTTTGAGCAATGAAGGTGATGGTCCTTTTTATAGGACCATAAAGTAAATAGTGTACTTATCTGACAAATAGAAGCATGTTTGAACAGTGTCTTACCTAATAGGTAAGATCAAGACATGCTTGAACAGTGACCTACTCTAGAAAGTAAATCTTATCACAAGGTGACGTGTCATCTGTTCTTTTTTGTCAAGAGATTCAGAGTGATCATCTTCAGAGCTCTGAACTAGGATCTCTGATGAGGAGCTCTTTGATGTCTTTCAGTGAGACTGTCTCTGAACTGACTTCAGAGACAGACAACTTTCTCTAGGCTGACTCTGAACTGACTTCAGAGACAGACTTGCTTTCTTCAGACTGACTCTGAATTGACTTCAGAGACAGACTTGTTGTTCTCCCTTGAAAGTCTTTAGTTGAAGACTTGGTTGTTTTCAATACTTTCATTGGTTCAGATTTGGGGCTAACAAACAAGTTTATATAAACTGAGCATAAACATGCCAAACTGATTAAATCAACCTTTTTCAATAAATCTGCATAACTTTCAATAACATAAACGTGCAGTTTATAAAACCCACATTTATCAAATAACTGTCGAAATCATAAAAGATTTAGTTTGAAAGACTCACCTCTGATTCTTCTTGATTAAACCCTGACTTCTATCGATTAACACCACCTACGATGGTATTAAAAATAAAGGTAAGCTAACTTGTGACTAACACTCTTTCCTTCTATAAACGCATCAAATACAATATACTGCTACTATCCCGGTCGAAATCACTCCTCTCAACACCTCTTAGGACTGGTTAACAAAAATACCGGTCGAATACAAACACCGGTCAACACCGGTCGGGTCACTACACCGATCGATCAATACCGATCACCAAAGACTAATACCGGTAGATGACAATATACCGGTCAACGACAACATACCGGTCGACCTGGGTCCCGATCGACATTATTGGTCGGTCTGAACATATCGGTCGACAATATCGGTCGGTTACACCTTACCGGTCGACTATACTTTATCGGTCGACTACACTTTACCGATCATGCAACTATACTGGTCGACCTTTACAAGTCGGTACCTTCGTTCCGGTCCTATACCGGGTGATGTTCATACTAAGTCGGTTTACAGAAAACTCCGATCCATGAATCGATCAAATATACGGTTAAAAGCTTGACTAACAATACTATTTACCGACTATAACATGCAGATAGAAGTATTAAGACATAATCATACCTCTATTTGACAAAACTGATCTATCCTTTGAAAAACCTGGCTTTCTCCCTGGCTTCGCTTCTGTTCTCTTTTCTCTTGAGTCGTTCTTCAAAAATATCAGTATGAGTTTCTTGAAACTAAACTCTTAAGGGTAAGGTTATATATATAACCAAGTTTCAAATAAACCCCCCTGAACTTTGGGTCTCTTTTAACTTTTCACCCAACTTCCAAAATTTAATAAAATTTCGGATCCGGATATTACATGCAGCATGCTTTAATTGTGGAAAGTCGGGTCACATTTCAAAGGAGTGTCGAGCAAAGGTGGTTCGGGATTCGGCATATTATAGAAAGAAATTGGAGCTAGCCGAAAAGAGAGAGAATGGAACCGCTCTGTTGGTTGAAGAAGAATTCTGGCTAGATCACTCTGATGATGAAAGTAACAATATGGACACTGCTCATATGTGCTTCATAGGAGATGATCAGAGTGATGATGATGACGATGATTCAACTAATGAATCTGAGGTACCTTCTGAATTTGACTTCAAATTTATATCCTCACAGATGAATATCATTATAACTGCTTTACATGATCTTCGCTCAAAGTTATTATCTGAAAAAACAATTAAATTCAAAAAAGTCAAATTTGATTGAAAAATTACAAATTTCTCTAAAAGATGAAAAATCTATTTTGACTCATACAAAAAAAATCTCTCAAAAGAAATTAGATGATTTAGAAAAATCAAATATGACTTATCTTGATTCTTTGATAGATATGACCAACCAAAAAGAAAGTTTTTCGAATAAAATAAATAAGTTGGAAGAAAAATTATATTTGAGAAATCAAACTGAACAAACTTTTTACTTGAATAAACCACGGAGTTATGAGTCTATTAAAGAAAAATGGGGACTTGGCTTTGAAAATCCGTATTTTTTAGACAAAGCTAAAACAGAAGTTCCTACTTTATATGAATACGATTATCTAACTCTTGCAAAATATGCTCCTCAGTTCAAATTTAATTGGACTAGTGACAAGCAAGTTTTAGAAATCGAAAATGAGAAAAGATTGAACAACAACAAAAAGGAAATTCATTTTGTTTACATGCGCGAAAATTACAAATATTTTTCCGAAAAATCAATGAAGAGTAGAAACAGTTTACATGTTTTATCTCCCATTAAATCTTCATTATCTGATGATTATTTTGATATTTGTGCCACTAACACTGATAAAGTAAATATATCTCCAGTTTCTTATGATTCTAAGAGATATATTCCTCCATTAGTGTTAGAAAGCAAAATCATTGATCTTGAAGATAAAATGGAAGAACAAAATATTCAAAGAGAAATTGAAACAAATGTAATTATTTCTTTCATGATGTCAAGTCTTGAAGAAAAATTAATTTTTCAAAAACAATATTATGATTCTCGTCTTTCTTCTGATTTTAAAGAAAACAAAAAGCAAATTCTAAAATCTGAAATCTTTTCTGAAAAAATTTCTGACTCCGAGGCAAGTTCAGGTTTATTGTCTGATCAGTTGGGCTTCTTTGGTAAAATTGTTTCTTCAGACTCTCCATCCATTTGATAGACTTTAAAGTTTTTGTGCGCTGCATAGGCTAGGAAGATTCTGATGGCTTCGATCCTTGCAACTGGGTCGAATGTTTCATCATAGTCAATGCCCTCTTGTTGACAATACCTTTTTGCGACTAATCGAACTTTGTTTCTCACGACTACTCCGGCTTCGTCTTTCTTATTTCTGAAAACCCACTTTGTTCCTATAACGGATTTACCTTTAGGTAGTGGGATCAAGCGCCATACCTTGTTCCTTTTGAATTGTAGAAACTCGTCTTGCATAGCAGAAATCTAGAAGGGATCACGTAGAGCTTCAGACGCTGTCTTTGGCTCTAAGGAACTGAGGAAGCTTGAAAACATGCAGAAGTTGGCTGTTGTTGACCTTGTCGTGACACCAGATTGTACGTCACCTATCACATTCGTCAGGGGATGATCCTTAGTCCAACGATGTGTGCTTGGTATAGCTTCAACTGTTTGTTGCGTATTCGACGCATCGTTTTCATCATGCACGGCAGGTTGCTCCATAGATGTACTCAAGACATCTTGTACTAGTGTTTCTGATACTAAAGCTTCTGGGCTAGCAGTTGAAGTGCTCGGAACTTCGTTTCCAGAAGAACTACCTGTAGAGACAGATTCAGCATTAGTAGAGTTAGAAACTAACTTTGTAGTCGTACCTGATGGAGATGAAGTTTCAGTGACTTCTTCGGAAGGTCCAAACATGTCTTCAGATATAGTAGGGACCTCCGAGCCTGTACCACTTGTTATTGATGTTGATATGCCTTTTTCAAAATCTGCACATATATCATCATAGGCATCAATAAACAATAGATCTAACTTAGATGAAGTAGAGTTAGAGTTAGAAGAAGTGGATCCTTGAGAAGTTGGTTCTATTCGGGATTGAATAGAAGCTTTGTCAGTATGACCTAGTTCTGAACTGTTGTGTCCAGAAGTTATAGTAGAATTCTCATCAAAGGAGACATTCATGCTCTCAACAACCGTCTTAGTTCGAATAATGTAAATTCGATAAGCTTTGGCTGTCTGAGAGTATCCAACTAGATATCCTTCATCCGCTTTCTTATCAAAATTTGATAATCCTAGACGCTCTTTAAGAATGTAGCACCTGCAACCAAAGACACGAAGAAATTTGATATTAGGTGTACGATTGTTGATTAACTTATATGGTGTTTTATTAAAGCGCTTGACCACAATGGTACGATTCTGAGTGAAACATGTTGTAGCGACTCCCTCAGCCCAAAGGTACATGGGTAGATCTGAGTAAGCAAGCATAGTCCGATCTGCTTCAACCCGAGTGCAGTTCTTCCGTTCAACAATGTCATTTTGTTGCGGAGTGTAGGCGGCGGAGAAATTATGTGAAATACCCACGAAAGTAAGATAACTCTTCAGGGTGTCATTCTTGAACTCCGTGCCATTATCACTATGAATGGTTCTGACTGGCAGTTGAAGACGTACTTGAATGGGCTTGATGAAAGCTATAATCAACTCTGGCGCATTTGACTTGTTGCGAAGAAACTCGAGCCATGTATACCTTGAATAGTCATCTATCATTACCAACACATATTTCTTTCCATTGATAGATGTTGTGCGCATTGGGCCATAAAGGTCCATATGAAGAAGTTCCAGTGCAGATGAGGTCGATGATTCAGCTTTGGACTTGAAGGAGCTTCGCTTCATTTTTGCCCAACTCACATGCAGAACACAGTGAGTCTTTTTCGAACCTCATTTCTGGTAGACCTTTGACCAGACCTTGTCTTTGTAGCTTTGCTATAGATCTAAAATTTTGATGAGACAAGCGTCGATGCCACGTCCACGATTGTGCTTTGGAAGCTTTGGCTAGTAGGCATACTGGACGTGTGGCAGATAGTGTAGGAAAATCTACATAGTATAGATTTCCATGGCGCTCAGCCTCGAAGACTTCGTAACCATCTGGATCCTATAGATAACATTGAGTTGTTGTGAAGGGGACTTCATATTTCATGTCACAAAAGTGACTGGTACTGAACAGGTTGTGATCAAGTCCTTCAACATATAACACTTTTTGAATTTTCACAACACCGTTATCGAGCATTCCATATCCTCTGACGTGGCCTTCGGCTTCAGAATTGGCAAATCTAACTGCTCCGGCTGGCTCCTCCACATAGTTATGCAAGAGGTGGTTGAATCCTGTCATGTGGCGTGAACATCCAGAATCTATTTCCCACAATCGACAGGCCTGCAAAAGAGACAATTAGTTTTGCTTAGGCACCCATATCAGGATGGGTCCTTCGCGGTTAGCATCAAGCAACTCAGGAATATCATCTGGTTTTACTTTCACTCTCCATTCATAACGCGGTTTGGAACCCATTTCCAAACCATCTTAACATTTAATTCCTGAAAGTGCTTTTTAGAAGTAGGATTGGCAACCTTAGCTCGATACACTTTGGGTTGTGTAGAAGAATCAGAATTATAATTAGACTTAGAGTTCAACTTAGCTTTGCTTTTATTCTTTTGGGACATAGGAGGGGAGTAATATTTGAATGAATTATCCCAACAGTGTTTGCAATAAAGATTCTTTCGAGCAAAATTCATAAACTTAGATTTATCGGAACAAATCTTACATTCATGTTTATCAAAAGAAGTACTATTCAAAATAACACTGTCTGTAGGACAACTACTAGAATTCAAACTATTCTTTTTATTCAAACTAAGATCTTTATTCTTCTTACTCTTCCCAACTCCATTTCCTTTTATATCTGAAACAGAAATAGGAATCTCATTAGTCTCATGCTTAGAAGGTGATTCTTTTCTATAATTAGTTGAAGTTTCACCCTTCTCAAAGATGCTCGGTGGATATTCAGGACAGTCAGAGTAAACAACTGAAGGTTTTGTAGGAGCATCAAATTCTGGATTGGTTCTTATCTTCCAGCATGGATCATTGAACATCTGTTTATCATTTGAAACATTTTTAAACAAAGTATTTTTCAAATCATTGATCTCAGTGCAAAGCTCTTGATTTACTTTTAAAGACTTTTCAAGTTTATGTTTGAGATCAAAGTTTTCATCTTCAACCTCATCAAGAGACTGTTGCAACAAATCAATTTGCTTCATCAATTCAGATGTATGATCATTCACAGAATTTGACCCCTTTAAATCAGAAACCGGATCAGAGTCTGAAGCATTTATCATTTCAGAGAATATCTCTTCAGTCATGGACTCAATAAACTCCGTTTTATCATTTTTAGAACAAGATTCATTCGTGATAGCATTTTCTTCTTCAAACTCTTCAACAAGTAAAGGTTTAGAAGCAATGGGACTTGAGACTGATGGCATAGTAGATGGATCAATATCCGATTCATACTCATCATATTTGCATGCAGTCTCAGGTAGAACTGTGTTGGTGCTAACTGATTCGTTGGAAGGTGTGGTAAATAGTGATTCAAACTCAGTAAATTCGATCTTTCGAGTTGCATAGCTTTTGTTCAAATCATTGTATTTAAAACAAACTGATTTAAAAATATTTTGAGAATCGGTGTCACAAGACTTGTTTTCTCCCATTTCTTCTTGGCCTTTGGTCTCAGTAAATGGTTTAGAAGCACTAGCTTCAATAAAAGTCGCACGAATGTTTGGAATGGGTCTGATTGTGGAGCCAAATTTATCAAAGTTATATAAATGCTCCGGTGCCTTTTTCAAAACATCATTAGTTGGCACACCCAAACCTGGTTTCAGTATATAAAACCTTTCATCTTGGAGTTTATTAGTCAACAGATTTAATGTCTGCTCAGTCTGACCTCGTTTCATATTGATGTCCTCCAATTGCTTAATCTTTGAATAGGCTTCATTTCTTTCTTGATAACAAACCTCAAATTTTATTTTGAACTCGCCTTTTTCATCATTAATATTCACAAGATCCTTTTCTAAATCAGATATTTTTCTTTTCAAAGAATCCTTTTCAGCTTTTAAACCGTCTTTTTCCTTTTCTTTTTCTTCCACAACAACTTTCAGCAAAGCGTTTTCATCACGAAAACTCAATATTGATTGTTGTGCAGAGCTAAGTTTGCCTTTCAATAAAACAAATTCATCTTTCATGCTATGTATTTGGGCCATAAGAGATTCAATAAGCTCAGAATTATCACTTACCTTAGAGTTTGCATCTTCAGAATCTTCATCGTCACCGTCCAGCTTTGCCATGTAGGAAACTTGGGTGAAGTGTGCTTGCTCCTCATCATCAGAACTTTGGAACAGCCAATTCTCTTATTCAGCCATTAGCACCTTTCCTTCTTCAGCTTTCTTGGCAATAAGTGACTTTCGAGCATAATAGTCTGAGTTCTTGATCTTCTTGAATCTGCAGTCTCTTGAGAAATGCCCAAATTTGCCGCAATTGTAGCATCTTCCTGGTTCATCAACTCTGTCTTCTTTCTTTTCTTTCTCTTATCTTCTCTTCTGTCTTCTTTTCTATCTTATCGTCTTTCCTCTCGCCGTCCTTGTCTTGGCTTGTATCTTAATTCAACCTTCTCTTTCTTGTGACCTTCGTACTTAGGCTTTGAATAAAACTTCTTCTTGCCAAAGGTCTTCTTGAATCTTCGAGTAACAAGAGCCAAGTCCTCTGAGAACTTCTGAATATCTGGATCAGAATCAATCTCCAGTTCTTCATCACTTGAAGCAGAGTTAGAGTCGGTAACTTTAGTAACTAGAGCTTTTGTCACCTTTTTCTTTGACCTTGCGGAAGATACAGAACTTTGGCCGGCTATGAGAGCCACAGAATCCTTTAGTTTATTGGACTCAAGATTGATGGTTCTCACCTCATCCTCATGGTGAGAAAGAGTAGAGAAAATATCAGTGACGTTTTCCTGAGCCATGTTCTTTGACATCTGAAGGTTGATGGCAAAGTTCTTCCATTCTGGATTTAAGTTCTTGATGAACTTATAATTAATCTCCGAAGCAGACTTAGAGATGTTGTTCCTCCGCAAGTCATTGAGAAGGATGTTATATCTGTTGTAGGTCTCTAGCAGCGTCTCTCCTTCTTTTGCATGAAACCCTTCGTATGCATTTATGCATATATTCTGCTTAGATTGGATAGAGGCTTCACTTCCTTCAAACTGTCTGGATAGTTCATCCCAGATTTCCATTGCAGAGTTCCGACTGTCTACACGGTTGTAGATGTCGTTCGGGATTGCCATGGTCAGATAGATAAGAGCCTCTTCATCTGTCTTGTACTGTTCCTTCTGCTTTTCAGTAAAGTACTGATAAGGTTTAGGAACATATCTGTCTGGGATTTCTGGAGAGGTGTCAGTTGCTGCTTGGCCATCAACTTTGATCATCAGATTGACAGGACCATTGATGATTGATTCCATGTAGTCTCTGTTTTTATGATTCAGAAATTGGACCATTCTCTTCTTCCATTGCTGATATTCATCAGCCATAAGGACAGGCGGTTTGGACTGAGAGCCCATCAAGAGAAGCTGGTTCAACATCTTAGCTGTACTGTTAGTAATTAAACTTATCTGAACCAAGACAACCAACTAGATGAGATCGTTAGAATCAAGATAAAAACCACACTCAAAAATTTTCAGAAAAATAAATTTCGAAAAAATAATTAAGTGCAGAATTTGCACAGTATAAAACACAAAGAAATAATACTGAATAATGAAATTAGGAAAATTTTGATCAAGCACAAAACTTTTGTCCCCGTATTACAGTTTGCAAAAATCGACCGGGGATGTGCTTCGACCGGTATTGAGTCGACCGGGGTTTTTCTTAGATCGGTACCTTGTTTGACCGGTAAGATGTAACAACCGGTCTTATGCTCGACCGTTAAACGACTAAGACCAGTATAGAGAGTTCGACCGGTAAGTTGCTTGTACCGGTACTTTGTTAGACCGGTATGCTACAAGACCGGGAGACTTCTTTGATTGGTAAACTGCCTTCGACCGGTATAGGCAAGGGTCCGGGCGATCGATAATGAATACTCGACCGGTAATCTGCTATGACCGATAATGGTCTTCGACCGGTATGATGCTTGTACCGGTACTTTGCTCAACCAAGAATATGGTTGACCGATATTGTTGGGAACTGAAGATGTGACCAAGTCATTAATGCTGCTAGTTCAGAGTTAGTACTGCCAGAGGATCTCAAAGTTAATACTGCTAGGTATTACTACATCTAGTAGAATTAATACTGCTAGTCAAAGTTAGTGTTGCTTGATCAAATTTAGTACTGCTTAGCTAGTTAGTACTGCTAGTGGTTAGTGCTGCTTAGTAGTTAATACTGCCAAGACTCAGTTAATGCTTCCAAGGTGATTAATGCTGCTTCTGAGATAATCTGAAGATAATGTTGAAGAGATCGCGTCTGGAAATAAACATGGAAAGCTTGAAGATAATTATGAAGATTATTTTGAATATCTTTTTATGTTTAGTAATTATCTTTTATTATTCAATGATGTATAGAATAAAATAGAATTGAAAAGATACAATTGAATAATTCTGAGTTTTTTTGTTCTAGAGAGAGAATCAACCTCAAGGCATCGTTCCTAATTCTAGAGAAGTAGAATTCGTCTTGAAAGTGCTTGTTCTTCAAGATTGAGGTTGTGAGTGAAAAGCTTGTAACTTGAATCATTAAGTAAAGTTTGCAAGTTGTGATTCATACTGTTTTTCTGTTTATTGCATATTAAAGTGTTTTTCCGCAACTTCTTTAATATTGTTTCTGAGTATTCATAATTCTTGTTGAGAATTCGATCCTGGAAAGTGGTATCAGAGCCTGTTCTCTCAGAAACATTCATTCATTCATCATGGAAAACTTTGCAGAATCAAACAGTACCCAATGAGTTTGACATGTGGAAGATCAGAATCAGACAATACATTCTACTCACTGACTACTCAACGTGCGATGTCATTGAGAATGGCCCCTCTACTGAGGGTCAGATTGGACCAGATGGGAAAAGACCTCCACCAAAGACAGATGGTGAGAGGAAGATTAGGCAGACAGAGATGAAGGCATTGAGCACTCTGCTCTTGGCCATCCCCAATGAATATGAGCATCAATTCTGCAACTGCACTGATGCTCAGATTCTCTGGAATGCTCTAGAGAAAAGATTTGCTGGAACTAAGAGCACCAAAAGAAATCAAAGGGATGTTCTGAAGCAGCAGTATGAGAACTTCACTTCTTCAAAGAATGAGTCTATGACTCAAACTTTTGACAGGTTCAACAAGCTTATTGGTGAACTGGCTATTGTTGGAGTGAAGATGGAGCAAGATGATATCAACTTGAAGTTCCGCAGATCTCTTGGGGATGAATGGACTATGTACACTGTCTCATATAGACAGAGTGACAATCTGGAAGAGAAGGAACTAGATGATCTGTATAATGATCTAAGAGTTTTTGAATCTGAGGTAGAAGCTTAGAAGAAGCCCACTGGGTATATTCATAATGTTGCACTTCTATCGGCATCCACTGATACTACTGCCAACCCTGAAGCAGTTAGTGCTGCTAGTGGAGTGAATTCGGAAAAAGGCACTGAAACTGTCTTTGAAGCCTTTTTGTCCAGTCACAGCAACAACTCCTTGATTAATGATGATCTGGAACAACTTCACCCTGATGATCTGGAGGAGATGGACATTAAATGGCAGATGGCCATGTTATCTATGAGGGTGAAGAAGTTTATTAAAAGAACTGGGAGGAACAACTTCTCTCAAAGAAGAGAAGATGGAGCTGGTTTTGACAAGACAAAGGTGGAATGCTATAAGTGCCACATGAAGGGACACTTTGCTAGAGAGTGCAGAAGTGGTGTGCCAAATAACAACCACCAACAAGCTCAGAATGGAGGCTACAATCAAAACAAGAACTCTGCTCAAGCCCTTGTTTCTCAACAAGGAATGGGGTTTGACTAGAGTGACCAAGCTGAGGAAGCAATTCAGAATCATGCTCTTATGGCAGAGGTGTCTGATATCCCCTCTGAGGTAATTTCTAATCTTTGTACTCAATCTTGCATAGACACTGTCAAAAGGTACAGGGATCACAACCAAAACATGTGTGATGACCTTAAAAGATTAGAAAAGGACAGAAGAGATTATATGTTGATAGTTGAGAGGTTTGAAGAACAAATCAAAGGCTTCCAAGCCAATGAACTTCAACACACTTATGACACAAACTACTGGAAGTGGGAAAAGAATGAGTTAGAGACCAAATTGTCTAAGTCCAAAGAAGAGAATGATAAGTGGAAAGAAGAACTATCTAAGGTTAAGCTTGATGTAGAAAAGTTTTCATATGCTTCAGAGGCAATGGATTCTCTTCTAAAGGCTCAGATTCATGATAAGATGAAGCCTGGTGTTGGATACAACAACACACCCCCTCCTTACAACAACAACTACATCCCTTCTACATCAGATTTGTTAGAGACCAAGGAGAAAAAGGACTTGTCTGGGGAAGCCTTTAAGATAGATCCTTTTGGATGAGGTGGTTGTTGAGGATATGACTGAGAAAGAAGCCAGTGAGAATAGGAGCAATGTTGTGAGTAAAGAGATACCCCTAGAATATAACATTGTTACCAATGAGGGTGGTGGAAGGATCTGGGTCAAGTCTAAAGACATAGAGAAAACCAAAGGAAAGGCCAACAAGGTCCATTACAAACAGACCACTGTTGTGAATCCTGGACCTTGTAAACAGTGTGCTTGCAATAAAACTGAGAGCCTAAATTTTGGTACAAAGAGAGGTAATCAAAGAAACTGGAATGATCAATGGGCTCAGAAACAAGGAGTTGATCTGAGTAAAATAATCAGACCAAAACCTTGTTTCATATGTGGCAAGTTGAATCATTTGGCTAAGCACTGTTTCTTTAATCCTATTAACCAAAAGATGAACTTTCAAAGATTTGTGCAAAAACCTGTTGGTTATAGGAAGGCCGGAAAGAAACATGTGGCTAAGAAATCTGTTGAAACCAAAGGCCACATGAAGAAAAAGGTTTTAAAAGAGAGTATTAAAATGTGGGTGCCTAGAAGCACTAAAACTGTAAGTACTGCTACCAGTGTTAGTACTACTGAGAATATTAATGCTTCTAACACTGTTAGTACCTCTTCAAAGGTTACTACTGCTGACACAGTTACTGCTGCTGACACAGTTACTACTTCTAACAAGGTTAGTACTGCTAAGCATGCAAGTGCTGCTAATGCAGTTAGTACTTCTAAAACCAGTATTGCTTCTAGCAAATGTCCATCCAAACCCATTATTGTGACAAAGTACTCCAGCTATGAGGAGTCAAAGTTTAAAAATCTTGTCAAGAAGGAATGTAAATATTTTGATGAGAAAGGGGTACCCAAGACCACTTTGGCTTGGGTTCCTAATCAATACTAACTGATTTATCTTATGTGCAGGGCAACCAACAACTCAAGGGGAAGAGCATATGGCATGTTGATAGTGGTTGCTCTAGGCACATGACAGGCAACATGTCATGCCTTCAGGATTTCAAGCATATCAATGAAGGACATGTTGCATTTGGAGACAATCTTGCAGGTGAAAAAATAAGTGGAAATGGTAATGTTACAAAAGGTAAGATGACATTTGAGGATGTCTACTATGTTGATCAGTTAAAGTACAACCTGTTAAGTGTATCACAGGTTTGTGACAAACAACATAGTATATTATTAACCAATATAGAATGTACGATCCTTTCTCCAGGATTCAAGTTTTTGATGAAAGCATGATACTACATAGAACTCCAAGAAAGGACAATGTTTATTGTTTCGATATGGACAATGTTTCAAGTGATTCTTCCTTGAACTGTCTTGTTTCAAAAGCTTCTGTGGATGAATCCTCTCTTTGGCGCAGAAGGATGTGTCAAATGAACTTCAAGACAATGAACAAACTTGTTAAAAACAACCTTGTAAGAGGTTTACCATCAAAAGTCTTTTCATGTGATGATCATTGTGTTGCTTGTCTTAAAGGCAAACAACACAAAACTTCTCATAAGTCCAAAGAGTTAAATACAATTTCTTCTTGTCTCCAGTTATTACATATAGATCTGTTTGGTCCTATAAATGTTATGAGTATAGGCAAGAAATCATACTGCTTAGTTATTGTTGATGATTACTCTCGATTTACTTGGGTATATTTTCTAAGGACTAAGGATGAGACAAGTGGACTGATCAAATCCTTTATCCTAAGAGTTGAAAACCAAACAAATCAAAAAGTAAAAGTCATTAGATCAGACAATGGAACTGAATTTAAAAATCTTGATCTAAACACCTTATGTGAAGAAAAAGGCATTGAGAGATAATATAGTGCCCCTAGGACTCCTCAACAGAACGGAGTTGCTGAGAGGAGGAATAAGACACTAATAGAGGCTGCTAGATCTCTGTTGGCTGATTCAAAACTGCCAATTACTTTCTGGGCTGAAGCAGTTAATAGTGTCTGTTATGTCCAAAACAGAGTTCTAGTGGTCAAGCCAAAGAACAAGACCCCATATGAGCTTTTAAACAATAGAACACCATTTATTTGTTTCCTTAAACCTTTTGGGTATCCTTGTACTATTATCAATACCAAAACTCACTTAGGAAAGTTTGATAGCAAAGCAGATGATGGTTTTCTTGTTGGGTATTCATCTCAGAGCAAGGCTTACAGAGTTTTTAATTCTTCTTCTAGAATAATTGAAGAAAGTGACAATGTCAAATGCAATGAGAATACACCAAATCCAATTGGTTCAGGTCCTCAGTGGTTGTTTGACATTGATTCACTAACTAACTCTTTGGGTTTCAGTAGTGATAATAATGCAGGATCAGGAAGCTCAGATTCAGGAATTACACAATCACACAGCATCATACCTAAGTTTGTGATTTTTCCCATAGCTACATTGGATCCTGTTGAAGACTGTGAAAAGGAGCCTTCTACGGAACCAAATCAGAGTGAAGAAGAAAGAAGAGATGAGTAGAGTCAAGAAAATAAAGAACCAGAAGTAACTGCTGAAATCACCTCAGTTGAGTTGAATGACTCCAATCTAGAGGTGGGACTCAATGAAGAACCTAGTCATCAAACAAGAACACAAAAGAATCATCCTCCTCAGCTGGTAATAGGAGATATCTCTTCTCCTATGATGACTAGAAATCAAAGCAGATTGCAAGATATGAAAGACCAACAACAAATAGTGCTATCTATCCCAGCTTGAGCCTAAGAAGGCTTATGATGCTATGAAAGATTCCAGTTGGATAGAAGACATGCAAGAAGAGCTGCTACAATTCAAGCTGCAAGATGTTTGGGATCTGGTAGACCTTCCTAAAGTTCAAAGAGCAATAGGCACAAAATGGGTCTTCAGGAATAAGAGAGATGAGAGAGGAATAGTAATAAAGAACAAAGCAAGGTTCGTGGCACAAGGGTATACACAAGAAGAAGGAATAGATTATGAGGAAGTATTTGCACCAGTGGCTAGGATAGAAGCAATTAGATTGTTCCTGGCCTATGCTTCTTATATGAAGTTCAAAGTCTATCAAATGGATGTAAAAAGTGCATTTCTATATGTCTCAATTGAAGAAGAAGTATATGTCTATCAACCACCAGGGTTTGAAAATCCAAGCTATCCAGATAGGGTATACAAACTGAAGAAAGCACTTTATGGACTGCATCAAGTACCAAGAGCATGGTATGACACTCTGTCATCCTATCTCTTGGAAAATGGCTTTGAACGAGGAGTCATTGATAAGACTCTGTTCATCAAGAGAAAGAAGAAGGACATCTTGCTGGTCCAAATCTATGTGGATGATATCATCTTTGTATCCACAAGAGACAATATGTGCAAGGAGTTTGAGGACCTAATGCATCAAAGGTTCAAAATGAGTTCCATGGGGGAACTTACTTTCTTCCTTGGACTCCAAGTCCAACAGAAGTCAGATGGTATATTTATCTGTCAGTCCAATTATGTGCAGGACATTCTAACCATTTTTGGTTCCTCAGACTCAAAGCCTGCCAGCACACCTATGGAGACACACAAGCAGATAACAGCATATCTTGAGGGGGAGGATATGGATGTTCATCACTATAGATCCATGATTGGCTCTCTCATGTACCTTATAGCCTCTAGGCCAGATATAATGTTTCCAATCTGTGTGTCTGCAAGATTTCAAGTTAGGCCAAAGCAATCACACTATCAAGTTGTTAAGAGGATATTCAGATATCTCAAAGGGCAACCAAGATTGGGACTTTGGTATCCTTATGACTCATCATTTGACCTACTTGCATACTCAGACAGTGACCTAGGTGGAGCAAACTTGGACAGAACATCTACTTCTGGAGGATGTCAGTTTTTGGGTGCAAGACTAGTTTCATGGCAGTGCAAGAAACAAACCACAGTGTCCACATCTACAACAGAGGCAGAGTACATAGCAGCTGCAAGTTGCTGTTCTCAAGTCTTATGGATTCAGAATCAAATGTTGGACTATGGGGTAACCTTTCTACACACTCCAATTTTTATTGATAATAGCAGTGCTATTAGCATTGTGAATAATCCTGTCAAGCACTCAAAGACAAAGCATATTGAGATCAGGTATCACTTTATAAGAGACTGCAATGAAAAGAAGCTTATTCAAGTTGTAAAAGTTCATACTAACAACCAGTTTGCTTATCTATTCACCAAAGCCTTTGATGTGGGTAGATTCACTTTCTTGTTAACAAGTGTGGGAATGATCAACTCTGAATAAGCTCCTACTTAAAAAGTGGTTCAATACCTGTATATAGTTTATGCTCGGTGTTACTAATCTTCTTTCTCAGGAAATGTATAGCAGTACTCAGTTCATCACAAGCTTAAAACTGTAAGTACAATTTTAGTACTGCCAGTACAACTTTACTACTGCTAGTGTTCAGTTAATACTGCTTTCAGTTAATATTGCTCTCAGTTAATACTGCTTTTAGTTAATACTGTCTCAGTTAATACTGCTCTCAGCTAATACTGTTTTCAGTTAATACTGCTCTCAGTTAATACTGCTTTCAGTTAATACTGCTTTCAGTTAATAGTGCTCTCAGTTAATACTGCTCTCAGTTAATAATGCTCTCAATTAACACTGCTCTCAGTTAATACTGCTCACTGTTAATACTGCTTTCACTAAATTTTTTTGGTTAATACTGCTTATAATCCACAAGCTATAAATACCCTTTCCCCGCCTAAAAGATCATAACGACTCTTTGTCTACTGTTCATCTTCTCTCTCACTCTTTTCTCTCAAGTATCCAGTGCTCGCTAGTCAAGAATCCTTGCGTACAGATGGCTTCAATGGTGTTTATTGATGAGCACAACGAGATAGCCACGCTCCAAAAGCCAAAACAAGTCGAAGGTTTTTACCAGATAGTCGATTTTCTGAGGTCAAGCCACATCGCTCATGCTCTCACTGTGTCTCCTACCATCTACGTAGAGCATCAACGGCAATTCTGGGCCAATGCCACTACTAGCACTGAAAACGGAGTGCCGTGAATCAAAACAAGGGTTTGTCAGTTACTGAGGAGACCATTCGCTTCTGTCTACGTCTAGACGATGCTTCAGGTATATCTTCTATTCCAAATGAGGATTTGTTTTCAAACCTCAAAAGAATGGGGTATGAAGGCCAATTGGGGATTTTCAAGTTTTCCAAAGCTCAATTTTCACCCCAATGGAGGTTCTTTGTTCATACCCTGATGCACTGTATTTCCAAGAAAACTACTGGCTGGAGCCAATTTAGCAGTACCATTGCTTATGCTTTGGTATGCTTATCTACTGCGCGAAAATATAACTTTTCTCTGATGATCTTCAATGATCTTGTCTCAAACCTGGACAACAAGAAGAGTTTCTTCATGTATCTGAGGTTTGTACAGGAAGTTATAACCAATGAATTGACGGATATACCTCACTTTGATGAGGTATATGTACCTAAACCCCCTAAAGGCAAGGTCTTCTCAAACATGAGAAGATCTGCTAGGGACTCGGAAGGAGTTGACACCCCATTGTTCTTAACAATGATGGTGGTGTCCCAACCACAAGAAGGTATGGCCTCAGGGTCAAGGCCCTCATTAGACCAACCCACTGAGAGCCAATCCCAACCTTCCCTCTCCCAAATTTTTCCTCAGTCCTTTGCTGCTAAACCCAATCCTATGATATCCAAGACTTATGTCAAGAGAAAGGTACATAAGGCTCCTTCCCTTGTTGTACCTACTATTAACCAAGAGCCTCAAAGCCCTCTATTGGAGCATTCTCCAATAGAGAATATCCAAAGGGAACACACTAGGGTGTCTCCCAACCATGAGGAGGTGCTCTCTAAGGAGATGAAGGAGCATATGGGTGAGAAGGTTGCCACTACTTCTGCTAGCACAAAAAATAACAGTGGTAACATCTCTAAGACCTTCCCCGTGGCAACTTTGGGTGAGAAATCAACCAAAGGACCCTGGCGCTAAGAAACCAAGGGGGTAGTTGGTGCTTCTGCTAGGCAGAAGTCCACTACTAAAAGATCCAAGGATCCCTCAAGGATGGGCAAAACATCCAACAAGGGTGAGGACAGAACTGAAACTAATGAATTGATGGCACAAGGTTCCAGTGATCCTTCAAGGGTGGGTAAAACACCTAAAGAAGGTGAGGATAGCTATACTTACTTAGAATTGATTGAAACAATAGCCAACATCAATGTTGATGTGGTTAATCAAGGAAAGGAAATCAAGGCATTGCAGCAAGTGGTCATCTCCCAACAAAAGCAGATTTCAAAACTCAAGCAATTGGTGGGAAAACTCATTGCCAAGAAAAGAAGAAAGCAGTTTGTTCTAAGGAGGAGAGAGGGGGCAAACAAAAAGGAGAATGCTTCCAAAAAGGGGGAGAGTTCAAGCTCAGAAAAGATGGATCAACAATTTGAGGGAGAGTTTGTTGAAGAGTTTGCTGAAGAAAAAGCTGAAGGTGTGATAGAAACATAAATATTTGCTGAAGCAGCAGAAACAACACCAGCAGCAGTAACAACCCCAGAAGTAGAAACTGTTACTACTGCTGAGCCAAAAGGAGCAGCAGAAACTGTTAGTGCTGCTGAAACTATACAAGCAGCAGTAACAGGGTTAACACCTGAAGAGGTTGAAGTAGCAGAAATGCTTGTAAAAGCAAAGAATGACACTCTCAAAGCAAAGGGAGTGGTCATAAATGAAAGGGGAGCAAAGAGAACAGAAAAGAAATACATGGTTGCAGATGCAAAGAGAAAAGGAAAAGAAAAGATGATAGAATCTGATCAACCAACCAAAAAGCAAAAGATGGTTGAGTCAGATGAAGCATTAGCTAAGAAACTGCAAGAAGAGATAAATCAAGCAGAGAAAGAGCAGGTTGAGAAAGACAGAGAGATAGCCAGAGCACTAGCTAATGAATTAAATGAAGCATTTCAGAAAGGTTTGGAAACAGAGAAAGCAAAGCAAAGGGCAATAAGCATGAGAAAGGCTATGATGGTCAGATCAAGTGCAAAGAAGAGAAAGCCTTCACAAACTTACCTTGCAACTCAGGAAAGAAACAAGATGATAACTTTCTTGAGGAGTGCAATTGATGTGAAGAAAGAAATGTTTATAAAGATGACTTTTGATCAAGTCAAGGGCTTATATGAGAAAGAAATGGGAAAACTGCAGAGTAATGAAAAGGCCAGAGTGGAGTTTGAAAAGAAAGCCAAGGAGAGGCATGATGTGAACATTAATCAACCCTTCCCTGAAAGTGAAGAGGGAACTCCAACAAAAGAGAAGGCAGAGATTAAGGAAGAAGAGACTTTAGCTCAAAAGATCAAGAAAATAAAAAGAGTTAAGTCTATTGCTTCTAAAGGTCCTAGATCAGAGGAAAGGCAAAAGGAAGAAAAGAAGAAGGAAACTACTATAGGGCAAAGTCAAAGGATTCTGAAGAGAACCAAGATGATGGCCAAAAGAAAGAAAATTGACAAGAAGCCTAGAGTAGAAGAAGAGAAAAAGGTTGCTGAAGAAGAAGAGGCACCTAAGAATGAAGAAAAGAGAGCTGAATCTCATGAAGTACCACAGAGTTCAGATGTAAATATGTACATGGTGGTAATGGATAAAATTCCAAAGCCTATCACAGTTGAACCTGTTGGATTCAAACCTCCTGAAGTTATCCACTGGGATATTATGAAGGTGGATGGTAAGGAGTATATCAGGCTCAAAAGAAAGGATGAGAAGTATTATGTGTTTCAACATGGAATAAAATTGTCAGAGAATGTTCAAGATCTGATTTAGAAGAGATGTTTGAAGTTGGTATGAAATTACATGCAGAATAGTTGAAAGCTCCAGGGTTACCAATTGTGAAGCTGGTTATGGAGTTTTTGTGTATGTTATTCAATCCAGAAGCAGTAAAGCATATAATCAGAGATGTGTTTGAAGTTGTTAGATGATGGACTTTGTATGAAAGGAGTGGAGTCTATGAATTGGCCATGGATACTTTTCACATGGAGTATTACTTGGTGGATAGGGTCTCCAATAACACAAGTCTAAAGCTTCATGACATGTTAAATAAGAAGCTAGGTTGTGCACCAAATTCAGAAATGGCAAAGTATCTAATTAAGATAACTATCAATCAGAGTATGGGACTGGATCCTAACATTGGATTGAATAAATGAAAGTTTTGGAAGCATCTGTGGAACTTGACTTCTCTTTCTAAAAGTCAAGTTAGGGGAGATTGTTGGGAAATGAAGATGTGACCAAGTCATTAATGCTGCTAGTTCAGAGTTAGTACTGCTAGAGGATCTCAAAGTTAATACTGCTAGGTATTACTACTTCTAGTAGAATTAATACTACTAGTCAAAGTTAGTGCTGCTTGAACAAAGTTAGTACTGCTTAGCTAGTTAGTACTGCTAGTGGTTAGTGTTGCTTAGTAGTTAATACTGCCAAGACTCAGTTAATGCTTCCAAGGTGATTAATGTTGCTTCTGAGATAATCTGAAGATAATGTTGAAGAGATCACGTCTGGAGATAAACATGGAAAGATTGAAGATAATTATGAAGATTATTTTGAAGATCTTTTTATGTTTAGTAATTATCTTTTATTATTCAATGATGTATAAAATAGAATTGAATTGAAAAGATACAATTGAATAATTCTGAGTTTTTTTTGTTCTAGAGAGAGAATCAACCTCAAGGCATCGTTCCTAATTCTAGAGAAGTAGAGTTCGTCTTGAAAGAGCCTGTTCTTCAAGATTGAGGTTGTGAGTGAAAAGCTTGTAACTTGAATCATTAAGTAAAGATTGCAAGTTGTGATTCATACTGTTTTTCTGTTTATTGAATATTAAAGTGTTTTTCCGCAACTTCTTTAATATTGTTTCTGAGTATTCATAATTCTTGTTGAGAATTCGATCCTGACAGGTATTGATTCGACCGGTAAGGCTAAGGACCGATAAGTTCTTTTGACCGATAAGAAATATAGACCGGGGACTTTTCGACCGATAGAGTGATATGACCGGTAATAAGATTGGGCTGATAGTGGCTTTGTCCGATAAAACTATTCGACCGGTATGTTCTTGACCAGCCCAGAAGACGATGAACAGATGCAATAATTGACCCAGAAATCAAACAAAACACAGAAATTGAATCCAAAAAACAACCTTTTCTACCCAGAAACACATACCAATCACAGTGCAATGAAAATTATAGATCAATTTCAACTTTTAAGCTTCCGATTTTAAGAACACAGTGACTATATGTATGCGAACCCAGAAACCAAAAATTCAAAAATTCAGTCAATTGATGATGTTAACTGCAATTAATCACTCAGATCATGTTCAATAGCGTAAAAGGCATCTAATCATATCAATTTTATGTAGAAAAACATAACAAATCAAGCATTTAATTTTCACACGATGAACACAGTCGATAAACAGATAAATTGATAAATCCAAAATCTTGATTTTTAGGCTTTGATACCAATTGTTATCCCAGTTTAATCTAGTTGGTAAATAATCAATCAAGTAATCAAGCAACACAATAATAATCAAGAGATATATAAATTAGAGTAACATACCAATCACAGTGCAATGAAAATTATAGATCAATTTCAACTTTTAAGCTTCCGATTTTAAGAACACAGTGACTATATGTATGCGAACCCAAAAACCAAAAATTCAAAAGTTCAGTCAATTGATGATGTTAACTGCAATTAATCACTCAGATCATGTTCAATAGCATAAAAGGCATCTAATCATATCAATTTTATGCAGAAAAACATAGCAAATTGTGACAACAGCTTGATAACCAGCATGTTATGGTTAGCAATCTTTGACCTTTTAGGATCTAATTATAAAGTAAATTCCTTTAGTATTTAACTCGATTGATTAGATTATAATTTTTCCCGAAAATATTCAGTAGTCGCGTAGAATACCCGGTACAGACTGATAACTGACCATTACATCTCAAGAAATGCCAAAAATTATGTTGGAAGTCTAAAATACATAAAATAATAGAATTTTATTCTTTTCAAAATAAAATATATTTATTAATTTATAAAATTCATTTTTAGCATAAACTGATAATTGAGGGTTACGATTCTCAAAATTTATCTGATTATTTAACTAGGTTTATATCATAATTACATTTTAATTTAATTTTAAAAATATTTGGTGAGTCAAAGGCCACTTGGCCGAAAATTAGACCCTCACTCTCTCTATTTGTTTTAATTAAAAACCCAATTAAGAGATTGTTTGTTCATTTTCAAAAAAATACAAGAAACCCCTCATGTCCCTCTCCTCTCTCCGTCTCTCAAGCGGCCACACACCACCACCATCTCCACCACCAAATTTTCAGAAAATTTTAAGGATAAAATCAAGTGTTTAGCATCTTTTGCATCAAGAAATCAAGTTTGTGTCTTTCTTTGAGAAGGTAATCATCTTTATCCTCATTTTTCAAGTTCTATTTCAAAAAGTTTGTATGTTTTACATCATTGCATGTAGTAGTTGTATAATTTTTATTTTGAAAGTGAAATGGGATGCATTTGGTAGATTATATCTTTGCAAAGAAAAACCATTGAATGATCTTTCAATAAAATTTGGAATTTAAGTGTAATTTTTAAGATTTTTGTCAAAATACCAATTTTATGTAGTGTGGTTCTAAGGTCCACGAAATTTTGATGATATTGGATTGAAATTTATATATTTACAACAATTTTGTGTATAAAGAAACTCTTAGGATGAGATTATTCAAATCTCATATGATTAAGAGCATCTAAAATGGTGTAATATCACTTATTTAGTGATTATGTTGTCATGCATGGGATTGGATGAGCACTTGTAGTTGCTATGAATCCATGATGCATATTTGTGTTATTAGAATCTTTGTATATTGACTTAGGATGTGAGGCCATGGGTTATTAATGAAAACCATGCCAAATGATCATCATATTATGTTAATGCAAACTTTCTCATGTCAACAGTTTGCTGTCATGAATTGTGCATCCACTTTCTAGCTTTATAAGTCAGTTTATACTCCTTAAAAATTTGGGCTTTTTGTTACAAAACTTCAATTGAAGGTGTTAGTGATTTATAGTATCAAGAATCACTCAAAATTATAGAGGTTTGGTCACTCATTTGCATTTTAGAAGAAAGTGGTGTAACCTGTCCAGAATTGGCAGATTCATACACCCAACTTTCAAAGGCCATAACTCCCTCAATTATTGTCAAAATTGAGTGAATCTTTTTCCACATGTTAGATTTTTGAGTTAGTTTTACAATCATATATGGCTCATTGCATAATTCTGATGTTTGGTATCCCAAATGTAAGCTGCAAGTGAAGTGTGTCACTTACCTGAAAATCAGTGATAATCTGTTTTGTGGAATTTATTTGGGGAACCAAAACACCTTTTTAAATCATAAAATTTTACAGATTAGTACATAACTCTGTATATTAATTTCTGTAAAAATATGGTTATTTTTGGTATTTGGGAAATGTCATTTTGAAACTCATTTTGAGATCACAAATTTTGGACAGCAAGTGCTGAATCCAGAAAGTTGATCTTAAAGCTTTAAAAGCTTATGTTTTAGTGATTAGTTTCGTATTTGTTAGCTCCAAATCATCTGCTGTTGGGAACTGAAGAAAAGCTTAAGTATGTGTAATGCTGTTGGTTCAAAGTTACTACTGCTAGAAGACTTCAAGGTTAATACTGCTGAGTATTACTACTGCTAGTAGTTAATACTGCTAGTCAAAGTTAGTGCTGCTTGAACAAAGTTAGTACTGCTTAGCTAGTTAGTACTGCTAGTAGTTAGTGCTGCTTAGTAGTTAATGCTGCTAGAAGAGATTAATGCTGCTGAAGATTAATACTGCTTATATGATGAAGATTCGCATGAAAGGATAACAGCTGGATGGACTGAAGATTATGGAAGGCTTAGAGATATACATGGAAGATATATTGAAGATATTTTTTATTTCTTGTAATTATCTTTTGATTAGTATATGTATAGAATGTATAGAATAGAGAGATAACTTTTGATTAATTATTCATTCTAAGTTTAAGAGAGAAATCAACCTCAAGGCTTAGATCCTAATTCTAGAGAAGTAGAATTCGTTTTGAAAGAGTCTGTTCTTCAAGATTGAGATTGAGTGTGTAATCTTGTGATTTCAAATATTCAATACAAGTTTACAGTTTGTTCTTCATATTTACTGTTTTGATTTACTGTTTTATTGAATATCAAAGTGTTATTCCGCAAACTTCTTTGATATTGTTTCTGAGAATTAATTCTTGTTGAGAATTCGATCCTGACAAGTGGTATCAGAGCCAAACTCTCTCAGAAACATCTATTCATCATGGAAAATCTTACAGAATCAAGCAGTACTTTGGTCTCTAAGGTTCCAATGCTTAAACCCAGTGAGTTTGACATGTGGAAGATCAGAATCAGACAATACATTCTTCTCACTGACTACTCAATGTGGGATATCATTGAGAATGGTCCTTCTGAAGCTGGAAGGATAGGACTAGATGGGAAAAGACCTCCACCAAAGACAGATGGTGAGAGGAAGATCAGACAGACAGAGATGAAGGCCTTGAGCACTCTGCTCTTGGCCATCCCCAATGAATATCAGCATCAATTTTGCAACTGTACTGATGCTCAGATTCTCTGGAATGCTCTAGAGAAAAGATTTGCTGGAACTAAGAGCATCAAAAGAAATCAAAGAGATGTTCTAAAGCAGCAGTATGAGAACTTCACTTCCTCAAAGAATGAGTCTATGACTCAAACTTTTGATAGGTTCAACAAACTCATTGGTGAACTGGCTACTGTAGGAGTGAAGATGGAACAAGATGATGTCAACAAAAAGTTCCTCAGATCTCTTGGGGATGAATGGACTATGTACACTGTCTCATATAGACAGAGTGACAATCTGGAAGAGAAAGAACTTGATGATCTATACAATGATCTAAGAGTTTTTGAAACTGAGGTAGAAACCAAGAAGAAGCCCACTGGTTATGTCCACAATGTTGCACTTCTTTCAGCATCCACTGATAATACTGCCAACCCTGAAGCAGTTAGTACTGCCAGTGGAGTAAGTTCAGAAAAAGGCACTGAAACTATATTTGAAGCCTTTTTGTCCAGTCATAGCAACAATTCATTGATTAATGATGATCTGGATCAACTTCACCCTGATGACCTGGAGGAGATGGATATTAAATGGCAGATGGCCATATTATCCATGAGGGTGAAGAAGTTCATTAAAAGAACAGGAAGGAATAACTTCTCTCAAAGAAGAGAAGATGGAGCTGGTTTTGACAAGACCAAGGTGGAATGTTATAAGTGTCACATGAAAGGACACTTTGCTAGAGAATGCAGGAGTGCTGTTCCAAACAACAACCACCAACAAGCTCAGAATGGAGGCTACAATCAGAACAAGAATCCTACTCAAGCCCTTGTTTCCCAACAAGGAATGGGATTTGACTGGAGTGATCAAGCTGAGGAAGCCATTCAGAATCAAGCTCTTATGGCAGAAGTGTCTGATCTCCCCTCTGAGGTAATTTCTAATCTTTGCACTAAATCCTGCATAGACACTGTCAAAAGATATAGGGATCATAATCAAAGTATGTGTGATGACCTCAAAAGATTAGAAAAGGACAGAAGAGATTATGTGTTGATAGTAGAGAGATTTGAAGAGCAAATCAAAGGCTTTCAAGCTAATGAACTTCAACACTCTTATGACACAAACTATTGGAAGTGGGAAAAGAATGAGTTAGAGACCAAACTGTCTAAATCCTTAGAAGAGAGTGATAGGCTGAAAGAGGAACTGTCTAAAGTTAAACTTGACATAGAAAAGTTTTCATATTCTTCAAAAGCAATGGATTCTCTTCTAAAGGCTTAGATTCATGATAAGATGAAGCCTGGTATTGGATACAACAATACAACTCCTCCTTACAACAACAATTATATCTCTCCTACTTCAGACTTGTTAGAAACCAAGGAGAAAAAGGACTTATCTGAGAAAGCCTTTAAAATAGATCCTTTGGATGAAGTAGTAATTAAGGATTTAACTGAGAAAGAAGCCAGTGAGTATAGGAATAATGATGTGAGTAAAGAGATCCCATTAGAAAACAACATTATCACCAATGAGGGATGTGGGAAAATCTGGGTCAAGTCCAAGGAGATAGAGAAGACCAAAGGAAAAGATAACAAGGTCCATTACAAACAAACCACGGTTGTGAATCCTGGATCTTGTAAACATTGTGCTTGCAGTAAAGCCAAGAGCCTAAATTCTGGTTTAAAAAGAGGAAATCAAAGAAACTGGAATAATCAATGGGCTCAGAAGCAAGGAGTTGATCTGAGTAAAATCAATAGACCAAAACCTTGTTTCATATGTGGCAAATTAAATCATTTGGCTAAATATTGTTTCTTTAACCCTACTAACCAACAGATGACCTTTCAAAGATTTGTGCAAAAACCTGTTGGTTATAGGAAGGATGGAAAGAAACATGTGATAAAGAAGCATGGTGAAAGGAAAGGCCCCATGAAGAAAAAGATTTTAAAAGAAAGTGTCAAAATGTGGGTGCCTAGAAGCACTAAAACTGTTAGTACTGCTGACAAGGTTAGTGCTGCTGGAAGTATTACTGCTGCTACCTGTGTTAGTACTGCTGAAAATATTAATGCTGCTAATACTGTTAGTACCTCTTCAAAGGTTAATACTGCCAACACAGTTACTGCTGCTAACATAGTTACTACTGCTAACAAGGTTAGTACTGCTAAGCATGCAAGTGCTGCTAAGGCAGTTAGTACTTCTAATACCAGTACTGCTTCTAGCAAAAATGTTTCCAAGCCCATTATTGTGACAAAGTACTCCAAGAATGAGGAGTTAAAGTTCAAAAGACTTGTCAAGAAAGAATGCAAGTATTTTGATGAGAAAGGGGTACCCAAGACCACTTTGGCTTGGGTTCCTAATTCATACTAACTGATCTATCTTATGTGCAGGGCAACCAACAGCTCAAGGGAAAGAGCATATGGCATGTTGAGAGTGGTTGCTCTAGGCACATGACAGGCAACATGTCATGCCTTCAGGATTTCAAGCATATCAATGGAGGACATTTTGCATTTGGAGATAATCTTACTGGTGGAAATATAAGTGGAAAAAGTAATGTCACCAAAGGTAAGATGACATTTGAGGATGTCTACTATGTTGATCAATTGAAGTACAACCTGTTAAGTGTATCACAGGTATGTGACAAACAACATAGTATATTATTTACAAATACTGAGTGTATGATCCTTGCTCCAGGGTTCAAGGTAGTTGATGAAAGCATGATACTACTTAGAACTCCAAGAAAGGACAATGTTTACTGTCTAGATATGGGCAATGTTGATAGTGATTCATCTCTAAATTGTCTTGTTTCAAAAGCTTCTGTAGATGAATCCTCTATTTGGCACAGAAGGATGTGTCACATGAACTTCAAAACTATGAACAAACTTGTCAAAAACAATCTTGTAAGAGGTTTACCTTCAAAAGTATTTTCATGTAATGATCATTGTGTTGCATGTCTTAAAGGCAAACAACACAAAACTTCTCATAAGACCAAAGAGATAAATTCAATTTCTTCTTGTCTCCAGTTATTGCATATGGATCTGTTTGGTCCTACAAATGTTATGAGTATAGGCAAGAAATCTTACTGCTTGGTTATTGTTGATGATTACTCTAGATTTACCTGGGTATATTTTCTAAGGACTAAGGATGAGACAAGTGGACTGATCAAATCCTTTATCCTAAGAATTGAAAACCAAACTAATCAAAAAGTAAAAGTCATTAGATCAGATAATGGGACTGAATTCAAAAATCTTGATCTAAACACCTTTTGTGAAGAAAAAGGCATTGAGAGACAATATAGTGCTCCTAGGACTCCTCAACAGAATGGTGTTACTGAAAGGAGAAATAGGACACTAATAGAGGCTGCTAGATCTCTGTTGGCTGATTCAAAACTGCCAATTACCTTCTGGGCTGAAGCAGTTAATACTGCCTGCTATGTCCAAAACAGAGTTCTAGTAGTTAAGCCAAAGAACAAGACACCATATGAGCTTTTAAATAAAAGAAAACCTTTCATTGGATTCTTCAAACCTTTTGGGTGTCCTTGTACAATTCTCAATACCAAATCTCACTTAGGTAAGTTTGATAGCAAAGCAGATGATGGATTTCTTGTTGGGTATTCATCTCAGAGTAAGGCCTACAGAGTTTTTAACTCATCTTCTAGAAAAATTTAAGAAAGTGACAATGTCAAATGCAATGAGAACACACCAAATCCTATTGGGTCTGGTCCTCAGTGGCTATTTGATATTGATTCACTAACTAACTCTTTTGGTTTCAGTAATGAGTATGCAGGTTCAGGAAGTGGAAGATCAGGGATCACACAAGTTCAAGAAAGTATATCTAAATCTGTGATATTTCCCATACCCACAGTGAATTCTGTTGAAGACTGTGAAAAGGAATCATCTACTGGACCAAGTCAGAGTGAAGAAGAAACTAGAGATGAGGTGACTCAAGAAAATAAAGAATCAGAAGTAGCAGCTGAAAACACTTCAGTTGAGTTGCATGACTCTAATCTAGAGGCTGGAATGAATGAAGAACCTAGTCATAACACCAGAGTTCAAAAGAATCATCCTCCACAGCTGGTAATAGGAGATATATCTTCTCCTATGATGACTAGACATCAAAGCAGGCTTCAAGAAATGCAAGATCAACAGCATATAGTGCTTTCTTGTTTTCTATCCCAGCTTGAGCCTAAAAAGGCACATGATGCAATGAAAGAATCTAGCTGGATAGAAGCAATGCAAGAAGAACTGTTACAGTTCAAGCTACAAGATGTATGGGATCTAGTAGACCTTTCTAAAGGTCACAGAGCAATTGGCACAAAGTAGATTTTCAGAAACAAGAGAGATGAAAGAGGAATTGTCATAAGGAACAAAGCAAGGCTGGTGGCTCAAGGGTATACTCAAGAAGAGGGTATAGATTATGAAGAAGTCTTTGCACCTGTGGCTAGGATAGAAGCAATCAGATTATTCCTAGCCTATGCTTCTTACATGAACTTCAAAGTCTATCAAATGGATGTAAAAAGTGCTTTTCTCTATGGCTCAATTGAAGAAGAGGTATATGTCTGTCAACCACCAGGGTTTGAAAACCGAAGCTATCCAGACAGGGAATACAAATTGAAGAGAGCTCTTTATGGACTGCATCAAGCTCCAAGAGCATGGTATGACACTCTGTCATCATATCTCTTGGAAAAAGGCTTTGAAAGAGGAGTCATTGATAAGACTCTATTTATCAAGAGAAAGAAGAAGGATATCTTGCTGGTCCAAATCTATGTTGATAACATTATCTTTGGATCTACAAGAGACAACATGTGCAAGGAGTTTGAGGAACTAATGCATCAAAGGTTCAAAATGAGTTCCATGGGGGAACTTACTTTCTTCCTTGGACTCCAACTTCAACAGAAGTCAGATGGCATCTTCATCTGTCAATCCAAGTATGTGCAGGACATTCTAACCAAGTTTGGTTTCTCAGATTCAAAACCTGCCAGCACACCTATGGAGACACACAAGCAGATAACAACAGATCTTGAGGGGGAGGATATGGATGTGCATCATTATAGATCCATGATTGGCTCTCTCATGTATCTCACAGCATCAAGGCCAGATATAATGTTTCCAGTCTGTGTATGTGCAAGATTCCAAGTTAGGCCAAAGCAATCTCACTTTCAAGCTGTTAAGAGGATATTCAGATATCTCAAAGGGCAACCCAGATTGGGACTTTGGTATCCTCATGACTCACCCTTTAACCTAATAGCATACTCAGACAGTGATCTAGGTGGGGGCAAACTTGGATAGAAAATCAACTTCTGGAGGATGTCAGTTTTTGGGTGCTAGACTAGTTTCATGGCAGTGCAAGAACCAAACCACAGTGTCCACATCTACAACAGAGGCAGAGTACATAGCAGCTGCAAGTTGCTGTTCTCAAGTCTTATGGATTCAGAATCAAATGCTGGACTATGGGGTAACCTTTCTACACACTCCCATTTTTATTGATAATAGCAGTGCTATCAGCATTGTGAATAGTCCTGTCAAGCACTCTAAGACAAAGAACATTGAGATCAGGTATCACTTCATAAGAGACTGTAATGAAAAGAAACTTATTCAAGTTGTAAAAGTTCATACTGACAACCAATTTGCTGACATATTCACCAAAGCTTTTGATGTGGGTAGATTCACTTTCTTGGTAACAAGTGTGGGAATGATCAACTCTGAATAAGCATCCTCTCAAAAAGTGGTTAAATATCTGAATATTATAGATTCTTGGTGTTACTAATCTTCCTTTGCAGGGCATACATAGAAGTACTCAATTCAGCCTAAACTTCAAAGAGTAAGTGTGGTTAATGCTGCTAGTTAGTTAATACTGCTAGTTAGTTAATGTTGCTAGTTAGTTAATACTGCTAGTTAGTTAATGCTGCTAGTTAGTTAATACTGCTAGTTAGTTAATGCTGCTAGTTAGTTAATACTGCTAGTTAGTTAATACTGCTAGTGGTTAATGCTGCTAGTTAGTTAATACTGCTAGTTAGTTAATACTGCTAGTGGTTAATACTGCTAGTTATTTAATACTGCTAGTTATTTAATACTGCTAGTGGTTAATACTGCTCGCAGTTAATACTGCTCGCAGTTAATACTGCTAGTTAGTTAATACTGCTAGTAGTTAATACTGCTCGCAGTTAATACTGCTCGCAGTTAATACTGCTCGCAGTTAATACTGCTCGCAGTTAATACTGCTCGCAGTTAATACTGCTAGTTAATTAATACTGCTAGTAGTTAATACTGCTCGCGGTTAATACTGCTTGTCCGTTAATACTGCTCTAGGTTAATACTGCTTATGTCCCGAATACTATAAATACCCTTTACCCGCCTAAAAGTTCATAACGACTCTTTGTATACTGTTCCATTGCGCTCTAAACCCTTTCTCTCTCAAGACTCAAAGTTTTCAGGCAAGTTTTTCACTAAGATCAATGGCATCCATGGCATTCATCGATGAACACAATGAGATCGCGATGCTACAAAAGCCAAAGCAAGCTGCAGGATTTCATCAGATTGTGGATTTCCTCAAGTCAAACCATATTGCTCATGCTCTTACTGTATCACCTACAATCTATATCGAGCATCAAAGGCAGTTCTGGGCTAATGCCACCATTGTTGCTGAGAATGGTGTGCAAATGATCAAGACAAGGATCTGTGAAAAACCACTAACAGTTACTGAAGAGGTTATTCGCATCAGTCTACGTCTAGACGATGCCTCTGGTATAACTTCTATCTCAAATGATGAATTGTTCTCTTCTCTTACAAGAATGGGGTATGGAGGCCCATTGGGTGTATTCAAATTCTCTATAGCCAAATTTTCACCCCAATGGCGTTTCTTTGTCCATACTCTTATGCACTGTATCTCCAAAAATACTACTGGATGGAGTGAGTTCAGCAGCACCATTGCTTATGCTTTGGTGTGCTTGGCCACTGCCAGAAAGTATAACTTTTCTAAAAAGATTTTCAGTGATCTTGTCTCAAACATGGGAAACAAAAAGAGCTTCTTTATGTACCCCAGGTTTGTCCAAGAAGTTATTACTCATGAATTGACGGATATACCTCAACCTGTTGGGGTATATGTACCTAAACCCCCTAAAGGCAAGGTTTTCTCAAATATGAGAAGATCTGCTGGGGACTCGGAAGGAGTTGACACCCCATTGTTCTCTACAATGATGGTGGTGTCCCAAACCAATGAAGGTATGGCAGCAGGGTCAAGGCCCCCATTAGACCATCCTACTGCTAGCCAATCCCAACCTTCCCACTCTAAATCTATCCCCCAGTCCCTTCTTGAAAAACCAACCTCTCCTATCACCCAAACATACAAGAGGAAACAGGTAAAGAAGGCTCCTTCCCTTCTTGTACCATCATCCCCCAAGCCTTTAAGCCCTCTAAGGGAGAATTCTCCTTTAGGGAATATCCATAGGGAAACCAAAGGGGTGTCTCCCAACCCCAAGGAGGTGCTATCTGAGGAGGAGGAAGAGCATATGGGTGATGAGGCTACCACTACTCCTGCTAGCACAGAGAAGGAAAGTGGTAACATCAATAAGACCTCCCCAATGGCAACTTTGAATGAGCAATCATTCAAAGGTCCCTGGTGCCAAGAAACCACGGGGGTGGATAGTGCTTCTGCTAGGCAGAAGGCTTCCACTACTAAAAGATCCAATGATCTTTCAAAGGAGGGTAACACTTCTAGAGAAGGTGAGGACAGATATAACTACCAGGAATTGATGGATACAATGGGAAACATCAACCAAGATGTCATCAAACAAGGCAAAGAGATAGAAGAAATGAAGCTGGTAATTCTGTCACAACAAGTACAGATTGCTAAGCTGAAGAAGATGGTGACCAGGCTAGTACAGAGGAAGAAGAAGAAGCAGTTTGTCTTGAAGAAGAGATCAAATGTTCAAGATCCTTTCAACAAGGGGGAGAAGCCAGAGGGAGAAAAAGAGAAAGAAAGCTCAATTGTAAAGGAAGTTGAAGTTGAGGGGGAGACAGAACATGGAACAACAGCAAAAACTGTTAATGCTTCTAAAATACAAGAAGCAGTAGAAACAGAAGCAGAAGAAACAGGGCTTTCTATAGAGGAAATGGAGATAGCTGAAACTTTGGTTAAAGCCAAGAATGATACGCCTAAGGCTACTCAAAAGGCCAAGGGAGTAGTCATTAATGAAGAAGGGATCTCAAAGAAGCAGAAAGAGAAGGAAGTCTTGAAGAATATAAAGGGAAAAGGAAAAGAAAAGATGGTTGAAGAAGCTGAACTGCCTACAAAGAAGAAGTCTCAGATTGAACTGGATGAGGCAATAGCAAAACAGCTTCAAGACCAAATGGAAAAGGAGGAAATGTTGCAAACAGAAACCGACAGAGAACTTGCAAAAATCATGGACAGAAAGTTGAATGCAGAATATCAGAAAAGCTTAAAAGAAGCAGCTCAGACCAAGAAACTTCAAGTTAAAAAGATGCCAGTGATGAAGCAGAAAAGACAACCCTCCAAGACCTTTTTGGCCAATCAGGAAAGAAGAAAGATGATAAATTTCCTGAAAGGTGCAATTGGAGTCAAGGGGGAGATGTTCATCAACATGGCATACAGTCAAGTTGAGGAGCTCTACAGGAAGGAAATGGCAAACCTCCAAGGGGATTCCTCTCAAAGGGAAGAAGCAGAAAGAAGGATGAAAGAGAGACATGATCTCAACATACAACAACCATTCCCTGAGGAGACCACACCCTCAAAAGAAGCAGAAGAGAAAAAGGAAGAACCTGAAAGTGTTGGTATAGAAGCCAAGTCTGGAAAGAGAGTGAAGTCAATTGCTTCAAAAAGGTAGTTGAAAAAGCCAAGGGAAGAAACTGAAAAGGAAACAGAACCTTCAGTCACATCTCCAACAGAACCTGTGCAAAGTCCAGAACAGTCTAGTAAGCCAACTGATGAGAGTATGGATCCGTACATGACAATAGTGGAACCTTTGAAGGCTGTTCCAATCTCTATGCAAGCTCCAGAGATCATCTTCTGGGATATTCTAAGAGACAATGGAAAGAATTTCTTCAGAATCAAGAGAGCTGATGGTTCATTTGAAGCTTATTCAACATGGGGGAGAGTTATCAGAAGTTGTTCAAGAGCTGATATAGAAGAATTATATAAAGTGGGGATGAAACTTTATGAACCTGTGTTGAAAGGTACTGAAGAGAATCTTCTCAAAGTGACATTGGAATACTTGTGCATGATGTTTGATCCAGAAAGAGTGCACTATAGGATTAAAGATCATAAGCATGAGTTCATCTTCAAGAAGATTGATAAATGGATACTGTTTGAAAACTGTGGAGTATACATGATTACTATTGACAACTGTTATCATGAATACTACCTGGTGGACAAAATCTATGAGCATAGCAACGAGAAGCTAGAAGGGATGCTTAAAGCTACACTGGTATGTACAAAGGATTCAGAGATGGCAAAGATTGTGGTGAGAAGAACTATAAATCAAAGTTTGGGCCTAGATCCAAATTTGGGAAATTGAACCTGAGGTGTTGAAAGCATCTTGAAGATTAATTCTAAAGAACTTGACTTCTTTTCCTAAAAGTCAAGTTAGGCGGAGATTGTTGGGAACTGAAGAAAAGTTTAAGTATGGTTAATGCTGCTGGTTCAAAGTTACTACTGCTAGAAGACTTCAAGGTTAATACTGCTAAGTATTACTACTGCTAGTAGTTAATACTGCTAGTCAAAGTTAGTGCTGCTTGAACAAAGTTAGTACTACTTAGCTAGTTAGTACTGCTAGTAGTTAGTGCTGCTTAGTAGTTAATGCTGCAAAAAGAGATTAATGCTGCTGAAGATTAATACTGCTTATATGATGAAGATTCGCATGAAAGGATAACAGCTGGATGGACTGAAGATTATGGAAGGCTTAGAGATATACATAGAATATATATTGAAGATATTTTTTATTTTTTGTAATTATCTTTTGATTAGTATATATATAGAATGTATAGAATAGAGAGATAACTTTTGATTAATTATTCATTCTAAGTTTAAGTGAGAAATCAACCTCAAGGCATAGATCCTAATTATAGAGAAATAGAATTCGTCTTGAAAAAGTCTGTTTTTCAAGATTGAGGTTGAGTGTGTAATCTTGTGATTTCAAATATTCAATACAAGTTTACAGTTTGTTCTTCATATTTACTGTTTTGATTTACTGTTTTATTGAATATCAAAGTGTTATTCCGCAAACTTCTTTGATATTGTTTCTGAGAATTAATTCTTGTTGAGAATTCGATCCTGACATCTGCTTATTAAAGTGTTGAAAATACCCGTCCTATTTCAGAGGACTTTCAAGAAGATACACTTCAGAGGACGAAGATGTCAGAGGAAGAACAACGTCAAAGGACAAAGACTTCAGAGGATGAAGACTTCAGAGGACACACCTGCCTCTGAAGTACTTATCAGCAAATCAAGACATCAGAGATGGCTTCATCAGAGCCTCTGCAGAAGACATCCTCTGAAGACATTCGAGATGGCTTCATCAGAGCTCTGAAGACATTCTCTCTGAAGATGTTCACAAGTTTTGAGAATGAACAGAAGAACAGATAACACGTCACTTAGTGATAAGATTTACTTTCTAGAGTAGGTCACTCTTCAGCATGCTCTTTCTCGTCATACAAGTACACTGCTTACTTTATGGTCCTATAAATAGGACCATCACCTTATTGTTCAAAGTGTGCTTAAGAAGTTATATATCTGATAATATAAGTTGAATACTTTATTCTAAGAATATCTTGTTTATCTTTATCTGCTTTATGAACTGTGATATTTGAATCTCCTTTGATATTAAACTGTATTACTTCCGCTGTCATTACTCTTATTGTTTTTATCATTATTACGAGATTAAATCTGGGATCCAACAATTGGTATCAGAGCTTCCTTTGTTTCTAAAACAAAGAAAGATCATATCTGCATACTCGGATAGATTTACATCTCATTGATTCTAAAACTTTAAATATCTGTGCATGTTCATATAAACCCAGTTTATTAAAGAACATCATATGCTCTAGATTTGACAGTAAATCACAGTTCATTGCAAAAAGCATCAGTTCTTAAAATTTCTTTATGGCAAACTCAAGCATAAGTGCCATGTATTCAGCTGGGTCATTAACAAAACCTCCTACACTTTTAAGGGATGAATATCCCCAATCGAAAATAAGGATGGTAAATTTTCTAGAAGGTATGGACAGGGATCTTTTTAGATCTGTGAACATTGGACCTCACATTTCAATGGTGTTGGTACCAAGGGTTCCTGCAATAGCAGATACTGCCGAAATACCTGCATATTATGAAAAGAAAACCACAAACTTCACCGATGAAGAAAAAATAATATGATGGATAATGACTCAAAAGCTGTTAGATTACTCATAATGGCCATTCCCAATGATATCTTTCAAGAACTTGATTCTTGTAAAATAGAAGAAATCTATGCATCAATGAATATCATGATTTTCATGCTTTACCAGAAGAAAAGTTACACCAAACTTACTCAAGATTCAACATTCTAATAAACAAGTGTAGAAAGTTTGGAGTGATAAGAACAAAAGAGGAAAACAACGTTCTTTTTTTGAAAATCCTGAATGAAGAATGGTCACAACTGTCCATGTCTATACAAGCTAATCAAGATCATGAGTCATGGTCATTAACTGACATTTATGGTACTCTTGTTGCACATGAAAAAGAAGTTATGAAGCAAAAATCAAAAACCTCTTTGGGTGGACCCCTTGCACTTGTTTCAAAACAAACATCGAAAGAAAACAACTGTGAAGAGTCACAAAAATGTCTGGAAACAAAAAGAAGGTCCAAAAAGGTTTTGATAGCAGAAGAAACTCATACTGATTCAGACTCTGATGAAGATATAAGTGCCTTTGCCAAATCTCTTGCATTAATCACTCATCAGTTTAACAAGAAATTTGGTAAGAAGGTATTTGAAGGAAGGAAAGAGAATGAAGAAAGAAGAAATCCGGAGAGAAGATTTCAACAAGAACCCAGATTCACTCCATATAGTGATCAAAAGGGTGCAAACTTCAACCATGAAAATGCAACACCACAAACAAGACCACAACAACCATTCCAACCAAGGTATCCACAACCACAAAGATACTTCAAACCTCAAGAATAGAAGCCAGAGACAAGCACTACCACTCTTCCACCAAATCAAAATGATGGAAGATGCTTCAGATGTGGAAAATCAGGCCACTTCTCTGCAAACTGCAGAGGAAAACTTGTCAAAGATCAAGATTACTACAAGAACAAATACAATGTAAAAGAAAGAGTTCTTGTAGCAGAAATGGAAGACTGGCTATCTGACTCAACAAGTGATGGCGAGGAAGAGCCTACCAATCTCTGTGGTATGGCTTTTTCAGATGGAAATCAAACTGATGAAGCATCCGAAGATAACTCTGAAAAGGTAAACTCTCTTTACACCTCTGACAGTGATCCTGAAATAGATGCTTTTAAACTAATTAATGAACTTCAGGATCTAAAGCAAAAGTTTGTTGAAGAAAAAGAGAAGAGAGAGCAAGTAACAAAAGAGCTCATTTTTTACAAAAGAGAAAAGAATCTTCTGGAATCAGAAAAGAAAGAAATTTTTCTTGAAAAAACCAAACTTGAAGAAACCAACAAGCAAAAAGAAAAATCATTTTCGGAAGAAATAAAAGAGATTGAAAAAGTTTTAAAAGGAAAAGAAGAAGAAGTAAAGAAATCTGAGTATGAAAGGCTCAATTCTATTGCCTTAACCAAATTTTTTCAAAAGGAAAGAGAAATCCTACATCAATCTCTAGATAGACAAAATCTATGAATCAAAAGCTATGTCAATGCACAAAGTGTTTTCGACAAAATAAAAACTCAGATGGACTCTCAAGGGCTAGGATTCAATGAGTTGAATTCATTTAATGGATTGGAGAAAACTTCACTTTCTTCCACTTTCTGTATAGGAAAGGTCCAAAGCTCTGAAGATCCATCTCTGAATAATTTCAAAAGAATGAAAACATCAGAGGGGTCAAAAGCAAGAGCTTTAAATTTCAAAAATACAAAGTACTCTGAAGTAAAAGACATTAAAGAATCTGTGTTACAGATAAAAGAAGAAACTTCAGAGGTACACTTTACAAAACCTCAGAGCTATGATTCCAAAGAAATTTTCAGGTTTGATGCTTTCATCTCAAGAGAATCAGAGACATTTGAACCAAGTACCTCTGATACAAGTACTTCTGAAAATGAATCTCAGAACTCACTTAATCTGAATGCTCCTCTGTATTCACCAAAGTCAGATGAAAACATCAGAACTACGTTTAAAGATGATGTTCAAAAGATTTGGGAAGAAAATGTCATGGAGGACTTAAAAAGAAAAGAAAGCATGAAACGGATCATCAAAGTCTCTAGATCAAAAGAAATTAAAAAACCAATAGATGTAGATATCTCTATTAAATCTAAGAGAGACTTTCTTGACTCTGATTCAGAATCTGATTTAGAGATTGATGAACAGATTTTTTGTAAACCAGGGAATGTAATTCACAAAAGGATAGAAACTGTTGGCTCTGGTATTTTGAATGTTCCAATTTCAATATTGAAAACCAAAACCAGAATACCAATAAATCCTGATTTTGCAAATATGTGTTTACAAGCAAAAACATCTCTGGAACTTGAAAAAGAGTTGCAAGAAAAGGCAAAGAATAAAACAAACACTTCTGGTTCTTACACCTATAAAACAATAAAATTCTCTCCTGAACAAAAAGGCAAATGGACAAAAGTTAACCATATTGATTCTGTCTGTGCAGTAAGCAGCAAAGAAAAGAAGATGTTTTTGAACAAGAAAAAGCAACTTGAAAAGAAGACTGTCTATCAAGCAAAAAGAAAAGAAGTAGTTAGGGATAAAAGTAATATTCCTAGTACAAGTTACAAAAGAAGTCAAAATGTAACAAATGCTTTTAATAAAAAGAGAAACTTTGCTCCTACTTCTTCTTGTTCCATTAATTGTAACTGCATCTATCTCTTGATGAAACTGAAAAATCATTTTAAAGGATCACACTGCCTTTTGAATAAATCTCTGAAAAATATCTCAGAGACAAAAACTCAAAAGAAGACAAGAAAAGGCAAGACATCAAAAGATGAGATGCCAAAAAGTCATACAATTCCACCAAAGTCTAACACAAAAGGACCCATAATGAGGTGGGTAACTAAGAAACAATAATCTGTCTTGCAGAAACAGTCAATGCCAATCTGGTACCTAGATTCTGGATGTTCAAGGCATATGACTGGAAATAAAGAACTGCTATCCTCATTCAAAGCAAAATCCGGAGGAGCAGTTACTTTTGGAGACAACAAGCAAGGACAGATTAAAGGATATGGTGAATTAACAAGAGGAAATGTTTCTGTCTCAAAAATTGCTTATGTGGATGGATTAAAACACAATCTGATAAGCATAAGTCAACTTTATGATCATGGTTTCAATGTGAAATTTTGAAAGAAAATATTGTTCACTTCTTCACTCAGAATCAGGTCAAGAAATGCTAAGAGCAGACAGAAAAGGTAACCTCTACAGAATGAACTTTACCAAAATCACAGACACTGATTCAGAGAAACTTTGTCTTGTATCTCTGAATAGTGAGGAAATCTGGCTCTGGCATAAAAAGTTTTCACATCTAAACTTTTCTTCACTTGATAAGTTAGTTAAACTTAATTTGGTTAAGGGATTACCATCTCTAAAGTTTAACAAAGATCATCTTTGTTCTGCTTGTGAGATGGGAAAAATGAAAAGATCTTCCCATAAAACCAAAAGTGAAAACAACTGTCCTAGACCTCTGCACATGCTACATGTGGACCTCTGTGGTCCTATCTCTGTACAGAGTCTAGCAGGTAAGAAATACATTCTGGTTCTAATTGATGAATTTTCCAGATACACATGGATAGAATTCATTAGAGCTAAGTCTGATGTACCTGAAATATTAATAAGGTTGTTGAAAAGATTACAGGTTCTACTCAGCAGCAAAGTTCAGAAACTAAGAAGTGATAATGGAACATAATTCAGAAATGCCAAAATCAATTCTTATCTATCAGAAGAAGGCATTACCCCTAACTTCTCTGCAGTAAGAACTCCTCAACAAAATGGAGTAGTTGAAAGGAAAAACAGAACACTTGTTGAAGCTGCCAGAACAATGCTTGCTAAATCTGATCTTTCAACAAATTTTTGGGCAGAAGCAGTAGCAACAGCCCCCTTCACTCAGAATAGAGCTACAATTGTGAAGAGATTTCAGAAAACATCCTATGAACTCATTCACAATAGAAAACCCAATATTAAATATTTTCATGTTTTTGGATGCAGGTGTTATATTCTGAAAGATAGAGAATATGTTGGAAAGTTTGACAAGAAAGTTGATGAGGGCAAATTCATTGGATATTCATTAGCCTCAAAAGCTTTCAGAGTGTTCAATCTTAGAACAAGGACTATCCAAGAAAGCATCAATATCACTTTTGACGACAATAAAAGCTCTGAACAAAAAGAAAGTTCATCACAAATATCTGAATCATCAAGGGAATCTGAATTAAACAAAATATTTGAAGATTTCTTTGATGATGAAGATATCTCTGAAGTTATCTTCAGAGATAGACAGAGAGAGGATTCAGAAGAACCTCAAGAAACAGGTACAACCCTTTCAGGGCCCTCTGAACTAACACCTTCTGTCTTACCAAATGCAGTTCAGCAAAGTGTATCAGAAGATGATCACGAAGTATCTGAAGCAACTCCAGAACCAAATGATTAACAAGAATATGCCTCTCTAGAACAAAACTCAAAGCCTCTGAACAGTACAACAGATGCATCACCAACAGAGCCTCTGAACAGTACAACAGAGGCATCACAAACAGAGCCTCTGAACCGTACAACAGATGCATCACCAACAGAGCCTCTGAACAATACAACAGAGGTGTCACCAACCGTCAGAGCCTCTGAAACTCAAACTGCACAAATTATTGCTCCAATCACCAGATGGACAAAAGATCATCCAATTGATCAAATCATTGGATCCTCATCCGAAGGAGTTAAAACAAGATCTGCCACCATCAATGAATGCTTCTATGTAAACTTTTTGAGCATTATTGAACCAAAAAAGGTAAAAGAAGCTCTTGAAGATCCTCATTGGATTTTTGCAATGCAGGATGAACTTCAAGAGTTTGTTAGAAACAAAGTTTGGACCCTAGTTCCCCTTCCCAAATGAAAATTTGCAATTGGAATGAAGTGGGTTTTCAGAAACAAAAAGGATGAGGATGGAATAATAATCAGAAACAAAGCCAGGTTGGTTGCAAAAGGATATTACCAGGAAGAAGGCATTGATTATGATGAAACCTTTGCACCTGTAGCTAGGCTAGAAGCAATCAGAATTTTCTTAGCCTATGTTGCACACAAAGGATTCAAAGTTTATCAAATGGATGTTAAATCTGCATTTCTTCATGGTAAATTAAATGAAGAAGTCTATGTCCAACAACCACCTGGATTTGAAAGTACAGAGTATCCTAATCATGTGTATTATTTGGATAAAGCTCTGTATGGACTCAAACAAGCCCCAAGAGCTTGGTATGAAACACTGTCCACTTTTCTGATTAACAATGGATTTAAAAAGGGCACAATTGATACTACCTTATTCATCAAAAGGTAAAAAAATGAGATGCTTTTAGTACAAATTTATGTTGATGACATTATATTTGGCTCTACCAATCAAAAGTATTGTGACAAGTTCTCAGAGTTGATGAAGAGTGAATTTGAGATGAGCCTCATGGGAGAATTAACTTTCTTTCTAGGCTTACAAGTAAAACAAACTTCAGAAGGTACATTCATAAGTCAATCTAAGTATGTCTCTGAAATTTTGCAAAAATACAAACTCAATGATTCAACTTCGATGAGAACACCTCTATCCACCGGAGTCAAACTTGACTCTGATCCATCAGGAGAGTCTGTGGATATAAAAACCTACAGAGGCATGATAGGTTCACTATTATACTTAACTTCAAGTATGCCTGACATAATGTTTGCAACATGCCTTTGTGCTAGATATCAAGCAAATCCAAAGGAATCTCATTTAACTGCTGTGAAAAGAATTTTCAGATACCTCAGAGGGACACAAACATTAGGCCTCTGGTATCCAAAACTTCCAAGTTTTGATCTAACAGCTTACACTGATGCAGATCATGCTGGATGTAAGCTTGACAGAAAAAGTACCTCTGGGTGTTGTCAGATATTAGGCAATAAGCTGGTAAGTTGGTCATCCAAGAAACAAAACTGTGTTTCCACTTCAACTGCAGAGGCAGAATATGTTGCTGCTGCTAGTTGTTGCTCACAAGTATTATGGATGAAAACTCAGCTCAGAGATTATGGCCAACAATTTGACAGAATTCCAATCCAGTACAGCACTCCAAAACCAAGCACATCGATGTAAGGTACCACTTTCTGAAAGATCATGTTGAAAAAGGAACAATAGAGATGTATTTTGTACCAACTGAACTTCAACTTGCTGATATTTTCACAAAAGCTTTAGATGAACGAAGGTTCAATTTTTTAATTAACAAGTTGGGAATGTTGAATATGTCTACCTAATAAAAGAGCAGAGTCCCTGAATCGAGTAGAATATCAATTTACTTAAATGAAAACATCAGAGTCTCTGATCCTTTCATCAGAGCCTCTAGACTTTCAAATATGGTAAAAATCACTCTTTTAAATCTCCAAGCATGTGTCAATGGGGAGACAACGACCCTTTCATCTTTCAAGGGGGAGAAAAGATCTCCTCTGAGATTTATATCAGAGCCTCTGATCTTGTCTCTGATGATTTTATCAGAGCCTCTGATCTTATCTCTGATGTTTATATCAGAGCCTCTGATCTTATCTCTGATGTTTATATCAGAACCTCTGATCTTGTCTCTGATGTTTATATCAGAGCCTCTGATCTTGTCTCTGATGATTTTATCAGAGCCTCTGATCTTGTCTCTGATGTTTATATCAGAGCCTCTGATCTTATCTCTGATGTTTATATCAGAACCTCTGATCTTGTCTCTGATGTTTATATCAGAACCTCTGATCTTGTCTCTGATGTTTATATCAGAGCCTCTGATCTTGTCTCTGATGTTTATATTAGAGCATCTGATATTGTCTCGTTAAACAAATCCCCCAGGAAATTCTTTTAAATAATAAATCTTTTTGGATAACCACTCGTTTCTTTTCAAAAACCCAACTGGCGGTTTTCTGACCCAAAGCGGTTCTCCCCTACACGCCTAAACGTGTCACCCATCAATTCGGGGATGATGGAACGTCCTTTCTGCAATTAAGACTCTCATTCGCCGCTTCAATAACCTCTCCCTCTACCTTCCTTTTGTAGTTATAAAATACCCTTGTTCACTTCCCATTACTCTTTACGCTCTCAAAATCCAAAAGCCGATTCTCTCTTTCTAAGCTTTCATCTTTCTCAACCTGCAACAATGGCGGCTCATTCCCAAACTTCAGATAACTCAAGCAAACTTGTTCCAAGCTTGAATTTGGTACAGTTCGACGTTCCAGTCAAAGGAAACAACTACTTTTTGGACGTAACTCCATCAAAATATGATGAACAGTTTCGCCCAATCCTCGACTTTTTCACCAACTGCGAACTCAATGATGTTCTAACCAAACATGCCTCAGATATTCCCCTTCGCTTTGTCCAACAATGGTGGTATTCAAGTGAATACGACGATGAAAAGTAAGGACTGGTTGGGCACATTGACCTAGGTGAACAAAGCTTAAACATAAGAATAACCCCACAAACCCTAACTCGCCGATTCAACCTCCTCACCACAACTGACCTTCAAATAGAAACCTTTGAGAAACCCCCAACTCAAGAAGTTCTTCTTCAGTTCCTCCAACACTTAGGCTACAACAAAGAAATAACACGCCTCAGTCAATTCAGACGTCAATACCTGCCTCCCAAGTGGAACTTTATGTTCAGTGTTCTCAACCGAACAATAACCTGCAAGATTGGAAGTCAGGATCAGACTCATCCAGCGATAATAGCCATAATGTATGCTCTCTTTTTCAACAGAAGCATCAATATGGCCCACATTCTCTTCTGTGAGATGCTGACAGTGGTGGACAAGAAGAACAAGGACTTGGCCAAAGGAAAACAACCAATATCGGTACTGTTTCCCCGATTCATCTCAGTGGTCATTCAACGAGCAATGGAGAAATTCTCCATCTCTGGGGAGGGCCCAATGACACCTCTGTTTATGATGAACTCATTCAAAGCCACAGAGGTTACTCCTTATCCACATGACCGACGTTTCCCACACACCATGATTGAAATTATTCCTGCTGACTCTCCTACCCATCTCCTACTTAGTCGTGTTGCCTAATCATCAGAACCTATGATGGGATACCCAACACATTTAGGTTCCGAGCCTGAGCCTGAATTAGAGAGTGATATCTCTGATACTACTCAAAACATTAACAGGGCGTAACAAGAGGGTGGCTCTGAGAGAGTGAGGAAGAGAAAACATGAGAACCCTCCCTCTGACGAAGAGAATAACTCTTTCACAACAGAGAAAGGTGAGCACGAGAGATTTCCAGAGGGTGAGTTTCTAAATCTAGAATCTGAGGGCGGTGAGGTAGAAAAAGATGTCCTTGATGACACAAATGAGAGAATCCAAAGCCCAAATCCCAGTGCAAACAAATTTACTGTCCAAGATGGTCCAGCATCAATGGACATTGAAACAGAGGTGCACACCTCGAACCCTTCCCATCCTAACCGCTCAGAGGCATCTGTTTCTGCCTCTGACGCATGCACCAGAGGGGAAAACTCTGATACGGCTAAGTCCTCCCAAAAGGACTTAGACCAAGATAAAAATACTCAATCACCCCAGAGTATGTCACCTCCACCCACACATGATGCCTTTGTGGCTCAAACTAAGTTGGACCGTCCCTTAGAACGTAAGGATTGCCTGTCAGAAAAAGAATGGCACGACCTTATTGCACAAGGAATCCTTAGCCTGGACAGCAAGGTTTCCAAACACATTCGGTTTTCATCATCAGATTCTGACTCTGATAATCAGAGACCAATCGGAACCATTATAGGGAAATCCTTGAAAAAGGGTCCCCAAGGATTAATGGGATGTCCTTCCAGAGACAACATCAAACCACCTCCGACAGAAGGCCCCTCTGAACTCGAGGGAAACTTAGAATCATGTGTTGATCCTAAGGTTACCCCCTCTGATTACGTTACCAAAGAGGAGTTCAAAATCTTTGGTGATGAAATTAGAGAATCTCTGAAGGAGATAAAACTTCAAATGGAGAAGACCTCAGAGGCCTCTGCCTCTAACTCTGAAGTTGAAAAGCTCACTTCAGAGGTCTCTGAGCTGCGCACCACGATTCTCAATCAGACAAAAAAAACTGGATGCTCTGGAAAGCTTGGTCATAAAGAATGACTTCGTATTGTCCAGAGAAATTCAGAACTCCAAAACAGAGATCCTCCAGGCAATTCCACCTACCTCTGCCCCCACTCCAACAAATGCAGACTTCTCTCAATTCAAAGAGGAAATCTTGCGTTCTTTGACAGAGGTAATTGCAAAGATCCCTACCTCCTCTGCTGATGCTCCTGCTACAACAGAATTCATTACAAAGGCTGACCTGACCAACTTCTCGAAGAAGATCACCAGCAATGTAATGAACATCTCCAGCAAGTTCGTCTCCAAGACCACTAAGCAGAACAACAAGATTGAAGACCTTCTGAAGAATATCAAATCCTCAGAGGGAGTATTGAAGAGAAAAGAACCAGAGGTCGCATGCTCTGAAGAAGCGAGGAAGAAGGCTAGATATGAAGATTCTGATGACGAAGATGACCAACCTCAGGGGTCATCCGATCTTCATAAGGGGGAGAAGACTCCTACTCCTAAACCTGTTACAACACAAAAGGAGTCCACTCCCTCTGAATCAAATCAAAACAAGGAAAAAGGAATAGAGAAACACTCAACCTCTACCTCTGTCGAAGATATTCAGGCCACTCTAAAGTCGCCAGTTCCGATTATTTTCTTAGGGCCATCGACTGCAGGTGCTCCAATAGTTCCAATCACAGCTGAATAAATCACATCTGCAAATCAAGAAACTATTGGAGCTCTGGACGAAGAAGAAGATGAACAACTTGTAGACTTCTAAACATCAGAAGATGCATTCTCATCACCAGAAAGACCAACTGATGTGATGAGAGATGCCTACGAATCAGAATCTGAAAAGGAAGAAAAATCAGATTCTGAAAAAGAAGTCGAAGTAGTTGATGTCGAAGAATATGTCTTCAAAAATGCTCAACCACATCATACTTCAACAACGTCAGAGCTGAGGGAATCACCAGAGATAGATGGCTACATCTCTGAACCCTCAAAAGAAGATCCTCCACAATCAATGGAACCAGAAACCATGGTTGTTGATGAACAGGCTCCTTCAGAGAAGCCTGTTCAGAAAGCAAGCATCGGTCTTCTAGCAAAAGTGTTCAATAAACCTCCCTCTTTCCTCGAATCAAATCCCGAAGCTTCCATTGAAGACCACTTTAGATACATTTACTGTGAGTTCAACATGGCAGACACACAGGTCATTCCTCTGAATCCAAGAATCAGAGAGGACATGCCAGACTATGAGCGAAGATTTATCAGAGATAAAACCAAACCAAGAGCACAGGTCCTCTCTGATGATCCAACCATCAAAATCAACAAAATCTCAGAAAAGACCTTTGCTTACAACAAGATTATCTATAGGAATTATGTGGTAACTCGATCTGATCAGAATATTTACGAGTTTAATGACAATAATCTCGTAAATCTAAATCCATATGATTTACCACATTTATATGCCTATTGCTCTGCCAGGTATGATCATGGAAGAAGAGAAATCAGGATGGGCATGGTTGAAGTCCGACGGGCAATGGAGGCCTATGTCAAACACCGAGAAAAATGTGACTTTCAAATTGCTCTGAACCTAGGGGAAGAGAAGCTGGAGGTAACTGAACCTGTGGAGTCATTCGACAAACTTAAAGAACAGAAGACTGGATCAATCGTTGCAGAACCTCTTGGTTTCGTCTTCAGAATAAATCAAGAAAAGAAGATCTTTCTAGCTTCGGAAGTGTCGAAGTACTCTGATGAAACCTTGAGAGGTATAAAGAAATTGATCCATGCAAAGGAAGAAAGGCACAAAGCAGATTTACTGGCAAAGCTTGACTTAGAGATCGACTCGATGATCAACTTCAGAGCTCTGATCATGAAATTCCATGGAATCTGTTCAAGTGACAAATTGTAGTCTGTTTCTTTATTTCTTTATTATTACTTTCTTTGTATTAAACTTCCAAATGTTTAAGAAGTAATACTTAAGAGGATGATTTTCTCCTCTATGCTTTCTAGTTTAAAATTCAATTCTCTGTTATTTTTGTATCTTTTATTTTCGACACTTAGGGGGAGATTGTTAGCTCCAAATCATCTGCTTATTAAAGTGTTGAAAATACCCGTCCTATTTCAGAGGACTTTCAAGAAGATACACTTCAGAGGACGAAGACGTCAGAGGAAGAACAACGTCAAAGGACAAAGACTTCAGAGGATGAAGACTTCAGAGGACACACCAGCCTCTGAAGTACTTATCAGCAAATGAAGACATCAGAGATGGCTTCATCAGAGCCTCTGCAGAAGACATCCTCTGAAGACATCAGAGATGGCTTCATTAGAGCTCTGAAGACATTCTCTCTGAAGATGTTCACAAGTTCTGAGAATGAACAGAAGAACAGATAACACGTCACTTAGTGATAAGATTTACTTTCTAGAGTAGGTCACTGTTCAGCATGTTCTTTCTCGTCATACAAGTACATTGCTTACTTTATGGTCCTATAAATAGGACCATCACCTTATTGTTCAAAGTGTGCTTAAGAAGTTATATATCTGATAATATAAGTTGAATACTTTATTCTAAGAATATCTTGTTTATCTTTATCTGCTTTATGAACTGTGATATTTGAATCTCCTTTGATATTAAACTGTATTACTTCCGCTGTCATTACTCTTATTGTTTATATCATTATTACGAGATTAAATCTGGGATCCAACAGTATTGTAATTCTAAAATCTTATTTTAGACACTAAGTTAACATAATAGCATATATATATATATATATAGTGAGATGTAAGAATGGTCGAGATAGGATTGAGAATGGGTATTGACATTTGGTATCTTTTGGTGCAAATTACTCAATAGGGATTAAAGATCCGGGCTAGAGAATTGTGTTGTTTTATATTTGCATCATCATACAAGGTGAGTATTCACAGCCCCACTTTTATTATTTTGATTAAATTTGGGGTGAAAAGCATGTTAAAATTGAATATTTAAAGATTTATGAGGCTTTGTTTAAAGCGTTACGTTTTGAAATATATGAGGCTTTGTTGTAAAGCGGTTGGTGTAGAAGTTATATGACATGTATGCCAATGATATGTTGAGTTTTAAAAATAGTTAAGTCCCCGGTTACACTACTAGTTAACCCAGAAATGGGCCTATAGTATTAGTGAATAGCGCTATTTGGTCTAACAAGCCCACCTTATACTGACGAGTAGGGGTGCACTGTACTAGAAAAATATGACTACACATGTGGTTAAAGCCCACCTCTGAGGTAGATCATGGGGCGTTGATTTGGTCCGGAAAGGTTTAGTAGTGGCTCAACGTGGTTGTATCAATGCATACCTCTTGTTATATAAGCTAAATTGTAATACTCATGAATCAAAGAATTGAAGTCTGGTTTATGCATATGATTTTCAAATGGCAACTTGTATATAAACTTGATTTGTGCATATTTAAAAACCTGTGAACTCACCAACTCTCGTAGTTGACCTTATTTTTTAACATGCTTTTCAGGGAACAAGAAGGTACTTGGAAATGATTAAAGTTTATCTCTTGTGTAAACCGTGTGCAATACTTTCATAATAGTGATTTTGTACTTCAACTTTTGAAGATGTAATAGGGATGTAAACTTTTGGAACTTGTTGTAAACAATGGTTGAATGTATGGTGGTATTTCTTTCTGTATCCTAGTGTTATGCTTATCGAACTGTCATATTCCGTGTTTCCGCTTTAGCGGGGTGTGACAGACTTGGTATCAGAGCCATAGGTTATAGAGAATACTGGTTTTACTATAAAACCATACACTATAACCACTATTTTCAAAATTACTTTTGTAAACAAGTCTCGAGTTTGAGCATATTACTAGTATAACTAAGATGGGTGTCGGCTTAGCATATTACAAATAGGCAAAGCCTGATCATCTATGTCTAATTTAGTGTGCATAAGAAGGGACTCGAAATGGTTATATTAAGAGTTACTAAAAATAGAAACTTTTTGTTCAAAGATGAAAAGCATGAGTTAGTATGTGAGTTCGCATAAGCATTTTGTGATTTCAACGTTTATTTAGCATGCTAATGTTTAAAAACTTATTATTTATTTGCAGTTATCAAGTCGCATTCTTCTTCACCTTCTGAGTCACCTTCTGAGGAGTCCAGACATATTTCAAGACAATCTAGGAGAGCCAGCATGAGTGATAACTACGATCCATCTGAGCATAGTTACTCGGGATCTGAATTGTCACCGGCAAGGTCGTCATCCCTTATGTCCGCACCTCCACAGTCGGCGTCTCGAGCTAGGGTTCGGACGACCGCTCGGATTAGTATTCCAACACCAGTTAGGGAGACCTTTATCATTCCATCTAGGGATGAGGCGGGACCCTCCCGACTGAGGGTTAGGCGTGACGCACCTTCTCCATCACAGGTAGCCAGGCCGGCAGGACAGCCGACCGGTATGTCAGCACTTGAGAGTTTTTGGGTTTCGGGTTTGTCCCGAGAGTTGGAGATATCTAAAACCAGATTAGACCACTATGATCAATCTCTTGATAAAGTAATTGGGATGTTGCACACCCAAGACCAGACCATGAATGGAGTATTGATCATGCTTGCGGAGTCTAGAAGAGTGATTCAAAGGCTATACGCGGGTTTAGCCTTAGTTTTGGGAGCACTGATAGTTATTATGGATTTCTTTGTTTTATTCTATGTGCATTAGACATGTTTGTTTTCTTTTATAATATTCCGTAACCTTTAAAACTTATTTCTTTTGGGGATATGTATTTTGTGGATTTGAAGATATCATCTGATTATGATGAACAATTATCAATTATAAAAATTGATAGTTTTGGTGGAATTTAATTATGATCGCTAGTATTATGCATGATTTATAAAATAAATGTTGTTGTTGTGCGTTATATAAATAAATTGCCGGATTAGGCGATTAATTAAACTCCAACCTGGAAATCTTGTAATAGAATTATGCCTCCTAGAAGAGAAGATCCTGATCTAGCACGTCTTGTGTCCGAACAACTTATAGCGGCACTTCCAAACATCGTTAGCCAAGTCGCGACAGGTTTAAATGTTAATCGCGAGAATAATTTAAGACCGACCGGAGAAAAGGAGTGCACATATAAAACATTCAGGACATGTAATCCAAAAGAATTTCATGGAATCGAAGGGGCGGTGGGATTATTATCATGGATTGAGAGTATGGAATCGGTGCTCCACATTAGCAAATGTTCAGAGGCAAACAAAGTAGAGTTTGCAGCTTGCCTACTGCATGGGCGAGTGGCAATGAATAGATTTACATGGAGCAAATTTAAAGAAATGCTCAAGGAAGAGTATTGGCCAAGGAACGAAATGCAGAAGCTTCAAGCATAATTATGGAGCCACGAGATGAAAGGGAATGATGTGGATACTTATACGGATCGATTTCACGAATTAGCAAAGTTAGTTCCTCAATTGGTAACGCCAGAAGAGAACAGAATCGATAGGTATATTTGGGGTTTAGCTCCTGAAATAAGGGGAGATGTGACTTCGGGAAGACCGAACACTATGCAGGAAGCAGTAAGCTTAACCGCTAAGTTGACCGATAACGCAACTCGTTCAGGACTGTTTTCAAGCGAAAAAGCCAAAGGTAAAAGGAAGATGGAGGAACCCCGGAGAAGACAGTTTGATGGGAGGAAGGGTAAAGAACAGAGAACAGTAGGAAATTATGGAATTCAGGCACAGGGCGCGGGTAAGGGGAAGGAGGTACGTCCTAAATGTGACAAGTGCAACTACTATCATCAGGGGTTATGTGTCATACGTTATAGATGCAACAAGGGAGGTCATTTTGCAAGGGATTGCAAGGATGCAGCAAGACGAGTGTGTTACGAATGTGGAAGCCCGGATCACGTAAGGAGCTCTTCTCCGAATTCCATTACCGGAAGGAGGGATACTTCTAGTACAAGGAGAAAAGTCAAGGAGAAATTTAAAAATAGTATCGTGTATGAAAATGCGAAAGTATTTAAGAAAGGAGTGTGTTGCATTTTTGGTGCATGTAGTAGATAAGAAGATAAAAGAGAAGTGCATCCAGGATATTCCCATAGTCCGAGATTTTGCAGAAGTATTTCCCGATGAATTACCCGGATTGCCACCGCAAAGACAAGTTGAGTTCCACATTGATTTAATTCCTGGAGCTGCACCGGTAGCAAAATCTCCATATCGTCTAGCACCATCGGAGATGAAAGAATTGTCCAAACAACTACAAGAGCTTCTCGAAAAGGGATTTATCAGACCAAGTTCTTTGCCTTGGGGAGCCCCAGTTCTTTTTGTCAAAAAGAAGGATGGAACCTTCCGAATGTGCATAGATTATAGAGAGCTTAATAAGCTAACTCTCAAGAATCGATATCCTCTTCCCCGAATCGATGATTTGTTCGATCAATTACAAGGAGCTGCTTATTTCTCAAAGATCGATCTTCGATCAGGCTACCATCAGATGAGAGTCTCCGAAGAAGATGTTTACAAGACGACATTTAGAACTCGATATGGTTATTACGAGTTTCTAGTTATGCCCTTCAGACTGACAAATGCACCGGCGGTTTTCATGGATTTGATGAATAGAGTTTGCAGACCATACTTGGGCAAGATTGTAATCGTATTCATTGATGATATATTGATATACTCCCGAAACAAAGAAGATCATGAGCAACATCTAAAGTTGATACTAGAATTGCTCAAGGACCAGAAATTGTACGCCAAATTTTCTAAATGCGAATTTTGGATTCGCGAAGTACATTTTCTTGGTCATGTGGTCAACGAGAAGGGAATTCATGTCGACCCGGCGAAAGTCGAGTCCATCAAAAAGTGGGAAATCCGAGGACACCAACAGAAGTTCGTCAATTTCTCGGCTTAGCAGGATATTATCGACGATTTATCGCCAATTTCTCCAAGATTACGCAACCTCTAACAACTTTGACACGAAAAGATGAGAAGTTCACCTGGGAGAGAAACAAGAGGAAGCATTTCAGATACTCAAGCATAAGCTTTGCAATGCACCAGTTTTAGCTTTGCCAGAGGGAACTGAAAACTTTGTGGTCTATTGCGATGCATCACGTCAAGGATTGGGATGTGTATTAATGCAGAAAGATAAAGTCATCGCATATGCGTCTAGACAGCTTAAAACCCACGAAAGAAATTACACCATTCATGATTTGGAGTTGGGAGCGGTAATTTTTGCACTAAAAATCTGGAGACATTATCTTTATGGCACAAAATGTACAATCTTCACCGATCACAAAAGTCTTCAGCACATTCTTGATCAGAAGATGCTCAATATGAGGCAACGAAGATGGGTCGAGTTGCTTAACGACTATGACTGTGACATAAAGTACCATCTAGGAAAAGCTAATGCAGTAGCGGACACGTTAAGCAGAAAAGAAAGAGTAAAAACCTTAAGGACACGAGCTATGGGAGTAATAGTTCAGACAAGCCTTAAGACGCAAATTCTCAAAGCTCAAGAAGAAGCATTAAAGGCGGAAATTTTGAGTGGCGAAACTTTACATCATCTGGAGAATGAATTTGAAATAAGATCTGATGGAGTGTGTTATTTTAAGAATAAGGTTTGGATACCAAAGGTTAACAACCTGCGGTCCACAATTATGGAAGAAGCACACAAATCAAGGTACTCGATTCACCCAGGAGCAGACAAGATGTATCAAGATGTTTGTTCCAGAATCTAGTTTCTAATCAAACAATCAAACAAACAAGACAAAACAAATCAATTACCTGTTTGATTTCTTTCAAATTCAATCTTTACACTTTCTCTCTCTAGAACTCTCTCTTTCTCTCTCTACAATCTGACTTCTCACACTTCAGTTCTCTCTAAATCGTATCTTACAAAATACAAAGAAAACAAACTATTTATACTAACTACTAATTACAAGGAAAATACAAATACAAAATACATTGACTTATTACAAATAGACTTTGACTTTTAATGAGATTTGACTTTAGCAGCTTTAACTTTCTCAACTTTGACCTTCAGTATTCTTGATCTTGTATCCAACAGATTTATGCTCTAACAATCTCCCCCTTTGGATTCAAGATCATTGTTGAAAGATTTAGCAATTAAATCTTCACTTTAAGCTCTGTCTGAACAATCTCCCCTTTTCCTTTAACAGTGTTCTTTCAAAAGTTATCTTCAAATGATGAACAATCTCCCCAAAGCTCTCATAGAACGCTTTCAGACTTTGGAAAGAAATTATCTTCAGAATCAGCTTGAATTGCTTTTCAGCAAATAATCTTCAAAGAAAATTTCCTCAAAACTTCAGAAATTCTTTGATTATCTTCAAATCTTCCCTTTGAACTTTCTGACTTGAACATTTCAGAAAATCAACTTCACAAAACTTTATCAGATCTTGATATCATCTCTTCCAAACTTCGAAACTTTAACATTTCTTCATATCATCTCCCCCTTTTTGATGATTTGAGCATCTATATCATCAAAACTTTGCTTCCAAGAAATGTCTTTGACCACTCTGATTTGTTCAAGAGCCTCTGAGTCACCGTCAATCCAAACAATGTATTCATCCAGATCTTTTCAAATCTAAACAAAATAAAAACATGTAACTCCTGAATCAACATATGAATCAGTTAATATGCCTGTCAGTAACATAAAGTCACTGTGTGTAACGAATACACAATAGAAAGGAGCTTTTTCATGTTCACTCCCCCAGGGCTTCCATCCAATCATTGAAATACCACAAAGGTAATTTCTATGAATGTTATGACAAAGAAACGAATTCTTTGTGTGCTCGTGCAAGTGTAGAAAGAATTAAGCACGATGATTGCTTTTTAATAAGGCTCAAAGTTATGTAAACCACTGAGACAACAGTAGATAAACACAGACTCAATTGTGCATGATTGAAGTGCGAAGGTGGGGCAGACTTCCTTCTCTTTCAATATCCAGATTTTCCAAATGAAAACCAGATAGATTATATGTTGCGTCCCCTTGAAAATGTGAAACATCTTCTTTTTGAGAAGAAAATGAGTAGTTGGTGGGGTATTAAGCAAGAGTTGGCATGGGCTATTTGCCTGATTCAATAACATTCACCAAAGAATTGTGAAGCATTAGTAATGTGGCTGCCCGACTCAGAAAGTAGTTGGTGCAGAGTTTGATATTCTTTTACTCTGATCTCACACCCTCTTTCTTTTTAATCAATAAGCTCACTACTAACCAAACTCTCTTTTCCATTTTACCTCATCACACCCACACTCATTTCTTTTTGACTCCTCACACTCAAACAGTAAAGGATTAACTTCTTGGGTAGGAAACACTGGTTAACGTGAATCCATAGAAGTTTCAATGAACTCCTAGCACAAAGAACCCATGTAATCCTATAAAGCATGTGTTGCTTAAATGGTTTAACTATATCAGTTAAAGCTCATATACAAATGTCAGATATAAGTATGCTCAGTGATATAATCATGAAGATATGAGCATTTTAAACCATTGAAGTATTTTCAAACAAAGACATTGAATGAATGAACATGAATGCAAGAAACTTGTTTGAAAATCTGACATTGTATAAAATGATCAGAAATGAATGATATAACAATTAAGGCTTATGATCAAGAATAATGGATATTTGTCTATATGAAACAATATACATACATTCTTGAATGAAACGCTTTGAAATGAAATATCGCTCAAAATTATTTTAAATACAAACGGGGTGTTTTACCATCGAAAAAAAATAGTTTCAAATTAGAGATGTGGTAAGAACATTTTGAAGAAAAATTCGAACCAGTGTGTGTGAATACTTGAAAGTATATAGAAAAGACAATACGCAAGTATTTATCTTTGGAAACACACGGTTTGTTTATCAATGAAGCACAAAAATAAAATGAAAACACTTAAAATCACACTTCCAAATTATAAAATCTGTTTAAGAATTGGGAAGTGGTTTGAACATTTAAAAACATGTTTTCTATACCTGAAAGTTGTCCTTCTTTCAGATATATGTGAGATTAAGATAAGAAATTTACCTTGTCACTCAATCTTAAATCTCAGAAAGTCAGCTGTCGTCATGTAGATATGATCGTGTCAGCTTCTCTCATCCTGTAAGTCTCAAAGTCTAGTCAAAAATTTATTCACAAAATTTATTCGAAAATAAACGATGGAAAACAGTAAAACAATTATAGAACGAGTTCTGATCAGAAGTAATCAGAAATCATTGTCTTACTCCTTGTTACTTATAAGCTCCCCCTAAAATCATGCATTGCAAAAAATTTATCAGTTAAGCAAAATGCAGAAATTAGTTTTACTCCCCTTCAAATGAATGTAGATCATCTAACAATCTTCTCATACTCCCCCTGAGATGATGAGCAAACCATTAAAGTACAGGTATCTTTCAGAAAAAAATAAAGAAAATGATGAAAAATAACAATTTGAAACTTTAGTAGGTAATAATCGATTACGTCTTAAGATTTAACATACCAAGCTTAGAGACAAGAAAATTAAATCTCTTTTCATCTAAAGATTTGGTAAATAAATCTGCAAGTTGATAATCTGTTTTTACAAAATAAAGTTCAATTGTTCCTTTTTCAACATTATCTTTGATAAAGTGATACCTTACATCAATGTGTTTGGTTTTGGTGTGTTGGACAGGATTAGCAGATATGGCAATCGCGCTCTTCGACTCACAGTATATCGGAATTTTGTCAATCTTAAAGCCATAGTCACGTAGCTGTGTGCGCATCCACAAGACTTGAGAGCAGCAACTAGCAGCAGCTACATACTCCGCTTCAGCAGTCGATGTGGAAACGCATAACTGTTTCTTTGAAGCCCATCTAACGAGCTTGTCTCCAAGAAATTGAACGTGACCAGAAGTACCCTTTCTATCCAACATACAACCTGCATGATCTGCATCTGAATATGCAGTCAGTTGAAACCCAGTATCTTTAGGATACCACAAACCAAGGTCTACAGTCCCCTTCAGATATCTAAAAATCCGTCTGACAGCGGCCAAATTCTTTGGGAGCAGCTTGATATCTAAAACATTAACATGTTGAGAACATAATATCTGGTCTACTAGATGTAAGATACATTAACGATCCTATCATACCTCTGTAAGTTCTAACATCAACACTTTTACCCGAAGGATCAGTGTGGATCTTAGTACCAGGTGCCATCGGGGTTCCAATTGATTTACAATTTTCCATTTTGTACTTCCGAAAAATGTCCAAAATGTACTTAGATTGGTTTATAAAAATCCCCGTAGAAAGTTGTTTAACTTGTAATCCGAGAAAGAAATTCATCTCTCCCATCATACTCATTTGAAAACGTGATACCATGAGGTTAGAAAAGTTTTTGCAATATTTTGGATTATTAGAACCAAATATTATATCATCAACATAAATCTGAATAAGAATAATATTAGCTTTTTCCTTCTTTATGAATAAAGTGGTATCGATCTTACCTTTAGAGAAACCAGACTTGACCAAGAATTTGGATAAGACATCATACCAGGCTCGAGGAGCTTGCTTTAATCCATAGAGGGCTTTGTCCAAGATATATACATGATCTGGCTTGTCTTGATTGACGAACCCTTCAGGTTGAGACACGTACACTTCTTCTTTAAGAATGCCGTTCAGAAAGGCTGTTTTCACATCCATCTGAAAGACTGTGAAGTTCTTATGAGCAGCGTAGGCGAGAAACATTCTGATTGCCTCTATGCGCACTACTGGAGCATACGTCTCGTCATAATCAATGCCTTCCTCTTGCCGGTAACCTTTGGCAACAAGTCTAGCTTTGTTTCTGATGACGACACCATCTTCATCCTTTTTGTTCTTGAATACCCACTTAGTGCCGATCACGATTTTGCCTTCTGGTTTAGGAACCAGTCTCCAAACATTTAGGGCTTCAAACTGATTGATCTCTTCTTGCATTGTAGATACCCAGTCCGAATCAGCAAGAGCCTCAGATACTCGAGTTGGCTCAATCTTGCTGAGGAATGAGTCATGCATACACTGATTAAGAGTCGCTGACCTTGTCTGAACAGGCTTGTCAAAATCTCCAATTACTTGATGTAATGGATGGTCTTTGGTCCAGCGATTCTCATGTGGGAGTGGAATAGATACTGATTGAATATGATCATCATCTTGAAATCCACTTTCAAAATCTTCAGTTTGAATTACAGGAGGGGGGTTGTCAGTTGAAGTTTCATGTGCAGAAGTATCAGTGGGAACAACAAATTCAGGCTGTTGAGTAGACAATGTAGTACACCCAACTAAAACATTTACTTCTGGCTCAACATTAACTTGTGTATCTTCAGCTGTAGGGGTAACAAGAGGAATATGAGTTTCTGTCTGAACTAGGGATGCTTGTTCAGTAATAACTTCTGAAGTGACTGGATGATGACAACTTGTATCTTCAGACCTTTCAGTCACAGCAGATTTAGATACATTAGTTCCAAGAAACTCATCATAAAAGAATTCAAATAACAAATCTAAATCAGTTAAATGTGAAGTAGATGTAGAAGCGTTATCCAAATTTTTCGCTGTAGAAACAGGTTCTGGACTGATCTGGCCAGAAGCTAATACTCCTGTGATAACGGGTTCTGATCTGATATGATCAGAAGCCATCTCTTCATCAAATGTGACATTGACGCTCTCCACAACTGTCTTTGACTTCTTTAGATAAACACGATATGCAGCAGATGTTGAAGAATAACCGATAAAGATGCCTTCGTCCGCCTTAGCACTAAATTTATTCAAACTCTCTCTGTCGTTAAGCACAAAACATTTACACCCAAATACGTGAAAATATTTGATAGTCGATGTTCTGTTGTTGATCAACTCATATGGAGTCTTCTGAAACCAGCGGTGTATCATGGAACGATTTTGCGTATGACATGCAGTTGACACAGCTTCCGCCCACAAGAATAGAGGTAGATTCAATTGACTAAGCATAGTCCGAGCGGCCTCGACTAGCGTTCAATTACGTCTTTCTACTACTCCATTTTGTTGAGGCGTTCTAGAAGCATAATACTGATGTGATATCCCGACCGATTCGAGATATTCTTCAACAATCTTGTTCTTGAATTATGTGCCATTATCAGTACGAAGAAACTTGACTCGTCGCTGCATTTTCACCTGAGTCGTCTTTAAGAAAGAAATGAGAACTTCAGGTGTCTCATCCTTTGATCGAAGAAATTTGACCCACGTGTATCTTGAGTAATCGTCCACAATGACCAACACGTATTTCTTACCACCCAAACTCTGAGTTCTCATTGGACCACATAAATCCATGTGTATCAGTTCTAACGGAGAACTAGTGCTTGGTTCAGGCTTCGGTTTGTGAACGGCTCTCTTCATCTTACCCTTCTCACAAGCTGCGCATAAGTGTTCTTTCTCATATTTCAGCTCAGGAAGTCCCTTTACTAATTTCCCACGAACCAGCTTGTTGATGTAACGAAAGTTCAAGTGAGATAAACGTCTGTGCCAGAGCCAACTGTGCTGCAATGAAGCTTTTTTCATCAAGCATACCTGATTGTCAATCTGAACTTTGGACAAGTTGATGGTGTAGAGGTTTGTCTTTCGATGTCCACCCAAGAGTTCCGTGCCGTCTTCAATACGAACCGAGCAACTCTTGGACTTGAAATTAACCTCTAACCCTTTATCACAGAATTGACCTATGCTGAATAAATTGTGCCCCAAGCCTTCGACATAGCTCACTTTACTGATCGTTATCTTGTCTTGAATGATGTCACCATATCCTAGAATAGGTGAAAGCTGATCGTTTCCAAATCTGACATTGCCACTGAATTTCTCTGTATAGTTAGACAATAAAGCTTTTTGCCCAGTCATATGCTTGGAATATCCACTGTCCAAGTACCACATATGCCGGGTCTGTAAGAGAAATCAGGCAATAATACACTTAGGTACCCATTTAAAAACGGGACCTAACAGTTTAGTACAAGATTTTGGCATCCACTTAAAAATGGACCCTCTGTTCTTTTGAAATCTTTGAAAAACATTTGACTTTGAAGAATAAACATGATAAGATCCATACCAATCAAAAGAATTATGAGAATAAGCAAAATCAGTTTTCCGATAAGAATAATATGTAGTAGTAATAGGAGACAATTGAATCAATTGCTGTATTGAATATCTCTTGTAAGAAGTTACAAGGTTTTGATTATTAAAAGCAATTTGATCAATCACATCAGTATCACTACTAACTGTTCTATTACAAGTATTATCAGAAACTGATTCTACTATCTCATCATCCTTCCTTTTTGGTCTCCATTCAGATTGAGCTTTCAACTTTTTCTTCTTTAAATCTGAAACACAAGATGTAGATGTATTAGGAAAAGTAGATTTCCAAGATTGAGTTTTCTTTTGTGTACCAGTGTATTTCTGTTTCTGTAATCACTGTTTCTTATGTTTCTTACCATGAGCATAGTAATAAGCAGTTACAAAAACTGATTTACCAACCTTAGTTGATGATTCAACAGTATTTACACCACTTGGTAACACTTTGTCATTTTCAAGACAAGTAGAATGATCAGGAAGTTTAGAATGAATGTCAAACATATCAGATTCTTCCATGCTCCCATCATCAGAATTAAAAGAATCATTTGCAGATTCAAATAAGTCATCAGAATTGTCAGAAAAGAATTGAGATGCTATTGAAACTGTAGAACACTTTGTTGAATTAATTTGAAAAACAGTGTTCTTTAATACGGTAGAAAATACATTTTGTTGAATATCCACCAAAATCTTTTCATCAAATAAAACATTTTCAAGCTCGACTATTTTGTGTTCAAGGATAGATGTAGGAACATAAACCTTTGCAATTTCAGGTTTTGCCTTCATCTCAGATGCGGAATAACTAACAAAATAGTCGTTTGAAAATACTTTTGTTGTTTCGGAAAGATAACTATCATTTAACTTTACATAGTTAAATGGTAGTTGCATTTTCTTTTTATTGTTTCTGTTTTCAGTTTCTTTGGCCTCTACTTCCTCTGGCAATTTGGTAACGAATTTGGGTTTTAAATGAGTATGTTTACCAGGACATGCAAGAAAATCATAGTTATAAAGTGTTGGCTGTTTTCTGATGGCTTTCTTAAGATAATGGGGGTTGTTAAAACCAAGTCCCCATCTTTGCTTAACATCAGCCTCTTCATCAGGAGCATTAAGAAAAATGGTTTGATCTGTTTGACCTCTTTTATAAAGTTTAACTTCCAGATCATTTATTTTCTTGTTCAAATTCTTGTTTTCAACCTGCAATTTATTAACAATTAGTGCAGATTCATTTTTCTCAAACTCATATTTAGAAATCTTAACTTCAAACTCAGAAATCTTCTTTTCAAAATCATCTACTTTAGATTTAGAATCAAAATCAGACTTGCGTAAAGAATCAATCAGATCTTTATTTGAAATAACAAAAGTATTAAGTTCAAAGATCTTGTTCTTTTTAACAACTCTTTCTTTTTCCTTTTTCAGATTATCTTGTAAATTTTGAAGCTCAATCACCATGGTTTCCAATTTGGTAATGAAATCTTTTGGAGTTAAGTTTAATACCTCATTAACTGCTTCATCATCTGACTCGTCATCTTTTTCTTCTTTGCCCATTAGACAGATATGAGCATTTTCTTCTTTCTCTTCACCTTCATCCTCGGAATGATCCAACCAAAACTCATCCTCGGCCATCAAAGCTACACCAACTTCTTGTTGTCTTGACAAAAGCAACTTGTTTTGATAATACTGAGAGTTGCGTACTTTCGGCTTCCGACAATCTTTGGCATAATGACCCATCTTCCCACAATTGTAGCATTTGATTGAGTCAGTTGTTGACTTTTCAACAGCGGTGTAGTCATTCGCAAACTTTTTCTTCTCATCCGGTTTCTTTTCCACATATCTTTGCTCTTCATACCTTTTTCCTTCCACCCTTTCCCGGTGTTCATGGTTCTTTGAACTCGAAGAAGAATACCGTTGAGAATTTGATCCCGGCTTCTTATAAAATTTCTTCTGAAAGGCACGGGTCAGCAAAATCATAGCTTGTTTCAAACTCTCGCCATCATCACTATCTGAAACAGAATCTGACTCAGAAGTTGTAAGAACTATCTTCTTTTTCTTTTCTTTCTTCTCTTTCTTTTCTTTCAACTTCTCTCCAGCTACTAAGGCAAAAGGATCAGAAGCTTGTACTGCTTTCTTCTTTTCATCTCTTTTCTCTTCAACCTCTTCTTCATTCTGCTTTAAGGTTTCAAATACCTCATGTAGTGGAATTTCATTTAAATCCTTCATCTGCTTCATTCTTCTTGTATGCTTCTTCCATTCTGGACGTAAGATACTCAAGAATTTGACATTGTTTTCCAGTTGCTTCTTCTTGACTTTGTTCTTTGTTAACTCATTCAGAAGCAACATAAACCTCTCATAAGTATCTTCCAGACTCTCATTCTCCTTGCCTTTGAACTCCTCATAGCTATTTATGCAGTTTGCCACTTTCATCTGGTTTCCGACCTTTGATCCCATCATCATCTTTTGTAATTGATCCCACATCTTCTTTGCATTGGCTTTATAACTGTCAATCTTGATGTAGATCTCGTTTGGGATGCTTTGAATAAGTAAAGATCTCGCTTGTTTATCGGCTTTTCTACTCTTCAGAATATTGAGAAATATCTACTGTCACTGTTTTCATCTTTTGCTCTCTTTCTTCAGTTCCATATTCACTATCAGAAGAGTCAACATCAGGTACTTGAACTGTTATTGGAACCATTAGACCTTCGGTGATAGACAGTAGAATATTCTCTCCATTTGAATGCCGATCTATGAAATCTAGGAATCTGTCTTTCCATTGCTCATATTCGCCTTTTAATAAAATTGGAGGTTTCACATCAGTTCCAATTGAAAGTGCATCTTTGGAAGTCATCTTGTATAACCCTGTTTGAAAAATATATCAATAAGAAACTAGAACTGATCGTTAGTCCAAATGAAACAATCAAGAAAATACAGAAAACTTGATATATAAAATCAGAAATTTTAATCACTAAAAGAACTATGTCCCCCTAGGCAGACTTAGCACGGGGGTCCCGCTAGAGAAAAAATTTTCACTATTAAAGGGCATATTGCAATTTCGAAAAATTAAAAAAAATTCAACTCTTTTATACTATGCGCGTCACTCAGGAAACACATTCATCAGCAAAGCGTGTCACACTTGAAACGCATTCCTCAACAATGCGTGTGAAACTTGAAACGCATTCCTCAAAATGCTTGTCACACTTGACCCGAAATTCTCACAATACGTGTAACACTTGAACCACAATTCTTTGTTTTGCGTGTCACAAAGAATATCAAGTCTCTACTATGCGTGTCACAAGGAGTCGTAGATTTCTGTTATGCATGTCACTAAGCAAACGCATTACTCAAAATGCGTGTCAAGAAGCACCCGCATATCAAACAATGTGTTTGTTATTAAACCCGCCACATTCAACTATGAATGACCCGCATTCCTTGATGATAGACCCGCAATCCTTGATGAATCAGACGCATTCCTCGATGAACACCCGCATTCCTCTGAATCGAACAGAATCACTCTAAAAATTCATTTACACCTTGAATTCAGACTGAAAACTTCGACAATTTGGTCTTTTCAACAAATCGAATACAAAGCTAACACTAATTTTCGATCAAAAACACAAAAATTACAATTTTGAATAAGAACAGTGTCAAGAACTCGTGTTTACAAAAATCACAAAAATTCGAATTCAATACAGTGCAATTCTTTATAACACCTATACAGACTCGATCGAATTCACATTCCTAACATTACCTAATCAATTACAACACCAAAAACTCAATTAAACTCGAAATCGATTCTGGACTTTGATGAACAGTACGAACGAACGTATTTCTTGATTTTTCTTGATTTTTTTTTCTTGATTTGGATCTGCTCTGATACCAATTGTTTGTTCCAGAATCTAGTTTCTAATCAAACAATCAAACAAACAAGATAAAACAAATCAATTACCTGTTTGATTTCTTTCAAATTCAATCTTTACCCCAATGGAAATGGGAACAATTATCAATGGACTTTATAACCAAGCTACCCAGGACTAGAAAAGGTCATGATGCAATCCGGGTCATTGTAGATCGACTCACAAAGTCCGCACATTTCCTACCAATTCGAGAAGATTATAAGATGGAAAGACTAGCACAGATGTATATTGATGAGATCGTTTCCCGACACGGAGTACCCGTTTCTATCATCTCCGATAGAGATAGTCGTTTCACCTCTAGATTTTGGCAGTCACTTCAGAAGGCTTTGGGCACTAGGTTGGATTTAAGCACAACTTATCATCCACAAACAGATGGGCAGACGGAGAGAACTATTCAAACGTTGGAGGATATGTTGTGCGCTTGCATAATAGACTTTGGCGGTAGTTGGGATAAGCATTTACCGTTAGTCGAATTTTCTTACAACAATAGCTATCACGCCAGTATTCGATGTGCTCCATATGAAACTTTATATGGACGTAAGTGCAGATCACCACTGGGATGGATAGAAGCCGGAGAAAGTAAATTGATTGGACCAGACATTGTTCAGGAAACTACCGATAAAATATCAATTATTCGGGATAGGCTTAAGGAAGCAAGAGATCGCCAAAAGAGTTATGCTGATAATCGAAGAAAGCCATTGGAGTTTCAAGTAGGAGATAAAGTACTATTAAAAGTATCACCTTGGAAAGGCATCATACGCTTTGGGAAGCGTGGTAAGTTAAGTCCAAGGTTTATTGGACCATTCGAAGTCACAAAGAAAATTGGACCAGTCGCATACAAACTCAAGTTACCACAGGAGTTGAGTGCTATCCACGACACCTTCCACGTGTCGAATTTGAAGAAGTGTCTGACCGATGAATCGCTAGTCATATCACAGGAAGAAGTCAAAGTTGATGAACGTTTGTGTTTCAGGGAAGAACCGATAGAAATACTCGATCGAGATGTCAAACGATTAAGACGATGCAAAATTCCAATTGTCAAAGTCCGATGGAACTCGAGGCACGGTCCGGAATATTCTTGGGAAAGAGAAGATTATATGAGGAACAAATATCCTCAGTTATTTGGAAAGATTTAATCAAAAGGAATTAAAGTATGAATTTCGGGACGAAATTCTTTTATCGGGGGGAAAATGTGACAACTGCTTGATAACCAACATGTTAAGGTTAGCAATCTTTGACCTTTTAGGATCTAATTATAAAGTAAATTCCTTTAGTATTTAACTCGATTGATTAGATTAGAATTTTTCCCGAAAATTTTCAGTAGTCGCGTAGAATACCCGGTACGGACTGATAACTGACCATTACATCTCAAGAAATGCCAAAAACTATGTTGGAAGTCTAAAATACATAAAATAATAGGATTTTATTATTTTCAAAATAAAATATATTTATTAATTTATAAAATTCATTTTTAGCATAAACTGATAATTGAGGGTTACGATTCTCAAAATTTATCTGATTATTTAACTAGGTTTATATCATAATTACATTTTAATTTAATTTTAAAAATATTTGGTGAGTCAAAGGCCACTTGGCCTAAAATTAGACCCACACTCTCTCTATTTGTTTTAATTAAAAACCCAATTAAGAGATTGTTTGTTCATTTTCAAAAAAATACAAGAAACCCCTCATCTCCCTCTCCTCTCTCCGTCTCTCAAGCGGCCACACACCACCACCATCTCCACCACCAAATTTTCAGAAAATTTCAAGGATAAAATCAAGTGTTTAGCATCTTTTGCATCAAGAAATCAAGTTTGTGTCTTTCTTTGAGAAGGTAATCATCTTTATCCTCATTTTTCAAGTTCTATTTCAAAAAGTTTGTATGTTTTACATCATTGCATGTTGTAGTTGTATAATTTTTATTTTGAAAGTGAAATGGGATGCATTTGGTAGATTTTATCTTTGCAAAGAAAAACCATTGAATGATCTTTCAATAAAATTTGGAATTTAAGTGTAATTTTTAAGATTTTTGTCAAAATACCAATTTTATGTAGTGTGGTTCTAAGGTCCACGAAATTTTGATGATATTGGATTGAAATTTATATATTTACAACAATTTTGTGTATAAAGAAACTCTTAGGATGAGATTATTCAAATCTCATATGATTAAGAGCATCTAAAATGGTGTAATATCACTTATTTAGTGATTATGTTGTCATGCATGGGATTGGATGAGCACTTGTAGTTGCTATGAATCCATGATGCATATTTGTGTTATTAGAATCTTTGTATATTGACTTAGGATGTGAGGCCATGGGTTATTAATGAAAACCATGCCAAATGATCATCATATTATGTTAATGCAAACTTTCTCATGTCAACAGTTTGCTGTCATGAATTGTGCATCCACTTTCTAGCTTTATAAGTCAGTTTATACTCCTTAAAAATTTGGGCTTTTTGTTACAAAACTTCAATTGAAGGTGTTAGTGATTTATAGTATCAAGAATCACTCAAAATTATAAAGGTTTGGTCACTCATTTGCATTTTAGAAGAAAGTGGTGTAACCTGTCCAGAATTGGCAGATTCATACACCCAACTTTCAAAGGCCATAACTCCCTCAATTCTTGTCAAAATTGAGTGAATCTTTTTCCACATGTTATATTTTTGAGTTAGTTTTACAATCATATATGGCTCATTGCATAATTCTGATCTTTGGTATCCCAAATGTGCAAGTGAAGTGTGTCACTTACCTGAAAATCAGTGATAATCTGTTTTGTGGAATTTATTTGGGGAACCAAAACACCTTTTTATATCATAAAATTTTACAGATTAGTACATAACTCTGTATATTAATTTCTGTAAAAATATGGTTATTTTTGGTATTTGGGAAATGTCATTTTGAAACTCATTTTGAGATCACAAATTTTGGACAGCAAGTGCTGAATCCAGAAAGTTGATCTTAAAGCTTTAAAAGCTTATGTTTTAGTGATTAGTTTCGTATTTGTTAGCTCCAAATCATCTGCTGTTGGGAACTGAAGAAAAGCTTAAGTATGATTAATGCTGCTGGTTCAAAGTTACTACTGCTAGAAGACTTCAAGGTTAATACTGCTGAGTATTACTACTGCTAGTAGTTAATACTGCTAGTCAAAGTTAGTGTTGCTTGAACAAAGTTAGTACTGCTTAGCTAGTTAGTACTGCTAGTAGTTAGTGTTGCTTAGTAGTTAATGCTGCTAGAAGAGATTAATGCTGCTGAAGATTAATACTGCTTATATGATGAAGATTCGCATGAAAGGATAACAGCTGGATGGACTGAAGATTATGGAAGGCTTAGATATATACATGGAAGATATATTGAAGATATTTTTTATTTCTTGTAATTATCTTTTGATTAGTATATGCATAGAATGTATAGAATAGAGAGATAACTTTTGATTAATTATTCATTCTAAGTTTAAGAGAGAAATCAACCTCAAGGCTTAGATCCTAATTCTAGAGAAGTAGAATTCGTCTTGAAAGAGTCTGTTCTTCAAGATTGAGATTGAGTGTGTAATCTTGTGATTTCAAATATTCAATACAAGTTTACAGTTTGTTCTTCATATTTACTGTTTTGATTTATTGTTTATTGAATATCAAAGTGTTATTCCGCAAACTTCTTTGATATTGTTTCTGAGAATTAATTCTTGTTGAGAATTCGATCCTGACAAGTGGTATCAAAGCCAAACTCTCTCAGAAACATCTATTCATCATGGAAAATCTTACAGAATCAAGCAGTACTTTGGTCTCTAAGGTTCCAATGCTCAAACCCAGCGAGTTTGACATGTGGAAGATCAGAATCAGACAATACATTCTTCTCACTGACTACTCAATGTGGGATATCATTGAGAATGGTCCTTCTGAAGCTGGAAGATGAAGGCCTTGAGCACTCTGCTCTTGGCCATCCCCAATGAATATCAGCATCAATTTTGCAACTGTACTGATGCTCAGATTCTCTGGAATGCTCTAGAGAAAAGATTTGCTGGAACTAAGAGCATCAAAAGAAATCAAAGAGATGTTCTAAAGCAGCAGTATGAGAACTTCGCTTCCTCAAAGAATGAGTCTATGACTCAAACTTTTGATAGGTTCAACAAACTCATTGGTGAACTGGCTACTGTAGGAGTGAAGATGGAACAAGATGATGTCAACAAAAAGTTCCTCAGATCTCTTGGGGATGAATGGACTATGTACACTGTCTCATATAGACAGAGTGACAATCTGGAAGAGAAAGAACTTGATGATCTATACAATGATCTAAGAGTTTTTGAAACTGAGGTAGAAACCAAGAAGAAGCCCACTGGTTATGTCCACAATGTTGCACTTCTTTCAGCATCCACTGATAATACTGCAAACCCTGAAGCAGTTAGTACTGCCAGTGGAGTAAGTTCAGAAAAAGGCACTGAAACTATATTTGAAGCCTTTTTGTCCAGTCATAGCAACAATTCATTGATTAATGATGATCTGGATCAACTTCACCCTGATGACCTGGAGGAGATGGATATTAAATGGCAGATGGCCATATTATCCATGAGGGTGAAGAAGTTCATTAAAAGAACAGGAAGGAATAACTTCTCTCAAAGAAGAGAAGATGGAGCTGGTTTTGACAAGACCAAGGTGGAATGTTATAAGTGTCACATGAAAGGACACTTTGCTAGAGAATGCAGGAGTGCTATTCCAAACAACAACCACCAACAAGCTCAGAATGGAGGCTACAATCAGAACAAGAATCCTACTCAAGCCCTTGTTTCCCAACAAGGAATGGGATTTGACTTGAGTGATCAAGCTGAGGAAGCCATTCAGAATCAAGCTCTTATGGCAGAAGTGTCTGATCTCCCCTCTGAGGTAATTTCTAATCTTTGCACTAAATCCTGCATAGACACTGTCAAAAGATATAGGGATCATAATCAAAGTATGTGTGATGACCTCAAAAGATTAGAAAAGGACAGAAGAGATTATGTGTTGATAGTAGAGAGATTTGAAGAGCAAATCAAAGGCTTTCAAGCTAATGAACTTCAACACTCTTATGACACAAACTATTGGAAGTGGGAAAAGAATGAGTTAGAGACCAAACTGTCTAAATCCTTAGAAGAGAGTGATAGGCTGAAAGAGGAACTGTCTAAAGTTAAACTTGACATAGAAAAGTTTTCATATTCTTCAAAAGCAATGGATTCTCTTCTAAAGGCTTAGATTCATGATAAGATGAAGCCTGGTATTGGATACAACAATACAACTCCTCCTTACAACAACAATTATATCTCTCCTACTTCAGACTTGTTAGAAACCAAGGAGAAAAAGGACTTATCTGAGAAAGCCTTTAAAATAGATCCTTTGGATGAAGTAGTAATTAAGGATTTAACTGAGAAAGAAGCCAGTGAGTATAGGAATAATGATGTGAGTAAAGAGATCCCATTAGAAAACAACATTATCACCAATGAGGGATGTGGGAAAATCTGGGTCAAGTCCAAGGAGATAGAGAAGACCAAAGGAAAAGATAACAAGGTCCATTACAAACAAACCACGGTTGTGAATCCTGGATCTTGTAAACAGTGTGCTTGCAGTAAAGCCAAGAGCCTAAATTCTGGTTTAAAAAGAGGAAATCAAAGAAACTGGAATAATCAATGGGCTCAGAAGCAAGGAGTTGATCTGAGTAAAATCAATAGACCAAAACCTTGTTTCATATGTGGCGAGTTAAATCATTTGGCTAAATATTGTTTCTTTAACCCTACTAACCAACAGATGACCTTTCAAAGATTTGTGCAAAAACCTGTTGGTTATAGGAAGGATGGAAAGAAACATGTGATAAACAAGCATGGTGAAAGGAAAGGCCCCATGAAGAAAAAGATTTTAAAAGAAAGTGTCAAAATGTGGGTGCCTAGAAGCACTAAAACTGTTAGTACTGCTGACAAGGTTAGTGCTGCTGGAAGTATTACTGCTGCTACCTGTGTTAGTACTGCTGAAAATATTAATGCTGCTAATACTGTTAGTACCTCTTCAAAGGTTAATACTGCCAACACAGTTACTGCTGCTAACATAGTTACTACTGCTAACAAGGTTAGTACTGCTAAGCATGCAAGTGCTGCTAAGGCAGTTAGTACTTCTAATACCAGTACTGCTTCTAGCAAAAATGTTTCCAAGCCCATTATTGTGACAAAGTACTCCAAGAATGAGGAGTTAAAGTTCAAAAATCTTTTCAAGAAAGAATGCAAGTATTTTGATGAGAAAGGGGTACCCAAGACCACTTTGGCTTGGGTTCCTAATTCATACTAACTGATCTATCTTATGTACAGGGCAACCAACAGCTCAAGGGAAAGAGCATATGGCATGTTGATAGTGGTTGCTCTAGGCACATGACAGGCAACATGTCATGCCTTCAGGATTTCAAGCATATCAATGGAGGTAATTTTGCATTTGGAGATAATCTTACTGGTGGAAATATAAGTGGAAAAGGTAATGTCACCAAAGGTAAGATGACATTTGAGGATGTCTACTATGTTGATCAATTGAAGTACAACCTGTTAAGTGTATCACAGGTATGTGACAAACAACATAGTATATTATTTACAAATACTGAGTGTATGATCCTTGCTCCAGGGTTCAAGGTAGTTGATGAAAGCATGATACTACTTAGAACTCCAAGAAAGGACAATGTTTACTGTCTAGATATGGGCAATGTTGATAGTGATTCATCTCTAAATTGTCTTGTTTCAAAAGCTTCTGTAGATGAATCCTCTATTTGGCACAGAAGGATGTGTCACATGAACTTCAAAACTATGAACAAACTTGTCAAAAACAATCTTGTAAGAGGTTTACCTTCAAAAGTATTTTCATGTAATGATCATTGTGTTGCATGTCTTAAAGGCAAACAACACAAAACTTCTCATAAGACCAAAGAGATAAATTCAATTTCTTCGTGTCTCCAGTTATTGCATATGGATCTGTTTGGTCCTACAAATGTTATGAGTATAGGCAAGAAATCTTACTGCTTGGTTATTGTTGATGATTACTCTAGATTTACCTGGGTATATTTTCTAAGGACTAAGGATGAGACAAGTGGACTGATCAAATCCATTATCCTAAGAATTGAAAACCAAACTAATCAAAAAGTTAAAGTCATTAGATCAGATAATGGGACTGAATTCAAAAATCTTGATCTAAACACCTTTTGTGAAGAAAAAGGCATTGAGAGACAATATAGTGCTCCTAGGACTCCTCAACAGAATGGTGTTACTGAAAGGAGAAATAGGACACTAATAGAGGCTGCTAGATCTCTGTTGGCTGATTCAAAACTGCCAATTACCTTCTGGGCTGAAGCAGTTAATACTGCCTGCTATGTCCAAAACAGAGTTCTAGTAGTTAAGCCAAAGAACAAGACACCATATGAGCTTTTAAATAAAAGAAAACCTTTCATTGGATTCTTCAAACCTTTTGGGTGTCCTTGTACAATTCTCAATACCAAATCTCACTTAGGTAAGTTTGATAGCAAAGCAGATGATGGATTTCTTGTTGGGTATTCATCTCAGAGTAAGGCCTACAGAGTTTTTAACTCATCTTCTAGAATAATTTAAGAAAGTGACAATGTCAAATGCAATGAGAACACACCAAATCCTATTGGGTCTGGTCCTCAGTGGCTATTTGACATTGATTCACTAACTAACTCTTTTGGTTTCAGTAATGAGTATGCAGGTTCAGGAAGTGGAAGATCAGGGATCACACAAGTTCAAGAAAGTATATCTAAATCTGTGATATTTCCCATACCCACAGTGAATTCTGTTGAAGACTGTGAAAAGGAATCATCTACTGGACCAAGTCAGAGTGAAGAAGAAACTAGAGATGAGGTGACTCAAGAAAATAAAGAATCAGAAGTAGCAGCTGAAAACACTTCAGTTGAGTTGCATGACTCTAATCTAGAGGCTGGAATGAATGAAGAACCTAGTCATAACACCAGAGTTCAAAAGAATCATCCTCCACAGCTGGTAATAGGAGATATATCTTCTCCTATGATGACTAGACATCAAAGCAGGCTTCAAGAAATGCAAGATCAACAGCATATAGTGCTTTCTTGTTTTCTATCCCAGCTTGAGCCTAAAAAGGCACATGATGCAATGAAAGAATCTAGCTGGATAGAAGCAATGCAAGAAGAACTGTTACAGTTCAAGCTACAAGATGTATGGGATCTAGTAGACCTTCCAAAAGGTCACAGAGCAATTGGCACAAAGTGGATTTTCAGAAACAAGAGAGATGAAAGAGGAATTGTCATAAGGAACAAAGCAAGGCTGGTGGCTCAAGGGTATACTCAAGAAGAGGGTATAGATTATGAAGAAGTCTTTGCACCTGTGGCTAGGATAGAAGCAATCAGATTATTCCTAGCCTATGCTTCTTACATGAACTTCAAAGTCTATCAAATGGATGTAAAAAGTGCTTTTCTCTATGGCTCAATTGAAGAAGAGGTATATGTCTGTTAACCACCAGGGTTTGAAAACCCAAGCTATCCAGACAGGGAATACAAATTGAAGAAAGCTCTTTATGGACTGCATCAAGCTCCAAGAGCATGGTATGACACTCTGTCATCCTATCTCTTGGAAAATGGCTTTGAAAGAGGAGTCATTGATAAGACTCTATTTATCAAGAGAAAGAAGAAGGATATCTTGCTGGTCCAAATCTATGTTGATGACATTATCTTTGGATCTACAAGAGACAACATGTGCAAGGAGTTTGAGGAACTAATGCATCAAAGGTTCAAAATGAGTTCCATGGGGGAACTTACTTTCTTCCTTGGACTCCAACTTCAACAGAAGTCAGATGGCATCTTCATCTGTCAATCCAAGTATGTGCAGGACATTCTAACCAAGTTTGGTTTCTCAGATTCAAAACCTGCCAGCACACCTATGGAGACACACAAGCAGATAACAGCAGATCTTGAGGGGGAGGATATGGATGTGCATCATTATAGATCCATGATTGGCTCTCTCATGTATCTCACAGCATCAAGGCCAGATATAATGTTTCCAGTCTGTGTATGTGCAAGATTCCAAGTTAGGCCAAAGCAATCTCACTTTCAAGCTGTTAAGAGGATATTCAGATATCTCAAAGGGCAACCCAGATTGGGACTTTGGTATCCTCATGACTCACCCTTTGACCTAATAGCATACTCAGACAGTGATCTAGGTGGGGCAAACTTGGACAGAAAATCAACTTCTGGAGGATGTCAGTTTTTGGGTGCTAGACTAGTTTCATGGCAGTGCAAGAAACAAACCACAGTGTCCACATCTACAACAGAGGCAGAGTACATAGCAGCTGCAAGTTGCTGTTCTCAAGTCTTATGGATTCAGAATCAAATGCTGGACTATGGGGTAACCTTTCTACACACTCCCATTTTTATTGATAATAGCAGTGCTATCAGCATTGTGAATAATCCTGTCAAGCACTCTAAGACAAAGAACATTGAGATCAGGTATCACTTCATAAGAGACTGTAATGAAAAGAAACTTATTCAAGTTGTAAAAGTTCATACTGACAACCAGTTTGCTGACCTATTCACCAAAGCTTTTGATGTGGGTAGATTCACTTTCTTGGTAACAAGTGTGGGAATGATCAACTCTGAATAAGCATCCTCTCAAAAAGTGGTTAAATATCTGAATATTATAAATTCTTGGTGTTACTAATCTTCCTTTGCAGGGCATACATAGCAGTACTCAATTCAGCCTAAACTTCAAAGATTAAGTGTGGTTAATGCTGCTAGTTAGTTAATACTGCTAGTTAGTTAATGCTGCTAGTTAGTTAATACTGCTAGTTAGTTAATGCTGCTAGTTAGTTAATACTGCTAGTTAGTTAATACTGCTAGTGGTTAATGATGCTAGTTAGTTAATACTGCTAGTTAGTTAATACTGCTAGTGGTTAATACTGCTAGTTATTTAATACTGCTAGTGGTTAATACTGCTTGCAGTTAATACTGCTCGCAGTTAATACAGCTCGCAGTTAATACTGCTAGTTAGTTAATACTGCTCGCAGTTAATACTGCTCGCAGTTAATACTGCTCGCAGTTAATACTGCTCGCAGTTAATACTGCTAGTTAATTAATACTGCTAGTAGTTAATACTGCTCGCGGTTAATACTGCTTGTCCGTTAATACTGCTCTAGGTTAATACTGCTTATGTCCCGAATACTATAAATACCCTTTGCCCGCCTAAAAGTTCATAACGACTCTTTGTATACTGTTCACTTGCGCTCTAAACCCTTTCTCTCTCAAGACTCAAAGTTTTCAGGCAAGTTTTTCACTAAGATCAATGGCATCCATGGCATTCATCGATGAACACAATGAGATCGCGATGCTACAAAAGCCAAAGCAAGATGCAGGATTTCATCAGATTGTGGATTTCCTCAAGTCAAGCCATATTGCTCATGCTCTTACTGTATCACCTACAATCTATATCGAGCATCAAAGGCAGTTCTGGGCTAATGCCACCATTGTTGCCGAGAATGGTGTGCAAATGATCAAGACAAGGATCTGTGAAAAACCACTAACAGTTACTGAAGAGGTTATTCGCATCAGTCTACGTCTAGACGATGCCTCTGGTATAACTTCTATCTCAAATGATGAATTGTTCTCTTCTCTTACAAGAATGGGGTATGGAGGCCCATTGGGTGTATTCAAATTCTCTAAAGCCAAATTTTCACCTCAATGGCGTTTCTTTGTCCATACTCTTATGCACTGTATCTCCAAAAAGACTACTGGATGGAGTGAGTTCAGCAGCACCATTGCTTATGCTTTGGTGTGCTTGGCCACTGCCAGAAAGTATAACTTTTCTAAAATGATTTTCAGTGATCTTGTCTCAAACATGGGAAACAAAAAGAGCTTCTTTATGTACCCCAGGTTTGTCCAAGAAGTTATTACTCATGAATTGACGGATATACCTCAACCTGTTGGGGTATATGTACCTAAACCCCCCAAAGGCAAGGTTTTCTCAAATATGAGAAGATCTGCTGGGGACTCGGAAGGAGTTGACACCCCATTGTTCTCTACAATGATGGTGGTGTCCCAAACCAATGAAGGTATGGCAGCAGGGTCAAGGCCCCCATTAGACCATCCTACTGCTAGCCAATCCCAACCTTCCCACTCTAAATCTATCCCCCAGTCCCTTCTTGAAAAACCAACCTCTCCTATCACCCAAACATACAAGAGGAAACAGGTAAAGAAGGCTCCTTCCCTTCTTGTACCATCATCCCCCAAGCCTTTAAGCCCTCTAAGGGAGAATTCTCCTTTAGGGAATATCCATAGGGAAACCAAAGGGGTGTCTCCCAACCCCAAGGAGGTGCTATCTGAGGAGGAGGAAGAGCATATGGGTGATGAGGCTACCATTACTCCTACTAGCACAGAGAAGGAAAGTGATAACATCAATAAGACCTCCCCAATGGCAACTTTGAATGAGCAATCATTCAAAGGTCCCTGGTGCCAAGAAACCACGGGGGTGGATAGTGCTTCTGCTAGGCAGAAGACTTCCACTACTAAAAGATCCAATGATCCTTCAAAGGAGGGTAACACTTCTAGAGAAGGTGAGGACAGATATAACTACCAGGAATTGATGGATACAATGGGAAACATCAACCAAGATGTCATCAAACAAGGCAAAGAGATAGAAGAAATGAAGCTGGTAATTCTGTCACAACAAGTACAGATTGCTAAGCTGAAGAAGATGGTGACCAGGCTAGTACAGAGGAAGAAGAGGAAGCAGTTTGTCTTGAAGAAGAGATCAAATGTTCAAGATCCTTTCAACAAGGGGGAGAAGCCAGAGGGAGAAAAAGAGAAAGAAAGCTCAACTGTAAAGGAAGTTGAAGTTGAGGGGGAGACAGAACATGGAACAACAGCAGAAACTGTTAATGCTTCTAAAATACAAGAAGCAGCAGAAACAGAAGCAGAAGAAACAGGGCTTTGTATAGAGGAAATGGAGATAGCTGAAACTTTGGTTAAAGCCAAGAATGATACTCCTAAGGCTACTCAAAAGGCCAAGGGAGTAGTCATTAATGAAGAAGGGATCTCAAAGAAGCAGAAAGAGAAGGAAGTCTTGAAGAATATAAAGGGAAAAAGAAAAGAAAAGATGGTTGAAGAAGCTGAACTGCCTACAAAGAAGAAGTCTCAGATTGAACTGGATGAGGCAATAGCAAAACAGCTTCAAGACCAAATGGAAAAGGTGGAAATGTTGCAAACAGAAACAGACAAAGAACTTGCAAAAATCATGGCCAGAATGTTGAATGCAGAATATCAGAAAAGCTTAAAAGAAGCAGCTCAGACCAAGAAACTTCAAGTTAAAAAGATGCCAGTGATGAAGCAGAAAAGACAACCCTCCAAGACCTTTTTGGCCAATCAGGAAAGAAGAAAGATGATAAATTTCCTGAAAGGTGCAATTGGAGTCAAGGGGGAGATGTTCATCAACATGGCATACAGTCAAGTTGAGGAGCTCTACAGGAAGGAAATGGCAAACCTCCAAGGGGATTCCTCTCAAAGGGAAGAAGCAGAAAGAAGGATGAAAGAGAGACATGATCTCAACATCCAACAACCATTCCCTGAGGAGACCACACCCACAAAAGAAGAAGCAAAAGAGAAAAAGGAAGAACCTGAAAGTGTTGGTATAGAAGCCAAGTCTGGAAAGAGAGTGAAGTCAATTGCTTCAAAAAGGCAGTTGAAAAAGCCAAGGGTGGAAGAAACTGAAAAGGAAACAGAACCTTCAGTCACATCTCCAACAGAACCTGTGCAAAGTCTAGAACAGTCTAGTAAGCCAACTGATGAGAGTATGGATCCGTACATGACAATAGTGGAACCTTTGAAGGCTGTTCCAATCTCTATGCAAGCTCCAGAGATCATCTTCTGGGATATTCTAAAAGACAGTGGAAAGAATTTCTTCAGAATCAAGAGAGCTGATGGTTCATTTGAAGCTTATTCAACATGGGGGAGAGTTATCAGAAGTTGTTCAAGAGCTGATATAGAAGAATTATATAAAGTGGGGATGAAACTTTATGAACCTGTGTTGAAAGGTACTGAAGAGAATCTTCTCAAAGTGACATTGGAATACTTGTGCATGATGTTTGATCCAGAAAGAGTGCACTATAGGATTAAAGATCATAAGCATGAGTTCATCTTCAAGAAGATTGATAAATGGATACTGTTTGAAAATTGTGGAGTATACATGATTACTATTGACAACTGTTATCATGAATACTACCTGGTGGACAAAATCTATGAGCATAGCAAGGAGAAGCTAGAAGGGATGCTTAAAGATACACTGGTATGTACAAAGGATTCAGAGATGGCAAAGATTGTGGTGAGAAGAACTGTAAATCAAAATTTGGGCCTAGATCCAAATTTGGTAAATTGAACCTGAGGTGTTGAAAGCATCTTGAAGATTAATTCTAAAGAACTTGACTTCTTTTCCTAAAAGTCAAGTTAGGGGGAGATTGTTCGGAACTTAAGAAAAGCTTAAGTATGGTTAATGCTGCTGGTTCAAAGTTACTACTGCTAGAAGACTTCAAGGTTAATACTGCTGAGTATTACTACTGCTAGTAGTTAATACTGCTAGTCAAAGTTAGTGCTGCTTGAACAAAGTTAGTACTGCTTAGCTAGTTAGTACTGCTAGTAGTTAGTGCTGCTTAGTAGTTAATGCTGCTAGAAGAGATTAATGCTGCTGAAGATTAATACTGCTTATATGATGAAGATTCGCATGAAAGGATAACAGCTGGATGGACTAAAGATTATGGAAGGCTTAGAGATATACATGGAATATATATTGAAGATAATTTTTATTTCTTGTAATTATCTTTTGATTAGTATATGTATAGAATGTATAGAATAGAGAGATAACTTTTGATTAATTATTCATTCTAAGTTTAAGTGAGAAATCAACCTCAAGGCATAGATCCTAATTATAGAGAAGTAGAATTCGTCTTGAAAGAGTCTGTTTTTCAAGATTGAGGTTGAGTGTGTAATTTTGTGATTTCAAATATTCAATACAAGTTTACAGTTTGTTCTTCATATTTACTGTTTTGATTTACTGTTTTATTGAATATCAAAGTGTTATTCCGCAAACTTCTTTGATATTGTTTCTGAGAATTAATTCTTGTTGAGAATTCGATCCTGACATCTGCTTATTAAAGTGTTGAAAATACCCGTCCTATTTCAGAGGACTTTCAAGAAGATACACTTCAGAGGACGAAGACGTCAGAGGAAGAACAACGTCAAAGGACAAAGACTTCAGAGGATGAAGACTTCAGAGGACACACCTGCCTCTGAAGTACTTATCAGCAAATCAAGACATCAGAGATGGCTTCATCAGAGCCTCTGTAGAAGACATCCTCTGAAGACATTCGAGATGGCTTCATCAGAGCTCTGAAGATATTCTCTCTGAAGATGTTCACAAGTTTTGAGAATGAACAGAAGAACAGATAACACGTCACTTAGTGATAAGATTTACTTTCTAGAGTAGGTCACTATTCAGCATGCTCTTTCTCGTCATACAAGTACACTGCTTACTTTATGATCCTATAAATAGGACCATCACCTTATTGTTCAAAGTGTGCTTAAGAAGTTATATATCTGATAATATAAGTTGAATACTTTATTCTAAGAATATCTTGTTTATCTTTATCTGCTTTATGAACTGTGATATTTGAATCTCCTTTGATATTAAACTGTATTACTTCCGTTGTCATTACTCTTATTGTTTTTATCATTATTACGAGATTAAATCTGGGATCCAACAATTGGTATCAGAGTTTCCTTTGTTTCTAAAACAAAGAAAGATCATATCTGCATACTCGGATAGATTTACATCTCATTTATTCTAAAACTTTAAATATCTGTGCATGTTCATATAAACCCAGTTTATTAAAGAACATCATATGCTCTTGATTTGACAGTAAATCACAGTTCATTGCAAAAAGCACCAGTTTTTAAAATTTCTTTATGGCAAACTCAAGCATAAGTGCCATGTATACAGCTGGGTCATTAACAAAACCTCCTACACTTTTAAGGGATGAATATCCCCAATGGAAAATATGGATGGTAAATTTTCTAGAAGGTATGGACAGGGATCTTTTTAGATCTGTGAACATTGGACCTCACATTCCAATGGTGTTGGTACCAAGGGTTCCTGCAATAGCAGATACTGCCGAAATACCTGCATATTATGAAAAGAAAACCACAAACTTCACCAATGAAGAAAAAATAATATGATGGATAATGACTCAAAAGCTGTTAGATTACTCATAATGGCCATTCCCAATGATATCTTTCAAGAACTTGATTCTTGTAAAACTGCAAAAGAGATATGGGATCAGTTGTTAAATCAACTTGAAGGTGGCCTGCAAACTCAGAAAAATAGAAGAAATCTATGCATCAATGAATATCATGATTTTCATGCTTTACCAGAAGAAAAGTTACACCAAACTTACTCAAGATTCAACATTCTAATAAACAAGTGTAGAAAGTTTGGAGTGATAAGAACAAAAGAGGAAAACAACGTTCTTTTTTTGAAAATCCTGAATGAAGAATGGTCACAACTGTCCATGTCTATACAAGCTAAACAAGATCTTAAGTCATGGTCATTAACTGACATTTATGGTACTCTTGTTGCACATGAAAAAGAAGTTATGAAGCAAAAATCAAAAACCTCTTTGGGTGGACCCCATGCACTTGTTTCAAAACAAACATCGAAAGAAAACAACTGTGAAGAGTCACAAAAATGTCTGGAAACAAAAAGAAGGTCCAAAAAGGTTTTGATAGCAGAAGAAACTCATACTGATTCAGACTCTGATGAAGATATAAGTACCTTTGCCAAATCTCTTGCATTAATCACTCATCAGTTTAACAAGAAATTTGGTAAGAAGGTATTTGAAGGAAGGAAAGAGAATGAAGAAAGAAGAAATCCGGAGAGAAGATTTCAACAAGAACCCAGATTAACTCCATATAGTGATCAAAAGGGTGCAAACTTCAACCATGAAAATGCAACACCACAAACAAGACCACAACAACCATTCCAACCAAGGTATCCACAACCACAAAGATACTTCAAACCTCAAGAACAGAAGCCAGAGACAAGCACTACCACTCTTCCACCAAATCAAAATGATGTAAGATGCTTCAGATGTGGAAAATCAGGCCACTTCTCTGCAAACTGCAGAGGAAAACTTGTCAAAGATCAAGATTACTACAAGAACAAATACAAATACAATGTAAAAGAAAGAGTTCTTGTAGCAGAAATGGAAGACTGGCTATCTGACTCAACAAGTGATGGTGAGGAAGAGCCTACCAATCTCTATGGTATGGCTTTTTCAGATGGAAATCAAACTGATGAAGCATCCGAAGATAACCCTGAAAAGGTAAACTCTCTTTACACCTCTGACAGTGATCCTGAAATAGATGCTTTTAAACTAATTAATGAACTTCAGGATCTAAAGCAAAAGTTTGTTGAAGAAAAAGAGAAGAGAGAGCAAGTAACAAAAGAGCTCATTTTTTACAAAAGAGAAAAGAATCTTCTGGAATCAGAAAAGAAAGAATTTTTTCTTGAAAAAACCAAACTTGAAGAAACCAACAAGCAAAAAGAAAAATCATTTTCGGAAGAAATAAAAGAGATTGAAAAAGTTTTAAAAGGAAAAGAAGAAGAAGTAAAGAAATCTGAGTATGAAAGGCTCAATTCTATTGCCTTAACCAATTTTTTTCAAAAGGAAAGAAAAATCCTACATCAATCTCTAGATAGACAAAGTCTATGAATCAAAAGCTATGTCAATGCACAAAGTGTTTTCGACAAAATAAAAACTCAAATGGACTCTCAAGGGCTAGGATTCAATGAGTTGAATTCATTTAATGGATTGGAGAAAACTTCACTTTCTTCCACTTTCTGTATAGGAAAGGTCCAAAGCTCTGAAGATCCATCTCTGAATAATTTCAAAAGAATGAAAACATCAGAGGGATCAAAAGCAAGAGCTTTAAATTTCAAAAATACAAAGTACTCTGAAGTAAAAGACATTAAAGAATCTGTGTTACAGATAAAAGAAGAAACTTCAGAGGTACACTTTACAAAACCTCAGAGCTATGATTCCAAAGAAATTTTCAGGTTTGATGCTTTCATCTCAAGAGAATCAGAGACATTTAAACCAAGTACCTCTGATACAAGTACTTCTGAAAATGAATCTCAGAACTCACTTAATCTGAATGCTCCTCTGTATTCACCAAAGTCAGATGAAAACATCAGAACTACGTTTAAAGATGATGTTCAAAAGATTTGTGAAGAAAATGTCATGGAGGACTTAAAAAGAAAAGAAAGCATGAAACGGATCATCAAAGTCTCTAGATCAAAAGAAATTAAAAAACCAATAGAGGTAGATATCTCTATTAAATCTAAGAGAGACTTTCTTGACTCTGATTCAGAATCTGATTTAGAGATTGATGAACAGATTTTTTGTAAACCAGGGAATGTAATTCACAAAAGGATAGAAACTGTTGGCTCTGGTATTTTGAATGTTCCAATTTCAGTATTGAAAACCAAAACCAGAATACCAATAAATCCTGATTTTGCAAATATGTGTTTACAAGCAAAAACATCTCTGGAACTTGAAAAAGAGTTGCAAGAAAAGGCAAACAATAAAACAAACACTTCTGGTTCTTACACCTATAAAACAATAAAATTCTCTCCTGAACAAAAAGGCAAATGGACAAAAGTTAACCATATTGATCCTGTCTGTGCAGTAAGCAGCAAAGAAAAGAAGATGTTTTTGAACAAGAAAAAGCAACTTGAAAAGAAGACTGTCTATCAAGCAAAAAGAAAAGAAGTAGTTAGGGATAAAAGTAATATTCCTAGTACAAGTTACAAAAGAAGTCAAAATGTAACAAATGCTTTTAATAAAAAGAAAAACTTTGCTCCTACTTCTTCTTGTTCCATTAATTGTAACTGAATCTATCTCTTGATGAAACTGAAAAATCATTTTAAAGGATCACACTACCTTTTGAATAAATCTCTGAAAAATATCTCAGAGACAAAAACTCAAAAGAAGACAAGAAAAGGCAAGACATCAAAAGATGAGATGCCAAAAAGTCATACAATTCCACCAAAGTCTAATGAGGTGGGTAACTAAGAAACAATAATCTGTCTTGCAGAAACAGTCAATGCCAATCTGGTACCTAGATCCTGGATGTTCAAGGCATATGACTGGAAATAAAGAACTGCTATCCTCATTCAAAGCAAAATCCGGAGGAGCAGTTACTTTTGGAGACAACAAGCAAGGACAGATTAAAGGATATGGTGAATTAACAAGAGGAAATGTTTCTGTCTCAAAAATTGCTTATGTGGATGGATTAAAACACAATCTGATAAGCATAAGTCAACTTTGTGATCATGGTTTCAATGTGAAATTTCAAAGAAAATATTGTTCACTTCTTCACTCAGAATCAGGTCAAGAAATGCTAAGAGCAGACAGAAAAGGTAACCTCTACAGAATGAACTTTACCAAAATCACAGACACTGATTCAGAGAAACTTTGTCTTGTATCTTTGAATAGTGAGGAAATCTGGCTCTGGCATAAAAAGTTTTCACATCTAAACTTTTCTTCACTTGATAAGTTAGTTAAACTTAATTTGGTTAAGGGATTACCATCTCTAAAGTTTAACAAAGATCATCTTTGTTCTGCTTGTGAGATGGGAAAAATGAAAAGATCTTCCCATAAAACCAAAAGTGAAAACAACTGTCCTAGACCTCTGCACATGCTACATGTGGACCTCTGTGGTCCTATCTCTGTACAGAGTCTAGCAGGTAAGAAATACATTCTAGTTCTAATTGATGAATTTTCCAGATACACATGGATAGAATTCATTAGAGCTAAATCTGATGTACCTGAAATATTAATAAGGTTGTTGAAAAGATTACAGGTTCTATTCAGCAGCAAAGTTCAGAAACTAAGAAGTGATAATGGAACATAATTCAGAAATGCCAAAATCAATTCTTATCTATCAGAAGAAGGCATTACCCCTAACTTCTCTGCAGTAAGAACTCCTCAACAAAATGGAGTAGTTGAAAGGAAAAACAGAACACTTGTTGAAGCTGCCAGAACAATGCTTGCTGAATCTGATCTTTCAACAAATTTTTGGGCAGAAGCAGTAGCAACAGCCTGCTTCACTCAGAATAGAGCTACAATTGTGAAGAGATTTCAGAAAACATCCTATGAACTCATTCACAATAGAAAACCCAATATTAAATATTTTCATGTTTTTGGATGCAGGTGTTATATTCTGAAAGATAGAGAATATCTTGGAAAGTTTGACAAGAAAGTTGATGAGGGCAAATTCATTGGATATTCATTAGCCTCAGAAGCTTTCAGAGTGTTCAATCTTAGAACAAGGACTATCCAAGAAAGCATCAATATCACTTTTGACGACAATAAAAGCTCTGAACAAAAAGAAAGTTCATCACAAATATCTGAATCATCAAGGGAATCTGAATTAAACAAAATATTTGAAGATTTCTTTGATGATGAAGATATCTCTGAAGTTATCTTCAGAGATAGACAGAGAGAGGATTCAGAAGAACCTCAAGAAACAGGTACAACCCTTTTCAGGGACCTCTGAACTAACACCTTCTGTCTCACCAAATGCAGTTCAACAAAATGTATCAGAAGATGATCACGAAGTATCTGAAGCAACTCCAGAACCAAATGATGAACAAGAATATGCCTCTATGGAACAAAACTCAAAGCCTCTGAACAGTACAACAGATGCATCACCAACAGAGCCTCTGAACAGTACAACAGAGGCATCACAAACAGAGCCTCTGAACCGTACAACAGATGCATCACCAACAGAGCCTCTGAACAATACAACAGAGGTGTCACCAACCGTCAGAGCCTCTGAAACTCAAACTGCACAAATTATTGCTCCAATCACCAGATGGACAAAAGATCATCCAATTGATCAAGTCAATGGATCCTCATCCGAAGGAGTTAAAACAAGATCTGCCACCATCAATGAATGCTTCTATGTAAACTTTTTGAGCATTATTGAACCAAAGAAGGTAAAAGAAGCTCTTGAAGATCCTCATTGGATTTTTGCAATGCAGGATGAACTTCAAGAGTTTGTTAGAAACAAAGTCTGGACCCTAGTTCCCCTTCCCAAATGAAAATTTGCAATTGGAACGAAGTGGGTTTTCAGAAACAAAAAGGATGAGGATGGAATAATAATCAGAAACAAAGCTAGGTTGGTTGCAAAAGGATATTACTAGGAAGAAGGCATTGATTATGATGAAACCTTTGCACCTGTAGCTAGGCTAGAAGCAATCAAAATTTTCTTAGCCTATGTTGCACACAAAGGATTCAAAGTTTATCAAATGGATGTTAAATCTGCATTTCTTCATGGTAAATTAAATGAAGAAGTCTATGTCCAACAACCACCTGGATTTGAAAGTACAGAGTATCCTAATCATGTGTATTATTTGGATAAAGCTCTGTATGGACTCAAACAAGCCCCAAGAGCTTGGTGTGAAACACTGTCCACTTTTCTGATTAACAATGGATTTAAAAAGGGCACAATTGATACTACCTTATTCATCAAAAGGTACAAAAATGAGATGCTTTTAGTACAAATTTATGTTGATGACATTATATTTGGCTCTACCAATCAAAAGTATTGTGACAAGTTCTCAGAGTTGATGAAGAGTGAATTTGAGATGAGCCTCATGGGAGAATTAACTTTCTTTCTAGGCTTACAAGTAAAACAAACTTCAGAAGGTACATTCATAAGTCAATCTAAGTATGTCTCTGAAATTTTGCAAAAATACAAACTCAATGATTCAACTTCGATGAGAACACCTCTATCCACCGGAGTCAAACTTGACTCTGATCCATCAGGAGAGTCTGTGGATATAAAAACCTACAGAGGCATGATAGGTTCACTATTATACTTAACTTCAAGTATGCCTGACATAATGTTTGCAACATGCCTTTGTGCTAGATATCAAGCAAATCCAAAGGAATCTCATTTAACTGCTGTGAAAAGAATTTTCAGATACCTCAGAGGGACACAAACATTAGGCCTCTGGTATCCAAAACTTCCAAGTTTTGATCTAACAGCTTACACTGATGCAGATCATGCTGGATGTAAGCTTGACAGAAAAAGTACCTCTAGGTGTTGTCAGATATTAGGCAATAAGCTGGTAAGTTGGTCATCCAAGAAACAAAATTGTGTTTCCATTTCAACTGCAGAGGCAGAATATGTTGCTGCTGCTAGTTGTTGCTCACAAGTATTATGGATGAAAACTCAACTCAGAGATTATGGCCAACAATTTGACAGAATTCCAATCCAGTACAGCACTCCAAAACCAAGCACATCGATGTAAGGTACCACTTTCTGAAAGATCATGTTGAAAAAGGAACAATAGAGATGTATTTTGTACCAACTGAACTTCAACTTGCTGATATTTTCACAAAAGCTTTAGATGAACGAAGGTTCAATTTTTTAATTAACAAGTTGGGAATGTTGAATATGTCTACCTAACAAAAGAGCAGAGTCCCTGAATCGAGTAGAATATCAATTTACTTAAATGAAAACATCAGAGTCTCTGATCCTTTCATCAGAGCCTCTAGACTTTCAAATATGGTAAAAATCACTCTTTTAAATCTCCAAGCATGTGTCAATGGGGAGACAACGACCCTTTCATCTTTCAAGGGGGAGAAAAGATCTCCTCTGAGATTTATATCAGAGCCTCTTATCTTGTCTCTGATGATTTTATCAGAGCCTCTTATCTTATCTCTGATGTTTATATCAGAGCCTCTGATCTTATCTCTGATGTTTATATCAGAACCTCTGATCTTGTCTCTGATGTTTATATCAGAGCCTCTGATCTTGTCTCTGATGTTTATATTAGAGCCTCTGATCTTGTCTCTGATGTTTATATCAGAGCCTCTGATCTTATCTCTGTTGTTTATATCATAAACTCAGATCTTGTCTCTGATGTTTATATCAGAGCCTCTGATCTTGTCTCTGATGTTTATATCAGAGCCTCTGATATTGTCTCGTTAAACAAATCCCCCAGGAAATTCTTTTAAATAATAAATCTTTTTGGATAACCACTCGTTTCTTTTCAAAAACCCAACTGGCGGTTTTCTGACCCAAAGCGGTTCTCCCCTACACGCCTAAACGTGTCACCCATCAATTCGGGGATGATAGAACGTCCTTTCTGCAATTAAGACTGTCATTCGCCGCTTCAATAACCTCTCCCTCTACCTTCCTTTTGTAGTTATAAAATACCCTTGTTCACTTCCCATTACTCTTTACGCTCTCAAAATCCAAAAGCCGATTCTCTCTTTCTAAGCTTTCATCTTTCTCAACCTGCAACAATGGCGGCTCATTCCCAAACTTCAGATAACTCAAGCAAACTTGTTCCAAGCTTGAATTTGGTACAGTTCGACGTTCCAGTCAAAGGAAACAACTACTTTTTGGACGTAACTCCATCAAAATATGATGAACAGTTTCGCCCAATCCTCGACTTTTTCACCAACTGCGAACTCAATGATGTTCTAACCAAACATGCCTCAGATATTCCCCTTCGCTTTGTCCAACAATGGTGGTATTCAAGTGAATACGACGATGAAAAGTAAGGACTGGTTGGGCACATTGACCTAGGTGAACAAAGCTTAAACATAAGAATAACCCCACAAACCCTAACTCGCCGATTCAACCTCCTCACCACAACTGATCTTCAAATAGAAACCTTTGAGAAACCCCCAACTCAAGAAGTTCTTCTTCAGTTCCTCCAACACTTAGGCTACAACAAAGAAATAACACGCCTCAGTCAATTCAGACGTCAGTACCTGCCTCCCAAGTGGAACTTTATGTTCAGTGTTCTCAACCGAACAATAACCTGCAAGATTGGAAGTCAGGATCAGACTCATCCAGCGATAATAGCCATAATGTATGCTCTCTTTTTCAACAGAAGCATCAATATGGCCCACATTCTCTTCTGTGAGATGCTGACAGCGGTGGACAAGAAGAACAAGGACTTGGCCAAAGGAAAACAACCAATATCGGTACTGTTTCCCCGATTCATCTCAGTGGTCATTCAACGATCAATGGAGAAATTCTCCATCACTGGGGAGGGCCCAATGACACCTCTGTTTATGATGAACTCATTCAAAGCCACAGAGGTTACTCCTTATCCACATGACCGACGTTTCCCACACCCCATGATTGAAATTATTCCTGCTGACTCTCCTACGCATCTCCTACTTAGTCGTGTTGCCTAATCATCAGAACCGATGATGGGATACCCAACACATTTAGGTTCCGAGCCTGAGCCTGAATCAGAGAGTGATATCTCTGATACTACTCAAAACATTAACAGAGCGTAACAAGAGGGTGGCTCTGAGAGAGTGAGGAAGAGAAAACATGAGAACCCTCCCTCTGACGAAGAGAATAACTCTTTCAGAGCAGAGAAAGGTGAGCACGAGAGATTTCCAGAGGGTGAGTTTCTAAATCTAGAATCTGAGGGCGGTGAGGTAGAAAAAGATGTCCTTGATGACACAAATGAGAGAATCCAAAGCCCAAATCACAGTGCAAACAAATTTACTGTCCAAGTTGGTCCAGCATCAATGGACATTGAAACAGAGGTGCACACCTCGAACCCTTCCCATCCTAACCGCTCAGAGGCATCTGTTTCTGCCTCTGACGCATGCACCAGAGGGGAAAACTCTGATACGGCTAAGTCCTCCCAAAAGGACTTAGACCAAGATAAAAATACTCAATCACCCCAGAGTATGTCACCTCCACCCATACATGATGCCTTTGTGGCTCAAACTAAGTTGGACCGTCCCTTAGAACGTAAGGATTGCCTGTCAGAAAAAGAATGGCACGACCTTATTGCACAAGGAATCCTTAGCCTGGACAGCAAGGTTTCCAAACACATTCGGTTTTCATCATCAGATTCTGACTCTGATAATCAGAGACCAATCGGAACCATTATAGGGAAATCCTTGAAAAAGGGTCCCCAAGGATTAATGGGATGTCCTTCCGGAGACAACATCAAACCACCTCCGACAGAAGGCCCCTCTGAACTCGAGGGAAACTTAGAATCATGTGTTGATCCTAAGGTTACCCCCTCTGATTACGTTACCAAAGAGGAGTTCAAAATCTTTGGTGATGAAATCAGAGAATCTCTGAAGGAGATAAAACTTCAAATGGAGAAGACCTCAGAGGCCTCTGCCTCTAACTCTGAAGTTGAAAAGCTCACTTCAGAGGTCTCTGAGCTGCGCACCACGATTCTCAATCAGACAAAAAAACTGGATGCTCTGGAAAGCTTGGTCATAAAGAATGACTCCGTATTGTCCAGAGAAATTCAGAACTCCAAAACAGAGATCCTCCAGGCAATTCTACCTACCTCTGTTCCCACTCCAACAAATGCAGACTTCTCTCAATTCAAAGAGGAAATCTTGCATTCTTTGACAGAGGTAATTGCAAAGATCCCTACCTCCTCTGCTAATGCTCCTGCTACAACAGAATTCATTACAAAGGCTGACCTGACCAACTTCTCGAAGAAGATCACCAGCAATGTAATGAACATCTCCAGCAAGTTCGTCTCCAAGACCACTAAGCAGAACAAGAAGATTGAAGACCTTCTGAAGAATATCAAATCCTCATAGGGAGTATTGAAGAGAAAAGAACCAGAGGTCGCATGCTCTGAAGAAGCGAGGAAGAAGGCTAGATATGAAGATTCTGATGACGAAGATAACCAACCTCAGGGGTCATCCGATCTTCATAAGGGGGAGAAGACTCCTACTCCTAAACCTATTACAACACAAAAGGAGTCCACTCCCTCTAAATCAAATCAAAAAAAGGAAAAAGGAATAGAGAAACACTCAACCTCTACCTCTGCTGAAGATATTCAGGCCACTCTAAAGTCGCCAGTTCCGATTATTTTCTTAGGGCCATCGACTGCAGGTGCTCCAATAGTTCCAATCACAGCTGAACAAATCACATCTGCAAATCAAGAAACTATTGGAGCTCTGGACGAAGAAGAAGATGAACAACTCGTAGACTTCTCAACATCAGAAGATGCATTCTCATCACCAGAAAGACCAACTTATGTGATGAGAGATGCCTACGAATCAGAATCTGAAAAGGAAGAAAAATCAGATTCTGAAAAAGAAGTTGAAGTAGTTGATGTCGAAGAATATGTCTTCAAAAATGCTCAACCACATCATACTTCAACAACGTCAGAGCTGAGGGAATCACCAGAGATAGATGGCTACATCTCTGAACCCTCAAAAGAAGATCCTCCACAATCAATGGAACCAGAAACCATGGTTGTTGATGAACAGGCTCCTTCAGAGAAGCCTGTTCAGAAAGCAAGCATCGGTCTTCCAGCAAAAGTGTTCAATAAACCTCCCTCTTTCCTCGAATCAAATCCCGAAGCTTCCATAGAAGACCACTTTAGATACATTTACTGTGAGTTCAACATGGCAGACACACTGGTCATTCCTCTGAATCCAAGAATCAGAGAGGACATGCCAGACTATGAGCGAAGATTTATCAGAGATAAAACCAAACCAAGAGCACAGGTCCTCTCTGATGATCAAACCATCAAAATCAACAAAATCTCAGAAAAGACCTTTGCTTACAACAAGATTATCTATAGGAATTATGTGGTAACTCGATCTGATCAGAAGATTTACGAGTTTAATGACAATAATCTCGTAAATCTAAATCCATATGATTTACCACATTTATATGCCTATTGCTCTGCCAGGTATGATCATGGAAGAAGGGAAATCAGGATGGGCATGGTTGAAGTCCGACGGGCAATGGAGGCCTATGTCAAACACCGAGCAAAATGTGACTTTCAAATTCCTCTGAACCTAGGGGAAGAGAAGCTGGAGGTAACTGAACCTGTGGAGTCATTCGACAAACTTAAAGAACAGAAGACTGGATCAATCGTTGCAGAACCTCTTGGTTTCGTCTTCAGAATAAATCAAGAAAAGAAGATCTTTCTAGCTTCGGAAGTGTCGAAGTACTCTGATGAAACCTTGAGAGGTATAAAGAAATTAATCCATGCAAAGGAAGAAAGGCACAAAGCAGATTTACTGGCAAAGCTTGACTTAGAAATCGACTCGATGATCAACTTCAGAGCTCTGATCATGAAATTCCATGGAATCTGTTCAAGTGACAAATTGTAGTTTGTTTCTTTATTTCTTTATTATTACTTTCTTTGTATTAAACTTCCAAATGTTTAAGAAGTAATACTTAAGAGGATGATTTTCTCCTCTATGCTTTCTAGTTTAAAATTCAATTCTCTGTTATTTTTGTATCTTTTATTTTCGACACTTAGGGGGAGATTGTTAGCTCCAAATCATCTGCTTATTAAAGTATTGAAAATACCTGTCCTATTTCAGAGGACTTTCAAGAAGATACACTTCAGAGGACGAAGACGTCAGAGGAAGAACAACGTCAAAGGACAAAGACTTCAGAGGATGAAGACTTCAGAGGACACACCAGCCTCTGAAGTACTTATCAGCAAATGAAGACATCAGAGATGGCTTCATCAGAGCCTCTGCAGAAGACATCCTCTGAAGACATCAGAGATGGCTTCATTAGAGCTCTGAAGACATTCTCTCTGAAGATGTTCACAAGTTTTGAGAATGAACAGAAGAACAGATAACACGTCACTTAGTGATAAGATTTACTTTCTAGAGTAGGTCACTGTTCAGCATGCTCTTTCTCGTCATACAAGTACACTGCTTACTTTATGGTCCTATAAATAGGACCATCACCTTATTGTTCAAAGTGTGCTTAAGAAGTTATATATCTGATAATATAAGTTGAATACTTTATTCTAAGAATATCTTGTTTATCTTTATCTGCTTTATGAATTGTGATATTTGAATCTCCTTTGATATTAAACTGTATTACTTCCGCTGTCATTACTCTTATTGTTTATATCATTATTACGAGATTAAATCTGGGATCCAACATTATTGTAATTCTAAAATCTTATTTTAGACACTAAGTTAACATAATAGCATGTATATATATATATAGTGAGATGTAAGAATGGTCGAGATAGGATTGAGAATGGGTATTGACATTTGGTATCTTTTGGTGCAAATTACTCAATAGGGATTAAAGATTCGGGCTAGAGAATTGTGTTGTTTTATATTTGCATCATCATACAAGGTGAGTATTCACAGCCCCACTTTTATTATTTTGATTAAATTTGGGGTGAAAAGCATGTTAAAATTGAATATTTAAAGATTTATGAGGCTTTGTTTAAAGCGTTACGTTTTGAAATATATGAGGCTTTGTTGTAAAGCGGTTGGTGTAGAAGTTATATGACATGTATGCCAATGATATGTTGAGTTTTAAAAATAGTTAAGTCCCCGGTTACACTACTAGTTAACCCAGAAATGGGCCTATAGTATTAGTGGATAGCGCTATTTGGTCTGACAAGCCCACCTTATACTGACGAGTAGGGGTGCACTGTACTAGAAAAATATGACTACACATGTGGTTAAAGCCCACCTCTGAGGTAGATCATGGGGCGTTGATTTGGTCCGGAAAGGTTTAGTAGTGGCTCAACGTGGTTGTATCAATGCATACCTCTTGTTATATAAGCTAAATTGTAATACTCATGAATCAAAGAATTGAAGTCTGGTTTATGCATATGATTTTCAAATGGCAACTTGTATATAAACTTGATTTGTGCATATTTAAAAACCTGTGAACTCACCAACTCTCGTAGTTGACCTTATTTTTTAACATGCTTTTCAGGGAACAAGAAGGTACTTGGAAATGATTAAAGTTTATCTCTTGTGTAAACCGTGTGCAATACTTTCATAATAGTGATTTTGTACTTCAACTTTTGAAGATGTAATAGGGATGTAAACTTTTGGAACTTGTTGTAAACAATGGTTGAATGTATGGTGGTATTTCTTTCTGTATCCTAGTGCTATGCTTATCGAACTGTCATATTCCGTGTTTCCGCTTTAGCGGGGTGTGACAGACTTGGTATCAGAGCCATAGGTTATAGAGAATACTGGTTTTACTATAAAACCATACACTATAACCACTATTTTCAAAATTACTTTTGTAAACAAGTCTCGAGTTTGAGCATATTACTAGTATAACTAAGATGGGTGTCGGCTTAGCATATTACAATTAGGCAAAGCCTGATCATCTATGTCTAATTTAGTGTGCATAAGAAGGGACTCGAAATGGTTATATTAAGAGTTACTAAAAATAGAAACTTTTTGTTCAAAGATGAAAAGCATGAGTTAGTATGTGAGTTCGCATAAGCATTTTGTGATTTCAACGTTTATTTAGCATGCTAATGTTTAAAAACTTATTATTTATTTGCAGTTATCAAGTCGCATTCTTCTTCACCTTCTGAGTCACCTTCTGAGGAGTCCGGACATATTTCAAGACAATCTAGGAGAGCCAGCATGAGTGATAACTACGATCCATCTGAGCATAGTTACTCGGGATCTGAATTGTCACCGGCAAGGTCGTCATCCCTTATGTCCGCACCTCCACAGTCGGCGTCTCGAGCTAGGGTTCGGACGACCGCTCGGATTAGTATTCCAACACCAGTTAGGGAGACCTTTATCATTCCATCTAGGGATGAGGCGGGACCCTCCCGACTGAGGGTTAGGCGTGACGCACCTTCTCCATCACAGGTAGCCAGGCCGGCAGGACAGCCGACCGGTATGTCAGCACTTGAGAGTTTTTGGGTTTCGGGTTTGTCCCGAGAGTTGGAGATATCTAAAACCAGATTAGACCACTATGATCAATCTCTTGATAAAGTAATTGGGATGTTGCACACCCAAGACCAGACCATGAATGGAGTATTGATCATGCTTGCGGAGTCTAGAAGAGTGATTCAAAGGCTATACGCGGGTTTAGCCTTAGTTTTGGGAGCACTGATAGTTATTATGGATTTCTTTGTTTTATTCTATGTGCATTAGACATGTTTGTTTTCTTTTATAATATTCCGTAACCTTTAAAACTTATTTCTTTTGGGGATATGTATTTTGTGGATTTGAAGATATCATCTGATTATGATGAACAATTATCAATTATAAAAATTGATAGTTTTGGTGGAATTTAATTATGATCGCTAGTATTATGCATGATTTATAAAATAAATGTTGTTGTTGTGCGTTATATAAATAAATTGCCGGATTAGGCGATTAATTAAACTCCAACCTGGAAATCTTGTAATAGAATTATGCCTCCTAGAAGAGAAGATCCTGATCTAGCACGTCTTGTGTCCGAAAAACTTATAGCGGCACTTCCAAACATCGTTAGCCAAGTCGCGACAGGTTTAAATGTTAATCGCGAGAATAATTTAAGACCGACCGGAGAAAAGGAGTGCACATATAAAACATTCAGGACATGTAATCCAAAAGAATTTCATGGAATCGAAGGGGCGGTGGGATTATTATCATGGATTGAGAGTATGGAATCGGTGCTCCACATTAGCAAATGTTCAGAGGCAAACAAAGTAGAGTTTGCAGCTTGCCTACTTCATGGGCGAGCGTTAACTTGGTGGAATACCCTAGTCCAAACTCGTGGACGAGAGGCAATGAATAGATTTACATGGAGCAAATTTAAAGAAATGCTCAAGGAAGAGTATTGGCCAAGGAACGAAATGCAGAAGCTTCAAGCATAATTGTGGAGCCACGAGATGAAAGGGAATGAAGTGGATACTTATACGGATCGATTTCACGAATTAGCAAAGTTAGTTCCTCAATTGGTAACGCCAGAAGAGAACAGAATCGATAGGTATATTTGGGGTTTAGCTCCTGAAATAAGGGGAGATGTGACTTCGGGAAGACCGAACACTATGCAGGAAGCAGTAAGCTTAACCGCTAAGTTGACCGATAACGCAACTCGTTCAGGACTGTTTTCAAGCGAAAAAGCCAAAGGTAAAAGGAAGATGGAGGAACCCCGGAGAAGACAGTTTGATGGGAGGAAGGGTAAAGAACAGAGAACAGTAGGAAATTATGGAATTCAGGCACAGGGCGCGGGTAAGGGGAAGGAGGTACGTCCTAAATGTGACAAGTGCAACTACTATCATCAGGGGTTATGTGTCATACGTTATAGATGCAACAAGGGAGGTCATTTTGCAAGGGATTGCAAGGATGCAGCAAGACGAGTGTGTTACGAATGTGGAAGCCCGGATCACGTAAGGAGCTCTTGTCCTAGATTTGATAGGAGGGAGAATGCTAATCAAGGTCGACCAGTTAACCATGGGAATCCAGGGAGACCAGCACGAGGCCGAGTGTTTGAGATCGGGGTAGAATAAGCAAGGCAAAACCCGGATGTGATTACAGGTACGTTTCTCTTGAACAAACATTATGCATCTGTATTGTTTGATTCTGGAGTAGATAGGAGTTTTATATCATTAGACTTCAGGTCTAAATTTTGCCTAAAGTCTCAAAAACTAAAAGAAGACTATGTTGTCCAATTTGCTAATGGGCAACAGGTTAGGGCCAAGGACGTAATTTTAAACTGTACATTAGAATTGGCTGAAAAGGAGTTCAGTATAGATCTGATTCCCATCAAATTAGGAAGCTTTGGCATAGTAGTGGGTATGGATTGGTTATCTATAAACCGAGCAGAAATTTGTTGCTCCGAGAAAATTCTCCGAATTCCATTACCGGAAGGAGGGATACTTCTAGTACAAGGAGAAAAGTCAAGGAGAAATTTAAAAATAGTATCGTGTATGAAAATGCGAAAGTATTTAAGAAAGGAGTGTGTTGCATTTTTGGTGCATGTAGTAGATAAGAAGATAAAAGAGAAGCGCATCCAGGATATTCCCATAGTCCGAGATTTTGCAGAAGTATTTCCCGATGAATTACCCGGATTGCCACCGCAAAGACAAGTTGAGTTCCACATTGATTTAATTCCTTGAGCTGCACCGGTAGCAAAATCTCCATATCGTCTAGCACCATCGGAGATGAAAGAATTGTCCGAACAACTACAAGAGCTTCTCGAAAAGGGATTTATCAGACCAAGTTCTTCGCCTTGGGGAGCCCCAGTTCTTTTTGTCAAAAAGAAGGATGGAACCTTCCGAATGTGCATAGATTATAGAGAGCTTAATAAGCTAACTCTCAAGAATCGATATCCTCTTCCCCGAATCGATGATTTGTTCGATCAATTACAAGGAGCTGCTTATTTCTCAAAGATCGATCTTCGATCAGGCTACCATCAGATGAGAGTCTCCGAAGAAGATGTTTACAAGACGACATTTAGAACTCGATATGGTTATTACGAGTTTCTAGTTATGCCCTTCAGACTGACAAATGCACCGGCGGTTTTCATGGATTTGATGAATAGAGTTTGCAGACCATACTTGGGCAAGATTGTAATCGTATTCATTGATGATATATTGATATACTCCCGAAACAAAGAAGATCATGAGCAACATCTAAAGTTGATACTAGAATTGCTCAAGGACCAGAAATTGTACGCCAAATTTTCTAAATGCGAATTTTGGATTCGCGAAGTACATTTTCTTGGTCATGTGGTCAACGAGAAGGGAATTCATGTCGACCCGGCGAAAGTCGAGTCCATCAAAAAGTGGGAAATCCGAGGACACCAACAGAAGTTCGTCAATTTCTCGGCTTAGCAGGATATTATCGACGATTTATCGCCAATTTCTCCAAGATTACGCAACCTCTAACAACTTTGACACGAAAAGATGAGAAGTTCACCTGGGGAGAGAAACAAGAGGAAGCATTTCAGATACTCAAGCATAAGCTTTGCAATGCACCAGTTTTAGCTTTGCCAGAGGGAACTGAACACTTTGTGGTCTATTGCGATGCATCACGTCAAGGATTGGGATGTGTATTAATGCAAAAAGATAAAGTCATCGCATATGCGTCTAGACAGCTTAAAACCCACGAAAGAAATTACACCATTCATGATTTGGAGTTGGGAGCGGTAATTTTTGCACTAAAAATCTGGAGACATTATCTTTATGGCACAAAATGTACAATCTTCACCGATCACAAAAGTCTTCAACACATTCTTGATCAGAAGATGCTCAATATGAGGCAACGAAGATGGGTCGAGTTGCTTAACGACTATGACTGTGAGATAAAGTACCATCTAGGAAAAGCTAATGTAGTAGCGGACACGTTAAGCAGAAAAGAAAGAGTAAAAACCTTAAGGACACGAGCTATGGGAGTAATAGTTCAGACAAGCCTTAAGACGCAAATTCTCAAAGCTCAAGAAGAAGCATTAAAGGCGGAAATTTTGAATGGCGAAACTTTACATCATCTGGAGAATGAATTTGAAATAAGATCTGATGGAGTGTGTTATTTTAAGAATAAGGTTTGGATACCAAAGGTTAACAACCTGCGGTCCACAATTATGGAAAAAGCACACAAATCAAGGTACTCGATTCACCCAGGAGCAGACAAGATGTATCAAGATGTTTGTTCCAGAATCTAGTTTCTAATCAAACAATCAAACAAACAAGATAAAACAAATCAATTACCTGTTTGATTTCTCTCAAATTCAATCTTTACACTTTCTCTCTCTAGAACTCTCTCTTTCTCTCTCTACAATCTGACTTCTCACACTTCAGTTCTCTCTAAATTGTATCTTACAAAATACAAAGAAAACAAACTATTTATACTAACTACTAATTACAAGGAAAATACAAATACAAAATACATTGACTTATTACAAATAGACTTTGACTTTTAATGAGATTTGACTTTAGCAGCTTTAACTTTCTCAACTTTGACCTTCAGTATTCTTGATCTTGTATCCAACAGATTTATGCTCTAACAATCTCCCCCTTTGGATTCAAGATCATTGTTGAAAGATTTGGCAATTAAATCTTCACTTTAAGCTCTGTCTGAACAATCTCCCCTTTTCCTTTAACAATCTTCTTTCAAAAGTTATCTTCAAATGATGAACAATCTCCCCAAAGCTCTCATAGAACGCTTTCAGACTTTGGAAAGAAATTATCTTCAGAATCAGCTTGAATTGCTTTTCAGCAAATAATCTTCAAAGAAAATTTCCTCAAAACTTCAGAAATTCTTTGATTATCTTCAAATCTTCCCTTTGAACTTTCTGACTTGAACATTTCAGAAAATCAACTTCACAAAACTTTATCAGATCTTGATATCATCTCTTCCAAACTTCGAAACTTTAACATTTCTTCATATCATCTCCCCCTTTTTGATGATTTGAGCATCTATATCATCAAAACTTTGCTTCCAAGAAATGTCTTTGACCACTCTGATTTGTTCAAGAGCCTCTGAGTCACCGTAAATCCAAACAATGTATTCATCCAGATCTTTTCAAATCTAAACAAAATAAAAACATGTAACTCCTGAATCAACATATGAATCAGTTAATATGCCTGTCAGTAACATAAAGTCACGGTGTGTAACGAATACACAATAGAAAGGAGCTTTTTGATGTTCACTCCCCCAGGGCTTCTATCCAATCATTGAAATACCACAAAGGCAATTTCTATGAATGTTATGACAAAGAAACGAATTCTTTGTGTGCTCGTGCAAGTGTAGAAAGAATTAAGCACGATGATTGCTTTTTAATAAGGCTCAAAGTTATGTAAACCACTGAGACAGCAGTAGATAAACACAGACTCAATTGTGCATGATTGAAGTGCGAAGGTGGGGCAGACTTCCTTCTCTTTCAATATCCAGATTTTCCAAATGAAAACCAGATAGATTATATGTTGCGTCCCCTTGAAAATGTGAAACATCTTCTTTTTGAGAAGAAAATGAGTAGTTGGTGGGGTATTAAGCAAGAGTTGGCATGGGCTATTTTCCTGATTCAATAACATTCACCAAAGAATTGTGAAGCATTAGTAATGTGGCTGCCCGACTCAGAAAGTAGTTGGTGCAGAGTTTGATATTCTTTTACTCTGATCTCACACCCTCTTTCTTTTTAATCAATAAGCTCACTACTAACCAAACTCTCTTTTCCATTTTACCTCATCACACCCACACTCATTTCTTTTTGACTCCTCACACTCAAACACTAAAGGATTAACTTCTTGGGTAGGAAACACTGGTTAACGTGAATCCATAGAAGTTTCAATGAACTCCTAGCACAAAGAACCCATGTAATCCTATAAAGCATGTGTTGCTTAAATGGTTTAACTATATCAGTTAAAGCTCATATACAAATGTCAGATATAAGTATGCTCAGTGATATAATCATGAAGATATGAGCATTTTAAACCATTGAAGTATTTTCAAACAAAGACATTGAATGAATGAACATGAATGCAAGAAACTTGTTTGAAAATCTGACATTGTATAAAATGATCAGAAATGAATGATATAACAATTAAGGCTTATGGTCAAGAATAATGGATATTTGTCTATATGAAACAATATACATACATTCTTGAATGAAACGTTTTGAAATGATATATCGCTCAAAATTATTTTAAATACAAACGGGGTGTTTTACCATCGAAGAAAAATAGTTTCAAATTAGAGATGTGGTAAGAACATTTTGAAGAAAAATTCAAACCAGTGTGTGTGAATACTTGAAAGTATATATAGAAAAGACAATACGCAAGTATTTTTCTTTGGAAACACACGGTTTGTTTATCAATGAAGCACAAAAATAAAATGAAAACATTTAAAATCACACTTCCAAATTATAAAATCTGTTTAAGAATTGGGAAGTGGTTTGAACATTTAAAAACATGTTTTCTATACCTGAAAGTTGTCCTTCTTTCAGATATATGTGAGATTAAGATAAGAAATTTACCTTGTCACTCAATCTTAAATCTCAGAAAGTCAGCTGTAGTCATGTAGATATGATCGTGTCAGCTTCTCTCATCCTGTAAGTCTCAAAGTCTAGTCAAAAATCTATTCACAAAATTTATTCGAAAATAAACGATGGAAAACAGTAAAACAATTATAGAACGAGTTCTGATCAGAAGTAATCAGAAATCATTGTCTTACTCCTTGTTACTTATAAGCTCCCCCTAAAATCATGCATTGCAAAAAATTTATCAGTTAAGCAAAATGCAGAAATTAGTTTTACTCCCCTTCAAATGAATGTAGATCATCTAACAATCTTCTCATACTCCCCCTGAGATGATGAGCAAACCATTAAAGTGCAGGTATCTTTCAGAAATAAAAATAAAGAAAATGATGAAAAATAACAATTTGAAACTTTAGTAGGTAATAATCGATTACGTCTTAAGATTTAACATACCAAGCTTAGAGACAAGAAAATTAAATCTCTTTTCATCTAAAGGTTTGGTAAATAAATCTGCAAGTTGATAATCTGTTTTTACAAAATAAAGTTCAATTGTTCCTTTTTCAACATTATCTTTGATAAAGTGATACCTTACATCAATGTGTTTGGTTTTGGTGTGTTGGACAGGATTAGCAGATATGGCAATCGCGCTCTTCGAGTCACAGTATATCGGAATTTTGTCAATCTTAAAGCCATAGTCACGTAGCTGTGTGCGCATCCACAAGACTTGAGAGCAGCAACTAGCAGCAGCTACATACTCCGCTTCAGCAGTCGATGTGGGAACGCATAACTGTTTCTTTGAAGCCCAGCTAACGAGCTTGTCTCCAAGAAATTGAACGTGACCAGAAGTACCCTTTCTATCCAACATACAACCTGCATGATCTGCATCTGAATATGCAGTCAGTTGAAACCCAGTATCTTTAGGATACCATAAACCAAGGTCTACTGTCCCCTTCAGATATCTAAAAATCCGTCTGACAGCGGCCAAATTCTTTGGGAGCAGCTTGATATCTAGAACATTAACATGTTGAGAACATAATATCTGGTCTACTAGATGTAAGATACATTAACGATCCTATCATACCTCTGTAAGTTCTAACATCAACACTTTTACCCGAAGGATCAGTGTGGATCTTAGTACCAGGTGCCATCGGGGTTCCAATTGATTTACAATTTTCCATTTTGTACTTCCAAAGAATGTCCAAAATGTACTTAGATTGATTTATAAAAATCCCCGTAGAAAGCTGTTTAACTTGTAATCCGAGAAAGAAATTCATCTCTCCCATCATACTCATTTGAAAACGTGATACCATGAGGTTAGAAAAGTTTTTGCAATATTTTGGATTAGTAGAACCAAATATTATATCATCAACATAAATCTGAATAAGAATAATATCAGCTTTTTCCTTCTTTATGAATAAAGTGGTATCGATCTTACCTTTAGAGAAACCAGACTTGACCAAGAATTTGGATAAGACATCATACCAGGCTCGAGGAGCTTGCTTTAATCCATAGAGGGCTTTGTCCAAGATATATACATGATCTGGCTTGTCTTGATTGACGAAACCTTCAGGTTGAGACACGTACACTTCTTCTTTAAGAATGTCGTTCAGAAAGGCTGTTTTCACATCCATCTGAAAGACTGTGAAGTTCTTATGAGCAGCGTAGGCGAGAAATATTCTGATTGCCTCTATGCGCACTACTGGAGCATACGTCTCGTCATAATCAATGCCTTCCTCTTGCCGGTAACCTTTGGCAACAAGTCTAGCTTTGTTTCTGATGACGACACCATCTTCATCCTTTTTGTTCTTGAATACCCACTTAGTGCCGATCACGGTTTTGCCTTCTGGTTTAGGAACCAGTCTCCAAACATTTAGGGCTTCAAACTGATTGATCTCTTCTTGCATTGTAGATACCCAGTCCGAATCAGCAAGAGCCTCAGATACTCGAGTTGGCTCAATCTTGCTGAGGAATGAGTCATGCATACACTGATTAAGAGTCGCTGACCTTGTCTGAACAGGCTTGTCAAAATCTCCAATTACTTGATGTAATGGATGGTCTTTGGTCCAGCAATTCTCATGTGGGAGTGGAATAGATACTGATTGAATATGATCATCATCTTGAAATCCACTTTCAAAATCTTCAGTTTGAATTACAGGAGGGGGGTTGTCAGTTGAAGTTTCATGTGCAGAAGTATCAGTGGGAACAACAAATTCAGGCTGTTGAGTAGACAATGTAGTACACCCAACTAAAACATTTACTTCTGGCTCAACATTAACTTGTGTATCTTCAGCTGTAGGGGTAACAAGAGGAATATGAGTTTATGTCTGAACTAGGGATGCTTGTTCAGTAATAACTTCTGAAGTGACTGGATGATGACAACTTGTATCTTCAGACCTGTCAGTCACAGCAGATTTAGATACATTAGTTCCAAGAAACTCATCATAAAAGAATTCAAATAACAAATCTAAATCAGTTAAATGTGAAGTAGATGTAAAAGCGTTATCCAAATTTTTCGCTGTAGAAACAGGTTCTGGACTGATCTGGCCAGAAGCTAATACTCCTGTGATAACGGGTTCTGATCTGATATGATCAGAAGCCATCTCTTCATCAAATGTGACATTGACGCTCTCCACAACTGTCTTTGACTTCTTTAGATAAACACGATATGCAGCAGATGTTGAAGAATAACCGATAAAGATGCCTTCGTCCGCCTTAGCACTAAATTTATTCAAACTCTCTCTGTCGTTAAGCACAAAACATTTACACCCAAATACGTGAAAATATTTGATAGTCGGTGTTCTGTTGTTGATCAACTCATATGGAGTCTTCTGAAACCAGCGGTGTATCATGGAACGATTTTGCGTATGACATGCAGTTGACACAGCTTCCGCCCACAAGAATAGAGGTAGATCCGATTGACAAAGCATAGTCCGAGAGGCCTCGACTAGCGTTCGATTACGTCTTTCTACTACTCCATTTTGTTGAGGCGTTCTAGCAGCAGAATATTGATGTGCTATCCCGACCGATTCGAGATATTCTTCAACAATCTTGTTCTTGAATTCTGTGCCATTATCAGTACGAAGAAACTTGACTGGTCGCTGCATTTTCACCTGAGTTGTCTTTAAGAAAGAAATGAGAACTTCAGGTGTCTCATCTTTTGATCGAAGAAATTTGACCCACGTGTATCTTGAGTAATCGTCCACAATGACCAACACGTATTTCTTACCACCCAAACTCTGAGTTCTCATTGGACCACATAAATCCATGTGTATCAGTTCTAACGGAGAACTAGTGCTTGGTTCAGGCTTCGGTTTGTGAACGACTCTCTTCATCTTACCCTTCTCACAAGCTGCGCATAAGTGTTCTTTCTCATATTTCAGCTCAGGAAGTCCCTTTACTAATTTCCCACGAACCAGCTTGTTGATGTAACGAAAGTTCAAGTGAGATAAACGTCTGTGCCAGAGCCAACTGTGCTGCAATGAAGCTTTTTTCATCAAGCATACCTGATTGTCAATCTGAACTTTGGACAAGTTGATGGTGTAGAGGTTTGTCTTTCGATGTCCACCCAAGAGTTCCGTGCCGTCTTCAGTACGAACCGAGCAACTCTTGGACTTGAAATTAACCTCTAACCCTTTATCGCAGAATTGACCTATGCTGAATAAATTGTGCCCCAAGACTTCGACATAGCTCACTTTACTGATCGTTATCTTGTCTTGAATGATGTCACCATATCCTAGAATAGGTGAAAGCTGATCGTTTCCAAATCTGACATTGCCACTGAATTTCTCTGTATAGTTAGACAATAAAGCTTTTTGCCCAATCATATGCTTGGAATATCCACTGTCCAAGTACCACATATGCCGGGTCTGTAAGAGAAATCAGGCAATAATAGACTTAGGTACCCATTTAAAAACGGGACCTAACAGTTTAGTACAAGATTTTGGCATCCACTTAAAAATGGACCCTCTGTTCTTTTGAAATCTTTGAAAAACATTTGACTTTGAAGAATAAACATGATAAGATCCATACCAATCAAAAGAATTATGAGAATAAGCAAAATCAGTTTTCCGATAAGAATAATATGTAGTAGTAATAGGAGACAATTGAATCAATTGCTGTATTGAATATCTCTTGTAAGAAGTTACAAGGTTTTGATTATTAAAAGCAATTTGATAAATCACATCAGTATCACTACTAACTGTTCTATTACAAGTATTATCAGAAACTGATTCTACTATCTCATCATCCTTCCTTTTTGGTCTCCATTCAGATTGAGCTTTCAACTTTTTCTTCTTTAAATCTGAAACACAAGATGTAGATGTATTAGGAAAAGTAGATTTCCAAGATTGAGTTTTCTTTTGTGTACCAGTGTATTTCTGTTTCTGTAATCACTGTTTCTTATGTTTCTTACCATGAGCATAGTAATAAGCAGTTACAAAAATTGATTTACCAACCTTAGTTGATGATTCAACAGTATTTACACCACTTGGTAACACTTTGTCATTTTCAAGACAAGTAGAATGATCAGGAAGTTTAGAATGAATGTCAAACATATCAGATTCTTCCATGCTCCCATCATCAGAATTAAAAGAATCATTTGCAGATTCAAATAAGTCATCAGAATTGTCAGAAAAGAATTGAGATGCTATTGAAACTGTAGAACACTTTGTTGAATTAATTTGAAAAACAGTGTTCTTTAATACGGTAGAAAATACATTTTGTTGAATATCCACCAAAATCTTTTCATCAAATAAAACATTTTCAAGCTCGACTATTTTGTTTTCAAGGATAGATGTAGGAACATAAACCTTTGCAATTTCAGGTTTTGCCTTCATCTCAGATGCGGAATAACTAACAAAATAGTCGTTTGAAAATACTTTTGTTGTTTCGGAAAGATAACTATCATTTAACTTTAGATAGTTAAATGGTAGTTGCATTTTCTTTTTATTCTTTCTGTTTTCAGTTTCTTTGGCCTCTACTTCCTCTGGCAATTTGGTAACGAATTTGGGTTTTAAATGAGTATGTTTACCAGCACATGCAAGAAAATCATAGTTATAAAGTGTTGGCTGTTTTCTGATGGCTTTCTTAAGATAATGGGGGTTGTTAAAACCAAGTCCCCATCTTTGCTTAACATCAGCCTCTTCATCAGGAGCATTAAGAAAAATGGTTTGATCTGTTTGACCTCTTTTATAAAGTTTAACTTCCAGATCATTTATCTTCTTGTTCAAATTCTTGTTTTCAACCTGCAATTTATTAACAATTAGTGCAGATTCATTTTTCTCAAACTCATATTTAGAAATCTTAACTTCAAACTCAGAAATCTTCTTTTCAAAATCATCTACTTTAGATTTAGAATCAAAATCAGACTTGCGTAAAGAATCAATCAGATCTTTATTTGAAATAACAAAAGTATTAAGTTCAAAGATCTTGTTCTTTTTAACAACTCTTTCTTTTTCCTTTTTCAGATTATCTTGTAAATTTTGAACCTCAATCACCATGGTTTCCAATTTGGTAATGAAATCTTTTGGAGTTAAGTTTAATACCTCATTAACTGCTTCATCATCTGACTCGTCATCTTTTTCTTCTTTTCCCATTAGACAGATATGAGCATTTTCTTCTTTCTCTTCACCTTCATCCTCGGAATGATCCAACCAAAACTCATCCTCGGCCATCAAAGCTACACCAACTTCTTGTTGTCTTGACAAAAGCAACTTGTTTTGATAATACTGAGAGTTGCGTACTTTCGGCTTCCGACAATCTTTGGCATAATGACCCATCTTCCCCCAATTGTAGCATTTGATTGAGTCAGTTGTTGACTTTTCAACAGCGGTGTAGTCATTCGCAAACTTTTTCTTCTCATCCGGTTTCTTTTCCACATATCTTTGCTCTTCATACCTTTTTCCTTCCACCCTTTCCCGGTGTTCATGGTTCTTTGAACTCGAAGAAGAATACCGTTGAGAATTTGATCCCGGCTTCTTATAAAATTTTTTCTGAAAGGCACGGGTCAGCAAAATCATAGCTTGTTTCAAACTCTCGCCATCATCACTATCTGAAACAGAATCTGACTCAGAAGTTGTAAGAACTATCTTCTTTTTCTTTTCTTTCTTCTCTTTCTTTTCTTTCAACTTCTCTCCAGCTACTAAGGCAATAGGATCAGAAGCTTGTACTGCTTTCTTCTTTTCATCTCTTTTCTCTTCAACCTCTTCTTCATTCTGCTTTAAGGTTTCAAATACCTCATGTAGTGGAATTTCATTTAAATCCTTCATCTGCTTCATTCTTCTTGTATGCTTCTTCCATTCTGGACGTAAGATACTCAAGAATTTGACATTGTTTTCCAGTTGCTTCTTCTTGACTTTGTTCTTTGTTAACTCATTCAGAAGCAACATAAACCTCTCATAAGTATCTTCCAGACTCTCATTCTCCTTGGCTTTGAACTCCTCATAGCTATTTATGCAGTTTGCCACTTTCATCTGGTTTCCGACCTTTGATCCCATCATCATCTTTTGTAATTGATCCCACATCTTCTTTGCATTGGCTTTATAACTGTCAATCTTGATGTAGATCTCGTTTGGGATGCTTTGAAGAAGTAAAGATCTCGCTTGTTTATCGGCTTTGTATCGGCTTTTCTACTCTTCAGAATATTGAGAAATATCTACTGTCACTGTTTTCATCTTTTGCTCTCTTTCTTCAGTTCCATCTTCACTATCAGAAGAGTCAACATCAGGTACTTGAATTGTTATTGGAACCATTGGACCTTCGGTGATAGACAGTAGAATATTCTCTCCATTTGAATGCCGATCTATGAAATCTAGGAATCTGTCTTTCCATTGCTCATATTCGCCTTTTCATAAAACTGGAGGTTTCACATCAGTTCCAATTGAAAGTGCATCTTTGGAAGTCATCTTGTATAACCCTGTTTGAAAAATATATCAATAAGAAACTAGAACTGATCGTTAGTCCAAATGAAACAATCAAGAAAATACAGAAAACTTGATATATAAAATCAGAAATTTTAATCACTAAAAGAACTATGTCCCCCTAGGCAGACTTAGCACGGGGGTCCCGCTAGAGAAAAATTTTTCACTATTAAAGGGCATATTGCAATTTCGAAAAATTAAAAAAAATTCAAGTCTTTTATACTATGCGCGTCACTCAGGAAACACATTCATCAGCAAAGCGTGTCACACTTGAAACACATTCCTCAACAATGCGTGTGAAACTTGAAACGCATTCCTCAAAATGCTTGTCACACTTGACCCGAAATTCTCACAATACGTGTCACACTTGAACCACAATTCTTTGTTTTGCGTGTCACAAAGAATATCAAGTCTCTACTATGCGTGTCACAAGGAGTCGTAGATTTCTGTTATGCATGTCACTAAGCAAACGCATTACTCAAAATGCGTGTCAAGAAGCACCCGCATATCAAACAATGCGTTTGTTATTAAACCCGCCACATTCAACTATGAATGACCCGCATTCCTTGATGATAGACCCGCAATCCTTGATGAATCAGACGCATTCCTCGATAAACACCCGCATTCCTCTGAATCGAACAGAATCACTCTAAAAATTCATTTACACCTTGAATTCAGACTGAAAACTTCGACAATTTGGTCTTTTCAACAAATCGAATACAAAGCTAACACTAATTTTCGATCAAAAACACAAAAATTACAATTTTGAATAAGAACAGTGTCAAGAACTCGTGTTTACAAAAATCACAAAAATTCGAATTCAATACAGTGCAATTCTTTATAAAACCTATACAGACTCGATCGAATTCACATTCCTAACTTTACCTAATCAATTACAACACCAAAAACTCAATTAAACTCGAAATCGATTCTGGACTTTGATGAACAGTACGAACGAACGTATTTCTTGATTTTTCTTGATTTTTTTTTCTTGATTTGGATCTGCTCTGATACCAATTGTTTGTTCCAGAATCTAGTTTCTAATCAAACAATCAAACAAACAAGATAAAACAAATCAATTACCTGTTTGATTTCTTTCAAATTCAATCTTTACCCCAATGGAAATGGGAACAATTATCAATGGACTTTATAACCAAGCTACCCAGGACTAGAAAAGGTCATGATGCAATCTGGGTCATTGTAGATCGACTCACAAAGTCCGCACATTTCCTACCAATTCGAGAAGATTATAAGATGGAAAGACTAGCACAGATGTATATTGATGAGATCGTTTCCCGACACGGAGTACCCGTTTCTATCATCTCCGATAGAGATAGTCGTTTCACCTCTAGATTTTGGCAGTCACTTCAGAAGGCTTTGGGCACTAGGTTGGATTTAAGCACAACTTATCATCCACAAACAGATGGGCAGACGGAGAGAACTATTCAAACGTTGGAGGATATGTTGCGCGCTTGCATAATAGACTTTGGCGGTAGTTGGGATAAGCATTTACCGTTAGTCGAATTTTCTTACAACAATAGCTATCACGCCAGTATTCGATGTGCTCCATATGAAGCTTTATATGGACGTAAGTGCAGATCACCACTGGGATGGATAGAAGCCGGAGAAAGTAAATTGATTGGACCAGACATTGTTCAGGAAACTACCGATAAAATATCAATTATTCGGGATAGGCTTAAGGTAGCAAGAGATCGCCAAAAGAGTTATGCTGATAATCGAAGAAAGCCATTGGAGTTTCAAGTAGGAGATAAAGTACTATTAAAAGTATCACCTTGGAAAGGCATCATACGCTTTGGGAAGCGTGGTAAGTTAAGTCCAAGGTTTATTGGACCATTCGAAGTCACAAAGAAAATTGGACCAGTCGCATACAAACTCAAGTTACCACAGGAGTTGAGTGCTATCCACGACACCTTCCACGTGTCGAATTTGAAGAAGTCTCTGACCGATGAATCGCTAGTCATATCACAGGAAGAAGTCAAAGTTGATGAACGTTTGTGTTTCAGGGAAGAACCGATAGAAATACTCGATCGAGATGTCAAACGATTAAGACGATGCAAAATTCCAATTGTGAAAGTCCGATGGAACTCGAGGCACGGTCCGGAATATTCTTGGGAAAGAGAAGATTATATGAGGAACAAATATCCTCAGTTATTTGGAAAGATTTAATCTAAAGGAATTAAAGTATGAATTTCGGGACGAAATTCTTTTATCGGGGGGAAAATGTGACAACTGCTTGATAACCAACATGTTAAGGTTAGCAATCTTTGACCTTTTAGGATCTAATTATTAAGTAAATTCCTTTAGTATTTAACTCGATTGATTAGATTAGAATTTTTCCCGAAAATTTTCAGTAGTCGCGTAGAATACCCGGTACGGACTGATAACTGACCATTACATCTCAAGAAATGCCAAAAACTATGTTGGAAGTCTAAAATACATAAAATAATAGGATTTTATTATTTTCAAAATAAAATATATTTATTAATTTAAAAAATTCATTTTTAGCATAAATTGATAATTGAGGGTTACGATTCTCAAATTTATCTGATTATTTAACAAGGTTTATATCATAATTACATTTTAATTTAATTTTAAAAATATTTGGTGAGTCAAAGGCCACTTGGCCGAAAATTAGACCCTCACTCTCTCTATTTGTTTTAATTAAAAACCCAATTAAGAGATTGTTTGTTCATTTTCAAAAAAATACAAGAAACCCCTCATCTCCCTCTCCTCTCTCCGTCTCTCAAACGGCCACACACCACCACCATCTCCACCACCAAATTTTCAGAAAATTTCAAGGATAAAATCAAGTGTTTAGCATCTTTTGCATCAAGAAATCAAGTTTGTATCTTTCTTTGAGAAGGTAATCATCTTTATCCTCATTTTTCAAGTTCTATTTCAAAAAGTTTGTATGTTTTACATCATTGCATGTAGTAGTTGTATAATTTTGGTTTTGAAAGTGAAATGGGATGCATTTGGTAGATTATATCCTTGCAAAGAAAAAAAACCATTGAATTATCTTTCAATAAAATTTGGAATTTAAGTGTAATTTTTAAGATTTTTGTCAAAATACCAATTTTATGTAGTGTGGTTCTAAGGTCCACGAAATTTTGATGATATTGGATTGAAATTTATATATTTACAACAATTTTGTGTATAAAGAAACTCTTAGGATGAGATTATTCAAATCTCATATGATTAAGAGCATCTAAAATGGTGTAATATCACTTATTTAGTGATTATGTTGTCATGCATGGGATTAGATGACCACTTGTAGTTGCTATGAATCCATGATGCATATTTGTGTTATTAGAATCTTTGTATATTGACTTAGGATGTGAGGCCATGGGTTATTAATGAAAACCATGCCAAATGATCATCATTTTATGTTAATACAAACTTTTTCATGTCAACAGCTCGCTGTCATGAATTGTGCATCCACTTTCAAACTTTATAAGTCAGTTTATACTCCTTAAAAATTTGGGATTTTTGTTACAAAACTTCAATTTAAGGTGTTAGTGATTTATAGTATCAATAATCACTCAAAATTATGTAGGTTTGGTCACTCATTTGCATTTTAGAAGAAAGTGGTGTAATCTGTCCAGAATTGGCAGATTCATACACCCAACTTTCAAAGGCCATAACGCCCTCAATTCTTGTCCAAATTGAGTGAATCTTTTTCCACATGTTAGATTTTTGAGTTAGTTTTGCAACCATATATGGCTCATTTCATAATTCTGAGCTTTGGTATCCCAAATGTAATCTTCAAGTGAAGTGTGTCACTGACCTGAAAATCAGTGACAATCTGTTTTGTGGAATTTATTTGGGGCACCAAAACACCTTTTTAAATCATAAAATTTTGTAGATTAGTACATAACTCAGTATATTAATTTCTGTAAAAATATGGTTATTTTTGGTATTTGGGAAATGTCATTTTGAAACTCATTTTGTGATCACAAATTTTGGACAGCAAGTGCTAAATCCAGAAAGTTGATCTTAAAGCTTTAAAAGCTTATGGTTTGGTGATTAGTTTGGTATTGTAATTCTAAAATCTTATTTTAGACAATAAGTTAACATAATGGCATATATATATTGAGATGTAAGAATGGTCGAGATAGGATTGAGAATGGGTATTGACATTTGGTATCTTTTGGTGCAAATTACTCTATAGGGATTAACGATCCGGCTAGAGAATTGTGTTGTTTTATATTTGCATCATCATACAAGGTGAGTATTCACAGCCCCACTTTTATTATTTTGATTGAATTTGGGGTGAAAAGCATGTTAAAATTGAATATTTAAATATTTATGAGGCTTTGTTTAAAGCGTTACGTATTGAAATATATGAGGCTTTGTTGTAAAGTGGTTGGTGTAGAAGTTATATGACATGTATGCCAATGATATGTTGAGTTTTAAAAATAGTTAAGTCCCCGGGTACACTACTAGTTAACCCAGAAATGGGCCTATAGTATTAGTGGATAGCGCTATTTGGTCTGACAAGTCCACCTTATACTGACGAGTAGGGGTGCACTGTACTAGAGAAATATGACTACACATGTGGTTAAAGCCCACCTCTGAGGTAGATCATGGGGCGTTGATTTGGTCCGAAAAGGTTTAGTAGTGGCTCAACGTGGTTGTATCAATGCATACCTCTTGTTATATAAGCTAAATTGTAATACTCATGAATCAAAGAATTGAAGTCTGGTTTATGCGTATGATTTTCAAATGGCAACTTGCATATAAACTTGATTTGTGCATATTTAAAAACCTGTGAACTCACCAACTCTCGTAGTTGACCTTATTTTGAACATGCTTTTCAGGGAACAAGAAGGTACTTGGAAATGATTAAAGTTTATCTCTTGTGTAAACCGTGTGCAATACTTTCATAATAGTGATTTTGTACTTCAACTTTTGAAGATGTAATAGGGATGTAAACTTTTGGAACTTGTTGTAAACAATGGTTGAATGTATGGTGGTATTTCTTTCTGTATCCTAGTGCTATGTTTATCGAACTGTCATATTCCATGTTTCCGCTTTAGCGGGGTGTGACATGTTGCTTGAAATTTTCTTTCAGTTTTAAAAATTCAGAGTTCGTCAAGTTTAACTGGGACATCAAGTTCAGCACTTCTTCATTATCACAAGAAAAATCAGAGTTGTTAGACAAAGAATTTACCTCGGAATTTTGCTCTTCATTCAGATGTGCCATCAGGTTGTAGTGCACCTGAGTCAGATTCACTTTCACTTCTTCCTCTTCTCCATCGGAGTACTCGAACCAGATCTCTTCCTGAGCTTTAAGTGCTTTGCCTTTTTCCATGGCTTTAGCTAGCTGGGCTTTCTTGGCATAATACTCGTAGTTCTTGACCCTTTTCACTGGGCAGTCTATGATGAAATGGCCTGATTTACCATAGTTGAAGCATTTGTTTGACTTCTCCTTTTCTTTCTCTTCTCTCTTCTCTTCTTACTTCTCATCTTTCTCTTTCTCTTTCTCTTTCTCTTTCTCTTTCTCTTTCTCTTTCTCTGTCTCTTTCTCTTTCTCTTCCTCATACTTGCCTTTATACTTGCTTGACTTGTAAGATTCATACTTCGACTTGTTGTAGAAATTTTTCCTACCAAATCTCTTATTAAAGCTCAAAGTCAACAGTGCAAGTTTTTTCTGCAAATTCCGTCAGCTCATCATCCTCTAACTCTTCTTGGACCACTTCATCTGAACTGTCTGAAGTCTCTATCAGGCTTGTCATTAGAACTTTCTTCTTTGAACCCTTTGAAGAACCAGAACTTTATTTGATCAATTTGCCCTTACCCTGAGTTAAAAGTGCCAAAGAATCCTCAACCTTTTTCTGCTTATCCTTGAGTTGATGCAATTCCTTATTCACAGCGGCTTGATCTTTCACTTTATCTTTGTGCTGGTTCAAGGCACAGAACAAATCATTAAGTTTCTCCTCATCCATATCCTTGTTGATCTGCATTTGGATTGTATAGACGTCCCACTCGGGTTGGAGATTCTTAATAAATTTGTAATTAATCTCATATTATGTCTTCAGCACTCCGTTCCTCCTCAGATCATTCAAAATGATGTTGTATCGGTCATACGCTTCCCTTAGAGATTCCCCTTCCTTTGCCTTGAAGCCCTCATAAGCATTGATGCTCTGATTCCTTTTTGTCTTTATAGACTTAGTTGATCCCAAAAACTGCTTTTCCAGCTCATCCCAGATATCCTTCGCTGATTCTCGGCTGTCAACCATGTTGAAGATATCATTAGGAATGGACATGATAAGGAAAGTCAAGGCTATAGCATCTCTTTCAACCAGCTCTCTGTCCGCATCACTGTACTGGATGGGGTCTCTTGCCACAATTCGCTCAGGAAGTTCATGATTTGTATCTGTGGCTGGAATCCTGACAACAGTAACATGAGGAAAGTGAGGACCGTCTATGATAGAATTCATCAATTTCTTGTCCTGATTGTTCAAGAAATTGATCGTTCTTTTCCGCCACTGAGGGTACTCATCAGATTGCAGAACCAAAGGCTTACTCTTTGAACCCATGCTCAGAAGATCACGAGACATGATTGCAGATTTATAGAAAGATAATAGATAGTAGGCTTGAACCAAAAGATCTCCCAAACAAATCAGAAAAAGTTGACTTGAAAAGTCAAACTTAGATTACCACTTGAAAACTTTCTCAGAAAAAAAATTCTAAGTCTTTAACTGGCAGAACCTTGAAACTCGCAAGAAATAGAAACTCGTAAGTAACTATTCACTGAACTTCGCGCCAAAAGCTTTATGCGTGTTTAAAGAACTCGCACACAACTGTTAACGCATTTTGAGAAACTCGCAAATAATGTCGTGCGCGAAGTGACTTCTCGCAGAGTACTTTGTGCGCGTTTCGAACTTTAAAAATTTTTATCAAGTTAACTTCTCGCAGATGAATACAAACTCGCAGATCAGATAAAACTCGCATGACCCTTTGCGTGTTCCATACTTAAAAAAAATCACAAAATGGAAACTCGCAAAACTGAAAACTCGCAGAGTGTTTGTACGCGTTCCACACTTAGAAAAATTCACGAAAACATAAACTCGCAGAATCCAAACTCGCAGACTATGCTTTGAGTGAATCCTCTTCTCACAGATAGTACTATGCGCGAACTCGACCCAAACTCGCAGAAAACATAAAGATCTTCATGTCGGTCCACAACAATACTAATATCAAGTTTTAGAAACGACACAATAACGATTACCAACCTGTATTGATTTATAGAAATGGTTACAAGGTTGATCGATTCAAGCATGAAATGTGTTCTCTGTTTTTCTCTCTTTTTACACCTTTTAGTGTGTGTATGTGTGTGTGAATTATTTTATCTATTGAGAGAGAGATACACAACTATCTAATCATTGTGTGTTGGACACACTTCCTTAAACTAATATCTAACTACTAAATATCTAGATATACAATATCTAGATATTATATAACTAACTAAACTAGATAACTAACTAAATTATTACAATACTAGAAACAAGATCTAATATCTAATAGAAATAGATATTTAAACTAAGTTAACTAATATAATAAACAAACAATTACATTGACATTTATTACAAACGACATAGACTTTAATATCGAGAGTCGACGTTTCGGCTTTAGCTTCAGATTGATATCTTCATATTGGATGATCTTGAATCCAATGAGACTGTGTCTTAACACTTCATCATGCGCATTCTTTAATTCGTGTGTGTTCTTCCTTAGCGCGTATTATAGATCTTGCGCGTTCTTCAGACTGAGTTTCGAAATCGATCAAAACTTCGAATTATCCTGCAAATTGATTAACAATCTGGTCCAAAGTGATCGAAATACGGAGAAGAACACTTTTCCAATACACTAAAATGACTAGAAACAAGAAATTACAGTGCAAATCATGATATTACAGTGTTCGAGTGGTTTTTCAAGAAAATCCAAAATTCAATCTAATTTTGTGAGAATTTCGTGAAACAATGTGAACAAAAAAATATTAATTACAACAAACGAATCCTATGACACCATTTTTACATCCAAAATACCACTATCCAATACGAATTTGATCAAAACAGGAAACTCAGAAAACTCGTCTGCGTGTTCTTGAGAAATTCAAGAATTCAATCCAAGAAATCAATCAATTCATCTGAAATTGAATGGGTAGGCTCTGATACCAAATGTGAAGTCCAAATTCAAGCCATGATCAAACAAAACAACACAATTCAGATCAAAATGTAGAGAGAGAGTCTAGAGAGAGAAACAGTCATATGTCTATTACTTTCAAATGATATGCGTACAATGAACAATTACATGGTTCTCTCACAGCACAAGACTATTTATATGCGACTAAAACTCTCAAAACAAAGGAACTCTCAAAGTCTAAATAGTCAAAGACAAATATTACAAAAGTCAAACATTTGATCTAAACTAATACATTATTAAACAGAAAAGCCAATGTTTCTTTCAAATGATTATTTTGCTAGCTATTCTACTACTAAGATGGAGGTAAAACCGATTAAAGCTAAAATTTATGTTCCTCCACTCATTCTAGAAAGCAAAATAGTTGATCTTGAAAATGCTTTATTATATGAAAGAAATTTGGTTGATATTGAACAAAATGTGTTTTCAACTATAATGAAGAACACTGTTTTCAAAGCTGAATCTCAAAAGTGTTCAACATCTTCTAAGGCACCTCAAACCTCTGAAACTAATTTTGATGACTTATTTGCGTCTGCAAATGATTTTTTAAATTCTGATGATGGGTGTGTTGATGAGATTGATATGTTTGACTTTAATGCTAAACTTCTAGATCATTCTGCTTTCATTATTAATGGTGAAGCTTTACCAAGTGTATATGAAGTTGGCGAATCATCGACTAAGGTTGGTGAATCAGTTTCTGTGAGTACTGATTACTATCAGAAAGGTAAGAAGCAAAAGAAATGGCGCTCACAGAAACGGAACAACACTGGTAAGCTTAAGAAAAGACAATATCATAAATATGATTTTCCTAACAAATCTAAATCTTGTGTTTCAGATTTGAAAACGAAAAGGTCGGAAGGTCGAACTGAATGGCGACCAAAACGGAAGATTGATGAGACTTCAGAATCATTTCCTGATGTTGATTGTAATAGACAGACTAGTAGTGTTTATGATGAAGTTGGTACGGTTGCTTCTGAAAAACAAAAACTTGTAACTTATTACAAGAACTATACAATAAAGCAACTACTCCAATTATCTCGGTCTACTACTAAGTCATCTACTTATAGACGGAATGATTTTGTTTCTCATCGATATTCTGATGATTGGTTTGGTACTTATCATGTCTATTCTTATAAGCCATATACTTCAAAGATTTCTCAAAACTTTAGAGGATCCATATACAAATGGATACCAAAATCTTGTGCTAATCCGATAGAACCCACTTTTAAATGGGTACCTAAAGTTGTTATTCCCTGATTTCTCTTATGCAGACCCGTCATATGTGGTACTTGGATTCTAGTTGCTCCAAGCATATGACCGGACAGAAAGATTTATTGTCTAATTATACAGAGAAATTTTGTGGAAATGTGCGATTCGGCAACGACTAGTTTTCACCGATTTTGGGTTATGGTGACGTGATTAATGACAATGTGACGATTACGAAGTTGAGTTACGTGGAAGGATTAGGACATAACCTATTCAACATTAGACATTTATGCGACAAAGATTTAGAGGTAAATTTCAAGGCCAAGAGATGTTCTGTGCGTACTGAAGACGGTAAGGAACTCTTGGTCGGCACTCGAAAGTCTAACCTCTACACGATAAATCTTTCAAAAGTCCAGACTGACAATGAGGTTTGTCTACTTTCAAAAGTCTCGCTGCAACAAAGCTGGATATGGCACCGAAGGCTTTCTCATCTGAATTTTCATTACATAAACAAATTGGTCACGGGCAAATTAGTCAAAGGACTTCCTGAGCTTAAATATGAAAAAGAACATCTATGTGCAGCGTGTGAGAAAGGTAAAATGAAGAGAGTCGCACACAAGCCGAAGCCTGAACCTAGTACGAGTTCTCCACTTGAGTTGTTACATATGGATCTTTGTGATCCTATGCGTACGCAAAGCATTAACGGCAAGAAATACGTGTTAGTTATTGTGGACGATTATTCGTGATATACTTGGGTGAAATTTCTGAGATGAAAAGATGAGACGCCCGAAGTCATCAACACCTTCTTAAAGACTAACCAAGTTAATCTGCAAAAGTCAGTCAAGCTTCTTCGTACAGATAACGGCACAGAATTCAAGAATAACATTGTTGAAGATTATCTCGAATCGGTCGGGATAACACATCAATATTCTGCTGCCAAAACGCCAGAACAGAACGGAGTAGTAGAAAGACGAAACCGAACGCTAGTCGAGGACGCTCGAACTATGCTTAGTCAATCGGATCTACCTCTGTTTCTATGGGTCGAAGCAGTATTGACTGCGTGCTACACTCAGAATCGTTCCATAATACATCGTTGTTTTGGTAAAACTCCTTAGGCTTTGATAAATAATCATACACCTAGCATTAAACACTTTCATATTTTTGGATGCAGGTGCTTCGTGCTAAACAACAGAGAGATCTTGAATAAGTTCGGACCAAAGGCTGACGAAGGCATCTTCATTGGATATTCTCAAACATCTGTTGCCTACCGGGTGTATTTAAAGAAGTCCAAGACAGTAATTGAAAGCGTAAACATTAGATTTGATAAGGAGGTGGCTTCTGAACAAAGCAGTTCAGAACCCGTACTTACAGGAGTATTAGCTTCTGGACGAATCAGTCCAGAACCTGTGGTTAATGCTACTGATTCTGATAAACCCTCTACATCTACATCTCATTTATCAGAATTATATTTATTGTTTGAATACTTTTATGATGAGTTTCTTGGATCTAAATTGCCTAAATCTGTTGTGGTTGACAGGTCAGAGTATTCAACGAATCATTTTCCAACCATTTCGGATGTATCTACTGAATTAGTTCTCCCAATTCAGAAAGAAACTCCAGTTCAAACAATTACTCCTTTAGTTGAAGTTGTACTTGAAAATGTCGAGACAGAAGTTGTTGATTCAGATGGTTGTACTGTAACGTCTACTCAACAGCCAGAAATAGTTATCCCAACTGAAACTTCTGCACCAAATATTTCAACTGAACAACTCCCTAAACAAGAAGAAGACAGTGGATACTTAGATGAGAATCATGATCAATCTATATGAGCTCCACTCCCTCATGAACACAAGTGAACCAAAGAGCACTCGATAAGCCAAATCATTGGAGATCCATCTTTACCGGTGCAAACTAGGTCTGCTACATTAAATATGTGTATGCATGATTCCTTTTTGAGCAAGATAGAGCCAACACGTGTATCAGATGCTCTAGCTGACTCGGATTAGGTAACTGCCATGTAAGAGGAGCTGAACCAGTTCGAAGCGCTAAAAGTTTGGAGACTTGTGCCAAGACACGAAGGTAAATCAATAATCGGCACAAAATGGGTATTCAAAAACAAAAAGGATGAAGATGGTATCGTGATCATAAATAAAGCAAGACTTGTGGCTAAGGGATACAAACAAGAGGAAGGAATTGATTATGACGAGACTTACGCTCCAGTGGCACGCATCGAAGTGATCAGAATGTTTCTTGCATATGTTGCCCACAAGAACTTCACTGTCTACCAGATGGACGTGAAGACATCCTTTCTCAACGGAATATTAAAGGACGAAGTCTACGTTTCACAGCCTGAAGGCTTTGTCAATCAAGAGAAATCGAACCATATCTATATTCTCGACAAAGCGCTTTACGGTCTGAAACAAGCACCTCGAGCCTGGTACGATATTTTATCTAAATTTCTAGTCAAGTCGGGCTTCACGAAAGGTAAGATCGATACTTCTTTTTCATTAAAAAGGAAAAAGCCAATATTATTTTAATTCAGATATATGTGGATGACATTAGGGGTGTTCATCGGTTGAAATCCAATGGATGTGAGGGGAACCGAACCGATCCAATCATCCATTGGATGTTGGATTATCCCAACCGAACCGATCCAATCATCCATTGGATGTTGGATTTTTCCAATCCAATGGATGATTGGATCGGTTCGATTCCATCCATTGGATGTTCTTATTGGATATCCATTGGATCAGATTGGATATCCATTGGATATTTTTATTGGATATCCATTGGATCGGATCGGATCCATCCGACATCCAGTGGATGATCAAATCGAATCCATCCAACATGTTAATTTAATGCATTGTTCTAATTAATTACTTTTAGTTTGTGTTAAAACCAACGTAAGTGAGACTAAAAATTTAAAAACCAACACAAAACTATGTTTCAAAAATCCTGAGGAGATAATTCTGAAAGTTCAAGACAATTCAGATGCTTACTATGTTTCAGAGATAGATTTTGAAGATGATTCGAGAAAGTTTGTTTTTCTGAAGACTGATCAGAGATTATAGAGATGAAGATACAATTTTCAAAGATCCCTAGAAGTTTCAAAGAAGTTTCAAAAGTTTCAAAGATTTGTTCAAGACTTGTTGACTCTACAAAGATGCAAAGTGCAAAAGACTTTTCAAAGATTCTTCAAAGACTGAAGATTGTTAAAGCTTCAAAGTTCAAGATTGTCAAAGATAAAAGTTGAAGAATCAAGCGCTGAAGACAAGTGTCAAAATTTTTATTAAATCTTGAATACAAAGGGGGAGAGGATCTAAAGCTTCAAGAAGATGATTTACTTTCTCAAACTTTAGGGGGAGAATGTTAGTGCATTGAAAGTTTGGAAAGTAAATCTATTTTAAATGTATTTTATATTTTGTAAAATGATGTGCAAGGGCTTTGTGCTTAAAAGATGTAGCAAGGGAAGGTGGTAGGTAGGAATTGTAGCTATAAATAGATGGCTAAGGCTTGTAATATTTGAGAATCATTCCATTTTACAAAATGTAGCCTTTTAAGAATTCTCTCTCTCATTAGTGTAGTTTTCATTTCTAATAAATCTTCAATAAATCCTAATCCTATCTCATCCTACTTAATCAATTACAAACACTTGAGATGTCCAGATCTAGGGTCATACAAGTGGTATCAGAGCCGAACGATGAATTTTTTTCTCATAACGATTATCGGATCTCGACATTTCGTGTTTTTTTAGCCCGATCTACATGTAAGTGTCTTCATATCTCAAGTTCTCTTGAAGATTTGTTCTTGATGAGATTACAGATCTAGTACAATTTTTGGATTCGAATTTCGTTGAGTTTTGAAGATTTTTCGAATTTTCGTTCGAAATTTTCGGTATTCTTCACGTCAAATTCTTCGATCCGAATTTTTCTTGCATGAGGTGATTTGTTTTACATATATTTGTTCGTTATTGAATTTCGAGCATTCTACAATTTTCAGAATCGAAAAACGATGAAAAACGAATGAGATATGAGCTTCGAAAGTTCGTTCGCCGGAAAATGTAGATCTGACCGGATTTCTCGCCGGAGTTTGAGGTATGAGCCATGATACTGTCATATCTACGTTACAGATCTGTTCTTCACGTTTACCTCGATTGCTTGATGTATTTTGAGCATAAAATCGAGAAGTTATGATCTCTTGAACATTACCTCGCCGGAAAAACGAGATAGCCGGAAAATTTACTGTTCATTGCCGGAAATTCGATGTTTTTGCTGGAATATTGTCAGATCTTCGTCACAATTCGATACTTAATGTTTATATCGATTTAGTTTCAGTTGTTTGCTGGAATTTGAACATGAAATCGAGAACCTTTTGATTTGTTGAAAACATCTCGCCGGAAAAACGTAGCTGCCGGAAATTGGACTGTTCTCGCCGGAGACTACATGTCAATTAGTCCATATCTGTTTGTTTGGTTATGTTGATCATGTTGCAAGCAAACGGCAACGATTTCCAACAAGAATTTGATGTTTTGGTGTGTGAAAACTCGCTGGAAAATTCAGTTACATCATTGACAAAGTCTGTTTCTTGGTCGGTATACAGTTTCACGAGGCATGCTTAATTCAGTTGCTAAAAATGTTTATTTGGTGATTAATGAGGCCAATAGATGCAACAAAAAGGTTATTTGGTTGTGATTATGTTGATGAAAAGAAAAGAAAAAAAATGAACAGTACATATGATTTCTATGATTTCATGTGAAAGTGAAGATAAATAGTGAGTTAACGGACTTCCGTTAGTCCGTTAAGTTTTTTTTAACATTTTTGGTCCAAAAGTCATTATTTTGGCCAATAATTGTTTCTCGACCCTACCTTGTGGTGCACGACTACAAGTTCCCTCTTCGAGCTAAAAGTTTATGTCTCTCAAGCAGAATGCTTATTCGGCTCGCGGTTAATCGACGGATTCTTTGTTTTACACTAAGTTTGCACCGGTACGTCACGTCAAATCCTCTTGTTGTCATTCTTGTGGGCTTAACGTAACAAGTTATATTTCAACATTTCAAGATGCTTCGAAGTGCTCTTAGTCGGGATTAATGTCTACAATGAATTCGATTTTAAAGCCGAAATTTCAAGAGTGAGAGCAACAATAAATGGGGAGCCGAGCCTTTCATTGTCAAAGTTGTGCCAAAGTTTGTCAAGTAAATCAAGGGGGAGAGGATCTAAAGCTTCAAGAAGATGATTTACTTTCTCAAACTTTAGGGGGGGAATGTTAGTGCATTGAAAGTTTGGAAAGTAAATCTATTTTAAATGTATTTTATATTTTGTAAAATGATGTGCAAGGGCTTTGTGCTTAAAAGATGTAGCAAGGGAAGGTGGTAGGTAGGAATTGTAGCTATAAATAGATGGCTAAGGCTTGTAATATTTGAGAATCATTCCATTTTATAAAATGTAGCCTTTACATCTCAAAGCTCTCTCTAGATTAGGTTTATATGCTTTCAATAAATAAAGCTTAATCCTTTCCTATCCTAACCTAGCTACAAACACATGAAATGCTCCAGATCTAGGACCTAACAAAAACAAATTTTGATTTAAGAAAATTGCAAAAAAAATAATTGGATGATAGTTGGATGGAAAATGGATGGTAATCGGATGGTTAATTGGATGTTGGTCGGTTCGGTTCGGTTCGGTCGGTTCTGGTCGGTTCTGGACTGTCATCCAAGAACCGACCGATCCAAATTGGATGTTGAGATTTTCAATCCAATCCGATCCAATTACAATTGGATATCCAATTATGGTCGGTCGGTTCTAATTGGATCGGTCGGTTCCTATTGGATCGGTTGAATTTTTGCTCACCCCTAGATGACATCATATTTGGCTCAACAAATCCAAAATATTGTAAGAACTTTTCTAACCTTGTGGTGTCTAGATTTCAGATGAGTATGATGGGAGAGATGAATTTCTTTCTCGGATTACAAGTCAAACAATTTTCAACGGGGATTTTTATAAATCAATCCAAGTACATTTTCGATATTCTTATAAAATTCAAAGTGGAAAATTGTACAACATTTGGAACCCTGATGGCACCAGGAACTAAAATTGGCACTAATCCTTCAGGAAAAGCAGTCGATGTTAGAACCTATAGAGGGATGATTGGTTCTTTGATGTATTTAACATCTAGTAGGCCAGATATTATGTTCTCTACAAGTCTATGTGCTAGATATCAGGCTAATCCCAAAGAATCCCATTTGTCTGCGGTCAAAAGGATCTTTAGATATCTGAAAGGCACTGCAAATCTTGGTCTGTGGTATCCTAAGGATACTAGTTTTGAACTAACAGCCTACTCAGATGCAGATCATGCAGGCTGTATATTGGACAGGAAAAGTACATCGGGGCACATATAATTTCTAGGTGATAAACTCGTAAGTTGGATGTCAAAGAAACAACTCTGTGTTTCCACATCAACAGATGAGGCAGAATACGTCGCTGCGGCGAGTTGTTGTTCTCAAGTGTTGTGGATGAGGACACCACTACGAGATTATGACTTCAAGTTTGACAAGATCCCGATATACTGTGACTCTAAGAGTGCCATTGCAATATCTGCAAATCATGTGCAACATACAAAGACCAAACACATAGATGTTCGATATCACTTCATCAAAGATAATGTCGAAAAATGTACAATCGAACTTTATTTTGTAAACACTGATTACCAACTTGCAGATTTATTTACCAAGCATCTCGACGAAAAGAGATTTAATTTTCTCGTTTCAAAACTTGGTATGTTAAATCTCAAGACATAATCAGTGATTACCTACTAAAATTATAATCAGTGATTGCCTACTAAAGTTTTCGTTATTGTTATTTTTCTTCATTTCTTTATTTTTAATCTGAAAAATATCTGCACTTAAGGTATGTTCATGATTTCAGGGGGAGTTTGAGAAGATGATTAGATGATCTACATTCATTTGAGGGGGAGTTCATGTTTCTGCATATGCTTGTCACTAATAAATTTTCTGATGTATAAATGCAGGGGGAGTAAAAGACAAGGAGTATTGTATATGACTTCTGATTATATCTTATCAGAACTCGTAAATTCAACGTTTTATTGCTTTATGTTGTGAATAAAGCTTTGCACTTTGACGACTTTGTGACTTTTTGCAAAATTGAGAGAGAGATTAAATGATCATATCATATATGATTTTGAGCTGACTTGATGAGATTTAAGACTGAGCGGAAAGGTTTATTTCTAATCTTAATCTCATACGTATCTGAAAGATGGACAACTTTCATATATGAAAACATGTTTTTAAAGGTTCAAACCACTTCTGATTCTTCAATGATTTCATGTTATTTGTGCTTAAATGATTTATAAACCGTGTGTTTCCAAAGATTAATACTTGTGTATTATCTTTTCCATATACTGTCAAGTATTCACACACATCGGTTTAATATTTTGTTGAATATGTTCTTACCATGTCTCATAATTGAAACAAATTTTCGATGGTAAGACACCCCGATTGAACTTCAAAGAATTTTGAGCATGGATTTCATTTTGAAACGTTCTTTCAAGAGTGTCTATTTCTTGTTTCGTATAGACAATATCCGATTTTTGCTGACCTAAGCCTTATTTGAAAAGATCAAATCTAAATGATTACATATGTTCGAATTTGGTGATCTTTTTCATACAATGTCAGATTTTCAAACAAGTTTCTTGTATTCATTTCATTCATTCAATATACTTGTTTTGAAATATCTTCAATGTTTTAAAATGATCAAATCTTCATGATTACATCTATGAGCATACACAGACATCAGACTTGAATATATTTGTGATTTAATTGCAAAGTTAAACCATGTTGAGAAACATTATACTTTTAGGATTACATGGGTTCATTATGTGAGCTTAACTGAACTTCTATGGATTCATGTTAACCAGTGTTTCCTACCCAAGAAGTTAATCCTTGAGTGATCGAAGAGTGAGAAGTCAAAATAACTGAGTGTGGGTTGAGTGATGAGGTAAAATGTAAAAGAGAGTTTGGTTCAAAGCAAGCTTAATGATAAAAAGAAAGAGGGTGTGAGATCAGAGTAAAAGAATATCAAACTCTACACTAACTTTTTCTGAGCTGGGCATCCACATTTCTAATGTTTCACAATTTTTCATGAACATTATTGAAACAGGAAACTAACCCATGCCAACTCTTGATCAATATCCCACCAGCTACTCATTTTCTTCTCAACAAGAAAATGTTTCATTATTTAAAGGGTACGCAACACATAATCTATCTGGTTTTCATTTGGAAAATCTGGATATTGAAAAAGAAGAAAGTCTGCCCCACATTCGCACTTCGATCATGCACAATTGAGTATGTGTTTAACTGTTGTTGTCTCAATGGTTTACACAATTTTGAGCCTTATAAAAGCAATCATATGTGCTTAATTCTTTCAAACACATGCACAAACACACAAGGAATATGTTTTCTTGTCATAACATTCATAGAAATTCCTTTATGTGTTTCGATGATTGAATGGAAGACCTGGAGGAGTGAACATTAAAAAGCTCCTTTCCATTGTGTATTCGTTACACACAGTGACTTCGTGTTACTGACAGACATCTTAACTGATTCAGGTGTTACACTCATAGTTTGTATGAATTTGCAAATATTCGGATGAATATATTCTTTGGATCGACAGATAATCATAGGCTCTAGTAAAAGATCAGTGGTCAGATCAGATCAGCTTAAAGACAATTCTTGCAAAGTTTTGATGATTTCAATGCTCCAATCATCAAAAGGGGGGAGACAGTATCATTAAATGTTAAAGAAGGGAGAGATATTCAAGAAATGTGGTCTGATAAAGAAAGTTTGGAGTTTAAAGGAGAAATTTATGTCAGTTTGAAGAAAGTTTGTTAAAAGATTATTCAAAGCTTAATGAGAAAGTTCAAAGAATCCTGAAAGCAAGCAGATTTTAGAGAAATTTTCTTTGAAGATACTTTTGTTGAAGCATACCGAGCTGAAACTGAAGATAATTCTTTCCAATGTCTGAAAGAGGTTTTTACAACCTTTGGGAGATTGTTACTATGTTTGAAGACAGACTTTGGGGAGAATTCAAAAGTTTTGAAGACAGTTTTGTCAAAGTAAGGGAAGAATGTTTTGATCATAAAGAGGAGACTGAGCTTCAATGTCTGTTTTGCTAAAGTTCAACAAAGGGGGAGATAAATTTGTTAAAGACTGACAAAGTTGGAGATTGTAATTTTTTAGCTTAAAGAGGGAGATTGTATTGCAAAATCTTTTTGAGATGATCTTGAATCCAAAGGGGGAGATTGTTAGTGCACATATTTGTTGGATACAAGATCATGAAGACTGAAGGTCAAAGTTCAAGCAAGTCAAAGCTCAAAGTCAACTCTCAAATGTGAAAGTCAGAGTCATTTGTAAATAAATCAAAGTCAAAGTCTTAGTTTTATGTTTTAGTGTGTGTGTTTATTTTTTGTTTAATAGATATATGACAAGGAGTTCACTTAGAAAGTAGTTTACTAGAAAACTGAAGTGTTCATAGACTGTAACAGTTAGAGAGAGAAAGTTTGAGAAAGAAAGTTCGTGTATGAATCCTTGATTTGGAAATTGAAACAGGTTGAATATTAATCTGTGTTGTCATCTTGTTTGTTTGTAATAATGATTAGAACTTGACAGATTGGGACATTAACACCAATCCTTCCACATACAGAACCTTTGAAATGGTTATCATACTGTTTTTTTATCACACCATATCCTCTGACATAACCTTTCATCTTGTTTCCAAAGCTGACTGAACCTGCATAATGTTCTACATAGTCGAACAGTAGGTGCTTATATGTTGTCATGTGTCTTGATGCACCGGAATCTATTATCCACACATCACTAGCCTGCAAGAAGCAGTCACTTAAACTTAGGTACCCATATGAATATGGGTCATTTCTTGTTAGTATCCTTAACCTTCTTTAAATCAGTTGATGACCCTTTGATTCACCATTCAAATTTGGGTTCTTTCGATGAAACTTGTGCTTTAAGTTCAGACTTTGGAATCCACTTCCACACAAATTTCACGTCAACTTATTTATTTATTTTCAACACATTATCTTTCTTTTTAAAAGAATACACTTCAGCTTTATGATTAACAGTGGACTGAGTAAAAGTTTTCTTTGTCAAAAACTGGGTAGGTTTTCTTTTCTTAGAAAACTTAGATGTCAAAGAAAACAAACTATCATGACAATAAGAACATTGTAACTTAGTAGTATCTTGTGTCAACAATTCAGTGCCAAAAAGAGTTTTTGATTTATTGAAACACTGTTGACATTTTGGAATACAAGCTTGAGCTACTCTATTACATGCTTTACTGTCAACAACAGTCTTCTTATCTTCCACCTTCGTCTTCTTTGTCTTCTTACCTCCTTTCTTTGCATGTCTATCTGAAGAACAATCAAAGTTAGCATCATTGAAAGTAAACTTTCCAAAGAAAGGTTTAATACAAAAGTTAGACTTAGAAGATGTTTTGGAAACAAAATTGGATTTAGTTTCCGAACATTCTCCTTTTTCAGTAATACTTGACTCCTTTTTTGAAGATGTAAAAATCTTCAAAGTTGTTTTCATTTGAGGAGTTTTAGTATCAATTGTTGAAATGTCAGACTTCACATCAGCATTGATTGAATCAGAAGATGGAGAATTCTGATCAGGACAAACTGCTTTTCCTTTTGAAATTTTAAAAATTTGGGATTCTAAATTTCTGATTTCTTTTTGTAAGATCTCATTTTGAATCAGACTTGAATCTAATTCCATCCCAAAGTTTTCATTAGCATTTTCCAATTCATTAACTAGATTGTTGAGAACGGAAATCTACTTTTCTAATTCTGAAATAGTTTTCAAAGCAGCCTGATAATCAGAATCAGTAAAACTTGAAGTTTTATCAGAAACAGGCTCATTTTCAGAATGAGAGTTTTCTTCCCTTTCTCCTTTGATAAAGCAAGAAATTACAGATACAATTTCATCAAATTGAGAACTTGATTCAGTTGTCTCATTTGATTTGGGGAAAAGATGTTCAAATTCGACGAAAGTTTTCTTTTTATTTTTATAAGATAGATTTATTTCATCGTGTGTGAAACCAACATTTTTAAAATCTTGAGAACTTGAATTAGTTATTATCTCTGATTTAACTTTAACTGTTTCTTCTATTTTTATCTTAGGAGTCTCAGGTGTCGAACTCTCAGACTTAACAATGGTATCACGGATGTGAGGTATTAAAACAATTGGAGTATCACCCGATGTTTTAAAATTGTAAAGATTTTCGGGTGCTTTCTTTAAAATATCAGCATCCGGAAGTCCCAGACCCATTTTTGGATTGTAAAAGCGAGTATCTTTTGGGTTACGGGTCAAAATCTTTAAAGTCTATTCTGTTTGACCTCTTTTAAAATTAAGATCTTCTAACTCCTTAATCTTTGCGTATGCTTCAGTTCTATCCTTCAAAACAATATCATACTTCAAAGTTAGATCAAATTCTTATCTTTCAATGAATTTAACTCTTTTGTAACTCATATATTTTACCTTGAAGATTTACCTTATCCAGTTTGAGAATATTATTTTCTTCTTCTCGTTCCGCTGCTAAAGTCTTAAAAATCAAAGCTTGATCTTGATGTCCTTGAATAGTACTCTTTTATTTTAAAAAATTATCTTTCAGTTTTTGAAACTGGGACATCAAGTTCATTACTTCTTCATTTTCAGAAAAACTGTCAGATTTATCAGACAAAGAATTTACCTTAGAGTCAGAGTCATCATCAAGTGTAGCCATCAGGTTGTAGTGGACTTGGGTGAAGTTTGCTTTTTCCTCATCATCGGAAGAAAATTCAAGCCAAATCTCTTCTTTAGCTTTCAAAGCTTTCCCCTTCTCCATGGCTTTGGCCTTTGGCTAACTGAGCTTTCTTTAAGTAATACTCATAGTCTTTGACTCTTTTCTCCTTACAATCTTTGACATAGTGACCAGTCTTTCCACAGTTAAAACACTTGTTACTCTTTTCCTTTTCTTTCTCATCTCTCTTTTCTTCTTTTCTTTCATCTCTTTTTCTTTCTTTTCTGTCTTCTCTCTTCTCAAACTTTCACTTATACTTATCAGCCCAGTAGTGATCAGGTTTGGACTTATAATAAAACTTCTTCCTTCCAAACTTCTTATGAAATCTTGTGGTTAACAGGGCTAACTTCTCAGCAAAATCACTAAGCTCATTGTCTGAATCCTCATCCTCCTCATGTGAACTGTCAGATGATTCCACCATATCTGAAACAAATGCCTTATGTTTCACTGTCTTTACTGATCCAGAACTTCCCTTGACCAACTTTCCTTGTGCTAGCAGAGCCAGTGAGTCGTCAACTTTCCTTTGTTTCTCCTTTATCTCAGATAACTGCTTGTTAATAACTACTTGCTCCTTAACCTTATCATCATGCTGATGAAGAACACAGAATAAGCCATTAAGTTTCTCTTCATCCATATCCTTGTTTATCTGAAGCTGAATAGAATATGTGTCCCATTCCGGCTGAAGGTTCTTAATGAATTTAAAGTTGATTTCAGACTCAAATTTATGTACTCCATTTCTCCGTAGATCATTCAGAATTATATTGTAGCAGTTGTATGCATTATTTAATGACTCTCCTTCCTTGGCTTTGAAACCTTCATATGCATTGATACTTTGGTTCCTTTTGGTCTTCATGGACTTTTCAGATCCCTGAAGTTGTCATTTAAGTTCATCCCAGATCTCCTTTGCAGAGTCCCGACAGTCTACTCTATTGAAGATGTCATTAGGAATAGCCATGATCAGAAAGGTCAAAGCTTGTGCATCTAACTCTACTAATTCTTTATCTCTTTCACTTTACTGAATAGGATCGCGGGCTACAATCCTCTCAGGTATTTCTGGATTGATTTTTGTAGCTGGAATTCTGTCAACAATGACATGTGGAAAGTGTGGTCCATTGATAATGGAGTTCATCAGTCTTTTGTCCTGATTGTTCAGAAAATTTATCATTCATTTCTTCCACTATGCATATTCATCAACTTTCAAAACTAGGGGCTTGGACTTGGAACCCATGCTGAGCAAATCTCTAAACATACTGATACTTTGAGAAGAAAAACAAATAGAATGCTTGAATGTGATCGTCCAAAGAATTCAGATAAAACTTGACTCAGAAAGTCAACACTTGGTCAAACTTCAAAAAGTTCAAAAAAATTCTAAGTGTGGAAGTCACAAACCGCAAAGAGTAGAAGTCGCATAGTACAAAGCTTGTCGCAAGGGCTTAGAAGTCGCAAACAACAGCTTACGATTTGTTACTTGTCGTAGATAATTGCTTGCGAGTTCTGAGAAGTCGCAAAGTGAGGTCAGCGAATTCTGTACTTAGCCGATTCTGAGAAAAACACAAGATCACTTGTCGCAAGAATCTGCGAGTTCTATACTTAGAAAAATTTTCAACAAAATTCACAAAATCTTCCTTTGCGAGTTCTGTACTTAGAAAAAATTTCAGCAAATAACTTGTCGCAGAAAATCACGTATCGCAAAAGGTTGTCGCAGAGTGAACCAAATATACACTGAGAAGTCGCAGATAGTGATTTGCGAGTTCTTGCTTGTCGCAAACTGAACCTTGCGAGTTCTATACTTAGAAAAAATTCTAAGATATAGAAAAACACTTCAAAAGGAGGTTCCCTGCGAGTTCTTGACTTAGTCTCAGATAAGAACACAAAAACAAAGAAAAGCTTGATCTACGAGTTCTTGCCCCTGTGAGTTCTTTAAGATGAATCCTATGAGTTCTCTATGAAGCTTGCGATTTCTCCAGATCTTGCGAGTTCTTCACCAAAACTTGCAAATTTGGCCATAACTGGATCAAAACTTAAAGAATCAATCTGAAAATTTACAATTATGCTCGAAATACAAACTAAATCAATCTTTCTAATTCAAATTTTAACAAGGAACAACAAAATTTTGAATTTGATCACAATACAGACTTCGAACAAAAAAAATTCAAGAACACTCTAAAATCAAAATTCACACAAATCTGTTGTAAATTTGATTGAATGATCTAAATGAAACTTGTTCCAATCAATCCTGCGAATCCATTCAAATAAATCTTGCACTCTAAATTCGACAAACAAATAATTTCAATCTTCCACAGCCGATCTGCTAGTTCTTCCAAATTTGGAAAGAATTCCAAGAATTTTGACCAAATCAATCTCTAATCCATGTCTGAATTCGATGGTTTAGCTCTGATACCAAATGTTAGTCCAAGAATTCAAGCAATCAACAATTAAGATCAATACAAAATGAACAATGTAAAGTGAATATTTTTAGAGAGAGAATGCTTTTGTCATATATCTCACGCAAATTTACAAGTCTCACAAAAGCTTCTTAAAAGCTTACAAGAACAAAGGCTTATATATGGGTCAAACAAGTCTTGACCTCATATAAAGCAAAGCATAGAAAAGTCAAACTTAACAAATACAAATGATCTAAACAAATACTCTAACACTATCATCCTTAGTTGATGATTCACCCTTTTCAAATACACTTGGTAAACCTTTAGAATTAACAAGTAATTGGGAATGATCTGGAAGTTTTGCATTAAAATCAAATTGTTCAACGCATTTATCAAAACAATCATCAGAGTTTAGAAAATCAACATCATTATCAAACAAATCATCATCATCAACAGATATAGAAGCTTTGGATACATTTGAGAAATCAGTTTTTTTATGAAAACAGTAGAAAATACCATTCTCTCTTCTACAAGAGTGTTCTCAAGCTCAGAAATTTTACTTTCTAAGATGAGTGGAGGAACATAAATCTTGCCTTCAATAGGTTTTGCCTCCACATTTCCTCTATAGAATAACTTTGAAAATAATCGTTTGAAAGAAACTTTGATTGTTTAGAATTGTAACTGGAATTCAATTTTTCATAACGAAATGGTAGTTGCATTTTAGTTTTATTTTTCCTGTTGTCATCTTCCTTAGCTTCTACTTCATCAGATGATTTTGTCCATTTGACTCTGAGTTTAGGGTGTTTATGTGCTAGTTTTAGGAAACCAAAATCATATAAAGCAGGCGTTTTTGAAATACCCTTCTTCAAGGAATGAGGATTATCGTAACCAATACCCCAATACTCATTAACACATGTGAACTCTTTTGGTTTATTAAGATAAATAGTTTGATCAGTCTGACCTCGAGTATAAAGTTTTTGTTCCAGACCATTCACTTTTTCAACCAAAGTTTTATTTTCTGATTTCAAAGATAAACATTTCTTTGCAACCTCTTTCAACTCACGTTCATACATTTTAAATTTAGATGTTGTTTCAGATAATTGACTATAGATTGCAGTCTTTTCTTTTCAAAAGGAATCAATGTTGTTATGTAAAGTTTCAATCAATACAGTCTTCTCACCAATGTCTTTGTTGAGCTTCTATATTGCTTGATTTTTCTTTTCAATGATACATTTTTCACGTTTTAGTTTAGACTGCAGATCATGAAGTTCAACCATCATGGATTGCATTTGTGAAAGAAAATCAGATTCAGTCATATTATTTACCTCATCAGAATCCTCTTCATCTGAATTCTCCTCAGCAACTGTCTGTCCCATTAAGCACGTATGGGCAGTCTCTTCTCTTTCGCTCTCCAAATCAGTAACATCCAGCCATTACTTGTTATAGATCATATTAATTGTCTTCATAAAAAAGAGTTCTCTTTTGTTTGTATTTATGTCTTTTGATGTATTATATACAAGTCCATTATTATTCATAGAAACTTAACAAAAAAGTAAATTGTTTGTATATTTTTTTCTCCATGATTGCATGTTTGATCAAGCTTCAAGGGTAAGTTACCCTATCTAGCCAAAGATGGTAGGTCTTACTTCCCATTGCATTATCCGTCCTTTCAGTTGCATTGCAGCGGGTACATTACTAGTATTTTTATGAATGAACATAAATGAATGAAAACGCATGTAAAGAACATTCAAACATATGAATGAACATACACAATTAAGTACACAATTAAATTGGATTCGGTTGGATGGTACTAACAAAATCAATTGCACACGACTTTCCCTTTGTATACATCTAAAACTCAGTTCCTCGAAAAAAAATACCGAAATAGGCGAAAAATTTGAATGAATAAATAATCAAAAATATTGTTTCCCTATTCGTTCATTTAACTAAGCAAGAAACAAATATAATCGTACTTCCACCAAAATATTTTACAAACTGTTTACTGAACGTTCGGTTCATTTACAACCCAGTATATGACAAATGAATGCATGCACCCTTCTCCCCTTTCAAGGTTTGAACCCTTAACTAGTGGCGGAGGGTAAGACCATCCACACACGGATGGCAAACCAATTGCAAAAGTAATTGCAAACCCAATTGCTGATGCCATGTAGGATGATCAATTGCAAGGTGGTGCAATTGTGTTTGCAAGCCCCGTGGCCTTCCATCCATATTTTCAATTTCTTTTTTTATTTAAATAAACTAAATTTTACATAAAACAACATATTTTATAAATTAATAATGTTAATTTATTTTTTAATTAAATTAATCATTCTTGTTTAAAAAAATATTATGTATACGTATATATGTTATTTTAAAAATATATATATAAATACAATATAATTAAATTAATTTAAACATTAAATTTTATAATTACTTACATTATATATTAAATTATATGTATAAATTAAAACAATAAATTATAAAATAAATAATTTAATAAATTATATAAATACAATATGTGTTTTGATATAATTTAATAAATTATATATTAAATTAAAATAATAAATTATAAAATAAATAAAATGATTGTATTATATTATTATATTATATATTAATCGTTTATTTGAATTTAAAATGTATATTCTAATTAACATTAAATCAAAATAAAGAATTATATATCATGTTATTAACTAAAAAAATATAAATGTATATAATAATTTATAAAGTAATTAATAAATATTGTAGTGGATATCACTTTTGAAAGTGTAAGTGAATTGCATGTGTGTAGAAATTAATTGTAAAAGCTGATGTGACACAATTAAAAGTATAAATAAATTGCAGGGGCTGTTTTTCTTCCTCCTTAATGCAGTTTACTAATTTTTATAACTTGGCCACACTTTCCACCTAGTTACAACCTACTAACCTATCCTAACTCCACGTAATTGTTCATGCTCCAGACCTTGATTGTTTTACTTTTAATGGTAATATATTAGTATATGTTATCTTAAAATTTATAAATAAATAAAAACTAATATATAACCATTTCCAGTATTTAAAAAGTTAGGAGCCCAAGTTTGTTTTTTAGGCTCTTTATATGCATTATAACATCTCAAAACAAGAGCTATTTGTTTTATTTCAAAACTACTAAATAACGAGATTTAGAACTATAAAATATTACTTTTATAATTAAACATGGACCGTAAAATATTAGGATAACGAAATATGTAGAACTAAAATTTTAATGATATAACGATCAACTAAAGTTTTCAGAATTATAAAGTTAATAAAATATTATTAATGGACTACGAATTAAAGTAATTTTCTAGTTAAACCATATAATAATGGATCGAGATTAGAATACGAGGAATAAATAATTAATTAAATTAGATGAGATGAGATGAGATGAAACGGTTGCAAACGACATAATCGGTTTTGGTAAACAGACAATCCATATAAAATCAAATGTCAAAATGCCACACATTGGTTTTTTGTTAAACCAGACGCGGTTGACGATTTTTATATTTTATGATAACTACGTACATAAAATCTACTTTTTAAATAAACTAGAATAAGTAGATTTGAAACCAAAGAATATGTTATCTAATTGACATCGGATTAGGACGAAATTAATCGGATTTAAGATAAAAATATGAAGCTCATACACTTAATTAGTTTTATAAGGAGGCCTACATACTATTAATTAACATAATGAAAACAAAATATAAATATACATAAAAAAGTAAAATAGCGCTTCATTATATAATATTTATGCACAATTATATCCACTGTTCTAAAAAACTCGCCGCACAGCCGCCATGGCACCAAGGCTTGTGTCTCACGCCACGTTAAGCCCGTTGCACGCCATGGCCTAATACACAATTTCGTAATGCAATATTTGATTTTTCTTTACGTTTTCCATGTCTTATATGCAAGGTTTTTAATATATACCATAATTTAACTTGCTTATTACTATTGAATAATTGAGTAACACTACAAAACATATGTTTTTATAAATAATATTATATATGAATTAGAAAAATGACGCCATAAGTCACACCTTGAAAACGTCATGGCTTCGTCGTGACTCCTAAGACTCGAGACTTGGTCTCACACCTTGAAAACGTCATGGCTTCGTCGTGGCTCCTAAGGCTTGAGACTTGGTCTCGCCGCTACACCACGTCTCACGGCATTTAGAACCTTGATTATATCTAGTAGGTTTGTTTCGGCCCCAGGTTATAAGACTCGTGTTCCGCCCCTGCCCCTAACCTCTTGTGAAGTTAGGTTCTACCAGTAACCTAACTATCGCTAAGCCAAAGTTTGATCTTGTATAATTATTCATTTGTTCTCATACATATTGTAATAGAAAATTCTAATTAATGAATTTAAAACATGTTTCATACGACAGCAAATTTTCTTTTAATCACCAATCAAAGAATATAAATAAGTTGGGGGTCTATTCCAGCTCATACGAACCTACAAAGTTCTAGTAACCAAGCTTATATGACACAAGCCAAAGCCACATCTTTACGAGCCACAAACCGAATCCAGACCAACTCAAGCACACCCATCCAAAATTAGACCAGGCAAAAAACTGACACAACAAGCTAACCCTACACGAAATCGGCACAAAATAAATGGGTTTGGGTAATACATTTCAACCCGTTTAAGTAAACGGGTTGACACGACACGAAAATTAAACGGGTAATGTCAGGATCAAAATTTTCAACTCGAAAATAACCGAATAACCCCTATATATATATATATATATATATATATATATATATATATTAAGTTTTCTTTTTAATGCTTTGAATTTTTAATGTTTTAGATTTGGTTAGAACTTATAGGTTTGAATTACAAAATTTGGATTTCTAATGCTTTCATTTGAATTTTGGATTTGTACTTTTTTGTGAATTTTCGATTTTTTTTTTTTTATAAAAGTTAAATAGGTTAGGGTTAGGATTTTCTAACCCGTTTATTAAACAAATGAGGTTCAGGTTAGGCACTCTCCACCCGTTTAACTTCAAACCTGACAGACACGTTTGTCAGGTCTATCCAAAATGCAAGCACATGCTATAAAAAAAATCAAAATGTAACAGTGTGAGTTTTTTTTCGCAAAAAGTTGTGATTACCGACAACCACAACCATCCCTACACGAAACCCGCCTCCAAGGACATTAATGTGAAGTGTCAACCTTTTTTTGGCTCACGTAGCATCTGAGTCCCAGGGCCAGGGTGGGGGTGGGGAGGATTCAAACCATGACCTGTCATGTATTTGGGCAAAGTTGCCCCACCCCTTTGCGAACTGAGCTACATGTCAGAGGCTAGTGTTAAAGTTTTCATCGAGTGAACGAATTAATTTATATTCTCAATTAGTATATCAAGCATTTGATTCTTTCATACTTTGTACCCATTTTACGTTTTCAACCTACATAACATTAGTTGATTATGATGCTTGATTAAAATGAAACATTGACACCTTTGCATCTTTGTCATCAATAGTTACATGATCTACCGGTTATCGGTCAAAATAATACAAAAATGAATGGTTTTTTTTTCTTTCAAAAATTAAAGTCAAGTCTTTCGGTGGATACGTAGAATTACTTCAATCATGATCATCCAAAGTTCTCACATAAATAGCACAGGGTTGATCAATGATGCAAGCAGCAGTCTTTCAAGAAACAGACGCTATTACCTTAGCAAAATCTCTTTGAGATCACTCACTCTTCATCGGAGTAATTGAACTTTATTGAGTGAGAATGTAGATCTATTTGACCTCCTCTATAGCTTCCACGCTTCTTTTTCGTCTTTTCATGCCGAAAATCCCTACATACATTTAACATAAACCAAAAACTTTCTAAATCTAAAACAGTTAAAACAAAGTTTGATTCAGTTCCCCTTTCTCGTCACAAGGCTCATTTTAAGTTGTGAGATCTCAGGGTAAGGAAGATCCCTGGTTGAGGTGGGCTAGGAGTCGTAATAACATTTTCTTTTTTTCTTTGTTGCAATTGAGATTGTGCGTGCGTGTGTGCGTGCGTGTGCATGATTATTGTGTATAAATGCATCAAGGAGCTGAGATGTACCTCCCTCTCACTTGACCAAGAACTTCTTGTGCTTTAGCACCGTATCCAACGTCCGCACCATCCTGCAGTGTGTAATATTAAACATAAGTCTATGTACAATAACCATCCAATTAGTCCATTACACATTTTCATTTGATGTGTCCTTTCTAAAAGGAAACAAGGGAGAAATGTGGGCCAATGAAGGGGCGGTCTTTACATGTTTTAACAGTCCTAGTTTCAAAACAGTTTGCATATGAATAATACGAGGAGATCATACCTTCGCCCAGTATGAATTATCTTGCAATTTCTCATGAGCAAATTCCACTTGATCGATTTTCACCCTTTGAAAAGCATTTATCGTCTTTGGCTGCAAAGAACATAATCAATTAAATAGATTTCTTTTAGCAAAAATGTTTCCTTATAAAACCAAGCCTGCAGAAGTTCCATGTGATCAGTTGATTTCTTATGAGATCCCTAAAAGAAGGTACACGAACCTCTGCTGAACCATTACATTGCTTTCTCACAGATTTCTGAGATCCAGATTTGTCTCCTCCATTTATCTCTGGTTTCTCATTTCCATGTTCATTGATCTGTTTATCAGATGTTCCATGTGCACCACTTTCGCCAACCTTGTCTTCTTTAGAAGCTTCAGTCTTCTGTCGTTTAGATTCTTCAAGAGTTTGATTAGTTTCCATCTTGGCAGACTGGTCTTCGATTTCATCAGACAACAATCTTTTCCTTTTCTTAGAACTCTTTTTTTCTTCCTTAGCCACATCTGGATGAATTTCTCCCTTTTCAGTGTCGCTTGTCAACGGTTTTACTTTGGTGCATACTTCTTGTTGATTGCTCTTTCTCTTCTTATCCTTGGGTTTTTTCTTTGATTCATTTGCCTCCAATCCATTCATAGTATCATCTACAGGCTTCTTTGGTGCAGATGATTTTGCTTCTTCAGTTTCACCACAAGAGGCTAAATCATGTTTGTTTTTCTTCTTTTTTGCTTTAATTTCAGATTCAGCAACTACATTATCTTCTGGAATATCACCATTACTCATGGTGGCTCTGGATTGATCTTCAGTAGCACCTTTGTCGCCTTCATCACTACCCTTCTTCTTCTTCTTTGACTTGGTGGTTTTCTCATGGACAAAGCATACATCTCTTCCATCTTTTTTAGCTCCTTCAACATCAACTTCAGAGTGATGACTGCATAACAGAGAAACTCAAAATGGTGAGATCGGAATAAGAATATTTGACTTCAACAAGACATCACTCCACACATAAGACGTTACACGTCACACATTTTGAAATAAACCTATCTGGACTTTACCTATGGTATGAGAGTGTTTCTATGATACTTGACCTCTCTCCCTTTCTACGCTACCCAAATTAATTACGATGAAAAGCTTATTGCCATTTGGTAGCTTATAGAGCCAAATCACCCCCTTATCACAGAAGGTAAGAACAAGCTGCCCTCAAACAATGAATACAAAGGCTTTTAGACAAATTTAGCGTATTTAAAACAACATAGTTTCTTTAAATAATAAATCCATAAACCAAATAAATTATTGAAACTATTTAAAATAAATGAAGGCTTTCTGAAAACTTATTTCTTACCGCTTACTCCATGACAATTTAAAATGCATAGTGGATTGATCAGATGATTCGGTTCCATAAGCGTCTTTATTTACCATACTACATGATGAAAGTAAAAGATAATACAAGTCTGAGACCGAGTCTTTGCATAAAAAATGTCAGAAGCTAGAAAGATTTCATGAACAGACAAATGGTAGCTTAATTGAAGTATCTCTTCAATTTTTAAATTCTTGATTCAGTGAAAAAAGTTCATTGAAAGAAAGTGACATATACGAGGGAGAGTATGACCAAAATAAAACAAGACAAGCTGAGGCCTGCACCACAAAGATTGGAGTTGTTAGGATCAACAATCACACACAATCTAAATTGCAGGAAACAAAGAAAATATGGTAGTTACTCTGTTCGGAAATTTGTGAATGTGCTATTAAGATTTTACTATTAGATTCTTCAATTATTATCCAAGTGCAATTCATGAGAAAAAAACAGACAGAAAAAGATGATAAAAGAAAAATAATCTGTCCTCCTAATCATACCAGGCATTTATGTATTTGCAGTAGATGTCCTCCAAATTGGCTGAAGAAGCCTTCCACATGTCATTCTGCACAAAAAAGCAAGATCATTAAAATTTCATAGTTAATCTAGGTAAAACCACACCAACGTATTACAACAAAAGCCACACTAGAGAAATATGCAATACCAACTATTATGGAACACAATCTAGAATGCATACAAAATAATCTGAATGACAATCTACGGAAACCAAAACAATGTTGACCACCAAACCTTTTGTTAAAAGAAACCAGTCTGACCCCCAAATTTGGGCTCCTCCAACCCTTTTGTTAGTGGTTGCTTATTATAATGTCATTCGCCCCACCTGTCAATGTTTCCATCATGAACAGTAGTCTAAGACTGACTTGTCCTATAGTCCCATACAAGCCCCTTCTCTAATCATCTTTATATTAACTTAATCAATTATATACATTTTACTGTATTCGTCATGAAAGAAATCTCAATATCTTATAAGCCATATCAGTTGCAGGATAGCATCAGTATACACATACACATATGAAACATAGCTGATAAAAACTATTAATCTTCTTCCAAGATCAAAAGTACAAATACTCAGTTGCAAAATATTGGGAACTTCCAAGAGTAAGTGCTAATTTCCATCAGCTATTTTCTGCCTCTCAATGTCTACTCTACAGAGAATAGTTTTATCATCTATGCATCTGCAATTTTATAATTATCCTTTTTAAAGAAACCAAAAATCTTAATATTGCAAGAACCATAAGCCAGGCTAATGATAGGAACTTACAGAGATAGAGATGGCTAAAACTCCATGAAACAAAAAAAATAAGACACATAAGGGACTCCCTTTAATTAGAGATACTAACTTTGCTGCTTTGACAATCAAATTGCAGCAAGAAATCCTCGCCTCAATACAGTTTAGCCGAGACATTTACACCATAATTTCTACAAACTTATGCTCACAGGTCACAGCTGATGACTACCTTCCCTATCAACATATCAACTAAGCATGCACCAAGTTTTACAGACTTATGATCAATTACAAATCATTATTTCCATCGTTGGTGTCAGATTTATATATGGTTTGATAATACAAATGTACAACTACTTCCAGTATTCCTAGTTATACCTAAAGCTTCAATGTCACCTTGTCATAACTAATGCCACAATGTGGAGTTACCAATCTTTGTTTCTTTCTCCTACTCTCAAGCAGCTTGTACAATTATATTTACAGATGATTAAGCTCTAATCATATTTTGATCTTTGTATCTGAAATTTATAAATGCTTATGCAATATTAAAAAGCTAGTAAGCATTCCTTATTATAAGTACAAGTTACATAAACGTTTCCTTACTAAAGCAATGCAAACTCCAGAGTACCAAACATCAGCGTTCTTTTGCAAGCCATAAACACATGTACCAAACAATAAATCACATACTTCAGGATGCACCATGAAACCATACAGATTTACTTACATCCTCGTGCTCAAAAACCAGTCTCATAAAGAATAATGGTAAACAAAAAACAGTTCTAGTTCGTACCTATGAAATTAAAGTTCTAGTTTGTACCTATGAAGTTTCATGTAATTGCGTTCATTACTAAAGAAATTGCAATGCTAAAGATCCGGATTGTGCATCCTAGATTTATTATTAAGGGGCTGTTTACGCACTTGATATATAGTGCAAAATGAAATATGGTTGTTTGCTAATTGTTCAGGATGAAATCAGGGTGCTGAATGGTCAAGGGAGGCCCAAGATACAAAATCATTCAGAGGGTTTTAGAACCATTAAGAGGCAAACCTTTTTTTTTGCCAAAAAAGATTCACCTTTTAGCGATTCAGATGTTGCATATTAATGGAACTATTAAGAGTAAACAAACAAGCCTAAGTGGCTTTGGTTGCTTGTACAAGGTCACCACTTTTGCATTTGTGGATGCACCAAACAATCATACAACTCTGCTCATATCCCACTGCAATATGCATTTAGCCAGTAGAGACAGTGATCATGTCCCAATCTTAAATTCCTACATTTCAAACAAACTCAAAATATTCCTAATTGCACCTAAATCTATTTAATTACGTTGAAGTTCCAATGACCTTTCAAATGATTTTACTATACAATTACAATCGTACATTTACAAAATAAATATACAGAAACCTGAATCTGAGCCTCGGACTGAAAGCGCTTTAAGGTCTTGGAGAATCCACTGCGATGAAGGTAGTGAAGGATGGATTGGTGAAGAATTTCTTTCATTCCGGGGGTTAAAAAAGCGATTTTGCTGCTTCCATCCTCCTCTATGGAAGTAGTGGTCATCATGCTTCTTCTTGAATTATGCTGGGAGAGGAGAGGTTAGCAAGGATTGACTGCAGATAAGGGTTTATAATTAATTATAGGTGGTGTTAGTTTCAGTATGTCTAGGGTTTTAGGTCTTGATATGGGAGGAAGGGAGGGAGGCCACTACAGCTCTCTGTGAACGCCGAGGAGGGAGCAAAGGGTTTTTATTAGATGACAGACAAACTAGGGTTTTGCTGTTTGCAATACAATTTAGGAATTGAATTAATCATTTCCTAATTGCAATACTTGCTACGTTTGAGGCGGGGTTTGTTTTTTCAAAATCCGTTGCGTTTGGTACATGACACATGATAGAATTAAATGGACAAAAATCATTGTCCATGTTTAAGCCCAACAGGAGACATGATATTAACGCATTGTCCCACGTTTGGTGCTTCATTGGACTGAGACAGGGTTTTGTTGTTTCTTCTTGTTCCACCAACATGGGACAAGGCTGAAACATAAACTAAAATATTAGTGATCTACCCTTATTTCATATACCTAATATGATATTTGTTTTAATGGTCACCACCATCCATCGTCGTCACCACCATCACCGGTAGCCACCGCCAATATCGTCGGCAACCTCTATCTCTTCCTCCATTATAACAACCTTCTCCACCACCTCCACAACCACCCCAAATGCCACCAGCACTAACATCATCGACCACCTTCACCTCCATCGATCACCACCACCGGCGACGACCGGTAGCCACCACCAACCACCGTTGGCCACCTACACTACAACAACCTCCTCCACCACCTCCACAACCATCGCCCATCGTCACCATCACTACCAACGTCGATCACATCCACCTCGACCTTTACTGGTTACCACCACCCATCGCTGCCACTGGTTTGGTAAAAAATATCAAAGTCACGACCGACGTAATATTTGTACGACATGACATATCTTAAGAACAAGTCTTGACAACCAAAGACCCTTAGATTAACGATCGTCACTTTTGACGACAATCATAAGTAACTCTCAACTTACGACCAATGACCTACGCATCCTTCATCATCACTAAATAACAATAGTCACCAATATCTAAAGAAATATGTCTATCGTTACTAACTCACAACGAAACTGTGTTTTATATTTCTTTTAGGGGTTGTTCGATTCATTTTCTGTTAAAACCTGTATGAATATAGATGTCTGAGTGGATATGGTTGTCTGGATGTTAACAGATAGGTTGGTATTCGGTTATTGTGCTGAATAAACAGTCTGAATGTTAGAAATTACCATTTTACCCTCAGTATTTATAAAATAAAACAATTGTATGATAACCAATTTGAATTCATATTCAATAAAAGAAAACGATTTGCACCATATTAAATTCATCTTAAAGTCTATCTTCTTTTTTTCTACCATTTGCACCATATTAAATTAATATTTAAAGCTTTCTGTATCATCTTCTCCTTTTTTTTCAGCAACAAAATAAAACAATTTGAATCCTCTTGATCAAATGTTCTTGAAAACAACAGTTTTGAACCACCTTCTGATCAAATGCACACAAATCATCAACAACAATTTTTTTAAAGTAACCTTTTTCAAAGATACCCAGTTGTTGAATCAATAAACCTAAATAAAAAAAACCTAAATTGATGAACCCTAAATAAAAAAAGGGTTTTATCATCTTCTCAATTTAGAATTGTAGAGAGAATGGCGACGAGGTGAGGAGATTGGCGAGGATGAACCCTAAATAAAAAAGGGTTTTATCACCTTCTACAATCGATTCAAAAACCTGATGGCGATAGTGGAGATAAAATTGGAGTAGGTGGCGTAAATGGTGGTGCTGCAGGTGGAGACGAAGGGGGGGGGGAAAAAGTAGTACGGTGGTGGTGGTGATGATGCACTTAGGAAAGGGGCTCATAGTTGAAGAATCAACAAATCAAACAATAAGAAAGAAGCCACACTCTTTGAAAATAGGGTTTTTTTGTGATAAGGGTAGTTAGGGGGATTAATTGGAAATTAGGTGGTTGAATGTAGGGGTGTTCATCTAAACCGCCAAACCGCACAAACCACCCACACTGCACCGCACCGCAAAGAGCGGTTTAAAACTTCCGTGATGCGGTTTGCATTTTTACCAAACCGCACTATGTGGTGCGGTTTGCGGTTTTGAGTTATCAAACCGCGGTTCAAACCGCATCGCACCGCATATTATATATATGTATATATTTTTAATTTTATATATTACACACACATATATGTATGTAAGAATAATTGCAATATTTATATTATATGTATTTAGGAATCGGATGTATTGAATATTTTTATTTTTTGGTGCGGTTTGAGGTATATGCGGTGCGGTTTGCGGTTTGGAAAAATGCTCAAACCGCATATGCGGTGCGGTTTGCGGTTTTGCCTCAATCCGCACCAAACCGCACCGCGAACACCCCTAGTTGAATGTAAAGGAGTTGGTATTTCAGCTGACCGATTAAGCCACCAGCTGAGCGAATAAGTCACAACCGAACGGTTTTTTATAGTTGAGCGAATAAGCCATATAGGATATACAACCCATTAAGCCACAACCGAACAGCCCCTTGGTGCAGGTCATCTCTCATTAATGCCTAACGGACATAACCGAAGATCACAATAAAAGAGCAATAAAAGAAAAGACCGTTACCAATAAATGATCATAAAAGACACATTTATGACAAAGAAAACTATGTAAACAAGGTTCCAAGACCAACCAAGCACACAAGTGGAATACGAAAGGACAAGCTATATTCTCTCGAAGAAATTCACGATACTCTCAACAGAAATAGTTTAACTCACGATTTTATTACTTTTTGTTCATATCATAAACAGTTGTACTCTCAACCCTTGTTATTAAAGGACTACATCACTAGTGCACCGACGAATTTCACTAGTCCGCGGTTTTTACCCTCGACAGGGTTTTTCGCGTCACCAAATCTCTGTATCTCTTTAATTTATTGTATTTGTTGTGTGTTTATCGAAGGATATAGTCTTTAGTTATTAAAGCTCTACACCGACCTTAAATTACTTTCTAGAGTAATTTTTGGCATTAACAGTTTGGCACCATCTGTGGGACGCCAACTAAAGAAATTCTTCAAAAAAACACACGTCCTACTAACGATCTTTGCAAAAATATTTCCATTTTTAGGAACATGGTTGGACAAGGAGCTAACCACAATGCAATGCTGAAATGCATGCGAAATTAGAAGTTGCTCGACAACATATCAACATGTTGAACAAACAAAATCGAAAAGCAAATCAAGAAATTTCTCATTTGAGGAATCATAATTCAGGGATGTTCAACTAGAATCTTGAGTCATCAATCAAACCCCAAATCCATCCGGTGAATCTTTCAATCCAACCGATGATGAGAAATATTCATTTGTCTCCTCCGCCACCTTTAACCCAAAACATGACATTTTTTTCCTCGTCCCCCACAAGGTGAGCCCTCAATATCTGGACCTTCGACATTCACTACTTCTTTCCCTACCAATACCATCACTACCAATTCCATGGTTACCCATTCCTTCATTTCCTATGCGTATGACATTTCCTGGAACGAATATCCCTATTTCTAGCGATGACACTAAGCCATCTCTCTGTCCAAATCTTCATGCGACGATTTGTCTTACGACGGTGATGATCCTGTAGCACGACGCCTCAAACTGTAGCACAACGCCTCAAACTGTTGGAAAAACAAAATGAAAAAATGTTGTCGCTATATTCTAAATTCCCAGGAGGTGTCGTCCCTGTCGACGTGGAGGCCCCAACAGGTTTTCAAGCATCACCCTTTTGTCGACGCCATCGCCCTAGTCGAAGACCCAAAGAAATATAATATCCCCGCCTTCAACCTAAGTATTCGAGAGTGACAAATCCAAATGAACACGTTGCCCAATATAAGCAGCTCATGTGGACTGTGTCGATCCCATAACCTTATCAAGAAGTTTGTATGTGCAAGAGTTTTGTAGTAACATTTGCAGGGGCATCTCTCCGATGGTTAATCAATTTAAAACCTAAGTCGATCAATTCATTTGTTGAGCTTGTCAATCGGTTTTTTCAACAATTCGCCAGTAGTCACGAGATGGAAAAGAAAAATAGTGACCTATATTATATTACCCAGAAAAGCGATGAGTTGGTTAAAAATTATTTCAATCAATTCAAAAACGAAATGACTAGCATCATAAACTGTGACATCCAAACGGAAACGAAGCTTATAAACGAGGTCTGGACGACAATTTAGAATTATATTTGGATTTAACCAAACATCTAGTTGAAACCTTCGAAGATGTAAGAGCCATGATGATAGCTCACATGCGTGTCGAAGACAACGCTACTTTTCGACGCGAGCATATTCACGACAAGCGATCTCTCGGTGTGAAGAGGCCAGAATTCAAAGTCAAAACTATTCCGAAACATGAGCAGTCCCGACAGATATCAAACGTCTGATTTGACAAATGGAAGGATGTTATGACATCCTCTAGATTTCCTCAACATCCAAAAATCTTGACTTACAGGTTCAAAGGATCGTTGAAAGATCTAACTGATGCTCTTAAAAACATTGAGTCGACGATTAGGTGGCCAAAGAAGAATGATAAACCCGACGACAAGAAAGACAAATCAAAATGGTGCGACTTTCATGAAGACTATGGTCATCTAACTGACGATTGTTTGGCCCTACGCAAGGAAGTCGCTTTGGTTAATTCTAAAAGGTCATCCACAAGACCTAATGACTAAGGACGTCATTAAAAATAACGATATCAGACTTCCGTCGCCAGTTCACGTAAAGGTTGTAAATTGCATAACATGAGGCTCAACTATATGTGGACTTACCTATTTTGCGGCTAAAAGACATGTTGTTCATCGACCAGATGAATCTCCCATTCCCAGGCCTCATCGGTCAATAGCATAACTTTAATTCGAAGCAATGCCTATATCTTTCAACCAAGACGATTTGTGTGATCTATGGCAGAAACATTACGACCGGTTGATTGTTCAACTCACGATCGACAATGTTCCACCAAAAGAGTCTCGATTGATGGGGGAAGCTTAACTAACATCATATTCCTTACCACTATCAAGGCCATGGGAATAAGCGAAAACGAAATCGTACGACGTTCAACCATATTAATCGTTTTGATGGTGATACAACAATACCATTGGCGAAATAATACTTCCAGTATATGCGAGAGGGGTCAATAAACAAACTAAATTCAACGTCGTCGATTATTCTTCAGCGTACAATATGATCCTCGGGTGACCTTGGATCCATAATATGAAAGTCGTTCCTTCGACGTATCATCAAACGATAAAATTCCCGACGCCTTGGGGTGTTCAAGAGATCAAGAGTGAACAAAAAAACACTCGGGAATGCTACAAGACGACTTTAAAACCATGAAAGCACAACATATAACAATTACATGACCAAACAACTCTGAAACCATCGAAAACTATCAATTAGAGCAGGTAGTCCTCAATTAGAGTAATCCTGACCGAATAGTATTCGTGGGAGCATCGTTAAACCCCATCTACAAAGAAAAGTTGATTGAATTATTGAGAAAAAATGCTGATTGTTTCACTTGGACGCATGAAGACATGGTCAGCATAAATCCCGACATCATTTCACACAAGCTCAACATCGATCCTTCGTTTAAACCAGTCAAACTGAAACTTCGCAAGTTTGCTCATGAAAGGAACAAAGTAGTCAATGACAAAGTCAATAATTTGTTGAAGACTGGAAAAATCAGGGAAGACCCATTTATTTTACCTCACATCTACGCAATGGTCGACGCAACTGCTGGACATGAACTCTTAACGTTCATGGATGTCTATTTCGGTTGTAATAAGATCTTGATGCATCCTGACGACCAAGAAAATACAATGTTCATGACTGTTATAAAGTAATGTCGTTTGGTCTTAATAATGCAAGTTCAATGTACTAGCGACTAGTAAATCAAATGTTCAAAAAACATTTGGGGTGACATTATGGAAGTCTACCTCGACGACATGCTTGTCAACTGAAACAGGCGAAAAATTTGGGTGACATTATGGAAGTCTACATCGGTGACATTAAGCAGTCGTTCGATATCCTTCATAAATATCAGATGAAACTAAATCCCACTAAATGTTCATTTGGGGTATACGCTGGTAAGTTTCTAGGACATATGGTGACACGTCGCGGGATTGAAGCAAACCCCGACCTATTCAAAGCAAGCATTAATATTCAATCACCAAGAAACTTCAAAGAAGTCCAAGGACTTACAAGTCGCATCATGGACCTAAACTGGTTTATCTCTCGATCCTCAGATAAGTGTCATTTATTCTATGATTTCATAAGAAAAAGTAAAGGTTTCGAGTGGACGAGCGACCACGAAGATGCACTTCAGAAACTGAAGAAATATATGGCGTTGCCTCGTCTCCTGTCGAAATCTAAAGATGGTGAAGTTCTACAAATTTACTTATCCGTATGTCCTAACTATGTTAGTGTCATCCTCACTCGTGAAGACGACGAACAACAGTCGCTAATATATTATGTTAGTAAGTCTTTACTCGACGCTGAAACAAGATATTCATCGACGGAGAAATTGTTCCTGTCGCTATTAATCGCCACAAAAAAGTTGCGTTACATTACTTTGAGTCTCATCCTATTACTGTTGTGACTAACTTTCCTCTTAAGCTTGTCTTAAGGAAACCTAAGTTAACAGGTTGTCTAGAGAAATAGAGTATATATCTGAATAGTTACAACATCACCTTCAGACCAAGGACAACTATAAAATCTCAAGTCATCATAGACTTTGTCGCAGATTTCAACCTTGAATTGGAGAAAGAAGCTCATGACGAAGCATTTTCTGTGGCGGCTCCTGACAACAACTTATGAACACTTCATGTCGATGGATCCTCCAATATCAGGAGGCAACACTAAGTGTCATCTTAAAGTCACCACAGGGGGGCATGATGGTTGTTTGGGTAAATTTTCACAAGTCACGACCGACGTGAGAAGACCAAACATTTCCAATCTTAAGACAACCCTTGTATTAAGATAAGGTCCTAAAAACTATTCACACAAAAAACTATGGTCGTCAGTTATGACGATGGTCGCAAGTTATCTTATGACTCACGGCCAAGAAATCTCTCGACAACTGAAACATCTTACGACTTTCATAACAGTACTAACGATTATATGTCATTTATTTATCAAAGACCATTTTCTTTTATGACTCTTTATTACATGTTCAATGCACATTGATGAGCAAACGGTCATAACGAACGATCGCCATCAAGATCATTGAAAGAGAATACCGTTGGGAATTGTATACTCATTAATAACAAACTGGAATAACCATTCGAGACATCTGATCAAAGCTGATCATATCTGAAACACATCAGATTCACAGTGCTCAAGCATATTCAATCTCTTTTCTCTCAGTCAAGAACTCTTGACGAAGTGCTACACTTCACGACGAACGAGACAATCTTACGATTTGTTTACTTTTACTTGTAATATCGTTAATTGTACTCTTGATTGCTCCTTCTAAAGGACGACGTCCCTGTTTGACGTCCATAGTGCAATTGACGATCTCTGCTATCGTCCGAGGTTTTTACTCTCGACGAGGTTTTTACCCTCGACGGGGTTTTTCGCATCACCAAATTCTCTGTCTTATCTTTATTTTTTGCCCTTTGTCGTGCGATTTGTCGATTGATTCCATACTTTAGTTGTTAAAGATCCACACCAATCTTAAGTTATCTTTGGACGATTTTTGGCATTAACATTTTGGTGCCCACCGTGGGGCCCCAGCTAGAGAAAATCTTCGACAAAGAGTGCGACCTACTAATGGTTTTTGTGAAGTTTCTTTGATTGGAAGGATCGTGGCAGGTCAGGGAATTCAAAACCACATTGCTGCTCAAATGCACATTTAACTCAAGGCTGCTCGAAATCGCATGAATGCGTTGGATGAGCAGAATCGCAAAACAGTTGAAGAACTTGCATCTTTGAGGAATCAAAGCGCTGACAATCAGTTTGGACCTCAGCTCAATCCAAGACCTCCTTTTAACATGCCTTTTGCAGGTTTTCAGCCTCCATTGCCCAGTACCCATGGCCAACGCAGGGTAGAAGTGCCACAACTTTCTCTATTCTGACGATTCCAACGATGCCACTACCGACGATAATGTTTCCTGCGATGTCCATCGCTCATATGCATGCACCAATCAACGGTGATGCGGGTGAATCATCTCATCGCAATGGATTCTTTACGACTACAGGTATAACATCTCAGGATTCAGAATTTGTACCAACTCTGCTCCCGACGAGCACTGGATTCAGTCCCGACGACCCAGGCGCACGACGATTGAAGTTGTTGGAGGATCAGAATGAAAAGATGTTGTTGCTACTTTCCAAGCTACCAGGAACTGCAGTACCTGTGGACATCGAACCACAGACTAGGTTCCAAGTGTCACCCTTTGTCGACGAGATCGCCATGGTTGACATCCCCAAAAAGTACAACATCCCGACGTTCACCCCGAAGTATTCTAGAGTGACTGATCTGACAAAACATATCGCACAGTATAAACAACTTATGTGGACTGTGTCGATACCGCACCAATATCAAGAATTTTGCATGTGCAAAAGCTTTGGTGCGACCCTCACGGGTGTTGCTCTCCAATGGTAGATCAATCTCAAGCCCAAATCTATCGGCAATTTTTCATAATTGGTTAATCAATTCTTCCAGCAGTTTGATAGCAGTCGCAAGATAGAAAAGCAAACTAGCGACCTCTACTATGTCACTCAGAAGGCAGGCGAGTCAGTCCGAAGTTATTTCAACCGCTTCAACTCTGAGATGATCAACGTGCGTAATTGCGACGCCAGGACTGCAATCGAGGCTTACAAGTGAGGTCTCGATGACAGTTTAGATTTGTAGAACATGATCATTTGATAGTAAACATCAAAGTCTGCTCTGATACCAATTGTTGATCCCAGTTTTTTGTTCTAACAGTGATTGGCCAAACAACTACACAAACAAATATGTGTATGCGGAAGCGATTCAAATGTAGATGAATGGTTTAGTTTGGTAGTAAACACATAAACAAGTAACAAAGATATCAATAAACAAATTAGAATTAATCACAGAAAGATAATCTTCATTCATGTAACACCCTCAAATTTGGAAAGAGCAACTAATTTAAAATTTTCAAACATACCTCAAAGATGGATGAAACTTCATACGACAAGTCCATACTTAAAATACGATTCTAGAATTATCCATCAACAAAACAAATAAAATCTTACATAGGGACAAATTCAAGGTCGGGTGTTACTATAACCCAATGACAGTTGCTATCTCCATTGTTAGAACATAAAATGTTCTGAGTTTTGGAAGTTTTGTATAGTCATCATTATTGTATTTTGGGCCTTGTATTTTAGCATTAGGTTTGGGTTTTAATATAAACAAGGGTGTGAGGGTATTGTTAGTGCATTGTTGTATCCAAGATTTAAGTGTAGAAAAGTCAAAGTCTGTAGAGTCAAGTCTTTTAAAGTCAACTTTGTTTAATTACATGTAATGTGAGTGTTTGCATGTGTGATAAGCATATGAGTGTTTGTATGGTGACATTAGAAGGTGTTAAGCATATGAGAGAAGTAGGGTTGTATGAGAGTTCTTTGTAAGCTTGTAACATTCATATTGAGGATAATACGACTTGTGATATTTTCTCTCTCTCTACTCTCTGTCTAGATCATACACATAATTGTCAAATCTTTACATTTTCATTGATATGGCTTGATTAGTGGACTTACAATTGGTATCAGAGCAAACCAAATTATTTAGATTGAAAAACTAGATTTCTTGGTCGATTGAAATACTGATTTTGAAATTTTTTTAAAGAACACGCACGGTTCACTGTTTAAGTCAAATTTATTTTGTAAGATCATTTTTGATGCAAGATAATGGGTTCATAGTGTTCGATTACTGTTTTAGAAAGTTTCTTGTTTAGGATTGATCATCAAATTCACAATAATTCGTATCCAATTTTGATTTTTTGTGGTTTTTGGTTTTGAAAATGTCGAACTCTGTTTTGATCGATTCACTGAACTTTTGTAGTTTTCAATCAAAATCTTGTGTTAGAAAAGTGTTCTAGTTGATAATTCGATCAACCCTGTAGATTTTCAAGTTTTAATTGCAGGATTACTAAGAGTTTGATCGAAATTCGTATTCAATGATGAAGAACACGCAAGATCCAGAAAACGCGGAAGATTCATAAGTGAAGAACACACACAACACTAAAACACGCACGCTATTGTTTGCACGGACAAAGAACGTGCACGTCTCTATCTGCGTGAACCTTGAATGCGCATACTGTGTTCTGCGCGAACCAACAACGTGCATAAGCCTGCTTGCAAGAAGCATTGCTACAGTGATCTGCGAGTTTCAGTGTTAAGCGAGAAGCATTTGCGAGTTCTCTAGTTCTGCGAGTTTATATTTTGCGAGAACTTATGTTGTCAAAAAGTTTCTAAGTACAGAACGCGCTAAGGCATTGCGAGAATCTGAAGTCCAAAACGCGCACGACCTTATATGCGAGAAGTTCAAACGCGCACCATTTGTTTTGCGCGAACCAGGAACGCGTACATGCCTGTTAGCGCGTAGTGAAGTGAACAGTGATCTGTGAGTTTATGTGATCTACGAGTTTTTGCCTTAGATTTTTTTTGTGTGATCTTTTCAAGTTTATTTTTAAGTTTGATTTTTCAGTCAAATTTTATCTGAATATTTTGGGAACGATCATTTCAAGCTGTTAGATGTCAGGACCCCCGAGCTAAGTTTGCGGAGGGGTACATATTTCTGATAGTGATCATAATTTTTTTTATTTTTGACGATCATTTTGAAGTAAATTTTTTTTCTTTAGATATCAAGATGTCTAAAGATTTTTTGTCAGGAAGAGATGTTGCCATCTTATACATGCCTGAAATACTTGCCATAGAAGCTGAATGTGATAAACCGAAGATTTAGAATTCAGATCTTCTAAATCAGATTCAGGAGTTTAAAGCTAAATTGTTAAATTTTGATAAAACTTCTGAATGTGCAAAATGTATGATCGTTCTAAATATGATTTTTCAGGTATTATCAAGGCAAGAGAGAATGAGATTAAAGGGAAAGAGAAAGAAATTGAAATAAAAGAGAACATTATTGAGGCTAATGAGAAAGTAATCAGACTGAAAGAGAGAAAGATAACAAATCTTCAAAGCAAGCTGAAATCAACTGAAAAGAAGACAACATAAATTAAAGATGAATCAGTTGATCTGCACATCAAGTTTAAAGCTTTTGAAGATAAAATATCTACGTTGGAAGCAAAGAATGCTGATTTGATGAAAAATCTCCAAGCAGTTAAAGACAAATCAAATATGGAGAAAGCTTCTACTCAAAAGCTATCTAATCATTCTAAGAAAGCTATCCAAGAGAAAAAGGATTTGGAGCTAAGATGCATTAAACTCTCCAAGCGGTATATATAGGAATTGTTTGTATTGTAGAAAATTTAAGTTTTCATTCAAAATGTAGCCGTGTATGTGTTCAGAGTGTTTCTTGAGAGAGAAACATTTGACTCTCTCTAGATTGTGTGAATAAACAACAATTCCTCCCCAATCATATTTTGTTCTTCAATTTACATTGATTTAATTGTGATCATTACACCTATCAAGTAGTATCAGAGCCAAATCGAAGAAATCATTCATCGAAACGATCAAGATTACAATTTTTTCAATGGAACAGTGACTTTGTCGTATGAACAGTGTTCCGTGAATTTACAAATTTTTGATTTGGTGCTAAATTGGTTGAACTATGATGTTAAATTGATTCTATGCTCAAAGTCGAATCATATGGAGTCAATTACAAGCTTAAATTCCAACATATTATGATGATTTGATCGAATTTGAGGATTTAAGTTCGAAAATCAATTGTACACTGTATTGAGATCGATTTCAATCATTGAGGCATTATTTTCGAAGATCATCCACTACAATTATACTCAGAAGTGATTTTCGAACCTGCTTGCAAAATTTCATCTCAAAATTCGAAAACTTGAAGGAGAATTTGAAGAATTTTGGAGTTTAAGTCAAAAACATTCGTAAGATATAAAAAATTCGCATGATATTGAAGAACTTGCATGGTGAAGTATCGAGGAATTCGCATGATACATCATCCTTGGACACAACAAATTTTTCTAAGTATGGAATTCACAAGTAGTTATGTGGGAAAAGTGGGGAATTCGCATGCTACTGTGCTTAAGTTGTGTGCGAAAAGCTGGAATTCGCAAGCCACATTGTGCGAAAAGTGAGAAAATCGCAATACGTTGGATACGAAAAGTGAGAAATTCGCATGACGTTGTATGCGAAAAGTGAGAAATTCGCATGACGTTGTATGCGAAAAGTGGCTTCCAGGATGAAATATTTTCTAAGTATAGAATTCGCATCGATACGGATTCTTTGAGGCTGGATTATTTTCTAAGGAAAGGATTCGCATCACAGTGAAAAGATGTTAAGCGAAAAGTCAATAATCTGCATCCTTCCTTGTGCAAAAAGCGAGTAATTCCTATGAAGTTATATGAGAAAAGCGAGGAATTCACATATAGGCTAATACGAAAAGCTAGAATTCACATACAAGCCTATGCGAAAAGTTGGGATTTCGGCTCATGCCTCATGCGAATTGTGTCCTTAAATGCTATATGGTCTGCGAATTGTTGAGGTGAGAAAAGTGACTGTTCATAACCCATTTTGCGACAAGTTGCCATATGAGATTTAATTGTCAAAAATTTTTCTCTAGGGGCACTGCCCCTCGACCCCGCAAGGGCGTTGCACCTTGAACCCACACGCTAACCAGGTAGCGGGACCCCCATGCTAAGTCTGCAGAGGGGGAAAATCTGTTCATGAGATTTTCGCTGAACGCATATGTGACATCATTCTTATCCTCAGTTGGTCACATATCTTTAACAATTGATCAAATTTTCACGGAGCTCATGCAACTCAAGATTTTCAGACACCGGGTGTTTGGATTTAGTCTCTAATTGGATTGGATTAGCAGCTTGAGTATCTGCAATCATTATTCCGGTGTTTTAAGTGCTTATAATCATCCAGCTGATTCGTGAAGAAAGGAGTTATGAGTTCATTCGTTCAGTGTTCTGGAAAGCAGTTAGAAAATGAGCGTATTTCATCAGTTGTTGAACAAATATCAGATTTTCTTTTAACCCTTGCCTAGTAGTGTTTGCTACAAGTTGCTTCCTTGTACAAGCTGATCAGATTAAGTTCTTAAGCTGAATTCCTTTTCAACTCGCTTTTCAAAGACAAATTCAGTGTTATAAACTGAAGATGCACTTTGGTTGTCATGTCATAATTCACACATTTCTTTCTTGTGGGCATAACGAATGTGTTGAATTTACAAGAGATAAAAGTTGTCTTTGTGTGCACTCAGTCGAGGTTATTGTCTACATCAAATTTGGTATTAAAGTTGAAACTTCAAGGATAAGAGCTATTTTCAAGAGGGAGCCGGAGCTGTTTTGAAGTTTAAGCAATGCTAAGTTTTCTAAAGAAATCAAAGGGGAGAAGAGTTGAAACTTGAAGAGGATGATTCCTTTACAAAACTTAGGGGGGGAATGTTAGAACATAAAATTTCTGAAGTTTTGGAAGTTTTGTAAAGACATCATTATTGTATTTTGGGCCTTATATTTTAGCATTGGGTTTGTGCTTTAATGTAAACAAGGGTGTGATGGTATATATAGGAATTGTTTGTATTGTAGAAAGATTAAGTTTTCATTCAAAATGTAGTCGTGTATGTGTTCAGAGTGTTTCTAGAGAGAGAAACATTTGACTCTCTCTAGATTGTGTGAATAAACAACAATTCCTCCCCAATTATCTCTTGTTCTTCAATTTACATTGATTTAATTGTGATCATTAGACCTATCATCCATAAGTGCGGAAGGCTTCACCGAGCTACTATCTCTCGCGTAGGACTAACACTCATCTCACCACGAAGTCTCTAGCAACAATCCTCAACCAAACCTGATGCACATGCCGACAAATAAAAATGTTAGGTTAACGCCTAGTGAGTTCAAGAGTTTTCAACATGAAATAAATATATTTGTCAAACGAAAGGATGCGGGTTAAATCATTATCTTTCAAAATGATTTACTTTAAATATTAAATGACTCATTTTCCACTAACACACACCTTTAAAAACAAGCAACCCAACGTAAACATCCTTTCGTGAAACAACTTCAACCCCAAATTCACTCAAAACGTGAATAGTAATTAAAACTCCCAATTTATAAAATTGCGGGTAAGGCTTTATTTCTCGAAACACCTAAACACGGTAGGGCATAATGCTCAGCCCATAAATCATGAATAAAATCCGTATATACAAAACATCACCGAAAACATGGATAATAAAATAATACTATTTAATACCCAAATAACACCTTCCGGTGACGGGGGAGACCTGATTCCGTGGTATGTGGCGGAACACAAAGTTAAGCCACCTTAGCCACGTTGTCAAACTACACCTCAGATCGTAACTGTATTTCCTTCTCTGCCGAGCTACACCTCCAGTCGGACTTTATTTCAAGTCCCAAAACACCATATCCCCCATTGCCTGCTCCGTCGAGCGACACCTCAATGATACACGATCTTATTGCCTGTTCGATCTCTAGTGAAGTTTCATCCTAAGGGTACTCATTCGCCCCTAATGCCTACTCCCTAACATTCAAGATAGGAGCCACAACTCCTTACTTGATAACTCATGATGTCTAACCCTCGTGCACAAGAATTAGAACATCGCATCTTAAAACCCATGGTCTCGGAGTACAACCGATAATGGTTCATCTAGGCCGAACAACCGGGACAACAACAATGCCAATCCGGCATATCACCCAAGATGAGAATGCCAAAATTCCTCACCATTAACTACAACTGACTTACATACCTATGGATCCAAAGCAACACAGTCTAAAATTACATGACTACACAGGAATGACCAACGCACTCGAGCATGTAATTATCCTTAATATACCTCAAGATGCATTCTGATGCAAAACATAAATGGGGCTCTATATTGAGTCATTAAAACCAGACGAATGTCTTCAAGACCCGACACCGACGAAAACCGAGCTTTAAACCCAAAATCAAATGACCATATGTTAACATCCACAAAGTGCAATAAAATGCAACGACCAACGTTTATGCTTCAAATACATGAATAACTCCAACATACTTTAGATTAAGAGAAAACATTTCCCAAACAAGTTTATAATCTTATTGACTCTTTCCAAAATGTCCCATGACACACATTTAAATTGCAATTATTCAAATGATTTACACCCGCATAATAAGTCATTAAAATATCAACATTAAAGGTTTACTCAATAAAATACTCGAGTTACATCTTTTCCCCAAACCCAAAAAGGTTGACAACTTCTAAAACGTTCGCAAGGTTAGAAATGACCAAATGTCACTGACCCACATGTTGGTAATTTTTAAAACATTCCACGTCACAAAGTACACGAAATACCAACAACCATAAACATGCATTTTTACAAAATAATCTCTACTTATGCAAATAAGTTATCGAAACCTTTTCATTCTGATACATTTATCAAAATACCTAAAAACCCCAAAAATGGATGTTTTACAAGTTTATAAAGTTAAACACTTCAGATAATCAAAACTTATCAAATAACTCAACAGTTGATAGTTTCATGTAAAACACATAAACATTTAAAATTTTACATTTTGGTACGTACACCGTTTTCACAAATCAACTTGAACTCATCTTGTAAGATTTAGACTAAATCTAGATTTTACCCCAACTTGAGCTTCCTTAAAGAACTCCGAATCCACAAGCAAAAATCCTTCCAAAACCTAGATCCACAATTTCCACCCATAAATAATCATATTCAATCCATTTAGAATCGTTCCCCAAACATTTTACATAAGGATCTCAACTTATACCAAAACCCTAATTTCCATATATGAAGAAAAGGGAATATTACCTTTACCATAAATTGAATCCATCAACTATACTTTTCTAGGTCACCCATGTGGGCCACCACCACAACCTTTAAGAGAATGAAGAGAGTCTTGAAGAGGGTTTGATAAAACCCTAGAAAGTTGGTGATGAAGATGATAGAGTGGAGAGATTAAGCTTAAGCTTCCATAACCTTGTTGGATGGTGAAGTATCATTTGAAATCCTGAGATCTTGAGTATCAAAAGCTCAAAATCAAAAATGGTGGCAAGGAGGTTTGGTTTAGAGAGAAAGGAGAGGGTAGGGTTGAAGAAGGTTGAAACAAATGAGATGAGATAGGAAAAATTCGAATTTAAAGGCCCCTGCCCCCGACCGCGACAATGACCGGCGACTATGCCTTTGGCATAGTCGCGTGGCATTGTCGCCCGCGTCCAAACACTTGCGGTACAATGCCCACGATTATGCCACGCGAGAGCGACATCCTGTCACAATCACGGGCATAATCGCCCAAGACGTACCGAGAGCCAAAATCCCACTTTTCGACCCAAGGCGCTCCCGATATAAAGACTCAATCTTCCAAACCAATTCCAACTAAGGTTATAATTATAGATCGATAAGTAGGGTACAGTTAAGGATCTACTGAAATTACGGGTGTTACAATCCTCCCAACCTTAAAAGAGATTTCTTACTTGAAATCTAGTTCTTCATTTACCGCTGCCCGCATAATAGGATGTCTCTATTACGAGGAGTTGTCCCGAATCCACTTGACAATACAATCATTATAAACCTAATGCTGACACTCACAACAACGTCCTCTTAGGCACATTACGCTCATCTGAGTGAACTCTTAACTTACTAAAGTAGCTTCTAATCACAAGACTACGGTTTTCTCCCAACCTTGGGTGACACGTACTACCCCGTGGCAGCCTGGGTACCTCAACTTCTCATTGACTAAATTGTTCCAGTTCAACACGATTCTGAATCTGTATTCCGGTAATCAATACCAATCCAAGGAATTCCCAAAATCCTCAATAATTCACCTTTGGTATTGGTAAAGCCTCCCTTCCAAGGACGTACCAATATGCTTTCCAGGGAGTTGGTCCATTGAGATTAGGCTATCACACTACTCCGGTCTATTCTCAAACCTCAAACATTCCGTCAATAAGATGTTCACCACCTCAAGAAAGTCATACACCTCAATACTTAGATACTAACGTCTAATCTCCCTTTAAGCTCCACAATCGTGAGGCTAGCATTCCTCATGACCCAATGGGGATACTTCCAAACATGCCAAAGATCAATGACCTAAAAGAATAAGTTGACTTGCACTAAGTCGATCTCCAAAAGACTTAGAGTTGACACCTAATACGAAAATAAAACCTCAATTCATACAACTTTACGAACAAATCATAACATCACCATTATTCATAAATACCCATCAAGATGGAACGCCACCGACACATAACATGATACCACACAGATACCCACCAATTCAAATCCATCATATACAAACAACTATACAAGGTTTTAACCCGAAGTTTTACCGGAAAGGGAAATACTATCACTTACATAACTGGGGGAATATATAATTCTAATACCTTAATCATTCATGAGTGCATCGATTCATAAACTGAAACCCAAAACTCAAAACTGACCACAAGTCGGATCATCCAACGCTTCAATTCTCCAGGACTCCTTAGGCTCTAATTACAACTCCTTTCATGATAGGGTTTTAAATCTATAGCCCTAATGAGTTCAAGTTTTTTCGACTAATATGCCAATTTGAAATTTTATAAACTCTCAAATGCAAAAGCTTTATAACAATTAATTGTACGTGTAAAAATCCACTACCGTTTACTCGGTAGGTGTGCAAAGTGATCACCATGCCACACATACAAAACCATTTCAAAATTCATTTGATCAATACTCACGTTAATAATGACAATAACAAAAGGTGCGTAGCAAAATTTTCAAATGGACCACTATGGTCCTAGTATGCATCACTTTATACTATGTATGTGAAAATAATTTTCTGCACTAAAACATATGCAACAAACGTTTGTACAAACTCCAGAAGGGAGCTTCACAATTTCAACTTCAAAATTCTTTCCTTTAAACCACAATACGCCATGGAATAAAATTTCCAACAAGGCCTACAAACATCCGTTTATTCCCCAAACTTAGTAAAACGGTAGGTGTGTGATTTGGTCAAACATAAATAAAATTTAAATCGAGTTCAAACCTTGGGCCGCACAAATAAAATGCATCTGTCCCAAAATAGTGGTTACCATGACATGCATACCAATAAACCATTATGATGCATTGCGTGAAATTATAACAATAAAATCAACATCTGAAGAATGCTCAAAGCAAAGTTCAACACGAATTATCATAGACCTTTCATATGCTTACTCACACACAAGTGTAAATCAATTTAAATATCAAATAGTATAAAAATATACTTGTGTAAAACTCAAGGTGCAATCATGCGACATTAAGACTCTTAATATGTCCCGTATGGTTGCAAAATGACACATGCAAAACCCGCATGAGACATAATGTTAATCAATAAACCAAAAGTTAATGCACACAATAATTTAATATATGTGTTTCAAAATCCATTTATGCTACGCAAAATGTCGTAAAACAAAACTCCATAAGACCCAACTAAATTTTCATAAAACTCAATGATGCTAAAACAAGAGGTGTCAAAATCTTTGTTCCCAACATAAAAACTATAAGACGAAGATATGTCTAAAGTGTCAAATTTCTAAGAGCTTCCCTTTTTATCTCAAGGTAAAACAAAGCGACACTTTTCAACAAAACTTGCATGAGACACGATGCTTAATAAACTCGTAAATTTACACACAACATAATTGAAACTTATGCACTTCAAAGTTCACTCACACGTCGAGAACGTCGAACTCAACACAACTCGTACAGACTAAAATTTCCAAGAAAACTCAGACACAAGAACATGGAAATAACTTTTCCTTTAAAACCTTAACATACGTGGAGGAGATCCAATGTCAAGGTCATAATTTCACAGTTATTTGCCCAATACCCCAAATATCAATAAACACGGATATTACACCATTCGAAAATAGCGTTAGATGAGAAATGGGGATGAAGAGATTTTCAATAAAAGTTTGCAACCACGTGCAATAAACAATTTCATGCATGTTTAAACTTACGATTAAAATCTGGTGTGTGCTAAACATTTTTCCAAAGTCTCGTAATATATTTCACTTTATGAATTGGAAAACATGAGAAGTAATTGGTGCAACTTAATTCAGAAATAAATTTCGTGCATGACTTTTGGTCGACATCTCAATGTCTTAGAACCACGCTCCTCAATCTCATAGCCCTACTATCGTCATCTGGATGCTCCAACATCTTAAGGCAATAATCACATTAGATTGGTTAATCTTTACAATTCCTTCTTAAAGTCAATTCAATTAGTCTATGGTTCTAATTCAACCAATAACTCTGACCCAAAAGGGTCAACTTAGTGTATCCGTCGTGCTTAACCATCACTCCGATATGACAATCCTACAAACATCAATTCTTTTATCGGTTACTCGCTTAGAAACTTTCTCACTACCCCAACGGTCATCATACTAAGGCAGTTCAAGTATACACATGTAGCGTGTAGGTTGTAACACCCCGAGTTTTTATTGTATAATTTATATCATTAAGACTTCTAGACATCCTTATTGTTAAACCTTAGTTATCTTGCGTTTACCGTTAGTCGTTAGCACTGTGCTTTTGAGCCAAGTTTGTATACTTAGAAATTAGTTTGGTTGTGAAACTCAGAGACTTGCGCGGGTTACCCCGCGGCTTGGAAGCCACGGCCTAAGCCGCGTAACCCTATGGATGTTTTCAGTCTCTATGGCACGCGCGGGCTACGCCGCGGCCTCAAGTCACGACCAAAGCCGTGGGATTACCCCTGCTGTTCTTAGACGAGTTTCTTCCCCCTTTTCTCATTTAATTCACATCTACCTTCTTTCTACACTCTCTCAAAACCCTCCTTTTTTAACCATCCGAAATTAGGGTTTCACTAACCTAAATCTACCTTATTTATTGCTAGAAGTTGGATGTATCAACTAAGGATTCAAGGTTTGAGCATTTAAATCACCATCTCCATTGTCATCTTCTCCAAGAATCAACTAGGGTTTTAGGTTTTCTTCAAAAACCCACTTGGTGAGTTCATACTTCCATTTTCCAAACTTTATACATATCAAAACATTACATTTTAAACTCCTAAACATCTCCTTGGTTTTGGTTCATGTTTATCACATTTATGACCTAACTTGAGTTTTTGGGAGATTTTAGGGTTTCCATCACTTTCAACTAAAATGAAGGGTCCATCTTATATGACGTAAAATAAGGTTTTACTTGCATATATATATATATATATATATATATATATATATATATATATATATATATGGGTTATTTGAAAGAAAGTATATAGTCTCATTTTTATGAATTTCACTCTCATGTTTGGATTTTGCAAATTCTTATCAGCAGTTAAACATGGAAATGCATTTTTGGAAATAAATGGTATTGAGAACTATATGTTTCACTATAGTTGGTCATAAATGAAATTGTGACAAGTCTAGACTATTACTAGTGGATCCATAGGTATTAAGTCGACTTATGTTTGGGATGTTTTCCCCCTTTGTAGCTAGTTGAGACATTAGGTCCTCGAAGACAACTTGGTACGGTTATGTGGGACCGGTTACTAGCCATGGACCGTAAATGTAATCCTAGTGAATGAGTATGACTTAGTTTCCTCGGGTTCCCTCCCCCACATCTTAGTACGGACCGACGTTGTTCGTGGTTCCAAGTATTTAGCACATAACTCGGGTTGTGGCTTACTTTTGTGTTCCGCTACAATCCTTGGTAAATTGGGTCTCCCCCGTCATCGCAAGATGTAATTTTGGACCGAAAGGTCCTTATGTGATTAATATTTCAACTGCAAACTCAACTCTTTTGAAAAGGTTTTCTTTCGTTACATTTATCTATATTTCTTCAAATTATAAATTGTATGTTCTCACTAGGATTTAAGCCTAACACTTTTTCTCAAATGATGTGTATAACAAGTTCCTTTAGCGGTGGGTTGCCAAAGGTTTGAATGACGAGCGTGGGCTTGAGGCATTTTTGAGATGACTAGATATTTGGTGTTTTGGGCATTTAATTAAGCTCCTTATTTTGGTGATTTTGGGTTGACTACCGTTGTAATCTAGATAGTACATGTTTAGATTAGTTTGTTTTCGATTTCCATATCCGTTTGCATGTTTTGTAAATGCTTTATACATTTACCCTTTTTGGGTGGTTTATTCCAAATACAAACATCATATTGCCAAATTTTCAAATTACTCTAAATTTTAGGGTGTTTCATAGGTTCACCATAACACTGGCCAGGTGCCATTTTGAACATACCGTACATGATCATCCTTGCTATCCTCGACAAGTTTTCCGTTTCTAGCGACTCAATCAACCTCAAAATATCATATTTTAAGGTATCTAATGGTGCAATTTCACTTTCAATCACTTAGAGGAACGCTAGTTTGAGTCTAGGCATCCAAAATTAACACATAATTCTCTCAAACTTATGCTCTGATACCAACTTGTAACACCCTCAAATTTGGAAAGAGCAACTAATTTAAAATTTTCAAACCTACCTCAAAGATGGATGAAACTTCATACGACAAGTCCATACTTAAAATACGATTCTAGAATTATCCATCAACAAAACAAATAAAATCTTACATAGGAACAAGTTCAAGGTCAGGTGTTACTATAACCCAATAACAGTTGCTATCTCCATAAGTGTGGAAGGCTTCACCGAGCTACTTTCTCTCGTGTAGGACTATCACTCATGTGTGTCCCTAATATTCAAGTTCTAATCAATACAGACAATCAAGATGAATCATGAATCGTAATCACATGTCATTGATCAAATCTCCAATATTACAAATCTCAACTTTCTCACTCTACATCATGTTTCTCACACTAGAATAATGTTCTAATCAATTCTTCTATGATCTGCTCACTTCACTCAATGACTTACTTTCATACGCTTACAAAGACTTACAAGGCAAGGTCCTATTTATACCCACAACTAAAACAAAGAAAAAAAAATACAACAACATTGACTTTGACTTTATTAACAAAGACTTTGACTTGCTTGAGAGTTGACTTTAGTTCTTGACTTCTTGACTTTGACCTTCAGATAATATGATCTTGAATCCAACAAATTTGTGCTCTAACAAATTGTAATAGAGGAACATTAACTACTACTGATTTAGTTGAGAATATTGCTTTCAATAAACAAAAACTTGTATCTTCTTACAAGAAATATTCAATAAAGCAATTGTTCCAATTATCTCCGTCGGCTAGAAAGTCTTCTAATTATAAAAGAAATGAGTATGCGTCTCGACAATATTTTGATGTTTAGTTTGGCACATACCATGTATATTCTTATAATTCAATTGCTTCTAATGTTTTTCAAAAGGTTAAAGGGTCCATATATAAATGGATGCCAAAATCTTGTGCTAACTCTGTAGAACCCAAATTTAAATGGGTACCTAAAGTTGTTCTTCCCTGATTTCTCATGTGCAGACCCGTCATATGTGGTACTTGGATTCTGGTTGCTCCAAGCATATGACCGGGCGGAAAGATATTTTATCTAATTATACAGAGAAATATTGTAGGACAATTAGATTTGACAACGAACAGTTCTCACCAATTCTAGGTTATGGTGATGTGATTCATGACAATGTGACGATTACGAAGGTGAGCTATGTTGAAGGATTAGGGCATAACCTGTTCAGCGTTGGACATTTCTGCGACAAAGATTTAGAGGTAAATTTCAAGGCCAATAGATGTTTTGTGCGTACTGAAGATGGTAAGGAACTCTTGGTCGGCACTAGAAAGTCCAACCTCTACACGATAAATTTTTCAAAAGTCCAGACTGACAATAAGGTTTGTCTACTGTCAAAAGCCTTGCTGCAACAAAGCTGGTTATGGCACCGAAGGCTTTCTCATCTGAATTTTCGCTACATCAACAAACTGGTAACGGGCAAATTGGTAAAAGGACTTCCTGAGCTGAAATATATCAAAGAACATCTCTGTGCAGCATGCGAGAAAGGTAAGATGACGAGAGCCGCTCACAAGCCAAAGCCTGAACCTAGTACAAGTTCTTCATTGGAGTTGCTACATATGGATCTTTGTGGTCCTATGCGTACGCAAAGCATTAACGGAAAAAAGTATGTACTAGTTATTGTGGACGATTACTCGCGGTACACATGGGTAAAATTTCTGAGATCAAAAGATGAGACGCCCGAAGTCATCATCACATTCTTAAAGACTACCCAAGTGAATCTGCAAAAGCAAGTCAAGATTCTTATAACAGACAACAACACAGAGTTTAAGAACAAAATTGTGGAAGATTATCTCAAATCGACCGGGATAACACATCAATTCTCTGCTGCCAGAACGCTAGAACAGAACGGAGTAGTAGAAAGACGTAACAGAACGTTAGTCGAGGCCGCTCGTACTATGTTAAGCCAATCCGATCTACATTTGTTTCTATGGGCAGAAGTTGTTTCGATTGCTTGTTATATGCAGAATCACTCCATAATACATCGCCGGTTCGGTACAACTCCATATGCTTTGATTAATAATCGTACACCTAGTATTAAACACTTTCATGTTTTTGGATGTAGATGTTTCGTTTTAAATGACAGAGAGAACTTGAACAAGTTCATACCGAAGGCTGATGAAGGCATCTTCATTGGATATTCTCAAACGTCTGCAGTATACAGAGTGTACCTGAAGAAGTCAAAGACTGTGATTGAGAGTGTAAATGTAACATTCGACGAGGATATGGCTTCTGAACAAAGCAGTTCAGAACCCGTACTTACTGGAGTGTTAGCTTCAGGGCATATTAGTCCAGAACATGTACCTACTGAGAAGAAATCAGATGAAGCGTCATCATCGACATCTCATTTATCTGATTTCGATCTTTTGTTTGAATTGTTTTATGATGAATTTCTTAGAACTAAAGTGTTTAAACCTGTTGTGGTTGACAGATTAGAAGATTCACAAAGACATCAACCAACCACTTCAAACATATCTACTGAATCAAATTCCCCGATTCAGCAAGAGATTCCAGTTCAATCACCTACTCCAAAGCTTGAAGTTGTGAATGTTAACGAGGAGACAAAAGTTACTGAATCAGTTGGTTGTACTGTAACGACAAATCAACAGTCAGAAAATGTTTTTCCAATTGAAGCTTCTGCACAAGAAACTTCAACTGTACCTCTCTCAATTCCTGAGCAAACTGATGAAGATGATAGTGAATATCTATATGATAATCATGATCAATCTACATCAAATCCACTTCCTCATGAACATAGGTGGACCAAAGAACACCCGATAAGTCAGATAATTGGAGATCCATCAAAAACGGTGCAAACTAGGTCTGCTACATTGAATATGTGTATGCATGACTCATTATTGAGTAAGATAGAGCCAACTCGCGTATCTGAAGCTCTAGCTGACTCGGATTGGGTAACTGCTATGCAAGAGGATCTGAACCAGTTCGAAGCTTTAAAAGTCTGGAGACTTGTGCCAAGACCGGAAGGTAAATCAATCATCGACACAAAATGGGTATTCAAAAACAAGAAGGACGAAGATGGTATCGTAATCAGAAACAAAGCACGACTTGTCGCAAAAGGCTACAGGCAAGAGGAAGGAATTGATTATGACGAGACTTACGCTCCAGTGGCACACATTGACGCGATCAGAATGTTTCTTGTGTATGTTGTTCATAAAAACTTCACTGTCTACCAGATGGACGTGAAGACTGCATTTCTTAATGGCATATTAAAGGAGGAAGTCTATGTCTCACAGCCTGAAGGCTTTGTCAATCAAGAGAAACCAAATCATGTCTATATTCTCGACAAAGCACTTTTTGGACTGAAACAAGCGTCTCGAGCCTAGTACGAAGTCTTATCAAAGTTTTTGGTCAAGTCGGGTTTCACAAAAGGTAAAATCGATACTACTTTGTTTATTAAAAATGAAAAATCTAATATCATTCTTATTCAGATATATGTGGATGACATCATATTTGGTTCAACAAATCCTAAATACTGTAAGAATTTTTCAAATCTTATGGTGTCAAGATTTGAGATGAGTATAATGGGCGAGATGAATTTCTTTCTCGGATTACAAGTCAAGCAATTTTCAACGGGGATTTTCATAAATCAATCAAAGTACATTTTTGATATTCTTAGAAAACTTAAAATGGAAAATTGTACAACAATTGGAACCCCGATGGCACCGGGAACTAAGATCGGCATGGATGCTTCGGGAAAAGCCGTCGATGTTAGAACCTACTGAGGGATGATTGGTTCTTTGATGTATTTAACTTCTAGTAGGCCAGATATAATGTTCTCTACATGTTTATGTGCTAGATATCAGACTAATCCCAAAGAATCCCATTTGTATGCGGTCAAAAGGATTTTTAGATATCTGAAGGGCACTGCAGATCTTGGTCTGTGGTATCCTAAAGATACTAGTTTTGAACTGACAACTTACTTAGATGCAGATCATGCAGGCTGTATGTTAGACAGGAAAAGTACATCGGGGCACATACAATTCTTGGGAGATAAACTCGTAAGTTGGGCATCAAAGAAACAACTGTGTGTTTCCACATCAACGGCTGAGGTAGAGTATGTTGTTGCTGCAAGCTGCTGCTCTCAAGTCTTGTGGATGAGAACACAACTGCGAGATTATGGCTTCAAATTTGACAAGATTCCGATATACTGTGACTCTAAGAGCGCCATTGCAATATCAGCAAATCCTGTACAACATACAAAGACCAAACACATAGACGTACGATATCATTTTATCAAAGATAATGTGGAAAAAGGTACAATAGAACTTTATTTTGTAAACACTAATTATCAGCTTGTAGATTTATTTACCAAGCCTTTAGATGAAAAGAGATTTAATTTTCTTATCTCTAAACTTGGTATGTTAAATCTTAAGACATAATCTGTGATTACCTACTAAAGTTTTTCTTATTCTTATTCTTATTGTTATTGTTATTTTTATTTATTTCTTTATTTTAATCTGAAAGATATCTGCACTTTAAGGTATGTTCATGATTTCAGGGGGAGTGAGAGAAGATGAAAAGTTGATCTACATCCATTTAAGAGGGAGTTTATATGTTTTTCACTGATAAATTTTTCTGATGCATAAGTGCAGGGGGAGTACGAGAAAAGGAGTATGGTAAATGACTTCTGATTATTTCTGATCAGAACTCGTACATTCAAAGTTTTATTGCTTTATGTCATTTACTTTTCAATAAAGTTTTTGTGAATAAAGCTTTGCACTTTGATGATTTGTGACTTTTTGCAGATTTGAGAGGAAACTCAGACGATCATATCTTATATGACTTAGAGCTGATTTCATGAGATTTAAGACTAAACGGAAAGGTTTATTTCTACTCTTAATCTCATACGTATCTGAAAGAAGGACAACTTTCAGGTATGAAAACATGTTTTTAAATTTTCAAACTACTTCTGATTCTTAAATGATTTCATGAATATAGAAGTGTGATTTTAAATGTTTTCATTTTTATTTGTGCTTAAATGTCGATAAACCGTGTGTTTCCAAAGATATATACTTATGTATTATCTTTTCCATATACTGTCAAGTATTCACACATACCGATTTAATATCTTTGTTGAATTTGTTCTTGCTATGTCTCTAAATTGAAACAAATTTTCGATGGTAAGACACCCCGATTGAACTTCAATGAATTTTGAGCGTGATTTCATTTCAAAATGTTCTTTCATGACTTGTCTATATATTGATTCGTATAGATAAATATCCAACTTTTGCTGACCTAAGACTTACTCGATAAATCATTATATTTGATCATTTTGATACAATGTAAGATTTTCAAACAAGTTTCTTGTCTTCATTTCATTCATTCAATATACTTGTTTTGAAAAGTCTTCAATGTTTTAAAATGCTCAAATCTTCATGATTATTTTATTGAGCATAGAGACATCTGACTTGTATATTTTGTGCCTTAACTGAAAAGTTAAACTAGTTGAACAACATGTTCTTTTAGGACAAACATGGGTTCATTGTGTGAGCATAACTGAAACTTCTATGGATTCACGTTAACTAGTGTTTCCTACCCAAGAAGTTAATCCTAGAGTGATCGAATGTGTGAGGACAAAATAACTGAGTGTGGTTTGAGTGATGATATAAAATGAAAAGGAGAGTTTGGTTAGAAGCGAGCTTAATTGATAAAAAGAAAGAGGGTGAGCGATCAGAGTAAAAGAATATCAAACTCTGCACCAACTTTTTCTGAGTTGGGCAGCTACATTGCTAGTGTTTCACAATTCTTCGTGAACATCATTGAAACAGGAAACTAGCCCATGCCAACTCTTGATAAAAACCCCACCAGCTACTCATCTTCTTCTCAACAAGAAGGTATTTCAATTTTTTTTAAAAAGGGGACACAACATATAATCTAACTGATTTTCATTTAGAAAATCTGGATATTGAAAAAGAAGGAAGTCTGCCCCACCTTCGCACTTCAATCATGCACAATAGAGTCTGGGTTTACTTACTGTTGTCTCAGTGGTTTACATAATTTTGAGCCTATAAAAATAAATCATCCGTGTTTAATTTTTTCAAACACATGCACAAACACACAAGGAATATGATTTCTTGTCATAACATTTATAGAAATTCCTTTGTGGTGTTTCGATGATTGAATGGAAGACCTGGGGGATTGAACATAAAAAAGCTTCTTTCCAATGTGTATTCGTTACACACATTGACTTTGTGTTACTGACAGACATCATAACTGATTCATTTGTTGATTCAGGTGTTACATTCTTAATTTGTCTGAATTTGCAAAGATTCGAATGAATATCTTCTTGGATCGATAGATGTTCTGAGGCTCAGTATGAAAGATCAGAGGTCAGATCAGATTAAAGACATTTCTTATAAAGTTTTGATGATCTCTTGTTCAAATCATCAAAAAGGGGGAGAAGAGTTAAAGAAATGTTTGAGTATGAAATGTTAAAGATGGGAGAAGTTTTGTTCAAGAAATGTCTGGAAAGCAAAGTTTGTATCTGAAATGTCAGAGATGATCAAGCAAAGTTCAAAGAATTGCAAAGTTTGGCAAAGATTGAATGTTTGAAAGAGAAAAGTTCAAAGTTTTCTGAAGATGTGCTAAAGTTTACAGAAATTTTCTTTGAAGACCATTTGCTAAAGCAAACTGAGCTAAACCTGAAGATAATTTCTTTCTAATGTCTGAAAGAGGTTTTTACAACCTTGGAGGAGATTGTTACTATGTTTGAAGACAAACTTTGGTGAGAATACAGAAAATTTTTGTCACACCCTGTTAAAGCGGAAACACGAGGCATAACAGTTCCAATCTCATAGCACAAGATTAAAGTTCATACCACCATACAATTTAATTATTTAAAACATTACAAAAAAAATATTTATCATCATTTACAATTCCCAAAAACTTCAACATAACGGAATATATTCGTAAAGGTAAGCTTGCTTCAAAACATTATTCATGTAGCTTAAACATCATTGCCTACCTTCTTGACTCCTGAAAAGCATGTATAAAACAAGGTCAACTACAAAGAGTTGGTGAGTTCACAGGTTTTAAATATGCACAAATCATTTTTGTATCCATAAAATTCTAATTGAGGCATTACGTTCATATCAACTTTAAATCTTGAATTCATGAGTATTACAAATCAAATTCTATATGACAAGTGTATGCAATGATAAAAGTACGTTGAGCCACTACTAAACCATCCCTGACCAATTTCAACGCCCCATGAACTACCTCAGCGGTGGTCTATACCACATGGATAGTCATATTCTCTAGTATAGTGCACCTCTACTCGTCAGCATAAGGTGGGTTTGTCAGACCAAATAGCGCTATCCACTAATACTATAGGCCCAATTTTTGGGTTAAATAGTAGTGCTTAAGGGGACTTAACATTTGATAAACTCAACATATCAATAGCATACATGTCATATAACTATGATTCCAAACGCTTATAACAAAGCCTTATAAATTGTTATTACACAATACTTTATAATCAATCTCATGAATCTTTAAATACACAATTTAAACATGTTTTCCACCCCAAAATCAATTTTAACAGTAAAAGTGGGGCTGTGAATACTCACCTTGGATTTGAAATGCTAAAGATAACGCGCGTGTGATTCCTTACTCGGTCCTTATCTTCCTATAAGGATAATTGCACATATGAGTTCTACAAATCATAGGTCTCAACTTATGTTTAAATAACTGATTTTTCACTTTATAAAATGCCACTTTCAAAGATAATACATAAAATGAAATTTTTAGTTTGATCCAAATCAATTATTCATAGTGATTTTATGCTATAAAAGCTTTTAAAACACTATTCTTATAAAATTAGCATGATGTCCAGAAACTATGCCCACAAGTAAACCATCAAAATGCATCCTCCAAATTGACAAACTTAACCATTTTTTTTATATATATGTTAACTTACTGTTTTGAGAACATCTTGGTCAAATTTCGTGAATTTTGGAGGTGTTTTGATGGTTCAAATAAAATTTACAAAACAGTATGTCACTGATTTTAGAATCAGTTGCATACTTCTGTTGTAACAAACATTTGGAGAGTCAAAACTTATCATTTTTGAGTGATTCCAATTGGGTTTTACTCCTAACTCAGAGAAGTAACTAGCATAAAAATTTCATCTCATTTGGACTAAACATGAGAGAATTATGCTATTTCAAAAATCAAAGTTACAATCTGCCCAGAATTATAAACATGCATGCTTATTTGTAAAATATGATTGAATACTCAAAACTAATTATTTTTGAATGAGACCAACTTTATTTGTTAGCCAACTAATTATTATAACTTCCAGAAGAAAAATTATAAATCTTTATGGATTATTTTGGTGATTACACTTGTTTTACTAACACTTTTAGTTCAACATGTTTCTGTTTGCACAATAATCTTAGAAAATACAATTGAAAGGTCAAATCTCCATATTTTTTAATGATCCAAATTGGAAAAGTTTCTCAATCCATTAAATTGAGTTTTAGAAAAGAAATCAAGATTTTGGACTTGTATTTAACCACTTATGGTCGTCCAAAGTCCAACATGAAATCTGTCCAGAAAGTTAAAGATGAAATAACATAACCTTCATGGATTTTCCTATATTTTTCACCCATAAATTAGGGTTTTTGATTCAAAAACCTTTTTAATCACCAAAATATCATATTTTTAGTATTCAATCATATTTTGATAATCAAAAAGCAAATAACATAATGCATGATTCTTTAACATCTTGAATAATCAAGAAAATTGATGTGCATGTATCAAATCCTTGATTTCTTGAGTTCTAGGCTTAATGGATCATGGATTATCATCAATTTTTGATAACTAAATCATATTTTGGTGTATAATCTACCACATAAAGACTTTAAAAGTCTATGCTTCTAGAAATCTTCAAGAAGTAAGAAAAAAAATGAAGAAAATAGTGAAATTTCATGTTTTTGCTTAGAGAAAACTTATGCAAATGCTTGTAGGGTTTACAAACCTTGAAGATGTTGTGTAATCACTCTTGAAAACCTGATTTCTAATATGATTTGGGACTGATTTGAAGATGGAATCGTGGTTGAGGGAGAGGGAGTTGAAGAGAGGATTTTTGAGTTTAGAGAGAGAATATGATTATGGAAATAAAGAGGTGTTGAGTAAGGGAATGATTTATAAATTTTGAATATATAAAAAAAATCAAAAGAGAATGGGAGAGAGGAGAGAGGAGAGAAGAGAGGGGGGGGGGCCCTCTCTCTCTTGTTTTTCTAAAAATATATTTTTTAAATTATTATAAAATCATTTACTTAATTACAATATTTAAATTTGATAAAATTGTTACGATAAAAGGGATTTTTATGTGGCAAATAATAAATTGATTTGGATCATTATTTCATATAGTTTATATAAATATCTTATTAAATATTTTTGGTATTCTCAATTGTCCGTTATACATTTTGGCATTTTATAAAGTGTTGTATCCGTTATGGATGTTAGCTAAACGATCTTAACAAACTACAGTGATTTCTTCAAGACTAAGGCTCTAACCTATATATTCAGGTTATAATAGTGTGTTTCTAAATCATAATCGTGTATAGGACTGTTCGGGAACTAACCTGATCATTCTGGGAGGCAGTTGTCACAATTTTTGAATACAATTTTATCAAACAAAGGGGGAGATTGTAATTCTTGTGGTTAAATGAGAAGATTGATTTGTAAAATCTTTTTGAGATGATCTTGAATACAAAGGGGGAGATTGTTAGAGCATATTTGTTGGATATAAGATCATAGAAGCTGAAGGTCAAAGTTCAAGAAAGTCAAAGCTCAAAGTCAACTCTCAAAGTGAAAGTCAAAGTCTATTGTAATAAAAGTCAAAGTCAAAGTCTTTTGTAATTTGTATTTTGTGTTTTTCATGTTGTGTGTGTGTTTGTTGTAGCATGCGTATTTAGTGTTGTGAGAATTTCTATCTTTGTATAAATAGGTGTTGTGCATGTAATAGCCTTGTAATTAATTTGAGAGTGTTATACGTGTTTCTGAGTTAGAGAGAGAAAGTGGTGAGAGCTTACTTGTAATCAAATCTGTGATTGTGAAATAATAGAAATTGATGGATTTGATTGTTGTCATCTGATTTACATTGTTATCTAGGTTAACACACATGAAATATTGCACTGCTAGCACTAGCTATACGTTTAAGGGCTCACCACCCTGATTATTTCATCAAGTCTACATGACTTGGAATGCTGGAGAATTTACATCATAAGGATTTGATGTTTATTGCATATGTATTGGGATCAATGTAGAGTTTACTATACCCCATGTGTATATATAAAATGGTCTCATAGAAGTTTTTATCAAAAGAATATGATGATATCTAGGGTATTGGTAATGCGCACCAACTTACCTACATCTACCTGGGGCTATGCAATTATTATATGCAGTTTTTTTCACTTTTAGATCCACTACTAGCTAACCAGCCTCATGCGTACCACTTGGTAACTGGATATAAACCTGATATTTTACATTTACGTATGTTTGGTTCTGTAGTATATGTGTCAATTGCGCCCCCACAACGCATCGAAATGGGTCATTAAAGACGAATTGGTATATGTTGGATATGAATCCCCAAAAATTATCCGCTAATTAGAATATTTGACTAGTGATCTCTTTACCGCTAGATTTGCGGGCTGTTACTTTCATGAGACAGTCTTCCCGTCGTTAGGGGGAGATAGGAAAAAGGATTTTCTATGGGAACAATAGGAAGTGTCATTGAATATTCCCACTATATCTCATTTTGATCCCTAAAGCATCACAACATAATGTTGAAGTCAAACGAATCAAACTCGATACCTGATACATTTAATATTATTCCAAAAATGACAAGATAACTTATACGAGCTGCAAATATACTCACAAGGTTAAAAAGTCCCCAACAGGGGCACAACACCATTATAAAGTGCGTTGCAATCACACATAGTGGAGGTGTGGTTGAGGTCGTAGCTACCAAATGTAAGTGGTGGAAGCTACTTGGTTCGATAGATACTATTCTAAAGGAAGAGAATAGTGAAGCACACCCACTTATCATCAATACATAAAACTCTCATGAGATTGTCTCTAATTATAATTATGTCCATGAATCACATTGGAGGACGCTCCGAAGTTAATATTGATTTTAGAGATGAATATTAATCTCAAATGAACTATGAGAGTACATATGAGTCGATGGACAGATCATATATAATCATTGATGATTTATTTTCATATAACATGGCTCATAAGATGATATAGCACGACAACATCGAACCAGGCTCAGTTGAATAATATCAAAAAAGAGCATATTAGCCTAAATGTAAAAAAAATCCAGAATGAATTACATTCTTTGACAAAGGATCGGGTATTTGGTCTGGTGGTGCTAACCTACCAAGCGTAAAACCTGTAGGACATAATTGAGTCTTTTTCAGAAAATGTAACGAGAATAATGAAGTCCTAATATATAAGGCTCTCCTTTGGTGCAAGGTTTCTCACAACGATCTGGATTGACCGCGAGGAGACTTACTCTCTCATGATGGATGTTATGACATCCAAATAATTTATTAGCCTAGTAGTTTCCGAAGGACTGGAAATGCAACTTATGGATGTGGTTACTCCATATCTCTATGGGATCTAGATTTAGAGATATATAAAAGTGTTTGATTGTATTACATTACCAAAATCAAGTAACTCTAAACCACGAAATGCGTTTGCAATAAAATTGAAACGCTCACTTTATAGATTAAAGCACTCTATACGGATGTGATATACCCGCCTAAGTGAATATTTGATTAGAGAAAGGATATATAAGAACGATAAACTGTGCCTTTGCGTATTTATTTAGGAAAACAAGTTCCATATTTTCAAAGTAGATTTATATGTTGATGTTATGAACATAATAGGCACTCTTGATGAAATAAGAGAAACCACAATCTACTTGAAATCTAAGATTGAGATGGAAAATCTTGGGAAAATATGGTTTTGTCTAGCTATTTGAGCTAGGACATCGATTTTGTGAAATATTAATTCACCGATTGCATATGTCCAGAAAAGAATCAGGCAATTTAATATGGCGCATCTGGTTAGCACTCCCATGATCGGTCAAAGTGTGGATATAAGGAAAGATATTTTTCATCTAAAGGACGTGACGAAAAAGTGTTGGGGAGTTGGAATTCCCTATCTAAGTACAAATATGCGCATTATCGTACTTAGCACAATACACTTGACCGTATATTGTATTTCTTAGTGAACTTGTTAGCTAGATTTAGCTCAGCACCAACGCAACGTCATTGGAATTATATCAAGTTAATCTTTTAGAACCATTGACATGGGCTTATATTTTCCCTGCATAAATAAAAATGATATTGATAATAGAAGTTCAATACCTACTTAGAATGTAAGCAACAAAAGTACTAACTCTTATAGAAAAAAAACACCAAACAATATCTTGGTATGTCTTTGCTAAGGAATTACCACAGGGAACACGCTAATTGCTTGGAAGTAGCTAAGCAATCCTTTCTAATTACCTCCTTGAACTAACCCACGAATATTACTCTCCATGAGATAATTAAAGAATGTATATGAATAAGGACTATCATTACACATATTAGATGAGCTAGTAATTTGAGTTCAACTAGTATCCTACTTGCATATATAGAAATAATGCATCATGTATCAAATAAATGATAGAAAGATACATCAAGGGTGATAATGTAACACCCTGGATTTTCTTTATATTTATCATTGTATTCTTGCGTTTACCTTTTGTCGTAAATGATGAGTCTTGATATGAGAGTTAGTGTTTGGGTTTTGGTTGAAATTATGGGAAACAGAGAGTTACGCGGGCTAGGTCGCGGCTTGTAGGCCGCGAGGTAAGTCGCGTAACCCTCTGGAGGATTCTCAGATTGTTGACACGCGCGAGCTATGCCGCGGCTAGTAAGCCACGAGCTAAGTCGCGTGACCCACTGGAGTATTCCAGTTTTGTGGCACGTGCGACTTTTCCCACGGCTTGAAGGTCGCGGTGTAAGCCGTGCAACCCTCTAGCCGACTTAATAGAGTTCAGCCCAAAATATCTCATTCTAGATCTCTCTTCTTCTTATCTCTCAATCTCAAACTCTCTCAGTTTCTCTCTTTGGTTTCTTCGATCTGTGAAGCTCCGTTGATTGCTAGTATTAAGTGCATTGCTCGGGGTTTCGGTGTAGAAAGCTTCACCTCTTCGTCATGGTCGATATCTGATTTTCGGGTTTTCGTATAAACCTGTTTGGTGAGTTCCTACTACCATTTTACTAACTTTATACATGTCAAAACTCTTATTTGCGAAATCTGAAGTATTTCTACGGTATGATTTCATGTTCTCTACATTTTGATATAAATGAAGTTTTGGTGATTTTCGGGGTTCCCGGTCAGTATTGACTAAAATGACGGGTTCCACCTTATTAGAAGTAAAATGATGTTTTACTTGCCCATATTTGTGGCTTATTGAAAGAATGTATATAAACTGGTTTTATGATTATCTTTCTTACCAGTAGTTGGTCTGGAAAATGGCATTTTGAAATATAAATGTGTTGAAAGTTGTTTATCTAGCTTTAAAATGGTCACATGAAATATTGTGACAAGTCATGACTATACTAGTGGATCCCTAGGTATCGAGTCGGCTTATTGTTGGGATGTTTGTACCCCTTCTGTTGTAGTTAGATACATTTGATATTCAGGGGCACTTAGTACGGTTATGTGAGACCGGTTACTAGCCATGGATCAAATGTAGTCTAACGAAAGAGTATGACTGGTTCCTTGGGGGCCTCCCTCACATCGTAGTACGGACCGAAGCGTTCGTGGCCATGGTTCCATGTATTTATCTCATAACTCGGATATGTGGCTTACTTTGTGTTCCCCTATAATCCTTGGTAAATCGGGTAATCCCCGTCATCGGAAGATGTGTTTTGGACCGGTTGTCCGTATATTATCAAAGAACTGTATTTGCATAACTAAACCTTTGGAAGGATTTACTTTGATGCATTTGATTATATCTCTTGAGATTTATGAATTGTATGTTCTCACTAGGCTTTTTAAGCCTAACACTTTTTCTCAAATGATATGTATTCAGGTTCTCGTTAGCGGCAGGTTGCCAAGGGTTTGAGTGCCGAGACTGATCTCGAGGGTTTTTTGAGATGATTAGTATTGGATTGTTGGGCATTTGTTAAGTCCCATATTTTTGGATGATTCTGGATCCAACTAATGAAATCTAGATAGTATATGTTTAGATTAGTTTGTTGTTAGAATCCTTATCCGTATTTTGACTTTTGTAAAGGTTAAGTACAGTTCCCCTTTTTGGGAGGTTTATACCTATTGTTGATGCTTAATTGTTTAGTTTCCGCAGTTTAAATTCACCTTGGTTTTTAGGGTGTTACATGTTGGTATCAGAGCTCTAGTTTAATGGAACTAGGCAACAATATAAAATGTCTAGACTTAGACTGAGTATGTTAAGCATTGATTCGTGAGTTTTGGATAGAACTCTAAGATGGGTTGGTCTTAGAGTCGACGGAAATTATAGTTATCGAACGTTGTGGCGACGGTATTAAGAACCTTTATGTATTGTATATTCATAATCTCACTTAGCTAATGTTATTATGAGAATATTTATACGTGATGGTGCTTGAGGTGCCGTTACTGTGACAATTGGTAATGTAGTAGTACGTTCTCTTGTGCTTGGTTTGCTAATGTTATGATTTGGTAGACGTGGTAGTACGTTTCCTTCGTGTTCAATTCTGTTAATCTCGTTTTTATCCATCCTCATACTTGTATGAACGGCCTTTGTATGTCGACCGTTGGGGTAGTAAGAAAGTTTCTGAATGGGTAACTTTTAGAAAAAGTTAATGATGGTAAGTATGGTGATTGCATTAAGTGATTAGTTCGAGTCGGATTAATTGGTTGGATTAGAACCATAGACTTTTTGAATCGATGTATTCGAGGAGAAATTGTAAGGTGAACCTATGAGGTCCAGGATGTTTTCCTTAAGATGTTGAGCATCTGGTTAACGATAGTGTAACTAGAGAAATCGAGGAGCGTGAGTTCAAGTTAATTTGTGAAAACGGTGTACATGCCAAAATATCCATTTTTTTAAAAATGTTTATATGTTTTACATGAAATTATCAAATGTTGGGTTAGTTGGTAATCTTTGATTTTTTTTGAAGTATTTACCTTTATAAACTTTGTATAACACCACCTTTGGAATTTTTGGGCATTTTGATAAAGGGTCACAAATCAATGTGTTTTAATGTTTTATTGCATAAAACCACCTTTGGTCAGAGAAATGTATTTCTGAATGATTGTCGGTTTTCATACTTCATTCATGAAATGGAATGTTTATGAAGCATTACTTGCATATTTATGTAAAGTATTTGAAAGTATGTATATAGTCTTATTTTATGATTTCTATTCTTATCAGCAGTTACACTTGGAAATGCATATTTGAAAATAAATGAGTCTTTAGGACTTTGGTCGGGTTTAAAAGCCCAATTGTGAAATACCAAGTATGATGGCGGTTAATGCGCATCTTTTGAGAAGTACATGTTTTGAGTGAGTTGGTCATTCAATTAGAGCCATGTACTGTTTAGACTGTAATGCAGTGGATTCACATGCATATGACTCGGTCTGTTTTATTTAAAAAGAAAATGGGCTATTATTTATAAGTTGCTTATTTTAAAGTGTTTGTGTTTTACATTAAATTGTTAACTGCTGATAAGTTTTGGGTTATTTGGTTATGTTTAACTTTATAAACTTATGTAACATACATCTTTGTGATTTTTTTGGGCATGTTGATAAATAAATCATTTTGATATATTTCTTTTACGATGTAATATATAAATGGAAGTCATTTTATATAATTGTTCATTTGGTGCATACGATTTTATAAACCGTTGGAAAATGCATATCATTGAACTATGAGTCATTTTGGTTATTTTGAAATGTTTAGTTTTATGAACATGTTGAGACATCCATTTTGGGATCTTTGGGTATTTTGGTAAATAAATCATGTTGAGTTGTTTCTTCGATGATTTTACATATATAATTGGAGTTCAATTGACGTAAGTGTCATTTTGTGTATTTGATCTTATAAACCTTTTTCAGAAAACACATATTATTGTGTTATGAGGCATTTTGAAAACATAAGAGTATGAGTTCATTTGAAAAATGGTTTGTCTCAACCAACGATGAGATTTTGGGTTAATGACCTTTTGGGTCGTGGTGTTTGCATAATTGTGGTCAAACGTACTTCGATGTCTCTACTGGCTTTCATGGGGTATATATGTAAACTATTGGGTCGTTGGCTCGGTTTTAACCAAATGGGGTCTTGAGGAAAGCTGTCCGGTTTAAAAATAGTGGTGGAAATTTTGTTGGCATTCAGTGTATTATTTTTCCCTTTGAGTTTAGTGGGAGCAGTTTAGTTACACATATCACGTATGCATATTTTATTGGAAATTTCCGTTATGGTATTTCAACCAATATTTTAGAACGATGAGAGCATGTTTATTTTTGGCCTTGAACTCGAAAAGGACATAAATTATTTCATATTTTAACCGGGTGCATGCGCTTATCAATCTACTAGTTTTGCGAAATAAACGGTTGCATGCAAGGTTTGTTGTGAAATCTTATTTCGTGCCGCATTGTGACTAAAAGAGAGAAAACTTTAAGAGTTCGATATTATGAGCATATTGTCTCGGGTTTTGCAAACATTTTATTTATACAGTTTGGAATTAAACTAAATTACTCTTGAAATTGCTCAAATCACATGCATATGTCTACTAAATTTTGGGGAATAAACAAATGTATGCGAGTCACGATGGGAAGTTTTATTTCATGACATTTCATGGCTAATTGCAGAAATTTTGGGGCTCGATTTTGTGAATTTCCCTTCTGTAGTTTTGTATGAACGTCTTGTTATACACTATTTTAGTACGTAAAACTATTTCTCATTCATTACATAGATTATACTGTTGGTGTGAGTAATCGTATGAAAAATTTATGTTATTTCGGATGGAACTTTTGCCCAGAACATATTTCAGTTATTGATTTTACTGATAGGAGTTGTCCGCAATGCATGAAATGAATTTTCGGTTTACATGTCATTGTAATTACGATTTTGGGTAGGTACGTTTTATCGGTGCGACCCAAATTTGAAACGCGAATAATATATATATATATATATATATATATTTACGTTCCTATTGTGTTGCTACATTTGGAAAATGATCGGACGTATATAGGTCTTGTTGGAAATTTTATCTTCCGACGTTTTGTGTCAAAGTGAAAGATTTTAAAGTTGAAGTTGCAAAATCCTCTTTTGAGAGTTGTACAAACTTTTATTACGCATGATGGGACGGAAAGTTATTTTCATACGCATAGCATAATTTGATGCATGCTAAGACCCTGGTAACCCGTTTGAAAATTTTGTTACGCATCTTTCGTTATCGTTTTATTAGCGTAAGTACTGATCAAATGAGTTTTGAAAATGGTTTTATATGTGTGGCATTGGTGATCAATTTTGAAACCTATCGAATGTACGATAGTGTATTTTCACCGCACGTTTAATTGTTATAAAACTTATGTATTTGCGAGTTTTATAAATTTCAAATTGGCATTGTAGTGTGAAAAACCTTGAACTCATTGGACTATAGGTCTAAGCCCCCTCGTGTTAGAAGTCAATATTAAGGATTAAAAGAGTCCTCGGAGTTTGAGGCATTAGGCATGTGCTTTCTCCCAGTTAGTTAAGTAACGATCTCTATGCTTCGTTGAACCTACGGATTAAAATTGTGTTCGGTTGTTTGGTTATGGTTGATTTTGAAATTGTGAGAATTTGGTACGACGGTATGCTATGTGTCTGTGGTGTACTATATTGTTTGGTATTCTTGTATGATGATGATGTTATGGTTGACTGGTAAGGATGTAAGATTTGGGTGACTACTTCCAAGAGTAGGTGTCAGCTTTGAATCGACATTGCTAATCGGGAATGAAATATTTGGTAGTATAACCACGTTTGCATAATGGTCATTCCGAGGATAGGTGTCGACACTCTATTTTAAGGACAATAAATGTTGGTGTGCTTCAATGTTTTCCGTTAGATTTGGTGCGTCTGCAGGACGAGCGGTAAACTTAAGGAAATTAGATGTTGATAAATAAGAAATCAATCATCGGTATTTTGATAATTGTCAGGACTTTCGTTGATTTGGAAATCGATGCTTGAGTGCATGGTGGGAGTTTGGTGGTAATGTTTATTGGATACATTTGGTGAGAATGTCGAGGTGGACTTTAAGTACAAATCGATTATCGAGGAGACCTTGATGCGTCGTATTTAGAGGTATCTAAGGGAAATGTTTGCTTTGGGGTATTCTTGGTGGATATGACCGACTAAGGGAGTAAGTTGTCCTTGAGGCAATATGAACAACATAAGGTTGGGAGGTAACCGAGAATTAATGTTAAGAATGTGTTTAAGCCAAAACTTAACGTTCATCCCGCTTTGGGGTGAGTTATATGGAAAGTTGAAGTTGAGCTGGCGATGGTTCGTTATAAGGAACGCAACAACAACCTCAACCGGGATGTAATCGGGTTCGTATATGAGGTAAGGTTTAGTGAAGGTATTCCTTTTGAATAGGGAATCAATTGACCTCACCTTGGGCGATATTGGGTGATTGGTTGGTGCTAGATTTCGAGGACGAAATCATTCCCAAGTTGGGGAGGATTGTAACACCCTGGATTTTCTTTATATTTATCGTTGTATTTTTGCGTTTACCTTTTGTCGTAAACGCCGAGTCTTGATCTGACATTTAGTGTTTGGGTTTTGGTTGAAATTGTGGGAAACAGAGAGTTACGCGGGCTATGCCGCGGCTTGTAGGCCGCGAGGTAAGTCGCGTAACCCTCTGGAGTATTCTCAGATTGTTGACAGGCGCGGGCTATGCCGCGGTTAGTAAGCCGCGAGCTAAGCCGCGTGACCCACTGGAGTATTCCAGTTTTGTGGCACGCCCGACTTTTCCCGCGGCTTGAAGGCCGCGGTGTAATCCGCGCAACCCTCTGGCCGACTTAAGAGAGTTTTAGCCCAAAATATCTCATTCTAGATCTCTCTCTCTTCTTCTTATCTCTCAATCTCAAACTCTCTCAGTTTCTCTCTTTGGTTTCTTCGATCTTTGAAGCTCCGTTGATTGCTAGTATTAAGTGCATTGCTCGGGGTTTCGGTGTAGAAAGCTTCACCTCTTCGTCGTGGTCGATATCTGATTTTCGGGTTTTCGTATAAACCTGTTTGGTGAGTTCCTACTACCATTTTACAAACTTTATACATGTCAAAACTCTTATTTGCGAAATCTGAAGTATTTCTACGGTATGATTTCATGTTCTCTACATTTTGATATAAATGAAGTTTTGGTGATTTTCGGGGTTCCCGATCAGTATTGACTAAAATGACGGGTTCCGCCTTATTAGAAGTAAAATGATGTTTTACTTGCCCATGTTTGTGGCTTATTGAAAGAATGTATATAAACTGGTTTTATGATTATCTTTCTTACCAGCAGTTGGTCTGGAAAATGGCATTTTGAAATATAAATGTGTTGAAAGTTGTTTATCTAGCTTTAAAATGGTCACATGAAATATTGTGACAAGTCATGACTATACTAGTGGATCCCTAGGTATCGAGTCGGCTTATTGTTGGGATGTTTGTACCCCTTCTGTTGTAGTTAGATACATTTGATCTTCGGGGGCACTTAGTACGGTTATGTGAGACCGGTTACTAGCCATGGGTCAAATGTAGTCTAATGAAAGAGTATGACTGGTTCCTTGGGGGCCTCCCTCACATCGTAGTACGGACCGAAGCGTTCGTGGCCATGGTTCCATGTATTTAACTCATAACTCGGATAAGTGGCTTACTTTGTGTTCCACTATAATCCTTGGTAAATCGGGTAATCCCCGTCATCGGAAGATGTGTTTTGGACCGGTTGTCCGTATATTATCAAAGAACTGTATTTGCATAACTAAACCTTTGGAAGGATTTACTTTGATGCATTTGATTATATCTCTTGAGATTTATAAACTGTATGTTCTCACTAGGCTTTTTAAGCCTAACACTTTTTCTCAAATGATATGTATTCAGGTTCTCGTTAGCGGCAGGTTGCCAAGGGTTTGAGTGCCGGGACTGATCTCGAGGGTTTTTGAGATGATTAGTATTGGATTGTTGGGCATTTGTTAAGTCCCATATTTTTGGATGATTCTGGATCCAACTGATGAAATCTAGATAGTATATGTTTAGATTAGTTTGTTGTTAGAATCCTTATCCGTATTTTGACTTTTGTAAAGGTTAAGTGCAGTTCCCCTTTTTGGGAGGTTTATACCTATTGTTGATGCTTAATTGTTTAGTTTCCGCAGTTTGAATGCACCCTGGTTTTTAGGGTGTTACAGATAATACAAAGCATATTATGCTTAAGTTTTATACAATCAGCAATAATAGGACTCTTTTCTAGATTCAAGTGAATCAAGTAAGATGTCAGGACAACATGACACATTTTACCAAATCATTACCTAAAACCATATTTTGGTAAGGATGTAGAAAGTAAATGTAAATGTTTTCCAAACTCCCTTGATTAATGCACGAATCAGGGGGTGTAGTAGACAAAAGGGGGAGTCTACTATATATGGGATATTGGTATGTTGTGCTCTTTCCTTCAACCAAGGTTTTATTTTTCCCATTGGGTTTTGTTCCTTGGTGTAAGGTTTTAGTGAGACAACTGTTTATATACCAACATGCTTTCCTAACTCTCATGATTAATGTACCAATCTAAGAGAAAACTAGACTGAAGGAAAGGTCTATGTATTGCAAAGAAACTGGTGCGTTGTACTCTTTCATTCGTCCTATTTTTTCCCACTGGGTTTTTCATTTGACATAAGTTTTAATGAGGCAACAATTGTGCACCATCACTCCTTTGACTACGCACAAGGGGGAGTATTGTAGGATAAGTGTGTCATCGTCTAAAGGATATGACGATAGAGATAGATATAGAGATAAATATACCAGAGATAGATTAGAACTGAAATATGTTGTAGTTATCTACTTGTAATTCATCCCCTATTTAAAGGGCTTATGATTAATGAAAATTGCAGATTTCATTCTCTTTATTTTACTGTTGTTATATTTCATTTTTCCTTTAACAAATTATATTTTTTAAGTTTATTTATTTTTAATATTAATAAATTCATAATTTTTTTATCAAATTTTATATTATTTTTTCTAGATACATTTTTTATAACAAAGAAAAAAATAATAATTTTCGTAAAATATCACATGTGATATCCACAATGAATTTATTATATTTTTCACGATTTTTTCTCTATTATTTGAATCACATGTTATTAACTTCATTAAACATATGATCTATTATGTATCACATATAATCCACTATTTGAATTTTTGTACATATCACATATGATAATATACACCTGAATACAAGTGATGCATAATCACATGTAATAACATTTATATCACCAAAAGATCAATAAATATAAATATACGTAATCATTTATGATTAACTAAATATCTACAATTATCCAATGTGATAATATGATATGTGATTAACTTCATTTAACATATGATCTATAATGTATCAATACAATCCATATGTGAATTTTTGTACATATCACATATGATAATATACGTCTGAATGCAAGTGATGCATAATCACATGTGATAACATGTACATCACCAAAAGATCAATAAATATAAATATACGTAATCATATCACTACAAAACAAAGGCTTATCACCGACGGACGAATCCGTCGGTAAAAGCGTAGTCCGTCAGTGATCCGTCGGTATAAAGGTGGTCGACGTTCAAATCACCGACGGATCACCGACGGATTACCGACGACTTACTTTTCCGACGGATCTCCGACGGTCACTGACGGCGTGGGTTATTTCCGACGGATCACCGACGACCACCAATTACCGACGGATATTCACCGACGGATTAATTCCGACTGATTTAGCGACGGATTTCCGACGGATTTTTATTAAATAAAAATTAAATTACAAAATATTTTCCAGTTTTTTAATTAAAAATAATTAAAATAATTAAAAATTAAAAATTTCCAGTTTTTAACCTGGACAAAACCTGCCAATTTTTAAATATTACTAAGTCTTAAACTGTACAAAATATCTATAAATACATAAACGTAGTACAAAAACGTAATCCTACGGAGGGGGAAAGGGGTGTTGATTGTTAAACTTGATCATGAACGCGTCAAACTGAGCCATTCGTTCCTGCATCTGTCTCTTCTCTGCTTCATCTCTATCCATTCGCCCCTGCATGCGGATCCTCTCTGCTTCCTCTCTCTATAGTCGCTCCTGCAACTGGATCCTCTCTGCTTCCTCTCTCTCTAACCTCTACCCCAGCTCCTCCAACTGAAATTCAACATTTGACAAACATATATAGAACAATGTCAGACATCATTTAACAAACATATGATTAACAATGTTAAACAACATTTGACAAACATACATCCTCATCGCGACGGTCGTGCGTGCTCCCGCTCGAACTGGCACCTGAATCACCGGTCATAGCATAATAGGGATCTTGACTGGTCCCCAATCCCAAAATACGGCCCTTACGCCGTCCTCCGACACTACATTCCCACAACTCGGCGTCATTGGGAGGTACAGTGCCGGGAGGTAAGTTCGGGTACTCCTCCTCCCTAATCCGATGGTTGGCATCCTACAGTTTACCAAATAACACATTGTCAAGTCAACTAACCTATAGAAAATTTGGCAGCATTTCAACTATGATTTGAACATATATCCATGACCTACTTTTATCAAAACGATCCTATCGTCTGCCCAACAATGGCAGCCCAAACTAAGTTTGCTATAATTTCTATGTATCTTATAAAACAAACAAATATCTAGCCATGCATAATTGAACTTACCGCTGTATGAGCCGCCTTTGGGTAAACGTAGATCGGAGGATCTGTGGACGGACCAGTCGCACCCGGAACAAGCTTCCTGTTGGTGCAGTGTGTAGCCTCCCAAACCTCATCGCTGGTAGGCTCACTGCCCCATGCATCTCTCTACAATACACAAATTAAATTGTTAGTAGGTAATAAAATCATGTATATAGTACATATATTCATCAATTATATACATTTAGTCTAGTGTATGATAAATTACCATGCGGTCCCGATGCATAGCGGTACTAATAGATCCAGTACAGTGTCTGGATGTCATTCCCTCATACTCGGTGGCCCGATTGGCCGTATTGGCCGCAGATACACGTCGAAATCCGTCGGTGTTCCATACCTGTTAAAAAAAGACATAAATCAATATAAATCCTAGTACAACCAGATACAAGTATTCAAAACAAAACAAACCTGCTCAATCATTTGGACCCAAAACTCACTCTGGATCCACTTTGGAGGGTGTGCAGCAAGAATCGTGTAGTCACGTCCGTCGAACTGGACACCATCAATGGCTAAAGCCCTGCCCTGGGCGAATCAACGGGCATATCTCATCATGTCCGGGTACCTAATATTTAGGATACGCCGGAATGTAGCTATTACGTCGGCGTCCATCTCAGGAGGCCAACTATAATATAACTGCAAACACATTGTTTGGATTAAGTAAAAATAAATCCACTCAATTAGTTAAATAAAGTAAAATACCTACCCGTAATCGATCCAACATCCGTGGATAGTGCTCATCAGGGACATCCCTAAAATGAGCCCACATACCATTGAACATGGACTTCAAGATGGCAATGGCCCTCCGGACTGCCGACTTGTCACTAAACCTTCGCAATTGCAAAATATACAACATAAAAAACATTAGGATCGGTTTATTATGTACGAGAATAAATAATATATATCACATCTACTTACCCTCCCGCTTCAGACAACAAAAGTGGCGGTCGCTGACTCGGTTGGGGCGTTTATGATGCCACATTCGATGAACTCATCGGCGTGGGGGTCACCACGCCCGACGGAGCTGCTACTGCCCGTACCCCTACTACCCCTACTACCCCTAGAAGGGCGTCCCGACATCTAGATCATAGAGAATGGTTAATACAAAATGATATAAGTGTCCATAAATCATAGAGAATGTTTAACACGAAAATGTTTACATAAATGATATAAGTGTACATAAATCATAGAGAATGGTTAACACAAAATGTCTACATAAGAAAGGCACATTATGAGTGATTCCGAAACCGGTAAGAAACACTGGCCAAAGTGAATACAGATTCAAATTTGAATTATTCGGGTTGAAACCGTCGGTGCATAAGCCAAGACACACATTCCGGACCTCATAAGCGAAGTCAGGATGTACCATGTCGAAATTATAGCAACATTGCGGTTATAAGTCGTCTCGGGTACATTACATTCTGCCTTCCAATTCAACAATCTCGTCGCAGCTCCTAATTTCGAGTAATTTGGATACCCATCCCATAGTGGCTTGTCAGCAGCTTGTAACATGTCATAAAATCCTTGGGCAGAAGGATTAGGGGTTTCTTCTTCCCATGTCATGCCATCATGTATCATATGATCGTTCACCATTTCAACATAACCTTCATTATGATCAACTACCAGAGTAGAAGATTGACCCACGTCTTGATGCCCTTCATTATGGTAATAAGTTTCACCATGTGCCCACCATGTGGTATAATCAAGCATGAAACCGTGGTTCATCAAATGCAGCCTCACGTCAGTCCTTTCTTTATAGCGTAAGTTTTGACACTTCTTACAAGGGCATCTAATACGAAGCACTATCCCATCACGTGTAGGTTTCCTTTCAACAGTCCTTTCATCGGCATAGGCATAGTCCAAAAAACTGTCCATTGCAACAATATAGTCGACACTAAGAAACCCCCAACTGTCGTTCTTTCTATACATCCATCCTCTATCTGTCGACATATTCAACCACTACAACAAAGAAAGAAGTAGTTAATCGACATAATCAAGATAGAGGTGGTGTAATGGTTTGACTATTGAAAAGTCACATCGTAGGTTTAGAGGTGTTTTGGATGACTTTAAAACCATACGTGTAATGGTTTGACCATTGAAAAGTCAAACCGTAGGTGTCAACGAAGTTAGAAGTCTATCTACATGTAATGGTTTGCCTTCTTGAAAGTCAAACCATAGGTGTAGAGGAGTTTTGGATGACTCTAAAACTCTAAGTGTAATGGTTTGACTATTGGAAAGTCAAAACCGTAGGTTACAATCAAAGAAAGGTGTTTTGGAAAGTTTAAAACCCTACGTGTAATGGTTTGACTATTTAAAAGTCAAACCGTAGGTGTCAACGAAGTTAGAAGTCTATTGAACACTACATGTAATGGTTTCCCTTCTTGAAAGTCAAACCATAGGTGTAGAGGAGTTTTGGATGACTCTAAAACTCTAAGTGTAATGGTTTGACTATTGGAAAGTCAAAACCGTAGGTTACAATCAAAGAAAGGTGTTTTGGAAAATTTAAAACCCTACGTGTAATGGTTTGACTATTTAAAAGTCAAACCGTAGGTGTCAACGAAGTTAGAAGTCTATTGAACACTACATGTAATGGTTTGCCCTCTAGAAAGTGAAACCATAGGTGTAGAGGAGTTTTGGATGACTCTAAAACTCTAAGTGTAATGGTTTGACTATTGGAAAGTCAAAACCGTAGGTTTTTTAAAATTTCAGCGGCATAACGACTATAAAATGAATATTTCCGTATATCAACCTAATGTTTGCCCAACAATTGGCAACCCAACTAAAATAAATAAATAAAATCAAGTATAATCAAATCCTAAATCACACCAAATGTTTTCATTTATCAACCTAATATTTGTCCAATAATTGACAACCCAACTAATTAATATCACAAGTTTATCAAACCAAATCATACCAAAACATTTTTACAATCGACATCCAAGTGACCATCATATAAAACCCATTTTATTTTGGACTGACACACATACAAACATATTTACTTTTTGACACAAACATACACACACATATTTATCAACAAACAAGTGTCAAAATCGATTCTTAACAAACATACACACATATATTTATGCAAACATACAGATTTACACACATATTTACCGACAGATTTCTCAAGATCACCAACATTAAAAAAACAGTTATTGCTGAGACTACTGGTCCTTCAATCAACAGATGAAACTTAATTGAAACAGTTATGGCTAAGCAAGTGTAATAATAAAAAGAAACAATTTTTAAAAACCATAACTAACAGGCATATGCACCCAATGACCAAGAGAAACGAACTGGAAAACCATACCTTCGCACACACAGAGGGACTGTGGAGAGAGAGATCGAGAGGGAGAGGGACTGTGGAGAGATCGGGAGGGAGAGGTGGTCGTCGCCGGTGGAGAGGTCGCTGTCAGAGGGAGAGGTCGCCGGTGGAGAGGTTGCTGTGGAGAGATCGAGAGGGAGAGGTTGTCGAGAGGGAGAGGTCGCTGTGAGAGGTTGATCGAGAGGGAGAGGGATGTGGAGAGAACGAGAGGGAGAGTTCAGAGAGGGAGACGAGACGGTCGTCGTCGTCAGTGGTCGTCGATAGGGAGATGAGAGGGAGAGTTCAGAGAGGGATCAAGAGGGAGACGATAGGGAGAGTTCAGGGAGGGATCGAGAGGGAGAGAGGGAATCGAGAGGGTAATTAGGGCTTTATGCCCGCTTATTTTTTTTTAGAAATTTCGGAAAATCACCGACGGATTTCCGACGGAAAGGATTTTAACCGTCGGTGATTACCGACAGATTTCCAACGGATTTTATTTTTTAAAATTAAAAAAATTACTTTTAAATCAATAAATTATTAAAATAAGTTATCACATATTCATATATTATTTAATTTAAAACTATTAAATAAATTATTAATTAATTTATCAAATTATATTTAAATTGACTAAAATACCCCTGAAGTAACCGGACTTAACGGAAACAGTTAACGACCGTTATATTTTCCTGTTAATTCTAGTTAGATCAGGACCAAACGTATTATACACACATACATGCATCGATACACATATATACATACATACATATATATATATATATATATACCCATAAAGTAACTGGATGATATAGATGTATATGTGCTATATACATCTATAGACATACATACACACATACATAGATCAGGACCATATGTGTACAATACATCTATAGACACACATACACACATACATACATACATACATAGACATGCATGATATAGATGAATATGTGCTAAATACATACATGATCACATACGTACATGTATATACATACATATTACATACATGATCACATACGTACTATACATGATGTAAATACATTCGTGATCACATACATACATATTACATACATGATCACATACGTACATGCAATGTACATACACACATGCATATTACATACATGATCACATACGTACTATACATGCATGATGTACATACATACATGAGCACATACGTACTATATACATGATGTACATACATACATGATCACATACTTGTAACAATGGACTTATTACAAGCAATACATATGTATATAATACATCTACAGACATAAGTACACATATACATACAAACAATACATATGTGTACAATACATCTATAGACATACATACACACATACATAGACATGCATGATATAGATCGACGTATATGTGCTATATACATGCATGATCACATACGTACATGTACATACATACATATTACATACATGATCACATACGTACTATACATGATGTAAATACATACATATTACATACATGATCACATACGTACTATACATGATGTACATACATATATGATCACATACGTATGTAACACCCTAAAATTTAGAGTAATTAAAAAAATCGGAAATTTGGCAATGTAACATTTGTATTTGGAATAAACCACCCAAAATGGGTAAATGTATAAGTCATGTACAAAAACCTGTGAACGAATGAAAAATGACAACAAACTAATCTAAACATAACCTATCTAGATTACATCGGTTGTCAACCCAAGGATCACCAAAAGGTGGAACTAATTCAAATGCCTCTAACACCAAATACTAGCCAACACAAAAATGCTTCAAGGCTATGCTCGTCTCTCAATCCCTTGGCAACCCATCGCTAAAGGAACCTGTTATACACATCATTTGAGAAAAAGTGTTAGGCTTAAAGCCTAGTAAGAACATACAGTTTATATTTTAAAGAATTACAAACATTTGTAATAATAGGAAATCTTCGCAAGAGAATTGAGTTTATCAATTAAATCTTTGCCATATAAGGACTGTTCGGTCCAAAATTCATCTTGCGATGACGGGGGATGCCCGATTTCAAACAGTACCTTGGTCTCAAAGGGTAATTAGGGCTTTATGCCCGCTTATTTTTTTTTAGAAATTTCGGAAAATCACCGACGGATTTCCGACGGAAAGGATTTTAACCGTCGGTGATTACCGACAGATTTCCGACGGATTTTATTTTTTAAAATTAAAAAAATTACTTTTAAACCAATAAATTATCACATATTCATATATTATTTAATTTAAAACTATTAAATAAATTATTAATTAATTTATCAAATTATATTTAAATTGACTAAAATACCCCTGAAGTAACCAGACTTAACGGAAACAGTTAACGACCGTTATATTTTCCTGTTAATTCTAGTTAGATCAGGACCAAACATGTTATACACACATACATGCATCAATACACATATATACATACATATATATATATATATATATACCCATAAAGTAACTGGATGATATAGATGTATATGTGCTATATACATCTATAGACATACATACACACATACATAGATCAGGACTATATGTGTACAATACATCTATAGACACACATATACACATACATAGACATGCATGATATAGATGAATATGTGCTATATACATACATGATCACATACGTACATGTACATACATACATATTACATACATGATCACATACGTACTATACATGATGTAAATACATTCATGATCACATACATACATATTACATACATGATCACATACGTACATGCAATGTACATACACACATGCATATTACATACATGATCACATACGTACTATACATGCATGATGTACATACATACATGAGCACATACGTACTATATACATGATGTACATACATACATGATCACATACTTGTAACAATGGACTTATTACAAGCAATACATATATATATAATACATCTACAGACATACATACACTTATACATACAAACAATACATATGTGTACAATACATCTATAGACATACATACACACATACATAGACATGCATGATATAGATCGACGTATATGTGCTATATACATGCATGATCACATACGTACATGTACATACATACATATTACATACATGATCACATACGTACTATACATGATGTAAATACATACATATTACATACATGATCACATACGTACTATACATGATGTACATACATATATGATCACATACGTACATACATTCATACATACATGATCACATCATACATACATACATGATCACATCATACATACATACATAAATACATTCAATAATTTAATATCACGTTTACCGATGGAATTCTAAATTCCGTCGGTAATTTCCGACGAATCACCGATGGACATCAGAAAAAAATTAATATTTATTAAATTATTAAATTTACCGACGGATTTCCGACATATTTAAATATTAAAAAAATAAAATAAAATAATTTATGATCCGTCGGTGATTCGTCAGAAATATATATATTTACCGACGGATATCCTATCCGTCGTTGAAATTACTTTTCCGTCGGTGTTCCACTACAAGAAAAAACCTTGTTAGTGACCATAATTTTAGTGACTACTTATATTTTGGTCACTAATTATGAGATTAGTGACAAAAATAAAGGTCGTCACTAAAATATTGTCACTAATATGAATTTAGTGACAAAAACTATAATTTGGTCACTAAGATTGGTCACTAATTCTCTTGACAACTTTATTTTCTTCATATTAATCAAATTTAATGGCTAAAATTTGTGACAACCGAATTTTTCGCCACTAATTGTAAAAGCTCGTGTATTTAGTGACCAAAATAATGGTCACTGAGTTGAAATGGTTAGTGACTAAAATTGGAGGTCATTAAGTTAGAATTGTTAGTGACTAGAAAATAGTGGTCACTAATTAGACTTCACTAGTTAGAGAATTGTAATTAGTTGGAATGGTTAGCGACTAAAAACGGATGGTCACTAAGTTAAGTTTGTTAGTGACTAGAAAGTAATGGTCACTAATTGGTCTTCACTAGTTAGAGAATTGTTATGAGTGACAAAATATTAGTGGTCACTAATAGAATTGTTAGTGACAAAGAAAAAGTTGTAACTAATTAGTTTTCACTAGTTAGAGAATTATAATGAATTTGAATGTTTAGTGACCAAAAATTAGTAGTCACTAAATTAGAATTTTTAGTGACAAAAATTATAGTCACTAACTAGTCTTCACTAATAAAAGAATTGTAATGAACCGGAAGAGATAGTGGCCAAACTTTGATGGTCACTAAGTTGAAATTATTAATGACTAAAAATTAATGGTCACTAAATTTACATTTATTAAAGAAATTAAGATAAAAATTATTGTATTATTTAAAGATGAAAATAAAGCCTAATTAAAGATATAAACTAATATTTAAAAAATAAAAAAAATAAACGGTATATTTTAATCTTCATACGGTATTGAAAACCTAAACCCTAATTTCCTAAATCACGCACCGCTCAGTCTCATCACCAGATACGAATCGCCTTCTCCAAATCGATTTCATTGTCTCCACCTTTTTCATCGTCTCCACAGGTATGTCGAAGACAACTTCGTTTTTTCAAGTATCTGTCTGATCGTCTTCCCCACTGGATTCCCCTGATTCTGATTCGAGTACCTCCGGTGTATGAGACTGCCCTCCGGTCGCCAGAAACCTCTATTTTCCTCTCTCAATTGTCTGTGGCGACACCCACGACTACTCTATTTTGTTTCGTATTTTCAATTTTGCAACTGCAACATCTGATTCAACCAAACCGAAGTTAGAACTTGGAAGTTTGCTCAAATTGTAGACAGATTGACCAAGAATTTTAAGTAGCTGAGTTTGTTCCTGACATTTGAGCTGCACCTCTCCAGCCAACAATGGTATCCAACTATCGTCTCACTGCTTCTGAGGTATACATTTGGTTTTAGTTTAGTTGTTTCATGTTTCCTTCTCATTGTCGTTGTACAAAACTTACAAGTATGTATTTGTTTGTATATTTAGAAGCATGTAAATGACCTAGCTGTTGGATCAACAGATGTGTATTTTTTGAGTTTGATATGATTATGTTTTAGGCACAATTATTAGGCTTATTGCTTACCCTGAAGCTGGAATCTTCACGAAACGACGACCGCTCCTGCTCTCACTGATTCAAGACCAGAGTTCCTAATTTCATATGGTTAGGGTTCTTCCATTCGATCCATCACTTCTTACTTTTTAGAAGCAGGTTTTATCGTTTACAACTTTACATTCGCAAACTCCTAATTTCTCCATCTAAATTTCACTCATGGATGTCTTTTTTGTACTTTTGTTTTAATTGTCTTATCAGATTTGCTTGCATTAAATAATAGATTTCAAAAGGTTCATTAATGTGTTGACCTTTCCCTAAATTCTAACACGTAACGGATTTATATTTCTTAACCCTATTTTACTAACAATAAAATGCTAATCTTGATATGGTATACAGGTTCTTCAAGCATTTCACCTTAAATCGACTCTTCACCCTTCAGCCCTACATGTAAGTTTTTCTGTTCATGGGCTTCAATTGAGTTTATGATTTCCACCAAATAAGTATACTACTTTATTTCCCCTGAACCTTACTTGTATAACGTTTTGACTAAAGGAAGTAGCATATAATTATAACCTTATTCTTGACTATCACATCATTGTCTTATTTTTCGCTAATCGTTTATATGATTACACCTAGAATATGTGATTATGGGCTTAGGAGTTAGGCCCATGTATTGAACTATCATTACTTCCCTCCATGGGCATTGCTACGACTTTTTGACATGGGCATCCAAAATCTCAGGACCGGCCCTGGGGATGGTTATCAAGGATCGTGCTTACTGTAGATGCTTAAAAGTGTGTATTTAGGATGTGTGGGGACACAAGAAATCCCCCAACTTTCAGAAAATTAGTTCGATCACAGTCACGGAAATAACCTTGTCTGATGCAGTAAGCACCTTTCATTGTGATTACACACTACAATGGAATCAGCTTTATAGGATGACAAATATGTTTAAATGTGCTGCTGGGGATCATGTGTTAAGTATCTGTATACCTGGAAGCGAGATTCCAGGCTGGTTCGAAGAGCAGGGACATGGAAACCAAATAGCATTGGAGTTGCCTCCCAAATGTCATACATATATCAAGGGGTTCGTAGTATGTGGTGTGTTTCAAGGGAAGTGGCCAAGAATCACCGGTTATACTCAGATCCACTTCAAAGTTGAAATTAATAGAACACTCATTCCTGAGTCAGAGGTTGATCATATTACTACATCTGAGGTAGCTGAGAACATGAGCATATGGATTGTCTATATATCGTTTAGCTTCTATCAGCAACAGAAGACATATGATGATTTTAAACATGAAGACTTGGATTTGGTTGCAAGCAAGAGGCTATTGATTGGATTACAAAGGTGTGATGCATCTTTAACTTATTTCCATTTTCTTTTGATGATTTAAATGTTTTTCTTTTGTGGGGTTTTATGATCTGGGATCAATCTTTTCTTATAAAAAGATTCCTACATTTTCAGTCTCCAATTTGGGAATTTTAATAGGGTTCTAATGATTTGTGTGATTTATTTTGACCAGGTTCATGCTCATTTCAAATTTGGACCTCTAAGTGTATATTTATCTATAAATTACTTGGACAGATTCCTTGCTGTTTATGAATTACCTGTAAGTTTTCATTTTATTTTTATCAGACTATATGATTAGTTTGATAAAATATTCTAAACCCCAATTGAGATTTTATTCAATTTATTAACTAAAATGAGTCAATTCCTTTTATGGTGTTTGTTAACATAAGGCCAAAGCTTGGATGATGCAATAGCTAGTTGTAGCCTGTTTGTCATTGGCAGCAAAAATGGAAGAGACTGAACTACCCCTCATCTTGGATTTGTAGGTACAGGCTTATAGTGCATAATCTCTCTATTTACGGGTGTTGTTCAGGATGACAACTTTTACATCTCAAAATATGAAGATAGAACCTCTCGTTTCTTTCCTCCTCCCCCAAGAGTTCCTCGGGTGATTGGACTTGTGCCCGGAGAGACCGGTTTCATAGATGAAAGTGAAAATTTGTCACAAGAATTATCAAATTCTTCGCATCAGAGATTTAACATCCTGTTCAGTGCAGATAAAGACGGAATCATAAGTTTTATTATATTCGACATATTTCCAATTGGGAAAACAGTATGGGGCTGTTTGGCAGTTGCTGAATGGTTAGGTGCTGAATGATTAAGTGGTCTGAATGATTAAGAGGCAATTAGGATATAATGCAAAATGAAATATGGTTGTTTGCTAATTGTTCAGGATGAAATCAGGCTCTGAATGGTTAAGGCGGGGTCAAGACACAAAATCATTCAGAGGGTTTTGGAACCTTTAAGAGGCAGACATTTTTTTTGCCAAACAAGATTTACCTCTTAACGATTCAGAGGTTGCCTCTTAATGGAACCATTAAGAAGTAAACAAACAGCCCCTAAGCTTGTTTTCATACATCTAAAGTTTCCTAGATTTCATTTGTCCATATCCATTCTTCATTCTGTGGTTCCCATCTTCTTTTCTTCTTGCTTCAAGCAAATATGACCCACAAAATGAAAATAATAAATGGAGTTAAAGAATTTAGCCCGATCTTCAGAAATATGTATGCATTTGTATCTTAATTTATGTTTCACATACAATATTTTTTTTGGTTGGATCACAGGATAACCATGACTTTTCTGTTTGTTGTCCACTTGCAAACAAGCATGTCGACTGCAAACTGCTGAATGCTTCAATCTGTAAGGTATTACCTTAACCATGCAAATAAATTTCGTTTTAGTTTCATATAGAAATAAGATCAATTCTAAATGAATTTCTTTGAATTAAACTCAATCTATACATTGTGTTGTACTTAGTTGGTTGATTACTATCACCATTATTAAGTTTTGTTAAACGGTTATGTCTTCAGGTGGCATTCTAGAAAGATCTTTGTCATTTGGCCGTATTATGCTCTGGAGAGCTTCAAGTTCCGGGGGATGATTTGCATGGTTTCCACTGCTTAACACTTGATACTTCAATATTCTATAAAAGGTAAATTTCCAAATGTGGATATGGTATGAAAATTGCTTCTTTTTCTTTTTTCGCTTGTTTGAATGTTAAAATTCATCATTACTACTTTTATGTTATTAATCTTGATCCACATGACTTTCTATTTTGAATTGTCTATGTTTGTATAAAACAACTTGTACAATATGTAAATGCAAAATACAACAACTAAGGGGTTGTTTTTTTTCCATTAAGACATATGTATGGATTAAGATCAATTGTTGCTTGTTTTTCATGCTGAATAAACGCTATGAGTTTTAAAAATTTACCAATTTAACCCTCCAGATTGTTTTTCAAGAAACATACCAGATTGTATTTCAAATAAATACACAGGGTTTGAATCTTTAAGGTCATGCCTAATTTCCCTTTATATTTCTCAGGGTTTGCAGATTTAAACAAACGGGTCGAACACCACAAACGGGTCTGACACCTTGATGATTTTCCATACATGGAAAGGCAACAATGTAAGTGTTTTTTTGCTGGATCTCCACGAATCAACTCACTTCCATTCAAAGTGGCTTCATGAATCTCGTTGATGGGGACTTGCGTCTTAGTTTGTTGCTAAATAATAGAGATAAGATCTACGATTAAGTTGAAGTCGTCCCCAGAATTTACCTAAGTCGTTGTTAATATTCCTATGTGGTATGCACTCTTGTCTTTACTCGAGATGCACCTACCCTAATTTTAATAATAAATTGTAGAAAAATGTTATCATCTATTACCTGTTGTTTTCGTGTTGCAAAGGTATTAAATTGAGATTCTTACTCATCTTACTGGCTTTATGGAAATTTGATATACCGATAAGAATTTAATTTCGGATTAAATCAAGGGATTATGGATAAGAATACTAGTGATTCTCTCACAATCATTATTCCCAAATTGATTAAGAGACAACTAGCTGTTGTACATCCAGTGATGGACTGAACCAGTGGCAACCTACAAACTGAGGTTGACTTCCTTTAATGTTTAAAAAGATAATGAGATTTTTGTATTCATTGAATTTTAGGGAAGTTGATTTGTAGGCATCATGCTATCCCTTTAGATACAGACCTTGCTCCCTTTTGGTGTAATAAACTGCACTGCTGTGATTTTCAATTTTGCTGACTCGTTGGAATTTATGTTACATTTGGATGTGCGACATGGTCGGACTTATGTGTAATAAAGCTTTTTAAGACTAATCATCTTTTTTGGAGATGGATGGTTGGTGCATTTTGCAGATATTTTTCCTTCAGGATAGGTTTGTATTTGGACCTGATGTAAGATGTAAGATCACTGGTGCAGACCATATTCCTCGTCGTAGCTCCTGTTTCAGTTTTTTGTGTTTTCGTTGCTAGAAAACTGATGTACGACTTTGATGACCACTGGGAGTATCAGTTATGATTGTGGCTGTTTTATTCACAATTCATGTAAGTTCCTCTATATAAACTGTCATTTACCTTTGTAACTATTTAAATGCACATAAAAATAGCCACAGTACATAATGGTCAAAGTTACAACATTTTAATTGCTAAACATCTTTCAATCAAGTTATATGTAGTATATATATTTATTACAGACAGATACCCTGTCTGAATTTTATATTTAAGTTCCTCTATCTTCATTCTTCTCCATAGATACCCTGTCTGAATTTTATATTTTGTTTTTGTTCAAAGAATTTTATTTTGCCACAATGTAATTAATATTTTGGATTTTCATTGTTATAAATTATTAGGTTTTATTTTTAATGCAATAACAATTATAGTAGAAAATAGTGACATTTTTTTTCTTCACATTTTATAATTAATGACCACTTTCTTTTGTCACTAACAACTATTAACACTAGTGACCCATATTTGGTCACTAATGATGCTAACGGACTTTAACGGAGCCGTTATCTTGAACTCAATTAGTGACCGATTTTGTGGTGGTCACTAATTTGGTCACTAATTTAATCAAGTTAGTGACGACTTTCTCCGTTTAGTGACGATAATTGGTGACCAAATTAGTCGTTACAAACACAATGACCACTCTATTTTTGTCACTAATTAGTGACCATTTTTGTATTTGGTCACTAACACAAATCAGTGACGGACCTTTAGTGACGAAAAGTGACCACCGAAATTTTGGTCACTAAAATGCATCAGTGACCAATTTTATATTGTTAGTGACCAAATTTTTTTCGTCACTAAATAACAATTTTCTTGTAGTGTTCCGTTAGTAATTACCGATGGATATTATCCGTCGGAAATGATTGGTCGGTAATAATTTTTTTCTAGTAGTGTATATGATTAATTAAAATATCTGTAATTATCACATGTGATAATATGATATGTACAAAACTTTATATAGTGGATTATATGTGATACATAATAGATCATATGTTAAACGAATCTAATCATATGTTATTCAAAATGTAAATGTAGATCCAAAAAATAATTATGAATAAATTAAAAATAAAAATAAATAAATCTGAAATATATTATGAGATTTTTAAGAATTTATCCAATTTAAAATGGTAATTATCCTAAATTTTAAAATTATTTTCCATTTTTTTATTTATGATGTTTTTTAATTAATAAATTATGTGGCTCATATTTCTTCTTGATGTAACTGGAAACAACATCACTGTCAAACTAGCTCAGATTCTTGAAAATCTTGATGTAACTGGAACAACATCACTGTCAGAGATAGGTGCAACGGAATTTGAAGTAGATGCGCTCACAATTTCTCATAAGCACAGAAGATAAACACATTGAAGGGCGAGTCCTGAGCTGCTTTACTCAGAAGTCATTAACATTTGAATAACGAGTCCTAAACAGATATGTTTAGAACTCAAAGTTGAAGTACGGGTTCTAAGTTGATTTACTTAGAAGCCTTAGTTCTCTTACTCCCCCTTGACAGTAGGTGTCCGCAACTCAGAATTAGTCTTTGGTTTTGGTACCCACTTGTATTTGGGTCCATGTTTGTTATTTGCAGTTCTAATGGGAGTAAATTTGTTAGATTTTACAAACAAAGCATGAGAAAAATTATCAGAATAATGAACATATTCATCAGTAGAGGACGAAGCATAATCATCTGAACTAGAACCAGAGGAAGAATATGAGACATCTTTTGCAATTCGAATCATTTGCTTTATTGAATATTTGTTGTATTTATTATAAGCAGCAAATGAATCACTATGACAAAGATTATCTACACATTGATCCTCAACAGTCACAGATTCATTAGATTTCTGCTTGACCCTCCATATCTGCCTTGTAGACTTCTTCAAAGTCCGATCTGAAACATTTGAATCAATAGAATTAGAATTTTCAGAAATGACTGACTCTTTCCTCTTTGACTTCCTTGACCTTTTTCTTTTACGCTTTGGTTTATAATACTGATCATTTAGCGTAAAAGAGTCATCAAGAAATTCTGATTTAAGCTTTGAATTTGAATAAGAGATATTATCTAAGAAATCAAACTGATCATTCATCGATTTTGAACTAGCTTCGGAGTTATATTTTTCGGAAAAACACAAGTCTGAACAACATGTGCGCGACCCACTGGTGGCGCAATCTGTAATTTGCGCTATCAACTGCTGGCGCAAACTAGCACTAAATGGAACTTCTTGCGTATTTTCCTTAGAATCAGTAGAAAATCCAGAATTAATTTTGTCATCAAATTCATGTTTTTGAGAAATTAAAATTTCTTCAAAACTTGATTTCATAATGAAAAGAAATAAATCGTTTTCATGTTCATTTTGAAGACTTTGATCTTCCATTTTAACTTCAAGATCAACGATTTTGCCCCCTAACACTAATGGGGGAATATATCTCTTAGAATTATAAGAAACTGGAGATATAGTTTCCTTATTAGCGTTAATGGCATATATATCGAAATAATCGTTTGATAATGAAGATTTAATGGAAGATGTGACATTTAAAGCATTTTGAGATCTTTTGGACTTCTTTGATTTTTTAGGAAAATATTTTGCATTTTAGCTAGTACAAAATAAACGGTAGTTCCATTTTCTTGTTATTCATTCTTTTCTCATTTTCGATTTCTAAAACTTGCTTTTCATTCATCCAATCAATTTTAAATTGAGGAGCATATCTAGCAAGATTTAGATAATCGAATTTATATAAAGTGGGGGATTTTTCTATAGCATTGTCTAAAAAATGTGGATTTTCAAAACCAAGTCCCCATTTTTCCTTTATAGACTTATAACTCCTCGGTTTATGCATATATATTGTTTGTTCAGTTTGATCTCTCAAATATAACTTTTCTTCTAACTCATTTATTTTATCAGAAAAACTATCTTTTAATTTGGTCATTTCCGTCAAAGAATCAAGATAAGTCTGATTTGAAATTTCCAAGTCATCCAATTTCTTTTGAAAGTTCTCTTTTGTATGAGTCAAAATGGATTTTTCAACTTTCAAAGAAATTTGCAATTTTTCAATCAAATTTGACTTTTCTTGATTAATATGTTTTTCAGATAAAAACTTTGAACGTAAGTCATGTAAAGCAGTTATAATGACGTTCATTTGAGATTAAATAAATTTGTAATCAAACTCGGAAGGTACCTCAGATTCGTCAGTTGAAGAATCTTCATCGCCATCATCACTGTCATCATCTCCGATAAAGCACATAGCTGCAGTTTCTTCATTTTCTGCTTCGTTATCAGAGTGATCTAGCCAGTATTCGTCTTCAACAAGCAGAACAATTCCATTCTCTCTCTTTTCAGCTAGTTCCATCTTCTTTCGGTAATATGCCGAATCCCAAACCACCTTTACTCTACACTTCTTTGCTATGTGACCCGACTTTCCACAGTTGAAGCAAGCAGCTTTCTTAGGCTCGGACACTTTGGTAGGCTCGTTCTTTTTAGACCCCGAAGTGAAGCTAAGGTTGTTGGAACCCGACCGATGCTGGAACTTCTTGTTGTAGTGCTGATAGGGCTGTAAACGAACCGAACGAACACGAACACGAACGGAGGCTTGTTCGTGTTCGTTCGTTTAACTTAACCGAATAAACGAACGAATACGAACGGTAAACGAACGAAAATTTTTGTGTTCATGTTCGTTCATTAAGAGTTAAACGAACGTAAACGAACGTAAACGAACGAACATAAATGAACATAAATGAACACAAATGAATAAAAAACAACCATCGTTACTCATAATTTCGTTCATAAAAAATAACATAACAAAATAAAAAAAATGGATATAGTTAGGAGGTATAAAAAAGGAATTTTAAAAAATTAATTTAATTAATGCTTTGATAAATTAATGTCATAATACATATAAATATATTTATATATATAAACAAATATAAACGAACGTAAACAAACAAAAAAATGTGTTCATGTTCGTTCATTTATTAAATAAACGAACATAAACGAACTTCCCGCCGAACAGTTCACGAACGGTTCACTTAACGTTCGGTTCGTTTACAGCCCTAAGTGCTGAGAGAGAAGAATCATTGCCTTTTCCAGTGCTTCACCATCGTCATCAGTGGCCCCGTCATAAGCATTTTCAGACAATGCTTGTTCAGCCAACTGGCTCGTGAGGAGAGCAATCGGATCCACTTTCTTTGGCTTGTTCTTCTTATCAAGCTTAGCTTTCTTCTCCTTGACGATGCTCTCATCTGTCATCAAAATCTCATAAAGCTCTTGAATTTGCATTGTAGAGATCCGGACATCATTCCTCAATTTGTGACAAGATTTGGTCCATTCCGGTTGAAGAGCGTTGAGAAACTTCAGATTAGTCTCTAACTCAGTCTTTTCCACTTTGATCTTTCGCAGATCGTTCATCACAGTGCAAAACCTGTCAAAGACACTCTTCAAAGTCTCACCATCATTTGTCTTGAACTCCTCGAAATTGTTCATGAAGTGTGTCTGTCGGAGTTGTGTTGCAACTGCTGACCCAAGCATGATCTTTTCTAACAGAGTCCACATCATCATCGGATTGTGCTTGAAACAATCAATTCGATTGTAGATGGAATTAGGCAATGCTAGCATCAGGTTAGATTTTGCTTCGCGATCGGCTCGCTCTCGTGAAAGCTCTTCGGCAGTGGCTGAAATATCGTTCTTAGGCTTGACAAATGGTCCATCAGTGAATGACTTCATCATGTTTTCTCCATTTGCTTGATGCTCGATAAAGTTAATAAACCGATCTTGCCATTGAGTGAACTCATTCTCATTGATCAAAACCGGAGAATGAGTATCCGATCGCAACGACATCATAATGTCGTTCTTGTAAAACTGAGCTTGAAAAGAAAATTTTGACATATCCATAACTTCAGAAAAATTTAGAAAAATGCCCAAGTCTTGAAACAGAGAGAAGAAGGTGGCGCAAAGAATGTTTTGCGCGATGAACTGATTGCGAAAACAGTACTTTTCGCGAGAAGACAAGTCCTGAACTTGGCGAAAACTTGGCTAAAAACAGAAGAAGAACCCGACGCAAAGTTGAGATTGCGCAAATGAAGATGACGAAAATCAGACTTTTACTCTAGGAACTGAACCCCTGATGAACTGGCGCAAAGTTTGATGATCTGGCACAAAAACGAGATCTGGCGAAAAACGTGAGAATCCTTCCAAAACTAAACACAAACTTAAATCTACTTATTTTTAACTACTCATATATGATCAATTATACTTTGCTAATCCAAATTTACAATCAATTACAAACAAAAATCGTAAAAATGAAAAACTCATCGAACGAACAGTAACTTGAAGACGAACACACTAATATCTTGAAAATCATGAAATCCACCTCCAAAAACTGATTTTCTTGCAATTTGATGTGAATCAACAATGATCTATCAATGAAAACGAATCCAACAAACCAAATTACAGGGCAATTCGTTCAGATTTCAGAAAAAATTTGTGAAAAATTCAGAAAATGAGATTTTCTATCGAGATCAAGAAAATCAATCAAATTCTCTGAATTGATAACAAATTCAGAATTAAAAGATGAAACTCTCAATTCTCTCAGATTTAGATTAGGCTCTAATACCAATTGTTAATCCAAGATCAATCTAAACTTAGAGAGAGAAAGTAGAGAGAGAAAGTGTAAGAGACGTAAATTTGTGTATATTCAAGTATGCGCTAAAAGTGTTACACAACACAAAGACAAAGGGACTTAAATACCTTTGGCCAAAACAAGATATAAAAGCTCTCAAACACAATATTAGCTACAAGGCTATAAATACAATGATTACTATAAAATTTGACTTAACAGTTCATATTAGAATAGGTTTACCGACAACGACTAATTAGGCGACCCAGCCGGTTCCGCACAGATATTATTATGATCCCCGTATAGTTTACAATCAATAAAGATTGAGAGGGTTTGTTACAACCCCTATAACACTTCAGTGTTATGAAGAATATGCTAGCTTACAAACAAGCCGCTCACCCAAGTGAAACAATGTACGTCACCTCATCAAGAAGCACTTGGTCGAAACTCAGAAACAAGGAGTGAATAGTGAAATTGATAGCTAGTAGCAAAACATTAATCCATAGTTACATAGGCATTTATCTCCCAACCATCACTTACACCCAAGCTAGGGACTTACCCCATCATCGCTTGACACAAGGTGTGCGACATTATTGGAAAGATAAAGAGCAAATGCATGAAAGTAAATGACTGGAATTGGACAATGTGATTGTAAAGAATAGAAATGTAAAGCCGAATTGTAAATTTCAAGGAAAAGTAAAGGTACTATGAACGGTGATGTGACACTGAACAGTAGCGTACTGGAATTAAAGACTTAATATTAAAAAGGCTAAGATAGCTATGTGAGCTATCTTGTCGGTGGTACCCAATACAATAAGAGACACTAAACAACTGAAGATGAGCCCTCTATTTATACATAGAGGAGCTCCTAAAGCTTAACAACTAAGAAAGCATAATAAGATAATCAAAGTACAAAAGGACATGGTCCCTACCACTAACTAGGAATCAAATGTCAATTTAGAGTACAATTAGCATCTTTTATGGTAACAAGAATATGTCAAGAGAGCATATATGCTCTGCCATTGTTCTTCCTCCACCGAATATCTTCAAGTTCTCTTCAAAGAGCTTAGTTGCACTAACAAAAAAGACTTTGAAGTTTAGTCCATGACTGCAGTCCCATGCTATGACTACTGCTGCAACATTACTCATTAGTGATTCGATACATGATACACACAAATAAGGTAAATTTCTCAAACTTATCTCCCAACTCAATAAATAGTGAAAAGTAGAATAAAAGACTCAAATATGGTGATTGGGAAAATAAAATTACTAGAAAATCCTAATAAAAAGTGATGGAAAATGTGATAACTTATCCACTCATCACACCCCTACACTTGAATTGTTGTTTGTCCCCAAGCAACGAAAATGACAAATAAAAAAACTCAATATATGAAAAAAGGAGAAAAAATAAATAAATTTGAGTGATTGAGGTCAATAACCTCAAACAAAGACCATGGCCTATCATAAATATAAGTTCATCCAAACCGCAAGTTTTAATACCATAAGCTAAGATTCAAACTTCTTTTTGTTAGGCAAACATCATCTTTTAAACATAGAATCATTAGGACTTTTATGGGGGTATTTAACTTTTTGTTATCAATTCTCTTTCTCAAACTGCTTTTAAGTACTAGTCTGTATGTTGTAGCACATAATATAGGTGTTGCAACATGTTTTATATTTTCTACTTTGATTTTTGTTGTCTTCACTCATTCTTTTCGAGCTTATTTTATGCTTCTTGATCTTTTCAGCTTAGGAGTGAGATATTCTCTCCCCCACACTTGAATTTCTCAATGTCCTCATTGAGGATCACAATAAGCTTATGTTCAAAGGTGCAAAGGAAAAATTGTATGGCTTGTATTTAAGAAACATAGCCCAAATCATCTTCCAAGTTTATCAAGAATGGGTGCCAAGTTGCTGCCCAAGAAGACCTTGCTTGGTTCTAGTATAAAACTTGGTATGGATTAAGAACCAAAAAATTGTTCGGTCCATGGTTTGCAAAAAAAAAATATTAGTGACTACCACACAGACTAAAAAAAAAAAAAAAAATTCCCGACTCATGGATCCTAAAAGAAAAAAGAAGAAAAGAAAATGAACACTATGGAGCTAAATTTAAGAAAAATTGGACCTGTCCTACTCGTGAAGAGTAGGTGTTGTTGCAACTTTTCTCCTTGGTTTGATGGATGTTTCTCTTTCCACTTATGTTTCCACACTTTTCTCAACACGTCTTTTCCTTCTTTATCAGGACAAACAGATTCAACGTAACAAATGGGGGAGCATTCTTCATTCTCATTAGGGTATCTTGTTGCAAAAAGCATGTTGAAGGTGATTTCACGATTATACACATTAATGAGTTCTTTGAATGGTAACTCATCTTTTTGATTTTTCAGCCTTGGAAGGTGGAGTTCATAGGATGGAAGATCTGGAACATGACTCACACTTTTGCGATCTGGGTTTTGACTGAAGGATGAATGAGTGGCAGTGGTCTTTGCCTTTGCTGGTGCTGTAGCAACAGGATCAAAGCATAACAACCTTGTTGTAGCATCATTCTGCACAAATGTTTCCTTTTTTACTTCATCTGGGAATAACAATGGGAAGTCAGATCTGTTAGGAATAGATGCGATAACCTCTATAACTCTCTTTCCTACTGGTTGGGTGGACAAACTAACAACATCAGGGGCTGTTGTTGTAGCATCAAAAACTGTTGCTGCAACAACTGTTTATGTTGCTGCAACATCTGTTTCAGTTTGTTTTTCAGGAAAAATCAGTAGGTCTTCTAAGTCAGTGTCTTTTACAAGATCCTCTTCATTAAACATAGTCACAACGATTTCATGCTCACTCACATCAAGTTTTTTGGTCTCATTATGGATGGTTCCACTAGACATATTTCTCACCTCACGAGTTAATTCTCCAACTTGGGTTTCTAGATTTCTTATGGTTTCTTGCGTGTGATTTATGAAATCTTTCATCATTGTTTCCAATGATGTGGAAGAATCAGGTGGTGGGTGGGCTTGGTTATTTTGAAAAATGGGATGAGTGGGATGTTGTGGAAACATTGGTTGGTGACTGTAAAAAATCACTAGGATGATAATTTGGAAACCTAAGGGTCCTTGTGGTTTAAATTGTTGGTTCAAGACTTAACTATTCCAAGAAAAATCCGGGTGTTGCTTCCACCCTTCGTTATAACTTTGAGAATAGTCACTTCCCCTAGCATGGTTACCAAAATAGTTGACTGAATCTGGGTTTGATGGACATTGGTCAAATAGATGGTCTCTTCCACATAACACACATGCTACAACATTAACAACAGGATATGATGCTGCAACAACAAACTACACATATGGGCCATCGTTCATGTTTTGTAACATTTTAGCCATAGATGTGAGTTGTGTTGCAAGTGCACTATATGCACCTATTTCATGTGTCCCAATTGTTTATTGTTGTATTAATGTCTGTGGATCAGCCCAGTAATGATGATTATTTGAGATCCTTTCAAGTATGTCAAATCCCTCATTATAGGTACAAGCTGTGAAAGCTCCTCTTGATGCAGCATCAAGCATTTGCTTTGCAACAGTGGTTAAACCATTATAAAATGTCTCTAGATGAATACAATAAGGAATGCCATGGTTAGGGCATTTTCTCAACAACTCTTTATACCTTTCCCAACAATCAGGCAGTGCTTCATCGTCCGTTTGTTTAAAAAAAATTATGTCATTTCGGGACTTAGCTTGTCTGGTGGGAGGAAAATACTTTTTCAAAAAGCTCTCTACAAGATCATTCCATGATTTGAAGGAACTTGCTTGCAAAGAGTTAAACCAATACTTTGCTCGATCCCTTAGAGAAAATGTAAACAACTTCAGCCGTAAGGCATCATTAGAAACTCCAGGGATTTTAAAAGAATCAGTTATTTCTATAAAAGATTTTAAGTGCAAATGAGGGTCTTCAGATGGCAAACCACAGAACTGGCCATTAATTTGCAACATCTGAAACATGACAGGATTGAACTCAAAGCGAGTTGTCTCAATGTGTGGTCTTAGTATCCCTGAATTTAATTGACTAAAATCAGGAATAACATAGTCCAAGATTTCCCTATCCCGAGAATCAACAATGCTTATGATGTTCTCCATTAAAGTAACAGTAACAGGTGGTAGAAAAATCAAACTTTAAAAATGACTAAAAAAATCCTTAGCTTTGGCCATTCCCGGCAACGGCGCCAAAAACTTGGTTCTTAGATTATTTAACCCAAAAATTACAAATGGAATAACACGCAAGTATACATGTTAAACCACTATCATTTGAAACAAGTAATAAAGTGGTACAAAATACTGGATATCGATCCACAGGGACAGGAAAGTAAGGATTTCTAACAAGTCAAAGTTAAAGTAAGATTTCAGATGGTGAATTCGAAGGAATGATCTTTGAGTGTTGTTGACAGTAAATTAAAGTGCTTTAAACAGATTAAAAGAAAGCAAAGGTGCAAGATCCGGTTGGAGTTGTAAGCAACTAAATAATAGGACTGATGCTGCAGTAGATGCTGCAGCACTAGGTTCTCAACTTCACTATCGGTTCACAAAACCCTTTTGCAAGGTTCATATTAGAATAGGTTTACCGACAGCGACTAATTAGGCGACCCAACCGGTTCCGCACATTTATTATTATGATCCCCGTATAGTTACAATCAATAAATATTGAGAGGGTTTGTTACAACCCCTATAACACTTCAGTGTTATGAAGAATATGCTAGCTTGCAAACAATCCACTCACCCAAGTGAAATAATGTACGTTACCTCATCAATAAGCACTTGGTCGAAACTCATAAACAAGGAGTGAATAGTGAAATTGATAGCTAGTAGCAAAACATTAATCCATAGTTACATAGGCTTTTATCTCCCAACCATCACTTACATCCAAGCTAGGGACTTACCCCATCATCGCTTGACACAAGGTGTGCGACATTATTGGAAAGATAAAGAGCAAATGCATGAAAGTAAATGACTGTAATTGGACAATGTAATTGTAAAGAATAGAAATGTAAAGCAGAAATGTAAAGCCGAATTGTAAATTACAAGGAAAAGTAAAGGTGCTATGAACGGTGATGTGACACTGAACAGTAGCGTACTGGAATTAAAGACTTAATATTAAAAAGGCTAAGATAGCTATGTGAGCTATCTTGCAGGTGGTACCCAATACAATAAGAGACACTAAACAACTGAAGATGAGCCCTCTATTTATACATAGAGGAGCTCCTAAAGCTTAACAACTAAGAAAGGATAAAAAGAGAATCAAAGTACAAAAGGACATGGTCCCCACCACTAAGTAGGAATCAAATGTCAATCTAGAGTACATATAGCATCTTTTATGGTAACAAGAATATGTCAAGAGAGCATATATGCTCTACCATTGTTCTCCCTCCACCGAATATCTTCAAGTTCTCTTTAAAGAGCTTAGTTAAACTAACCAAAAAGATTATGAAGTTTAGTCCATGACTGCAGTCCCATGCTATGACTACTGCTGCAACATTACTCATCAGTGATTCGATACATGAAACACACAAATAAGGTAAATTTCTCAAACTTAGCTCCCAACTCAATAAATAGTGAAAAGTAGAATAAAAGACTCAAATATGGTGATTGGGAAAATAAAATTACTATAAAATCCTAATAAAAAGTGATAGAAAATGTGATAAATTATCCACTCATCAATGAGCAATCAAATCTCTTGAAGAAGAATCTTGTAAAAGATTCTAAAGACTCCAAAAGCACTCCTGTTGCTTTAGTCTCTTCAAAGATAATTCCATTTCAGCGATCTACTCTCACTATCACTGAGTTAGATTCTGAATCTGAGGAACTATCAGACACTAATCTTTCAGAGTTTGATGAGTCCTTAGCACTCTTGACAAACTCTTTTAAGAGATTTGCAAGAAAGAGCAATTTCAGAAAAAATAAGCCTCTCTCTCTCACTGACAAGCCAAAATCAACCCTGTTGATAAGGCTACTGCTACTTGTTTAACTGCGAAAAGATTGGACACTTTGCAAGTGAGTGCAGGTCAAAGAAAGTCTTCAAACCTTCTACCTCCAGAAGATCCAGCGATGACAAATACCTTAAACTAGACGAAAAATATCAAAAGTTGAAAAACTTTAAGCGAAAAGGTAAAGGTCTCATCGCTGAAGAACATGACTGGGTTGAATCAGAAGAATCAAGTTATGATGAAGAAGTCGCTAATCTCTTTCTCATGGCTGAGATTAAAGAAGAAGTCGAAGAATCTCCAGAAACTTGCATGAGCTATATATCATCTTAGGTATCTATCTCTACTAATCCCTCTCTATCTGAAGCATAGAGAAGTCGCGTTGTTGATGTGCTGATGATTGATCTATACAATGCTCTAAACGGCAAAACTCTAGCTGAGAACAATAACATTGATTTAATTGAACAGCTAGAAAAATGTCATGAAAAGATCAGAGAACTGACTCTTTTAGAGCAAAGTTTGAAAGATCAAGTCATTGTTAATGAAATCATCAGCATAGAACGCGAACAAGCCATCGCTGCTCTAAAAGCAGAGAAGGCTACTGTTGAAGGATGGTGTAAATCCTCAATAAAGATCCCTGAGATTATAAGTGCTCAGATCCATGCCAGTGATAGAACTGGTCTTGGTTTTTGGAAACCACAGGATGAGCCTAAAGAAGACAGTTCCATGCTTAAGTTTGGAACGTTTGTCTCTTCCATCCCTGACACTTCTTATGCTCAGTGCTCTTCTTCATCTTCTTCTAATCCCATCCCTGAGGAAATATCTAAAGGCTCTAAGCCTGCAGATAAAGGAAAATCCATTTTCCATCCTCAAAAGGCTACCAAGAAAGCAAAGCTGAAAGTTCCTTCAAAACCATCAGTAAATCGATCGTCTAGCTCTGTGATAGAAATCTTTGATCTCTGTCCTCCAAAGCTAAAGATTGATCTTAAGCCTAAGAGATCCGAAGAAATAAAGATTCCTCCTGAGATCTGAAGAAATAAAGATTCCTCCTAGATCTCATGCTAAAGGCATTCTTGGAGCTGGGCCTGCTCATCTTAAGTTCTCAAAACCTACTACTCATGGTCCTAAAACCACCTTCAAATATAGAAAATGCTATCATTGTGGGTTTACTGACCATATTGCTAGTAAATGTCCAACTGCGACTAAAGCTGATAATACAACTAAAGTGAAGATGAATACGTCCAAGGCTAAAAAGGTCACCAAAGCTGAGAAATCGACCAAGGTGAAGAATACCACTAAGGTTAAGAAATTAACCAAAGTGAAGGTTACCACTGAAGATGAATCTTCATCTGCTGTGAAGATTTCTGAACCTTCCATCTCCACTGACCCTAAAGGACCCATTGAAAAATGGGTACCAAACAATGCTTAATCTTCCTTATGTTTGCAGGGATCTAAGGGCATCTGTATCTTGATAGTGGATGCTCTCAACATATGATAAGACAAAAAGACCTACTCACTGAATACAAGGAAGAGAAAGGTCCCTCAGTGACCTTTGGTGGAAATGGAAAAGGATATACCCGAGGGTTTGGTGTCCTCAGCAATGGGACAACTACCTTCAGAAGAGTCGCTTACGTAGATGGACTGAAGCACAATCTCTTGAGCATCAGTCAACTATGTGACAAACACTACGAAGTACGCTTTACCAAGAAAGCATGTTCTGTGGTAAATGAGAATTGAAAACTTGCTCTCAGTGGTTATCGTAAGGAAAATGTCTATGTAATAGATATGAACCCTACTACCACTGAAAACATATGTTTTCTTTCTAAAGCCTCTTCTGATGTCAACTGGCTATGGCACAAAAGGCTCTCTCATATAAACTTCAAAACCATGAATTCTCTCTCATTTAAGGTATTGGTTTATGGTCTTCCTCAGGACTCATATGCTAAGGAATCTCTTTGTTCAGCATGTGAAAAAAGAAAACAGACAAAAGCTAGTTTCAAATCTAAACAAGTTTCCTTAGTGACAAGTCCTTTTCAACTATTGCATATGGATTTGTTTGGCCCTGTCAATATCCAATCTATTGTTGGAAAGAAATATACATTTATCATTGTAGATGAATACTCTCACTATACCTGGGTTATCTTTCTTCGCTGCAAGAGTGATACTCCAGAAGAACTAATATCTTTTGTTAAAAAGATGGAAGTGCTGAATACTCTTACTGTTCATTCAATAAGAAGTGATCATGGAACTGAATTCAAAAAGAGTTCTCTGAACAATTTCTTTGAGAACAAGGGAATTTCTCACAACTTTTCTTAAGTAAGAACACCTTAGCAAAACGGAGTCGCTGAAAGAAGAAACAGAACGATCATTGAAGTTGCAAGATCAATGCTTAGTGATTCTCACCTTCCTACTCAATTTTGGGCTGAAGCTGTGAATACTGCATGCTTTACTCAAAACAGATCGCTGATAGTAAAGTGATTTGGAAAAACAGCCTATGAACTATTTTGTAGATCCCAGTACAGTGCAATCAACAACAAATAATCAATGATGAACAATACTTAAGCCACAACTACTAGTCATATGATTTATATGAAATCAAATAGTTACAAGTTTACAGAAATGATTTCTGATCAGAGAAAGTAAACCTATTGACTAGTAATCTGGAAATTATGGGACTTCTAATAATCTGACTAATGAAAACGTCTAACCCTAATTATGAGATAAATATGCCTTTATATACTTAGGCTTACAAGCAATTGGGCTTTATGGGCTTGAGCCCATCTGACTAATAAACTTTCAATTAATTACAATATAAACCCTTATAAATACTTTATTCTACTTTCAACACACAGGACTTTCAGTCCTAACAATCTCCCCCTAAAGTTGAATAAAGCATTTAACAAATTGAAAAACTTCAGGCCTTTATCTTCTTTCCCTCTTGAATCTTTGAAGAACTTTGGTGTTGCATGTCTTCATGTCTTTCCACGCTCCCCCTTGAATAAAGCTCTTGGTCCTCATAGTATCAACTTTGTAACCAGATTCAATGTACAGTAGCCTCGACTGAATGCATTATCACGCAACTTTTAACTGTAGAAACACAATCACATCGGATCAGCACACAAGAAAGATAATGTGAGAGTAACGTGACTTTCCACGGTGCATCTTCAGTTTAAAACAAAGAATCTGTCCTTGAACCGCGAGTTGAATAGACTTTCAGATTAAGAACTTGTTTCAATCAGCTCGTAGGAGGAAATGACTTAGCAAACACCATATGATACGTGATAGAAGAATTACAATAAAACCTTTTGAAATCCTCATCTTTGAAACATTGAAACATCATCTTCATCTCTTTGATCTCTAGACTGTCTTCAGAAAAACAAACTTTCACGAATCATCTTCATTCAGAACCAATCTTGAAAAACTTGAACTTTCTTTCTTTAAAACTTTGAAATTGAACTTTGAAAAATTCTCCCCCTTTTTGATGATTGTGAACATCATGATCATCAAAACTCTTCAATTTCAACACATTCTTTGATCTCCTCCTTTGTGATGATTTGACATTCTCCGCCCTTTGATCTAAGTATCCGTCAATTCATGAAATCCGAATCTTTTCAAATTCAGACATAATGAACAATGTAACCCTGATTCAACAGATGAAACAGTTATTATGCCTGTAAGTAGCACAAAGCCACTTTTGTACAACGGATGTACATTGGAAAGGAGTTTTTGTGACGTTCACTCCCAAGGGCTTCTATTCAATCATCGAAAAACCACAAAGAAATTTTCTATGAATGTTATGACAAGAAAACTCAATCCTTGTGTGCTCGTGAAAGTGTAGAAATGATTGAAGCTACTTAGCTATATCAGGCTCAAATTATGTAATTTTGTTGAGACAACAACATATATTGCACGGACTCAATGTGCATGAAAGAGGTGCGAAGGTGGTGCAACTTTCCTTCTTTTTCAATATCTAAATCTTCCGATTAAAGACTAGATAGCAGATATGCTGCGTCCCTAAAGAAAATGAAACATTTATTTGTTAAGAAAGAAACGAGTGGCTGGTGGGGTTAATGCAAGAGTTGGCATGAGCTATGTGCCCATTCAATGATGGTCGCCAAGAATGTGAACCAATCCGTAGATGTGGCTGCCCGACTCAGAAAGTGTTCGGTGCAGAGTTTTCATATTCTTTTAACTCTGTTCTCACACCCTCTTTCTTTTTAACATTAAAGCTCACTTCTAAGCAAACTGTCTTTTTCATTTTTCCACTCAGCACATTGAGAAAAAACTCAACCGGATGAGTTATCTCCCCCACTCTTTGAATTATGACCCCTCACCCCTCAATCACTCTAGGATAACTTCCGGGGTAGGAAACACTGGTTACCGTGAATCCATGGAAGTTCTGTTTAAGTTCTCACACAAATCCCATGTAAGTCCTAAAACGAATAGTTGCTTAACAGTTTAACTTGTACAATTAAGCACAAAATGTATGATAACATTGTCAAAATGTATTCTCATGAGATTTGAGCAATTGAACTTTGAAGATTTCTCAAAACAAAGATATTGAATGAAAGAAATGAAATCAAGATAATTGTTTTGAGAATCTAACAATGTATCAATCAGATCAAAGAAAATGGTTAGGGTACCAAAGAAGTGGATATTTTGTTTATATGAACAAATATAAACAATTTAGCAATGAAAGCACAACATTAGAAATTATGATTGATGCTCCACAACATTGAATTTCAAACGGGGGTATTACCATCGAAAAATTGTTTCGTTATGAGACATGGTAATAACAAATTCAAACAAAATACTAAACCGGTGTGTATGAATACTTGACAGTATATTGAAAAGATAATACACAAGTATTTATCTTTGGAAATACACGGCCAGTTAAACATTAATGCTCAAAAATCGAAAAACAATTAAATTTATAAAATCTTTTGAGAACCAGAAGTGGTTTGAACATTTCAGAAAACGTTTTTCATGTCCGAAAGTTGTTCTTCTTTCAAACAATCAGAGATCTCGATCAGAAGTACTTACATTTAAGCTCCCCCTCAAATCATGATAGAACGATATAGATCTATTAAGCTCCCCTTGGATATTTGCAAAATATCCAAGTCTGAACGTTGAAGAACGGGTCCTGATCTGTCATAAGATCAGAAGCCATACTTCGTTGAAGTACAGGTTCTAAGCTGATTTACTTAGAAGCCTTAGTTCTTCTACTCCCCCTTGACAGTAGGTACCTGCAACACATAATCAGTTTTCGGCTTTGGTACCCACTGGTATTTAGGTCCATGAATGTTAGTTGCAGTTCTTGTGGGAGAAATGGAATAAGAACCATACCAGAAATGATCACTGGTTTTGTGAATAGGATCATGTGTACGACAATAAGAACAATAGTATTTCTTACCTGATAACCTGAGTAATTGATCTCTTGAGTAGATATGATCAGGTTTACCTTTACGCACATTTTTCTCTTTGGCTTTGTGTGTATGTACACATGATTTATTACCTTTTAGCTCATCTATCTTCTCCTCTTCAACTGGTTTCTTCTTCCAGACCAGTTCCTCTTCTTTATATCTCGTTCTTCTTTGATGTGTACCTGAACCATCTATATTTCTATCATAGAAAATGTTAGTACTACAAATTTGATCAGAAGATTTAACTGACATTTTTGAAGAAACAGTTTTCTGATTTGAACTTGATGCAGTCTTTTCAAGCACTTTAATCGTCGAAGCAAAGTTGTCTCTTTCTTTAACTAGCAGGTCAATCTTCTTTGAGAACTCAGACTTCGTTTTCTGCTCTTTTAGTGCCTTCTCAGATAGGTCAGATAACTTGGCAGTCAGTTTTTTTATCTCAGTCTCAAACATGCTTCTCTCTTCTTCAAATTCCTTCTCAGCATTGTTTCTCTGGCCAGATATTTCTTTGAAGAAATCAACATTCTTTTGTTCAATGGCCTTCTTCTCTTTGGCAAACTTTTCTCTTTCAAGGATGATTACTTTATGAAGATCAGAAACTTGCTGAGAAAGTTTTATGCATTTCAGCTCAACTTCTTTCTTCTCATCAGCACATTTTCTGGAAAAATCTGAGAACTTATTTGCAAAAGATTTCTCTTTATTCTCAAAATCGGATTTGTCTTTTGCAATCTTTTGTTTCAAATCAGAGATTTTTCCTTTTAGCTCAGAGTTCTCAGATTCCAGTCTTAGTATTTCCTCATCATTCAACCCAGAAGTCTTTGTCAGAAGATCTTCATTAATTGTCTTTAATGCACTAACTTCCTCTTTCAGTGTGTTGTTCTCATCAGCATATTGGTTTGCCCTCTTTACGTAAAAAGTTAAAGCTAAGTCGAGCTCATTATTCTTTTCTTCAAGCTCAGCAACATATCCAAATCCCATCTTGAATGAGAAATCAACTTGATAAACTTGAAGTCTAGGGACTAAACTTGACAAACTATGAAAGAATTAATGTGCAAGGACCAAAAGTGACAATGAGTGAAACTTGGAATTTTAGGGTCACAAATGACAAACTACTGAAACTATGAAGAATGGGGGCTAAAAGCGACACAAACTAAAACTTAAAACTAGAAGAACTAAAAAAAAAAGACGCAAACTGAAACTTAAAACTAGAAGGACTAAAAAAGACAAATACTAAAACTACTAACTAGAGGGACTAAAAGTGTAAAATTGAAACTTCTAACGGACTTAACTGAAAACTAACGAAAATGGATCAAAACATGAAATAAAACTAACCAAACTAACAAACTAACCGAACTAACGCAAACTTAACGGAAAATGACCAAAAAGTAAGAAAATTAACTGTCACTTAACGGAAACACTATTTATCATCTTCCTCGTTGAGCCATCCTGCAAAACTCGAAAACGGTTAGAAATTTTCAATGCAAGACGATCGTTAAATCTCCCTGATCAGTCCTTAACAGATTAAAATTCAACCGGTCAACCCACGATCACAAACGGACCAACCGAAAACTTTTCGGAAAACGATCGAAAAAATAAAAAATCAGTATGGGTTAAAACTTTTCGACCAAAAATGATCGTTTATGTTTCCTTAAGCTCCCTCAACTGATTAAATCTCGAAACAGTTGCTCAAACTCTCGAACGAAGCAACCGAAGATTTTTCGGAAACCGAACGAGAATTTAAAAACTTGATATGGGTGAAAAATTTTCGATCAAAAACGATCGTTTAAGCTTTGTAAACAACCCTTACCAGTTTAAAACTTGAAAAACTTTGTTCACGATCGCTACCGAATCAACCGAAATGATTTCGAAAAACAATCGAAAACCTCAAAACTTGTTCAAAGTTGGTTCGCTGGACACCGGGAGCCGCAAGGGACCAGTCGGGGAGACACCGGTCGAGATATATGGTCCGGTCGATGCTAGACATCGGGCAAGGACGGTACCGGTCGAAATATGGTATCAGTCGAAAGTCACAGTCCGGTCGAGAGAATGAGAGACCCGGGCAATTTATGGTCGGGGCGATAGAACTTGACACCGATCGAATGAAGGTACTGGTCGAGGGAGTGAGCAAAGACACCGGTCCTTTTGCAAGGCACCGGTGGAGAGAAAGAAAGAAAGACCGGTCGAAGGTTGCAATCGAGATTGCAGGTTGAGAGTTCCAAAAAAAAATTCTTGATTGGTTGAAAACCCACTAATTGTTGCAAACCAATAACCAATTGAAATGATATTAAAAATCACAAATAGAATCAAATGATGCTATCACCGACTTCAATAGATATATATGTATTATATGTAAGCGATGTATATATGAATCAACCCGCCGATTGCACTTAAAATAACTCACAATCCAATCACAATCCACTCACAATCCAGAATGTGAATGTTAAAACAATCACGACCGGTCAATTGTAGAAGATTATGAATACCGGGAGTTGATGTACCGGTCAATTGAAATATACCGGTCAAGAGCAAAACATTAATTGTTTTATACAGGTCAATAAAATGTAGCGGTCAAGCAAAGTACCGGTCAAGGGACCCGGTCGAAATCGAACCGATAAACAGATAAGAACAGAACCGATAGAGGATAAGATTAGTGACCGATAAAATCGATGAACCCACCGATGAACTCGATGAATTCTGGAAAACGAACCCAGAAAATCAACCGATAACTCAAATTAACAGATCGATAAAAAACCCAGATAAACTTACTGAACAATCGACTGATAAAATAAGTAGACCGATAAACTTACTGTTTTCTGACCGATAAAAATCTGGAAAAATCGATTTTTGTAGATTGAACTTAAAAATATGAACCCAGATTGATCGACTTATTGCTTTTTCCAGAAAACAAAAATTTACCGATAAAACTCAGAAACAGTAATCGATTTCAAGAAAACAGATAATAATAATTAAAACAGATAATCGATTAAGGGTTTTAGAAAAACCTTTTCTGGATCAAACCTTCAGTCTCTTTGCTCTTTTGATCGTATCGAATAATAAATTATTTGATCCTGCTCTGATACCAATTGTAGATCCTAGTACAGTGCAATCAACAACAAATAATCAATGATGAACAATATTTAAGACACAACTACTAGTCATATGATTAATATGAAATCAAAGAGTTACAGGTTTACAGAAATGATTTCTGATCAGAGAAAGTAAACCTATTGACTAGTAATCTGGAAATTATGAGATTTCTAATAATCTGACTAATGAAAACGTGTAACCCTAATTATGAGATAAATATGCCTTTATATACTTAGGCTTACAAGCAATTGGGCTTTATGGGCTTGGGCCCATCTGACTAATAAACTTTCAATTAATTACAATATAAACCCTTATAAATACTTTATTCTACTTTTAACACACAGGACTTTCAGTCCTAACATATTTCATGGAAGAAAACCCTCTAGCAGTTTTTTTCATATCTTTGGTTGGTAGTGCTTCATTCTAAACAACAAAGATCTACTTGGAAAGTTCGATCCAAAAGCTGATGACGGAATATTTCATGGATATTCCTCTATCTCCAAAGCCTATAGAGTCTTCAACAAGAGAAGACAAACTGTAGAAGAAACAATTCTTGTCACATTTGATGAAACTCGTTCAGCAAATTCTAAACCAATCGCTAACAATGAAGAGCTAAATGCTTGGATGGTTTCTCATTACAGAGAAACAGAACCCTTCTTCTCAAACCATCAACACTCAGATCCTCTAGCTGCTGATGATGATCTAAACATCATACCTTCCAACGCTGAATGCACCTCATGGGTTTTAGCTAAGCCTCTAAACACACTCCCTCCATCAGATCTTCCTAAGTCTGAAAACCTCTCAGAAAACAATGGATTGTCTGACTCTCAACAGTTAATTGCTGATGAACCTCAAGCTTCTTCACAAGTAAACATTCCATTTATTGATCCAACTCCTGAAGTGAGCGATCATGCACCTGATCAGCGATGGACAAGAGATCACCCCATAGATCAAATTCTTGGTGATCCCGACTCAGGTATTCAGACTCGTCGAAGTTCAGGTAATATCTGCCTCTTTGTTAACTTTATTTCTTTAATAGAGCCAAAGAAAACCGATGATGCCCTCAGAGATCCAAACTAGGTCAGCGCTATGCAAGAAGAGCTGAATGAGTTTACTCGAAACAAAGTTTGGAATCTCGTTCCTAGACCATCTGATAAAACTGTTATAGGCACCAAATGGGTGTTTAGAAACAAGTTAGATGAACATGGAACTGTGACCCGCAACAAGGTTAGACTTGTTGCTCAGGGATACAGGCAAGAGGAAGGCATAGACTATGATGAAACCTTTGCTCCTGTGGCTAGGCTCGAAGCAATTCGACTCTTCTTAGCTTATGCAGTTTACAAAGACTTCATTGTATATCAAATGGATGTAAAATCAGCGTTCCTAAATGGAAAGTTGAATGAAGAAGTCTATGTAGAACAACCTCCAGGGTTCTCTGACCCTAAGCATCCAAATTATGTTTATAAATTTGATAAGGCTCTCTATGGTCTAAAACAAGCCCCTCGTGTTTGGTATGACACTCTCTCTCATCCTTTCTTATCTCTGAAAATTTTAAACGTGGTAAAATTGATAATACCTTGTTTTTCAGAAAGATAAAAGGTCATATTATTCTTGTACAAATATATGTTGATGACATAATATTTGGTTCTACTAACCCATTTCTGGGTACTCGTTTCGCTGAAAGAATGAAGAAAGAATACAAAATGTGTATGATGGGTAAGCTAACGTACTTTCTTGGTCTTCAGATTAAACAATCTGAAAAATGTACTTTTATCAACCAAGGTAAGTATGTTAAAGATATGCTGAAAAAGTTTAATCTAAATCAGACTTCAGTGATGAAAACTCCTATGGCACCTCCACTGACATTAAACAAGGATCCAACTGGAAAACCTTTTAATGTCACTGCCTATAGAGGAATGATAGGCTCCCTGCTGTATCTTACAGCGAGCCGACCTGACATCATGTACTCTACCTGTTTATGTGCACGCTATCAATCTGAACCCAAGGAATCTCATCTGATCACTGTCAAGCGAATCTTTAGACATCTGAAAGGAACTCCTAACCTCGGTCTTTTGTATCCCAAAGACTCAGGGTTCGATCTAATTGGATATTCAGATAGTGATTTTACAGGTTGTAAACACGATAGAAAGAGCACCACTGGTGGAAGTCAACTTCTAGGAGGAAAGCTGGTAAGCTAGACAAGTAAAAAGCAAAATTAAGTGTCCACTTCCACAGCTGAAGTTGAATACGTTGCCGCTGGAAGTTGTTGTGCTCAAATCTTATGGATGAGAAATCAACTATTAGACTATGACCTACAACTATCAAAGATTCCAATCTATTGCGACAACACTAGTGCTATCGCTACAACAAATAATCTAGTGCTACATTCAGCACTATGTGATTAATGATGATATTTAACTTCACTTTATCCCCACTGACTATCAGCTAGCTGATTTATTCACCAAACCTCTTGATGAGACAAGGTTCAACTTTCTCATCAGTGAGCTTGGAATGCTGAATCTTGAAGAGTGATTCTTCATCATTCAAGCATTATGTCAGTGACTCTAAGTTCCCCTTTATCACTTACTCTCTAAACAAATATCTCTGACTCTCAGGTATGTTCTTTTACTCTCAATCACTGAATATCCATTCAGTAAGACATTTTTCAAAATCAAAACTTTAATCACTAATCTTTCTTCAAATGATTAAAAGTTTTTTGATGAACAAAAAAAATCACTGATAATTCTCATCAATGATCCTTTGAAATAAAAACCTATCTCTGAATTTTGATCAGCGATTCTTTTGAAAAACAAAACCTATCTCTGACTTTTCTTCAGGGTTAATTTCAAAAGGAACAAATGAAACGTTTTTTTCTCTCTCTTATGACGTCATTTGAACCGACAATCCACGACATACTTTTTTCTCTAACACGTTCGCCCGTTGCCCTTCTATCCAATCAACTTCGTAGGACGTGTCCATGTCATGATGAGCATTTGTTTTCCCGCCTCACTCATTCTCTTTCATTCTCTCTCTCTCTCTCCCCATATAAAAAGAATGCCTTTTCATTCTTATCTTTTTACGCTTTCTAAAAACTTCTCAAGCAAGAAATACTCTCTCAAGGCATTCAACAAACAAAAACCCGTTCCAGTCTTTGCATCTTCATATCTTCAAGATCAACAGGCTTTTGTTCATTTCACTCTTAAATTTTGTTACAAAATCCTACATATTTCATTATCATGGATTTTACAAGATTTCTCTTCACTAAAATCATTTCTTTTGATTTTATTTTCTCTAAAAACTTTTGGTTTTCTACATGTTCTTTCTTCTTCACAAAGAACATTGTTTTACTCTGAAAATAATTTTTTTTCTATGTTTCTTTCTAAATACAGAAACTGGTAAAAACTTATTTATTTTTTGGACTCTAAACCTTTCCCTTTATTCTACTTCCTTCTATATTCATAAATGGCCCAAGCCTCGTTCATTGCCTCCAAGAACGTCAAATTCGCTATCACTGAATCCGAGGTCCCAAAGAACAACCATCTCGCAAGGTTGGACTTTGAAGTTGACAAATACCCACACTTGGTGGATGCAACTGCATTTCTGAATCAGTCTTGCTTAGCCTACATTCTCAATGTGGATCCGAAACCATCCAAAACTCTTCTACAACAATTTTGGTTCACAGCTGATGAAACCACCATCACCAACAAAAAAGGGTGACGTGGTTCCCGCTATTTCCTTCACCACTGAACTTGGATCAGGCCTGCTCACTGCTTATGGTCTCAAGAAGGCACTTCGACTCCCTGAGAAGACTAAAGTTGGATTTGATGCACTCCCCATTGATGCTGAACTCATTTAATTCCTGGATGACATGGAGTACTGCTGGGACACCAAGCCTCACCCCACCATCCCTAACAAGCGCCTGACAAAGATACAAAAGGCAAACATGCCTTCTCAACTAAACTACATCTTCTCTCACATCATTCAAATCATGAGTGGGAAGATTAGCTCCCTGGATCAGGCGAGCAAAGTTCAACTCCAGATGGGCTATTCAGTCATTGTTGGCAAGCATTTTAATTACGCTGGCGCTATCTTTGATGATCTTAAGTCAAAGATAGAGAAGACGGAGAGGGATCCCAAGATCCCATATGTACGCTTTATCTGCGCATACCTACACTTTCTCTACCCTACCACAAACCCAACTACTCCTGATGGTACTTTCTCTAAGGTGGGTCAACGATCACTAGAGATCAAGCCAGTCGCCAATGAGGTAAGTCTTTCAACTCTTCGCACCCGTCTCTCTCTACATTCTTCTTCTTCAGCGGCCACGCAGGGGGTTCCTTCTCCTGCTATCCCTGCCGCTACCACCGCTCATAAACGACCATCAACTACTCTTCTTGGACCCTCTAAGAAGGCCAGAAAGACCAAGGAGATCACCCCTTCGGGTTCTATCCCTGAAATAGTTTCTCGACAAACTATTTTAGATGATTTTGTGGGTATCTCCTCCACAACTTCAGCAACCACCACATCATCCGTGCCAGCGTTGACAACCGCTGACACAACAAAGTGACGCCACCCATCTCCTCAGTTCTTCAACAACCACCTAAGGTAATTACCACTATTTCTTTGTTAGATCACATATCTATTAGATTCAAGATCATCCAAACTGAAGATCGCAATCTGAAGCTAAAGCCGGAAACGTCGACTCTCGATATAAAGTCTAATGTTTATTTGTAATAAATGTCAAAGTAATTGTTTGTTATTGTATTGTTTAAGTAATTAATCTAGTTAGTTAGTTATTAGTTTAGTTAGTTTATGTTAGAGCATGAATTAGTTGGATACAAGATCAAGAAGTCAAAAGTCAAAGGTCAAGAAAGTCAAAGCTAAGAAAGTCAAACTCTCATTAAAGTCAAAGTTCTTTTGTAATAAAAGTCAAAGTCTTTGTATTTGTATTTTAGTAGTTTAAGTTTCCTTGTTTTAGTTGTAGGTATAAATAGTTTCTATTTCAGTTTTTAGTAGTTGAATCAAAAAGTTGTAAGTTGTACGAAGAAGTCAGAGAGAGAGAGAGAGAGAGAGAGTTCGTTTGAGAGAGATTTGTAGAGAGAAAGAGGGAGTTCTAGAGAGAGAAAGTTTTGTAATCTTGAATTTGAAAGTGAAATCAAACAGGTAATTGATTGAGATATCTTGTTTGTTTGATTAATCTTGTTTAGAAACTAGAATATGGAACACACAATTGGTATCAGAGCAGATTCAAAGTGAAATCAGATCAAGAAAAATCAAGAAAACAAGTTCGATTTTGAGTTCGACTGTACAAAATCATTTTTAGAGTTTTTGTGCGTTTTTGGAGCAGATTTTGATTAGGAATTGTTCGAAAAGTGTAATAGATCGAGTCTATGTACTTTAATTTCTGAATTGCACTGTAATTCTCACGAATTTCTGATTTTTGTTGAGTTTTTGTTCACGAGTCGATATTCACTGTTTCATTGTTCATTTTGTATTGTGAGTGATTGTTTGTAAAATTCTTGTGTTGTAATACGTTCCAGTATTGTAATCGAGCAACAATTCAAAGTTTCAGACCAATTCACAAAAGTTTAGATCGAAAACAGATGGAAAATTCAATTTTTGGGTCGACTTTCTGAAGAACGCGCTAGATCTCCAGAACGCGCAAGTTCATCGTTAAAACGCGCAATTCGAAGGGAAGATTTTGGTCTCAAACGCGCAAGTAAAAATCTGCGAGTTCTAGAAACTCGCTGATCGAAGTCTGCGAGTTTGAAGGATGCGAGTTTGAAATTTCAGGAAAAATTTCTAAGTGTGGAAACGCGCAAGTAAAGCTAGCGAGTTTAGCTCAAACGCGCAAGCTTTGACGAGGGAGTTTTGGAAATGCGCACACCTCAGTTAGCGAGTTTCATCGTGAATAGTAATCTTCGCGTTTAGGCATTACCGAGTTTCAGAAGGAATTTTTGTCTTGCAAGTTTCAATGATCTGCGAGTTTGATTGATCTGCGAGTTTATCAGAACACGCAACCCTTTGCGTGCGAGTTTCACAAACGCGCAAAATTAAGTCTGCGAGTTTCACTTTGAATAATTGTTTTCGAGTTTCTCAAACGCGCAAGTCTCGATCTGCGTGTTTCTCAGTGTTTGCGAGTTTAAGCACCTGCGAGTTCTATAGTGACTTGCAAGTTTTGATACTTAGTCAAAATTTTCAATTTTTTTTAATTTCAAGATTTTTTTGTGATTTCATATTTGGACTAACGATCAGTTCTAGTTTCTTATTGGATATATTTTTCAAAACAGGTTTGATCAAGATGACTTCTAAAGATGCACTTTCCATTGGCACTGATGTCAAGCCTCCTGTACTGTTTAAAGGAGAGTATGAACAATGGAAGGACAGATTCCTTGATTTCGTGGACCGACACACAAAAGGAGAGAATATTCTTTTGTCAATTACAGAAGGTCCTATGGCACCAATCATAGTTCAATTACCTGATGATGATGATTCATCTGATAGTGGACATGGTGATGAAGAAAGAGAACAAAAGACAAAACCAGTTAAAGTGGATTTATCTCAGTACTCTGAAGAAGAGAAAAGTCGATATAAAGCAGACAAGCAAGCAAGATCTCTTTTACTTCAAAGCATTCCTAATGAGATTTACATCAAGATTGATAGCTACAAGGATGATGCTAAGAAGATGTGGGATCAATTGCAAAAGATGGTGATGGGATCAAAGATCGGGAATCAGATGAAAGTGGCTAACTGCATCAATAGCTACGAGGAATTCAAAGCCAAAGAGAATGAGAGTTTGGAAGACACATATGAACGGTTTACTTTGCTTCTGAATGAATTGACAAAGAACAAAGTGACAAAGAAGCAGCTGGAAAACAATGTTAAATTCCTGAGTATCCTACGACCTGAATGGAAGAAACATACACGTAGGATGAAGCAGATGAAAGACTTGAGTGAAATACCTCTTCACGAAGTCTATGAGACTCTGAGGCAAAATGAAGAGGAAGTTGAGGAGAAAAGAGCTGAAAAGAAGAAGGCTGAAAAGGTTCCTGATCCGATTGCTTTGGTTGTTGGAGAGAAGAAGAAAGAAAAGAAAGAAAAGGCAGAGAAGAAGAAAAAGAAGAAAGTGATTACGAGTTCTGAGTCAGAATCTGAATCAGATGGTGATGATGGAGAAAGTCTGAAACAAGCCATGATGTTACTGACCCGTGCCTTTCAAAAGAAATTCTACAAGAAGCTGGGATCAAATTCTCAAAGGTATTCTTCATCAAGTTCAAAGAATCATGAGCACCGAGAGAGGGTGGAAAGAAGGAGATATGAAGAGAACATATATGTTGAGAAGAAACATGATGAAAGGAAGAAGTTCGTGAATGACTACACTGTTGCCGAAAAGCCAGCAAGTGATCCAGTCAAATGCTATAACTGTGGCAAGATTGGTCATTTTGCAAAAGATTGTAGAAAGCCAAAAGTTCGTAATTCTCAGTACTATCAGAACAAGTTGCTATTGGCCAAACAACAAGAAACGGGCATAGCTTTAATGGCTGAGGACGAATTTTGGCTGGATCATTCAGAAGGTGAAGAGGAAGAAAAGGAAGAAACTACTCATCTCTGTCTCATGGGAAAAGAAGTCTAGTATGATGAATCAGATGACGAGACAACTGATGAGGTATCAAACTTAACTCAAAAAGATTTCATTACCAAAATGAAAGCTATGATGGTTGTGCTTCAAGACTTACAAAATAAATTGAAAAAGGAAAAAGAAACAGTTGCTAAAAGAAACAATAAGATATTTGAACTCAATAAGTCGGTTATTGGGAACAAAGATCTGATTGATTCTTTACGCAAGTCTGCTTCTGATTCTAAACTTCAAGTAGATTGTTTTGAAAAGAAGATTTCTGATTTTGAAGTTAAAATTTCTAACTTTGAGTTTGAGAAGAAAGAATCTGCACTAACTGTTCATAAACCGCAGGTTGAGAACAAGCTTTTAAATAAGAAGGTAAATGGTCTGGAAGCCAAACTTTACGCTAGAGGCCAAACAAATACACAAACCCTACTTTGCGCATCTCAAGCAATCCGCAAACCTCACTTCTCGGATCCAACATCATACGCTAACACTACTTTTCGCATCACACTGTTTACGCAAAGCTCGAACTCCACTTCTCGCATCAAAGAGCATACGCAAAGCTCAGTTTTCGCAACACTCTTGATCCGCAAATCTCACTTCGTGCAACCCAAGGATACGCAAAGCTCAGTTCTCTCAGTTCATGTGTTCATCTCTTCACGAAAAGATCAAGTCTACTTTGCGCATCTAACGTGATACACAAACCTCACTTTGCGCATCCCGCTTGATACGCAAACCTCAATTTGCACAACCTACTTGACACGCAAACGTTGATACGTAAACCTCTCTGCTCCAATCACTGTTCCATACTTAGAATATTTTTTTGAGAATTTTTCGAAACTGTAATAGGGTCTTTAATTGTCATAATTTTTTTCTCTAGGGGCGCTGCCCCCATACCCCCGCAAGGGCGTTGCCCCGTGCTAAGTCTGCCTAGGGGGACAAAATTTCTTGTGTGATCAAATTTTATTTGGACTAACGGTCAAATCCAAGTTCTTATTGCACATTATAATCAATACAGGATGACATCCAGAGAAGCCCTTGCAATCGGAACTGACACCAAGCCACCAGTTCTCTTTAAAGGAGAATACAAACAGTGGAAGGATCGGTTTCTGAACTTTGTTGACAGACATGAGGTGGGTGAATTCATCAGGAAATCTATAGAAGAAGGGGTTATGAAACCAGTCATGACGACTCGTTTGGTTGGAACCGTGCCGACTCAGGTTGAACTTAAGTATCATGAGCTAGAAGATGATAACCTCAGAAGAGCTAAAGGCGACAGATTAGCTAAGTCATACATTCTACAAGGAATTCCAAACGAAATCTATGTAAAGATTGACAGCTACAAGGCCTCCGGCAAAGAAATGTGGGATCAGCTTGAGAAGATGATGCTGGGTTCAAAGGTTGGGAATCAACTTAAAATCTCCAACTGCCTAAATAATTATGAAGAATTTAGAGGCAGAGTGGGAGAATGTTTAGAAGAAACCTATGACAGGTTTGTGACTTTGCTGAACGAACTAAGCAAGAACAAGGTCTACAAATCTCAAATTGAGCTGAACGTCAAATTCCTAAGTATTCTACAACCGGAATGGAAAAGATTTGCCAGACAGATGAAGAAGATCAAGGATTTGAATGAGATTCCACTTCATGAGGCGTATGAAACCCTCAGACAAAATGAAGAAGAGGTGGATGAAATTCTAGATGAGAAGAGGCAGAAAGGAAAGACAGTTGAAGACACAGTTGCTCTTGTTGTCAGGAAGAAGAAAAACAAGACAATTGTGTATGAATCAGAAGAAGATGAAGGTTATGCAAACTCTGACATGGATGAAAATGAACAACTGAAGCAAGCAATGCTTCTGTTGACAAATGCTTTTCAGAAAAAGTTCTACAAAAAGCCAACATCAAACAGTCAGAGTTATTCTTCTGGTCCCAACAACTACATCCACAAAGAAAGGGTTGAAGAAAGTAGATATGAAGGAAAGAGATTTGAAGGGAAAAGAACAGAGGAGAGGAAACCTGAAGAGAGAAGATATCAGTCTGAAGTAAAGAGAATAGAGGAGAGGAAACCAGAAGAGAGAAAGTTTAAAGTTGAAGGATCCAGTCAGACAGAACCACCTAGATGCTACAATTGTGGCAAAATAGGTCACTATGCCAGAGACTGTCGAAGGCCAAAAGTCAGAAACTCTGATTACTACAAGAACAAGATCCTTCTTGCAAAGCAACAGGAGGTGGGTAAGGCACTGATGGCTGAAGATGAATATTGGCTTGATCATTCTGACGAGGAAGAAGAGGATGGATAGAAGGATGAAGCCGTCAACATGTGCTTGATGGGAAAGCAAGAATCAGATGTTGAAGCTGATTCAGATAATGAAGAAGAAGAGGTATGTGATTTATCATATTCATACTTCATGAATAAAATGAATGCCATGTTTTTAAAACAACAAGAGTTAGAGTTGAATCTTGAGCGAGAAAATGGTGTTATAACTGACAAAAACCAACTGATATAGAAACTTAGCAATGAAATTGCTGAGAAGAAAGTATTGGTTGAGGTTTTACATAGAGATAATGACACCAACGCAAAGGAAAAGACAATAATTCTTAAAGAGAATTCTGAACTCAAGTCTAAACTGACAAAAAGTGAGATTGATATATATGAGCTTACAAAATTGCATTCTTCATGTACCAAAGAAAACTTTTCTTTACATGGTAAATTAAAAAATTTGGAAGAGAAGTTATACAAAATGGGTCAAACTGAACAGACTATTCATCTGAACAAACCCAAAGAGGAAATAGAGAGATGGGGAATCGGTTATAAGAATCCTAACTGTCTTCAAAAAGGAATGTCTGAAGTGTCTGCACTTTATGATCATCTTTCTATGAAATTAGCTCGACGAATCCCTGAGTTTAAAACTTTTTGGACTAAACTATCAAAAGAGGATGAAGCCAACGAAACTGAAAAACGGTTGAAATCATCTAAAGTTCACCTTCCATTTTATTATGTGAAGATGAATAATAGTTATAATGAAAATCCAATATATCAAAAGAAGAAAAGTCTTTCAAGTGATTTCTTTCAAAGTTATTCTGAAAAAGAAATGGAGGCGAAGCCTATTCAAGGTAAACTATATGTCCCTCCTCTTGTTTTAGAAAGTAAAATTTCTGAACTCGAGAATTCTTTAACAGATGAAAGACTTTTGATGAATATTGAACAAAAAGTTTTTTCAACCGTGTTAAAAAATGTTATTATTTCTAAGGCTTCAAACTATGAGGATATGTTTGGTTTTACAAATAAAGGGTTTGATTTTCTGAACTCTAACAGTGGTTTAGATGATTGTTCTAATCAATTTGACTTTAATGCAAAACTTCATAACCATTCATCTTTTGTTAAGAAATCTTTAGGAAAAACCAGTATGCCTGTTAACAGTGCAAAATCAACGAAAGTTGATAACTTAGTCTCTGTGAAAGCTAAAAATGCTAAAGGTAAGATTACATTTAAGCATTCACAGAAACCGAACACTATTGGTCATCCGAAGAAGAAGCATTCGTTTGTTGCTTCAAAGTCTAACTCCACAGTTTCACATGTTTCAGATATGAGCAAGCAAAGGCCAGAAGTTAAATCTCTGTGGCAACCGAAACAGAAGCTTGACAAGACCGTTAAATCGTTTAGTAGTGTTAATTGTAGTAAGACTTCGCTTAGTAAAGATGTTTTAATTGCTGATGTTGTGATTTTGAACTCAAAACGTGTTGTTTCTCGTAAACAATATTCAATGAAGCAATTATTTCAGTTATCTTTATCTGCTAGAAAGTCTTCTATTTATAATAAACATGTTTCTACCTCTTGTCAAGATTCTGACGATTGGTTTGGCAATTATCATGTGCGTTCATCTCATTCTAATTCTTCAAATGCATTTCAAAAGAAAAGAGGACCCAATTTGAAATGGGTACCAAAATCTTGTGCTAACATAGTAGGACCCAAATTCCAATGGGTACCTAAGGCTAAATCTGTGTTGCAGGCACATCAAGTTTAAAAAGGGAGCTTACAGATATGACTTCTAGACAAAACAGTCTAGGACTCGTTCCTCAAAGAAAATAGGTTCTTGAATACATCAGTTCAAGACCCGCTCCTCAATGCTCAAGAGTCTTAATTCCATCTTTGTTTTAAGTCTATTTTAAATAAATTGTTTCATTATTTCTCTTATACAGATCCGTCATATGTGGTACTTGGATAGCGGATGCTCCAAGCATATGACTGGACAAAAAGATATGTTGTACAATTTTAAAGAGAAATATTGCGGATCAGTCAGATTCGGCAACGACCAGTTTTCTCCAATCATGGGATATGGTGATGTACAACATGACAATGTCACGATCAAGAAGGTGAGCTATGTTGAAGGCTTACGACACAACCTGTTCAGTATTGGTCAGTTCTGTGATAAAAGCTTAGAGGTAAATTTCAAATCCAAGACGTGTTCAGTTCGCACTGAAGAAGGCGAGGAACTCTTGGTCGGCACAAGAAAGTCAGACCTCTACACAATTAACTTGTCAAAAATCCAGAACGACAACCAGGTTTGTCTATTGACGAAAGCCTCGAAGCAACAAAGTTGGCTATGGCATCGAAGGCTCTCTCACCTCAACTTCAGGTACATCAACAATCTGGTCAGTGGAAAGCTCGTCAAAGGACTTCCAGCGCTCAAGTATGAAAGAGAACATCTTTGTACAACATGTGAGAAGGGAAAAATGAAGAGGGCACCCCATAAACCAAAGCCTGAACCAAGTACAAGCGCTCCGTTAGAGTTATTGCATATGGACTTATGCGGTCCGATGCGAACTCAGAGTCTAGGCGGAAATAAGTACATACTCGTGATCGTGGACGATTACTCGCGATACACATGGGTCAAGTTTCTACGTTCAAAGGATGAGACACCAGATGTTCTCATCATATTCCTAAAGACAACCCAGGTGAATCTGCAGAAACAAGTCAAATTTCTAAGAACAGACAACATCACAGAGTTTAAGAACCAAAAGGTTGAAGAATAGCTCGAATCTGTCGGGATTTCACATCAATACTCTGCTGCTCGTACGCCTCAACACAATGGAGTGGTCGAAAGAAGAAATCGAACGCTAGTCGAGGCTGCTCGTACTATGCTAAGTCAATCAAACTTACCTCTATTCTTGTGGGCTGAAGCTGTTTTGACCGTGTGCTATACACAGAATCGCTCCATGATACATCGCAAATTCAAGAAGACTCCTTATGCTTTAATCAACAACCGAACACCAACAATCAAATATTTTCATATATTTGGGTGTAAGTGTTTCGTGCTGAACGATAGGGAAAGTCTCAACAAGTTCAGTGCCAAGGCGGACGAAGGCATCTTCGTTGGTTATTCCTCGACATCAACTGCATTCCGTGTTTATCTGAAGAAGTCAAAGACGATGATTGAAAGCATCAATGTCACGTTTGATGAAGAGATGGCTTCCGAACATCAAAGTTCAAAACCCTCTATAACAGGAATACTAGCTTCTGGGCAACTCCGTCCAGAACCTACGTCTCAACAGAATAAATCAGATGAAGCATCAACTTCTACTAACCATTTATCTGATTTAGATTTATTATTTGAATTGTTTTATCATGAATTTCTTGGATATAATGTAAAGAAATTTGTTGTGGTTGACAGGATGGAAGACTTAAGGACTACTCATCCAACCAGTTCAGATGTTCCTATTGAATCCAACGCCCCGATTCAACAAGAAGTTCCAATTCAAATACGACTCCAACAGTTGAAGAAGTTCCATGTGATGAAGAGACAGAAGTAGCTGAACCAGTAGGATGTTCTGTACAGATCCATCCACAGCCAGAACAAGTTGTACCTTTTGAGCCTTTTGAACCTACCACTTCAACTGCAATCATAATTCCTCCAGAACAAGCTGAAGAAGGTACAAGTGGATTTATAGATGATACAACTGACATACAATCATCTAATCCACTGCCTCATGAACATAAATGGACCAAATAGCACCCGATAAGCCAGATCATTGGCGATCCATCAAAACCGGTGCAAACTAGTTCAGCATCAATGAATATGTGCATGCATGACTCCTTTCTGAACAAGTTCGAGCCAACACGCGTATCAGAGGCGCTTGCTGATCCAGAATGGGTGATCTCAATGCAAGAAGAGTTGAATCAGTTTGATGCACTTAAAGTCTGGAGACTCGTACCAAAGCCTCAAGGTAAAACCATAATAGGTACGAAGTGGGTTTTCAAGATAAAGAAAGACGAAGAGGGTACCGTTATCCGAAACAAGGAAAGACTAGTAGCCAAAGAATACAGACAAGAGGAAGGAATCGACTACGACGAGAAATATGCTCCTATGGCGTGATTAGAGGCAATCAGAATGTTTCTAGCCTACGCAGCCTACAAGAACTTCACGGTCTTTCAAATAGACGTGAAGACATCATTCCTGAATGGAATTCTGAAGGAGAAAGTCTACGTCTCTCAGCCAGAAGGTTTTGTCAATCAAGAGAAGCCGAATCACGTTTACATTCTCGACAAAGCACTATACGATCTGAAACAAGCACCTCGAGCCTGGTATGATGTCCTTTCCACTTTTTTAGTCAAGTCTGGGTTTTCAAAAGGTAAGGTGGATACCACTTTGTTTATCAAAAAGGAAAAAGCCGATATCATTTTAATTCAAATCTATGTAGATGATATTATCTTTGGCTCTACAAATACGAAGTACTGTAAGAATTTTGCAAACCTTATGGTGTCTAGATTTCAGATGAACATGATGGGAGAGATGAATTTCTTTCTCGATTTACAAGTAAAACATTTTTCATCGGGTATTTTTATCATATAATCAAAATACATTTTGGATATTCTTCGGAAGTTCCAAAGGGAAAATTAAAAACCGATTGGTACCCCAATGGCACTAGGTACTAAGATTGGCACCGATCCTTCGGGAAAGGCTGTTGATGTTAGGACTTATCGAGGAATGATAGGTTCTTTAATGTATCTTACTTCCAGTAGGCCAGATATAATGTTCTCAACATGCTTATGTGCAAGATATCAGGCCAATCCTAAAGAAATCCATATGTCTGTTGTGAAGCGCATATTTAGGTATCTAAAGGGCACTGCAGATTTTGGTCTATGGTATCCTAAAGATACTAGTTTTGAACTAACAGCCTACACAGATGCAGATCATGCAGGTTGTATGTTAGACAGGAAGAGCACGTCGGGACATGTACAGTTCCTCGGTGACAAGCTAGTCAGTTGAGCATCGAAGAAGCAACTTTGTGTTTCAACTTCCACGGCCGAAGCATAATATGTAGTTGATGCTAGCTGCTGTTCTCAGGTCTTATGGATGAGAACTCAATTGCGCGACTACGGTTTCCACTTCAACAAAATCCCGATATACTATGACTCTAAGAGCGTCATCGCAATAACAGCGAATCCTGTTCAGCACACCAAGACTAAGCACATAGACGTCAGGTATCATTTCATTAAAGATCATGTTGAAAAAGGAACAATTGAACTTTTCTTTGTAAAAACTGATTATCAGCTTGCCGATTTGTTTACCAAACCTTTAGACTAAAAGAGGTTTAACTTTCTTGTCTCTAAGCTTGGTATGCTAAATCTAAAGATTTAATAGTAGTTACCTATCAAAGTTTTCTAATTGTATACTTTTTCATCATTTCTTCATTTCCGCAAGATATCTGCACTTCTATATACTATTCATGATCCAAGGGGGAGTATGAGAAGAAATTGACATGTGGTCAATCTTATTTTGATGGGGAGCTCATAAGATTTCTGCATTTACCTTTTATGTCAAATTTTTGTAATGCAAGATTTTAGGGTGAGCTCTTCAAGTAAAAGGAGTTTGGATATGACTTCTGATTATTTCTGATCAGAACTCGTACTTTAAAAAGTTTTACTGCTTTTCGTCTTTTCAATTTAAGTGAATAAATTTTACTTTGACTTTGACTTAAGACTTTTGCAAAATTTTTGAGAGAAGCTTACAAGTTCATATGTTTATGACTAAAAGCTTAGCTTCATGAGTTGAAAGATCGTACGTAAAGGTATAATTCTAAATCTTTATCTCATATATGGTTGAAAGAAGGACAACTTTCAATCATTGGAAAACATTGTTTTTAATGTTCAAACCACTTCCCGATTTTTGAACAGATTTTATATTTTGGGAGTGTATTTTAAATGTTTTCATAATCTAAATTGTGCTTTAACTGAAATAGTTAAACCAATCTGAGCATCACGTGCATCATAGGAAAACAAGACTTTAATTGTGCTAGGACTTAACACAACTTCTATGGAATCACCTTAACCAGTGATTTCTACCCAAGAGGTTAATCCTTAGTGATTGAGTGTGAGAAACGAAAAGAAATGAGTGTGTCAAACAAAGAAAGAAAGTTTGATTAGAGTGTGCTAAATGTTTAAAAGAAAGAGCGTGTGAGAACAGAGTTAAAAGAATATCACAACTCTGCACCAACTTTTTCTGAGTCGGGTAGCCACATTACTAGTGTTTCACAATTCTTTGGTGAACATTATTGAAATAGGCAACTAGCCCATGCCAACTCTTGATCAAACCTCACTATCTACTCATTTTCTTCGCAAAAAGAAAGTGTTTCACATTTTCAAAGGGGATGCAGCACATTTGCTATCTGATTTTCATTTGGAAAATCTGGATATTGAAAAGAAGGAAGTTTACCCTACCTTCGCACTTCAATCATGCACATTGAGTCTGTGTTTAACTTACTGTTGTCTCAGTGGTTTACACAAAATTTGAGCCAAATAAGCAATCATCAAGTGCTTAATTTTTTCTATCACAAGCACGAACACACAAGGAATTTGTTTCTTTGTCATAACATTTATAGAAATAACCTTTGTGGTGTTTCGATGATTAAATGGAAGCTCTGGGGGAGTCAACATCAAACAGCTCCTTTCCAATGTGTATTCGTTACTCACAGTGACTTGATAAACATTGTTAGACCCACATTCTTCTATCCCCATTGCTCCTCCTTCTATTTCTTTGGTCTCTAACCCTCCCTCTATATCACAACAACCTCATGTTGCACCTATAGGACCTGATAATCAAAATTTTGAAGGAGATTTGCACTTCTTCAATATGTTTGATAATTCAGGTACTTCTAAAATCCTATACACACCTCCCATCTCTCCATATAAGCCTGAGCATCGTTGTGCTCATCCCCTAACTTTACTTGCAGGTCCTAATTTGTCCACTGTTGATGCTCATGTTAACACTCTTGCTGAAAAGGTGGCGACTCTCACCATCTCTATCAACGAATCCACCGGCGCTGTAAACTTTGTTGGTGAAGATCTGAAAAGATTGACCGCTGCCTCCTCATCCAATGCTGACTCCTCTCAAATGACAGCTGTTCAGGAGGACATTTTCAAGATCAAGGAAGACCTTGTTGGAACTCTTCAACAGGTCCAATTGATTCAGGGACTCTACGGCAACCTCCACAATGATGTCCGAGACCTGACAAAGAAGGTTGACTCCTGCACCTCAATGCTTCAGCAAGTGCTTATCAAGAAGAATGAACCGGCTCCAACGCCCACGCCTTCCTTTACAGAGAATGATCGTACATCTTTGAATATAGCCGTTGAGTTTATTCATCAGGCTACTTCAGACATTCCTATCATCGAGGACCGTCTCGAGCGTTTAGAGGTTGAAATACGATCTCTAACTGATGCAAAAGCTCCACCTTAAGCTGCTGAAGTCTCCCTCGCTGATAATGACGAAGAGGGGGAGAAACAACTGAAAGAAGAAAATGTTGAGGAAGCTACTGCTGATGTTCAAACGGAAGAACCTCCCTCTCATGTTGAGGGGGAGAAGATTGTTGACAAAGCCCCTCCATCTTCTATACTTGCTCAAGTTATAGATGAAGAAGATGAGGAGGACGAAAAAGATGATGAAGATCTTGATCTTCGGGATCAAGAGAAAGAGCAACCAGCTGATGACGACGACGACGATGACGAGGACCAATCTCTTTGGTTCTCAGCGGCGAACGTCTCTTCAGCGACAACTCCGAAAGGAGTTGTCACAGCAAGGAGATAGGTGAAACTTCTTCAGGTACTCCTTCCCAAGGCAAGCAGAAGGGTATAGCTGTCGAGGGAAACCTGAACATAGTCTCACAATCTGAGGGGGATCATCTTTCTCAGGTATGTCTTTCTATTATACCCATATCTTTCTATAACTACCAAACCGCTGTCTTTTTCTAAGCCTTTATCTTTCTCTTTCCAAAATATACACTAACTCCTTTTTCACTACTTGACCAGACAGTTCTCTCCCCTGCTTAAGGGAACTGAACTGCAAATAATCCCAGCTTCTACAACTGAAGAACAAATAATCCCAACCTCATTCAATGAGGTTGATGAACAAGAAGAAGAAGAAGAAGAAGCCCTGCTCCACCAAGGAAGGCCCTCTAGACCAACTCATTGGTCAGAGGAAGAACTGAACAGAAGAACAGAGATTATCTCTCATCTAAAGAGTCGACGACTAAAGATCCCTCTTCAAACTCCATCTACAGATCTCGACTTCCTGACGGAAGCTGCAATTGAAGAATCTGTCAGAGCTGAGAAATTGATTGTTGAATGTCAAAAAGATGCTTCTCTAGCTCTCAAGATTTAGTCTTCTCAGGTCAAAGAAAAGAAACTAAAGAAAAATCCAGTGGAAGTTCAGGCTGCTCTACTAAAATAAATTGAAGAGCAACGCTCAAAAGAAAAAAAGGTCAGCGATAAAGCACTTGAATGGTGTAAACAAAAAATCGATTATCGCTCTGACCCGATGAAGATTATAGCCGTTGTCATCTCTGGAAGAAAGAAGAAGGACCGAACTTCTATAACAATGGAGATAACCAGAGAGAATGGAAGCTCAAAGGCAATGTTCGTCTCAAGACTTGAAAGCTTCAGCTACATGGCATGGTTAGAGTTTAAGGATGCACTTAAGAAATCAAAGTCAACTTACAAAGGTTATGTTGAAGGGATCAATGATGCTCTCATCAACAGAGTCGCTGTTGTATTAAAAGTGCCATCTTCTCTTCCTTCTAAGCCAAGGCAAATCAAAAGAAATCCTGCCTCCTCCTCCTCTGAATATGTCCCTGCTATTAGAAACGACACCTCCATCAAATTTTCAAAGGAAGCATTGTTCGGACCTCCTCCTGATCTCTCAGTTCTAGACCTATCATTGCCTCCTGGTGGACCATATATTCCCGGGCAAATGCTCAACAATCCTCATGGAATATTCTTCAGAGATGATGAAGGGGTACTCAGATTTTAAAAGTCTCTGAGATTCCCATCTGTCCTTTGAGTCATCTCAAAGATCTTTTGTGTCTATGGTGTGACTTCTCTCCATTATCTGATTCGATTAAGTCAATCATTAGTCAAGAATCATCATATCGAAGGCAAAGAGGAGAAGAAATACCTAACTATATGATCAATATTCCAAAATCTTATCTAGATAGCTGATAGATTAGTCTCTTACTTCTTGTAATCTATTAGTTAGACTTACAATAGTTAGTTCTTCACTTGTACTTTATATTTTCATATCTTGTAATTCCTTTTTTGAGTTAATGAAAATTTCAGTGAAGTATTTAACACTATCAGTACTGTAAAAGATCCCTCAAAATAGTAATTACGACATGTATGTTATGAGTCCTGATTATTCCTTATTTTGAATTAAAAAGTAATTTGTCATTATCAAATAGGAGGAGATTGTTGATTCATGCTCTCTCAGTGATTTGATAAAAAACCTTATCTACACTTAGTGAAAATTACGTTTAATAAATATGTATTAGTGTTTCATCATCAGCGATCAAATTGAGTATGTTCAGTTATCATTGATGATCTTTCTTGTAAACATTCATATGTATTAGTGTTTCACTATCAGCTGTTAAATACTGAGTATGTTCAGTATCACTGATAGTTTCTAATGTAAACAGTCAAACGTAATCCCTGCAGACAAGTTTCGCGTCAGCAGATGTTCATAGCTGAATCGAAGAAGAAGCTGTTGAACAAAGACAACTCTACTAGTGACCTGATGCGGATATCAGTGAAGCAAACATGACTCTACTCATACACGAAGAAACCTGAGGAAAAGCTTCAGCGATAGCTGAACTTCTTTGTATCTTTGAAGGAAGAGATACTCAGCGATCGATGATCACTTAGCTTATGCCTCAAGTCTCTTTTCTCTTTCCCTTGATCACCAGTACGATGTGTCAGAACGGACATACCTCTGCTACAATTTGTACAACAACTCTGTCAACTACATTGTTCATGATACGACCGAAAGCATGTCTCCCAAAGTCAGACCCACTCTGCCAATCAATGAAGGACACATGTAAAGTACCCTGCCATGCATTTAATGCATAGGGTATAAATAGAAAGATCACCTCTCCATCTGAAGAAGACCCCTAAGCCTTTATCTTTCTAAAATATAGAAACCCTTGCTATCTATACTCTCAAATCTCCCACTCTCTATATTCTTGTGCAACCATCTTAGTGTTTCTTAAGTTTGTTTAGATTGAGTTCTACTTAATCTTATTCCACAACAGACTTGTAAATTGTATTTGATTTATCAATAAACAGTTTATTAAACTTTAAAAACTTGTGTTTGTATTCAACCCCCACTTCTACAAACTTGTTAAGCACCTTCGGGACCAAGACGTTTATTTATGGCTTATTTAATGTAGAATCCATGTCCTTAAAGACCAACGGCTATAACCGAAAGAGGGCATCAGGATCATATAGAGCACATAGACATCGAACCATGTGTTTGGGTCAAAATCTACGACCACGACAGAAAGCATTTATGATACATTTCGCACGACCAAATTTGTATTAAGAACATGTCCTATAGACCGTATGTATTTATGAAACTCGTCGTCACATTTAAAGACACGGGTCGAACGACCTCTTGTCGTACATTTGTCAAAGTCACACGACGATCGTAAGATCCTTCACGACCACGATTATACTAACAGACGACAAAACATTTATTTATGGCTTATTTAATGCAGAATCCATGTCCTTAAAGACGAATGACTATAACCGACAGAGGGCATCAGAATCATTAAAGTCTCCAACAGTTACTCAAGTATTCAAGGACGCATTTATGGCAATCAAGACTATAAATACGAAGATCCAAACCTCATTCAACCCCCGAGAATATGAAGATTACAAGCTTATTGCAAAAACTCTCTCAACTCTTTAAAAGAATACACGACGCTATATTCAAATGCACGACTAAAGTGTTTTACACACAACCTACGATTATTATTAGCGTTTAAACTTATTTTTTCTTATATTGTAATACATTGTAATACGTAAAGATATCGTCCCTGCTTGGCGGTCATAGTACATTGACGACCCCTCTTTGTCGTCTTTGGTTTCTTCCTTGTTGAGGTTTTTCCACGTCACCAAATTCATTATCTTTTTATTTTTATCTTTGTCGCATGCTTTGTCAATCGATTCCTTTCTTTAGTTGTTAAAAGCTCCACATCAACCTTAGGTTATTATTTTCGATGATTTTTGGCATTAACAGTTTGGCGCCCACCGTGGGGCCCCATCTAAAGAAAATCCTCGACAAACGTGCGTCGCACTAACAATTTTTTCGAGTTTCTTTTGTTTTCAGGACAATGGATAATCCACAAGAAACTCTAGAACACATCATCGCTCAAATGAAAATGGAATTGACAGTTGCACGTACTCGCATCGATGAATTGGCTAACAAAAACATAAGGGCAGACGAGGAAATCGCATCCCTAAGAAATCAACACTTGAATAATCCAATGGTATCACAAAATGGTCTTGGATCATTCAGTATTCCTTTGTCAGGACCTTCCCTCCCCAATTATCCAAGACCTCCATTCCTTGGTGTGCCTAGCCAGCCCGTACCGACGATGCCACCTGCGATGTCAATCCCCACGATGCCCATGCCAACTTTCCACCCTAACGTAGATGTTGTTGATTCTTCACTACGAAACGACTTCCAAAACACCAGGTTCGTCGATCCACCTTACAATTTCTTCTCGGATGATGTTGATTCCAAAAAATCTATGGTTCTAATCCAACCAATAATTTCGACCTGAAATGGTCCGCTTAATGCAATCATCATGTTTACTGTCACTCCAAGTGACGAATGTCAAAATCATCAACTCCTTCTAACGACTACCCACTTACAAACTTCTTCATTACCCCAACGGTTGTCACATCACAGTAGTCCAAGTATACACATGTAACTCGTAGGTTCACCATGACACTGGCCAGGTTCAATTATGAATGTAATGTACATGATCATCCTTGCCACCTTCGACGTGATTCCCATTCCTACTGACTCTATCAGCCTCAAATCATCTTATCTTAAAGTGCCTAATGGTGCAATTTCACTTTCATTCACTTAAAAGAACGCTAGTTTGAGTCTATGTATCCAAAATCAACACCTAATTATCTCAAACTTAAACTCTGATACCAACTTGTAACGCCCTGAAATTTGGTAAGAGCATCCATCTAAAGCTATTTCAATCGACTCAACGCATAGATTATTAGTGTCTGAAACTATGACGTCAAGACCGCGATTGAGGCTTACAAACGTGGTTTAGATGAGAGTTCTGGTCTATACAGTGATTTGACAAAATACCACCGGAGAATTTTGAAAATGTTCACACGACTTCCATGGTGATCATGGTCACACTACGGATGATCGCATAGCCCTCAAAAAGGAGTTAGCTTGGCACGTACCGATAGGCAACCTCAAAAGAATTATCGATGAACCAGTAGTGCAAATCAATGATGTCCGACCACCGTTTCCTATTCATGAAAAAGTCGTGAACTGCATTACGGGAGGATCAGACGTTTGCGGTTTGACTAACTCTGCAGCCAAGAAACATGCCAGCCGAGGATTAGATGACCAACCGATTCCCCAATCTTCACGACCAAAAGAAGAATTGAAGTTGGAGGCCATTAAGATAACATTCGACTTAGACGATATGGGCGACCTACATCAAAAGCATCACGATGAGTTGATTATTCAACTCACGATCGGAAACTGCTTGACTCGGAGGGTGCTAGTCGATGGAGGCAACTCAACAAATATAATCTTTCTTGACACCATCAAAGCCAAGGGAATCGACAAGTCGGAGATCACCAGACGCTCGACCAACTTGGTAGGTTTCAACGGAGACACGACGAACACTTTTAGGTAAATCATTCTGCCAGTCTATGCCAAGGGAGTCAACAAACATACCAAATTTAGCGTCGTCAATTGCTCGTCGGCCTATAACGTTATTCTTGGTCGACCGTGGATCCACGACATGAAGGCAGTCCCTTAAAAGTTCCATCAGACAATGAAACTTTCCACGCCGTGGGGAGTCCAGGAAATCAAAAGCCACTCGCGATTGCTACAAGACATCAATGAAGCCACGAAAGCAGTCCATCTAGCAATTACAGGACCAGGATGCTACCGAGACCATCGACGACTATCGCTTAGAGGAAGTCATCCTGGACCAGAACAAGCCTGATCAAGTCGTCTTCGTAGGTTTATCCCTTGATCCTTGCTTTAAGAAAGAAATAATATGATTTTTGCAGGCACATGCCGACTGTTTCGCTTGGACGCACGGAGATATGGTCGGCATAGACCCCGACGTTATTTCACATAAACTAAATGTCGACCCATCATTTAAGTCGATCAAGCAAAAGCGTCGGAAGTTCACTCCTGAATGGAATAAAGTGGTCAATGACGAGGTCGACAACCTCCTTAAGACTAGGAAGATTCGAGAAGTAAAGTACCCTGACTGGCTGGCAAATATCGTGGTCGTATAAAAGAAAAATGGCAAATGGATGGTGTGTATCGATTTCACTTATTTGAACAAGGCTTGTACAAAGGATCCGTTCCCCTTGACACACATCGATGCTCGGGTCAATGCGACTGCTGGACACGAACTCCTGGCATTTATGGACGCATATTATGGATATAATCAAATATTTATGAACGTTGACGGCTAGGAGAAAACTGCCTTTATGACAGACAGCGGTATTTATTGTTATAAGGTTATGCATTTTGGTTTAAAAAATACAGGTTCAACGTACCAGCGTCTGGTCAACAAAATGTTCAAATAACGACTTGGTGACACCATGCAGATGTATATTGAGAACATGATCGTCAAGTCGAAACAAGCAGTAGACCACGTCGAACATTTAAGACAATCGTTCGACATCCTTACAAAAGACCACATGAAGCTAAACCTAAAAAATGCTCCTTCGGCGTCAGCACTAGGAAGTTTTGGGGTTATATGGTGACCCGATGAGGGATCGAAGCTAATCCTGATCAGATCAAAGCCATAGTCGAGATCAAGTCACCGAGGAATTTCAAAGAAGTCCAACGTCTGACTGGTCGTGTGGCAGCATTGAACAAATTTATTTCGCGATCGTCAGATAAATGTCATTTGTTTTACAGCGTTCTTTGAAAAAATTAAGGCTTCCAGTGGACAGATGGCCATGAACAAACATTGCAAAAAGTGAAGGAATACATGGCGTCGCCTCCATTACTATCGAAACCAAAGGACAACGAGGTCTTACAACTCTACCTGGCCGTTAGTCTCAATGCAGTAAGTGTTGTCCTAATACATGAGGACGACAAACATCAGTTGACTATTTATTACTGATCGATCGTTAAGTGTCACTTTATTTTCTCATCAATCACCCTCAATTAATGTATAAAAATGATAAAACCGAACGATATTAATGCGTTTTTATATTTTTATAGGTTTGGAACAATTTGGAGCGAAAAAGAGCAAAACGAGGATTTTTGACAGATTTGCGCGCCTATGGCGTTTCGTTCGTATCTCGTTCGTCCGATTTCCGATTTAAGTGATTCAAGATGATCTGGAAACCTAACACACAGATCTACAATGTTTGTGTTTTGAGTTTTTGGCAATTCGTAGTATATCTGGACCGAAACAGGCGCCGAAGTTGGGGAAAGAAAGCTAGACCGAAAAAGGAATAAAAGAAAAATGGTGCAAATTTAAACCAAAAACGCAGCTTGGCAGAGTGGTAAGGGTCCTGTGTTATGTGGCTGAGGTCTCGAGATCGTGTGCTCTTTATTTTTATTAAAAGACCAAACTCGGCCTAAACTCAATCAATCGGGCCCAGTCCATTTTGCATCATATTTGGTAACAATATGAGGGCCCATTCTTCAATACCAAGAATATTAGGTTAGAATTATAATTATAAAAAGAAAAGAGGTGGAATTGGAGGGAACACACAACATTGAGAGGGAGCAGCAGAAAAGTCTGCTGACTTATCGAAAAAGTATATTTTTTTTAGTTTTAGAGGTTTTGAGGAATTCGAAGGGCAACCGTACGTAAGAGGAATCGACGGAGCAATTTTTTTTCCTCATAATAGTTCTTTAATGCAAGTTTGTTGGTAACGAAGATGGAAGATTCAAAGAAAGTTTGATGATTGAAGGCTCTTGATGATCAAAGTCCGAGTTTAATGATTTAATTGGAGGCGCAAAAGAGGTTTGAGGTTTTTCCCAACGTTATTTTTTTTATAGTAATTCATATTTATAAATTTTAATTCAATTTTAGAATTCAGTGTTTGCTACTGTTGGTTATTGACAATATTCGATTGATTTCTCGATTAGATTGTGTAGTTATTTATTTATTTATTCATTTATAATTAAGATCGTCGAATGTTTAATCCTAGATTGAGGTGATATTGATTTTTTTAGTTTTTAATAATGTTTCTACGAATTTTTCATTACGAACAATATGTGACAGGTATTGTTTGTTTTGAATGATTTCGTATTCACGTTATTTTGTTAGTTATAAAGTTTAAATTTTTATTCGTTTAATACAACTCTCAATTCAAAACTTTTGAAGTAGTGTTATTTGTAGCAATTAGATTTCGTTTTTTTAGTTAGATTATTTTGAGCTTAATCGATAAATTGAGTAGCATATTTTTGTGACACACGTGCATTCAGTTTTAATACAAATAGTTAATTTAACCACTGACTCCCTGAGAAGAATGATACCCTACTTACCCTATCACTAGGTTTGAGTTAGGTTTATAAATTTAAACCTTGTTGTGCGTTTTAACGACACGTGCATCAAGTTTTTGGCGCCGTTGCCGGGGAGTTGTGCACTTAGGTTAATTGGTTTGTGTTAATTTTATCTGTTTGCATTATCTTTTTACTAGATTGCTATTCGATATCTTCTAATAGTGTTTTGCAGATTGTTTGTTTGATCTCTCTCGGGTCAGGTAAATCTTCTTGTCTTTATTTTTAATATTTCTTTTAGTTTGTTTTTTTTTATTTTCTTAGTGTTAGTCTTTTATTTATAAAAAAAGTTTTTATTTGGCGTGTTTATTTTTAGTTGATTCTTTATTTTAATTGCGGGTTTTTTTCCTTTCTCTTAGTAATTGCTTATTATGTTGCATGTCACGTAGTTCTAAGTTTTGATTTGCTTGAGGTTAAGAACTAGTTCTTTTTAGTTGCATGCACCACACTAGATCTAAGAAAGATTTGCCCGTTTTTGGAGTGCATGAATTAGAAGAAACTGAAAGGCGAGCTAGAAATCAGAGATCCGTAATCAAGAAGCCTAAGAATGAAATTCACAAAAATTTAATGAGTGATAGTGACGGAGAAATGGAAAATCCACCACCACTAAATCACCCTCCTCTGGAAACTTACTTCCAACCCGGTGCTTACGAGAACCCATCCCCGATATCCTTACCGGGTGATGATGACACTTACTATGAGATTCGTCCTCATATCATTCAGTCGCTTCCAAAATTCTATGGCCTATCCAAGGAAGAACCGTATAATCACTTATACGAATTCATTGCTATCTGCAATACCAACAATATCCGAGGTCTCACTCGAGACCACCTTAGGCTCATATTGTTCCCTTTTTTTCTGAAAGGGCGAGCCAAACAGTGGTTTATATCACTTGAGCCAAAGAGCATTTTCACTTGGGATGACATGCAGAAGAAATTTTTAGCCGAGTACTTCCCCATAAGAAAAACTGCAGAGATACGTCGAGCGATTTCCAATTTTCAGCAGCAACCTGGGGAAGAGTTTCACGAGGCATTTGAGCGACTGAAAGAGCTTCTTCGTTCCTGCCCTCACCATGATACCCCAAAATGGATCTTGGTGAAAACATTCTTAGATGGTTTAGACCCGACTCACCGAGGTCTAGTTAATCCCGCAAGTGGAGGAACGATGATGACAAAGAGTGATGAGGAGGCATGGCAATTCTTAGAAACATACAGTCGAAGCCTTGCATCACATAATTTCTCATGGATGACTCATAGGTCAGTGTCATCAGTATCTAATACTGAAGGGTTAAATGATTTCATGAATGATTTGAGGAGAGAATTCAAGAGTGATATTGGTGAGTTGTCCAAAACGATCGATCTTCTTTTAGGTGGGATGACTTAGAAGAAAAATGATGTTCTTCTCCAGGTTCAAAATGCATGCACTTACTGCGGGGATTCTTCACATTCTGCAAGTGAGTGCATAGTTTTCAATTTTGAGAGCGTAAATCAATCCCAGGGGTTTGGTAATCATAATCACAACCCATTTTGAAGCACTTATAATACAGGATGGCGAAAGAATCCTAATATTTATTGGAAAAACAATCATGAGGGTCATTCAAATCAACCCCGATTCCAAAATCACCATCATGAGGGTCAGTCGAGTCAGCCTAAATTTCAGGGACAAAATCACAATCATTCTCACTCTGGAAATTACCACCACGGTAATCAAAGTCACAATCAAAACTTTGGTGGTAATAATAATTATAACAACAACAGACAAGGTTTAACGCTAATTGAGAAGCAACTGTAAGATATAATGGCTATGATGAAATATTATATGCAAAGGACAGACAACCATACCCAGGCAATTGCAGCTACTAATCAGTCTGTTGCTGCTACTACTCAGTCTATTACTGCTCTAGAGAAACAAGTCTGCCAACTGGCCGAATAGATGAGTAGAAGGGACGGTGGTACGCTGCCAAGTATGACTAAGCCAAATCCTAGTCATGAACACGTAAATGAAATCACCTTTCGAAGTGGCCGTCAACTGGACCCCCTCCCTAAAAAAATGTTGAAAGTTCTCAAATGAAAAGGGGAAAAGGGAAAGAGATTGAGCAGGGAGTAGAGTCTGAAGAGACAAATCAAGTTCCAATCACATCGGATGTCGATAAACCTCAAGATGGGGAGGGTTCGAGATTGCCTAATCAAGAACCCACTGTTCCAGTCCCCACCGCTTTAAATGAATCTGCGACATTTCCATTTGGAAAAAGAGAGCCGAAAAATGATGATATGATGGACGTCTTTCGCCAAGTAAAGATAAATCTACAATTACTAGACGCCATCAAACAAATCCCAGCTTATTCCAAGTTCTTGAGAGAATTGTGCACTCGGAAGCGCAAACAAAAACTTCGATCCCTAAAAAGATTGAAGTTATTGAGCAAGTCAGCACTATTCTATCGAGTTCCCTACCATAAAAATGTAAGGACCCTGGAGCTCCATTGATCCCTGTCATTATGGGAAATTCCGCTATAAAGAGTGCCTTGCTTGATTTAGGGGCTAGTGTGAATATCTTGCCAGGATCGGTGTATGATCAGTTTGAGTTTGGTGAACTCAAAGCAACAAGTGTGTTATTACAACTCATTGATCGATCTGTTAAGACATCGAGGGGAGTGCTTGAGGATGTGATTGTGAAGATCGTGGACTTCTACTATCCCGTGGATTTTCTGGTGCTAGATACCGAGTGCATTTGTAAATAGAAAAGCCCTACGATGATTCTCGGCCGACCATTCTTGGCGACTGCAAACGGCACAATCAATTGTCGATATGGAGTGATGGACATTACCTTTGGTAATCGAAGACTACGCATGAATATCTTTGCGCCATCCTCCTTCCCTCCGACTGAGACCGAGTGTTACTCCATAGATTTCGTAGATGAATGCACCCAAGAATACACTTCAAGCATATTGCAAGAGGATTTGTTCACTATATACTTTTCTATCTCATCGGAGGATGATCTTGATCTGGTAGATTTACACGAGGTCCAAGCATTGCTTGCTGAGCCACTTGTGCCTAATCAACCACCCTGGTCTCATAAGGTTGAACCATTGCCAAGTCTAGCTCATGAACCTCCTAAGAGTTCACTTGAAAAGCCACCTATGCTAGAGCTTAAGCCACTACCAAATCACCTTAAGTATGTCTTCCTAGGAGATGATGGCACCCTACCAGCTATTATCTTATCATCACTCACACCTGATCAGGAAGATATGCTTATTTATGTTCTAAAAGATCATAAAAAGGCAATTGGATGGTCGATAGCCGATTTGAGAGGGATCAGTCCTTCGGTATGCATGCATAGAATCCACACTGAGCCTAATGCCAAGCCCTCACGTGAATTTCAAAGATGGCTGAACCCGAACATAAGGGATGTGGTGAAGAAAGAAGTTATAAAATGGTTGGATGCCGGGATCATATATCCCATTTCTGATAGCCCTTGGGTGAGCCTGACACAAACGGTGCCCAAGAAATCTCGCATCACCATTGTGGAGATAGGAGGGGAAAATATTCCTACTCTCCCCATCACCGGATGGCAAGTCTGCATCGACTACAGAAAGTTGAATGCAGTCACATTGAAAGATCATTTTCCCTTACCTTTCATTGACCAAATACTAGAGAAGCTGGCCGGCCATAAATTCTACTGATTCTTGGATAGCTATTCAGGATACAATCAAGTGGCCATACACCCTGATGACCAAGAGAAGAGGACATTTACATGTCCTTATGGCACTTTCCCTTTTCGTTGAATGCCATTTGGATTATGTAATGCTCCTGCGACATTCCAAAGGTGTATGATGTCAGTCTTCAGTGACATGTTGGGCGAGTCATTGGAGGTCTTTATGGATGACTTATCAGTATTTGGCGAGAGGTTTGACAGCTGTCTCCATAGTTTTGAGAGAGTGCTGAAGCGTTGTGAGGAGACTAACTTAGTGCTAAGCTGGGAGAAGAGCCATTTCATGGTCCGAGAAGGAATTGTGCTCGGTCACATGATTTCTGAACGTGGCATTGAAGTTGATCGAGCAAAGGTCCAGGTTATCTCCACCTTTCCTCCACCGACGTCGGTGAAGGGTGTCCGCTCCTTTCTAGGTCATGCAGGCGTCTATAGGCGATTTATCAAAAACTTCAGTGCCATTTCACGACCTTTGTGCAATCTACTTTCCAAGGATAATTCATTTGTCTTTGATAAAGCTTGTCTAGAGGCGTTTGAGACCATCAAGCAAAAGTTTGTCGAGGCACACATCATGCAAAAACCAGACTGGTCGTTACCATTTGAGTTAATGTGTGACGCGAGCAATGAAGCAATGGGAGCTGTACTTGGCCAACGGGTGAATAAAAAGCCCGTGGCCATTTAATATGCTAGTCGGACATTCTCCGAGGCCCAGATGCACTACACGACCACTGAAAAAGAGTTACTTGTTATCGTGTTTGCATTGGAAAAATTCCGCTCATATCTGTGGGGAGCGAAGGTGATCGTTTACTCGGATCATTCAGCCCTTCGCCATTTGCTTGATAAGAAAGAAGCCAAACCTAGGCTTATCAGGTGGGTTTTGCTATTACAAGAATTTGACATGGAAATTCGAGATAAGAAAGGGTGCGAAAATGTAGTAGCCGACCATTTGTCTCGAATCCCTATAGATCAGATCCCGACCAAGGAAGAAGTCCAGGGATCTTTCCCGGATGAGCAGTTATTTGCCATATCAAGGCTTCCTTGGTTTGCACATATTGTTAATTACTTAGCTGTGAAGAAGTTACCACATGATTGGACAACTCAACAGAAATGATACTTCTTTTCGCAGCTTAAGTATTACTACTGGGAGGATCCTGAGCTATTTAAATATTGTCCGGATCAGATTGTCCGGAAATGTGTCCCCGACAGTGATCACAAAGATATTTTAAAGCATTGTCACAATTATGCATGTGGGGGACACTTTAGTGGAAAGAACACAAGAATCAAAGTACTTGAGTGCGGATTCTTTTGGCCTACCATATTTCGAGACGCTTAGAACTTTGCAAAATCATGTCTTCGATGCCAAAGCCTGGGAAATATTTCACGGAAGGACATGATGCCTCTCAACCCTATCCTGACTGTCGAGATCTTTTACGTATGGGGTATAGACATCATGGGTCCTTTTCCATCATCCCAGGGTAATTTGTACATTATGTTAGCTGTTGATTATGTCTCTAAGTGGGTGGAGGCTATCGCAACCAAAACGAACGATGACCGGGTAGTATGCAAGTTTGTCAAGAGCCACATTTTCACTCGACATGGGTATCCGAGAGTCATCATCAGTGATGGAGGAACCCACTTCGGTAATATGAAGTTTAGTGCTCTGGCAAAACACTACGGGATCACACACAGGATAGCTACACCATATCACCCATAGACTAACGGGCAGGTCAAGGTCTCTAATCGTGAAATCAAACATATTTTGGAGAAGAGTGTGAGACCCGATAGGAAGGATTGGTCGAGTCGATTGGAGGATGCATTATGGGCATATTGTACCGCATACAAGACACCTATAGGCATGTCTCCATATCGGCTTGTGTATGGAAAAGCTTGTCATCTACCAATCGTGTTGGAGCACCGAGCTGCTTGGGCGATCAAGAAGTTGAATCTAGACTTGAAAGAAGCCAGTGACCATAGGGGACTCGAGTTAGATGAGTTATAGGAATTGAGACGGGATGCATACAAGAGTTCCCGCATATACAAGGAACGAACTAAGGCTTTTCATGATAGACACATATCGCAAAAGTCGTTCCATGTAGGGATGAAAGTTTGACTCTACAACTCTCGTTTGAAGTTATTCCCAGGCAAGTTAAGGTCTAGATGGTATGGCCCATACATTGTGCAAGAATTGTTCACACATGGTGTTGTCACAATTCAGGACGAGAAAGACGGGGCATCCTTCAAAGTAAATGGGCAAAGACTGAAGCCATACATGGCTATATTTTGGAGACCACGACTCTTGTGGAGCCGGTATATGAATCTTAGTCATAGTATCGATTCCATTTATCAGTATATTTTGTATGTTTGCTTTATTTCTTTTTATTTATTTGCATGCTTTAAGATCGAGTCAGTTAATTGAGTCGTAGTTAAATGAACTTTGTGGGTATGTTCCCTGCAAACCCTCACGAGACTTCACTCGTCCACTACGGGGAACCTAGGGGTTTAAAAGGCTTGTTGCACCTGCTAAGTGCAATCGCATTTCCCTGCGAAAATGAGGATTAGTTAGTTAGTGTGTTTTAATTTATCTCTTTGTTTTTGTTTATCTGTATTGGAGCCTGAGATCCCTCTTTGTTACATGCTTACCTCTTGTTTGAGTCCCACTTCCCAGTATTGAGGACAATACATATCTTTAAGTTGGGGAGGGGGAAAATTTTGGAATTTTCTGATTGAGTGCTATTGAATCGTTATTGTGCTTTAACGAAGTTGGTCCAAGATGTTGTGTTTTAACAGGAAAGTGTTGATAAATCGCCGAAGGCTGACATTCCCATATAGGTCGGTGCTTACACAAATTGATCATCACTTCACCCAGTCATGCATTGGAAGGACATCCAGGGGAGTTTTCTGTTCCTCTAATCTTTACTTTTGTTTCTTTAGCATAAGTGCATACATTGGGACAATGCATGGTCTAAAAGTGTGGGGTGTTAAAAAACTTAAATAATTGATTTGTTCTAGCCTTCTAGGGCAGTAATTCTTTTACATACATGAGCACAATGAAAAGTTCTTGTTAGACTCTAAGGAACATATAACACTAATGAATTGGTTGATTGGTCACCTAAGACTGCTTGGCGTGTCTTGCTATTTGAAATTAGTATCGATTGATTGGGTGAGCATATTTAACCATGAGACATTTGAACCTTATGACTAAGACATCCAAATTAGTCTCATTTCATTTTCATGTGTGTATTACACCTCATGTGCACGGGTCTCTCTAGAACTTGCATCTATTATCTTCAAGATTGCATTTTAGTCATGCTTGCATACAAAAGTGATAAAGGCCATCTTTGATGTGATTGTTAACCACTTTTAGCCAAAAAAGCCTACCTTGAAGATGCAATCCACTTGATTAGCCATTTTGAGCCTACAAACCCCTTCGTTTGACACACCTAAGCTACAAGCCACAAAAGCCAAACAGTTCCTACCTAACCTTAAGACTTTGGGGGTGTGACAGTGGACCAATGAGCTAAATTGTTAATATCTTGAAGTTGTGGTCTCAAAAGATGAAAAAGAGTATAAAGCAAAGCCTTAGAAAGAAAAAAACAGAGAAAACAGAAAAAAAAAAAGAAAAAAAAAAGAAAGGAAGTGGCAGAAAGAAGGGGTATAAAAGCATGTATATGCCCCGTGTGAAAAAAAGAGAAAAAAAAGAATAAAGGCTTGCAGTCATTAAACTGAGAAGTGCTTGAAAGTCTCAAAGAGAACCACAAGGTGACATGCTCTTGTTTATTGCCCACATTGTCCCTTAGTCTTAACGGTTTTAAAGTCACTTCACCATATATTATCCCACCTTACCCGTTGCCACCATTACAACCCTTGAAAAAGACCTTTTGATTTGTATCTTGCATGCACTTCCAGCGGTGGAGAATGAGAATTTTTGCAAGCCTATGGTAAAGCACCAGTCACGTGAGGATGTCTCAAGCGAAACACATAACCCATCATACATGAGTGATTGAGTGAATTGTATCCTTAGTGAGAGCTCACCGGATCATTTCATGTTAGTTCTCGAAATAGTATGCACGTGCTAAGGGTTTGATGGTTGACCTATCCCATATTCATGAAATGCTATAAGTTCCAAAGAGTTTGATTTGACTATTCTTGAATTATCGAAATAAACTGTCTTATTGCCCGAGAACGGTCAATGTTTAAATGTGGGGTGTTTTGATCGATCGTTAAGTGTCACTTTATTTTCTCGTCAATCACCCTCAATTAATGTATAAAAATGATAAAACCGAACGATATTAATGCGTTTTTATATTTTTATAGGTTCGGGACAATTTGGAGCGAAAAAGAGCAAAACGAGGATTTTTGACAGATTTGTGCGCCTGTGGTGTTTCGTCCGTATCTCGTTCGTCCGAGCTCCGATTTAAGCGATTCAAGATGATCTGGAAACCTAACACACAGATCTACAATGTTCGTGTTTTGATTTTTTGGCAATTCTAAGTAGATCTGGACCGAAACAGGCGCCGAAGTTGGGGAAAGATAGCAAGACTGGAAAAGGAATAAAAGAAAAATGGTGCGAATTTAAACCAAAAAACGTAGCTTGGTAGAGTGGTAAGGGTCTTATGTTATGTAGCTAAGGTCTTGAGATTGAGTCCAACATGCAGCATGTGCTCTTTATTTTTTTTAAAGGCCCAAACTCAATCAATCGGGCCCAATCCATTTTGCATCAGATTTGGTAACAATATGAGGGCCCATTCTTCAATACCAAGAATATTAGGTTAGAATTCTAATTAAAAAAATAAAAGAGGTGGAATTGGAGGGAACACACAACATCGAGATGAAGCAGCAGAAAAACCTGCTGACTTATCGAAAAAGTATATTTTTTTTAGTTTTAGAGGTTTTGAGGAATTCGAATGACAACCGTACGTAAGAGGAATTGGTGGAGCAGTTTTTTTTCTCATAATTCTTTAATGCAAGTTTGTTGGTAACGAAGATGGAAGATTCAAAGAAAGTTTGATGATTGAAGGCTCTTGATGATCAAAGTCCGAGTTTGATGATTTAATTGGAGATGCAAAAGAGGTTTGAGGTTTTTCCCAAGGTTATTTTTTTATAGTAATTCATATTTATAAATTTTAATTCGGTTTTAGAATTAAATGTTTGCTACTGTTGGTTATTGACAGTATTGGATTGATTTCTCGATTAGATTTTGTAGTTATTTATTTATTCATTTATTTATAATTGTGTGTCCCTGAAATCAAGATTCTAATTGCAAACAAACCAAACAAACAAGATGATCCCAATTACCTGTTTGATTCAATTCTCAAAACTCAAAGATTACAACTTTCTCTCTCTAGAAGTCTCTCTCTCTCTACAAATTCTCTCTGAAATGTAAACTCAAATTCTAGCCATCTATGTATTAAACATCAAATAAGAGTATTTATACCTACTACTAAAACAAGGAAACAAACAAATACAACATGTTGACTTTGATTTTTATTAATACTTAGACTTTGACTTTTAATGAGAGTTGACTTTCCAGCTTTGACTTCTTGAATCTTTGACCTTCAGTCTTCATGAACTTGTATCCAACATATTTCTGCTCTAACAATCTCCCCCTTTGGATTCAAGAACATCTTTGAACGATTTAGCAGTTTAGTCTCCTCCTTTGGTTCAATCTGGACAATCTCTTTCATTTGTTACAAATTTTCTTCCCAAGTTTGTCTTTGAACAAAATTAACAAAATCCCCCAAATATGGTAGAAACGATCTTCAGTAATCTCATCAGAATTATCACAGAACTCTTTCTGACTTCGGTAAGAAATTATCTTCAGATTTAGCTCAACTTGCTTCAGCAAAAAAATCTTCAAAGAAAATTTCAGAAAATCAGCATATCTTCAGAATTTCTTTGACTTTGCTTGAACAATCTTTCAAACTTTGAAATTTCTGATCCGGACATTTCTGTAAATCATCTCCCCTTTTTTGATGAATAGAGCATCTATAACATCAAAACTTTCATCAAGAAATGTCTTTGACCATTCTGATATGTCCAAGAGCCTCTGATTCATTGCCAGTTTGAACAAAGTATTCATCCAGATCTTTTCACGTCTAGATAAAATAGGAATGTAACACCTGAATCAACAAATGAATGAAGTTAATATGCTTGTCAGTAACATAAAGTTACTGTATGTAACGTATACACATTGGAAAGGAGCTTTTTGATGTTCACTCCCCCAGGGCTTCCATCCAATCATCGAAACCCACAAAGGAAATTTCTATGAATGTTATGACAAGAATACAAATTCCTTGTGTGTTCGTGTAAGTGTAGAAAGAATTAAGCATATGATGATTGCTTTTATAAGGCTCAACATTGTGTAAACCACTGAGACAACAGTAGATAAACACAGACTCAATGTGCATGATTGAAGTGCGAAGGTAGGATAGACTTCCTTCTTTTTCATTATCCATATTTTCCAAATGAAACCAGATAGATAATGTGTTGCGTCCCCAAAAAAATATGAAACATTTTCTTTTTAAGAAGAAAATGAGTAGCTGGTGGGGTTTTGTCAAGAGTTGGCATGGGCTAGTTGCATGTTTCAATAATGTTCACCAAGAATTGTGAAACATTAATAATGTGGTTGCCCGACTCAGAAAGTAGTTGGTGCAGAGTTTGATATTCTTTTACTCTGATCTCACACCCTCTTTCTTTTAATCATTAAGCTCACATCTAACCAAACTCTCTTTTCCATTTTATCTCAACGCACAATCCACACTCATTTCTTTTTGACTCCTCACACTCAATCACTATGGATTAACTTCTTGGGTAGGAAACACTGGTTAACGTGAATTGTCGGTCCAACAATACTATATCAAGTTCTTAGAAACAACACATTAATCGATTACCAACCTGTATTGATATATAACAACGGTTACAAGGTTGATCAGATTCAAAGTTTGAATGTGTTCTCTGTATTATCTCTTTTACACCTTTTTGTGTGTGTTTTGTGTGTGATCCTTATCTGATCTATTGAGAGATTGAGATACACAACTAATCTAACTTGGTGTGTTTTACACACTACCTAACTTAATATCTAGATACTTTAATATCTAGATACTTTAATATCTAGATATTATCCTAGATAATATCAAACAAACTAGAAACTAAATTAACTAACTAAGTTAACTAATATCTAACAAACTAGATATTAAGTTAACTTTTACAATAATAAACAAATACATTGATTACTTTGACATTTATTACAAATAGACATAGACTTTAATATCGAGAGTCGACGTTCCGGCTTTAGCTTCAGATTGCGATCTTCAGATTGGATAATCTTGAATCCAATGAGACTGTGTCTTAACATGAATCCATAGAAGTTCATTTAAGTCCAAGCACAAAGAACCCATAATTTCCTATATAAGCATAATGTTGCTCAAATGGTTTAACTTTATCAGTTAAATCTCAAATACAAGTCAAATATTTATATGCTCAGAATATAATCATGAAGATTTAAGCAGTTTTAAACACTAAAGTATTTTCAAACAAGTATATTGAATGAATAGATAAGAATGCAAAAGACTTGTTTAAAATCTGACATTGTATGAAAATGATCATAAATGAATGATATAAAAATCAAAGCTTATGGTTAAGATTAATGGATAGTGTCTATATGAAACAAAAATATAGACATTCTTGAAATGAACGTTTCGAAATGAAATTACGCTAAAAATTCTTTGAAATACAAGTGGGGTGTCTTACCATCGAAAAATATGGTTCAAATTTGAGACATGGTAAGAACATTTTAAACAATAAATCAAACCGTTGTGTGTGAATACTTGAAAGTATTTATAAAAGACAATACGCAAGTATTTATCTTTGGAGACACACGGTTTGTAATCATTTAAACACAAATAAAATGAAAACATTTAAAATCACACTTCTAATTCATGAAAATCTTGTAAGAATCGGGAAGTGGTTTGAACATTTAAGAATACATTTTCTATGATTGAAAGTCGCCCTTCTTTCAACCATATATGAGATTAAGATAAGAAATTTAACCTTTCTGTGCAGTCTTAAATCTCATGAAGTCATGCTTAAGTCATAAAGATATGATCTTGTAAGCTTCTCTCATTCTGCACAAGTCTCAAAGTCATGGTCAAAGCAACTTTTATTCACAATATTTATTCAAATGTAAAAGACATAAAATAGTAAAACGATTAAAGTACGAGTTCTAATCTGAATTAATCAGAAATCATCACCTTTACTCCCCCTGAAATTATGCATCTAAAATATGTCAGTGAAAAAACACATGATAGATATCTACAATTCTATTTTGAAATGTAGTTCATCATATCTATCGGATGCAAAGTATTTCAGAAAAAAATATGTACTCCCCCTTTATGGTTGATTTCCTCATTCGAGTATTGGAGTACAATCTCTTATCAGCACAGGAGTAAGGTCTTTTGATCACTGAAGTATGAGTTCTAAACTATTGTGTTTAGAAGTCAAACTTCGTTGAAGTACGGGTGCTAAGCTGATTTACTTAGAAGCCTTGGTTCTCTTACTCCCCCTTGACAGTAGGTGCCTGCAACACAGAATCAGTTTTCGGCTTTGGTACCCACTGGTATTTGGGTACATATGTGTTAGTTGCAGTTCTTATGGGAGAAACTGAATAAGAACCATACCAGAAATGATCACTTGTTTTATGAACATGATCATGTGTACGACAATAAGAACAATATTATGTCTTACCTGACAACTTGATTAATTTATCTATCGTGTAGATATGATCAGGTTTACCTTTACCCGCATTGTTCTTCTTGGCTTTATGTGTATGTACACATGTCTTCTTTCCTTTCTTCTCAGCTTTCTTCTCATCTTTCTTTTCGTCTTTAACTGGTTTCACTTTCCATACCAGTTCTTCTTCTTTGAATCTTCTTCTTCTTCTTCTTCTTCTTTGTGCACCTGAACCATCTACATTTCTATCATAGAATATGTTAGTTGTACGAATCTGATCATAATATTTAACTGACCTTTTTGAAGAAACATATTTCTGATGTGAGCTTGCAGCTGTCTTGAATGAGCATTCAGAATCAGCTGGGTCGACTCTAGGTGTGTGGATTTGTGACTCTGGAGTCGTGTGCTCAGTCACCACCACCATGGAAATGATATCTTCAAGCTCTTTTACCTTTAAAGAGTAACTGTCTCTTTCTTTGACAAGTAGGTCAATCTCTCTCTTGAACTCAGACTTCGCTTTCTGATCTTTCAATGCACTTTCAGATAGTTCAGATAACTTTGCAGTCAGCTTCTTTATCTCTTCCTCAAATATAATTCTTTCTTCTTCAAAGTCTTTTTCGACATTGTTTCGTCCATCAGATATCTCTTTAAAGAATCCAACATTCTTTTGTTCTATAATCTTCTTCTCCTTGGCAAACTTTTTCTCTTTCCAAAATGATGACTTTCTCAAAATCTGAAATCTGTTGAGAAAGCTTTATACATTTCAGCTCAAATGTCTTCTTCTCGTCAGCACATTTTCTGGAAAATTCTGAAATTTTTTTAACAAACCCTTTCTTTTCAATCTCAAAATCAGATCTTTCTTTGGCCATCCTTTTCTCTAGATCAAATACTTTCTTTTGAAGCTCAGCATTAGCATCCTCCAGATTCTTAATCTTCTCCTCAGAACTTTCAACAGATGCTGCTTGTTGAAGTTGCACAATCTGATTTTCACAGTCAGAAATCTTTCTTTTCAGCTCAGAATTCTTAGATTCCAAAATCGTTACTCTTTCTCTTGAAGACAACTTTGATTTAGATTCAAGTTGATCCCACAACTGTTTTGCTGTAGCCTCTTTGATATCTAAATTGATACAAATTTCATCTAAAATTCCTTTCAAAATAAACACTTTGGCCAATTTATCAGCTTCAAATCTCTTTCTTTGCTCATCTGAGTATTCCTCAAGTGGTAATACACACTCTCCTTTTTCTTTGAGTCTATATGCTCCCAGATAATAGTAAAACTCTGTTGGAGTTTTCATCCTTCCTTCCTGCAAAGATAGTCTGATATATTTTCCTGACTCATGTTTATCTATGAGATCTAGAAAACTAATCTTCCATGACTCAAACTCTCCTTTGACTAAGACAGGAGGTTTCACATCTGATTCAACTATAAAAGCTTCTTTGGAAGTAGAAATCTGATCTATAGTATGTTGTCTTGAAATTCTAAAATTTTCTATTTCAAAACTATCTCTTTACGCCTTGCAGGACTATAATCCTCAAAATAATCATCATCCATAATTCCTGTTTGATAAAAATATGCAATAAGAAACTTGAAATTGACCGTTAGTCCAAATGAAATCACAAATATAAAAAAAATTTGACTAAGTCTTGAAACTCGCAAGCAACTAAAGAAGCTTAAAACTCGCAGACTCTGAAACTCGCAAACCACTGTTCAAAAAGAAACTCGCAGGCTTAGGCATGCATGTTTATATAACTTGCAGGCAACGGTTTGCGTGTTTTGGCAAACTCGCAGACCGAAAGAAATAATTGCTGAAACTCGCAGATAGAGGCTTGCGCTTTTCCTGAACTCGCAAATGCCTAGTTGCGCATTTGAACAAACTTGCAGACCGAAAGAACTCGCAGATTACTATTCCGAAGAAACTCGCAAGCTTAGTCTTGCGCGTTTGGAGAACTCGCAAAGGTCTACTTGCGCGTTTTAACACTTAGAAACTTTTTCCCAATTTTCAGACTCGCAGACTGAAGAGCTAAACTCGCAGGCTTCGATCTGCGCATTTCTAGAACTCGCAAACCACACTTTGCTCGTTTTCGTCCAGAAACAAAATTCTTCAGCTTGCGCGTTCTTCCGATGAACTTGCGTGTTTCGTAGATATTGCGTGTTCTTGGAGTTTTCGAACAAAAACTAAGTCTTTTTCACTGATTTCGATCCAAAACTTGTCCAATTGACTTGAAAACTTGCAGATCTCATCGATTTCATATCTAGAACACTTTACAAACAATAAGTTTCAATAACAAACACACAAAAATAAAAATCAATCTATGATAAAGTGTTCGACTTCGTAAAACTCAAAAACAACAAATTCATCAAAATTGATGATCAATTACAGTGCAATTCATGAAATTTCCTATACAAACTCATTCTAGTACACTTATCGATCACTAACAAACCAATTACAACTTAAAAATCAAACTAAACAACAAAAATTGATCTACACTCGATGAACACAGATACGAACTCAGTTTCTTGAAATTGATTTCAATTGGATTTGCTCTGATACCAATTGTGTGTCCCTGAAATCAAGATTCTAAATGCAAACAAATCAAACAAACAAGACGATCCCAATTACCTGTTTGATTCAATTCTCAAAACTCAAAGATTACAACTTTCTCTCTCCAGAAGTCTCTCTCTCTCTCTACAAATTCTCTCTGAAATGTAAACTCAAATTCTAGCCATCTATCTATTAAACAACAAATAAGAGTATTTATACCCACTACTAAAACAAGGAAACAAACAAATACAACATGTTGACTTTGATTTTTATTAACACTTAGACTTTGACTTTTAATGAGAGTTGACTTTCCAGCTTTGACTTCTTGAATCTTTAACCTTCAGTCTTCATGATCTTATATCCAACATATTTCTGCTCTAACAATAATTAAGATCGTCGAATGATTAATCCTAGATTGAGGTGATATTGATTTTTTTAGTTTTTAATAATATTTCTACGAATTTTTCATTACGAACGATATGTGACAGGTATTGTTTGTTTTGAATGATTTCGTATTCGCGTTATTTTGTTAGTTATAAAGTTTAAATTTTTATTCGTTTAATTCAACTCTCAATCCAAACCTTTTGAAGTAGTGTTATTTGTAACAATTAGATTTCGTTTTTTAGTTAGATTATTTTGAGCTTAATCGATAAATTGAGTAGCATATTTTTGTGACACACTTGCATTCGGTTTTAATACAAATCGTTAATTTAACCACTAACTCCCTGAGAAAAACGATACCCTACTTACCCTAACACTAGGTTTGAGTTAGGTTTATAAATTTAAACCTTGTTGTGCGTTTTAACGACAAGTGCATCAATTACGTAAGTAAATCCCTACTCGATGCTGAAACCAGGTATTCTTCTATGGAAAAATTATTATTGTAGTTAGTCACAGCTGCCAAAAGACTACGATACTATTTTGAATCGCACCCTATAACTATCGTGACTAACTTTCCTCTTAAGTCAGTCTTGAGAAAACCAGAGTTAACAGGTCGACTTGCAAAATGGAGTATCTACCTCAGCAGTTACGACATCGACTTCAAGCCAAGGATCGCGATCAAATAACTAGTTCTAGCAGACTTCGTCGCCGATTTATCCCTGAACTACAAAAAGAAGTACAAAACGAGACATATTATGTGGCGACTCTCGACAGCATACCCTGGACTCTACATGTCGATGGATCGTCCAACGCTAGGAGAGCAGGACTAGGTGTCGTCTTAAAATCGCCACAGGGAGGCAGAATGGTGCAACCTCCTCATTGATATTTGCATCCAGATTAGAGTCATTCTTCTCAGTAGTGCTTCCACCAAATACTGAAGAATTTTCTTCATCAGTATCATCTTCTGATAGTATGGGCATCTCAGGACCTGTGTTTCCTGAATCGTGAGCATCCTCTTTATCACTCTTATTCTCTTCATCACCTTTATCCTCTTCATTCTGTTCTGGTTCAGTCTCCTCTGTTTCTAAATCATCTTTCTTTTCTTGCTGGAAAAATTCAACAGGATCCATTGTAGGTATAGGAAACATCACAAACTCTTGTTTCTGTGCTTGTACCTGTTCTGAATTTGTTCCTGCAGTTTGCACATTACTAAAACCCTAAGCATTAGTTAGTGAATCAATGTCAAACAACCAATCAGGACCTGTACCAATTTGATTTGGTGTGTTCTCATTGCATTTGACATTGTCACTTTCCTCTATAATCCTTGAAGAACTATTAAATACTCTATATGCCTTACTCTAAGAGGAGTATCCAACAAGAAATCCATCCTCAACTTTGCTTTCAAACTTGCCTAAGTGAGATTTGGTGTTGAGAATTGTGCAAGGACACCCAAAAGGTTTGAAAAATCCAATAAAAGGTTTCTTCTTGTTAAAAAGTTCATAAGGTGTTTTTCCTTGGGATTTGACTACTAGAACTCTGTTTTGGACATAACAAGCAGTATTAACTGCTTCTGCCCAAAAAGTAATTGGTAATTTTGAATCTGCCAACAGAGATCTAGCAGCCTCAATCAGTGTCCTATTTCTCCTCTCAGCAACACCATTTTGTTGAGGAGTTCTAGGAGCACTGTATTGTCTCTCAATACCTTTAGTCTTACAAAAGATGTTTAAGTCATTGTTTTTTAAATTTTGTTCCATTATCAGATCTGATGACTTTAACCCTTAAATTAGTTTGGTTTTCAATCCAAAGGACAAAGGATTTGATCAGTCCACTTGTCTCATCCTTAGTCCTCAGAAAATATACCCAAGTAAATCTAGAGAAATCGTCAACAATGACTAAGCAATAGGACTTCTTTCCAATACTCATCACATTAATAGGACCAAAGAGATCCATATGCAATAATTGAAGAGGTGAAGAGATTGTATTTATTTCTTTGGACTTATGAGAAGTTTTGTGTTGCTTGCCTTTAAGACAAGCAACACAATGATCATCACATGAAAACACTTTTTGAGGTAAACCTCTTACAAGGTTGTTTTTCACAAGAATGTTCATTGTTTTAAAATTCATGTGACACATCCTTCTGTGCCAAAGAGATGATTCATCTAAAGAAGCTTTTAAAAACTGACAGTTTAATCATGAATCAGATGAAACATTCTCTAAGTCCAAACAATAAACATTATCCTTTCTAGGAGTTCTAAGTAGTATCATATTTTCATCAACTACCTTGAATCCTGGGGCAAGGATAATACAATCAGTCTCAGTAAATAATATACTATGTTTCTTGTCACAGACCTGTGATACACTTAACAGGTTGTATCTCAATTGCTCAACATAGTAAACATCTTCAAAAGACATCTTACCTTTTGAAACCATACATTTTCCACTGATCTTACCTCCTGCTAGATTGTCACCAAAAGCAACATGTCCTCCATCAAACTTTTTGAAGTTTTGAAGGCAGGCCATGTTACCTGTCATACGCCTAGATCAACCACTATCTACATGCCAAATGCTCTTCTTCTTGAGCTATTGGTTGCCCTGCACATAAGATAAAACAGTTAGTTTTAGAGGGAACCCAAGCCAAAGTGGTCTTGGGTTGCCCTTTCTCATCAACATATTCATAATCAGTAATCTTAGTCTGGATGAGATGATCAGAGTTAGGAATTTCATGGCTGGAATACTTTTTCAAAATTATAGCCTTAGCAGTATTAACACTGGTAGCAACACTATCCTTGTTAGCAGTACTAACTTGGTTAGCAGTACTAACTTGGTTAGCAGTAATAACTTGGTTAGCAGTACTAACTTGGTTAGCAGTACTAACTTGGTCAGCAGTAGTATTGGTATCAGCAGTATTATTTCTGTTAGTAGTACTATTTGAAGTAGCAGTACTAACTGGTTTCTTGACTTTTGGAACCCAAATCTTGACAAAGTTGTTTGCTTTCTTATGATGTGAGTTACTCCTTCATTTGCTTGGATTGTTTTCTTTTGATTTAGCAAACTTATTCTGAATATGAGATTTCAAAGGTGTTGTTTTCACATTCTCAGCCATGTGGTTCCTATTTGATTTCTTCCTATAACCAAAAGAATTTTGTGTTTGTCTTTGAAAAGTGAATCTTTGGTTAATGGGATTGAAATAGCAGTGTTTGGCTAAATGATTCAATTTGCCACAAATAAAACAAGGCTTTGGTCTATTGATTTTGCTTAGATCAATTCCCTGTTTTTTAGCCCACTGATTATTTTTGTTTCTCTGATTTCCCCTTATTTTATCATGTTGATGGGGCTGGTTCTGTTGACAAGTACAGGGATTTACAACAGTAGTTTGCATATAATGATTTCCCTGTACCTTTTCCTTTCCTTTCCTAGAGGTCTCAGCTTTCTCACTCTTACCATTCTCTTTCTCTGTCTTGGACATCTCCACTTTCTCACTCTTGACAAATGGTTTAACCCCCCTCTCATTTGTAAGAATGTGGTTTTTTAAGGGAGTTTCTTTATGGTCTTCCTTATTCTTACCCTCAGTATTCTCTTCTTCAGACTCTGTCTCAACCACTACTGTATCTAGTGGATCTACTTCAGTGGCCCCTTCATGTAATTCCTTCTTATCTTGTCTTTCTAAGAGGTCTGAGGTAGGTGGAATGTAGTTATTATTGTAAGGTGGAGGGGTATTGTTGTAGCCTATTCCTCTTCTCAATTTGTCATGAACTTGAGTTTTGAGTAAAGAGTCCATTGCTTTAGAAGCATTGGAATATTTCTCAATGTCTAGTTTGGCCTTCTCAAATTCACTCCTAATTTTCTCACATTCCTCTCTAGACTTTTCTAGCTTAATCTCTAAGTCTTTCTTCTCCCACTTCCAATACTTGTGATCATATGAATGTTAAAGTTCATTAGCCTGGTATGACTTAATTTGTTCTTCAAAATTCTCAACGATCAAACTATACTCTCTTATATCTTTCTCTAACCTTTTAAGGTCATCACACATGCTTTGATTATGATCCCTGTACTTTTTAACAGTTTCAAGACATGCTTTAGAGCAAAGGTTAGATTTTAAGGTCATCACACATGCTTAAGGACTCTGAAACCTCAGCCATCAATGCTTGATTCTGGATTGCCTCTTCTACTTGATCACTCCAATCAAATCCCATTCCATCTTGTGAGTCCGTGATCTTTACCAGATAATCAAATAACAAACAAATAGAAGATAAACCAACCTGTTTCGATAACAAACGATGATTGCACGGTTGATTTCTTGATATGGTTTCTCTCTGTTTGTTTTTCTCTCTTTACACCTTTTGCTATGTGTGTTGTGTGTGTGATTTGTGATCTGTGTTGTGTGTGTGATTGTGTGTCCTGACCGATATATTGTAGAAAGCTTCCTAAACACACTAACATGCAAGTTGATAAACCAACTTGCATTATAAAACAATAAAAACTAAATATCTAATTAATTAATACAATAACTAATACTAAATATCTAAATTATAATATCTAGATATTTAGGATAACAATAAAATAATAAAAACGTACTTTTGACATTTATTACAAACTGACTTTTAGACTAACGTTGAGAGCCACTTTTCGGGCAGTAGCTTCAGATTGCGAACTTCAGTTTGGATGATCTTGAATCCAATGAGACTGTGGTCTAACAATCTCCCCCTTTGGATCAAGATCATTACTAAAATGATTTAGCATTTTTATCTTCTCTTTTAGCTCAGAAGTTGCAATCTCCCTCTTAGTCTTTAATTTGAAATAATCTCCAGGTTTAGCTCAGAATGCTTTAGCAAAGTATCTTCAAAGAATTTTTCTCTCAGATCAGCATATCTTTAGAATACTTTGAAGAATCTTTTCTTGGTTAGCTCTTCTCTTCTCTATCTACAGAATAGTTGGAAGAGTTCCTTAAATCTTTGATCTTTCGCATTTCTTGGTAGGCTCTTCTCCCCCTTTTTGATGAAAAGTACAACGACTTCATTAAAACATATATCAAGAAATGTATTTCATCAGGAGCCTCTGATCCGTCAATTCAAAATATATTCATCCAGATCTTTGCAAATCCAGAAAAAATAATCGTGTAACACCTGAATCAACTAATGAATCAGTTAACATGTCTGTCAGTAACACTAAGTCACTGTGTGTAACAAATACACATTGGAAAGGAGCTTTTGTGATGTTCACTCCCTCAGGGCTTCCATTTAATCATCGAAACACCACAAAGGTAATTTCTATAAACGTTATGACAAAGAAACTAATTCCTTGTGTGTTCGTGCTTGTGATAGAAAGAATTAAGCATTGATGATTGCTTATAGGCTCAAAATTGTGTAAACCACTGAGACAACAGTAAGTTAAACACAGACTCAATGTGCATGATTGAAGTGTGAAGGTGGGGCAGACTTCCTTCTTTTCAATATCCAGATTTTCCAAATGAAAATCAGATAGCAAATGTGTTGCTTCCCCTTTGAAAATGTGAAACACTTTCCTTTTCGAGAAGAAAATGAGTAGTTGGTGAGGTTAATCAAGAGTTGGCATGGGCTAGTTGCTTGTTTCAATAATGATCACCAAAGAATTGTGAAACATTAGAATTGTGGTTGCCCGACTCAGAAAAAGTTGGTGCAGAGTTGTGATATTCTTTTAACTCTATTCTCACACACTCTTTCTTTTAAACATTTAGCTTCCTCTAACCAAACTTTCTTTCTCTGTTTGACACACTCATTTCTTTTGACTTCTCACACTCAATCACTATGGATTAACTTCTTGGGTAGAAATCACTGGTTAAGGTGATTCCATAGAAGTTGTGTTAAGTCCTAGCACAAATAAATCCTTGTTTTCTTATGATGCATATGATGCTCAATATGGAGTTAAAGCTCAAAATAGATCTTGAAAACATTTAAAATCACACTTCGAATTCATGAAATTGGTTTAAGACTCGGGAAGTGGTTTGAACATTTAAGAATAATGTTTTCAAATGATTGAAAGTTATCCTTCTTTCAACCATTTATGAGATTAAGATAAATGATTGTACCTTTACGTGCGATCTTACATCTCATGAAGCTAAGCTTAAAGTCATAAACATATGAACTTGTAAGCTTCTCTCAAAAATTCTGCAAAAGTCTTATGTTAAGTCAAAGCAAATTTATTCACTTAAATTGAAAAGACAAAAAGCAGTAAAACTGTGAAAGTACGAGTTCTGATCAGAAATAATCAGAAGTCATCACCTTTTTACTCCCACTGAAATTATGCGTCAGAACATTATCAGTGTTAAAGATATGCATAAAATTTCAGACAAATATGTACTCCCCCTTGAAGGTTGATTTCCTCATTCGAGTATCGGAGTACAATCTCTTATCAGCACTGTAGTAAGGTCTTTTGATCATTGAAGTACGAGTCCTAAACTGTTGTGTTTAGAAGTCAAACTTCGTTGAAGTCCGGGTTCTAAGCTGATTTACTTAGAAGCCTTCTTGACTTTGATCTCCGGGTCTTGAGCTGATTTACTCAAGAACCATTCTTCTTTGAAGTGCGGGTCTTGAACTGTGTTATTCAAGAACCTTTGATCTCCTACTCCCCCTTGACAGTAGGTGCCTGCAACATAGGTTTAGTATTCTTTGGTACCCACTGGTATTTAGGTCCATGAGTGTTAGTTGCAGTTCGTATGGTTGTTACGGAATAAGAACCATACCAGTAATGGTCACTAGTCTTGTGAATAGGATCATGTGTACGACAATAAGAACAATAAAATTTCTTACCTGACAAACTGATTAATTTATCTCTCGAGTAAGCAAAATCAGGTTTACCTTTCAGCGCATTGTTCTTCTTGGCATTTTGCGTATGTACACATGAGCTTTTACATTTCAGCTCTTCTTTAACTGGTGTCCTGTTCTAGACCAGTTTAGCTTCATCCTGGAAGTTGTTTCTTCTTCTATGTGTACCTGAAAAATCTATATACCTGTCATAGAAAAGATTAGTAGAATGAATCTGATTAGAAGATTTAACTGACCTTTTAAAAAGAGCAGTTTTCTGATGTGAGCTTGCGGCTGGTTTGTTAGAACCAACTGTATTATTTCTAGGTGAGTGGATTTTTGACTCTAGAGTCGTTGGCTCAATCACCACCACCGTCTTTGAAATAATATCTTGAAGCTCTTTTACCTTTGAAGAATAATTGTCTCGTTCTTTGATAAGGAGCTCAATCTTCTTCTCAAATGCAGACTTCTTTTTCTTCTCTGTCAGTACACTCTTAGATAATTCAGATAGCTTCTCGGTAAGCTTCTTTATCTTTGCTTCAAACATATTTCTATCTTTTTCAAAATCCTTCTTTGATCCCTTTTGTTCAGCTGCCTTCCTCTCTTTGGCAAACTGATCTCTTTCCAATATGATTACTTTCTCAAAGTTTTCAACTTTTTGAGAAAGCATTAAACTTTGAAGCTCAATCACCTTCTTCTCCTCCACACCCTTCTTTGACAAATCTGAGAACTTCTTTTCAAACTCAGATATTTTCTTTTGTAGCTCAGCATTTGCACTCTCTAAATCCTTGGACTTCTTCTCATTGCTCTCAACAGACTCTAACTTCTGTATTTGAGTTTCAAGAGTAGAAATCTTTCTTTTAAGTTCAGAGTTCTCAGCTTCCAAAACTTTTCCTTTTAAGAAAATGTTTCGGTCTGAGACAATCCATTCAGAGTTTAATGCAAGATAGTCCCAAATATCTTTCCCTGAAGCTTCGGGAATATCCATTAAATCATATATTTCCTTAGAAATACTCTTTCTCAGATAAACTCTAGCTCTATAATCAGCATGATTTCGTTGTGCTCCTTCAGACAATGATAATCTCATGTTTTGACCCAGTTCATCACCATCTATGAAGCTGAAAAAAGTTCTTTTTCCACTTTTCGTATTCTCCTTTATTCAACATTGGAAAATAGGAAGACATTCTGTTTGGATTAGAAAAACTGAATATGATCGTTAGCCCAATATAAAATTAGATAAAATTCAGAAATAAAATTTCCAAATTTAACCAAGTCTGGAGACGAAGCTAATCAGTTTTCGACCGGACTGTTGCGTCGACCGGTAAGATGTTCGACCGGTAAAACGTTCGACCGGTAAAACTGATTGACCGGTAAAAAATTATGCTTCGACCGGTAAAATTCTTAGACCGATAAAAAAAGATTGGACCGGTAATTGGTGGGTCGACCGGAAGTGAAAATTCGACCGGTATGTTGTTTAAAATTGGAGATCGACCGGTATAGTGTAAAAATTAGATATCGACCGGTATGAAGGTGGTCGACCGGTATCCAAGAAAAACCTTCGACCGGTATAAAATGAATGGACCGATAATATGCAATTGTGAGAGTGAGTGGAGAAGTGGACCGATATAATATTCAAAGAGAGTGACCGGTTGATTCAAATAGATAGTGGACCGATATTCAAATGAATAGTCTAAGGTGGTCACTCTAAGGTGGTCAAATGAATAGATAGTGGACCGATATTCAAGTGTGAGGAAATGAAAGTGCCACGTTCCTTAAGGGTGTGATGACCGATATAAATGAGAGAGTAGTGGACCGGTATAAAAGTTGGTGTGTGAGAGTAGTGTGTGATAAAGGTGGTCACGTGAGGAATTCAACAATTAGTAGTGGAAGTGGAGTTTTGCATGTGGGTTGATCATTACAAAGGAAGATCGATAGTGAGATACCAAAGACCGGTAATGGAGTGTGATACCAAAGGACCGATATGAGATGTTCTTCGACCGGTACAAAGTCCAAGGACCGGTATGTGGTTTTAAGATGGTGCAAGACCGGTAAAATGTTTGAATTTCCTTCGACCGGTAATATCTAATTGACCGGGACCAATATGACCGATAGATTTCGACCGGATACCTTCTTCTTCAATAAAAACATTCCTGCAACTCACAAATTAACCCAACTAGAGTTCGAATTAAAGCACCAAATTTTGACAGATTTATCGATTAATCAACTAGAACGCTACACAACCTTTAGATTTTGAAAACAACCACAAAATTAAATTTTGATCGATAACACAGTGTTTTTTTTAGAAATGAAGAACACAGAGTCTAAAAAATTTGATTTTGATCTGGATCAGGCTCTGATACCAATTGTGAGTCCGTGATCGTTTACCAGATAAATCAAACAACTAACATATAAATATTACCAACCTGTTTAGATTATAAACGCGGATTACAGAGGTTGATATTGTTACAGTTTAAGCTTTTCTCTCTATGATGTTCTTCAATGTTGGGTCGATGTTATTGATCAGAATTATGAGAGAGATTGAAAAACAAACTTAACTTAAACTAAAACATAATATCTAGATATATAATATCTAGATATTATATTAAAAACTAATATAATAATTAACTAAATAATATCTAAACTAAATATCTAAATAATAATATCTAGATATTTAGGAACTAATATAAAATACAAAAAAAAACAACTTTGACATATTATTACAGAATAGACCCTAGACTATTGTTGAGAGCGACTTGTCAGCAGTAGCTTCGGATTGCGAACTTCAGTTTGGATGATCTTGAATCCAATGAGACTGTGGTCTATCACATCTTGTGAGACAAGTGCTTGAGATGGATTCCTGTTATAGTTAGTGGACTTTGATTGTTGATTGTTGCTTCCATGCTGTTGAGACATTCCTCCTCTGCATTCTCTTGCAAAGTGCCCCAGCTTATGACACTTGTAGCATTCTACCTTGGATTTGTCAAATCCAGCCCCATCTTCTTTTCTCATGGCAAAGTTGTTTCTGCCTGTTCTTTTGATGAATATTTTGACTCTCATGGTGAGCATTGCCATTTGCCACTTGATATCCATCTCTTCAAGGTCATCAACATTGATCTGCTCTAGATCATCATTGATAAGAGCCGATTTAGCATGACTAGCAAGGAATGCTTCCAAAACAGAATCATTAGGTCCATCCTGTTTTGAGCCATATGTAGCACTAACTGATTCCGTATTAGCAGAAGAATCAGTAGTAGATGATAAGAGAGCAGCATTGTGAGAGTATCCAGATGGCTTCTTCTTAGATTCAACTTCTGCTTCAAACACCCTGAGATCATTGTAGAGATCATCAAGTTCCTTATCCTCCAGATTATCATTCTGTCTGAATGATACTGTATACATGACCCATTCTTCACCAAGAGACCTTAGAAACTTTCTGTTGACATCATCCTAGTCCATCTTGACACCAACAGTGGCCAATTCTCCAATCAACTTGTTGAATCTATCAAAGGTTTGAGTCATAGACTCATTCTTTGTAGACATAAAGTTTTCATATTGTTGTTTGAGAATTGCTTTCTGATTTCTCTTAGTGCTTTTAGTACCTGAAAATATCTTCTCCAATGCATTCCACAGGATTTGAGCATCAGAACATTTGCAAAACTGATGTTGGTATTCATTAGGAATTGCCAAGAGTAGAGTGCTCAAGGCTCTCATCTCAGTCTGCCTCATCTTTCTTTCTCCATCAGTCTTTGGTGGAGGTCTCTTGCCATCTGCGTCCATCTTTCCTTCATTGGAGGGACCATTCTCAATGATGTCCCACATTGAGTAGTCTGTGAGAAGAATGTACTGCCTGATTCTGATTTTCCACATGTCAAAATCATTGGGTTTGAGCATGGGGACCTTTGAAACAAGAACACTGTCATGTGATCCGTCCATGATAATTATTGATTTCTGAGTTCCTTATGCTCTGATACCACTTATCAGGATCGAAATTCAAAACAAGAATTTAAACTAAACACTCATAAACTATGTTAAAGAAGTCGTGGAATAACACTTTAACAATAAATCAATCAAACAGTGTATGAACTCAAATCACAAGTTATATTGAATTAACTTAATGATTACAAACAAAACCTCAATCTGTTGAACAGACTCAACAGACGTTCTATACTTCTCTAAAGAAAGGATTAAAACTAATTTTGAGGTTAATTCTCTCTAAACGTATATGCAAAACTTGTAAAACTTGTTTATCTAACAAAAACTACTAGACTATATATACATAACTGATTACAAGATAATTACTAAAGAAATATTGATCTTCAGCATCCATTCCATGATTATCTTCATTATTATCTTCAACTCCTAGTCTTTCGTTCAAAGTCATCATTATCAGCATCATCTTCATAAGCAGTATTAATCATCCAACAGCATTAATATTCAAGCAGTACTAACTTCTAGCAGTACTAACTCTCCAAGCAGTACTAACTATTCTTCTAGCAGTACTAACTCTTCAAGTAGTAGTAATTCTACTAGTAGTAGTAATCTTACAAGTAGCAGTAGTAAAATCTTCATAAGTATTAATCTTTAACACTTCAGCAACATTATCCAGACTTAACTCATATCCGACCCAACAATTACGTAAGTAAATCTCTACTCGATGTTGAAACCTGGTATTCTTCTATGGAAAAATTATTATTGTCGTTAGTCACAACTGCCATAAAGCTACGATACTATTTTGAATTGTACCCTATAACTATCGTGACTAACTTTCCTTTTAAGTATGTCTTAAGAAAACCATATTTAACTGGTCGACTAGCAAAATGGAGTATCTACCTCAGCAGTTACGACATCGACTTCAAGCCAAGGACCGCGATCAAATCACAAGTTCTAGCAGCCTTCGTCGCAGATTTTATCCCTGAACTACAAAAAGAAGTACCAGACGAGACATATTTTGTGGCGACTCTCGACGACATACCCTGGACTCTACATGTCGATGGATCATCCAACGTTAGGGGAGCAGGACTGGGTGTCGTCTTAAAATCGCCACAGGGGGGCAAGATGGTGGACTCTGTTATTCCCAGATCTGTTCAAGTTCTTATATAAATTCAATCACACAAACAAGATTTATCAATTACCTATTTGATTAAACCACAAGATTCAATTACAAATCTATTGAATCACTTTCTCTCTCTACAAATCTCATTCTCTCTCTAAAACTCTCTCTCTCTGCAAATATGGAATCTGATTCGTATGTGCCAAGTGTTACAAACAACAAAGACTCAAAGCTATTTATACCTACACATTATTACAACAATAAATCTAAACAACAAGACACTTTGACTTTGAATTTTATTTAAAAGACCTTGACTTTGAAGCTTGAGAGTTGACTTTCAGCTTTGACTTGTTTGACTTTCACCTTTAGTCTCTATGATCTTGAATCCAACAAATATATGCTCTAACATTCTCCCCATTTGGATCAAGATCATCTCTAAAAGAATATTGCAATTCAATCTTCTATTTTAAGTTCAATTTGAATCTTTCCCCTTTTATGTAAACACAACCTTCTCAAGCAATCAACATTCTCCCCCTATTAATATGAAAAATTTACATTCTCCCCTTTCTTTCAAAAACTCTGTCTTTAAACTTTCAGCAATCTTCCCAAAGTCTGTTTTCTACGAATAGTATCATTCTCCCCCAATGTTGATATAAACCTCTTTCAGACACAAATCTATTTGCTTTAGCGAATTATCTTCAACAAATCTGAAATCTTTAACCTCTTTCGGCTTTGAACAACAATCTTTCTTTAACAATCAATTCTTGAACATTTTCTCCCAACTTTAACATTTCTGACTCAAACATTTCTTGAACTCTTCTCCCCCTTTTTGATGATTGGAGCATGTAATCATCAAAACTTTTAACAAGAAATGTCACTGTAATTTTGTTCTGACCACTGATCTTTCATACTGAGCCTCTGATTCACCGTCAATCCTCCAAAAATATTCATCTAGATCTTTTCAAATCCAGACAAATTAGAATGTAACACCTGAATCAACAAATGAATTAGTTAATATGCCTGTCAGTAACACTAAGTCACTATGTGTAACGAATACACATTGGAAAGGAGCTTTTGTTATGTTCATTCCCCCAGGGCATCCATTCAATCATCAAAACACCACGAAGGAAATTTCTATGAAAGTTGTTACAAGAAAACAAATTCCTTGTGTGCTCGTACAAGTGATAAAAAGAATTAAGCACTTAATGATTGCTTATAAAGGCTCAAAATTATGTAAACCATTGAGACAACAACAGTTAAACACAGACTCAATGTGCATTATTGAAGTGCGAAGGTGGGGCAGACATCCTTCTTTTTCAATATCCAGATTTTCCAAATGAAAACCAGATAGATTATATGTTGCGTCCCTAGAAAAATATGAAACGTTTTCTTGTTGAAAAGAAAATGAGTGGTTGGTGGGATTATAATCAAGAGTTGGCATGGGCTAGTTTCCTTCTTCAATAATGTTCACGAAGAATTGTGAAGCATTAGTAATGTGGTTGCCCGACTCAGAAAGTAGTTGGTGCAGAGTTTGATATTCTTTTACATTTTACCTCATCACACAACCCACACTCATTTCTTTTTGACTCCTCACACTCAATCACTAAGGATTAACTTCTTCGGTAGGAAACACTGGTTAACGTGAATCCATAGAAGTTTCTGATAAGTCCTAGCACAAAGAACACATATTTTCCTATGAAAGCACATTGTTACTCAAAAATGGTTTAACTAGAACAATTAAAGCACAAAAGATACAAGTCAGTTGTATGTATGCTTAGAAGATATCCATGAAGATTTGAGCATGTTAAACAATAAAAATATTTCAAACAAGTAAATTGAAAGAATGAACATGAATGCAAGGAACTTGTTTGAAAATCTGACATTGTATGAAATGATCAGAATCAAATGATTTATCAAATAAGGCTTGGGTCAAGAATAATTGTGTTAGAGCATGAAATAGTTGGATACAAGATCAAGAAGTCAGAAGTCAAAAGTCAAAGTTCAAGAAGTCAAAGCTGAGAAATTCAACTCTCATTAAAGTCAAAGTCTATTTGTAATAAAGTCAAAGTTTATTGTTTTGTATTTTAGTTATAGGTTTAAATAGCTTTCTATTTCTGTTTTGTAAGAGTGGTATTCAGTTGTAAGAAGTCTTGAACAGAGTTATATTCGAGAGTGAGTTCTAGAGAGAGAAAGTTGTAATCGTTGGATTTGAAAGTTAATCAAATAGGTAATTGATTGAAATCTTGTTTATGTTTGATTTGTTTGTGATTATGAACTAGAATATGGGAATAAAAATTGGTATCGGAGCAAATCCAAATCAAAATCAGATCAAGAAATCAGATACTGTTCATCGTCACTGTGTTCTTCATTGTTCAGATCAAGTTTGAGTTTTAGTGCAAATTAGATGTTGAATTTGGTCAGGTTATGATAGCAGAGTGTATTTGATCGAGTCTGTATAGTCAAATTTGTCATTTGCACTGTAATTGATAGATAATTTCGAATTTTTGTTGAAATTTTTGTTCACGAGTTCATACGCACTGTATCATCAATCATTTTGTATTGTGAATGTTTGTTTTTGAATTTCTTGTGTTGTAATCAGTTCTAATATTGTAATCGAGCATCCATACAAAGTTTCAAGTCAATTGGACAAGGTTTGGATCGAAATCAGTGAGAAAAGTTGGTATTTGGTCGACTTTCTGAAGAACGCGCTAGATCTGAAGAACGCGCAAGTTCTTCGTTAGAACACGCAAGTGGAAGATTTTGGTCAAAACGCGGAAGTAACGATTAGCGAGTTCTACAAACACGCTAATCGAAGTTTGCGAGTTATTGAAAATTGAGAAATTTTTTTAAGGATCAGAACACGCACGTAGTGGTTAGCGAGTTCTACAAACGCGCTAATCGAAGGGTGCGAGTTTGAGAAGGAACAGTGATCTGCGAGTTCTTTCATCGTGAGAGTTTGAAATTTCAAGAAGAGTTTCTAAGTGTTGGAACGCGCAAGCTTGGTTAGCGAGTTTGTTCAAACGCGCAAGTATTGACTAGCGAGTTTTGGAAACGCGCACGTCTCATTTAGCGCGTTTCATCGTGAATAGTGGTCTGCGTGTTTAGACGTTAGCGAGTTCAAAAGGAATAGTCACTTGCGAGTTTCAGCGTCAAGCGAGTTTTAGCTATCTGCGAGTTTATCAGAACACGCAAGCTTTAGCGTGCGAGTTTCACAAACGTGCAAGCTTTAGTCTGCGTGTTTCTTACTAAACAGTACTTTGCGAGTTTTGTTACTTAAATTTTTTTTCTCTGAGAAATTTTCAAAACTGTAATATGGCCTTTAATAGTGAAATTTTTTTCTCTAGGGGCGCTGCGAAGGAGGACATATTTCTTTTTGTGATCAAAATTTCTGATTTTTTATTTCAAGTTTTCTGTATTTTCTTGATTGTTTCATTTGGACTAACGATCAGTTCCAGTTTCTTATTGCATATATTTTTCAAACAGGTACATTCAAGATGACCTCCAAAGACGCTCTTTCTATTGGCACGGATGTCAAGCCTCCAGTTCTTTTTAAAGGAGAATATGAGCAGTGGAAGGACAGATTTCTGGATTTTGTAGACAGTCATGCAAATGGAGAAAACATTTTGCTCTCAATTACAGAAGGTCCTATGGTACCAATCACAGTTCAAATACCTGATGATGACTCATCTGATAGTGAAGATGGTACTGAGGAAAGAAATCAGAAAATGAAAACAGTTACAGTTGAATATGCTCAGTATTCTGAAGAGCAAAAAAGTCGTTTCAAAGCAGACAAGCAAGCAAGATCCCTTCTTCTTCAAAGTATACCGAATGACATCTACATCAAAATAGACAGCTACAAGGCAAATGCTAAGAAGATGTGGGATCAGTTGCATAAAATGATGATGGGTTCCAAAGTAGGGAATCAGATGAAAGTGGCTAACTGCATCAATAGCTATGAGGAATTCAAAGCCAAAGAAAATGAGAGCCTAAAGGAAACCTATGAGAGGTTTGTGCTTCTTTTAAACGAACTCTCAAAGAACAAAGTGAAGAAGAAGCAAATAGAAAACAACGTAAAATTCCTGAGCATCCTACAACCAGAGTGGAAAAAGCATACTCGTAGGATGAAACAGATGAAGGATCTCAATGATATTCCTTTACATTAAGTTTTTGAGACTCTGCGTCAGAATGAAGAGGAGGTGGAAGAGAAAAGAGCTGAGAAAAAGAAGGCAGAGATAGTTCCTGAACCCATTGCACTGGTTGTTGGAGAGAAGAAGAAAGAAAAGAAAGAGAAGAAGAAAAAGAAGAAAGTGCTTACCAGTTCTGAATCAGAATCAGAATCAAAATCAGATGGAGATGATGGAGAAAGCCTCAAATAGGTTATGCTATTATTGACCCGAGATTTTCAAAAGAAGTTTTACAAGAAGTCGGGATCCAATTCTCAAAGGTACTCTTCATCTAGTTCCAAGAATCATGAGCACCAAGAAAGAGTTGAAGGAAAGCGACATGAAGAGAACCGGTATATGGAAAGAAAGCCGGAAGAAAAGAAGAAGTTTCTGAATGATTACACCGTTGCTGAAAAGACAGCAAATGATCCAATTAAATGCTACAACTGTGGCAAGATTGGACATTTTGCTAAAGAGTGTCGAAAGCCAAAGGTTAGAAACTCCCAGTATTATCAGAACAAACTGCTATTGGCCAAACTGCAAGAAGCTGGCATAGCATTAATGTCTGAAGACGAATTTTGGTTGGATCATTCAGAGGGTGAAGAGGAAGAGAAAGAAGAAACTGCCCATCTCTGTCTAATGGGAAAAGAGGTCAAGTATGATGAGTCATATGATGAGACAGCTGATGAGGTATTAAATTTAACTGAAAATGATTTCATAACCAAAATGGAAGCTATGATGGTTGAGCTTAATGACCTTCAAGTAAAACTGAAGAAAGAAAAAGACAGGGTTGCTAAAAGAAACAATAAGATCTTTGAGCTTAATAAGTCTGTTATTGGGAACAAAGATCTAATTGATTATTTCGCAAGTCTGCTTCTGATTCTAAACTTCAAGTAGATTCTTTTGAAAAGAAGATTTCTGATTTTGAAGTTAAATTTTCTAAGTCTGAGTTTGATAAGAAAGAATCTGCACTAACTATTCATAAATTGCAGATTGAAAACAAGCTCTTGAATAAGAAGGTAAATGATCTAGAAGCCAAACTTTATACGAGAGGCCAAACAGATCAAACAATTTTTCTTAATGCACCAAATGAAGAAGTTGATGTTAAGGAAAAATGGGGACTTGGTTTTCAAACCCCCCATTACTTAAAGAAATCCATCAGAAAACAACCAACACTTTATAATTTTGATTTTCTTGCCTGTGCTGGTAAACATACTCATTTAAAACCCAAATTTGTTACCAAATTACCAGAAGAAGTTGAGGCTAAAGAAACTGAAAATAGAAAGAATATAAAGAAAATGCAACTACTATTTAACTATGCAAAGTTAAATGATAGTTATCTTTCTGAGACACCAAAAGTTCTTTCAAACGATTATTTTGCTAGTTATTATGTTTCTGAGATGGAGGCAAAATCTTCTATTGCAAAAGTCTATGTTCCTCCACTCGTTTTGGAAAGCAAAATAGTTGAGCTGGAAAATGTTTTATCTGATGAAAAACTTTTGGTTGATATTCAACAAAGTGTGTTTTCTACAGTTTTAAAGAACACTGTTTTTCAAACTACATCTACAAAGTGTTCTAGAGTTTCTAAGGCACCTCAAACTTCGACTGATAACTTTGATGACTTATTTGAGTCTGCAAATGACTTTCTTAATTCTGATGATGGGTGCATAAAAGAAATTGATATGTTTGACTTCAATGCTCTTCTTCCTGATCATTCTACTTGTCTTATAAATAAAAAAGTGTTACCAAGTGTTTTTAATATTGTTGAATCATCAGCTAAGGTTGGTGAATCAGTTTCTGTAACTGCTGATTACTATGCTCAAGGTAAGAATCATAAGAAACAACGATTACAGAAACAGAAATACAATGGTACCCTCGATCATGGTATGATGTTCTATCAAAATTCTTGGTCAAGTCAGGTTTTTCCAAAGGAAAAGTTGATACCACTTTGTTCATCAAAAAGGAAAAGGCCGATATCATCCTTATTCAAATATATGTTGATGATATAATATTTGGCTCTACTAATCCTAAATATTGCAAAAACTTTTCTAACCTCATGGTGTCACGTTTTCAAATGAGTATGATGGGAGAGATGAATTTCTTTCTCGGATTACAAGTTAAACAGTTTTCAACGGGGATTTTCATTAACCAATCTAAGTACATTTTGGATATTCTTCGGAAGTATAAAATGGAAAATTGTAAACCAATTGGAACCCCGATGGCACCAGGTACTAAAATTAGCACTGATCCTTCGGGTAAAAGTGTTGATGTTAGAACTTATAGAGGTATGATAGGATCGTTAATGTATCTTACTTCAAGTAGGCCAGATATTATGTTTTCAACATGCTTATGTTCTAGATATCAGGCTGCTCCTAAAGAATCCCATTTGGCTGCTGTCAAAAGGATTTTTAGGTATCTTAAGGGGACTGCAGATCTTGGTCTGTGGTATCCTAAGGATACTGGTTTTCAACTGACTGCTTATTCAGATGCAGATCATGCAGGTTGCATGTTGGACAGAAAGAGAACTTCAGGTCACATTCAATTTCTTGGAGACAAGCTCGTTAGTTGGGCATCAAAGAAACAATTATGCGTTTCCACATCGACTGCTGAAGCAGAGTATGTAGCTGCTGCCAGTTGCTGCTCTTAAGTGTTGTGGATGCGAACACAGCTGGGAGACTATGGATTCAAGTTTGATAAAATTCCAATATATTGTGACTCGAAGAGTGCAATCGCGATATTTGCTAATCCTGTCCAGCATACGAAAACCAAACACATTGATGTCAGGTATCATTTTATAAAAGATAATGTAGAAAAAGGAACAATTGAACTTTATTTTGTAAAAACAGATTATCAACTTGCAGATTTATTTACCAAACCCTTAGATGAAAAGAGATTTAATTTTCTTGTCTCTAAGCTTGGTATGTTAAATCTTAAGACATAATCGGTTGTTACCTAATAAAGTTATGTATTGTTATTTTTCATCATTTTCTTTATCTTTATGTCTGAACGATATCTGCACTTTAATTGTTTGCTCATGATCTCAGGGGGAGTAAGAGAAGATTAAAGATGATCTACATTTTTTTTAGGGGGAGCATAACTAATTTATGGATTTTACTTAAATGACAAAAATTTTGTAATGCATGATTTTAGGGGGAGCTTATATGTTATACCAAAAGGAGTAAGACTATGATTTTTGATTATTTCAAATCAGAACTCGTACTTTAATCGTTTTACTGCTTTATGTCTTTTACATTTGAATAAATTTTGTGAATAAAGTTGCTTTGACTAGACTTTGAGATTTTTTGCAGGATGAGAGAAGCTGACAAGATCATATCTTAATGACTTCAGCTTGACTTCATGAGATTTAAGATTGCGCAAAAAGGTAAATTTCTTATCTTAATCTCAAATATATCTAAAAGAAGGACAACTTTCAGATATAGAAAACATGTTCTGAAATGTTCAAACCACTTCCCGATTCTTAAACAGATTTTATAATTTGGAAGTGTGATTTTAAATGTTTTCATTTTATTTTTATTTTTTGTGCTTAATTGATAAACAAACCGTGTGTTTCCAAAGATAAATACTTCCGTATTGTCTTTTCACATACTTTCAAGTATTCACACACACTGGTTTGATTTCTTGTGCAAATAGTTCTTACCATGTCTCTAAATTGATACAATTTTTTCGATGGTAAGACACCCCGCTTGTACTTTAAAGAATTTTGAGCGATATTTCATTTCGAAACGTCATTTCAAGAATGTCTATATTTTTGTTTCGTATAGACAATATCTATTATTCTTGACCTTAAGCTTTGATTATTATATCATTCATTTCTGATAATTTTCATACAATGTCAGATTTTCAAACAAGCCTTTTGCATTCATGTTCATTCATTCAATATACTTGTTTGAAAACACTTCAATGTTTCAAATGCTCAAATCTTCATGATTATATTTTATGAGCATACATCTGATATTTGTATATGAGCTTTAACTAATAAAGTTAAACCATTTGAGCAACATTATGCTTTCATAGGATTATATGGGTTCTTTGTGCTAGGACTTACATGAACTTCTATGAAATCACGTTAACCAGTGATTTCTACCCAAGAAGTTAATCCTTAGTGATTGAGTGTGAGGAGTCTAAAAAGAAATGAGTGTGGGTGTGACGAGGTAAAATGGAAAAGAGAGTTTGGTTAGATGTGAGCTTAATGATTAAAAAGTAGGAGGGTGAGAGAACAAAGTAAAAGAATATCAAACTTTGCACCAACTACTTTCTGAACCGGGCAGCCACATTACTAGCGTTTCATAACTCTTTGGTGAATGTTATTGAAATAGGCAACTAGCCCATGCCAACTCTTGCTAAAACCCCACCAGCCACACATTTTCTTCTCAAAAAGAAAATGTTTCACATTTTTCAAGGGGATGCAGCACATATTCTATCTGGTTTTCATTTGGAAAATCTGGATATTGAAAAAGAAGGAAGTCTGCCCCGCCTTCGCACTTCAATCATGCACATTGAGTCTGTGTTTATCTACTGTTGTCTCAGTGGTTTACACAATGTTGAGCCTTATAAAAGCAATCATTAGTGCTTAATTCTTTCTACACATGCACGAACACACAAAGCATTTGTTTCTTTGTCATAACATTCATAGAAATTGCCTTTGTGGAAATTCGATGATTGGATGGAAGCCCTGGGGGAGTGAACATCACAAAAGCTCCTTTATATTGTGTATCCGTTATACACAGTGACTTCGTGTTACTGACAGGTATTTTAACTGATTCATTTGTTGATTTAGGAGTTACATGTTCTTATTTTGTTTGGATTTGCAAAGATCTAGATGAATACTTGGTTGTGGATCACAGAATCAGAGGCTCAGTTTGACAAATCAGAATGGTCAAAGACATTTCTTGGAAGAAAAGTTTTGATGATATAGATGCTCAAATCATCAAAAAGGGGGAGATGGTATCAAGAAATGATAAAGTTTTGAGAGATGATTTTCAGAAATGTCCAAGTCAGAAATGATGAGCCAAGATCACAAGATCGTAGAGAGAGAATCTAGAGAGAGAAAGTGTACTCTTGAAAGTAACAGTATATTCAGATCAAACAGTGTACGTTCGTTACTAAACTAATCAAGACAAGGGGACTTAAATACCCCAAGGCACTAACAAAACAGATAACACTAAGAAAGCAGTAAAATAAATACAATGATTACTATAAAAACTGATCTAACAATCTCCCCCTTAGTAATCATTGGCGCCGAGGTCTTCAAAAACAGCATTGACCATCTAGACGACTTTGAAGGATCATTGGCGTTCTTCTCGTTGACGTAGTCTGTTCAAACCAACTAACACTTCCAATCATCGCAGAGTTGAACGGAGATTCAGTCTGTCTTGAATAGAGTTCAAAGATCTACGAATTAGACGAATTTCATCATTTTCAAACATATATGACTCTCTTCTTGTTTCCAAAAACTTTCTTCTAGCCTCTTGCAAACGATGCTCCAACTGAAGTTTGATCACCTTTAGAGTTCCATCAGAGTAATATCCAACTTCATCAAATCGTAGAAAGCATTTTTCACTTGAGTTGTTCTTGTAAACTACTCCGAATGGATCTTCGATAATGGTGAATAATGGATATGATTCTAGATTCTGCAAACTCTGGTTGGGCCTTTCAAGATTAACCACAGGCTGAAAACTTTCGACAGCCATCTAGAAGTCAAAAACACGAAAAAATCGGATCTGCCGTCGAATAAATCGTTTAAGAACAAAAAGAGTTTGAGAAACATCCTGAGTCCGGTGATAAAGATTCCTGAAGTGATCATATAGGAAATCAACATCATCAATTGAAAGATCAATGAAATCAGCCTCTGAAAAAATGTACCGCTTGCAGTCTTATCTTTCCACTTCAAGATTTGGATACCAAATGTTCATGAACTTACAAATTGTAACACTGAGAACTCGAACTATTAGATGAGGAGAATTAACAGTGTTATTTCTTCTGCGCTGGCACTTGATAAATGCTAAGTACTCATGCTGATAAGTTTCTGATTCTTTCTCTACTCCAAGAATGGCATATATATTGAGTGTCCTTCTTCTAGAAACAAAGATGTTCCTTTAGATATCTTCAAGAAAAGCAGTTCTAAGTCTAGAAGCCATATATCTTTGCTGAAAATTTCTCTGCCTTTGCTGCCTAGTTAAATCTTCTCCTTCTTCTAGAAGAGATGGAGGAATTACTGATTCAGAAGAAGGAATAACTACTTGAGCTCTAGACGACTCACCAACTTCAAATGCACTTGACAGAATACTGGTTGTCGGAGCAGAAATAGTTACTGGAGTAGACGGAGGTTGATCAACTTCTGAAATCTCACCTTGACTTGGAAGATCAGCATATAACAATTCAGTCTCTTTTGAATCTGTTGCATCCATGAAAACAGAATCATCCTCTGTATCAGATAAGATGATGATATTCTTGCAATCTTCTTCTTTAACTTGAGCAACTTTCTCAAATCTAACTTCTTCATCATCATTTGAATTTATCTCAATGAAGTTTGCGAAGAAAGATCTCATATCATTTGCTGCTTCTGATTCTTCAACTTCATTAGCTCTACCTGAGACATCTGGATCCACATAAACTACAACTTGCATATTATTAAAATTTGCTTCAGACAAATTAAATTCATTATGCAAAGCAGTTACATCAGCATTCTCAATCATAACATCCATTAGGTCATGGATACTGCAATCTTGAACTGTATCAGCATTCTTTTCTCTATCTCCAACCACTCCTTCTTGAACAACTTCTCGTACTTCAGAAGAACCTTCTGTTCTTTGTCTCTTCTCCATCTCCCCCTCATGACCTTGATGATCGGGATCATCTTGGTCATGTCGGCGTTTAAGAGACGGTCCAGCCTCAGTCCTACATGATTGATCTAGATGATCAATCTTGTTAGATAGATCTGAAAAAGCTTGTGTCATGAAAGAACGAAGATCAGATAAACTGGATCTAACTTCTGATTTGAATCCTGAAATTCGTGAGATAAAGCAGTAATGTGATCAGAATCAGAAGATGAAGAAACTGGAGGCGGCGTTGGCTGGAAGTCCTTCAGCAGAGAGATCAAATCTCGATCTTGATGTTGTGGCAGAAACATAGATAGAAGACGCACATAAAGAAGATCAGATAACTCAGAAATCGGAGTATCATGAAGAGAAGCTCTGGAAGAAGTATCAGTTGAAGCAGACATAGAAATACCAGCAGATTGAGTGAACAATAGAGGTAGAGGAATAGACATAATCGCTGGAGCAGATGATTGAACAGCAAACGACGGCTCTCTTAGAACAACCCCAGATGGTCTTCTGAACGGAATCTCTGTAGGAATAACTGAAGTATCAATCTGTGGCATCTTTCCTTTGAATAAAGCTTTTAACTTCAGAATCTGTGTTTCCTTTTCAGCATCCATTCTCTCCGATAATTGCTGAATTACATCATTCAAAGTTGAGAATTTGTCAGTAGAAACCCGAGCTTGATCAGAAGTAAGCTCTACAGCTGATGAGGTAGACTGAATATCTGCAAGTGTAGTTGCTAGAGCTTGACTTTGAACCAATGCAGTGACTTGATCAAAAGTTGTATCCAATTCATCAACTTGAAGATGTGCAATTGAAGGATTAACTGGAACAGAATCATCATCAGATAGAACTTTTGTTGAGACAAGTACTTCTGGTGTCTTGGACTTCCTTTCATACACTTTCATACGTGATTGATCAGCATCATCATCACCAGCATCTGAATCACTTGTTGTATTCTCACCATTATCAGAAAAATTAGCATTTGTTGCATCATCATCAGCAAGATTAACATCAATCATATCATCATCAGCAACCTCAGGATTTGTCACATCATCATCAGCAACAACCGTTTCATCAAGATTAGCATCCTTTCTAACATCAGCATTACTTCAGATTCAATAGCAGCAATGACAGATTCTATGTGAAGAGTAGCAACATCTTGTAGAACTGCAGAAGGATCAACATCTGTCGCTATGGTAGTTACAACAGTAGTAACTATTTCTTGAGTGGATGCGTCAACTTGCTCTTCATGAGTAGTACCAGCTGGAGTACCATGAGAAGGTTCTTCCTGTTCAGCCTCTTCAAAGTCATTTTCTAAACAATAATCAATGACACTGGGATCTGTCATGTCAGCATAATTGGCAATAAGGCCATAAGGAATGGTCATAGAAAATGTGAAGGACTTCTTCTTTTTCTTAAGAAAAAGCATCTCAGTATCCTGAACTTGTGGCCAAGATAATCGTCGAGGAATTGACGGATTGCTTCGAAACATGCTTCTAATAATCAGCTTTAGAAACCTGATAAAAGGAATGAACTTCCGTCGCTTGTTGGTTAACTTGTCTTGCACTATTTCAGACAGCTCGTTCCAGAAAATAATCGTATAGTCGACATGCAGGTCATAGACTACTGCATGGAACAGTCGAAGATAATTAAGACTAGAACTATATGTGCCGGTATGTTTAGACGTTAAGCACCTGTTGATGACCGAAAATAAAGAATACAAGACAGGAGGAAGATTAGACTTGTCAAAGTCTACAACCCTGTTCAATTGACCAACATAGCCTATTCGTTTGATGCCTTCATACACTTCTTCAGATGGAAACTGATCATAAGTTGTCCTTCCAAGTCTAGAATCAGGCTCAGGAAGCTCAAGAATCAACCTTAACCGCTTGTAAGACAGAAATGAATCAAATTGATCTATTTGGAGATCAAATCGATGAGGACGTGCCAGTTCATTCTTAGTGATGGTATGCCATACTTGCTGTACGTAGACTTCTGGAACATCAGCAACTGAACAGAGAGCTTGTGAGAGCGGATGTCCACGAAGAATAGTGCGAATGACAGGATGAATCTTGATGCGATCAAAATCAACAAAGTAGTTGTTATGCTTATAAGGCATGTACATGACGTTCGGGAACACATCATTTGGATTTCGCCTTGATATAGACAGATCAGCCCGAACAGACGGAACAGACGGCATAGGTGTATCATGAGATGCCTGATCAGTCCGATCCTGAAGAAAGACATTCTCATCTTAAATCATTGGATCAGTATTTGTTTGAGAAGACATGAGAACCTGAAACAAAACACATTTCAACTGTTAACAGAAAATACGAGGAAGAAAAAAAAATACTAAGTATGAAATGCAGGTCCTTAAGGAGGCACGAAGGAAGAAATGCGGGTCCTTCAGGAAACACATATGAGGAATGTGTGTGAAGAAAGAAACGCACTATGAGGAATGTGAGTCCTTCATGAAACGCATTATAAGGAATGCGGGTGAAGAAGGAAACACATTTATGAGGAATGCGCGTCCTGAAAGAAACGCGTAGAAGAAAATGCGTGTCCTTAAAGGAACGCATAACATACTTGAAACAACAACAAAAACAAAAAAAAATACTAACAAAAACTAAAAGAATGCGGGTTCCGGGTTAAGAGCATAATACACTATGCGGGTCACAAGTGAAACGCGTTTCTTACTATGCGGGTCACAAGTGAAACGCATTTCTTACTATGCGGGTCACAAGTGAAACACATAGTTCACAAATGCGGGTCACAAGTGACACGCATAGTTCACTTAAATTGAACCCAAACCCTAGAAATCGGGTTTTCGAACCCGAAATCCACAAAAACAAAAAAAACGAAGAAAACAACAACGAAATAAACTAAAAGAAAACATACCTGAATGTCGATTATAAGATCTAAACAAATCCCAAAGAGCAAATCGATCTAATTCAACTCGAATCTGAGTTTTAAAAATCGATGAACAATGAAATAATCGAAAATCAGTTCATACACACAATACAAAACCAAGAAAAAAAATCAAAACTAAGTAATGAAACACTAAACAATCTACAAACATATAATGAAAAACAAAAACATACTTGATCTTTCCAAAATCACAATCTGAAAATGAACAGTAGCGAAACTAGAAGAAGAGTACGCAGAGAAGATGGAGGGAAGGGGAATAGTCGAACACGTTCAAAAAAGAATAAAGAAAAGAAAAAACACTCTTACTTCTATATATCCTAAAACAAAATACTTAAAAAAATAACTACTAAAAATAAATAAAAAATTACTTGATAAGCCCCCATTACTCCCCCTACACAAATGCACAAAATTTATCAGATTAGTTTAGCATTTGCATAGTAATTTCAGAAAAACTTACCTTATGAATTTATGATCAACACATGAAGTAATTAATCAGCATTATTTACTCCTCCTCAAAAACAGAATATTCTCAGAAATAGAAACCAGATATACACTCCCCCTTGAAAAATGTACAGACCATATGACAAAAATACAGACATCAAACATAAAGACATCAATATTAAATATGATCATATTGAATATAAATTTTGTAACAACTGAATATATAAACTTTTTAACACCAAACAAATTAAAGTCTACTCAGTAGAATATCCCAGATTTATCAATCAGTTGAAATCAAACGGGAGTTGTTGGATACAGAAACATGTTTCATTGTATATCAAGTTAAGACATGTTCAGATTCAAACACTTACAGGTATCTATTTAGTGTGCTCGCATGCGATCTCTGATTAGCTTCAAGAAAAATGTAATTCGAAACATAAAATGAAGAACTTTGCATGTACAAACACTAAGTCATCAAGAATTAAGATTTTCACAAATTTACAGGTTTATCGCAGCTCAAAATACATCACCAAGTATCAAGAGATGTGTGCTCATTGGCATCTTTTAGCTGTGTGTACATTGGCATCTTCACATGAGTGTGCTCTTTGGCATCTTTTAAGCTTTGTGCTCTTTGGCATCTTTTAATCAAAGAGTTCATTAAGTAAAGAACATGCCGTAAACATAACTTTCTATCTGACCCTATTGCAGGATTTGGGTCAGCCGCTCCCAGACCAATTGGCCTTAGGGGGCTAGGTGTCAAGCACTCCTTGGAACTTACTTTCCCGGATCATAAAGGCTACATCGACATATCATAAACCCATTCATACCAGTAGAACATGACTTTCGATCTGGTTCTATTGCAGGATTTCTGTTCGATCACTCCTAGATCAATTGACCTTAGGGGACCAGATGTCGAGCATTCCTCGGAACTTACTTTCCCAAACCAGAAAGGTCACAAGTACAAACTTTTAAACTCAAGAATTTCTGTATTTTTAAAATGCTTAAAAATAAAATCATCTCAATAACTCGGATCTATATCGAATAGCTTAGCCCATATTTTCATTACGATCTACAATTTTGATCACTTAGGTTGTTCAAGCAAAGTAAACCATAAATATGCCGACTCACATATCTTTAAAGCAGTATCTAAAGCGTCAAACATGTTGCTGACTTTTCGATGTTTGAAAGATTTGAACATTGAACATATGAAACTTTAAATATAAACAAGGCAACTTGTCAAAGATCCTAGACACACATTGTGACAACTGTCAAATTATGAATAATGAGGTTAGCACCCTCAGATTAATTTATAAATTTTGTCACTTTTTAAATTTTATTAAAAGCCTTTAAGATAAAAAGTTTCCCCGAAAAATTTAGAAGTTGCGTTAAAAACCCGAAACAGCTCCGCATCTGATCGTCACTGTCCAGAAATGCCAAATAAGTGAATAAAAGTCCAAAATTCTCAAATTATAAAAATCAGAATATTAATTTCTCTTGCATTGCAAAATTTTCAAATTTGTCAATTATTTTAGCAAAAATTGAGAATCGGATATTTCGGTTCTCAAATATATCTGATATTCTATAGTTTAAAACTAGTAATTCAAATAATGGTATTAAATTAAATTTTTTTTATGTATTGGTGAGTCACTAGGACACTTGTCCTAATCCTACCTATTTTAATTATTTATTTTCTTTAATTAAAAACCAAATTAAAACCAATACACACTCTTCATTTTTCAAGACCAACTCCTCACCTCCTCTCCCTCTCCTCTCTCTCTTTTCGGCCGAAAACTCCACCACCATCACCATTTTATTTTGTGTTCTTCTTCTTTTCCTCTCATTGCTAAGAATCAAAAATCCAAACAAGAATCCTTCACCATTTTGGAAGTTAGAATCCAAGTCTTCATCTCCTATTGTGAAGGTAATCACTTAACACTTCCATTTTTCAAGTTTATAATCAAAAGTGGTATATTTCATATCTTTTATGTAAATGTTGTACAATCCAAGTTTTGGAAGTGAAATGGGATGCATTAGTATCTATATATTTGCTAATGAACCATTTAATGATCTTCCAATGAAACTAGGGTTTCCATGTGTGTTATTTTGAAATTTTGTCAAGAGATGATAAACTTTATGAAATGTGGTTTTTTGGTCCACAAAATTTTAATAAGGTTGGATTGAAATTTATGCATTTATATCAATTTTGTGTATAAATAAACTCTTAGGATGAGATTGTTCAATCTCATATGATTAAAGAGTTCTAGATAGTGTTAAATCACTAATCTAGTGTTTATTTTGTCTTGCATGTGGTTGAAATTTTGATAATGAGAAGGATTACCTTTGATATTTATATAATATGAGTTTTTGACTCTTGATACAATGAAGTGTTAGTATAAAAATGTTCTTATGAAGGAATTTTCCAAGTTCCACATGATTAAGAACTTATCAATAGTGTTAATGTCATTTTATATTATGTTATGTTCATGCATGCATAAGTTAGTTTATTTTGGAATGAGAAGTGAAGACATGGTTTATATCTAAAAACCATGTCTAATGATCAATATTTGGTAGCATAAAATGGCATTCCTTTCATTTTAGAATCTGTCCAGAAAATGGACTCCACTTCTAGCTTGCACAACTCTCAAACCACTTGTCCAAATTTGGGGTTTTTGCTTCTAAACTTTAGTTTAGAGTGTTAGCTTTCTAAAAAGTCCAAAAACATTGAATTTGGAGTTGATTTGGGCACTTTAATGGAATTTACAAGAAAATGGTGCAATCTGTCCAGTAAAGACAGATTCATACACCTATCTTGTAGAGGCCATAACTCCCTTATTAATCATCCAAATTAAGTGAATCTTTTTCCAAATGTTAGGATTTTGAGTTAGGTTTGCATCCATATATGGATCACCGTCTAATTCCAATAATTGATATCTCAAAAACCTGTTACAAGTGAGGTATGTCACTGATCCGAAAATCAGTGACACTTTATTTTACAAAAATTATTTGATGTATCAAAAGTTATTCAAAAATTATGAAAAAATGCAGATTTAATCTAAACATATCATAGTTTCATCACAAAATTTGTGATTAAATAATTCTCTTTATAAGTTAAGTTTCCGTGTTGAAATTACCGGATAACTTTCTGGACAGCATGTGCTGAATCCAGAAAGGTAATTTTATCAAGTTTAATTCATGTCTTATGATATTTTGGAACTTTGTATAGACAAAATGTTTATGGACTAAGAAACTTGTTTGATGGCATTTCATGGGACAATTGGACATATTGGTTGGACATCGGAATAGGGTATTAATGTGTTTCCTATGGCAACTCTTATATAGGGAAAGTTAAGGCGTGACAAAATTCATTAAGTTTAAAGTAGAGCTTCACTCGTTGCTTTCATCAAGGTGAGTATTCACAGCCCCACTTTTATCGTTTTAATTGATTTTGGGGTGGAAAGCATGTTTAAATTGCGTATTTAAAGATTCATGAGAATTGTTTGAAAGTATTGCGAATTGGCAATTTATAAGGCTTTGTTAAAAGCATTTGGAATTATAAGCTATATGATAAGTATGCAATTGATGTGTTGAGTTTTTAATGTTAAGACCCCGTGACACTACTATTAACTCGAAGAAAATCGGGCCTATAGTATTAGTGGGTAGCGCTATTTGGTGTGACAAGCCCACCTTAATGCTGACGAGCAGGGGTGCACTATACTAGAGAAGATGACTAAACATGTGGCATGAACCACCGCTGAGTTAGTTCATCGGGGGCGTTGTAATTGGTCAGGGACGGCTTAGTAGTGGCTCAACGTAACTTTGTCTTTGCATACACTTATCATAAAGAAATTTAAGTTGTGGTACTCATGAATCAAAGAATTGAAGTTGGTTTTTACGTACGTTCTACGAATGTTAACTTGCATATAAAAATGATTTGTGCATATTTAAAACCTGTGAACTCACCAACTCTTTGTAGTTGACCTTGGTTTTTTTTATTCATGCTTTTCAGGAATCGAGAAGGTAATTCCATGATGCTTTATCATCGTACTCATATTTTGAAGCAAGACTATTTTTGCTTTAAGCGTATCTTATGTTTAAAAGATTTGGAATTTGTAAACGATGACGATATTATGTTCTTAAAAATGTAATGAATTTTGAATGATAAGCAAATGTTGGTATGCGTATAATCTTGTGCTATGGCATCGGAGTTGTTACGCCTCGTGTTTCCGCTTTAGCGGGGTGTGACAGATTTGGTATCAGAGCCATAGGTTATAGGGAATACCGGTTTTATTTTAAAAACCACACACTATAACCTTTTACAAATAAAGTTTTCAAAATTAAGGTACGCTGTAGTATAACTAAGATGTGTTTCACATTATCATATTTTAATTTAAACAAAGCTTGATCACCTTTGTTTAATTTAAGTGTGTATAAAGGGGGCATGGATTGGCTATACTAGGAATTACTAAGAATAGAAACTTTTTGATACAAAAATGAGAAGCATGATTGTTATGTGAGTTTGCATGGTACTTTTGATTATTAATAAAAATTATAGCATGATTGACAATTAAACTTTATTAATTATCGCAGTCATCATGTCTCGATCACCATCACACCGAGATCAGTCGCTTGACGATTATGACCCATCCGAGCACGAATACACTGATTCTGATCGATCACCGGAGAGATCGGTCACCCCCACTTTGGAGCCGACTTCACCCGTTCCACGTAGGGACGAGGCAGGGCCTTCTCGACTTAGGAGTCGGAGGGTATCGCCACCGCCATGCGCTGATATACCAATGTCTCAACCAACTGGTATGACAACATTAGAAAACTACTGGGTTTCGGGTATGGCTCGAGAAGTAGAGAGGGTTAGAATGGAAGTAGACCATCATGAGCATTCCATCGATGCACTCATGATGATAATGAATTCAAGTGATCAGATCCTAAATGGACTTATATCAATGGTGAGTGCGGACGATCAAGCTATGAGTGGAATTATGAGGGAACTAGTGGAAACTAGGGCGATGGTAGCCTGGTTGCACACTTGCTTATCGGTGGTGATGGGACTTTTAGTGGTTGTGATAGCGTGGATGATGGTGTCATTTTTCGGACATTAGTAGCGTGGTTTACTTATGGATATTTGGATAACTAACTTTCTTTTGAAGATGTGTAACTCGTCATATTAGTACATTATTAAATAGCTTGACTATTATTTTTGGATGAATGTTGAATATATGGCGTAGTTTTGTAATGATAATGAATATGTTTATGTTATATTGTTTATGTATGTTTAAGAATTGTGAATTTCCATTCCATAAGGTTGATTTTTGATGTATGATCAATCAAATACAATTTATATTGTATTAAAATTAAGGGATAGAAATAAGGGAAATAAGAATTTGGAATTAAATATTGACGTGGCTTTAAAATAAATTGTGCAATAGAATTATGCCGCCAAGGAGAGAAGATCCTGAGATTGCACGACTCGTATCCGAGCAAATTTTAGCTACACTTCCTAACATAGTCAGTCAGATAGCAGCGGGTTTAAATGCTAACCAACCTAATCAACCAGGAGTCGGTGCAAATATAGAAAAAGAATGTACCTATAAGACTTTTAGGTCTTGTAATCCAAAAGAATTTCACGGTACCGAAGGAGCGGTTGGGTTACTATCTTGGATTGAAGGAATGGAATCCGTCCTTCACATAAGTAAATGTTCGGAAGCAAATAGAGTAGAATTCGCAGCTTGCTTACTACAAGGGAGAGCACTGACGTGGTGGAACACTCAAGTGCAGACTAGAGGAAGAGAAGCAGCTAACAAACTCACTTGAGAGGAGTTTAAGGAAATGCTTAGGAAAGAATATTGTTCAAGAAGCGAAATGCAGAAACTACAAGCAGAATTATGGGAGCATGAAATGAAAGGAAATGACATTGAAGCGTACACGGCACGATTTCATGAGCTGGCGAAGATGGTGCCACATTTGGTTACGCCAGAAGAGAATCGGGTAGACAGATATGTCTGGGGTTTAGCTCCAGAAATCCGAGTTGATGTGACCTCGGGTAATCCAAAAACCATTCAGGAGGCGGTAAGTCTGGCAACCAAGCTCACCAATAATGCCAATCGATCGGGACTTTTCTTTCGCGATTCAGTGAAAGGAAAAAGGAAGGTCGAGGAAATTTCAAGGAGACCGTTTGACAGAAGAAGGGGGAAGGAACAGAGATCGGTGGGTAATTATGGAATTCAAACTCAAACAGCTGATAAAGGAAAGGAAGTATACCCGAGATGCGACAAGTGCAACAATCGACATTTCGGAAATTGTGTTATTTGTCTCAAATGTAACAAAGGAGGTCATTATGCGAAAGATTGTAAGTTTGGGGGAAAGCGAGCTTGTTTTGAATGTGGGAGTCAGGATCACTTTAGGAATGCCTGTCCTAAGTTTGTCAGAAGGATGAACGCAAATCGAACTCGACCGGCAAACCAGAGGAATCAAAAAGGTCAAGCACGAGGCCGAGTATTTGAAATTGGAGCGGAAGAAGCGAGACAAGATCCGGATGTGATCACAGGTACGTTTCTCTTAAATAATCATCGTGCATCTGTATTATTTGATTCCGGAGCAGATAGAAGCTTTGTGTCATTAAGTTTTAGATCAAAAATTAATCAAATGCCCCAAAAGCTAAAAGAAACTTATGTCATTGAGTTCGCTAACGGACAAGAGGTTAGGGTTGATGATGTATTTTCGAATTGTACCCTGAGTCTAGTTGAAAAGGAATTTAAGATAGATCTAATTCCAATAAAGTTAGGAAGCTTTGACGTAGTTGTGGGCATGGACTGGTTGTCTAATAACCAAGCGGAAATATGTTGCTCCGAAAAGACTCTTCGAATTCCGTTACCTCAAGGAGAAGTACTTATAGTACACGGAGAAAAATCCAAAAGGAAGTTAAGAATAGTATCCTGCATGAAGATGCAGAAGTATTTAAGGAAGGAATATGTTGCGTATTTAGCTCATGTAGTCAACAAAGAGATCAAGGAGAAGTGCTTACAAGATATTCCTGTGGTTCGAGAATTTCCCGAAGTATTCCCTGAAGATCTACCTGGGTTACCTCCACCGAGACAAGTCGAATTCCGTATCGATTTAATTCCAGGAGCTGCACCTGTGGCCAAGTCACCATACCGTTTGGCGCCATCCGAAATGCAAGAACTGTCTGAACAACTCCAAGAGTTGCTTAACAAAGAATTTATCAGACCCAGTTCTTCGCCATGGGGAGCTCCAGTTCTTTTTGTTAAGAAGAAAGATGGAACATTCCGAATGTGTATCGATTACAGAGAACTCAATAAGTTAACCCTCAAGAATCGATACCCACTTCCTCGAATTGATGATCTGTTTGATCAACTGCATGGCGCAACGTACTTCTCAAAGATTGACTTACGATCTGGATATCATCAAATGAGAGTGCGCGTAGAGGATATTGATAAGACGACATTTAGAACTCGTTATGGACATTATGAGTTTCTAATTATGCCCTTTGGATTGACGAACGCACCGGCAGTTTTCATGGACTTGATGAATAGAGTCTGTCGGCCGTATTTAGACAAGTTCGTGATTGTTTTCATAGACGACATTTTGATTTATTCGCGAAGTAAGGAAGATCATAAGAAACATTTGAAGTTGATCTTAGAACTTCTCAAAGATCAGAAGTTGTATGCTAAGTTTTCCAAATGTGAATTTTGGCTTCGAGAGGTACACTTTCTGGGTCATGTGGTTAATGAAAAGGGAATTCATGTTGACCCGGCCAAATTTGAAGCCATCAAGAAATGGGAAACCCCAAGGACACCAACAGAAATTCGTCAATTTCTTGGTCTGGCAGGCTACTACCGAAGGTTCATAGCGAATTTTTCAAAAGTCGCTCAACCACTGACAGCACTGACTCAAAAGGATAAGAAATTTGTCTGGGAAGAAAAACAGGAGGAAGCATTTCAAATACTCAAGCACAAGTTATGTGACGCACCAATTCTTGCGTTACCGGAAGGTACGGATGACTTTGTGGTGTATTGTGACGCATCACATCAAGGTTTAGGATGTGTATTAATGCAGAGGAATAAGGTTATAGCTTATGCGTCAAGACAACTCAAAGTTCATGAAAAGAACTACACCACTCATGACTTGGAATTGGGAGCAGTAGTGTTCGCATTAAAAATTTGGAGGCATTACCTTTATGGCACTAAATGTACCATCTATACTGATCACAAAAGTCTCCAACATATTTTTGATCAGAAAATGTTGAACATGAGACAGCGGAGATGGGTTGAGCTACTTAATGATTATGAATGTGAAATAAAGTATCATCCTGGTAAAGCTAATGTGGTAGCTGATGCATTAAGCAGGAAAGAAAGAGTAAAACCAATAAGGACACGAGCTTTGGGAATGTTGACCCAATCAAGCCTTAAGACACAAGTTCGTGAAGCTCAAGAGAAAGCATTGAAAACAGAAAATCTTTGTTGTGAAGCTTTGCATAACTTGGAAAAAGAGTTTGAATCACGATCAGATGGAGTACGATATTTCAAGAATAAAGTTTGGATACCAAAGGTTGATGATCTACGATCAATTATTTTGGAAGAAGCTCACGGATCAAGGTATTCGGTCCACCCAGGAGCCGATAAAATGTACAAAGGATTGAAGGAATATTATTGGTGGCCGGGAATGAAGAAGGACATTGCTGAATTTGTGAGTAAATGTTTGACTTGTGCTAAAGTCAAAGCAGAGCATCAAAAGCCTTCTGGACTACTTCAACAACCTGAGATACCACAATGGAAATGGGATCAGGTATCTATGGATTTTATCACCAAACTACCCAGGACTGGAAAAGGGAACGACGCAATTTGGGTCATTGTGGATCGACTTACGAAATCTGCACATTTTCTCCCTATAAGAGAGGACTTCAAAATAGAAAGATTGGCGCAGTTGTACATAGACGAAATTGTCTCTCGGCATGGAGTACCCCTATCTATCATTTCTGATAGAGATAGTCGTTTCACTTCCCGATTTTGGCAAGCATTTCAGAAAGCACTGGGTACCAGGTTGGATCTGAGTACTGCATATCATCCACAGACAGACGGACAAACGGAAAGGACCATTCAAACTTTGGAAGATATGCGACGCGCATGTGCTATAGATTTTGGAGGAAGCTGGGATAAGCATCTGCCGTTAGTTGAATTCTCTTACAATAACAGCTATCACACCAGCATTCAATGTGCGCCATACGAAGCTCTCTATGGACGTAAGTGTAGATCTCCACTTAGTTGGATAGAAATTGGTGATAGCCAACTGTTTGGGCCTGACATTGTACAAGAAACCACCGATAAAATATCAATCATCAAGGAAAGACTCAAAGCTGCAAGAGATCGTTAGAAGAGTTATGCGGATAACCGCAGAAAACCATTAGAATTCCAAAAAGGTGACAGAGTTCTTTTGAAAGTATCACCATGGAAAGTATTGATCAGATTTGGGAAAAGAGGTAAGCTAGGTCCGAGATATATTGGTCCGTTTGAGATTCTGGATAGAATTGGACCAGTAGCCTATAAGCTGAGTCTACCTCAAGAGTTAAGTGTTATTCATGACACTTTTCATGTGTCAAATTTAAAGAAATGTCTGATAGACAAAGCAATGATTGTGTCCCCAGATGAAGTAAAAGTTGATGGACGCCTTTGTTTTAGAGAGGAGCCTATCGAAATTATTGATCGTGAAATTAAACGTCTTAGGCGCAGCAAAATTCCAATCATAAAGGTCCGTTGGAATTCACGTCATGGACCTGAATACACTTGGGAAAGAGAAGACTTCATGAAGCGCAAGTATCCTAAGTTGTTCGATGAAAAGACTGTCCAGAAATATCAGTCATAAATTTCGGGACGAAATTCTTTGAAGGAGGGGAGACTGTGACAACTGTCAAATTCTGAATAATGAGGTTAGCACCCTCAGATTAATTTATAAATTTTGTCACTTTTTAAATTTTATTAAAAGCCTTTAAGATAAAAAGTTTCCCCAAAAAATTTAGAAGTTGCGTTAAAAACCCGGAACAGCTCCGCATCTGACCGTCACTGTCCAGAAATGCCAAATAAGTGAATAAAAGTCCAAAATTTTCAAATTATAAAAATAAGAATATTAATTTCTCTTGCATTGCAAAATTTTCAAATTTGTCAATTATTTTAGCAAAAATTGAGAATCGGATATTTCGGTTCTTAAATATATCTGATATTCTATAGTTTAAAGCTAGTAATTCAAATAATGGTATTAAATTAAATTTTTTTTATGTATTGGTGAGTCACTAGGACACTTGTCCTAATCCTACCTATTTTAATTATTTATTTTTTTTAATTAAAAACCAAATTAAAACCAATACACACTCTTCATTTTTCAAGACCAACTCCTCACCTCCTCTCCCTCTCCTCTCTCTCTTTTCGGCCGAAAACTCCACCACCATCACCATTTTTATTTTGTGTTCTTCTTCTTTTCCTCTCATTGCTAAGAATCAAAAATCCAAACAAGAATCCTTCACCATTTTGGAAGTTAGAATCCAAGTCTTCATCTCCTATTGTGAAGGTAATCACTTAACACTTCCATTTTTCAAGTTTATAATCAAAAGTGGTATATTTCATATCTTTTATGTAAATGTTGTACAATCCAAGTTTTGGAAGTGAAATGGGATGCATTAGTATCTATATATTTGCTAATGAACCATTTAATGATCTTCCAATGAAACTAGGGTTTCCATGTGTGTTATTTTGAAATTTTGTCAAGAGATGATAAACTTTATGAAATGTGGTTTTTTGGTCCACAAAATTTTAATAAGGTTGGATTGAAATTTATGCATTTATATCAATTTTGTGTATAAATAAACTCTTAGGATGAGATTGTTCAATCTCATATGATTAAAGAGTTCTAGATAGTGTTAAATCACTAATCTAGTGTTTATTTTGTCTTGCATGTGGTTGAAATTTTGATAATGAGAAGGATTACCTTTGATATTTATATAATATGAGTTTTTGACTCTTGATACAATGAAGTGTTAGTATAAAAATGTTCTTATGAAGGAATTTTCCAAGTTCCACATGATTAAGAACTTATCAATAGTGTTAATGTCATTTTATATTATGTTATGTTCATGCATGCATAAGTTAGTTTATTTTGGAATGAGAAGTGAAGACATGGTTTATATCTAAAAACCATGTCTAATGATCAATATTTGGTAGCATAAAATGGCATTCCTTTCATTTTAGAATCTGTCCAGAAAATGGACTCCACTTCTAGCTTGCACAACTCTCAAACCACTTGTCCAAATTTGGGGTTTTTGCTTCTAAACTTTAGTTTAGAGTGTTAGCTTTCTAAAAAGTCCAAAAACATTGAATTTGGAGTTGATTTGGGCACTTTAATGGAATTTACAAGAAAATGGTGCAATCTGTCCAGTAAAGACAGATTCATACACCTATCTTGTAGAGGCCATAACTCCCTTATTAATCATCCAAATTAAGTGAATCTTTTTCCAAATGTTAGGATTTTGAGTTAGGTTTGCATCCATATATGGATCACCGTCTAATTCCAATAATTGATATCTCAAAAACCTGTTACAAGTGAGGTATGTCACTGATCCGAAAATCAGTGACACTTTATTTTACAAAAATTATTTGATGTATCAAAAGTTATTCAAAAATTATGAAAAAATGCAGATTTAATCTAAACATATCATAGTTTCATCACAAAATTTGTGATTAAATAATTCTCTTTATAAGTTAAGTTTCCGTGTTGAAATTACCGGATAACTTTCTGGACAGCATGTGCTGAATCCAGAAAGGTAATTTTATCAAGTTTAATTCATGTCTTATGATATTTTGGAACTTTGTATAGACAAAATGTTTATGGACTAAGAAACTTGTTTGATGGCATTTCATGGGACAATTGGACATATTGGTTGGACATCGGAATAGGGTATTAATGTGTTTCCTATGGCAACTCTTATATAGGGAAAGTTAAGGCGTGACAAAATTCATTAAGTTTAAAGTAGAGCTTCACTCGTTGCTTTCATCAAGGTGAGTATTCACAGCCCCACTTTTATCGTTTTAATTGATTTTGGGGTGGAAAGCATGTTTAAATTGCGTATTTAAAGATTCATGAGAATTGTTTGAAAGTATTGCGAATTGGCAATTTATAAGGCTTTGTTAAAAGCATTTGGAATTATAAGCTATATGATAAGTATGCAATTGATGTGTTGAGTTTTTAATGTTAAGACCCCGTGACACTACTATTAACTCGAAGAAAATCGGGCCTATAGTATTAGTGGGTAGCGCTATTTGGTGTGACAAGCCCACCTTAATGCTGACGAGCAGGGGTGCACTATACTAGAGAAGATGACTAAACATGTGGCATGAACCACCGCTGAGTTAGTTCATCGGGGGCGTTGTAATTGGTCAGGGACGGCTTAGTAGTGGCTCAACGTAACTTTGTCTTTGCATACACTTATCATAAAGAAATTTAAGTTGTGGTACTCATGAATCAAAGAATTGAAGTTGGTTTTTACGTACGTTCTACGAATGTTAACTTGCATATAAAAATGATTTGTGCATATTTAAAACCTGTGAACTCACCAACTCTTTGTAGTTGACCTTGGTTTTTTTTATTCATGCTTTTCAGGAATCGAGAAGGTAATTCCATGATGCTTTATCATCGTACTCATATTTTGAAGCAAGACTATTTTTGCTTTAAGCGTATCTTATGTTTAAAAGATTTGGAATTTGTAAACGATGACGATATTATGTTCTTAAAAATGTAATGAATTTTGAATGATAAGCAAATGTTGGTATGCGTATAATCTTGTGCTATGGCATCGGAGTTGTTACGCCTCGTGTTTCCGCTTTAGCGGGGTGTGACAGATTTGGTATCAGAGCCATAGGTTATAGGGAATACCGGTTTTATTTTAAAAACCACACACTATAACCTTTTACAAATAAAGTTTTCAAAATTAAGGTACGCTGTAGTATAACTAAGATGTGTTTCACATTATCATATTTTAATTTAAACAAAGCTTGATCACCTTTGTTTAATTTAAGTGTGTATAAAGGGGGCATGGATTGGCTATACTAGGAATTACTAAGAATAGAAACTTTTTGATACAAAAATGAGAAGCATGATTGTTATGTGAGTTTGCATGGTACTTTTGATTATTAATAAAAATTATAGCATGATTGACAATTAAACTTTATTAATTATCGCAGTCATCATGTCTCGATCACCATCACACCGAGATCAGTCGCTTGACGATTATGACCCATCCGAGCACGAATACACTGATTCTGATCGATCACCGGAGAGATCGGTCACCCCCACTTTGGAGCCGACTTCACCCGTTCCACGTAGGGACGAGGCAGGGCCTTCTCGACTTAGGAGTCGGAGGGTATCGCCACCGCCATGCGCTGATATACCAATGTCTCAACCAACTGGTATGACAACATTAGAAAACTACTGGGTTTCGGGTATGGCTCGAGAAGTAGAGAGGGTTAGAATGGAAGTAGACCATCATGAGCATTCCATCGATGCACTCATGATGATAATGAATTCAAGTGATCAGATCCTAAATGGACTTATATCAATGGTGAGTGCGGACGATCAAGCTATGAGTGGAATTATGAGGGAACTAGTGGAAACTAGGGCGATGGTAGCCTGGTTGCACACTTGCTTATCGGTGGTGATGGGACTTTTAGTGGTTGTGATAGCGTGGATGATGGTGTCATTTTTCGGACATTAGTAGCGTGGTTTACTTATGGATATTTGGATAACTAACTTTCTTTTGAAGATGTGTAACTCGTCATATTAGTACATTATTAAATAGCTTGACTATTATTTTTGGATGAATGTTGAATATATGGCGTAGTTTTGTAATGATAATGAATATGTTTATGTTATATTGTTTATGTATGTTTAAGAATTGTGAATTTCCATTCCATAAGGTTGATTTTTGATGTATGATCAATCAAATACAATTTATATTGTATTAAAATTAAGGGATAGAAATAAGGGAAATAAGAATTTGGAATTAAATATTGACGTGGCTTTAAAATAAATTGTGCAATAGAATTATGCCGCCAAGGAGAGAAGATCCTGAGATTGCACGACTCGTATCCGAGCAAATTTTAGCTACACTTCCTAACATAGTCAGTCAGATAGCAGCGGGTTTAAATGCTAACCAACCTAATCAACCAGGAGTCGGTGCAAATATAGAAAAAGAATGTACCTATAAGACTTTTAGGTCTTGTAATCCAAAAGAATTTCACGGTACCGAAGGAGCGGTTGGGTTACTATCTTGGATTGAAGGAATGGAATCCGTCCTTCACATAAGTAAATGTTCGGAAGCAAATAGAGTAGAATTCGCAGCTTGCTTACTACAAGGGAGAGCACTGACGTGGTGGAACACTCAAGTGCAGACTAGAGGAAGAGAAGCAGCTAACAAACTCACTTGAGAGGAGTTTAAGGAAATGCTTAGGAAAGAATATTGTTCAAGAAGCGAAATGCAGAAACTACAAGCAGAATTATGGGAGCATGAAATGAAAGGAAATGACATTGAAGCGTACACGGCACGATTTCATGAGCTGGCGAAGATGGTGCCACATTTGGTTACGCCAGAAGAGAATCGGGTAGACAGATATGTCTGGGGTTTAGCTCCAGAAATCCGAGTTGATGTGACCTCGGGTAATCCAAAAACCATTCAGGAGGCGGTAAGTCTGGCAACCAAGCTCACCAATAATGCCAATCGATCGGGACTTTTCTTTCGCGATTCAGTGAAAGGAAAAAGGAAGGTCGAGGAAATTTCAAGGAGACCGTTTGACAGAAGAAGGGGGAAGGAACAGAGATCGGTGGGTAATTATGGAATTCAAACTCAAACAGCTGATAAAGGAAAGGAAGTATACCCGAGATGCGACAAGTGCAACAATCGACATTTCGGAAATTGTGTTATTTGTCTCAAATGTAACAAAGGAGGTCATTATGCGAAAGATTGTAAGTTTGGGGGAAAGCGAGCTTGTTTTGAATGTGGGAGTCAGGATCACTTTAGGAATGCCTGTCCTAAGTTTGTCAGAAGGATGAACGCAAATCGAACTCGACCGGCAAACCAGAGGAATCAAAAAGGTCAAGCACGAGGCCGAGTATTTGAAATTGGAGCGGAAGAAGCGAGACAAGATCCGGATGTGATCACAGGTACGTTTCTCTTAAATAATCATCGTGCATCTGTATTATTTGATTCCGGAGCAGATAGAAGCTTTGTGTCATTAAGTTTTAGATCAAAAATTAATCAAATGCCCCAAAAGCTAAAAGAAACTTATGTCATTGAGTTCGCTAACGGACAAGAGGTTAGGGTTGATGATGTATTTTCGAATTGTACCCTGAGTCTAGTTGAAAAGGAATTTAAGATAGATCTAATTCCAATAAAGTTAGGAAGCTTTGACGTAGTTGTGGGCATGGACTGGTTGTCTAATAACCAAGCGGAAATATGTTGCTCCGAAAAGACTCTTCGAATTCCGTTACCTCAAGGAGAAGTACTTATAGTACACGGAGAAAAATCCAAAAGGAAGTTAAGAATAGTATCCTGCATGAAGATGCAGAAGTATTTAAGGAAGGAATATGTTGCGTATTTAGCTCATGTAGTCAACAAAGAGATCAAGGAGAAGTGCTTACAAGATATTCCTGTGGTTCGAGAATTTCCCGAAGTATTCCCTGAAGATCTACCTGGGTTACCTCCACCGAGACAAGTCGAATTCCGTATCGATTTAATTCCAGGAGCTGCACCTGTGGCCAAGTCACCATACCGTTTGGCGCCATCCGAAATGCAAGAACTGTCTGAACAACTCCAAGAGTTGCTTAACAAAGAATTTATCAGACCCAGTTCTTCGCCATGGGGAGCTCCAGTTCTTTTTGTTAAGAAGAAAGATGGAACATTCCGAATGTGTATCGATTACAGAGAACTCAATAAGTTAACCCTCAAGAATCGATACCCACTTCCTCGAATTGATGATCTGTTTGATCAACTGCATGGCGCAACGTACTTCTCAAAGATTGACTTACGATCTGGATATCATCAAATGAGAGTGCGCGTAGAGGATATTGATAAGACGGCATTTAGAACTCGTTATGGACATTATGAGTTTCTAATTATGCCCTTTGGATTGACGAACGCACCGGCAGTTTTCATGGACTTGATGAATAGAGTCTGTCGGCCGTATTTAGACAAGTTCGTGATTGTTTTCATAGACGACATTTTGATTTATTCGCGAAGTAAGGAAGATCATAAGAAACATTTGAAGTTGATCTTAGAACTTCTCAAAGATCAGAAGTTGTATGCTAAGTTTTCCAAATGTGAATTTTGGCTTCGAGAGGTACACTTTCTGGGTCATGTGGTTAATGAAAAGGGAATTCATGTTGACCCGGCCAAATTTGAAGCCATCAAGAAATGGGAAACCCCAAGGACACCAACAGAAATTCGTCAATTTCTTGGTCTGGCAGGCTACTACCGAAGGTTCATAGCGAATTTTTCAAAAGTCGCTCAACCACTGACAGCACTGACTCAAAAGGATAAGAAATTTGTCTGGGAAGAAAAACAGGAGGAAGCATTTCAAATACTCAAGCACAAGTTATGTGACGCACCAATTCTTGCGTTACCGGAAGGTACGGATGACTTTGTGGTGTATTGTGACGCATCACATCAAGGTTTAGGATGTGTATTAATGCAGAGGAATAAGGTTATAGCTTATGCGTCAAGACAACTCAAAGTTCATGAAAAGAACTACACCACTCATGACTTGGAATTGGGAGCAGTAGTGTTCGCATTAAAAATTTGGAGGCATTACCTTTATGGCACTAAATGTACCATCTATACTGATCACAAAAGTCTCCAACATATTTTTGATCAGAAAATGTTGAACATGAGACAGCGGAGATGGGTTGAGCTACTTAATGATTATGAATGTGAAATAAAGTATCATCCTGGTAAAGCTAATGTGGTAGCTGATGCATTAAGCAGGAAAGAAAGAGTAAAACCAATAAGGACACGAGCTTTGGGAATGTTGACCCAATCAAGCCTTAAGACACAAGTTCGTGAAGCTCAAGAGAAAGCATTGAAAACAGAAAATCTTTGTTGTGAAGCTTTGCATAACTTGGAAAAAGAGTTTGAATCACGATCAGATGGAGTACGATATTTCAAGAATAAAGTTTGGATACCAAAGGTTGATGATCTACGATCAATTATTTTGGAAGAAGCTCACGGATCAAGGTATTCGGTCCACCCAGGAGCCGATAAAATGTACAAAGGATTGAAGGAATATTATTGGTGGCCGGGAATGAAGAAGGACATTGCTGAATTTGTGAGTAAATGTTTGACTTGTGCTAAAGTCAAAGCAGAGCATCAAAAGCCTTCTGGACTACTTCAACAACCTGAGATACCACAATGGAAATGGGATCAGGTATCTATGGATTTTATCACCAAACTACCCAGGACTGGAAAAGGGAACGACGCAATTTGGGTCATTGTGGATCGACTTACGAAATCTGCACATTTTCTCCCTATAAGAGAGGACTTCAAAATAGAAAGATTGGCGCAGTTGTACATAGACGAAATTGTCTCTCGGCATGGAGTACCCCTATCTATCATTTCTGATAGAGATAGTCGTTTCACTTCCCGATTTTGGCAAGCATTTCAGAAAGCACTGGGTACCAGGTTGGATCTGAGTACTGCATATCATCCACAGACAGACGGACAAACGGAAAGGACCATTCAAACTTTGGAAGATATGCGACGCGCATGTGCTATAGATTTTGGAGGAAGCTGGGATAAGCATCTGCCGTTAGTTGAATTCTCTTACAATAACAGCTATCACACCAGCATTCAATGTGCGCCATACGAAGCTCTCTATGGACGTAAGTGTAGATCTCCACTTAGTTGGATAGAAATTGGTGATAGCCAACTGTTTGGGCCTGACATTGTACAAGAAACCACCGATAAAATATCAATCATCAAGGAAAGACTCAAAGCTGCAAGAGATCGTTAGAAGAGTTATGCGGATAACCGCAGAAAACCATTAGAATTCCAAAAAGGTGACAGAGTTCTTTTGAAAGTATCACCATGGAAAGTATTGATCAGATTTGGGAAAAGAGGTAAGCTAGGTCCGAGATATATTGGTCCGTTTGAGATTCTGGATAGAATTGGACCAGTAGCCTATAAGCTGAGTCTACCTCAAGAGTTAAGTGTTATTCATGACACTTTTCATGTGTCAAATTTAAAGAAATGTCTGATAGACAAAGCAATGATTGTGTCCCCAGATGAAGTAAAAGTTGATGGACGCCTTTGTTTTAGAGAGGAGCCTATCGAAATTATTGATCGTGAAATTAAACGTCTTAGGCGCAGCAAAATTCCAATCATAAAGGTCCGTTGGAATTCACGTCATGGACCTGAATACACTTGGGAAAGAGAAGACTTCATGAAGCGCAAGTATCCTAAGTTGTTCGATGAAAAGACTGTCCAGAAATATCAGTCATAAATTTCGGGACGAAATTCTTTGAAGGAGGGGAGACTGTGACAACTGTCAAATTCTGAATAATGAGGTTAGCACCCTCAGATTAATTTATAAATTTTGTCACTTTTTAAATTTTATTAAAAGCCTTTAAGATAAAAAGTTTCCCCAAAAAATTTAGAAGTTGCGTTAAAAACCCGGAACAGCTCCGCATCTGACCGTCACTGTCCAGAAATGCCAAATAAGTGAATAAAAGTCCAAAATTTTCAAATTATAAAAATAAGAATATTAATTTCTCTTGCATTGCAAAATTTTCAAATTTGTCAATTATTTTAGCAAAAATTGAGAATCGGATATTTCGGTTCTTAAATATATCTGATATTCTATAGTTTAAAGCTAGTAATTCAAATAATGGTATTAAATTAAATTTTTTTTATGTATTGGTGAGTCACTAGGACACTTGTCCTAATCCTACCTATTTTAATTATTTATTTTTTTTAATTAAAAACCAAATTAAAACCAATACACACTCTTCATTTTTCAAGACCAACTCCTCACCTCCTCTCCCTCTCCTCTCTCTCTTTTCGGCCGAAAACTCCACCACCATCACCATTTTTATTTTGTGTTCTTCTTCTTTTCCTCTCATTGCTAAGAATCAAAAATCCAAACAAGAATCCTTCACCATTTTGGAAGTTAGAATCCAAGTCTTCATCTCCTATTGTGAAGGTAATCACTTAACACTTCCATTTTTCAAGTTTATAATCAAAAGTGGTATATTTCATATCTTTTATGTAAATGTTGTACAATCCAAGTTTTGGAAGTGAAATGGGATGCATTAGTATCTATATATTTGCTAATGAACCATTTAATGATCTTCCAATGAAACTAGGGTTTCCATGTGTGTTATTTTGAAATTTTGTCAAGAGATGATAAACTTTATGAAATGTGGTTTTTTGGTCCACAAAATTTTAATAAGGTTGGATTGAAATTTATGCATTTATATCAATTTTGTGTATAAATAAACTCTTAGGATGAGATTGTTCAATCTCATATGATTAAAGAGTTCTAGATAGTGTTAAATCACTAATCTAGTGTTTATTTTGTCTTGCATGTGGTTGAAATTTTGATAATGAGAAGGATTACCTTTGATATTTATATAATATGAGTTTTTGACTCTTGATACAATGAAGTGTTAGTATAAAAATGTTCTTATGAAGGAATTTTCCAAGTTCCACATGATTAAGAACTTATCAATAGTGTTAATGTCATTTTATATTATGTTATGTTCATGCATGCATAAGTTAGTTTATTTTGGAATGAGAAGTGAAGACATGGTTTATATCTAAAAACCATGTCTAATGATCAATATTTGGTAGCATAAAATGGCATTCCTTTCATTTTAGAATCTGTCCAGAAAATGGACTCCACTTCTAGCTTGCACAACTCTCAAACCACTTGTCCAAATTTGGGGTTTTTGCTTCTAAACTTTAGTTTAGAGTGTTAGCTTTCTAAAAAGTCCAAAAACATTGAATTTGGAGTTGATTTGGGCACTTTAATGGAATTTACAAGAAAATGGTGCAATCTGTCCAGTAAAGACAGATTCATACACCTATCTTGTAGAGGCCATAACTCCCTTATTAATCATCCAAATTAAGTGAATCTTTTTCCAAATGTTAGGATTTTGAGTTAGGTTTGCATCCATATATGGATCACCGTCTAATTCCAATAATTGATATCTCAAAAACCTGTTACAAGTGAGGTATGTCACTGATCCGAAAATCAGTGACACTTTATTTTACAAAAATTATTTGATGTATCAAAAGTTATTCAAAAATTATGAAAAAATGCAGATTTAATCTAAACATATCATAGTTTCATCACAAAATTTGTGATTAAATAATTCTCTTTATAAGTTAAGTTTCCGTGTTGAAATTACCGGATAACTTTCTGGACAGCATGTGCTGAATCCAGAAAGGTAATTTTATCAAGTTTAATTCATGTCTTATGATATTTTGGAACTTTGTATAGACAAAATGTTTATGGACTAAGAAACTTGTTTGATGGCATTTCATGGGACAATTGGACATATTGGTTGGACATCGGAATAGGGTATTAATGTGTTTCCTATGGCAACTCTTATATAGGGAAAGTTAAGGCGTGACAAAATTCATTAAGTTTAAAGTAGAGCTTCACTCGTTGCTTTCATCAAGGTGAGTATTCACAGCCCCACTTTTATCGTTTTAATTGATTTTGGGGTGGAAAGCATGTTTAAATTGCGTATTTAAAGATTCATGAGAATTGTTTGAAAGTATTGCGAATTGGCAATTTATAAGGCTTTGTTAAAAGCATTTGGAATTATAAGCTATATGATAAGTATGCAATTGATGTGTTGAGTTTTTAATGTTAAGACCCCGTGACACTACTATTAACTCGAAGAAAATCGGGCCTATAGTATTAGTGGGTAGCGCTATTTGGTGTGACAAGCCCACCTTAATGCTGACGAGCAGGGGTGCACTATACTAGAGAAGATGACTAAACATGTGGCATGAACCACCGCTGAGTTAGTTCATCGGGGGCGTTGTAATTGGTCAGGGACGGCTTAGTAGTGGCTCAACGTAACTTTGTCTTTGCATACACTTATCATAAAGAAATTTAAGTTGTGGTACTCATGAATCAAAGAATTGAAGTTGGTTTTTACGTACGTTCTACGAATGTTAACTTGCATATAAAAATGATTTGTGCATATTTAAAACCTGTGAACTCACCAACTCTTTGTAGTTGACCTTGGTTTTTTTTATTCATGCTTTTCAGGAATCGAGAAGGTAATTCCATGATGCTTTATCATCGTACTCATATTTTGAAGCAAGACTATTTTTGCTTTAAGCGTATCTTATGTTTAAAAGATTTGGAATTTGTAAACGATGACGATATTATGTTCTTAAAAATGTAATGAATTTTGAATGATAAGCAAATGTTGGTATGCGTATAATCTTGTGCTATGGCATCGGAGTTGTTACGCCTCGTGTTTCCGCTTTAGCGGGGTGTGACACACATTTTATTCAACTGTTGTCATCATCCTCATCATCACTGTTGTCGTCTCCAATAAAGCACATCACAGCAGTCTCAACATTGTCAGCTTCATTATCTGAGTGGTCCAACCAATATTTCTCCTCAGCCAACAAAATTGTTCCACTTGCTTTCTTTTCAGCCAAAGCTAATTTCTTCTTATAGAAATCCACATCTTTCACAATCTTCGTTCTGCATTCCTTTGAAATATGCTCGGGTTTGCCACAGTTGTAGCAAGTCACAACCTTTTTCTCTTCTTTCTTTGGTTCAGTTGCTGTACCAGACTCATACTTGGGAAAGAAAGGCTTTGATGTAGAACCGGGTTCTACCTTCTTTTATCCAGAATAAAAACGAAGATTGTTTGATCCTGTCCGTTTCTGATATTTCTTTTGATAATGCTGACTTAGAAGAATCATGGCTTTTTCTAATGCTTCGCCATCGTCATCTGTTGATCCATCGTAAGCAGACTCAGTTAAGGCTTGCTCAGCCATTTGGCTAGCTAAAAGAGCGATTGGATCCACAGTCTTTGACTTCTGCTTATCCAATTTAGCTTTCTTCTTCAGAACCATTGCTTCATCAGACATCAGAATTTCAAACATTTCCTGAATGGGCATTTTGGAAATTCTAGGATCATTCCTCATGCGATGACAGGATTTTTCCCATTCTGGTTTGAGTGCATTAAGGAACTTCAGATTGGTCTCCAGCTCATTCTTTATTACCTTGATCTTATACAGATCATTAATAACAGTCCAGAACCTGTCGAAGACACTTTTCAGACTCTCCCCATCCTTTGCTTTGAACTCTTCAAAATTGTTCATGTATCTTGTCTGACGAAGCTGTGTAGACATAGCCGTACCAAGCATGATTTTCTCCAGTTGTGTCCACATCAGCATAGGATTGTGTTTGAAACAATCAATTCTGTTGTAGATGGAATTTGGTAGAGCAAGTATCAAATTCGACTTTGCCTGATTGTCAACTTGGTATCTCAGAAGTTCATCAGCATCATATTCTATCAGGGATTTTTCTACATCAGTGGCTGGAGTGTTTCCAACAGCTGGTATCACTTTCCTTGGTTTGACCATGGGACCTTCAGTCAAAGCTTTCATCATATTTTCACCGTTTGACTGCCTTTCGATGAAATTAACAAACCGGTCCTGCCATTGTTCAAATTCGTTCTCATTAATCAGAACATGTGGACGAGTTTCAGATCCTAACGACATCATGAGATCGTTCTTGTAAAGTTGAGCTTGTAGAGACATATTGAAGAAATATGGAATTCAGAAAAAAAAATTGACTAAGTGTAATGACCCGCACTACTAAGAACTGCGTGTTGAGAGAAATTCGGATCCTTGATGAAACGCACTCTCAAGGAATGCGTGTCCAGAAAGATACTCGAAGCTTTCCTTAGAGATATGCGTGTCCAAGAGAAATGCGTGTCTAGAGAGATTTGTAGAGACGCGTGTTAAGGCTGAAACGCACTTGTAGAAAAACGTGTTAAGGCTGACACGCACTTGTAGAAACTCGTGTTAAGACTGACACGAACTAGTAGAAATGCGTGTTAAGACTGACATGCACTAGTAGAAACGCGTGTTAAGACTGACACGCACTAGTAGAAACGCGTGTTAAGGCTGACACGCACTTGTAGCAACGCGTGTTAAGGCTGACACGCACTTGTAGAAAACGCGTGTTAAGGCTGACACGAACTTGTAGAACCGCGTTTCCAAAGAATCAACAACCTGAGAAAAACACTATCACTCAAAAGTTAGTTTCACACGATTTTAAAGAACAACATGCATACTAATAAGATGAATGACCCGCATAATTCTTGAATAACCCGCATAGATCAAAAACTTATAATATGCAAACTAGTATGAATGACACGCATATCTTGATGAATGACCCGCATTTCCTGATGAATGACCCGCATTTCAGCAAACAACTATAAATCTGCTAATTTGATCATAACTATGAAATTAAGTACAAACAAATTGCACAGAATTGAACAAAAACAAGATTTTAATACAATTCAATTAACAAATTCGATCAAAACACTCTAAAACTCAAAAAATCACATAGAACAGACAACAGAACACGTATTTTTCAGATTATATTCAAACTCAAAATCGAAGCACCAAATCACGTTTTTATGCAAATCAACCAGAAACAAACTAGATCGACTATATAAAGCGCATCTAAAAACATCAATTTTAAAGCAATTCGATCACAAAATAGACTGAAATTAGTGAAAATCCAGAAAACGAGATTTTTCTTGAAAAAACAACAAAAATCAATCAAATTTTCGAATTAAACACACAAATCAGTAACAAATACACTTAATCTCAATCCTCTCAAGATCTTGAAGGCTCTGATACCAATTGATGAGCCAAGATCACAAGATCGTAGAGAGAGAATCTAGAGAGAGAAAGTGTACTCTTGAAAGTAATAGTATATTCAGATCAAACAGTGTACGTTCATTACTAAACTAATCAAGACAAGGGGACTTAAATACCCCAAGGCACTAACAAAACAGATAACACTAAGAAAGCAGTAAAATAAATACAATGATTACTATAAAAACTGATCTAACAAGAAAAGTTCAAAGTAAAGATTTGAAGAAGATCAAAGAATTTCTGAAGATTTGACGAAATTTTCTTTGAAGATTATTTGCTAAAGCAATCCGAGCTGATTCTGAAGATAATTTCTTTCCAAAGTCTGAAAGTATTTTGTGAAAGTTTTGGGGAGATTGTTAATAGTTTGAAGATAGTTTTGGAAAGAATGTCGTTAAAGAAAAAGGGGATATTGTGCTGACAGAGCTTAAAAGTGAAGACTTAATTGCTAGATCTTTCAACAGTGATCTTGAATCCAAATGGGGAGATTGTTAGAGCATGAAATAGTTGGATACAAGATCAAGAAGTCAAAAGTCAAAGTTCAAGAAGTCAAAGCTGAGAGAGTCAACTCTCATTAAAGTCAAAGTCTATTTGTAATAAAATCAAAGTTTATTGTTTTGTATTTTAGTTGTAGGTTTAAATAGCTTTCTATTTCTGTTTTGTAAGAGTGGTATTCAGTTGTAAGAAGTCTTGAACAGAGTTATATTCGAGAGAGAGTTCCAGAGAGAGAAAGTTGTAATCGTTGGATTTGAATGTTAATCAAACAGGTAATTGATTGAAATCTTGTTTATGTTTGATTTGTTTGTGATTAGGAACTAGAATATGGGAATAACAAATTGAATGTTATCTATACGAACCAATATAGACATTCTTGAAATGACGTTCAGAAATGAAATCACGCTCAAATTATGAATAACAAGCGGGGTGTCTTACGATCGAAAAAATTGGTAACAATTTAGGGACATGGTAAGAACAAAGTTAACAAAAAATTAAACTGGTGTGTGTGAATACTTGAAAGTATATGGAAAAGACAATACACAAGTATTTATCTTTGAAAACACACGGTTTGTTAATCGTTTAAGCACAAGTAAAAATGAAAAACATTTAAAATCACACTTCCAATTCATGAAATCTATTTAAGAATCTGGAAGTGGTTTGAACATTTAAGAATATGTTTTCTATGATTGAAAGTTGTCCTTCTTTCAACCATATATGAGATTAAGATAATAAATTTAACCTTTGTCGTTCAGTCTTAAATCTCATGAAGTCAAGCTAAAAATCATAATGATATGATATTGATAGCTTCTCTCAATCTGCAAAAATCTCAAAGTCATGTCAAAGCAACTTTATTCACAAATTTATTGAAAAGTAAATGACATAAAGCAGTAAAACATTGAGTGAACGAGTTCTAATCTGAAGTAATCAGAAATCATAAATCTTACTCCCCCTGAAATTATGCATCAACAAATTTATCATTGAAAACAACATGATAGATTCACTACTTCCCCTGGAATGTAGATCATCATATCTTTCAAATGCTTGTTGTCAGAAAAACATGTACTCCCCCTTGAAGGTTGATTTCCTCATTGAGCATTGGAGTACATCCTCTTATCAGCCCGGGAGTATCATTTCTTTTGATCATTGAAAAGCGAGTCCTAAACTGTTATGTTTAGAAGTCAAACTCCGTTGAAGTACGGGTCCTGAACTGATTTATTCAGAAGCCATAGTTCTCTTACTCCACTTTAACTTCAGATACCTGCATCACAAATCCATCTTTTGGTTTTGGTACCCATTTATATTTGGGTCCTGGCAGGTTAATGCAAGATTTTGGCATCCATTTGTAAATGGACCCTTTGGCTTTTTGAACAACATTTGAAACACAAGAACGATAAGAATATACATGATATGTGCCAAACCAATCATTAGAATATTTCCGAGACCCAAAATCATTTCTATTATAATCAGAAAACTTTTTAGCAAACGAAGATGATTGGAATAATTGCTTCATAGAATATCTCTTGTAAGAATTAACAAGTTTTATTTTTGAAAAAGCAACATTCACAATTACATCATCTTCACTATCAATATCTTTATTACAATTAGAAATAGAAGATGATTTCGTAATCTCGTCCATCTTCTTCTTTGGTTGCCATTCAGATTTAACTCCATGCCTTTTCTTTTTCACATCTGAAAATTTTGAAATTTTAGAGTTAGAACGGTGAGAATCAAAAGAATACTTCTTCTTTGGCTTACCAGTGGTGATCGGTTTCTGTGATTGCCCATATTTCTTCTTCTTACCTTTGGCAACTTTTGTTTTCACAGGAACTGATTTATCAACTTTCGTTTATGTTTCACCTTTTTCGTATACACATGGTAATCCAAAAGAATTAATAACAAAAGATGAAAGATCAGGAAGTTTAGCATTAAAATCAACTTGAGCAATACAGTCATCTAAATCACCATCAGAGTTTAAGAAATCAAATCCATCATTAAGTAAACTAGACATGTCATCATAATTTGAAGTCTTAGAAGATTTAGAAAAATCAGAATTTTTCAACACAGCGAAGAACACAGATTGTTCTAAATTCATCAAAATTCTTTCTTCTGTAAGAGTATTCTCGAGTTCAGAAATTTTACTTACTAACACGAGAGGAGGTACATAAATTTTACCTTCGATATGCTTTGCCTCCAACTCTTTCGAGGAATAACTCTCAAAATAATCATCAGAAAGAAATTTTGATTTATCAGAATTGTAAATGTTATTCAACCTCTCATAACGGAATGGAAGTTGTATTTTAGTTGTGTTCTTTCTTTTCTCTTTTTCCTTGGCTTCATCTTCATCAGACAATTTAGTCCACTTAACATGAAGTTCAGGATATTGTGGTGCCAGTTTTAGAAAACCAAAATCATAAAGAGCAGGCACTTATGATATACCCTTTTTAAGATAGTGTGGATTATCATAACCGAGTCCCCAACACTCTTTGTTCTCTTTGGGTTTGTTTAGATTAATGGTTTGTTCAGTTTGACCTAAAGTGTATAACTTCCCTTCCAAAACATTCACTTTGTCAAGTAAAGATTTGTTCTCTTTTGAAAGCGAAGAATACATTTTATTTAGCTCTTTTGATTCAAACTCACATAGTCTATATTTTGAAACAGTTTCAGATAACTCTTTGTGAATTATAGTCTTCTCTTTCGTGTTGGTGTCAATGTTTTTATGTAAAGCTTCAATCAAAACATTTTTCTCAGCAATATCATTGCTAAGTTTCTGTATTGATTGGTTTTTATCTTTATTAACACCTTTTTTCATGCTTAAGTTTAGACTCTAATTCTTGGAGTTTAGTCATCATAGCATGCATTTGATTTAAAAAATATGATTCAGTAATATCACATACCTCTTCGTTATCTTCTTCTTCTGAATCAGCTTCATCTTCCACCTCTATCTTACCCATAAAGCACAAATGGGCTTTCTCTTCATTCTCTTCTTCTTCATATGAGTGATCTAGCCAGTACTCATCCTCACCCATAAGAGCTTTCCCAGCTTCCTGCTGCTTTGCCAAAAGCATCTTGTTTTTGTAGTACTCTGAATTTCGGACTTTTGGCTTTCGACAGTCTTTTGCAAAATGTCCAAGCTTACCACAGTTGTAGAACTTGGGAGATTCTGGTTGTTTCTTCTCTTCTGCTTTGTACGACTTCTCATCAGATCTTTTCTCTTCAATTCCCATTCCCTCAACCTTCTCTTTATGTTCATAATTCTTAATTCTTTGAACCAGATGAATATCTCTGACTGTTCGAGCTTTGCTTTTTGTAGAACTTCTTTTGAAAAGTTTCGTCAGCGTCAGCATAGCTTGCTTCAAACTCTCACAGTCATCAGAATCTGAATTCTCATCCCTTTCTTTTTCTTCTTGATGCTCACACTCTTCTTCTTTACAACAAGAGCAATAGGACCAGCAACTGCTTTATCAACCTTTTTCTTCTCCTCTTTGAGCTCATCTACCTCCTCTTCATTTTGTCTGAGAGTTTCATAAACCTCGTGGAGAGGAATTTCATTCAGATCTTTTATTTGTTTCATCTGTCTTATAAATCTCTTCCACTCAGGCTGTAGAATGCTGAGAAACTTGACATTCAACTCAATTTGTGACTTCTTGACCTTTTTCTTGCTTAACTCATTCAGCAATGTCACAAATCTGTCATAAGTAGTTTCCAGACATTCTCCTTCTTTAGCTTTGAACTCCTCATAGTTGTTGAGACAATTGGAAATCTTAAGTTGATTGTCGATCTTCGATCCGAGCATCATTTTTTCTAGTTGATCCCACATTTCCTTGCCTGTAGCTTTGTAGCTATCAATTTTGACATAGATTCCATTTGGGATGCCTTGAAGAATGAAAGTTTTTGCCAGTCTATCAACATTTCTTCTTTTTAACTGTTCTTCAGTAAATTCGTCTTGTGGTAATGGATACTCTCTCTGTTTACCTCCAACAGTATGAGTCTTCATAGGGATTGTCATGATTCCTTCTGTCAAATATTTCTTGATAAGTTCACCAAATTCATGTCTTTCAATAAAGTCTATGAACCGGTCCTTCCACTGTTCATATTCTCCCTTGAACAGTACTAGTGGTTTAACGTCGGTTCCAATTGTGAGAGCTTCTCTTGAAGTCATCCTGTTTGAAAAATATTCAATAAGAACTTGACAAGCTGATCGTTAGTCCAAAAATGAAATCTCAGAAATACAGTATAACACTGAAATAAACTTGACAAAGAAAATTCTGAAATTCTCTAAGTCGAAGATTCGCAAGATACAAAGAATTCGCAAAACACAGTAACATACACACAGAATTCGCAAGAAATACTTTAAATCACAAGAAATTCGCAAGTTTTTAAAAACAAACACAGAATTCGCAAGCTAAAGAAAACATTCAGAATTCGTAAGTAAGAACAAGTTAGAATTCGCAAAAATGAACCCTGCGAATCCAACACTTAGAAAAACTTTCACACTTTTTGTAAAACTCACAAGAATTCGTAGACTAGTCTTCTGCAAATTCTTTCCTTTGTTAAAATTTTCACACAAATTACGAATTCAGAACAATTCGTAATACTCTGATCTGCGAAAACTAAGCAATTCGCAATACACAAGCCTGCGAATTTTACACTTGTTAATTTTCAGAATACAAACAATGCGAAAACTAAAATCTGCGAAAGTTAATGATCTGCGAAAACTAAAACTCTTCTTTGCGAGTTCTTGTAGAGGTCTGCGAGTTCTTCATGGATCTTGCGAGTTCTTCGGACCTGAGATGAAAAATCGATCTGATCTGCCTAAAATCCTATCTAGACTTTGAATTACAATTCCAAACTTCGACAAATTGTTCCCTAATCCATCTAGAACAGATTACAATCAAGAATTTTCAACAAAACACGCTCAGAAGTACAAATTAATTCAACACAGTGCATATCAAACTCGTGAACTCAAAACTCTACAAAATCATCAAATTGGATTACAATTACAGTGCTAAACTCAAATCAAATGATACAAACTCATTCTAAAATACAATACGAACATAAATCCATTGATTACAACTCGAAAAACACATAAAATCTCAAAATCAAATCTGAACTTCAATGGAACAGTGTCGATATCTGATTTTTCTTGATTTCGATCTTGGATTTGCTCTTATACCAATTGTTATTCCCAGATCTGTTCAAGTTCTTATCTAAATTCAATCACACAAACAAGATTTATCAATTACCTGTTTGATTAAACCACAAGATTCAATTACAAATCTATTGAATCACTTTCTCTTTCTACAAATCTCTTTCTCTCTCTAAAACTCTCTCTCTCTCTGCAAATCTGGAATCTGATTCGTATGTGCCAAGTGTTATAAACAACAAAGACTCAAAGCTATTTATACCTACACATTATTACAAAAAGAAATCTAAACAACAAGACACGTTGACTTTGACTTTTATTACAAATACCTTGACTTTGAAGCTTGAGAGTTGACTTTCAGCTTTGACTTGTTTGACTTTCACCTTTAGTCTCTATGATGTTGAATCCAACAAATATGTGCTCTAACATACTTCATACGATGCGATTTCAAAGTGACCAACAACGAAGCTGAATATGAAGCCCTAATCGTAGGAATGGATATGGCACACGACTTGGGGGCAACCGGATTATACGTCAAAAGCGACTCCCTCCTTGTTGTGAACCAAATGAATGGAGAATTCGCAACAAAAGACTCAAAGATGACAGCATATCTCAAAGTGGCCAAAGCAAAATCAGAAAATTTCAAACCATTTTCGATCGAACAAATCCCAAGAGACCAGAATACACAGGCTGACACCTTGGCCAACCTTGGATCAGCACTCAGCAAACCTCTGTTCGACACTATACCCATGATTCATCTCGCGACATCGTCCATCGATAATGATAGTGTCGTCCAGATTGATAACGGAGAAGAAGACAATTGGTTGAGCGACATCAGAAATTACTTAGTACTCAACCGACTCTCGGAAGACAAAATGGAAGCACGAAAGATCAGATTCAAGGCATCCAGATATGTCGTGATCCAAGGAAGACTCTATCGATGATCGTCAATAGGACTCAACCTACGATGTGTCATTAACAAAACTCAAATCCAGAAGATCTTGCAAGAAATGCACGATGGAGAATGCGGTAATCATGCAGGTGGTCGTAGTCTAGCCAATCGAATATCACGACAAGGATATTATTGGCCAACATTGCGACAAGACGCCATCATGTATGTACAGAGTTGCGATGCATGTCAACGACATTCAGGTATGTCGCACAAACCATCTGAATCCTTACACTCGACTTTAATTCCATGGCCCTTTATGAGGTTGGGAATGGACATTATCGGAAAGCTACCACCTGCCCCCAGACAAAAAGTATTTTTACTTGTACTCATAGACTATTTTTCTAAATGGATAGAAGCAGTCGCTTTTTCCCAAGTCCGGGACAAAGAGGTTATATCTTTTATCCATACTAACATCATATGCAGGTTCGGAATACCATCTTAGATTGTTTGCGACAATGGATCTCAATTCATAAGTGATAGGAGTTGACAGTTATGTGAAGATCACAATATAAAACTGACGACCTCGACACCACGATATCCCCAATCAAACGGACTCGCAAAATCAAGCAACCAAACCATTATCAACTCGATCAAGAAAAGATTAAAGGTTGCAAAAGAAAAATGAGTCGAGGAACTTCCATCAGTATTATGGGCGAATCGTACGACTCCACGTATGTCCACAAGACAAACCCCCCTTTTCCTTGGTTTACGGTTGCGAATCAGTCCTACCGCTCGAGGTCCATCTCCCAACATCAAGACATGATTCGGTTGACCATAATCTAATCGACCTAAGTTATGATCTCGACGCCCTCGAAGAATTGAGAGAATCAGCATTGATCAGGATGGCATCCCATAAATAATCGGTCGAACGGTATTTCAACAAAAATGTAAGAAGTAAAGTCTTCCAAGAAGGCGACCATGTCTTACGACGAGTTTTTCCAAACACTCAAGAGCGAAACACATGTAAAATTTCAATTAAATGGGAAGGTCCTTATCATATATATAATGTGGTGGGAAAAGGTGCTTACAAGCTCCGAACCCTTGACGACTAAGACGTCCCTCATAGTTGGAATGTAACACATCTTAAAATGAATTTTTTCTAAGTCCATTTTTCTTTCCATACGATTATTCATCACGACCAATACTGATTTAAGCATCGGAGGGTCGATGGTTAGCCAACGACCAACCTCTGACGTTGTTTTCTCGCAGGATCGCACAACATAATCCAAAACCAAGTATACTACACCACTTGAGCTCGTAAATCCAAGATCTTATGATCTAATTTTTCAAACTTAGAAAATTTTATCATACTTTGGAAGAATGTCTCTGTCGCAAGTATCTTCGGTTGAATCGCTTTGAACATCGTTTTCTTGATCATACGACTCTCAAGTATAAAGATCTAAAGTTCTAAATTTTTAATTCAGAATAAGGTTTTCCATCACAAGTGTTATGTTGGTTGACTGGTGTTTTATTTATTATCGTGTGATGTCACATATTTTTACTTATTCATTTCGTGATATGCAAAATGCTCGACAGACAAGTCATAAGAAAAAACCGTTTGTATTAAGACCAAAATTAAAGGCTTACATAAGAAGGCTCGACCACCAATGGTCGACCATTAAAAACTAAAAGACAAAAAACATAAATCAATTAGCTCAAGGCTGAGGAGGGTCATCTGCTTGCTTCGATGCTGAAGCTTCACCCTGGGAGGCCTCGTCTCCTACCTCCAAACCTTTCTGGTCCTTGTCATCTTCAGAATCCAAGTTCCTTTCATTCCCGACACTCGAAAAGTAGAGCTCCAGTTCTTCAGAGACATTGGCGAGAGGGTTCGTCCCTGCTAGATGTCGCCTCATGATCACAGCCTTGGTAGTCAATCGAGTGAAAGCCTCGATTGACTTGAGATCCTCCTTCAACTCTTCCACCTTCTCCTCGAGCTCCTCCTCCTTTGCCTTGGAGTCTTTGACCTCGTTTTCTTTCTCGGCCAAAGACCCCTGGGTCCTCTCCAACTCGGCCCTCGACCCCGCCAGCAACTCTAGTGACTGGTTAAGACGAGTCTGCAGCTTGGCCCTATCATGTCCAGTGACCTCTAGAACATTTAGAGCGTCGTCAAGTCGCACGAACAGCGACTCCGCACGATCCGGAACTGCCTTTTCCTTCGCCATGGCCGCCTTCTCTCTAGCCAGAGCCGCCTTCTCTCTTTCAAGCATCTCCGAAACTAGACGCCTCACTTTCTCCATCTGAGAATAGTGGCTAAGAGCGGCTTGGAACACCTGTAAGGAAAACACACGACATAAAACACATGACATAAAACAAATGACAAAAAATACAAAGGTAAGTCCTGACACTTATCATGAACGTGAGTCCAGCGACGTTGGATCCAGTGTCGTCTACCGACATGCCCTAGAAACGTTCCTTGAAAGAAGGAAGATGATATTTCCCCAGATAAGGAAAAATCTTCGCCCTATCAAGGACGTTGTCAGCCATAAAGTCCGACGGCAACGTAAAGTTGGTCGTCGTGACCTCAGTAGGGCCCTTCCCCTTGTTGGCCGACGAAGAAGTTGGGGTAGTAGACGGAGTTGCTTGTTCGGTGACCGATGGCAATTGGAAGTCTTCTGAAGGTATCTCTGTCACCTCCGGAGGCGCCATGTTGAGAGGGGTCACGTCTATCACACCCGCAGGCGTCTTCGTTTTCTCAGGAGTGGCAACCTTCGACGCATCGCCACCCTTCGATAACGGTTCCCTCGGGACCGTCATCCTCATCTTCTTAGGCAACCACGACCTAGTAGTCGAGGCCGCCTTCCTCTTTTCACGACTCTTTTGGGGCAATTTCCAGTTGGGTCGCCCTCCTTGCAGCCATAAATGATTACTTCACGACTGAACTCCCTAAAAAACAAAGACAAAAGTTAAAAACCATTTCACAAAGCAAAATCGAAGAAAAGGTCGAATGATTGCTTACCTGCCATCTCTTCCTCTTCTTCCTCCTCTCCTTTTTCTTCTTCCTCTTCTCGACCTCCCTCGACTTCGACCTCGACCTCTGAAGGTTCGAATATGGTCACGTCTTCATCCACCAAATGGCATGAGAAGAACGAGCTATCGTCAGCACTGTACCCCAATAATCGAGTGATCTTGAGGACTAAATCACTGTTGGGATTCACTTCCTCGAACTTAATGGCTAGTGATATGAAATCAAGAAGACAGTTAGAAACAAACAAACAAACTTCAAACTTTACGACAAACGCTTAAAAAACCTTACTCGATTTATTCCAATCGACCTGAATCCAACTACTGTCTGGATCCAGCGATGCCACACGTACAAGCGCATACGTGGTCTTCCATTTACGATCATTGACTGCAGTGTTCAAGACCAAGGTACGTTCGCCTCTATATTTTGAAAAAAATGTTATATCGGTGGAACCCATCCACCTTAACCTGATAGGCCATGAGCAAGTCATTCACATTGAAGGGCGACCCTAGTCCCCCGTAAGTCGTTCAATAACTTGAACGACCCTCCAAAATAGGGGCATTAATTACCCCGACGCAAGGTTGAACTGAAGTATGAAAAACTTCGACAGAGGCGAGTACGACTATTTCAAGCCGATTCTGAATGGATACTCGTACACCACGAAATATCCATATAGCGATGTTTGCACACCTCTAAGGCATGTGATAATTGAATCTCAAAGCAAGTATATAATGGGATCCAATATCGTCTTTCAAGTAATAAAATGATAAGAACCAAGTATCGTATTCCACAGGGATAGGTATCTTAAATTGCAAGATCTCGAGATGAAAAACTTACTTCAGATGGTGAGTTTGAAGACTTTGTTTAAGTTGGTTAACAGTGAAATGATTAACAAGATATATAAAGATAGAATGGGTGCAAGACTTAAAGTGAGGAGTAAACACAAATTTTGGAGGACAATGGTATAGGGATGCTATAACATCAGTTCAACAACAACAAGTTCCACCATGTACTTTAAAGAATATCCTTCCGGATATCTACCATTGCACTTTTGTTTAGCCTTCAATCAACATATGCCTATGCAAATGTCCGGACAAGTGTGAGTATCAAATGGTTTCTCTAAAGTATATGGAAAAACAAATGCCTTTGTTTTAAAATCACTCTTCCGAGTCGATTCACATATCATTCAAGTTTACGTGTTCTTAGTGACTCATTCCTGAGTCCACTACACTTTAACACTTTAACTAGCGATCAACCCGTCAAGAATCAATCGGTTTGAAAAACAAAGATAGCAAGTTCCCTTGCTAATAACTCTTCCAAATATACTTCCCATATCATTCAAACTGACATGCTTTTTCATGGCTTATTCCTAAGTCCATGGCACTTTCACATTTTAAGAAGTGATCAATTCATCAAGAAGTACTTTTGGATTTATAAAACTTAAAATGACATAGTGGAACAATGTTATTGAAGAACAAAGTCCACTAGTTTTTGGTTTACAACCTCCCTTTTTGTCTCACACCCAAACTATAAAATTAGCTACTCATTACGTAAAATAAATTACAAGAAATGTAAATGACATAAAGTAAAGACATAATATAAATGACGGAATGTAAATGACGGAAAATATAAATGACGGAAATGTAAAGTGCATAAAATAAAGACAATAAGCAATAAAGAATTAAAAGACAATGATTCTAAAAACTTAAATACATCATATTAAATTGCAAAAACTTGAAGAGAGGATTCCTAATCAACTCTAAGGCTGATTGAAAAACATATATCAAACACAATATCATCCCATACCTATTTATACAAAAGAAGGATGACAAAGATGTAAATAAAAACTTAAAATAATAATAAAAGTACAACAACTAAAGGTTTTTTCCAAAGTTACACTCCAAGTATGTCATCATCTTCCTTCCTCCAGCCAACAACTCTAGATCCATTTCAACAAAAGATTTGGTGTAAAGTAATCTAGTTAGCAGTCTTCATCAAAACTCCTCCATGGTTTCTCCAACAAGCAGAATTGGATGTTGTAGCATCAACTGTTATCACAATAAACAAAAGATTTTAAGTTGGTTTACACAAAATAACAACAAAATAGGTAAATCAAAAACTTAGCTCCATGAATAAGAAAAACTGGAAAATAAGATAATAATATGACTCAATTGTTGGGATAAAAAGAAATTGAAATCCTAAAAGACGAGAAAAATATGCAATATGTATTGAATTCTCAATACATATCACAACCTCAAACTTAAAGTTTTGCTTGTCCTCAAGCAATAAAGGTAAAATAAGAAAATGACTCAAAGCTGAAAGATTTCAAGATAATGGCAATAAGTGCACACAATGTGTGGAGTATATCACATACAATTCATAGCCTTTCATAAATCCAAAGTGAAACTTCCATAGCCTAGTTGTGTGTTTGGACCATATGTTAGCAAGACTCTTTTCTTTGTTAAACATTACACAAACTTCATTTAGGATCACTAGGACTTGTAGGGTCACTCATTTTGTGGCATATCTTTTCTCACTAAGCCTTTTCTCACACCAATGTTCATCATAATGTTCAAAGAATTTCAAATTTTGGCACTTTGTGCTCTTTTACCCCTATGGGGCATTTTTTCAATTTTTTTGCACCTTTACCCCTATGGGGTATTTGTGGTGTTCTTTTCATGTGAGAGCCTTGCTCTTTTGTATTGACATATATTTCCCATTTTGGGTAACTTGTAACCCCCTCAACCTCAAATTTAGAAGTTGACAATATCCTCATTGTCTTAGGATGAATGCACAGAATTGTGTTTAAAAAGGTTACAAGTGGCTAAAATGGTGTATGAAAAGAAAGCTTAGGCCATCCCCTAAATATATGAAATATGTGCAAGTCAAATTATGTCCCAAAAAGAGTAATACTAGTTCTAGCAAGAACACAATGCTAGGTGAATGTCATGCAACTATGGAATTATTAGGGCTATGTACTCAAAAGATATAAACATTCTACACATGTAATCTTGCAAATAAAAGAAACCTAAAAATGAAAATTTTATCCCAGACTCAAAAACTGAAATGTAAAAACATGGAAACTAAGATAGATGACTAAACCTGTCCTACTCATGAGGAGTAGGTTGTGAAGCCTCTGTTGTTGATGTTGCATGTTGCGGTACCAAGCTCTGCATTTTTTTAGTAAGGTGCTCTCCTTCTTCCGCTGATGGATCGCTTGTTGACAACTTCTTGAGGAATGGTGGAATTTGTTGGAGCACATCAGTATGCTCCTCAGCCTGAACGATCCTCACCAACTCATTTTGGTGTTTCTCTTTCCACTTATGTTTATATGTTTCCCTTATCACTTCCTTCACTCCTTGATCACGACACAAGACTTCGATGGCACATATGGGGGAATATTTCATCCCATCATGATTTTTCCACACCACCTCACCAACAATAGAACTTGATTTTCTGAAGCTTCCCGAGCCCTTAGATTGATCGTCACGTCCCCTTTTCAAAACAACTTGAAGACCTTCTGCACAACTTTGCTGCAAGGATGTTGCAGCATCTAAAATAATATGGTTGTTTTGCACAGATTCAAAGCATGGGTTAATGACAATCTTGGCATTTTGTTGCACATCTTCACTATTTTGAAGAGAAGAGGGATGGCTCAAATGCTCAGATTCTTCCTCGGAACTATCTATCTCTTGACTATTTTCCATAGTATTGACCTCATCCTTATCCTTACTAATACTCTCAAATTTTTCAATCTCACTTGGTATAGGATTTTGGATTTGGCTATTACGCTCACTAATGATCTCTCCAACACAGGTCGTTATGTTAATAACAACTCCATTTATGTTCTGTAAGTAATCATTCATCAAAGCTTCAAGAGATTCAAAGTTTTCAGTTTGTTCTAAAAAGGGTATAGGGGGTAAAAATGAGTTGTTAAAATCAACCCCTTGAAAACTCCCAGAAAAATCAACTTGTTCCTCCCAAGATTGGTCAAACGTATTTGAGTAAGTGTTACTCCAATCTTGGTAGGGAGGTATTGGTGATGTGAATGTGCCATGATCTTGACTACTTAAAAACAAATTAGGATGATCCTCCCATGATTGATTGTAACCATTGAAGTGTGAGTATCCCAATTACTATCACCTATGAAATAATGGGATTCGGGGTTTGAAGGACAACTGTACGAGAAATGATCTCCGCCACAATAGTCACAGAAAATAGTTTCATATGGCCCAAACGAATGTCCCATTGAATCCATATTCATAGAAAGATAAACTCAAAAAGTTGTTACTTGCACATACATAGAAATGTATGACAAGCAACAAAAATGGTAGAAAAATTAGCTTAACAAGACTCAATCTCTCCACAACCATAGATTTACGCCTATCCCCAGCAATGGCGCCAAAAACTTGATAGCGATGTTTGCACACCTTTAAGACATGTGATAATTGAATCTCAAAGCAAGTATACAATGGGATCCAATATCGTCTTTCAAGTAATAAAATGGTAAGAACCAAGTATCGTATTCCACAGGGATAGGTATCTTAAGTTGTAAGATCTCGAGATGAAAAACTAACTTCAGATGGCGAGTTTGAAGACTTTGTTTGAGTTGGTTAACAGTGATATGATTAACAAGATATATAAAGATAGAATGTGTGCAAGACTTAAAGTGAGGAGTAAACACAAATTCTGGAGGACAATGCTATAGGGATGCTATAACATCAGTTCAACAACAACAAGTTCTACCATGTACTTCAAAGAGCATCCTTCCAAATATCTACCATTGCACTTTTGTTTAGCCTTCAATCAACATATCCCTATGCAAATGTCCGGACCAGTGTGAGTGTCAAATGGTTTCTCTAAAGTATATGGAAAAACAAATGCCTTTGTTTAAAAATCACTCTTTCGAGTCGATTCCCATATCATTCAAGTTGACGTGTTCTTAGTGGCTCATTCCTGAGTCCACTACACTTTAACACTTTGACTAGTGATCAACCCGTCAAGAATCAATCGGTTTGAAAAACAAAGATAACAAGTTTTCTTGCTAATAACTCTTCCAAGTATACTTCCCATATCATTCAAACTGACGTGCTTTTTCATGGTTTATTCCTAAGTCTATGGCACTTTCACACTTTAAGAAGTGATCAATTCGTCAAGAAGTGCTTTTGGATTTATAAAACTTAAAATGACATAGTGGAACAATGTTATTGAAGAACAAAGTCCACTAGTTTTTGGTTTACAACCTCCCTTTTTGTCTCACACCCAAACTATAAAATTAGCTACTCATTACGTAAAATAAATTACAAGAAATGTAAATGACATAAAGTAAAGACATAATATAAATGACGGAATGTAAATGACGGAAAATATAAATGACGGAAATGTAAAGTGCATAAAATAAAGACAATAAGCAATAAAGAATTAAAAGACAAGGATTCTAAAAACTTAAATACTTCATATGAAATTGCAAAATCTTGAAGAGAGGATTCCTAATCAGCTCTAAGGCTGATTGAAAAACATATATCAAACACAATATCATCCCATACCTATTTATACAAAATAAGGATGACAAAGATGTAAATAAAAAGCTTAAAATAATAATAAAAGTACAACAACTAAAGGTTTTTCTAAAGTTACACTCCAAGTATGTCATCATCTTCCTTCTTCCAACCAACAACTCTAATTCCATTTCAACAAAAGATTTGGTGTAAAGTAATCTAGTTAGCAATCTTCATCAAAAATCCTCCATGGTTTGTCCAACAAGCAAAATTAGATGTTGTAGCATCAACTTGTATCACAATAAACAAAATATTTTAAGTTGGTTTACACAAAATAACAACAAAATAGGTAAATCAAAAACTTAGCTCCATGAATAAGAAAAAGTGGAAAATAAGATAATAAAATGACTCAATTGTTGGGATAAAAAGAAATTGAAATCTTAAAAGACTAGAAAAATATGCAATATGTATAGAATTCTCAATACATATCAGGGCACATGTCAGGTCGAACCTGACCAAGGGTGTTCAGCTTAACACTAGCAGGGATTTGCGCTGATTTCCTAAAGATGTCAAGATCGTCTTGATCTCTGATCGAACTTCCAGGCTCTGTCAACATACTAAGACCTGTCAAACTTATTTTCAACTCAGAAAGACTAGGATATCCCAATCCTTTCTTGGTTTCCTAGCAAGGGTTTTACATCGCACAAAATGGAAAGGGGAAGTCACATCTTAAATAGTCGCTCTAAAACCTCGAATAAAGCTAACTCGGTTTGAGATTTTGCAGGTTTTGGAAATCTCTCTCTAAAAATACTCAGGAAGCGTAAAAAGAAACGATCCCCCAAGTATCCTTATTTATGCGCTCAAGAGATGTCAGGTCGAGTCGATCGATGGTCGACATATGTCCACGCCTTTTCGTATGCATCGCCAGATCATCGACACCTGTCCCACCAACTGTCACGCATGCGATCAACGTCACCATGACATCATGCATGTCAGTTACCAACATCATTAGCCTAGTTGAAAATGAACCAATTCAGTTCTGAAGTGACTAAAACGTCTCCCCAATCGACACGTGGCAACCGCCAAATATTTTCAACAAAAATTCAAAATTCAAAATTCGAAGCTTGTCGCCTCATTTTAAATTTTGCGGGCAAATTGTTTGGGTCAAAATCTACGAACACGATAGAAAGCATTTATGATGAATTTTGCACGACCAAATTTCTATTAAGAACAGGTCCTGTCGACCATATGTATTTATGAAACTCGTCGTCACATTTGAAGATACGGGTCAAACGACCTCTGGTCGTACATTTTTCAAAGTCACACGACGATCGTAAGATCCTTCATGACCACGATTATACTAACAGACGACAAAACGTTTATTTATGGCTTATTTAATGCAGAATCCATGTCCTTAAAGACCAACGACTATAGCCGACAGAGGGCATCAGGATCATTAAAGTCTCCAACTGTTACTCAAGTATTTAAGGACGCATTTATGGCAATCAAGACTATAAATATGAAGATCCCAACCTCATTCAACCCCCGAGAATCAGAAGATTACAAGCTTATTGCAAAAACTCTCTCAACTCTTAAAAAGAATTCACGACGCTATATTCAAACGCATGACTGAAGTGTTTTACACACGACCTACGATATTACTAGCGTTTAAACTTATTTTTGCTTATATTGTAATACATTGTAATACGTAAGGATATCGTCCCTTCTTGGCTATCATAGTGCATTGACTTGTCGTCCGCGGTTTTTTCCTCGTTGAGGTTTTTCCGCGTCACCAAATTCATTATCTCTTTATTTTTATCTTTGTCGCATGTTTTTTTGATCGATTACTTTCTTTAGTTGTTGAAAGCTCCACATCAACCTTAAGTTATCCTTTTGGACGATTTTTGGCATTAACACCATGCTCAGTTGAAGAATGTTAACAAAGAGTAAATTGGCTTACATGAAAAGAAGCAATCCAAGAGAATTATATTATTTGATAAATGAACAGGTATTTGGTTTGGTAGTGCTAACCCACCAAGTGTAAAGCCTGTAAGACATAGATAAATCATTTGTCATAAAGCGTAATGAGAATAATTAAGCCATAATGTATTAGGCTCTCCTTTGGCGCAAGGTTTCTCTCAGCGCCCTGGATTGACTACGAGAAGACTTACTCTCCCATGATGGACGTTATTCTGCTAATTAATTAGCCTAGTAGTTTCCGAAGGACTGGAAATGCAACTCATGAATGTGGTTACCACATATCTCTACGGAGATCTAGATTCAGAGATATATAAAAGTTCTTAATGATATTACATTACCAAAATCAATTAACTCTAAACCATGAAATTCGTTTGCAATAAAATTGAAACGCTCACTTTATAGATTAAAACAATTTATGCGGATGTGGTATACTCGCCTAAGTGAATACTTGATTGGGAAAGGATGTATAAGAACGATGAGTTGTGCCCTTGCATATTTATTTCAGGAAAACAAGTTACAGATTTTCAAAGTAGTTTTATATGTTGATGTTATGAACATAATAGGCACTCTTGATGAAATTAGAGAAAGCACAAGCTACTTGAAATCTAAATTTGAGATCAAAAATCTTGGGAAAACTTGGTTTTATCTAACTAATTGAGCTTAAACACTGAGTTTGTGAAATATTAATTCACCGATCGCATATGTCTAGAAAATTATCAGGCAATTTAATATGAACAAAACACATCTGATTAGCACTCCCATGATCGATTAGTCAAAGTGTTGGATATAAGGAATTATCTATTTAGTCTAAAGGATGATGATGAAAAGGTGTTGGGAGCTGGAATTCCTTATACAAGTACAACATGCGCATTATCGTACTTAGCACAATACACTTGATCGTCTATTGTATTTCTCGGTAAACTTGTTATCAAGATTTAGCTCAGCGCTGACGCAACATCATTGGAATGATATCAGGTTAATCTTTTGGAACCAATGACATGGGCTTATACTTTCCCTGTAGAAATAAAAATGAGTTTGATAATGAAAATTCAATACCTACTTAGAATGTAAGCAGCAAAAGTACTAGCTCTTATAGAAAAAACCAAACATTATGTTGGTATGTCTTTGCTGATATTAGGTATCTGTCTGACCCATACAAAGGTTGTTACCAAACTGGATAAGGAATTACCACTAGAACACGTCAATTGCTTGGATGTAAGCTAAACAAACCCTTGTAACTACCTCCTTGAACTAATTCAAGAATATTACTCTCCACGAGATAATTAAAGAATATATATGATTAAGGACTATCATTACATATATTAGAGGAGCTAGTAATTTTGGGTTAAACCAGTATCCTACTTGTATATATGGAAATAATGCATCATGTATCGAAGAAATGAACATAAAAATACCTCAAGGGTGATAACACAAAGCATATTTTGCATAAGTCTTATATAATCAGCAATAAGAAAACTCTCCTCGAGATTCAATTGAATCAAGTAAGATGTCAGAAGATCATGACACATTTTACCAAATCATTACCTAAAACCATATATTGGGAAACATGTAGAAAGTAAATGCAAATGTATTACAAGCTCCCATGATTAATGCACGAATCAGGGGGAGTAGTAGACAAAAGGGGGAGTCTACTATATTTGTAATATTGGTATGTTGTGCTATTTCCTTCAACTAAAGTTTTATTTTTCCCATTGAGTTTTGTTCCTTGGTGTAAGTTTTTAGTGAGGCAACTGATTATATATCACATGCTTTCCTAACTCTCATGATTAATGTATGAATCTAAGAGAAAACTAGACTGAAGGAAAAGTCTATATATTGCAAAAAAGTTGGTGTGTTGTACTCTTTCCTTCATCACACTTTTATTTTTTCCCACTAGGTTTTATTTTGGCGTTAGGTTTTAACAAGACAACAATTGTGCACCGTCACTCCTTTAACTCGCCACAAGGGGGAGTGTTGTAAGATAAGTGTGTCATCGTCTAAAGGATATGATGATAGAGATAAAGATAGAGATAGAGATAAGTATATCAGAGTTAGATTAGAACTGAAATATCTCATAGTTATGTACTTGTAAGCCATCCCTATTTAAAGGGCTTTTGATTAATGAGAATAATAGATTCATTCTCTCCATTTATTGTTGTTCTATTTGTTTTTCCCTTTAACATAATTAATATTAATGAAGGTTATAATTAGAAAAAATGGCAAAAAACTCATAATAAGTTACTCCAACTAGCTTATCAATAAGATAACTTATAAACTGACTTATAAGTTAGCTTATATCAATCCAAACGTGTACTAAAAAAAGTTAGCTTATATTTGCCAAACGATGTCTTCATATTTAATCAACAAATAACATGAATCATCTCAAATTAGTAAGAGTAAAATACATTTTTGGTCCTTGTGGTTGTCATTCACTATCATGTTTGGTCTCTCTTTTAAATTAGTTACAGTTTTGGTCACTGTGATTACCGTTTTGTTTCACTTTTGGTCCCTCTGACCAACTTTAGTTTAAAAAGTTTGTTACCCTACGATATTTTGGTCATTTTAATTTTTCTTTGTCTTTTTCCCTTTTTGTTTTATTATAGAGTAAGGGACCATTTGTTTACCTCTTAATCGTTTCATTAAGAAGCAACCTCTGAATCGTTAAGAGGTAAATCTTGTTTGGCAAAAAAAAAGGTCTGCCTCTTAATGGTTCCAAAACCCTCTGAATGATTTGGTATCTTGACCCTGCCTTAACCATTAAGGGTGCGTTTGGTACAGAGAATGGAATTGTAGAGAAAGAGAATTGGTCTGGAGAATAGGAATTGATTCTCCTGTTTGGTAGCACAAGGAATTCAGCAGAGAAATGTAACAGAGAATCATTTCTCTTGTTTGGGAGCACAAAGATTTCAACAGAGAATTATACCAACCTATCATCTGAAACCCCGGTTACAGATTATAGAGATTGCAATCGAAGAGTCATTTTTGGTATAAACCAAAACCAAATAATTAATCCAAGCTAAATTTAGATTAATGGTTGCAGTTGCTTATTTACAGTGAACAAGCAACACCCATAAGCAATTTCAAACTCTGAACAAGCAACACCCATAAGCAATTTCAAAATTCAACCTGGGATTCTACTCCCATAAGCTTTGAAGTATCGGTGGTAGTGGTGGTTGTGGTGAGATTACTTATAAAACTAAACCCTAGAAATTTCAACATACCGATAGTTGTGATCGGCGTAGAGCAGCAACACGCCGGCGAGAACGAGAAGAAGAACGACGAGGTCGTGCGCCGGACGGTGGAGAAGAGCGACGAGGAGCTGGATCGCCGGTGGAGAGGGAGAGCAACGAGAGAGAGAGAGAGAGAGCCGGTGGAGAGGGAGAGCACCGGGAGGGAGAGCGACGTGAGAGAGAGCGCCGGTGGAGAGGGAGAGCGCCGAGAGGGAGAGAGAGAGCGACGGCGTGAGGGAGAGAGAGCGCCGAGATCTCACCATTTCTCTTCAATTCCCTCATCTTGAAATCTCACCATTTCTCTTCACTTTGTGGAGAATTAAAAGTAGGGAAAGAGAATTGGTTTAATTCTCAATTTTCTTTTCTCAGAGTCACCAAACAAGAGAAATGGAAATGGAAATCATTTCCATTTCTCTGTCTTCAACTCTCTGTACCAAACACACCCTAAGAGTCTTGATTTCATTCTGAACAATTAGCAAACAACCATATTTTATTTCGTATCATCTATCATCAAAATTACAACAATGACCCTTATAGATATGGTTATATAACAATCAATTTTTTATTATATTTTATAAAATGACCATCAAATTATTAAAACTATTAATGGTTTCAAATTTAATTTTGAATTTACAGTTTATATCGTGTTGAATTTTCGTTCATTTTATTTGACCTTTTTACCTTTTTTTCATTTTATACTCTTTTTATATAAATAATTAATAATTATTGTAACTAAATATGCATTAAAAATGTGTATTCTTTTTTGTAAATAACACCATTAAAGAAGTCTTGTCCGTACTTTAAAACAAGTTAACTATTGAATATTTTTTGCAATTTATCTGATATATATATATATATATATATATAGTGGAGCGATCAAATGAAAACCACTATAATTTTGAAAACCGTGAAAACCCTCGATTTCATTGATCAAGTTAATGAAATTGTTTAATTTGATGAAATTGTTTCATATAATTCTTTTATTGATGAAATCATTGTATATATTTGTGTTTTTTATGTAAAAATGAAAAAGTTTCATCAGACTGCGAAAATACATTAAACAATTTCATCAGAATGAGAAAAATAGATGAAACTACATAAAAACATAAATATATGAAACAATTTCATAAACAAAAGAATTATATGAAACAACTTGATCATATTAAACATCTTTATGAACAAATTTCATTAATTTAACCAATGAAATTGACGGTTTTCAAAGTTTCCAATCTAATATGGTTTCCAATTGAAACCACCTCCCTCCCTCTCTCTCTCTCTCTATATATATATATATATATGCATCCATCTATACTAATCCAAAGAAATATTTTCTATTTTGAGTTAGGTTTAAAATAAAATACATAATTAACTAGTTTTTTTATTGTTTATTAGGATAAATTTAAGTTTATATAGCGGAAAAGAAAACTAATGCTTGTATTATAAGTTTTTTATTTGATACAAATTTTTAAAAAAATATTTAACTAAATGTTATATGAAAAGATACAATTTTTTTATTAATAGACATAGATAAATTTCAATTTTTATCTTACATAAATAAGAAAAAATGATACATTTTTTTAAACCCTACTTAAAACAGAAAATGTTTTTTTCGATTATTATAGACGAGCTTGTAGATATATATTGGATAAATTGCAAAAGTCTTAAAAATATTTAATCCCAACAAGGCTTTTTAAGGATGTAATTTATAAAATAAACTACATATTTTTAATGTATTTTATTTGAAATTATTATTAATAATAATGGTATAAAAAGGAAAAAATAGAAAATAAATGAAAATTTATCACGATATAAATTGTAAATTCAAAATTAAAATTGAAACCCACTAATAGTTTTTATAATTTGATGGTCTATATTTTAAAAAATAGCTTCATATTTATAAGCGTCATTATTATAAATTTGGTAACACATTAGACGAAAATAAAATTATTGATGAACAAGAGGGATGAAAAATGTAACTTACTCTATAATAAAACAAAAAGAGGTAAAAAAACAAAAAAAAAATGAAAGGACCAAAATATCCTTAGACTACCCATATCCACATCCACGTCCAGTACCCAATCCAATCCAATCTTTATTAAAAAATTAATTTTTCTGTCTTTTACCTACCCAATCTCTAATTCAATGCAATCTCATATTTTTTAAACTTTATCAGTGATTCAATCAAATCTCAAATATTCTTTAAAAAATATTAATTTTTAATTTTTAATATTTTATCATATCTATCATTTTTTTTATTTTGTTTTTGCATATAAAAAATAGATTTTTTAAAATATTAATTCAATCAAATCTCATATTTTTTAACATTCTGGATTTTCTGCTCGAGTTGCATCATAGTGTTCTTTCACTCGTGACCATAACTTCTTTTTCTTTTGGTTTTTGCCACGAGTAGCATCTTCACTAACGAAGATCCATGCTGACATCAGAACCATATTTTCTCTCGTATCCCATGAATCGATTCTTGAACCCTTTTGCGAAGTTTGGACATTTTCAGGGATACTAACGTGATTATCATAAGAAAGAAACTCAGAGTTTTCATATTGTGTGTTTGGGTTTTAAAGGTTGTCAGGATATTGATAACCGAAACAAAATTTTGGGTATTTTAGATCCATAACAGAAAATGAAGAGGGTATTCAAGATGAAGAGAGTATTAAAATAAAGAGAAAGATTGGTGTGATGAAAATATGTCAAAATTGGTCTCTATTTGTAGGGAATTGAAAATATGAATTTAGGTATATTTTTTAATTTTTTTTTAAACTTATCTTTTTAATACGATAAGGTTATCTAAATAAAATCTAATAATAACCAATCACTATTTGACATGTGGCATATATTTTAATAAAAAAACAACCCCAATCTCAGATTGGATTGTGAACGAGTTTGGTCAAAAAGTGGGTTGAATTATTAATTTTTTTCTTTTCAATAATCTATTTTGTCCTTTTCCTTTCCAGGATCGGATTAGATTGCAAGTATGGATAGTCTTAAGGTAACTAACTTTTTTAACTAAAGTAAGTCAGAGGGACCAAAAGTGAAACAAAATTGCAACGACAGTGACCAAAACTGTAATTAGTTTAAAAGAGAGACCAAACATGATAGTGAATGACAACCACAAGGACTAAAAATGATTTACTCAATTAGTAATTAAGGGTATGTTTGTTAGCAGCTTAATGAAACTCACATCTTATTTAGTCAGCTATATATTAGCGTTGGGTACCGGCTTAATGATATAAAAAGTGGCTTATTCAGTAAGCCTCTAGGGTGTGCGTCATACAGAAAGCATTGTTTTTCCAAACTTGATCCTCCCAACTAAAAAACACGTTATTTTCATCTACGAAAAACTCCTCCCAAACAAAAACATTTACAATCTATGCAGACACATTAATCCACATAATCAATTTTATACATATATTTTTTAACGGAAAATCGACCAAACAACACCTTGGAATTTAGAATGGATCTCAACGATCTCACAAATTTTAGGGTTTTAAATAATTAAGGTCGTACTAAATAAAACTTCGACATTAACAACTGAAATGTCATTCTCTACCTATTGATTTTAAGTGTTTAATTGATTATAAATTGCTTATTTTCTAAGTGATTATAGAGTGACTTTTATTAAAGTATAATGAATCCTAAAGCAAATAAAATTAGGTCATGATTTGACACAAAAGAAGCTTGTCTCTAATCGTTGTTTGATTGGTTTTCCATTAAATTTTGTATGAATAACACTATCTATATCGATTAATTTGTCTGTATAGATTGGAAAATTTTTGTTCGGGATGGTTTTTTCATAAATGGAATGCGCGTGGTTTTTTAATTGGGAGGCACAGATCTAGAAAAAACTTGATTTTTTGCATAAAGTTCCCCTATAGAAGCTTATTATGTATAGTTGATCGAATATGTTGTAAGTTTCATTAAGCTGCTAACAAACAAATCTTTATTTGATTATTTTATAATGTATGATACGATACAAGAAATTATTGTTAGATGTTGCATATAAGAATTATGTATTTTAGATCAACGTTTGTGTTTAGGGATTGTACTTTTGTCATTATATAAAAATTAACATATATTTAACATTTGTCATGTCACAAAATTCAATAGATTAATGCACTTACTTTGGGTTGATTTTCGTTCTAAGCAATATACCTTGTTAATGTAGAACTAGATATGCGTGTGCAATGCAATGCGGTTTAATATTGATTCTGAAACTTAGAATTTGAATACTCAATCATGTTTCATGTTTTTATCATTTGTTCCGTTTTATTTTTATGTTTACAGTTTTTTGCCGTTTTGAGAAAGTAAGAAAGTCATCTTTATTTTATTTTTATGGCTTTGTAAGTAGGATATAATAACTTGTAAACTTAAATTTTAAGAAATTTATAATAAGTAACTTATATGGAGAGTTGTTGCATACATGTGAACATAGATTAATATTTGCAATGAATTTATACATTAGTTTATAACATATGTATAAACCATTTAAAAAGGGGGAGTGTAACAACTAAAAAACGATAATAGCATAAACATGCAACAAGAGCACATTGGTCCCAATAATCTAATTCAAAACAATACAATATTCTCAAGGTTTAGCAGCGGGTAAACACTTCCACAACTGAGATATTATTAGTCTAAAACTAACTAAATGATCTTTTCAAGCTTTGATTCTGCTATCAACATCACAACTTCTCCTTTCCCTTGGAGGAGCTCTCAACTACATTCTTCTAACACCCTCAAATTTGGTAAGAGCAACAAATTAAAATTTCGATATAATATCAAGTAAAGGATGAAACTTCTTCCTACAAGTCAAATTATAAATCTATAATTAAGCCCAACAATTATAAACTCCAGTCTTATACAAAGACTAAACCGAAATCGGATGTTACTTAACCCAAGTACAAGTTGCTCTTCCCGAAACAAATGCGGAAGACTTCACTAAACTATTCACTTCTCGAGCACACAACTAGCACTCCTCTCTTCACGGTGACACTAGTACCATTCCCCAACCGAAACCTGATACACATACCGACAAATAAAAAGGTTAGGCTAACGCCTAGTGAGTTCAAGAGTTTTCAAAATTAATAAATATATCGTTGAAAAGAAAGAATGCAATTTAAATCATAACCTTTCAAAATGATATGCTTCAAGTATGAAAACGACTCATTTTCCGACAACACACATTTATTAGATGAACTCCCCAAGGTAAAAACATTCATTTGTAAAGTGATGCAACCCGTAACTCACTCAAATCGTAAATAGAAATCGAACTCCCAATTTATGGAAAACGCGGATAAAACTTTATATCCCGAAACACCCAAAACACGGGTGGGGCATAGTACTCAACTCATAAACCATGGATAAAAATCCATATATACAAAACGTCACCGAAAACATGGATACTAAAACTCAATACACAAAACAACACCTTTCGGTGACGGGGGAGACCCGATTCCATATAATGTGACGGACACAAAGTAAGCCACACTTTATGTTATTAACACCATTTACATGGTCATATCGGTATTAAGTTTCGAGCTCGACATCTTTCAGCGTACACCTATAGATACTTTCACGTAGGACATACACCATACCATCGATGCCTAATCGTGCCGCAATGGGAAAACTAGTCGTTCCACCATTGGATGAAATGATTAAAGTATCGAGTTCGACATCTTTCAGCGTACAACCATAAATACTAGCACGTAGGACTTATACCACATCTGATGCCTATCCGTGCCTCAATGTGGAAAACTAGTCGTTCCATCATCGGACAAAATGATTAAAGTGCGCATGGATCCATAGCAGACATGTCTAAAACATTACATAACCCCAAATGAATGACACACTGTAACACCCGGATTTTCTAGTAAGAGTTCTTATCTCGAACCTCAAACTTTAGCCTTTTGCTAATCCTTAATTCTAAATACTTTGTGCCTTTAATTTGATTTAATTCGGACAAGGAATCGCGTAAGAAAATATGGGATTTTGGCTACGGTACATGGCCGGTGACTGTGATCGGCGATAGTGCCCATGTCACAGTCGCGGTGGGTAATGTCGCATGGCGTCCCTCACTCTCAGTACGTCCTACGCGAGAGTGCCTCGTGATTGTGACATGAGTCACTTTCGCTTGGCACAATCGTCGGCTACACCGAGAACTCTCGGTACAACCCACGCGAGAGTGCCTCGCGATTGTGAACCTGTCACTCTCGCTTGGCACAATCATCGCGGGAGTCTGACGAGTTAAAACATGAATCTGACCCCCCCCTTTCTCATTATTACTCATCTAACTCATTTATTTCTCTCTCAAAAACCCTCCCTTCATCAAGAACCGAATGTAGGGTTTCTCCAAACCCTATCTACTCCATTTTTTTGCTAAGATCTAAGTGTACCAACCAAGGAATTAAACTAGAAGCTTTTAACCACTACTTCCTTTACCATCTTCTCCAAGAAAGTAAGCTAGGGTTTAGTGTCCCATCAAAACCCACCTTGTGAGTTAATCTTTCATAATAAATGCTTATATGCTCCATGAAAACCTTTTCTTTACATTACTTTAAATATTTACATTTTTCTTCATTTTGTGTTTCTTGAACTATCTAGGTCAAAATCTAGGGTTTTGACATTATGGCGATGTTATGATATACTAGCATCATGCCCGTGCAATGCATCGGGTGAGTAAGATGTAAAATGTTATCGTAAATGAAAAATTTAAAGCCCTCGAGCATGTAACTCCGTTGGTAAATGGGTTGACTGTTGAGAAACTTTGTTAACCATCCAAACAAAGAAATAGATATGTAGAAATGAAGGAAAGACAAACATATGAAGGAAACCAGTAACAAATACACACTCAAGCAAGTCAAACAAAAACGAAAAAAGAAGACAAAACCTGATACAGAAACACCTCAAAGAAATCAAGAAGAAATCAAGAAGGACGGTAATAACAAATACACACTCAAGCAAGTCAAACAAAAACGAAAAAGAAGACAAAACCTGATACAGTTGTTTGAAAAAAGAAGCTACTCGATCGATCTTTTCGATTTCATCCTCATCTTCTCCATTCAAATTCATGTTTAAATAAGGATATAAATAGGGGGAAGAGGGCGTGTTTAGAGATAGAGATACATGAAAATGATGATAACAATGGTTTTGAATTTTGATTTGAATGGGTTGGAAGGATTTAGGGATAGGAAGGAAGTTGAACTGGTTTAAGGATGATGAACGTGTTTAAGGATATGCATTGATAGTGTGCTTTAGTAAGTGGTACCATAGGCAATAGCAAGTTGTAAACTTGAAATTTAAGTAAATTAGTATAGATATTGGATGGTTTTTAGAGAGTTTTTGAAAAGTTTTGAATCAATGCTTTATAATATAGTATAGATATTGGATGGTTTTTAGAGAGTGATAATGTTTTTTTTAATTTGTTTAATTTAGGCTTAATAATATAATATTTTTTATATAAAAAAAATAAGTAGTTTGTTAAAATTCATTAATTATCTTATATATTTTAAATTTTTTATATTTAAATTGAGATGTTTATCCTGTTTCGATTATGTTTATCACAATTCAAATTTCATAATTTTAGGGTTTGGGGATTAGAGATAAGGATTTTGGTGGATAAGGATGGAATTTATTAATTAGGGTTAAAAACATTTAAAAAGTAGTACATATTGCTTCATTAGTTGTTTTTTTAAGAGATTTTAAGTAAATTAGCATTAAATAATAGTACATAATGCTTAATGGGTTGTTTTTAAGAGATTTTTATGTCTCTTTTATAATATAGTATAAATGATGACCCGAAATGTTGGTGGGATGACAAACATGGATTATTTATGTATTATGAAACTTGTGAAATCAAATGGGTGAATTGATTTATTTGGGTTTATGTTGAAAAGTTGGATTTGTGATTCTATGGTCTAAATGTGTTAATGACACTTATGTATAGGGAACACTATGTTAATATGTTTCCCATGTTGGGTAGAATGAGATTACATGAAAAAAAATGTTATACATGTATGTTGGATTTACCTTGTAATGACATGGTGCTATAGGAGATTCATGTGTTTGGAATTTATAGCAAAGATACAAATTGTTATATTGGTGAATCATGTTAGCTTTGGAAATGGTGAGGTCCCAAGGTAAAGATCCATGGATAGGATTGAACTTGGTGACTCTTTGGGGTGAAGGCTCGGATAGAGTTGAACCCATATTTACATTGAACTAAAGATTCATGAATAGAGTTGATGTTCTAACGGCTAAAGATTCATGGATAGAGTTGACGCCGGTAAAACATTCCAACTAAGTGCTCCATATGGGTTGTGGCCTACTTTCGTGTTCCACTACAACCTATGGTGGAACGGGTCTCCCCCGTTCGCATAAAGTTCCAACGTTGGAGGATTCATTTATCATTATTATTACCCTATCTATTGTTAAATGTTCACCAATGTATTACATTTCCTTGCACATATATTTTTGGATGTTCTCACTAGGCTCCAAGCCTAACACGTGTTTGATTTGGTGTACATATCAGGTTCCGTTAGTGGAGGGTGGCTAATCCTTGAGGGGAGAGTTGGGTCAACATTTTGGGGATATAGAATTTGACGAGATATAGAGCATGCATTTTACTTGTCGATATTTTGGGAATTGAAGACAACACCCAATTACAATCTAAACTAGAATATTTTAGATTAAGTAGGTTGTCGCTCCTCATTCCATTTCATTTGTGTATTGTAAACGCATATACTCTCCCCCGTTCTTGGGGTGATGTCATTTGTGAAACTTTACTTCATATAAGATGTTTCAAGCTTAAATTCCCTTCAATTTATAAACGTTATATTGCAAAAATTTCAAGTTTTTGAAATCACTAAATTTTAGAGTGTTACACACACGCACTCAAAATATGCAAATCTTCAATAATCATAAATTATGAACAAAGCTCTACGTTGAGCTATCAAAACTGGACAAATGTCCTCAATACCCAACATAATCAAATATCGAGCCACAAGCTCAGTTAACCAAAAGACTATTTGTCAAAAGCAATAAAGTGCAATAAGTCGCAATCAACCAACGCTTATGCAACACATGCTCCAATATGCATGAATAAACTCCAACACAACTTAGATTCAGACAGATCATTTTCCAAACAAGTTTATACCATTGACTTTTCCAAAACATCTCATGACACAAAACTGAGCCTTACCCCAAAACACCCACTAAAAGTACATTTATACTCAAAAGATTTCATTCCATAAAAAGAATCGTTAAAATACCAATACTCAAGATTTATTTATCAAAATGCCCAAAATCCACAAATGTGGGTGTTTTATAAAGTTTATAAAGTTAAACGCTTCGAGTAATCAAAACTCACCAAATAACTCAACAATTGATAATTTCATGTAAAACATATAAAAATTTTAAAACGGACGTTTTGGCATGTACACCGTTTTCACAAATCATCTTAAACTCACCTTGCTAGATTTAGGCCAAATCTAGATTTTCCCCCAACTTGAGCTCATTTGAAGAAAACTTGAATCCACAAGACAATCCTTCCAAAAACATAGATCCACAAGTTTCCAACCATAAATATTCATATTCAATCATTTAGAATCGTTCCCCAAATATTTTATGTCAAAGTCCCCATTTTGGCCAAACCCCTAATTTTGACCTAAATTCTCCAAAATCATCAAATTCTAAATTTGAGAAACATAATCACTAAGAAATTATCAATGGAGCATTTATAGATTATAATATAGTTTAGAAACGAGGAGGATGAACTCACCACTTAGGTTTTGGTGAAAACCTAGAAAACCCCAAATTTCTTGAAGATGGAGGTGATGATGATGAGCTCCTAACCTTTGCTTCCAATATACCACCAAATACTCTTGAATCTTCCTAAAACTAACAATCTATCCTTGAAAGGCTCTCAAATACGAAGCCATTGCAAAAAGAATCGTCTCAAACGGAGTTATGGTGAAGGAGATATGAGGAAATAAAGAAAACCCCAAAAAATCGGATTTTTAACCTCCTGACCCGCTCCGCGATAGTGCCTGGCTAAATTGACATATGTCACTTTCGCTAGACACTCTCGCGCCAGACGTGTGAGTCCGTCCGTGATCGTTTACCAGATAAATCAAACAACAAAATAATAAAGATTACCAACCTGTTTAGATTATAAACGCGGATTACAGAGGTTGATATGTTTACAGTTTAAGCTTTTTCTCTCTGATGTTCTTGATGATCGATGTTGGTTCTCAGATTTATGAGAGAGAGATATAAAACTTAACTTAAACCAACTAAACATAATAATATCTAGATATATAATATCTAGATATTATATTAAAAACTGATATAATAATTAACTAAATAATATCTAAACTAAATATCTAAATAATAATATCTATATATTTAGGAACTAATATAAAATACTAAAAACAACTTTGACATTTATTACAAACTGACCCTAGACTATTATTGAGAGCGACTTATCAGCTTTTAGCTTCGGATTGCGAACTTCAGTTTGGATGATCTTGAATCCAATGAGACTGTGGTCTAACAACACGTATCGAGAGTTTTATACTCTCCGTGATAATGCCATGCTAAAGTGACATATGTCACTTTCGCTATGCACTTTAGCCATACTTCTACCGACTGTTTTCCCGGTCGTTCCTCGATCGTTCACCGATCGTCCCCGGCCATTCACCGACCATTTTCCCGGCCGTTCCTCGACTGTTTTCTTGGCCGTTCACCGACCGTTTTCTCTAGATTTATTTTATACATAACATCGAAATTACGGATGTTACAATCCTCCCAACCTTATAATGATCTCGTCCTCGAAATCTAATGTCGATCAAAACTCGAATGCCATCACCCACAGAGGTTCTGCTTCTCAATGATACGATCATTCTCTTAACCAAACTGTGAGTCCGTGATCGTTTACCAGATAAATCAAACAACTAAACAATAAAGATTACCAACCTGTTTAGACTATAAACGCGGATTACAGAGGTTGATATGTTTACAGTTTAAGCTTTTTTCTCTCTGATGTTCTTGATGATCGATGTTGGTTCTCAGATTTTTGAGAGAGAGATATAAAACTTAACTTAAACTAACTAAACATAATAATATCTAGATATATAATATCTAGATATTATATTAAAAACTAATATAATAATTAACTAAATAATATCTAAACTAAATATCTAAATAATAATATCTGGATATTTAGGAACTAATATAGAATACTAAAAACAACTTTGACATTTATTACAAACTGACCCTAGACTATTGTTGAGAGCGACTTATCAGCTTTTAGCTTCGGATTGCGAACTTCAGTTTGGATGATCTTGAATCCAATGAGACTATGGTCTAACACAAACAAACAACAACCCGAGGGCCTTTCCGTTCTCGATATCATACTTTCATAATCTCACAACGTTCTTAAACTGTTAGAGCACAGATTTATTCGATTCAAGATCATAAAGATTGAAGACCTAAGTTCAAGAAGTCAAAGCTGAGAAAGTCAACTCTAAAGTGAAAGTCAAAGTCTTTTGTTAATAAAGTCAAAGTTTATTGTTTTGTATTTTTAGTTTCCTTGTAATTGTTGAGGGTATAAATACCTTTTATGTCTTTGTTATTCTAGTTACGTAAGATTGTAAGTTAGTGTGATTGAAAGAGCATATTAGAGAAGAGTTTATTGAAGATTATTCTAGAGTGAGAAAGTAGAGAGAGAAAGAGAGAGTTTGTAATTGATTGAGATTGAATCAATGACTTGTAATTACGATTCTTGATCTTGACTCTGTTTTACATTGAGAACTTGAATAGATTTGGGATTATCAATTGGTATCAGAGCAGATCCATTTGAAATCAAATCAAGAAAATAGTTCGACTCTGTGTTCGTCGATGTCAGAATCAAATTCGAATTTTAGTGCGAATTAGGAGTTGAAATCGATTAGGTTTTGTTTACTAAGTGCTATCGATCGAGTCTGTATAGTTTGATTCGTAAAATGCACTGTAATCTATTTGTAATTTTGATTTTGAAGAAGTTCGAGTTCACGAGTTTCCCACGCACTGTAATTGAATCAAAGTGATTTATTTTGTGATTATTTGTCAAAATCAAGTATTGTAACCTGTTCAAGTTGTGAAATCGAGCATTCTGACAAAGTTTCAAGATTAAAATCGAAGGATTCGATCGAATTGAAGCGAAAAAGTCGAGAACTCATCAGATCTGAACTTTGCGCCAGTTCATATGAACTTTGGCTAGTTCATCATATTTTGCGAGAGGTTCATCAGTGTTTGCACCAAATTGTTCAAGTTTTGCGCCAGTACTTTATCGAGCAAAGTGTTCTTTTGCGTTACAAGTGCATAGCGCAAATATTACTCTTGCGCTACAAGTGTTTTATGCAAACCAAAGTGTTTACTTTGCGCCAGAAGCACAAAGCGCAAATCTCAATTTGCGTTATCAGCCCAAAACGCAAATCTTACTTTGCGCCAGAAGCACAAAGCGCAAACCTCCATTTGCGCGACAGCCTTAAAGCGCAAACTCTACTTTGTGCCAGCTTCTTATAGCGCAATTCTTATCTTGCGCCAGCAACTTTAGCGCAAACAGTGTCTTTTCTATACTTAGACAAAATTTTCAAAATAGTAACATGGCCTTTAGCGGGACCCCCGTGCTAAGTCTGCGGAGGGGGACATAGTTCTTTTTGTGATCAAAATCTCTGAATTTTTATTTCAAGTTTTTCTGTATTTTTGATATTTCATTTGGATTAACGATCAAGTTCAAGTTCTTTTTGTAACAGTTAATTCAAGATGGGATATTTTTCTGATGATGATGAAAAGAAGATTGAAAAGCTCAAATTAGAGAACAAAAATCTTGCTTCCTCAGTTGACTACTACTCAAAGAGATCAAAGAGATACAATGATGAAAGGAAGATACTGAGAGAAGAAGTTAGTTCTTTAAAGACTATTAATGAAGATCTTCTGAAACAGACTTCTGGGCTTAATGAAGAAAATGTCTTGTTTTTGGAAGCTGAAAACACTGAGTTAAAGAACAAGATCTCAGCATTAGAAGATCACATTGTCAAGTTTCAGCAAACAGGGTGTGCTAATGAAAATAAGATCTTTGAATTAGAATTGCAAATTGTTGAAGAAAGATTAGTTTATGAGAAAGAAAAGAAAGAGTTTGCTAAGAAATTCTCCGATATTTCAAGAAAATGTGCCGACGAGAAGAAAGTTGTTGAGCTGAAATGTTTAAAGCTTTCTCAACAAATTTCTGATTTTGAGAAAGTGATCATTCTTGAAAGAGAAAAGTTTGCAAAGGATAAAAAGGAGATTGAGCAGAAGAACGTTGGATTTTTTAAAGAAATATTTGATGGAAGAAAGAGTGTCGAGAAGGACTTTGAGGAAGAAAGGAATATTTTTGAGGAAGAGATAAAGAAGTTGACTGCAAAGTTATCTGAACTATCTGAGAGTGCACTAAAAGAGAAGAAAGCGAAGTCTGAGTTCAAGAGAGAGATTGACCTTCTTGTCAAGGAAATAAACAGTTACTCTTCAAAGATAAAAGAGCTTGTAGATATCATTTCCAAGGTGGTGGTGACTGATAAAACGACTCCAGAGTCCAAAATCCATTCACCTAGAAATAGTTAAGTTGGTTCTAACAAGCCAACATCAAGTTCACATCAGCAAACTGTTCTACTAGCAGGTCAGTTAAATCTTCTGATCAGATTCATACAACTAACATTTTCTATGATTGGAAAATAGATGGTTCATGTACACATAGAAGGAGAAGAAAAAGATATGAAAAAGAGAAGCTGGTTTGGAAGGTAAAACCAGTTGAAGATGAGAAGAATGATGAGAAGAAGGAAGAAAAGAAAGGAAAGAAGGAAGAGAAGACATGTAACAAATCATTTGTATCTGCCTCAAATGCAAAGAAGAACAAAGTGCTGAAAGGTAAACCTTATCTTGCTTATTCGAGAGATCAATTGTTCAGGTTGTCAAAGAAAAGGTATTGTTCTTACTATAATACATATGATTTTGTTCATAAAATAATTGATCATTACTGGTATGGTTCTTACCCAGTTACTCCTATTTGAACTGCAACTAACAATTATGGACCCAAATACCAGTGGGTAACAAAACCAAAGACTGATTCTGTGTTGCATGCACCTACTGTCAAGGGGGAGTAGAGAACCAAGGCTTCTGAACAAATCAGTTCAGAACCCGTACTTCAATGAAGTTTGACTTATAAACACAACAGTTTAGGACTCGTACTTCAACGATGAAAGATGTTACTCCCGGGCTGATATGAGGATGTACTCTGATACTCAATGAGGAAATCAACCTTCAAGGGGGAGTACATACTTTTCTGAAATTTATGCATTGGATAGATATGACGAACTATAATTCAAAAGAGAATTGTAGATCTCTATCATGTGCTTTTTCACTGATAAATTTTAAATGCATGATTTCAGGGGGAGTAAAAGATTATGATTTCTGATTAATTCAGATCAGAACTCGTACATTAATCGTTTTACTGCTTTATGTCTTTTACATTTGAATAAATTTTGTGAATAAAGTTGTTTTGACTAGACTTTGAGACTTGTGCAGAATGAGAGGAAGCTATCAAGATCATATCTTTTTAACTTCAGCTGACTTTATGAGATCTAAGATTGCACAGAAAGGTTAAAATTCTTATCTTAATCTCATATATGGTTGAAAGAAGGACAACTTTCAGTCATAAGAAAACATATTCTTAAACGTTCAAACCACTTCCCGATTCTTAAACAGATTTCATGAATTGGAAGTGTGATTTTCAATGTTTTCATTTTATTTTGAGCTTCAATGATTCATAAACCGTGTGTTTCCAAAGATAAAAACTTGCGTATTGTCTTTTCTATATACTTTCAAGTATTCACACACATAGGTTTAATTTTTGATCAAATTGTTCTTACCATGTCTCATATTGAAACATAATTTTGATGGTAAGACACCCCGCTTGTATTCAAAGAATTTTAAGCGTCATTTCATTTCGATATGTCATTTCAAGAGTGTCTATATTTTGTTTCGTATCGACAATATACGTTATTTTTTACCATAAGCCGTAAATTGCTATATCGTTTCATTTCTGATCTTTTTCATACAATGTCATATTTTCAAACAAGTCTTTTGCATTCATGTTCATTCATTCAATATACTTGTTTGAAAATACTTCAATGTTTCTAATGCTCAAATCTTCATGATTATATTTTATGAGCATACATTCATCTGACATTTGTATATGAGCTTTAACTGATAAAGTTAAATCATTATGAGCAACACGTTCTTTTAGGATCATACATGGGTTCTTTGTGCTAGGAATTAACTAAACTTCTATGAAATCACGTTCACTAGTGATTTCTACCCAATAAGTTAATCCTTAGTGATTGAGTGTGAGGAGTCTAAAAGAAATGAGTGTGGGTTGTGTGTTGAGGGAAAATGGAAATGAGCGTTTGGTTAGAAGTGAGCATAATGATTAAAAGAAAGAGGGTGTGAGATCAGAGTAAAAGAATATCAAACTCTGCACCAACTACTTTCTGAGCCGGGCAGCCACATTACTAATGTTTCACAATTCTTGGTGATCATTATTGAAACAGGCAACTAGCCTATGCCAACTCTTGCTTCAAACCCCACCAGCCATTCATTTTCTTCTTAAAAAGAAAATGTTTCATATTTTCAAGGGGACGCAACACATATGCTATCTGATTTTCATTTGGAAAATCTGGATATTGAAAAAGAAGGAAGTCTGCCCCACCTTCGCATTTCAATCATGCACATTGAGTCTGTGTTTATCTACTGTTGTCTCAGTGGTTTACACAATTTTGAGCCTTAAAAGCAATCATCAAGTGCTTAATTCTATCTACACTTGCACGAACACACAAAGAATTTGTTTCTTTGTCATAACGTTCATAGAAATTGCCTTTGTGGTGTTTCGATGATTGGATGGAAGTCCTGGGGGAGTGAACATCAAAAAGCTTCTTTATATTGTGTATTTGTTACATACAGTGACTTTGTGTTACTGACAGGCATTTTTAACTGTTTCATTTGTTGATTCAGGTGTTACATTCCTATTTTGTCTAGATTTGAAAAGATTTGGATGAATACATTGTTCGAATTGGCAACGAATCAGAGGCTCTTGAAAGATCAGTGGTCAGTTCAGATTATATAAAGACATTTCTTGGAGATAGTTTTGATGATATTGATGCTCTAATCATCAAAAAGGGGGAGAAGATAAAGTTTGAAGAAATGTCCATTACAAGTATTTGTTTCAAGAGATGTTTGAAGAGGAAAGTTTAATTCAGAAATGGGAAGATTAAGAAAAAGAAATGTCTGAAATTCAAGATATGGGAGAGATGTTCAAGATTTGATTGAACTGAAAGATTTTGAAGATTATTTGCTAAAGCAAGTCGTGCTAAATCTGAAGATAATTTATTTCTGAAGTTTGAAAGAGTATTGTGATAGTTCTGAAGAGATTATTGAAGATTGGTTCTACCATCTTTGGGAGAGAATTTTTCTGAGCTTATCAAAGAGGAATTTCATAGTGTTAAGGGGGAGTTTGTAAATCATGTTTGTATCAAAAGGGAGATTACAAGAGAAGATAAAGGTTGATCAAAGGGGGAGTTATTTCAATCGAGCTTAAAAAGAGAAGATCGCATTGCTAAATATTTTTAGTTATGATCTTGATCCAAAGGGGGAGATTGTTAGAGCACAGATTTATTGGATTCAAGATCATAAAGATTGAAGACCTAAGTTCAAGAAGTCAAAGCTGAGAAAGTCAACTCTCAAGTGAAAGTCAAAGTCTTTTGTTAATAAAGTCAAAGTTTATTGTTTTGTATTTTTAGTTACCTTGTAATTGTTGAGGGTATAAATACCTTTTATGTCTTTGTTATTCTAGTTACGTAAGATTGTAAGTCAGTGTGATTGAAAGAGCATATTAGAGAAGCGTTTATTGAAGATTATTCTATAGTGAGAAAGTAGAGAGAGAAAGAGAGAGTTTGTAATTGATTGAGATTGAATCAATGACATGTAATTACGATTCTTGATCTTGATTCTATTTTACATTAAGAACTTGAATAGATTTGGGATTATCATAAACCATAAAAGATACATGAAACAATTCAAAACACCACACAACCCATAATACAATCCTGACAGATGGCTTACCATCCACCCATCTCAAAGAAGGTAACAATAAAATGATGTAGACCTCAAATAACGTCACTTTCACCAAACCATGGTCTCCCTTCCCAAGGATGTGTCTCTCACCCATTTCAACCATAACTGAAACTCGATAAGGTTCTGTCAAAACTGTCATGTTGATTTTCGTGCAGACACTCACATCCAATATCCACCTTGACATGTTACACTCTTACTAGAGTGAGCATCGAACCTTACTGGAGCGATTTCTAAACATACGATCTCGGTTGCCTCCCAACCTTAGGTGACACGTACTACCTCAAGGGTAGTTTGTGACCTCAACTCCTCATCGACCAATTCGTCTTAATTCAACATGATTCTGAATCCGAAAACCAATGTTCGACATCAAACCCCAAAGAATACTCAAAATTCCTTAATAATTCACACTTTATATTGGTAGAGACTTCCTTCCGAGGACGTGTCAATACGCTCTCCAGGAAGTCAGTCCATTAAAATTAGACTATCGCGCAACTCCAAACTATACTCAAACCTCAACCATTCAGTCGATAAAATCCTTACCATATCAAGAAGATCTTACTCATCGATAGTTAATTACCAACATCTAATGTCCTTAAAGTTCCACCACTGTGAGGCTAACACTTCTTATGATCAAACGGAGGTACTTCCAAGCATTCCAAAGATCATTGACCCTAAAATAACGAGTCGGTGTTTAAAATTAAAAAGGCCACACTGCAAACGTGGGTTTACCAAGAATTATTCCATCGTTGGTTGCACTAAGTCGATCTCTAATAAAGACTTAAAGTTACACCCGATACGTAAATAAAACCTCAAATCTTACCGCTTTAACAAACGAATCACAACCTCCCCTTTATTCATGAAGACTTAAAAAGATGGTACACCACCAACACATAACATGTTGTCGCACAAACAATCCATTGATTCAAATCCGACCATACGCAAGCAACCACACATGGCCTTAACCCGCGGTTTTACCGAAAGGGGAAAGATCACCACTTACACAACTGAGATTATAACATCAAACTACTACCTTAATTATACATACACAAACAGACTTCATGAGGTCAAATTCCCAAGATTCGAATATGTCCACAATTTGGGTCGTCCGCCATTCCCAATTCTCAAGGACTCCTTTAGTCCCCACTTACAATTCATTTTACAGCAAGGGTTTAAATCTATAACTCTAATGAGTTCAAGGTTTTGCAATTATAGGACTCAACAAATATGTCAATTGAGATTTTATAAGACTTTCAAATGCAAAATCTTTATAACAATTAACCGTTTGTGTAAAAATCCACTACCTTCACTTGGTAGTCGTGCAAGTTAGTCATAAACGCCACACATATAAAACCATTTCGAAAAGCATTCGATCGTTACCCTATGCTAATAATGATAATAACAAAAGAGGCGCAACAACTTTTCAAATGGACCACTATGGTCCTAACATGCATCAAGCTATATCGTGTACGTAAAATAATTTTCTACACTAAACAATATGCAACAAAAGTTTTTACAAATTTCAAAGGAGGAACTTCACAATTTCAAGCTCCAAAATTCTCTCTTTTAACCATAAAATTACATGAGAATTTCTAACAAGAGCCACATACATCAGTTTATTTTCCAAACTTAGTAAAACGATATGTGCATGCAATTTGGTCAAACGTAAAATAATTTAATCGATTTCAATATCAAGGCCGCACGAATACAATGCTCTTGTCCAAAAATAACGGCTACAAAGTCATGCATACCAGCAAGTCAATATAATGCATTAAGTGAAACTATAACGGTAAAATCAACAATCGAATGATGTTCAAAGCAACAGTTCAACACGAACCACTATAGGTCCTTCGTATACTTACTCACACTAAAAGTATAAATCAATTCAAATAATAAGTAGTATACCACGAAATATACTTGTATTAAACTCAAAAGAGAAATCACACGATATTGAAACTCCAATATAGCATATGGGATAACATCCACCAACAAAACTCCCAAGAAATAAGTTTCTCAATAAACCATAAATCAACACACACAATGAATCTAGCCTACGCATTTCAAAGTTCATTCATGCGTCACAAAACGTCATAAAAATAGTGCTACATAAAAATCAACAAAACTTGCACGAAATAAAATTCCCAATAAAATCCAAACACCGAAAATAATGGAAGGTAACCCTTCATCCAAAACCTTCACATATGCGGAGGAGATCCAACGTTAAAGTCACAAATTCGCAGTTACTTGTCCAAGACCTTAAACAAAATCAAAACACAGACATCACGATATCCGAAAATAGTGTTGGACAACAACGAGAATAAAGAAAGTCTCAGCGAAGCTTGCAACTATGCGTAACAAAATAATTTTATGCACGTTTAAACTCATGGTTTAAAATCTAGTGCGTGTTAAACGTCCTTTCAAGAATTCAAAATACAACCCGCATGATGATTTGGGAAAGTATGAAATACTTTATGCAAATTATTTTAAAATTAAGTTTCGTGCCTGAATTTGATCGGCACTCAATGACTCAAAACTACGTTCCCCAATCTCCGGTTACACTATAATCATTCGGATACTTAAACATCTTAAGGCAATAATCGAATGTTTCATCGATCCACCTTACAATTTCTTCTCGGATGATGTCGATTCCAAAAAACTATGGTTCTAATCCAACCAATAATTTCGACCTGAAATGGTCCGCTTAATGCAATCATCATGTTTACTGTCACTCCAAGTGACGAATGTCAAAATCATCAACTCCTTCTAACGACTACCCACTTAGAAACTTCTTTGTTACCCCAACGGTCGTCACGTCACAGTAGTCCAAGTATACACATGTACCTCGTAGGTTCACCATGACACTGGCCAGGTGCAATTATGAACGTATTGTACATGATCATCTTTGCCACCTTCGACGTGATTCCCATTCCTACTGACTCCATCAGCCTCCAATCATCTTATCTTAAAGTTCCTAATGGTGCAATTTCACTTTCATTCACTTAAAAGAATGCTAGTTTGAGTCTAGGTATCCAAAATCAACACCTAATTATCTCAAACTTAAGCTCTGATACCAACTTGTAACACCCTCAAATTTGGTAAGAGCAACTAATTAAAATTTTTGATATAACATCAAGTGAATGATGAAACTTTCTCCTACAAGTCAAAACTCAACATACCTCAAATTATAATTTTATAATTAAGCCCCAAAAATTATAAACTCCAGTGTTATACAAAGATTAAACCGAAATCGGATGTTACTTTACCCAAGTACAAGTTGCTCTTCCCGAAACAAATGCGGAAGACTTCACTAAACTATTCACTTCTCGAGCACACAACTAGCACTCCTCTCTTCACGGTGACACTAGTACCATTCCCCAACCGAAACCTGATGCACATGTCGATAAATAAAAAGATTAGGTTAACGCCTAGTGAGTTCAAGAGTTTTCAACATTAATAAATATATCGTTGAAAAGAAAGAATGCAATTTAAATCATAACCTTTCAAAATGATATGCTTCAAATATGAAAACGATCCATTTTCCAACAACACACATTTATTAGATGAACTCCCCAAGGTAAAACATTCATTTGTAAAGTGATGCAACCTGTAACTCACTCAAACCATAAATAGAAATCGAACTCCCAATTTATGGAAAACGCGGATAAAACTTTATATCCTGAAACACCTAAAACATAGGTGGGGCATAATACTCAACCCATAAACCATGGATAAAATCCACATATACAAAACGTCACCGAAGACATGGATACTAAAATCCAATACCCAAAACAACACCTTTCGTTGACAGGGGAGACCCGATTCCATATAATGTGACGGACACAAAGTAAGCCATACATTATGTTATTAACACCATTTACATGGTCATATCGGTATTAAGTATCGTGCTCGGCATTTTTCAGCGTAAACCCATAGATACTTGCACGCAGGACTTACACCATACCATCGATGCCTAATCGTGCCGCAATGAGGAAAACTAGTCATTCCACCATTGGACGAAATGATAAAAGTATCGAGCTCGACATATTTCAGCGTACACCCATAAACACTATCACGTAGGACTTATACCACATCCGATGCCTATCCGTGCCTCAATGTGGAAAACTAGTTGTTCTATAATCAGACAAAATGATTAAAGTGCCCATGGATCCATAGCAGACATGTCTAAAACATTACATAACCCCAAATGAATGACACAAGCACTCAAAATATGAAAATCTTCAATAATCATAAATTATGACCAAAGCTCTACATTGAGCTATCAAAACTAGACAAATGTCCCCAATACCCAACATAATCAAATATCGGCCACAAGCTCAGTTAACCAAAAGATTATTTGTCAAAAGCAATAAAGTGCAATAAGACGCAATCGACCAACGTTTATGCAACACATACTCCAATATGCATGAATAAACTCCATCAAAACTTAGATTGAGACAAATCATTTTCCAAACAAGTTTATACCATTGACTCTTTCAAAACATCTCATGATACAAAATTAAGCCTTACCCCAAAACTCCCACTAAAAGTACATTTATACTCAAAAGATTTAATTCCACAAAATGAAACATTAAAATACCAATACTCAAAATTTATTTATCAAAATGCCCAAAATCCACTAATGTGGGTGTTTTACAGAGTTAATAAAGTTAAACGCTTCGGGTAATCAAAACTCACCAAATAACTCAACAGTTGATAATTTTTTGTAAAACATATAAAAATTTTAAAACAGATGTTTTGGCATGTACACCGTTTTCACAAATCAGCTTGAACTCACCTTGCTAGATTTAGCCTAAATCTAGATTTCCCCCCAACTTGATCTCCTTTGAAGAAACTTGAATCCACAAGACAACCCTTCCAAAAACCTAGATCCATAAGTTTCCAACCATAAATGTTCATATTCAACCATTTAGAATCGTTCCCCAAACATTTTATGTCAGAGTCCCCATTTTTGACAAAACTCTAATTTTGACCTAAATTCTCCAAAATCATCAAATCCGAAATTTGTGAAACATAATCACTAGGAAATAATCAATGGAGCATTTATAGCTTATAATAAAGTTTATAAACTAGGAGGATGAACTCACCACTTAGGTTTTGGTGAAAACCTAGAAAACCCCAAATTTCTTAAAGGTGGAAGTGATGATGATGAGCTTTTGACCTTTTCTTCCAATTATTAGAGCATAAATATGTTGGATACAAGATCATGAAGACCAGAGGTCAAAGTACAAGAAGTCAAATGTTGGAAAGTCAACTTTCAGTGAAAGTTAAAGTCTTATGTAATAAAGTCAATGTTGTTGTATTTTGTTTTATTTGTAATTGTGTGGTGGTATAAATAGGTTCCTTGTAGTCTTTGTGAAAAAGAATCAGAATTCATATTGTAAGGTTGTGAGTAGATTAGAGAAGAACTGAATAGAAAATCATTCTAGAGAGAGTGTGTTTGTAGAGTGAGAAAGTTGTGAGATTTGTAATTTGAGATTTGATCAATGACATATGATTTACGAATTCTCATCTTGATTGTTTGTGAATGAAAAGAACTTGAATATTGGGCATTAACAATTGGTATCAGAGCAGATCCAATTGAATCAAATCAAGAAAGTGTTCGACACTGTTTCATCGACTTTCATATTCGATTCTGAGTTTTAGAGTTTGTAATTGATTGAAATGAGTTTGTTTAGTGTACTAGAATGAGTTTGTATATGTTTTGTATCAAATTGCACTGTAATCGATTGTTAAATTTTGAGATTTGTAGAGTTTAGAATACACGAGTTCTATGCACTGTAATTAATCAATTTGTACAATTGAGTTTGTTTTGTTGAAATTCTTTGTTTGAATTTGTTTCTAGATGTTTTAAGGAAGAATTTGTCGAAATTACAGGATGAAAATCAAAGATTTCATGGGATTTTGAGCAAATCAGAAGGTTTTTGGGCTGAAGATCTCAAGAACTCGCAAGATCTATCAAGAACTCGCAAGATATCTTCAAGAACTCGCAGATCTTGAAGAATTCACAGAAAGTCCCAAGAATTTGCAGATTTCATAAGATTTCGCATAGTTGTTTTTCTGAAAACACAAGGATAGAATTCGTAGATGGTTATATTGCGAATTACTTAGAATTCATATCTGTGTGTATTATGAATTGCAAAGGATTCGCAGGCCTGAGTGTTGCGAATTGTAAAGAACTCGTAGGCCTGAGTGTTACGAATTCCATGTATTTGCATGAGTGTGACTGCGAAATCTAAGGTTTAAAAGTTTTTCTAAGTGTAGAATTCGCTAGTGTGAGTATTGCGAAAACTTTAGGATTCGTAGGTGTGTAACTTGCAAATTCTGAGTTGTTTGCTTGCGAATTTTGTGGTTATCTTTGTAAGTTGCGAATTTCTTGTGTTTTCTTTGAAGCTTGCGAATTCTGAAGTGTTTTCATAGTAATTTGTGAATTTCAGACTTAGAGAAATTTGGAAATTTCATTTCTGATTTTATGTCTAAGTGTTTATGTACTGATTGATTTCATTTGAACTAACAATTATTTCAAGTTCTTTTTGGTACAGGAATCATGGATGATGATTATTTTGAGGAATATAATTCTAGAAGGCGTAAAGAGATAATTCTGAAACAAAAAATTTTAGAATTTCAAGAACAACATAATGTAGACCAGATTTCTACTTCCAAAGAAGCTTTCATAATTGAAACAGTTGTGAAACCTCCTGTTTTAGTCAAAGGAGAGTTTGAGTCTTGGAAGATTAGTTTTCTGGATCTCATAGATAAACATGAGTCGGGAAAATATATCAGACTATCTTTGCAGGAAGGAAGGATGAAAACTCGAACAATGTTTTACTATTATCCGGGAGCATATGGAATCACAGAAAAAGGAGAGTGTGTATTACCACTTGAGGAATATTCAGATGAGCAAAGAAAGAGGTTTGAAGCTGATAAATTGGCCAAAATTTTTATTTGGAAAGGAATTTCAGATGAAATTTGTATCAATTTAGATATAAAAAGGGCTACATCAAAACAGTTGTGGGATCAACTTGAATTGAGATCAAAGTTGTCTTCAAGAGAAAAGGTAATGATTTTGGAATCTGAGAATTCTGAGCTGAAAAGAAAGATCTCTGACTTTGAAAAACAGATTGTGCAATTCCAGCAAGCAGCATCTGTTGAAAGGTATGAGGAGAAGATTAAAAGTTTGGAAGATGCTAATGCTAAGATTCAGAAGAATATATCTGATTTGGAGCAAAAGCTTGCCAAAGACAAATCTGATTTTGAAAAAGAAAGATCAAAGTTTGCACAAAAGTTCCCAGAACTTTCCAAGAAAAGTTATGAATAAAAGAAGATGGTTGAGCTGAAATGTATAAAGCTTTCTCAACAAATTTCTGATTTTGAGAAAGTCATTATTTTGGAAAGGGAAAATTTTGCCAAAGAGAGAAAGGCAATTGAACAAAAGAATGTTGGGTTTTTCAAAGAGATATCTGATGGAAGAAAGAATGCTGAGAATGGATTTGAAGAAGAAAGAAGTATATTTGAGGTAGAAATCAAGAAGCTGAATGATAAGCTATCTGAACTGTCTGAATGTGCACTAAAAGAGCAGAAAGCAAAGTCTGAATTAAAGAAAGAGATTGACCTAATTGTCAAGGAAAGAGACAGTTACTCTTCAAAGATAAAAGAGCTTAAAGATAATATTTCCAAGGTGGTGGTGACTGAGCACATGACTCCAGAGTCACAAATCCACACACCTAGAAATAATCCAGCTGACTTAAAAAAGATAGCCTCAAGCTCACATCAGAAAACTGTTTCTACAAGAAGGTCAGTTAAATCATATGATCAGATTCATACTACTAACATTTTCTTTGATAAAAAATGTAGATGGTTCAGGTGCACAAAGAAGAAGAAGAAGAAGAAGAAGAAGAAGAAGAAGAAGATACAAAGAATAAGAACTGGTATGGAAAGTGCAACCAGTTGAAGAAGAAAAGAAAGATGAGAAGAAAGGAAAGAAGACATGTGTACATGAAACTAAAGCCAAGAAGAACAATGTGCGTAAAGGTAAACCTGATCAGGTCTACTTGAGAGATCAGCTAAGGAGCCGGTTGCTCCTGCTGCTGGGGGTTGAACGCAACATCTCCACCCTTAGAAACGTCATCCCCCGACTCGATATCTTGCTCATCTTCTGAGTCGAGGTCTTTCTCAGCCCCGACTGACTTCAAGAAGAAGTTGAGCTCATATTCAACCGACGCCAGGGGATCTTGGCCCCTCAGGTGACGTCGTATCAAAGCCTCTCGAACCTTGAGACGAGTAAAAGTCTCGATGGACCTCACATCCTCCTCAAGGCCTGTGATCTGCTTCATCGCTTCCCCCAACTCCGACCTAAGGGCCTTGACCTCTTTTTTATTCACGGTCGAGACCTTCTTAGTCGCTTCCAACTCCGCCTCCGTCGTAGACGCTCTACTAAGGGCCTCCCTCAGCTGCCCCTGGAGCTCCTCCTTTACATGATCGTCGGTCTCAGCTTGATTGAGGGTGTCGTCAAGTCGTACGGAGTACTCCTTTTTCTTAGCCTCCGCTGCCTTGGCACTGGTCTCTGCCTCTAAAGCCCTGGCAAGTGCCGCATGCTCTCTGGCTAGAGCACTTGGGACAATACCCCGGATTTGGTCCATGCGAGTATTTAAGAGCATTCCAGCTTCAAAGGCCTGCACAAAGATATAATGTCAAATAAAACGATTGAGGACCATAAACCTAAAAGAAGAGTCGAAAGATTCTTACCATGAAAGAAAGCCCCAAGACATGGGCATCCAAGTCGTTCATCGATACATCCTTGTATCGATTGGAGAAGGTCGGCAGAAGAATTTTCCCCAGATGAGGAAATAAAGTCTTCCTCCCCAGGTTTCCTGGCGACATGAAATCACCTGGGAGGTTAAAACTCATGTCGATCGGGGTCGATGCCTCCTTGATCTGTGGACCCTTCCCCTTATCCTGAGACAAGGGGGATTGTCCTGTCGTCCCGACAGGAGGAGCCTATGAAATTGGCTTTGCGTCGATTTCCGAAGACGCCTTCCTCTTCTCCGCAACAGTGGCCTTAGAACCACTAACCTTTGAAGACGGTTCCTCCAGGACCAGCTTCGTCTTCTTAACCCCCGACCCAGATGTCGGAGAAGCCTTCTTATTTATCTCTCGCCCTTTAAGAGCAAGTTGTGCGAGGGCCTCTCTTTTTTAGAGCCCAGTCGATGGTTTGGTGGGGATCGATCCTCCTGAAACATCAAAAAATTACTAAGTAAGTGACGTCTTAGGCAAAGACTAGACCTTACATGATCTACAAAAGAACATCATACGACTAACCCTAAAAAAGATCTTACGACTAGTAGTGAAGTCCAGACAACTAGACCCACTGACTGTATAAACTCATGGGTGACGTTTACTCGACTAGACCCCATAAAAATCCTACGATCTGCGAATGACTGACACATTGAAGGATCGTACGACTAGTGAGTAACGTCCATTCGACTAAACTCTTCCGTAGATGACGTCCTATGACTAGACTCTACACAAGGAATAGACATACCTGCCATCTCCACCTTCGGGGATTCCTCGGTAGGTTCTCCCTCCTTTTCTTTCTCTTCCTTATCCTCTACCTAAGAGGCAATCGACGTCCCAAGACACTGTACATCGTCATCCCCCTCATCCCAGTTGGCAGTAGGGCGAATGGTGAAGAAAGAGAGTTCCTCGATGCTGAACTCGAGAAACCTTTCGACCTTGGTAGTCGAATCCTTAGAAGGTGCAGCTACCGTAAAGTCGATCTCTGGCAAAACAAACAAACGTTAGCAAAAAATTTCGACAAAAAGAAAATTTAACGACAAAAGGAGGATTCTATATCTTACCTTCAGTATTCCACCCTGTGGTGAGCCATTGGATATCACCAGCGACCGACTGCAAGCGACCGAAGATATATCTCGTCTTCCAATTGTGTTCGTTAACCGCGGTCGCTTGAACCAAGGTACAAGACCCTCTAAACGTAGAAAAGAGGATGTACCGATGGTTCGGCTCCGCCTTACCTGTATAGGCGGAGAGGAGGTCATAAACAGTAAATGGAGATTCCCATTTATCCGTCAATCGTTCAATCATATGAACGATTCTCCAAAACGGGGGCATCAACTGCCCCGGAGACAAGTCAATGATCGTGAGGAACAATCTCGACAATGATGAATAGGGTCATGTGAACCCTATCTTTAACGGATACTCATATATTACAAAATATCCATCCGGACATTGCTCTGGAAGAAGCAATGCTGGTGGACTAAGAGGCACGTCCGCCATAATCCCACCTAGAAGCCTAAAAGACTCGATGTCATCGTCATCACTAAAGGCACTAATGGGATCTAACGACATCATAAAATTGGGATCACGTATGGTCGCTATGTAAAAGCCGAAAGCGTCCTAGTTCTTCCTAGGCTTGCGAGCTTGGGTCTTAAAACACATAAAACCGAAAAGAAATCGTACCTTATATAGCTCTAAAAACCTCGAAAAAATTATGGCAACGATTTGTTATGCTATGTAGTGTTTTGGCAAAGATACTCTCTGAGAATTTTTGATCGCTTAAAAGGAAAGGATTCAAGTATGGTCAATATTTATATGTAATCCGATATCAAGACGAACCATCAGATGGTCGACACCTGTATCAACTCTTCGTCCTCCTTTTCGAATGGACGACACCTGTCCCTACACCTGACACCACGCGCCCCACGTCGTCATGACGTCACAACAGTTAAAACGGTTGCACGCTTCCCCTCAGAATCACATCAGTTCTCGAGGGAACGATTCAGTTACAAGAGAATTGACACATGTCACACCTAGTTACAAAAATCGAAAAACGGCTTGCCGCATAATTTGCGAATTTTGGGGGAAAACTGTTTGGGTAAAATATCACAAGTCACGACCGACGGAAGGAAACCAAATGTCTCCAGTCTAGCGACCATTATTGTATTAAGATAAGGTCCTGACGACATCGTACGACAGAAGACACTATCATCCTAGGTGACAAACATCGAGAGTTTCTCACGTCAACGATTAAAGAAAGTCTCTCGATAGCTTACATCTCACGACCTATGTAATGTTACTAACGATCATTGATCATTCATTGCACACAACTGTTTTTCCTTTGCGAATCTTTCATTATAGGTTTAATGCATATAATGACCAATGGATATAACGGACGATCGTCATCAAGATCAATCAATATCAAGACCATTGGACAATCAATGCTCATTTATAGAGACTAAAGCTATATATATAACCTCGAAGAGCTACACAAACAACGTTATTTTATTAAGAAGCACTGACAAAGACACAACTCTCAAGAATTCTCTCAAGAAGAATCTCCCGATAGAAGTCTTCTGTTACATCGCATCTAGCTCAATCGCACAATTACATTCTTTTTCCACTATAATATTTTAAATTGTACATGTAATCATCCCTTCCTAAGGACGACGTCCCTGATTGACGTCCGTAGTTCACTTGACGATCCTCACTATCGTCTGCAGTTTTTACCCTCGACAGGGTTTTCCGCGTCACCAAATCTCTGCGTTTGATTTTTTTTTATTCTTGTCGCATAATTTGTCGAGTGATTGCCTACTTTAGTTGTTAAAGCTCCACACCGACCTTAGATCTTCCTTTGGACGATTTTGGGCATTAACAATTACAACACCTCCCCCTTACCAAAATTTCTTCCCCGAAATTCCGTTGTCGAATAGTTGTGGATATTTGGACCTCATTTCCAATTCCACTTTGCAAGTCGGTTCTTGAATCCTGTAGAATCGCCCTTATACCTTAACGAGACCAACATCTTTGGTCATCACTTCTTAACCTTGTGGTCCACAATTGCCACCGGCTCTTCGACATTGCTCAACCTCTCATCCCTTCGAACATCACTCAATGGTACGACCCTACTTGCATCTGTCGAGCATTTCCTTAAAGTAGATGCATGAAAGCATGGTGGATACCCCTATGTTACTCGGGTAAGTACAAATTGTAAGCCACTTCACCCACGGCACATCCTTACCTTTGGAAGGTCCCTCGACAACTAACACATGACCAACTTCTTCGTTTCTACATAAAGATCTTTCAAACAACAGAACGTATACCAACACTTACCAATTTTCGCTACACAACTCTGATTAAAATCATAAACCCCCGATATCCCTCAAAATCACCCATCAGTCCACTACTACTCTCTTATCCTAGATAATTCATGAAGCGTACTTGTGTTGGGAACTGAAGATTTGTTTAAGTATGATTACTGTTGCCAGTACAACATGGTTACTACTGCTGAGACAAGTTACTACTGTTGAGCCAAATTAATACTGCTTGTAGAAATTAATACTGCTAAATATAGTTACTACTGTTTGTGAAGATTAATACTACTCAGAGTGTTAATGCTGCAATGACTTAATACTGCTTATATGATTAATCTTGGTAAGTCGCGCAGATCAAGGTTTGAAGATAATCATGGAAGGTTAAAGATAATTATGGAAGAATATACTGAAGATCTTTTATGTTTTGTAATTATCTTTTATTTTCAGTATATGTATAGAATTTTTTAGAATAGTTGGTAATACGAGTATTCTGAGTTTTTGTTCTGAGAGACAATTAACCTCAAGGTTTACAATCCTAGTTCTAGAGAAGTAGAATTCGTCTTGGTGAGCCTGTTCATCAAGATTGAGGTTTTGTGTGAAAGCTTGTAACTTTAATCATTCAATAAAGTTTACAAGTTGTGATTTCTACTTTACTGTTACATTGATATTTGAATATTAAAGTGTTTTTCCACAACTTCTTTAATATAAACACTTTAATATTGTTTCTGAGTTTCATTATTCTTGTTAAGAATCAGATCCTGACAAGTGGTATCAGAGCTTAGTATTCTCAGAAACATTCATTCATCATGGACAACACAGTTGAATCAAACAGTACTCTTGTTTCAAAGGTTCCCATGCTCAAACCTAATGAGTTTGACATGTGGAAAATTAGGATCAAGCAGTACATCCTCCTTACAGACTTTTCTATGTGGGACATTGTTGAGAATGGTCCCTCTGCTGAAGGTAAAATTGGACAAGATGGAAGAAGACCACCTCCAAAAACTGACGCTGAGAAGAAAGTGAGTCAATTGGAGATGAAAGCCTTAAGCACCCTGCTTTTGGCCATTCCTAATGAGTATCAACATCAGTTTCACCACTGCACTGATGCTTAGATTCTATGGAATGCTTTAGAGAAGAGATTTGCTGGCACCAAGAGCACTAAGAGGAATCAAAGGGATATTCTCAAGCAGCAATATGAGAATTTTACATCTTCAAATAATGAGTCTATGACTCAAACTTTTGATAGATTCAATAAGTTAATTGGTGAGTTGGCTACTGTTGGAGTCCAGATGGAACAAGATGATGTCAACCGAAAGTTCCTCAGATCTCTTAGAGATGAATGGACCATGTACACTGTTTCATTCAGACAGAATGACAAATTGGAAGAAAAGGAACTGGATGATCCGTACAATGATCTGAGAGTGTTTGAATCTGAGGTGGAAGCAAAGAAGAAGCCTACTGGATATGTTCATAATGTTGCACTCCTTTCAGCATCAACTGATTCTACTGCTAACCCTGAATCAGTTAATGCTGCTAATGGAGTAAATCAAGAAAAAGGCAATGAATCTGTTTTTGAAGCCTTTCTTTCCAGCCATGGTAACTCCTATTTAATCAATGATGACTTGGAACAGCTTCATCCTGATGATCTTGAAGAGATGGATATTAAATGGTAGATGGCCATGCTTTCTATGAGGGTGAAGAAGTTCATCAAGAGGACTGGGAGGAACAACTTCTCCCAAAGAAGAGAAGATGGAGCAGTCTTTGATAAGTCAAAGGTGAAGTGCTACAAGTGTTATATGAAGGGACACTTTGCCAGGGAATGCAGAATTGGAGTGTCTCACAACAATCGCCAACAAGCTAAGACTGGAAGCTTCAACCAGAACAGAAACTCTGCTCAAGCTCTTGTTTCTCAACAAGGAATGGGGTTTGACTGGAGTGATCAAGCAGAATAGGCCATTCAAAATCAAGCTCTCATGGCAGAGGTATCTGATCTTCCAACTGAGGTACTCTCTAATCTCTGTTCTCAAACTTGTATAGACACTGTTAAAAGGTACAGGGATCAGAACCAGAGTATGAGTGATGACCTTAAGAGGTTAGAAAATGATAGAAAAGACTATGTGAAAATTGTTGAGAGGTTTGAGGAACAAATTAAAGGGTTCCAAGCCAATGAACTTCAACACACATATGATACAAATTACTGGAAGTGGGAGAAAAATGATCTAGAAATCCAACTGACAAAGTCTAGAGAGGAGGATGAAAAGTTGAGAGGAGAGCTAGCCAAGGTTAAGCTGGATGTGGAAAAGTTTTCATATGCTTCTAAAGCCATGGATTCAATTCTAAAGGTCCAAATCCATGATAAGCTTAAACTAGGAATTGGGTACAATACCACACCACCACCATACAACAACAACTACATCCCTCCTAAATCAGACTTGCTAGAGACCAAGGATAGGAAGGACTTGCATGAGGGAGCCACTAAGATAGATCCTTTAGATGAAGTAGTTGTTAAGGACGAGACTGAGAAAGAAGCTGGTAAGAGTAAGGATAATACTGTGAGTGGTGAGATTCCCTTAGAAAATAACATTCTTACCAATGAGGGTGGTGGAAGGGATTAGGTCAAATCTGATGACATAGAGAAGACTGAGGGAAAGTCTAAAAAGGTCCATTACAAGCAGACTACAGTTGTGAATCCTGCTCTTTGCAAACAGTGTGCATGTAATAAGTCTGAGCCCCTAAAACACGATAAAAGGAGGGGCAATCAAAGAAATTGGAATAATCAGTGGGCTCAGAAACAAGGAGTTGATCTGAGTAGAATCATCAGACCAAAACCTTGTTTCATATGTGGCAAAACGAACCATCTTTCCAAGCACTGTTATTTTAATCCTATTAACCAAAGGATAAATTTTCAAAGATCTGTGCAAAAACCTTTGGTTATAGGAAGGATGAAAGGAACCATGTGGCTAAGAAACTTGTTAAATCTAAAAGCCACATGAAGAAAAAGACTGTAAAAAAGAATGTCAAGATGTGGGTTCCCAAAAGCACTAAAACTCTTAGTACTGCTACCACAAATAGTGTTGCTGACAAAGATAGTGCTGCCAGAAGCAATACTACTACTATCAATGTTAGTGCTGCTGAGAGTATTAGTACTCCTAAAGCTAACATTGTTAGTACTTCATCAGATGTTAATACTGCTAACTATGTTAGTGCTTCTAACAAGGTTAGTACTGCTAAACCTGTAGTGCTGCTAACTTTGTTAGTACTTCTAAAATTAGTATTGCTTCTAGTGTTTGTGCTTCTAGACCAATAATCTTGACAAAGTACTCCAGTAAAGAGTATTCTAAATGTAAAAATCTCATCAAAAAGGAGTGTAAGTACTTTGATGAGAAAGGGAGGCCCAAGACCACTTTGGCTTGGGTTCCCAGTCAATACTAATTGATTTATCTTATGTGCAGGGCAACCAACAGCTCAAGGGAAAGAGCATTTGGCATGTTGATAATGGTTGCTCTAGGCACATGACAGGGAACATGGCTTGCCTCAAGAATTTCAAGAAAATTGATGGAGGGCATGTTGCCTTCGGTAATACTCCAGATGGAGTAGTGATGATCATGCAGGATCAGGAAGTAGAGGATCAGGAGATGAACAAGTACAAGATATTATTCCTCAGTCTATGATTTTTCCCATACCTACAATGAACCCTGTTGAAATCTGTGAAACAGAGACTGTTACTGAACCAATTCAGAGTGAAGAAGAAAGAAGAGATGAGGAGAATCCAGAGCATGAAGAGCCAGAAGTAGCTGATGAGATCACCTCAGCTGACTTAAATGACTCCAATTTAGATGTGGGAATTAATGAAGAACCTAGTCATCAGACAAGAACTCAGAAGAATCATCCTCCTGAGCTGGTAATAGGAGACATCACTTCTCCTATGATAACTAGGAATAAAAGCAGACTTCAAGATTTGCAGGATCAGCAGCATACAGTACTCTCTTGCTTTCTATCTCAGATTGAGCCTAAGAAGGCTTATGATGCAATGAAAGATTCAAGTTGGATAGAAGCCATGCAAGAAGAGTTGCTACAGTTTAAATTGCAAGATGTTTGGGACTTGGTGGACCTTCCAAAAGGTCATAGAGAAATTGGCACCAAGTGGATTTTCTGGAATAAAAAGGATGAGAGAGGAATAGTAATCAGGAACAAAGCAAGGCTAGTGACACAAGGGTACACTCAGGAAGAAGGCATAGACTATGAGGAAGTCTTTGCTCCAGTTGCACGGGTAGAGGCAATTAGGCTGTTTCTAGCCTATGCCTCATATATGAAGTTCAAGGTATATCAGATGGATGTGAAGAGTGCCTTTCTATATGGAACAATTGATGAAGAAGTATACGTCTGTCAGCCCCCTGGATTTGAAAATCCATTATATCCTGACAGAGTAAACAAACTTAAGAAAGCACTCTATGGTCTACATCAAGCCCCAAGAGCATGGTATGATACTCTGTCTACCTATCTCTTGGAAAATGGGTTTGAAAGGGGAATTATTGACAAGACCCTTTTCATTAAAAGAAGTAAGAAGGACACCCTACTTGTTCAGATCTATGTGGATGACATCATATTTGGATCCACAAAAGATCAGATGTGTAGAGACTTTGAAGAGTTGATGCACAAGAGCTTCAAAATGAGTTCAATGGGTGAACTCACTTTCTTCCTTGGGCTTCAAGTGAAACAACAGAAAGATGGGATTTTCATAAGTCAATCAAAGTATGTGAAAGACATCCTAGATAAGTATGTGTGTGTTCCAGATTCTAGTTTCTAATCAAACAATCAAACAAACAAGATAAAACAAATCAATTACCTGTTTGATTTCTTTCAAATTCAATCTTTACACTTTCTCTCTCTAGAACTCTCTCTTTCTCTCTCTACAATCTGACTTCTCACAATACAGAGTTCTCTAATTTGTATATTTCAAAATACAAAGAAAACAAACTATTTATATTAACTACTAATTACAAGGAAAATACAAATACAAAATACATTGACTTATTACAAATAGACTTTGACTTTTAATGAGATTTGACTTTAGTAGCTTTGACTTTCTCAACTTTGACCTTCAGTATTCTTGATCTTGTATCCAACAGATTTATGCTCTACCAATCTCCCCCTTTGGATTCAAGATCATTATTGAAAGATCTAGCAATTCAGTCTTTACTTTAAGCTCTGTCAAAATAATCTCCCCTTTTTCTTTTAACTGTCTTCTTTCCAAAAACATCTCCAAATGATGAACAATCTCCCCAAAGCTCTCATAGAACGCTTTCAGACTTTTGGAAAGAAATTATCTTCAGAATCAGCTCGAATGCTTTAGCAGATAATCTTCAAAGAAAATTTCCTCAAAATCTTCAGAGATTCCTTGAACTTTATCAAATCATCAAATCTTTACTTTGAACTTTTCTGACTTGGACATTTCATCTCCCCCAAACTTTAAAACTATAACATTTCTTCATATCATCTCCCTTTAACTTTAAAACTTTAACATTTCTTCATATCATCTCCCCCTTTTTGATGAATTGAGCATTTATATCATCAAAACTTTGTTTCCAAGAAATGTCATTGACCAATCTGATCTGAGCCTCTGATTCTGTCAATCCTCCAAGATAATCATCTAGATCTTTTCAAATCTAGACAAAATAAAAACGTGTAACTCCTGAATCAACAAATGAATCAGTTAAAATGCCTGTCAGTAACACGAAGTCACTGTGTGTAACGAATACACATTAGAAAGGATCTTTTTGATGTTCACTCCCCCAGGGCTTCCATACAATCATCGAAATACCACAAAGGCAATTTCTATGAATGTTATGACAAAGAAACGAATTCTCTGTGTGGTCGTGCATGTGTGGAAAGAATTAAGCACGAATAATTGCTTTTTAAGGCTCAACAAAGTGTAAACCACTGAGACAACAGTAGATAAACACAGACTCTAAGTGCATGATTGAAGTGCGAAGGTGGGGCAGACTTCCTTCTTTTTCAATATCCAGATTTTCCAAATGAAAATCAGATAGATTATATGTTGCGTCCCCATGAAAATGTGAAACATTTTCTTTTTGAAAAGAAAATGAGTAGCTTGTGGGGTTTATTCAAGAGTTGGCATGGGCTAGTTGCTTGTTTCAATAACGTTCACGAAGAAATGTGAAACATTAGTGATGTGGCTGCCCGACTCAGAAAGTATTTGGTGCAGAGTTTGATATTCTTTTACTCTGATCTCACACCCTCTTTCTTTTAATCATTAAGCTCACTACTAACCAATCTCTCATTTCCATTTTACCTCGTCACACCCACACTCATTTCTTTTAGACTCCTCACACTCAATCACTAAAGGATTAACTTCTTGGGTAGGAAACACTGGTTAACGTGAATCCATAGAAGTTTCAGATAAGTCCTAGCACAAAGAACCCATATTTCCTATAAAGCATGAGTTGCTCAAATGGATTAACTATAACAGTTAAAGCTCATATACAAATATCAGATGAATGTATGCTCAAAAAGTAATCATGAAAATATGAGCATTTTTAAACATTGAAGTATTTTCAAACAAGTATATTGAATGAATAAACATGAGTGCAAAAGACTTGTTTGAAAATCTGACATTGTATGAAAATGATCAGAAATGAATGATATAGCAATTAAAACTTATGGTCAAGAATAATTGATATTTGTCTATACGAAACAAAATATAGACATTCTTGAAATAACGTTTCGAAATGAAATATCGCTCAAAATTCTTTGAATACAAACGGAGTGTCTTACCATCGAAGAAAAATTGTTTCAATTTAGAGACATGGTAAGAACATTTTGAACAAAAATTCAAACCGGTGTGTGTGAATACTTGAAAGTATATAGAAAAGACAATACGCAAGTAATTATCTTTGGAAACACACGGTTTGTATATCGATTAAGCACAAAAATAAAATGAAAACATTTAAAATCACACTTCCAAGTTATAAAATCTGTTTAAAAATCAGGAAGTGGTTTGAACATTTAAGAACATGTTTTCTATGCCTGAAAGTTGTCTTTCTTTCAGATACATTTGAGATTAAGATAAGAATATTACCTTTTCGAGCAATCTTAAATCTCAAAAAGTCAAGCTGAAGTCATTAAGATATGATCGTGTCAGCTTTTCTCATCCTGCATAAGTCTCAAAGTCTAGTCAAAAATTTTATTCACAAAATTTATTCTAAAATAAAATGACATAAAACAATAAAACTTTTTAAAATACGAGTTCTGATCTGAAATAATCAGAAATCATAGTCTTACTCCTTTTGACTTATAGGCTCCCCCTAAAATCATGCATCACAAAAATTTTGTCAGTTAAAATGTATAATGCAGAAATTAGTTTTGCTCCCCCTCAAATGAATATATATAATCTAACAATCTTCTCATACTCCCCCTGAGATCATGAGCAAACAATTAAAGTGCAGGTATCCTTCAGATATAAAGATAAAGAAAACGATGAAAAATAACAATACGTAACTTTAGTAGGTAATAACTGATTATGTCTTCAGATTTAACATACCAAGCTTAGAAACAAGAAAATTAAATCTCTTCTCATCTAAGGGTTTGGTAAATAAATCTGCAAGTTGATAATCTGCTTTTACAAAATAAAGTTCAATTGTTCCTTTTTCAACATTATCTTTGATAAAGTGATACCTTACATCAATGTGTTTAGTTTTGGTATGTTGGACAGGATTAGCAGATATGGCAATCGCGCTCTTCGAGTCACAGTATATCGGAATTTTGTCATATTTGAATCCAAAGTCTCGTAGCTGTGTTCACATCCACAAGACTTGAGAGCAGCAACTGGCAGCAGCTACATACTCTGCTTCAACAGTCGATGTGGAAACGAATAACTGTTTCTTTGAAGCCCAGCTAACGAGCTTGTCTCCAAGAAATTGAACGTGACCAGAATACTCTTTTTGTCCAACATGCAACCTGCATGATCTGCATCTGAATATGCAGTCAGTTGAAACCCAGTATCCTTAGGATACCACAGACCAAGATCTGCAGTCCCCTTCAGATATCTAAAAATCCGTCTGACACCAGCCAAATGGGATTCTTTGGGAGCAACTTGATATCTAGAACATAAACATGTTGAGAACATAATATCTGGTCTACTGGAAATTAAATACATCAATGATCCTATCATACCTCTGTACGTTCTAACATCTACACTTTTACCCGAAGGATCAGTGTGGATCTTAGTACCAGGTGCCATCGAGGTTCCAATTGATTTACAATTTTCCATTTTGTACTTCCGAAGAATATCCAAAATGTACTTAGATTGATTTATGAAAATCCCCGTAGAAAACTGTTTAACTTGTAATCCGAGAAAGAAATTCATCTCTCCCATCATACTCATTTGAAAACGTGACACCATGAGGTTTGAAAAGTTTTTGCAATATTTTGGATTAGTAGAACCAAATATTATATCATGAACATAAATCTGAATAAGAATAATATCAGCTTTTTCCTTCTTTATGAATAAAGTAGTATCAATCTTACCTTAAGAGAAACCAGACTTGACCAAGAATTTTGATAAGACATCATACCAGGCTCGAGGGGCTTGTTTTAATCCATAAAGGGCTTTGTACAAAATGTAGACATGATCTGGCTTATCTGGATTAACGAACCCTTCTAGTTGAGACACGTACACTTCCTCTTTAAGAACTCCGTTCAGAAAGGCTGTTTTCACATCCATCTGAAAGATTGTGAAGTTCTTATGAGCGGCGTAGGCGAGAAACATTCTGATTGCCTCTATGCGCACTACTAGAGCATACGTCTCGTCATAATCGATGCCTTCCTCTTGCCGGTAACCTTTGGCAACAAGTCTAGCTTTGTTTCTTATGACGATACCATCTTCATCCTTTCTATTCATGAATACCCATTTAGTTCCTATCACGGTCTTTCCTTCTGGCTTAGGAACTAATCTCCAAACCTTTAGGGCTTCAAACTGATTGAGCTCTTCTTGCATTGCAGATACCCAGTCCAAATCTGCAAGAGCCTCGGATACTCGTGTTGGCTCAATCTTGCTTAGGAACGAGTCATGCATACACTGATTAATAGTCGCTGACCTTGTCTGAACAGGCTTGTCAAAATCTCCAATTACTTGATGTAATGAATGGTCCTTGGTCCAACGATGCTCATATGGGAGTGGAATAAATGAATTTGAACATGATCATCATCTTGAAATCCACTTTCAAAATCTTCAGTTTGAATTACAGGAGGGGGGTTGTCAGTTAAAGTTTCTTGTGCAGAAGTATCAGTGGGAACAGCAGATTCAGGCTGTTGAGTAGACAAAGTAGTACCCCCAACTGAAATAGTTACTTCTGATTCAGCATTTGTTTGAATATCTTCAACTTTAGGAGTAACAATAGGAATATGAGTTTCTGTCTGAACTGGAGATGCTTGTTCAGTAATAACTTCTGAAGTGACTGGATGATGACAGCTTGTATCTTCAGACCTGTCAGTCACAGCAGATTTAGATACATTAGTTCCAAGAAACTCATCATAAAAGAATTCAAATAACAAATCTAAATCAGTTAAATGTGAAGTTGATGTAGAAGCGTTATCCGAATTTGTCACTGTAGACACAGGTTCTGGACTGATCTGCCCAGAAGCTAATACACCAGTAATAACGGGTTCTGAATTGATTTGATCAGAAGCCATTTCTTCATCAAATGTAACATTGACGCTCTCCACAACTATCTTTGACTTCTTTATATAAACACGATATGCAACAGAAGTTGAAGAATAACCGATAAAGATGCCTTCGTCTGCCTTAGCACTGAATTTATTCAGACTCTCTCTATCGTTAAGCACAAAACATTTACACCCAAATATATGAAAGTATTTGATGGTAGGTGTTCTGTTGTTGATCAGCTCATATGAAGTCTTTTGAAATCGACGGTGTATCATGGAACGATTTTGCGTATGGCATACAGTCGACACAGCTTCTTCCCACAAGAATAGAGGTAAGTCTGATTGGCTAAGCATAGTCCGAGCGGCCTCGACTAGCGTTCTATTTCGCCTTTCAACTACTCCATTTTGTTCAGGCGTTCTAGCAGCAGAATACTGATGTGAAATCCCAACTGATTCGAGATATTCATCAACAATCTTGTTCTTGAATTCTGTGCCATTATCAGTACGAAGAAACTTGACTGGTCGCTGCATTTTCACCTGGGTCGTCTTTAAGAAAGTAATGAGAACTTCCGGTGTCTCATCTTTTGAACGAAGAAATTTGACCCACGTGTATCTTGAATAATCATCCACAATAACCAACACGTATTTCTTTCTTTCCAAACTCTGAGTTCTCATTGGACCACATAAATCCATGTGTATCAGTTCTAACGGAGAACTAGTGCTTGGTTCAGGCTTCGGTTTGTGAGCGGCTCTCTTCATCTTACCCTTCTCACAAGTTGCGCATAAGTGCTCTTTGTCATATTTCAGTTCAGGAAGTCCTTTTACCAATTTCGCACGAACCAGCTTGTTGATGTAACGAAAGTTCAAATGAGATAAACGTCTGTGCCAGAGCCAACTTTGTTGCGTTGAAGCTTTTGTCATTAAGCATACTTGACTGTCAATCTGAACTTTGGACAAATTAATGGTGTAGAGGTTGGTCTTTTGATTTCCAGATAAGAGTTTTGTTCCATCTTCAGTGCGAACTGAACAACTCTTAGACTTGAAGTTGACCTCTAACCCTTTATCGCAGAATTGACCTATGCTGAATAAGTTGTGCCCCAAGCCTTCGACATAACTCACTTTACTGATCGTTATGTTGTCTTGAATGATGTCACCATATCCTAGAATAGGTGAAAGCTGATCGTTTCCGAATCTGACATTTCCACTGAATTTCTCTGTATAGTTAGACAATAAAGCTTTTTGCCCAGTCATATGCTTGGAACATCCACTATCCAAATACCACATATGCCGGGTCTGCAAGAGAAATCAGGCAATAATAGATTTAGGTACCCATTGAAAAACGGGTCCTAACATTTTAACACAAGATTTTGGTTTCCACTTGAAAATGGACCCTCTGCTCTTTTAAAAACCTTTAAAACCATTTGATCTAGAAGAATATACATGATAAGATCCATACCAATCAGAAGAATCATGAGAATAAGCAAAGTCAGTTTTCCGATAATCATTATGAAATTTAGTAGTAATAGGAGATAATTGAATCAACTGCTTCATTGAGTAACGCTTGTAAGAAGTTACAAGGTTTTGTTTATGAGAAGCACATTGATCAACTATATCAGAATCACTACTATCAGTTTTAGTACAAGAATTTTAGTAACTAATTCCACTATCTCATCATCCCTCCTTTTTGGTCTCCATTCAGATTGAGCTTTCGACTTTTTCTTCTTTAAATCTGAAACATAAGATATAGATTTATTAGGAAAAACAGATTTCCTAGATTGAGTTTTCTGATGTATACCAGTGTATTTCTGTTTCTGTAATAGGTGTTTCTTATGTTTCTTACCATGAGCATAGTAATCAGCAGTTACAGAAACTGAATCACCAACCTTAGTTGATGTTTCACCAATATGAACAACACTTGGTAACACTTTGTCAATATCAGATTCTTCCATGCTCCCATCATCAGAATTAAAAGAATCATTTGCAGACTCAAATAAGTCATCAGAATTATCAGATGAAGATTGAGAAACCTTAGAAACTGTAGAACACTTTGTATATTTAGATAGAAAAACAGTGTTCTTTAGAACTGTAGACAACACAATTTGTTGTATATCACCCAAAAGTTTTTCATCAGATAAAACATTTTCAAGCTCGACTATTTTGCTTTCAAGAATAGATGTAGGAACATAAACCTTTGCAATCGCAGGTTTTGCCTTCATCTCTGAAGCAGAATAACTAACAAAATAGTCATTTGAAAGAACTTTTGGTGTTTCTGAAAGATAACTATCATTTAACTTTACATAGTTAAATGGTAGTTGCATTTTCTTTTTGTTCTTTCTATTTTCAGTTTCTTTTGCCTCATCTTCATCTGACAATTTGGTAACAAATTTGGGTTTTAAATGAGTATGTTTACCAGCACAAGCAAGAAAATCATAGTTATAAAGTGCCGGCTGTTTTCTGATGGCTTTCTTAAGATAATGGGGGTTGTTAAAACCAAGTCCCCATCTTTGCTTAACATCAACCTCTTCATCAGGGGCATTAAGAAAAATGGTTTGATCTGTTTGACCTCTTTAATAAAGTTTAACTTCTAGACCATTTACCTTCTTGTTCAAATTCTTGTTTTCAACCTGCAATTTATAAAAGTTAGTGCAGATTCATTCTTTTCAAACTCATATTTATTTACTTTATCTTCAAACTCAGAAATCTTCTTTTCAAAATCATCTACTTTAGATTTAGAATCAGAATCAGATTTGCGTAAAGAATCAATCAGATCTTTGTTTGAAATAACAGAAGTATTAAGTTCAAAGATCTTCTTGTTCTTTTTAGCAACCCTTTCCTTTTCCTTTTTCAGATTATTTTGTAAATTTTGAAGCCCAACCACCATGGTTTCCAACTTGGTAATGAAGTCTTTTGGAGTTAAGTTTAATACCTCATTAACTTCTTCATCATATGACTCATCATTCTTGTCCTCTTTACCCATGAGACAGATATGAGCATTTTCTTCTTTCTCTTCACCTTCATCCTCAGAATGATCAAGCCAAAATTCATCCTCGGCCATTAAAGCAACACCAGCTTCTTGTTGTCTTGCCAAAATCAACTTGTTCTGATAATACTGACAGTTGCGAACTTTCGGCTTTCGGCAATCTTTGGCATAATGACCCAACTTACCGCAATTGTAGCATTTAATTGAATCAGTTGCTGGCTTCTCAACAGCAGTGTAGTCATTTGCATATCTTTGCTCTTCATACCTTTTGCCTTTCACTTTTTGTCGGTGCTCGTGGTTCTTTGAACTGGATGAAGAATAGCGTTGAAAATTTGATCCCGACTTTTTGTAAAATTTCTTCTGGAATGCACGGGTCAACAGCAACATGCCTTGTTTCAAATTCTCTCCATCATCACTATCTGAAACAGAATCTGACTCAGAACTGGTAAGAACTTTCTTCTTTTTCTTCTCTTTATTTCTTTCACCTTCTCTCCAGCTACTAAGGCAATAGGATCAGGAACTTGTGTTGCCTTCTTCTTCTCAGCTCTTTTCTCTTCAACCTCTTCTTCATTCTGTTTCAAAGTCTCAAATACCTCATGTAAAGGAATTTCATTCAAATCCTTCATTTGCTTCATTCTTCTTGTATGCTTCTTCCATTCCGGGCGTAAGATACTCAGAAATTTGACATTGTTTTCCAACTGCTTCTTTTTTACTTTATTCTTTGTCAGATCATTCAGAAGCAATACAAACCTCTCATAGGTATCTTCTAGACTCTCATTCTCCTTAGCTTTTAATTCCTCGTAACTATTGATGCAGTTTGCCACTTTCATCTTATTTCCGACCTTTGATCCCATCATCATCTTTTGCAACTGATCCCACATCTTCTTAGCATTGGCTTTATAGCTATCAATCTTGATGTAGATCTCATTTGGAATGCTTTGAAGAAGTAATGATCTCGCTTGTTTATCTGCTTTGTATCGGCTTTTCTGTTCTTTAGAATACTGAGTAATATCCACTGTTACTGTTTTCATCTTTTGCTCTCTTTCCTCAGTTCCATCTTCACTATCAGAAGAATCAACATCAGGTACTTGAACTGTTATTGGAACCATTAGACCTTCGGTGATAGACAGAAGAATATTTTCTCCATTTGAATGCCGATCTATGAAATCCAAGAATCTGTCATTGCATTGTTCATACTCGCCTTTGAATAGAACTGGAGGCTTAACATCAGTACCAATCGAAAGTGCATCTTTGGAAGTCATCTTGTATAAACCTGTTTGAAAAATATATCAAATAAGAAACTAGAATTGATCGTTAGTCCAAAGTATGAAATTACAAGAAAAATCTTGAAATCTAGAAAAAAACAGAAAATTCGAAAAATTTGACTAAGTATCAGAACTCCCAAGTCACTATTGAACTCGCAAGCCTTAAAACTCGCAGACTGAATAACTCGCAGACTGAGTCTTTGCGCGTTCAATAAATTCTCAAGCAAACTCGCAGATATTTGCGCGTTTTGAGAAACTCGCAATAAAACACGCAGATCAAACTCGCAGATCGACGAAACTCGCAAGTGCCTAAACTCGCTAAAGACTATTCACGCTGAAACTCGCAGATTGAAGCGTGCGCGTTTCCCAAACTCGTACGTCGAAGCTTGCGCGTTTGAACAAAACTCGCTAGCTACTCTTGCGCGTTTCAACACTTAGATTTATTTCTTGAATTTTCAAACTCGCAGGTCGATGAACTCGCTAAACACTATTCCTCGTCAAACTCGCACACTGAAGAACTCGCATATCACTATTCCTTCTTAAACTCGCTAGCTTCGATTAGCGAGTTTGTAAAACTCGCTGGCCACTACTAGCGCGTTTCTTGAAACTCGCAGATATCCTTGCGCGTTTTAGACCAAAATTCTTCTTTCAACTTGCGCGTTCTACCCTGATGAACCTTGCGCGTTTCACGACGAACTAGCGCGTTCTAGCGATCTAGCGCGTTCTTCCGTTTGTCGACCCAAAAACCATCTTTTTCAACTGAAATCGATCTTTTCTTGGTCCAAATGATCTAAAACTCTATATTGTTGCTCGATTACAACTCTAGAATGAATTACAACTCAAGAAATTTACAAACAACAACTGTACAGTTCAAAAATCAATGAAACAGTAACTTTACAACTCGAAGAAAAACTTAACAAGAACTTACAAAATCAAATGAATTACAGTACAGTACTTGAAATTGATTACAAAAATTCGATCTAATACACTTTTCGATCACTCCCTAACACAAATTTGCTCCAAAAACACTCTGAAACTCAGAATTAGATTTTGAACAGTAATGAACACAGAGACGATGAACAGTAACTCGTTTCTTGATTTTCTTGATCTGTTTTCACCTTTTGGATTGGCTCTGATACCAATTGTGTGTTCCAGATTCTAGTTTCTAATCAAACAAACAAGATAAAACAAATCAATTACCTGTTTGATTTCTTTCAAATTCAATCTTTACACTTTCTCTCTCTAGAACTCTCTCTTTCTCTCTCTACAATCTGACTTCTCACAATACAGAGTTCTCTAATTCGTATTTTTAAAATACAAAGAAAACAAACTATTTATACTCGCTACTAATTACAAGGAAAATACAAATACAAAATACATTGACTTATTACAAATAGACTTTGACTTTTAATGAGATTTGACTTTAGCAGCTTTGACTTTCTCAACTTTGACCTTCAGTATTCTTGATCTTGTATCCAACAGATTTATGCTATAACAGTATGGTTTATCAGACTCAAAGCCAGCAAGCACACCAATGGAAACACACAAACAGATCACTGCTGATCTCGGGGGGGAGGATGTTGATGTCCATCTTCATAGATCAATGATTGGACCTCTCATGTATCTCACAACCTCAAGACCAGATATCATGTTTCCAGTGTGTGTGTGTGCCAGATTCCAAGTCAAGCCAAAGCAGTCACATCTTCAAGCAGTTAAGAGGATTTTCAGATACTTAAGAGGGCAACCTAGATTAGGTCTTTGGTATCCTTATGAATCTACTTTTCACTTGATTGCATATTCAGACAGTGACTTTGGTGGTGCTAATAGGGATAGAAAGTCTACTTCAGGAGGATGTCAGCTTTTAGGTGCACGACTAGTATCTTGGCAGTGTAAGAAGCAAACCACAGTGTCCTTATCCACAACAGAAGTTGAATACATTGCTGCTGCAAGTTGCTGCTCTCAGGTTCTATGGATTCAGAATCAAATGCTGGACTATGGGGTAACCTTTCTTCACACTCCAATCCTCATTGACAATAGCAATGCTATTAGCATTGTTAACAATCCAGTCAAGCACTCCAAAACAAAGCACATTGAAATCAAGTATCAATTTATTAGAGACTGCAATGAAAAGAAGCTTATTCAAGTTGCTAAATTTCATACTGATAACCAGTTTGCTGATCTATTCACTAAAGCTTTTGATGTGGGTAGATTCACTTTCTTGGTCACAAGTGTGGGCATGGTCAAAAGTGCTTGTATACCTGTTATTTGTTTATATTTTTTTTTGGTGCTACTAATCATCTTTCTCAGGAAGTTTATTGCCCTGTTCAGACTAACACAAGCTTTAAACAGTGTAAGTATAGTTAATGCTGCCAGTGCAAGGTTACTACTGCAGGTTCATTATTACTACTGCTAGTCTGAGTTACTACTTCAGGTATGTGTTAATACTGCTAGTTAGTTAATATTGCTAGTCAGTTAATACTGCTAGTTAGTTAATACTGTTAGTTGGTTACTATTGCTCTCAGTTAATACTGCGAGTGGTTAGTACTGCTTTAACTGAAATTAGGGTTAATACTGCTTCTTTCCAGAATTCTATAAATACCCTCTTTGCCCGCCAAAAAGCTCACAACGACTCTTTGAATATTGTTCGTCTTCTCTCTAACTCTTTTCTCTCAAGAAACCAGTGTGTTTCAGTCAAGAATCCTCAAGCCAGATGGCATCCATGGCGTTTATTGATGAACAAAATGAGATCGCAATGCTTCAAAAGCCTAAGCAGGCTGCTAGATTCCATCAAATAGTTGATTTTCTCAAGTCCAGTCATATAGCTCATGCTCTTACAGTGTCACCAACAATTTACATCGAGCACCAGAAGCAATTTTGGGCCAATGCCACCGCGGTTACTGAAAACGGTGTGAAGTGTATCAAGACAAGGGTGTGTGACAAACCCTTGACAATATCTGAAGAGGTCATTCGCATCTGTCTACGACTAGACGATGCCTCAGGTATCACCTCTATCTCTAATGAGGATTTGTTTTCCAATCTCACAAGAATGGGGTATGAAGGCCAACTGGGTGTTTTCAAATTTTACAAAGCTAACTTTTCTCCCCAATGGCGTTTCTTTGTTCATACTCTTATGCACTGTATTTCTCGAAAAACTACTGGATGGAGTCAGTTCAGTAGTACCATTGCTTATACTTTGGTCTGCTTGTCCACTGCCAGAAAGTATAATTTCTCAAAAATGATTTTCAATGACCTTGTGTCAAACTTGGATAATAAAAAGAGTTTCTATATATATCCAAGATTTGTCCAGGAAATTATCACCTCTGAATTGACGGATATGCCTCAGTCTAATGAGGTATATGTACCTAAAATCCCTAAGGGCAAGGTCTTTTCAAATATGAAAACATCTGCCAAGGACTCGGAAGGAGTTGACACCCCATTGTTCTCTACAATGATGGTGGTGTCCCACAATCAATAAGGTATGGCATCAGGGTCAAAGCCCTAACTAGACCATCCCGCTGATAGCCAAACCCAACCTTCAACCACTATATCACTCCCTCAGTCCCTTGCTCTTAAGCCAACCCCTGTTATATCCAAAACTTATTCTAAGAGAAAGGTACACAGGCTCCTTCCCTTGTTGTACCTCCTACAAACCCAGAACCTCAAAGCCCTCTAATGGAGCATTCTCCATTAGAGAATATCCATAGGGAAACCACTGGGGTGTCTCCCAACCCCAAGGAGGTGCTCACTAAGGAGATGCATGAGCATGTGGGTGAGAAGGCTGCCACTACTCCTGCTAGCACAGAGGAGGCCAGTGGTAACATCACTAAGACCTTCCCCACGGAAACTTTGAATTAGCAATCATTCAAAGGTCCCGGGTGCCCAGAAACCAAGGGAATAGGTGGTGCTTCAGTCTGTCTGGAGATCCCTATTAAACATTCCAATGATCCCTCAAAAGGGGGTAACACTCCTGGAGAAGGTGAGGATACATATGACTACCAGGAATTGATTTCTGCCATGTCCAAAATGGCAACTGAACTGGATTCTCAAAAGAAGGTTGTAAATGAACTCAAGAAAGTCATCATCAACCAGCAAGAAGAAATCAGCACCTTAAAAAGGATGGTTAAGAAGGTGGTTCAAAGAAGGTCAAAGAAAATATTTGAGCTCAGAAGAAGGAACCTAGTGGATGATGCTCCCAAAAAGGGGGAGTCAGAAGCCGAGGTCAACATGGAGAATGCTAAGAATAAGGGGGAGAAACATGGAGATGAGGGGGAGTTTGCTGTACAAGCAGTAGAAACAAAAACAGTGTTTGAGAAAGCAGCAGAAATAGTTAATGCTGCCGAAGCAAGCAAAGCAGCAGAAACAGTTAATGTTGCTGAAATAAATGAAGCAGCAGAAATTGTTCAGGAGATATTAACCGACATCATTAGCAGCAATTTGGAAGAAATTGAGATAGCTGAAGCATTAATCAAGGATAAACATGACACTCCTAAGGTCACTTCAAAGACCAAAGGAGTTGTCATCAAAGACAATGTTGAGGTTATCAAGAAAGCTAGTGCTGATAAGGTAGCAAGCAAGGACAAAGGCAAAACCAAGATAGTGGAATCTGACCAACCACTTAAAAAGCAAAAGTTGGTTGAGTCAGATGAAGCTTTGGCTATGAAAATTCAGGCAGAACTTGAGCAAGCAGAAAAAGATCAAGTGGAAAAAGATAGGGAGATGGCAAGAGCTCTAACTGCAGAACTTAATGAAGCATATCAAAAGAGTTTGGCAACAGAGATGGCACAAAAGAAATCTGCAATTCTAAAAAAGCCTGTGATGATCAAAATGGGTGCAAAGAAGAGGCAACCTTCACAGACCTACCTTGGCACTCTAGAGAGAAAGAAGATGATCACTTTCCTCAAAGGTGTTGTGGGAGTCAAAAAGGAAATGTTCACAAAAATGTCATTTGATCAAATCAAAGGTTTGTATGAGGCAGAGATAACTAAGTTACAAGGAAATCACAAAGCAAGAGTTGAAGTAGAAAAGAAGATGAAAGAGAGACATGACCTTCAAATACACAAACCCTTTCCTGATGATCAAGAAACACCAAGGAAGGAAGCTACTCTAGGTGAAAGTTTGAGGACTTTGAAAAGAACAAAAATGATGGCAAGAAGAAAACTAGCTAAGAAACCTAGAGTGGATGAGGAAGAAGCTGAGAAAGAACAGAAGGTAGCTGAAGAAGAAGGGGCACCTAAGTCTGATGAACAGGAAGCTCAATCTCAGGAAGAACCATCCAGTACTTCTGATGTGAATATGTACATGGTGGTGATGGAAAAAGTGCCTGAGCCTATAACAGCTGAACCGGTTGGTGTCAAGCCTCCTGAGATTATTCACTGGGATACCATGAAAGTAGATGGAAAGGAGTATATCAGGCTTAAGAGGAAAGATGACAAGTTTGAAGTGTATCCTACTTGGGCCAAGATTGTAAGAGTATGCTCCAGATCTGACTTAGAAGAAATGTTTGAGGTGGGGATGAAATTATATGCTGATAAGCTGAAAACTCCAGGGATACAAGTTACAAAACTTGTGATGGAATATCTATGCATGTTGTTCAAGCCAGAGAAAGTTCAGCATGTTATCAGAAATGTTTTCAAAACCATTAACAACTGGACTATGTATGAAAGAAGTGGAGTATATGGACTAGCTATGGATATAAATCACTTTGAATACTTCTTAGTGGATAGAGTTTACAACCATAGCCGGTTAAAGCTGCATGCTATGTTGAAGAAAAAGCTTGGTTGTGCACCAGATTTTGAAATGGCAAGATACTTGATTCAGAGAACTCTTAATCAAAGTTTGGGGCTGAATCCTGATATAAGATTATGAGCAATGGAGTTTTGGGAGCATTTGAAGAACTTGACTTATCTTCTCTAAAAGTCAAGTTAGGGAAGATTGTTGGGAACTGAAGATTTGTTTAAGTATGATTACTGCTGCCAGTACAACATGGTTACTACTGCTGAGACAAGTTACTACTGCTGAGCCAAATTAATACTGCTTGAAGAAATTAATACTTCTAAGCATAGTTACTACTGCTGGTGAAGATTAATATTGCTCAGAGTGTTAATGTTGCTATGACTTAATACTGCTTATGTGATTAATCTTGGTAAGTCGCGCAGATCAAGGTTTGAAGATAATCATGGAAGGTCGAAGATAATTATGGAAGAATATACTGAAGATCTTTTATGTTTTGTAATTATCTTTTATTTTCAGTATATGTATAGAATTTTTCAGAATAGTTGGTAATACGAGTATTCTGAGTTTTTGTTCTGAGAGAGAATTAACCTCAAGGTTTACAATCCTAGTTCTAGAGAAGTAGAATTCGTCTTGGTGAGCCTGTTCATCAAGATTGAGGTTTTGTGTGAAAGCTTGTAACTTTAATCATTCAATAAAGTTTACAAGTTGTGATTTCTACTTTACTGTTACATTGATATTTGAATATTAAAGTGTTTTTCCGCAACTTCTTTAATATTGTTTCTGAGTTTCATTATTCTTGTTAAGAATCAGATCCTGACAACTTGTAACATCTCAGATCGATCGTAACAGATGTTGTCCGCTTTGACCACACATCTGGGTTGTGATCTTAAAACGTGCTGAAATTTAGGTTTCGGATCCAACTTCGATTCCATAAAGGAAAGGATTTTACTAAAGTTAACACCACAACAATATGAACCCCCGACTAAATTTAACGACCATTCAACTCGCCAACTTAACGCAGGGTCCTCCAGGGTCACCGATAGGAATTTCTTTATTAATAACACACGATTCTTAATAACAACCACTAATATGACATGCACCAAATGCTAAAAGCAAGTTGTACTACAACACGACATCGATCACTAATCCTTCGACGATAAGCAATTTATCTGCACTTTTCACATGATGAAAATATTATTCCCACTTATCCTTTTGAATGATTGCCTATATATACATATATACCTTTCACAATTCCATCGCCTGATACTCCATTGATAGGTTGAGCCAGTCCCATAATACATATTCGAATTCTACTGAATCCATCCATAATCCTTCAATTTCCGAAATAATTTTGCGTTCACTTGTCTTACAAGGAAATGAAACTTTCTCACAGAACTAGCTTAATTGCACCACATTAAACACAATCTCACTTGGAATGTCTATCATGTTGTTACTTACTCAATTTCCCTAGTCTTTCACTCTGTAACACCCTAAAAATAGGGGTAAATTAAAACCTTAAGTATTGGCATAAAGCTATGACTTGCAATAACAAAAATCACCCAACAAGGGAAATAGTATGGCGTTTACAATAATAAATTTAGAGATGAACATAACAACCTACTAATCTAAACAATACTAGTCTAGATTATAGACTGGTGTCACTATCTCTTTCAAAAGGAATCCTGTTCAAAACTCAAAAGTCGCCCTCTCTATAAATCATCAAAAGCTATACACGGTCATATACTCATATGCCTCTCCACTCAATCCCGAGTCACCCCGCTGCTAGCATGACCATCCAAGAAAAAGTGTTAGGCTAAACCCTAGTGAGAACAAACAGTTGATGAATTAGCTAATAAAACAAAGTTACAATACATAGCCTTCCACTATTGTTAAATAACTAATCATCGTACATGAATACCATAAACCTTTAACGACACGGATATTAAATATATCCGAGTCCTTAATCATATTTGACATCAACCCAAACCCGGTCTTTATCCATTTAGGACATCAACCCAAAACGGGTCTTTAGTCACATTAAACCAGGTCTTTAGTCGCATTAGACGTCAACCTAAACCGGGTCTTTAGTCAAACTAGACATCAACCCAAACCGGGTCGTTAGCCACATTAGACATCAACCTAAACCAGGTCTTTAGTCATATAAGTAGTTGGGAACTTCATCCCATAACCATTTGCATCCGGGTGATAATACATCACCTTTTACACATCCTACTTACCTCAGTTACCTTTCAACCAAGTTATCCAAGATGTATTGAGCTATAATCAAAATAAAGTTTCTAATACACCTACAAACTCATTTTATGTATACATTTAACCTTACCACCCTCAAACCATCAAAATCCAACATCTTAAAAAATAAGACTTTAGGTCAAATTCCTCAAAAGCAAGACAAAGATGTAGAGAGGTGTTTTAGGGGACTAAAACCCATATTAGACATGTATAAAGTTGAATAGATAAGAATGAACTCACCTTTGTGATTTCTAGAAGAAATAAAAACCCTAGAGGAGGTGGGTAGAGAAGTGAGAGCTTAGGAGCTTGCTACTAGCTAGGTTCTTCACATAGATCAACCCTAGAGGTGCATTAAATCTCCATTAATGCATTTGGAAGCTCAATAAATGGAAGAGGTGGGTTTAGGTCAAGACCCTTACCAAAAATCGCAGGAGAGAAAACCCCCAAATTGCTCCAAAATCAGTTATAAATGCCAAAATCCTGAAAGTGGGATTTTTATACTGCCAGCCCCCCGTCGGTGACTATGACAGGCGACCGTGCCCATGTCATAGTCGCGGGGAATTGTCACACCCTGACCCCGTTTTCAGCACGTCTCGCGCGACTTTGACACGTGATAGTGCCCATGGCAAGGTCGTCGGGTCACTATCCCACATTTTGTACCGTGGGTCGTCCCATGGCCACGAGATTGACATACGACTATGCCCTGGTGGCATAGTCGTCGGGCATAGTCACCCAACTCGTACCGGGTACGTCTTCGACTCAAACTGGTCCATTTTCGATGAGGGGACAGTTAACCAATTTTACATTTCCTAAGTCAGACGATGAGGTACAAACGTGAAGTTATTTAAAGTAACAAAACGAAACAAAAAGGGATAAAGTCTTCCCGAGAATACGGGTGTTACACACTCCGAGTATCACGTCCAACTAATTTTACCATGCCTTCTGGAAACATAAAACGCGTACTTCCAAAGAAAACCTTACTAACAGGTGCAAGCTTTAGACCAACCACACGAATAAATTTTCCAGCACCTTGACTATAGCGTACACAATAATCCATTTCTCATACCCTCACAATGAGTTCATATACCCGAGAAATGACAAGTTTTAAACATAATCCCACATTTTCTGTATCGTCTAACATACTTCTTTCTTCCAGTTTATCCACTTATTCCGACATGCCGTTTCACCTTTTCACACTAGCATGAAGAACTAACCACCCATCATTACTTACTCGGTTTAACGTTGTAATCACACATTTACAATACTACGCCCAAAAATATCATGCATTTATCGCTCTACAAAGAGTGTTGGCTCGTCCACTAGAATTCCTTTATACCCAAGGACTACTTCAACAATCCCAATAATTTTTATATCTATTACAAAACACACAAACTAATTGCATATGGCATTTTCACCAATATCCAATTAGAATGAGATAAACTCACCCAAAGTTCAACACAACCGAGAAGAACACGGGTTCTTCTTTTAGGTCGTCACCAATTACCATCCAACCTTTTGTTCTCAAATTAGCAATAGCATAACCTTGTCTTGAAACGAAATCCATACACCTCAATCAAGCATACTTTTCACTTTTGAATATCTCACCAGAAATCCCCAAACAAGGATTTACACCTCCACTTACCTGATATTACAACACAATTCCACCACTCAACATAACGGCAATCCATTATCACGTCAATGACTTACATGTTTACTTTGGCATAAAATGCCACTAGCTTATTCACACAACTACTGCACCACCCTATCACATTACAATCATTTGTTTCACGTTCCATCTACATATACAATAGACACCGCCTTCTTTATACCAACCATAACACCAATATAGATGGAGTAAATTCATATCACAACTTACCACCAAAATCATAACAACCTACTTCACTTAAATAAGTTCTAGATTCTTGTCATCGGTCTACAAGAAATAAATTCAGGTAATCCAAAAGATAAGTTGCCTTCCCTTGCAGATCAATATAATCGATGTGCACTCACTTCAGTTGTCTTATATACTTCCTTCCCATACGGATCTCCAAACTTCACTAGAAATCACCTATCCAAACTAACAATCTTCCTCTTTCAAAGCACCTACACAAGGTGGTCCAACATAATGCCAAGTATACATCTCTCCCCGAACGACACCTTACAATTACATCCTTGTGCAACCTTTACCAAAATGACCATACCAGAATTACTCCCCGAATTTTCAGTTATCGACAATGACCTCAAAACTGGACACTTTAAACGGTCGTTGACTTCAACATCAACAGTTAGTATGTGATGCTTCAACAATTTCTCTGACAAACAAGGATACCCTTCGAAACCTACATCTTCCAACGCATGACGACTAAATTTCATCCCCCCACAGTTCTCACCTGCTGAAGGAATAAGACTTTCTCGGTATATAGTTTTACTACAAGACCATCTAAATACCCGGGCTCAACTCCAATAGCCTTTCATCACAATATTGCGCTACTTATTATCATGCTACCATTAGAAGCATCTTGGAAATTTCTAACTTTACCCTGGACATAATCATTCACAAACAACCATATCCCAAATTACTGAATAAAAGTCTACGCTACAATATTAAGAACGTTACCAACATCAACATCTAAGATTTTCATTATCCACCACCCTTCTCTAACGAAAACACCAGAGTCATGATTCGAACATAAACATCTCAACTGACAAATTTTAACTCTTGAATCATTTCCTTAACCTTAATTGTAATATTCTACATGACCTAGCGAGTTCATAACCTTCATGCACGACGACACAATGAAAAAAATCTTTTGTACATTTGAAAGTTCCATAAGTATGATACCCCGAAACAAATTCAAGCATGCATGACACAACACCACTATAGTTGAATAGTCAAGCATAGTGATCTCGAGGATCGCTCACAAGAAACCCCACGATACAACTCAACCTTGTCCAGCCAAATCAACGTCGACACAAACGAAAATGTATTCAATGGAACTTTTCCCATGTGAATATAAAAATTTATGCCAGAAACACTTACACTGAGTGAGTCAGCTGACCCTCACACTCAAGGATGTGACAACAATATGCCGATACCAATTTTAATTATAAAAGTTATACAATTGACTGTTGCCATGACTTCCACAATAAGGGTTAACTCAACAAGAAAGAGATGAAATAGCTAACCAATTATTGAGTTCAAAATTTCCATTTTGCAACATAAATAAGTTTGCAATTTTCCCAAAACACGGACTACACGATTGCATGCATTAAATTAATTTCCAAAACAAGAAAACCAACATCCACGTAAATATTTTTAATATGCAAAGACTTATGCAGTCCATTTGAAACACAATGCATGGAACTCACTTTGCTTTTGAAGGCTATTCACTCTAACAAGGTCGGATGTTTTGCATTCATAGCAATTTCTCATTAGCATACTGTTTTCGACCAAATGGTCGGGTTTCCCACCCTTGCAAAACCTTAGGTGCAGGTTCTTCCCAATATACTTGTTTTCCCACACTACATAGTTTCCATATTTGATGATTGGTTTGCAAATTATATTGTTCCAAACCTTGACTGGAATACGCCGATAAGCAATCACTCGTCTTTCCTTCTATCCCTTCCCATACTTCAAATCAACATTGACATCTTTCCTCCATTGTCCTTGCAAATCTACTACTTGACTAAGCAGTCAAAGGGCTCATTACCTTAGCTCGATCTTGAGTTGAAGCTCTCAAGGCCCAAACACAATCCTCTCCCCCTATACCAATTGATCAATACCTCAAACTCTAGAGATGGATCCTCACTACAAAATAGAAGCACCCTCTTAACCATTTATACTTCCCTTTTGATCCCAAGAAGTCCTACCTTTAGCTGGATCGCTAACATCTCGGCCAAAACTCCTTCCCGAAGGTAATAACAGTTACACCAAAAATGATCTCACATAACATGCCAAGACCCTTACTAATCATTTCTAAGACTGGAACTTTATACATACCACCACATTTATTGATCGTCTCAGATACCATTTGTGACAACCAAAAAACGATAATAACATAAACATGCAACAAGAGTACATTGGTCCCAACAATCTAATTCAAAACAATACAATATTCTTAAGGTTTGGCAGCAGGTAAACACTTCCACAACTGAGATATTAAAAGTCTAAAACTAACAAAAGGATCTTATCTAGCTTTGATTCCGCTATCAACATCACAGCTTCTCCTTTCTCTTGGAGGAGCTCTCAACTACATTCTTACCTGAAAATGGCTTTAAATTTTGAAAATCGAGGGTTAGACCATGAGGTCTAGTGAACTCCCTCTCAAAAGAACAGTTCAAAATGTTCCAAAACACAATGCAATCCGCCATAAGGCCCTTTTATAAACAATTAATAACATCAACATATACATAGGTATTTGCACAATATTTATATCCACCCATCACTTCTCTATGATGTCCACTCTCGGGGCCCCAGTAGATCCTCATGGCCCCCAGTCAATGTCATGGCTATGTACACATGAAATGGATTCATGGCACAAAGATATGTATGTATTCACATTTCTCTCAAGGAATTTATGTCATTCCATGGTACCCTAATCCCATTGTGCAATCCCCACACAAAACCAATTCATCATATCATGGTAAAGATCATATAGACGATGTATGCTCAATATCAAATCATTTTATGTAAAAGTATGTTCAAAGAATTTATGAGTGAAATCCATGCTATCATGTCAAACCATAATCAGTGACTAAAAACATGTATCAATCATTCGTCAATTAAGAAAAAGGTTTAAGGGAACTCGCCTGAGCTTCGGCAAAACATCACACGTCTTAGAACTCAAATATGACAAAACCGAACACCTGAATTGGACGACATAAGAATGGTGTTAAACCATCTAAATCATCCTAGAATCATCTATTTTAGTCCCTAAGACAATCCCCTAATCGATGCTACGATCCTAGCCCAAAACGAGAAACGAAGAAAAAACTGAATTTGGAAAAATAGTGCTCAAAGCGACTTTGGGGCGACCTAACCCGCTTCCAAGTCACATTGGGCACTGTCTGGTCCTGCACGAAGGTTTCAGCAAAAATCCCCAAAGCCTCTTGCACCCAAACCTTCCCAAATTGGTTTTAAGCCCCTAAATCGATAGGATCGACGTTCTAACCCATTTTAACAAATATCCTAACATCAAAACCACATTTAATCCAACCAAAATCCACTTCTTAATCTCATATTTAAAACCAAAAACACAAGATCTTGACATTCTTGAAGCTACCATTGGAATGGTGCTCAATCACAATGAAATCAAATGAAAGACTATCAAAACCAAATCAAAAAACTTTTACCGAGATTTCCAACCCATGGAAATGAATAAACCCACATTATCAATCCAACCCACCATTAATGGAGTCATAGGCTTAAAGAAGGTGAAGTTACCTTAGAGAAGATTATCCCCTTTCTTTGTTATTCTTCAAGAAATGTGAAAGTTTTGTATAGATTATTGATTTTATTGTTTTAATAGTTGTATCCTATGGTTCGTTTGGTTTGCGGGATTGGAATGGATTTGGAGGGATTTGGATTTCAAATCCATTCCAATCCTTTGTCTGGTTTGGAGGAAAGGAATTTGTTGACCGGATTTGAAATCCTTTGACCTCTTTAAAATCCTTTGACCTCTTTAAAAGCCTTAAGTTGATAGATTTGAAAATCCTTTGCAATGGGATGGGATTTCAAATCCCCCAAATCCAAATCCCTCCAAATCCAGTCCATTCGCGTAAACCAAACGCACCCTAAGGTCCCGTTTGGTTTGTGGGATTGGAATGGATTTGGAGGGATTTGGATTTCAAATTCATTCCAATCCTGTGTTTGGTTTGCAGGAATGGATTTCGTTGACCGGATTTGAAATACGTTGACCATTTAAAAATCCCTTACATGATGGATTTCAAAATCCGTTGCAATGAGTCTGGATTTGAAATCCAAATCTGATGGATTCTAAAGTCTGATGGATTTCAAATTCTTATCCAAACACATGAAGGGATTTCAATTCCCCCCAAATCCAAATCCAAATCCTTTCAAATCCAAATCCTTACTTGAAATCCAATTCATTCCAATCCATTCCCGCAAACCAAACGCACCCTAAGGGTTCGTTTGGTTCACAGGAATAGAATGGATTTGGGGAATTTGGATTTCATATCCATTTCAATCCAATGTTTGGTTTGCAGAATTGTCCGAATTTCAAATCCTATAAGATTTTATTTAAATCCTTCAAATATAGGATTATGAAATCTCATGGGGTGGCTGAGATTTCATGGGATTTCGTACAATTTGTATACAATAATATTTTAAAACATTTGTTTTCTAATATTCAATTAACAAAAAGTTAATTTAGTTATTTTTATAAGTTTTTAATAATTTTTCTATAAAAAAAAGAATTCAATTTCATTCCAAATCCTACAAAACAAACATACCAAAGATTTCAAATTCTTCCAAATACAAATCCCTCTAATTCCAAATCATTCCACAAAATACAAATCACTCAAAACAATTTCATCAAATCAAACACACCTTAAAAGTTTTTAAGAACAAAAAGATAAATGTTTGTGATATAATAAGCACATTAGTTTTTGTTTATTTTAAATTGCTATATTATAAAGCATTTAGTTAAGAGTTAATTACGGATTTTGTCCCTGTGGTTTGGTGGTTTTTATGAAAGTGGTCCCTGAACTTCATTTATTACAGATTATGACTCGTTATATGTCATTCTGTAATGAATTGGTCCCTCACTCTAACGGCCATCCAAACCAATCGTTAGCATCAAAGGCAATTCCGTCGTTTTATTATATTCACCATTTTAACATTAATTTATTTATTTTTCACTTTCTTGACTTTTTTGTTTGTTTGTTTGTTTGTTTGTTTTTTGTCTTTTTCTTGTTTTTGTAAAACCCCCTAAATTATAAGGACCAAAAAAGTAAATACTCTTATATATATATATATATATATATATATATATATAGGGGTGTTCAAATGCAACCATTTTTAATGGTGCAACCCATGCAACCCACCTATCTACTACTCATTTTGTTTTTATCTTTTTAATTAAAAAATATGAAAATAAAATGAGTGGTAGATAGGTGGGTTGCATGGGTTGCATAATAACTCACCCCTATATATATATATATATATATATACACACACACACATACAGGGATGTTGTCCCTAACTTTTTACTCCGGTGAACCCGATCTCCGTTGTCTCTCTCTCTCTCTCTCTCCCGTTGCAACAACCTCCCCATCCCACTGGTTACCTCTAGGGGTATTCACAAAAACCGTTGGACCGCTCAAATCGGTCAAACCAAGTCAAACAGAACTGTTTTTGGAGGTTTAAGCGGTCTGGTGGTCCGATATGGTCTAAAAAATTGCCAAAATGGGCAGTCCGGTCCAATCTGCAGTCTGGAGGTTTTTTGGGCGGTTTGGATCAAACCGACCGCCGAATACATATATAATTTTTTTTTATATATATGCATTTATATCCATTATCTATCCCAATGTTATCTTAAATATATTTGGTTAGACCCAATATTATCTTAAATCTAGCCCAAACATAAAATATATTTTGATTTTTGACATTTAAAACTTGAAAGCCCCTAAATGACTACTATTCACTAACATCGGCCGACTCAATGTGTTCACTTTTTTGTGGACTTGGTTAACCTTTTTTGTGGACTTTGATTTTTAGTGTTTTGTTGGGATATTTTGTCTACCTTTTTTGTGGACTTTGTTAATTTTTTTGTGGATTTTGTTTACTTCAAATAGGCTCAAGCCAATGAAGCTTTAAAACTCAAAATTATATATGTTTTTTTAAGTTTAAACATTAAAGCCCATAAAAGGCCCAAATCGCCTACACCGGTCGAATCAAACCGCCTAAACCACGGTTCGGTTTAACCGGTCTGGGCACTTGATGTCAAACCGCTCGGTTTGAATATTTAATAAACCGCCACTTGCGGCTTGATTTGTGGTCTGGGGGGTTAAACCGCCCAAACCGGACCGCGAACACCCCTAGTTACCTTCCCTTATGACAATCATCGGTGCGAACTCCATCGCAGACAACCGCCTGGGTAACCCGTTGCCAACAGTTAACTCAAATTACACCACCATCCCCATCACATACAGTGTTATTCCCTATTTCAAGTTCTAATCAATCACAAACAATCAAAATGAGAAATCATATGTCATTGATGAATCAAAGATTACAAATCTTACAACTTTCTCACTCTAGAAATGATATACAATTAACCTCTTCTCTAATCTGCTCTCTCACAATCTAATTCACACTCTCAAATGACTTACATACTTACTTAGAAAGCATTACAAGGACCTCAAGGTATTTATACCCACAACCAATTACAAAGGAAACAAACAAAATACAATTACAAAACAACTTTGACTTTGACTTTATTAACAAAATGACTTTGACTTTCACTAAGAGTTGACTTTCCAGCTTTTGACTTCTTGTATTTTGACCTCTGGTCTTCATGATCTTGTATCTAACATATTTCTGCTCTAACAATCTCCCCCTTTGGATTCAAGATCATCACAAAAAGATTTAGCAAATCAATCTCCTCCTTTAGTTGCATTGAAGAACGTTAAATCTCCCCTTTAAGCTCAGTCTGAGTACAATTTCCCTAAAGTCTATCTTCAAGAAATACCAACAATCTCTCCCAAAGATGGTAGAAACAATCTTTAATAATATTCTCAAAATTGTCTCAAACCTCTTTTAGTCTTCAGAAAGAAATTATCTTCAGGTTTAGCTCAGATTACTTCAGCAAATAATCTTCAAATAAAATTTCAGCAAAAACAGCACATCTTCAGAAATATTTAATCTTTTCTTAAACAATCTTTCACCCTTTCAATCTTTGAACTGTAACTTCTTCAAATCTTTAACTTTGCATTTTTTGACTTGGACATTTCTTTAAAATCATCTCCCCCTTTTTAATGAATAAAGCATCAATATCATCAAAACTTTTCCCAAGAAATGTCTTTGACCATTCTGATTTGTCCAAGAGCCACTGATTCGTTGATCCGTAACCAAGTCTACATCTAGATCTTTTCAAATCCAGACAAAATATTTGTGTAACTCCTGAATCAACAAATGAATCAGTTATGATGTCTGTCAGTAACACAAAGTCACTGTGTGTAACGAATACACATTGGAAAGGAGATTTTGTTATGTTCACTCCCCCAGGGCTTCCATCCAATCATCGAAACACCACAAAGGAAATTTCTATGAATGTTATGACAAGAAAACAAATTCCTTGTGTGTTCGTGCAAGTGATAGAAAGAATTAAATCATCAAATGCTTATAAAGGTCAACATTGTGTAAACCACTGAGACAACAGTAGATAAACACAGACTCAATGTGCATGATTGAAGTGCGAAGGTGAGGCAGACTTTCTTCTTTTTCAATATCCAGATTTTCCAAATGAAAATCAGATAACATATGTGTTGCGTCCCCTTAAAATATGAAACACTTTCTTTTTAAGAAGAAAATGAGTGGTTGGTGGGGTTGTTATCAAGAGTTGGCATGGGCTATTTGCCTGTTTCAATAACGTTCACGAAGAATTGTGAAACATTAGTAATGTGGTTGCCCGACTCAGAAAGTAGTTGGTGCAGAGTTTGATATTCTTTTACTCTGATCTCACACCCTCTTTCTTTTAATCTAATAAGCTCACATCTAACCAAACTCTCTTTTTCATTTTACCTCGTCGCACATCCCACACTCATTTCTTTTAGACTCCTCACACTCAATCACTAAGGATTAACTTCTTGGGTAGGAGACACTGGTAATCGTGAATCCATAGAAGTTTCATGTAAGTCCTAGCACAAATAAATCCCATGTTTTTCCTATAAAGCATGAAGTTGCTCAAGAATGGTTTAACTTTATCAGTTAAAGCTCATATACAAGTAAGATAAATTGTATGCTCAGAATATATAAGCATTTTTAAACATTGAAGTATTTTCAAACAAGTATATTGAATGAATAGACATGAATGCAAGAAACTTGTTTGAAAATCTGACATTGTATGAAAAAAATGATCAGATAAGAAATGATATATCAGTAAGGCTTATGGTCAAGAATAACGAATATTGTCTATATGAATCAAAATACAGACATTCTTGAAATGACGTTTCGAAATGAAATTATGCTTAAAATTCTTTGAAGTACAAGCGGGGTGTCTTACCATCGAAAAATATGTTTCAAATTTGAGACATGGTAAGAACATTTTGAATAAAAATTCTAACCGGTGTGTGTGAATACTTGAAAGTATAAAGAAAAGACAATACGCAAGTATTTATCTTTGGAAACACACGGTTTGTAATCATGTAAGCACAAGTAAATCTTGAAAACATTTAAAAATCACACTTCCAATTCATGAAATCTGTTTAAGAATCGGGAAGTGGTTTGAACATTTACGAACATATTTTCTATGATTGAAAGTTGTCTTTCTTTCAACCATATATGAGATTAAGATAAGAAATTTAACCTTTCTATGCAGTCTTAAATCTCATGAAGTCAGCTGAAGTCATAATGATATGATCTTGTAAGCTTCTATCATTCTGCACAAGTCTCAAAGTCATGTCAAAGCAACTTTATTCACAAATTTATTCAAAATTAAAAGACATGAAGCAGTAAAACAATGATAGTACGAGTTCTGATCTGAAATAATCAGAAGTCATTACCTTTACTCCCCCTAAAATTATGCATCTAAAATATGTTAGTGAAAAAGCACAAGATAGAGATCTACAATTCTATTTTGAAATGTAGTTCATCATATCTATCGGATGCAAAATATTTCATAAAAGTATGTACTCCCCCTTGAAGGTTGATTTCCTCATTTGAGTATTGGAGTACAATCTCTTATCAGCACAGGAGTAAGGTCTTTTGATCACTGAAGTACTAGTCCTAAAATGTTGTGTTTAGAAGTCAAACTTCGTTGAAGTACGTGTCCTAAGCTGATCTACTTAGAAGTCTCGGTTCTCTTACTCCCCCTTGACAATAGATGCCTGCAACACATAATCAACTTTCGGCTTTGGTACCAACTGATATTTGGGTCCATATTTGTGAGTTCAGTTCTATTGGGAGTAACAGAATAAGAACCATACTATAAATGATCACTTGTCTTGTGAACATGATCATGTGTATAACAATAAGAATAGTAATATTTCTTACCTGATAACCTGATTAATTGATCTTTCGTGTATATATGATCAGGTTTATCTTTATGTACATTGTTCTTCTTTGCAGTATGTGTATGTACACATGACTTTTTACTTTTCATCTCATCTTTCTTTTCACCTTTCTTCTCTTCATCATTCACTGGTTTCACTCTCCATACCAGTTTCTCTTCTTTATATCTCCTTCTTCTATGTGTACCTGAACCATCTATTTTTCTATCATAGAAAAGGTTAGTAGTACGAATCTGACTAGAAGATTTAACTGACCTTTTGGAAGAAACATTCTTATGAAGTGAGCTTGCAGCTGTCTTGAATGAGCATTCCGAATCAGCTGAATCATATCTAGGTATGTGGATAATTGACTCTGGAGTCTTGTACTCAGTCACCACCACCATCTTAGAAATAATTTCCTCAAACTCTTTAATCTTTGAAGAATAACTTTCTCTTTCTTTGACAAGCACGTCAAACTTCTTTTCAAATTCAGACTTCACTTTCTTCTCTTTCAGCACACTTGTAGATAGCTCAGGTAGCTTTCCAGTAAGCTTCTTTATTTCTGTCTCAAACATGTTTCTTTCTTCTTCAAATCCCTTCTCAACATCATTTCTCTGGCCGGATATTTCTTTGAAGAATCCCACATTCTTTTGTTCAATGGCCTTCTTCTCTTTGGCAAACTTTTCTCTTTCCAAGATTATTACTTTCTCAAAATCAGAAACTTGCTGAGAATGTTTTATACATTTAAGCTCAAGAGTCTTCTTTTCTTCAATACTCTTCTTGGAAAGTTCTGAAAACTTCTTTTCAAATTCATCTTTGTCCTTAGCCATTTTTATCTCCAAATCTGATACTTTCTTCTGAAGCTCAGTATTCTCAATTATCAGACTCTGTTTCTTGTCTTTAGTGCTTTCATCATTAATGATAGAAGGAGAATGATCTGGAAGTGAAGAATTTTAGTAAAACATATCAATTTTCTTAACACACCCATTATTAGAATTAAGAAAATCATTTTTAAACTCAAATGAATCATCAAAATCATCAATTGAAGTTTGAGGTGCCTTTGAAAATTTAGAGAACTCTGTAGATTTAGATTGAAAAACAGTGTTCTTTATCACTGTAGAAAATACATCTTGTTCTATATCAACCAAAATTCTTTCTTCAGATAAAACATTTTCAAGCTCAACTATTTTGCTTTCTAGAATGAGTGGAGGAACATAAATTTTTGCAGTTGCAGGTTTTGCCTCCCTCTCAGTAACAGAATAGCTAACAAAATAGTCATCTGAAAGAACTTTTGGTCTTTCAAAACGATAACTATCATTCAGTCTTTCATAACAGAATGGTAGTTGCATTTTCTTTAAATTCATTCTTTTCTCATCTTCTTTGCCCTCAACTTCTTTTGATTCTTTGGTGATAAATTTGTGTTTCAAATGAGGATATTCATCAGCAGCATACATATAATTTGCATTATATATACCTGGTTGTTTTCTGATAGCCTTTTCTAGGTAATGAGGATTATCATAACCTAGTCCCCATTTCTCTTTAAAATCAGCCTCTTCAATAGGTGCATTTAGAAAAATGGTATGATTTGTTTGACCTATCGTATGAAGTTTAGCTTCCAAATCATTTACCTTTTTAGTTAGGCTCTCGTTCTCAACCTGCAATTTATAAACAGTTAGTAAAGATTTTTTCTTTTCTAAATCAGACTTTGAAAGTTTAGATTCAACATCAAAAATCTTCTTTTCAAAACAATCCTTTTCATGTTTAAAATCTGAAGCAGATTTACGTAGAGAATCAATCAGATCTTTGTTTCCAATAACAGACTTATTAAGCTCAAAGATCTTTTCATTTCTTCTAGCAACTCTGTCTTTTTCCTTTATCAATTTATCTTGAAGGTCTTCAACTTTAACCATCATAACTTCCATTGTGGTCATGAAATCATTTATAGTGAAATCCTTTACCTCTTCAGCTGAAAAACTCATCTTGAATATCTGTTACAAAAAGAACTTGACAAAAATGATCGTTAGTCCAATTATGAAATCTCAAGAATACAAGAAATCTTGAAATATAGAAAATTCAGAAACTCAGAAATTTTGACTAAGTGTTAAAACTCGCAAAGCACTACAGAAGCTTAAAACACGCAGATGCCTAAACTCGCAACACACTGTTTACTGAGAAACTCGCAGGCTTAAGCTTGCACGTTTATGAAACTCGCAAGCAAAGGTTTGCGTGTTTTGGCAAACTCGCAGAAGCCTAAACTCACAAGTGACTGTTCATAAAGAAACTCGCAGATAGAGGTGTACGCGTTTCCTGAACTCGCAAAGCACTTCTTGCGCGTTTGAACAAACTCGCAGATCGAACAAACTCGCAGATCACTATTCCTCATAAACTCGCAAACTTAGACTTGCGCGTTTTGAGAACTCGTTAAGTTCTACTTGCGTGTTTCAACACTTATAAACTTTTTCCCAAATTTCAAACTCGCAAAGTTCCACTTGCGCGTTTCAACACTTAGAAACTTTTTCCCAAATTTCAAACTCGCAAGTCTTTAAACTCGCAGATTTCACCAAACTCGCAGGCTTCGATCTGCATGTTTCTAGAACTCGCAGATAACCCTCTGCGCGTTTTGTCCAAAAACCAATTTCCTTCGACTTGCGCGTTCTTCTAGATAAATCTTGCGCGTTTGATAGATCTTGCGCGTTCTTTAGTATATCGACCAAAAATCTATCTTTTCTCACAGATTTCGATCCAAACCTTGTCCAATTGACTTGAAACTTTGTAGGGATGCTCGATTTCAATATTAGAACATATTACAATGCAAGAATTTCAAAGACAAACGTTCAAAATACAAATCGATCGATGATACAGTGCACTGAACTCGTGAAATCTAAAATCACCAAATTCATCAAATTGATGATCAAATACAGTGCAATTGATTAGTTAATCTATACAGACTCGATCGATTATACTATACGAACAAAACCTAGTCGAATTCAACACCTAATTCGCAATTAAACTCAGAAATCAATTCTGACTTCGAAGAACACAATACGAACTCAATTCTTGATCTGATTTCAAAAATGGATATGCTCTGATACCAATTGATAGTCCCAATTCTATCAAGTTCTCAATGTAAACAGAAATCAAAATGAGAAATCAGTCATACGTCATTGATGAATCAAAGATTACAAATCTTACAACTTTCTCACTCTAGAAATGATATACAATTAATCTCTTCTCTAATCTGCTCTCTCACAATCTGATTCACACTCTCAAATGACTTACATACTTACTTAGAAAGCATTACAAGGACCTCAAGGTATTTATACCCACAACCAATTACAAAGGAAACAAACAAAATACAATTACAAAACAACATTGACTTTGACTTTATTAACAAAATGACTTTGACTTTCACTGAGAGTTGACTTTCCAGCTTTTGACTTCTTGTACTTTGACCTCTGTTCTTCATGATCTTGTATCCAACATATTTCTGCTCTAACATACAGAGACCCATAAAAAACACACTCACTCACAAAGATGGAGAAGTCGGTGTGGAGGGTTCACCGATGACCAGAGATGTCGGAGATGGAGATAAGATCAAGTTGCAGGTCGACGATGGTGGTTAGTGGCCAGAGGGGTGTTGGTGCTTCACGAAGACGATGAGGTGTTGTTCATGCCTCATCACATACACATACTCATCTCATCGAAGCAACATTGTTGGGGGGGGTCATCTTTGCAGTGAGGTGGAGGTCACGTCGAATATATTATCGAAGGTGATCCCGAAGAGCTCATTGGAGGTATTGCCAGATTTTTGCCGGAGGGTTTGAGGGGTGGGACGTAGGGTGGGTTTCCGTGGAGAGAGAGATGGAGAGTTAATAAAAAAAAGAAATGAAAAGTATTTAGAAAAAGGGTTAAATGACTATTTTGCCCCTTATTTAAATGTAGTTAACGGAAGAAGGTAACGACCGTTAGGGATGAGGGACCAATTAGTTACAAAATGACATACGACGAGTCCTAATCTGTAATAAATGAAGTTCAAGGACCACTTTCGTAAAAACCACCAAACCACAGGGACCAAATCCATAATTAACTCAAACAATTATTAAGCATTCATTATTGTTTATTGATGTATGATTGTGCATATTCTAATACAAGTAATTAATGCATATGTACACTTCATAAAACTTTTTAAATTCCATAAAACTAATGGGAAAATTGCATGAAAAGGGAACCAACTTTCACCTAATTCCTATTTTGGGAACCAATTTTCAAAATTATCATTTAAGGATTTGAATCAAACTTTTTTGTTTATTTAAGGGTTTGATTAACTTGTTGACCTGCTAATGATGGCATCACTCAATTTTCTTGACAACTAAGATTCCACATCATTATTTTGATTAAAAATAAAAATCTAAAATGTTAACATGACACATAAGATTCCACATCATTATTTTGATTAAAAATAAAAATCTAAAATGTTAACATGACACATAAATTTTTTATTTAAAATTAAAATTCCACATCATAATTTAAAATAATAAATAATTATTCCACAACTTGTTTTTTTATTTAAATGTCTCTTTTTTTCAAATCTCGTTATTTTATTTGAACTAAAATCAATTCAATAAAATTTGTTTTTTATTCCATATCTCGTTCTCAAAAAAAAATTCAAATATGAAATTAAATAATTTTTCAAAAAAACTCAAAGATTAAACTAAAATTCTTTCTTATTAATGCAATTGAAAAATTAACTTCGACAAATATCAAATTAAATATTTTTATATCTAACCATTTCATATCAATTTCAAATTTTAAACTAAATTTTGGTAACCGAAAAAATATTCACAACATTCAAATTGTCAACATTAGAATAAAGCTGATTACAAAACATTGTTGCACAAAAAAATGGATGAAAATCTTCATTCTTCGACTGCTTCTTGAATTATTCGTATCAAACTTAACCATCAACTTCAAACTGTGGAACCGATCGAACTTCATAAGGAATTCCAAAAACTTGCCAACTCCGACAAGTGCATGTTCTGGATTGAGTGTCGACAACATAGCCTTCTAGTCCTTGTCTTATTTCGAAAAGATTCCTACCATTAGGAGTAACTCGACAAAACCTGCAAATATATTAGGGAACCATAACGTAATATTTATAAATAAATTACCTACTAGTACAAAAATGACTTTTTGTGACGGTTTTGAAAAACCGATTTGCAATGGTTTAGGAAAAAACCGTTACAAAAAGTCACAGAAAAAGTTATAGTGTTGTTTTAGTAACGGTTTATATAGAAAATCGTTACTGTTACCAAACACCTAGAAACATAAAGCAACGGTTTAGATTAAAACCATTATTAAAAGGTCTCATATTGTAATGGTTTTGGACGGTTTTGAAAACCGTTGCTTTATGTTTAGATGGTTTTTAAAAACAGTTACCATAATGGACGATTTAGTAACGGTTTTGTCTAAACCGTTGCTTTATGTTTTAACTGTTTTGTTTAAACCCTTGCTTTATGTTGTAACAATTTTGAAAACCGTTGCCAAAACTAGAATATATATAGCAATGTTTATTCGAAAACCGTTTCCAAAAGTCAACATGTTCTATGGCAACAGTTTTGAAAATTTTATGTCACCAAATGGTAGTTTATGGCAATGGTTTAGAAATGTTTGCATCACCATATGTCATGCTATGGTAATGGTTTTAAAACATTTACGTCACCATATGTCATATTACGGTGATGTTTTGAAAAACTTACGTCACAATATGTCATGCTTTAGTGACATTTTTTCTTACATCACCATATGTCATGCTACGGTAATGGTTTTTTAAAAATAAATGACACCCTATTTCATTTTTTGGTGACGGTTTTGAATAATAAAAGTCATTTTATGTCATGTTAAGATAAGGGTTTTGAAAAGTAAACGTCACCGTACATCAGTCTACGATGACGGTTTTGAAAACTAAACGTCACTTTACATCATGCTACGATGACGATTTGAAAAAATAAACGTAACTATATATCAAGCTACGGTCATGGTTTTTTAATACAATCGTCATCATACGTCAAGTTATGTGACAATTATGAATAATAAACGTCACCATTTGTCATGATATCTTGACGATTCTGAATAATAAACGTCACTTTATGTCATGCTATGATGACGGTTGTGAATAATAAACATCATTGTACTTCATGTAATGGTGATGGTTTTGAATAATAAATGTTACTGTATGTCATGTTACCGTGACTGTTTTGAATAATAAACGTCAGTGTACGTCATGATATGGTAATGGTTTTGAAAAATAAGAGTCAAACTACGTCATGTTACGGTGACAATTTTGAATAGTAAACGTCACTGTACGTCATGTTATGGTGACGAATTTGAAAAATAAACTTCACTGTACGTCATGTTATGTTGACAACTTTGAAAAATAAATTGTCACCCTACGTCATGGTATGGTTATGGCTTTGAATAATAAATGTCACTGTACGTCATGCTATGATGACGGTTTTGAAAAATAAATGTCACCGTACATCATGTTAGGTTGACGATTTTGAAAAATTAAAGTCACCATACATCAAGTTATGGTGACGTTTTAATAATGAACGTCAACAGACGTCATGCTACCATGACGCTTTTGAAAAAATGAATGTCACTGTAAGACATCAGCCCTGATTAAATCTCAGTGGCCACAATTGTTGTGTAGTTATTTTAACTATATTATGAAATATTGTAATTGATTATTTTTTTCAAGATGTCATTTTTGGTTATTTTACATGCTTATCAGCTAGTTTTTACCAAACATGACTTATTCATCAGCTACCAGCTAGCTTATCATCTAGTTTGCCAAACATAACCTATGTATTGATTGTTTGAGTTATATTTAGGGAAGAAAAGAAAAATTAAATAAAAGAAGGAAGAACCAACGAATTAAAGGCGGAATTTTGCATAAAATTTTGGAGGGTTATATTTTCCTTTTAGTGATATTAGTATATGATTTTAATTAATTATTAATATAAATCAATAATAGTTAAGATAAAGAGAGGAAAAAGAAATTGACCTAAATAGTCATTTCTCTTTCTCCATACTTGGTCTCTTAGTGATTCATTTCCTTAATTTTATCAAAAAATGTTACTTACGGAAAACTCCGTAAGTGGCAACTCCCCAATTTATGAAGGGGTGAAAAAGTAAAAAAAAAGTTTCTGAATATGGTCCACAAGTATAGGGATCAAATATGTAATTTTTTTCTACATGGCAAGAATTAGTCCCCAACGACATATTTAAATTTTTACAGATCTTTCCCCTGCAATCATTTTTAGATTTTATTTATTTTTACTTTTTCACCCCTTCACAAAGTGGGGAGTTGTCACTTGCGGAGATAGTAACATTTTGGTAAAACTGAGAGAGGAATAACTAAGAGACCAAAAAGTTTCAAAAAATTTGTGTTCTAAAAAGTCTCTTTAAATTTACTGATCCCAGTCCCGACCAAAATACTTCGGCCCAATTAAGCTTTACAAGGCCCTGTTATGAGAACTGGTCCGGTTATGGGTTGGGCCCAAATTGGTCCCACATAAATTTGTTTATTTTTTTAGAATTGATTTTTAACATATAAAAAATTTTCTTTGAATATTTTGGTCAATCAAATACACTAACAAATACTTTTATTTTTGTAATTGGGCCAATAAAGTACACTAAAAAATATGTTTTTGTTATACATAATTTGGTCAATCAAGTATACTTTGAAATATTTAATTGGGTCAATCGAATATACTAAAAAATACGTTATTATTATAATACACTTAATAAAATACACTTAGAAATACATTTTGGTCTTCAATCAAATATAATTAAAAACACATTTAAAATAGTACATCTATAAATAATATTATTAATAAAATTTAAAAAATCGGGTCGATCCCGGACCGGTCCGATAACCGGTCCCGGGTCGGGCCTTGTTTTTGGTGGAATATAGTAATCGGGTGGTCCTAAACCGGTCTCAAATGGTCCCGGACCGGTCGGGCCTATTTGGTCATCTCTAACCTACGACAACCAATCGTGGCCCAATACAACTATTAAGTTCAATAAAACCCATTAAGGCCCAATTAAGTTCATTAAAAGTCACGAAAGCACACAAAGGCTCAATAAGTTTCATTAACAACCATTGAGTCAAATATTATTGGTCAAGGTCATTATAGTTCATTAAGAGCCACTAAAACCCATTAACAGTCTGATCAAGTTCATCAAGAGTCACTAAAACCCATTAAGTTCCAATACAGTTTATTATCACCCACTACAACCCATGAAGGCCCAATTAGGTTCGTTAACAACCACTAAGTTCAATATGACCCATAACCCCAACACATTTGATTAAGAGTCATTGAAGCTGATGAAGGCCAAATATAGTTCACTAAGAGCCACTAAAGCCCACGAATGTTCATCAAGGCCAAATACATTTTATCAAGTGCCACTTAAACCCATGAAGGCCCAATCCATTTCATCAAGTGCTACTCAAACCCGTAAATTGCCTAATATAGTTCATTAAGGGTGCGTTTGGTACGCAAACAGGACAGGACATGACAGGACAAGATGATGACAGGACAAGATGGAACAGGACATGACGGAACAAAACATGATAGTTGTTCAGCGTTTGGCAAGTTCATTAAGAGTCACTAAAGCCCATTAAGTTCCAATATAGTCATTACCACCCACTACAACCCATGAAGGCCCAACTAGGTTCGTTAATAGCCACTATGTCCTATACGACTCATAAGCCCAAAATAGATGATTAAGAGTCACTGAAGCTCATGAAGGCTAAATATATTTCATTAGGAGCCACTAAAGCCCATGAAGGCCCAACTAGGTTCGTTAACAACCACTATGTCCTATACGACTCATAAGCCTAAAATAGATTATTAAGAGTCACTAAAGCCCATGAAAGCTAAATATAGTTCACTAGGAGCCACTAAAGCCCATGAATGTCCATGAAGGCCCAACTAGGTTCGTTAACAACCACTATGTCCTATACGACTCACAAGCCCAAAATAGATGATTAAGAGTCACTGAAGCCCATTAAGGCTAAATATAGTTCACTAGAAGCCACTAAAGCCTATGAATGTCCATGAAACCCAATATATTTCATCAAGTGCCACTTAAACCCTTGAAGACCCAATACATTTCATCATGTGCCACTCAAACCCGTAAATGCCCAATATAGTTCATTAATAGTCACTACAACACTACTAGAATACTGGACATTACCGACGACAAAGAACAGTCGATAATTATCGACGATTAATCGATGGTTCTCCAACGATACCATTAATTATATAATTTTCATTTTTTTAATAACTCGTCGATAAACTGTCGAAACAATTTACACTTACCGACGGTTTTCCGACGGTGCCATTTAATTTTAAAATTTCCATTTATTTTTAATAGCCCGTTGGTAAACCGTCGAAACATTTTATAAATTACCGACGGTTTTTTAATTTTGATTTATTTTCAATAAAACATTTTATTATTATTGACGGTTTTTCGACGGCACCTTATAATTTTTTTATAACGACAAGCTGTCAGACCATTTACTCGACTACCGAGTCGTACCGTCGGTTTTCTGACGGCTTCTTATAATCTTTTAATTTTGATTTATTTTCAATTAAATATTTTATTAATTAATTAGATTCACCTAAAATCATAGTTTTTAGTTTTCACGGTTCAAAGGAAAAAGAGGTAAACCCTAAATTCAACTTTTCCAGGTTCCAAAATCACCGCCCAATCACCATTCTTTCGATATGTCTCTTTCGATCGGCACATTGTTCTCGTCGGTAACCATTCACCGTCCGTCACTCAATCTCTCTCACCGTTCAATGTGCATCGGCCTCAACCTCTCTCAATCACTCTCTAATCGATCCAGGTATTTCTTGTTATCTGTTTGAACATTAATGTTTGAAGAGCTTGACTCGATTCAGAACATTAAAAGGAAATATTTAACAATTAGCCACTGTAAGCCAAACCATTTGTTGACCATATGAGCTGCTGATTTGTTTTCGTTGTTGTTTGTTTTTTTCATTCCTTTAGGTCTCATCCTGCACCATATAAAATCATTCTTATTATGATAAAGAAGTTATAAAGAAGGTATAATTCTCCTCTGTTTTACTGCTAATGCTATGACAAGTTGAAAAATATGTATTCCTCTCTGTTCTTTTCACTACATTAACCATTCGATGGATCAATGCAAGCAGAGGAATGTATGTGTTAAAATTATAGAAGTTCCTTTCAAGTTTCATTAGATAAGTACTAGGTTTGACAACAAAAACCAAAAATGTTATACCATTTACAAACTTAAGGAAGCATTGATTTTTGTTTGTATTATTTATTTGTGTAGATTAAAAGGCAATTAACTCAGTTTCCATAAGAGCTACACTGTTTAAGGAGAATCTTCAATGGAACATAATCATGCATTTATTCAAAATTCGATTTTATTTTTCAATCAGAAGTTGAGACTGGGAACCAAGCCATAATCATAAAGACTTAGTTTCTGTGAAGTAAATTGACACAAATAGGTATAAACTAACATGTTAAGTTTACTAAGGTGGGTCTGATGTAATTGAAAAAACAAACAGTCTTAATTGGTTTATCTCTGACCGAAAAAGTGATAAGAGACATATAAGTCCTTATTTTTTAAAAACAAACAGCCCCTAAGGATCATGATTTGATCTCAATTAAACTAACAAAAGGCAGCAGCAGCAGCATCTGTTCAAGAATCATACACTAACTGTTTAATTTCTTGAGATCCTGCAACAAGATTGGCATTGAAGACTTGATCGTTTCAATGATTTCAACTTCTGATTTATTTTCAGTAATGATTTCCCAGAAGCTTTAACACATCCAGGCTTTGCATTCAAGATCATAATGCATGAAAGAAATAGGAAAACACAATGACCCAACAACTATAGAAAATTTCATAGTAAATTTTAACAAAAGAATTCTACATTGTTTTGAACCAAATCCCAAGTACAATAGTAATAAATTAAACTATAAAACTTGTTTAAAACCCAAAACCAGTAAAAAAGATCATCATCATCATCACCTATTGAGGATTAATGATGATGATTTTCAGTTGCTAGTATCTTGAGCCGAATGTTTAAAACTGATCCACATACTCCAACGGAGTAACAGTTTCATTTCTGCTCCTTTTGATTTTAGGGATTAAAAGTCCCCTATGCCTGAACCCATATAACTTGAGCACTTGATTGTCTGCAAAATTAAATGATAGATTAGATCATATTATCTAAGAATAATGGGTTCAAAACTTAGGTTGGGGTTGAGAGAAGAGCAACCAATCATGTCCTATCATCTAGTGGCAGACCTATGTGAGAAAAAAAAAACTTTCCTCAAGGGTGTCGTGCCATCACAACGTTTCGTTGTTTGCCACTATTTCTTAAAACTAACCTTATGACATAAGTTTGTGATGGCTGAGTTGATCTCAGTCACGGGATTAAAGTTTCTTGTTCGAAATAGCAGAGTTCAAATCCGTTTTTAGCTCTTTCATAAACTTCCGTGTATTTTACTCCATAAACCCAGCAAGTGAAATTTGAATCTTTTTGCCATTAACTACCTGCATTCAACAAAATGTGCAACAAATTATCATACTTCTTATAGAAGCACTAGTTCTAGGTACAGAAATTCAAAAAACATCATCGACTATTACTTCTAAGTTCACAAATTATCACACGTCTTATAGTAGCACTGGTTCTAAGGAGTTCAGTCACCCTGTGTGCTATCCACGGCCGCATGACATCCATCTTAACTTTCGTCATGTCCACCAAAACACAGGACCAAATTATTATCATAAACAATTTAATCGTAGGATGACTATCAACGCTAAATCAGTGACGGACCTTTAGTTACGTAAAGTGACCACCAAAATTTTGGTCACTAAACGACCTTAGTGACCAATTTTAGGTTGTTAGTGACCAAAATCTTTTTGTCACTAATCAGGATTTTTTTTGTAGTGTCACTTGTATCACAGTTGCCTCCTACACTCTCATGACCGTCATCTCTGACTGTTAAGCCGATCGACGTTCTCTTTCCTACTGCTATTACATTGCTTCTGCTGACCGTCGTCCCCTCAGGTAACTGTTATGCTTTAATACTATTTGAAATTAGGGTTATCTTTGTATCCTTAATAATGCAAAACTCTGTTTTCTTTGTGGGAAAATATGCTTTTGTGAACTTCTTGCATCAGATAGGAAGAATTAACACTGCATGTTTTCATGTATTCTTTGTTCTCATGCATTCTTTGTTCTAGAACATGTGTCCTTCTAGCTTTCCAAACTTTCTTTGTTGGGAAATATGCTTTTTTTTCCTCAACTGCTTGGTTCACTTCAGCTTCAACTGTTCATTTTGATTCTGATTTATGGGTTTGATTTTTCCTCCACATGTTTCCTCTATACTGAATCAACTGCATCTTCACAATCTTGATGCAATGATCTACGATTTTGGTATGAATACGTAGTCTAAATCTGTAGTTGACTTTTTATTTAGATTGATGATGTAAATTTCACTCGCAATTGACTTGGATCTTTTAGGTTTTATGAAGAAATTGGTATGTTAAATTGACGATTAACATTTCAATGTTACCCCATTTGTTAAAACATAAATAGCCTAAATGCTAAAACTTGACAAAGTTTAACATAAAAGCTTGTAATACTGGGATATAAGAAGCAGATTGACATATCAAATATGTTCCTAAATTTCAAAAGTTCAGGGGTCATTAACCAATGCTTATGTAGTAAGAGTCTTAACACTTTAACTTAACCTATCGGGTAAGATTTTAGTCCATTCAAACGGTATCTTATGCAACAATTTATCCGGTAAGTGCTTACCGGGTAAGAGTTGTTATTATCACTTATCGGATAAGACTCTCAGACCTTATCATCGCTCTTACCAGATGAGATTTTCGATTCTTGTCATGTTCATTCGATAACGTAAAGTCGCCTGGTAAGTGCCATAAGCGTTTAATAAACAGCCCCTTAGATGGGTGAAATGCTTTTGATATTGTATAGAGGACGTTATTAATTCCTGTGATATTAATTGAATGAGGGGCTCCCAACTCGAAGAACAGCCAACACAAGCAAGTCTCTTCCTTAATTCAAATACTAATTCATAAACTTCTCACTGCATATAGCATATTCAATTACTATACGTAGTCCAAGCCTTTTTAATTGCATTGTTTAGCTTGAACAAATCTTGCTTTGAATGGTAGAGTTGCTTGTTTGTGCCCACCTGCCACCATTAAACTAATAACAGAAATTTATGCCTCACTAATTTTGAGGAATTTACTAGACAATAAAACTGAGTCTTAAATTTTAATTTGGCAGCTAATAATTTTAGAAGATCGATTTTACTCTCTAAGTTTATCATATAAGAGTAGGAAACCAAATCCCAACTAATGTAAGACAATCACTATAAAATTATCAAATTAAATGAATTGTAAATCAACATATCAAAGTAATTTGGTTTTGATTATCAATTGATGATCTACTTCAGATTTGCAAATGTCATAATTACTCACATGAAAATGGCATAGCTTTTATCATGATAGAATCTATTTTCCTACATTTGGGAATCAAAGTCTTGTATGTCTCCAACATTCTTATAGCTCCATGAAGATTAGTCTACTCAAATTTTATCTACCAGATTATCAAATAAGGGGTTAGTTTTTGCGTTTGGATTGATTTATTTAAGGCTTTTAGAAACTAATTTTTGTATTACAATTTCACCTATTAAGGGGAAATAGCCAAGTTAACAAAAGCTTATAAGCTCTAGTAGCAACATTTCCTACTTCGAACTAGTAGCTTAAATCAGCAGATCAAACAACGTGATTTCTTCGTACTTTTTTTGAGAGTATAGCAGTTAAAGCTTTTGTTCTTTTGTTGTTTTGTGTAGTTCCCACATATATTTGTTTATCTTATGAGGGCATGCCAATCTCATGCTCTTATTCATCCAATTTTACCTAACTTATCTTTATCGTGGTATACAATAAAACTTTGAGCCAAGTCTAAGGTTATAAAGTCCAAAAAGTCTTATGAACTTTTTTTACTATTAATTTTCTACAATAACGATCAAAATTTTAATTCAACGATTTATCACTAACTCGATAAAATTTTGGGATCTAAGATACTAATTCGACATGAAAATAACTAATATACTAGTTTCTTAAACCATTGAGAATTCTTAAACATTCAAGTGACTAACAATTATAGGAAGAAGACCTTTTTAGCACTAATTTGTTGTGCTACATCTTATGCCCAAACTAGAAAAGAGTCACCTTCAACAGTTATGTGGACATTATCATATTTATCTCAGGTTTGTTCTTGTTGCATAAGTTATTTGGGCTTTGATTTGCATATTCTCATTCATAAAGAGTTGTATCACAGATTGTCCGAGCTCTTGCGAAAATCAATGAAGCTATTCAACATACGCCGACTATTATTGAAATATACTCCGTCATAGTCTGCACGTGGCATCTTTATTTCTCTTGTTTTCACGAAGTTCAGTTTTTCGATTCTGTTTCAGGTGTGGGATACAGATATAATAGAATCTGCCGATGCTCTCTGATCAGGATATTGACGTCATAACATTTGCAATCGATAAGAATGTTACGGTATGATTTCATCATTGTTTCTTCTCTACACACCCTTGTCCTTGTCCATTATAAAAGGCCACAAACATGCCATTAACATAAATTTAGAAAATGATATGAAGTGGGTAGCAAAGACCAATTTTAGTAGCTTCAGTTTTCGGTTCCTTTGTTTTTAATTAAACTAGGAGCTTCACACAATCACGATATACATGATGGAGTAGTAAAATGTAATATAACAAGTTTTGAAGCCTTGATATTTTGCTATCATGTTCGACTTGTCAAATACCGAACAAGATTGATATTTAGCCCTCCAAGATGAAAGAGATAGGAAAAAGTGAAACACACGAATGATATTTTAGCAATTATGTATTAGTGATTAAAAATTATAGTTTATAACCAACACTTATCTCTTAGATACAAGTTCATTTTACTGGATTAAAATTGTAGCTTATATCTAACACTTATTGGATTAAAATTGCACATTGATGGATCAAGTGAAAAGGAAGGCCCACTCGCTATATAAATATCAGTTGTTGCTGGCAACATTTTAAAAGCATGTCTAAGGCTTTTCCTAAATCAATCTTAAAATCATGGCATTATTGACTTGTAAGATAGCGAAGCCAAGGCGTATAAAGGCGAGCAGTCTCATTAGAAAAATAAAATTTGTGTTAACAAGATAGAGTACAATTACACTAGTAAACCTTGCTAACTAGGGATGAGATCGGGACCGTACCGGTACCGAAAAAATTTGGGACTAAAAACCGTTATCGAATACCAAACCGTATGTACCGGTACGGTTTCGGTTTCGGGACGGGAAAATCGGTACTAGTACCACTTAGGACCGAAAATTAAAAAATGTGTAAAATATATATCAAAACCAATCGCAAATCAAAATATATTCATGATGATTCAAATGTGTTTCAAAATCAATCCCGAATCCGTTGGTTTTTTGATGTGAATGTAGGGGCCGATTTTTTGACGGTGATAATTTTTTTTTGGAGAAGAATAGGGTACTTATGTATAAAGTTTGGGTTGTTTGGAAGATGATTTAATTTGATTAGCAAAACATAAGCTTTATAATATTAGGAAAAGATATGCGTAATCAAATAATCTTAAAAGACTAACTTTTAAAATTTCCGGTTCGGTTTCGGTATTTTCAGGAAATTCCCGGTACCGAATACCAAATTCCCGAATACCGATTTTTCATAATAGTTGGAACCGAATACCGGACCGAATATATGGTGTCGGTATGATACCGGTTCGGTTTAGGAAAATGGTCCAGTTTGCTCATCCCTATTGCTAACCATCGATCTGGCTTTCTTGATGTGTATGCAGGGGAAATATCAAGTCCAAGGTTACCAAGAGATATATCTTAGCTGGGGAATGTTAATATGGTAACAGTTCTTTCTCCATGATACAATGTACATACATACAACTTGTGTTCATCTATATATGTTTACAAACTCTACACAGTTGTAAAAACTCTCCATCGATTGTAGTTTTACCATCTAACGAGATTTATCTTTTTGCAGGTATCACAAGCTTGTAAAAATAATTGCGTGAAGTAAATACATACGAAGTGAAAAAACATCAGAAATGATGAAGAGATCTAGGCAAACGAGGATTATAGGTTACATAAGAACAAATCTATTTAAGATATTTAGTACTTTTTGTTGCTGGTGTTTCCATACATTAATTATATAATGTATATTATTTCAGTATTCTTATGTCTTGTTAATCGTTTGATTCAAATTTTGAGTTTTTAAATTAAATTTGTATTCATCATACCTTAAAATGATTAAAACCGTCACTAAAAGATAGCTTATAGCAACGGTTTTGATAATTTAACGTCAACATGTTTTGTTACAATGAGGGTTTTGAAAATAAGCGTCACTATATGTCTATTGTGGTGACAGTTTGAAAAATAGACGTTATTGCATGTCATTTTATAGTGATGTTTTGAAAAATAAACGTGACCGTATGTTAAGTTATGGTGACGGTTTTGAAAAATAAATATGACTGTATGTCATGCTACGGTGACTGTTTTAAAAAATAAACGTCACCTTATAACATGCTAGAGTGACGATTTTGATAAATAAACGTTACTGTGTGACATGCTATCTTGACGATTTTGAAAAACAAACGTCATCGTATGTCGTTACATTATGACGATTTTGAAAAATACACATCACCATGTCATGCTACGGTGACATTTTTGAATAATTAACGTCCCTGTATTCATATTATAATGATGGTTTTGAAAAATAAACGTCGCCGTATGTCATGTTATAGTGACGATTCTGAAAAATAAACGTCACCATATATTATGCTACAGTGACGATTTTAACAAATAAAAATCACCACATGTCATTCTACGATGACGAATTTGAAAAATATGTCACCATATGTCTTTATACGGTGATAGTTTTAACAAATAAACGTCACCATATGAACTTCTACAGTGACGGTTTTGGAAAATAAACGTCACCATGTCATGAAAAGTTGACGATTTTAAAAATAAAAAACGTCACCATATGTCATGCTATAGTTACATTTTTGATAAATAAATGTCACCATATGTCATGCTATAGTGACATTTTTGATAAATAAACGTCACCGTATGTCATGCTTAAGTGACGACTTTAACTAATAAACGTCGCTGTATATTATTCTACGGTGACGGTTTTGAAAAATAAACGCCACCTTATGTTATGTTATAGTTATGGTTTTGAATAATAAACATCACCGTATGTCATATTATAGTGACATTTTTGAAAAATAAAGGTCACCATATGTCATGCTATGGTGATGGTTTTGAAAATTAAACGTCACTGTTTGTCATGCTCCCGTGACAATTTTAACAATTAAAGGTTACTGTATGTCATCCTACAGTGACGATTTTGACTTATAAATGTCACTCTATATCATGTTATGGTGACGGTTTTGACAAATAAATATCACTATATATCATGCTATTATGACGGTTTTGAAAATATAACGTCACTATATGGTATGCTACGGTGACGGTTTGAGGAAAAACATTAATTTTTTATAGACCTAAAGTGACGGTTTTAAGTTATTGTAACGTTTTTTTATGTGATTTCGTAACGTTTTTTAAATGTAACCAAAAGTGTATCAAAAGTGATGGCAAGTAAGGTGACGATTTTTATGTCCACAAAAACCGTTACCGTATACCTATGGTGACGGTTTTTAACCGTCACTAAAGACCTTTTTTGTACTAGTACAAAAATAACTACTTTTGCCGGGGGGAAATGTTGTCGGCAAAAGTGTCAAAAGTCATCAGCAAAAGCTCAAAAAACTTTTATGTACTTTTTCTATGTTCAATAACAATTTGATATCATCAAGTATTTATGAAATTTAAACAAACATATTGAAAAAACTAAAACAAGGTAATGTAAAATATTTGTTTGTACATACCCAAGGGCGGCCCAAGGGCGGAGCCAGCCCAGGCCCAGGAACGGCACTGGCCCACCCTGATGTTATTTGAAATTTTAAATTTTGTTTACCCCAAATCCATGGCATCGATGGCTTGCAGACTCAGTCCAGGACCATCCTCCAGGATCCAACGAACAACCCAAATTGATTTTCAGTACTAAATTCTCGGTCTCGATCTGCAACTGGTACGACAAGTCAACGACAACTCATTCTCTGATTTCTTCTGCGACAACAAGAAATCGACAGTGGCTTCTCTTCTCCTACGTCCTGCGACAACCTCCTGCGTCTCCTCTTCTCCATAGAGACTTCCTCGATTTCTCTTCTCAATCGATTTTGTTCACAGACGACTTGTGAGTTTCTAATTTCTTATTTCTAGGTTTTCATGTTTTGTTATTTGTATGAGAAATTGAGAATTATACATTATGTTTTACATTGATTTGTATATTTCTGATTTCATATGATTAAGATTTATGAGAAATATAAGATTTCCTCTGTTGTAATTTTTGTATATGATTAAGATTTATGAGATTGAGTATTTGAATTTGATTGTTGAGTATTTGATCAATTGATTATTGATAATTTGACTATTGATCATTCTATTGATACTTGAATGTATTTACAAATTATTTAGGATATTTGATTACTATGGATAAGTTTTTAACAAAAAGAAAAGCAACAGTTGATTCAGAGCCAAGTAATACTGATAATTCTAAACAAAGTCGTATGGAAATCAACTTAGCAGATCTTCCCTCAGACCCTGGAATGCGGATTAGGATTTTGGATTATAATCCTAATATTAGAGATGAAGTTCGGAGATCGTATCTCTTAAAAGGGCCTTGCCAACCTCGGAATCACGAATTTCCTTGCATTCTTTTTGGGAGTAAACAACGAAGATTTAATCTTGTTTGGTTTGATGAATATCCTTCATGGTTGGAATATAATGTAAATCAAAATGCGGCATATTGTTTATGTTGCTATATCTTCAAACCAAATGTAGGAGCTCAAGCAGGTGGTGACTCATTAATAGTGCTCACAACAAAGCTTGGGCAAATTGTGTTGCTTTATTGTCCAAAAACAACACATTGAAAATGTGATCATCAAACATTCTGAGCAAAGTAAGACAAACTATAAGATACAATTGAACGCGTCAAATGATTGTGTTTGGTTTCTCTTAAGACAGGGCCTTGCATTTAGAGGACACGATGAGGGTAAGACTTCAAAGAACAGGGGGAACTTTATAGAGTTATTGCAATTTCTTGCAGATCATAATAAAAGCATTGAAGCTGTTACTTTTAAGAATGCACCTGAGAATCTCAAGTTGACTTCACCTGATATCCAAAAAGACATTGTTAATGCTGCAGCAACTGAAACAACAAAACTCATTGTTAGTGATCTTGGCGATGATTTTTTCTCAGTCCTTGTCGATAAATCTCGTGACTTTTCAATCAAAGAACAAATGAGTGTTGTGGTGCGTTATGTAGATACAAAAGGACATATTATTGAGCGTTTTCTTGGTATTGAACATGTCCCGAATACTACATCTATTTCACTCAAAGCAACACTCGATGATTTGTTTTCAAGACATGGATTGAGTATCTCAAATTTGCGTGGGCAAGGTTATGATGGGGCTAGTAATATGCAAGGTGAACTTGGTGGTCTCAAAACACTAATTTTGAATGAAAATGCCAGTGCGTATTATGTTCATTGTTTTGCTCATCAACTTCAACTTACTCTTGTAGTTGTGGCGAAAAAGCATATGAAAATCGTTAGTCTGGTTTTGTTACTAACCAATGTTGTCAATGTTGTTGGAGGTTCATGTAAACGTCGTGACCGTCTTCGAGAACAACAAGCTGTCAAAGTTATCGAGGCACTTGATGTAGGCGAAATCCCAAGTGGTCGAGGTCTCAATCAAGAAACTTCTCTCGTTAGAGCGAGTGACACACATTGGGGATCACATTATGGTACTATGGTGAGTATGATTGTTTTGTTTTCATCTATGATAGATGTGCTTGAAATGATAGAAGAAGACTGATTAACCCAAGAACAAAAATGTGAAGCTCTTCATCTATCTACATCCTTGCAGTCTTTTGATTTCGCATTTTGTCTGCACTTGATGAAGACTTTAATTGGTATTACCAACAATTTGTCTCAAGCATTGCAAAGAAAAGAGCAAGATATTGTAAATGCAATGAACTTGGTGGGACTTTGCAAGAAGCAACTACAAACTTTGAGGGATGACGGTTGGGATTCTATGCTTAATCAAGTTAATTTGTTTTGTGAGAAACATGATATCGATGTTTGCAACATGAATGATATGTTCTTACTTCCCGGATGGTCACGCCGAAAAGCTCCATGGATGTCAAACTTACACCACTACCGTATTGAGTTATTTTATGGAGTTATTGATCTGCAACTTATGGAATTGGAGAACCGTTTTAGTGAGACTAGCACCGAGTTGCTTCTTTGCATGGCATGTCTCAATCCGAGCACCTCTTTTTTAGCTTTTGATAAAAGCAAATTGATCCGTCTTACCCATTTCTATCCAAATGATTATTCTGAGATGGAGATTATAGTTCTTGAAGATCAACTTGAAACCTATATTCTTGATATGAGGACTTCATCAAAATTTTCAAATCTAAAAGGAATTGGTGATCTTGCACGAAAAATGGTTAAAACAAAAATAGATAAAGTGTTCCCATTGGTTTACTTGCTTATAAAATTGGCATTGACATTACCGGTTGCAACTGCAACAATTGAGAGAGCACTTTCTGCTATGCATATTGTAAAAAACAGGTTGCGCAATAGAATGGGAGATCAATGGATGAACGATAACTTGGTGGCGTATATTGAAAAAGATGTGTTTGCGGACGTTCAGAATGAAGATATCATTGATATGTTTCAGAAAATGAAAACCCGTCGGGGTCATTGTTAAATTGGTAAGGTTAGTGCAATACTTTTGTAATATATATATATATATATATATATATATATATTTGTTTTTTGACTGAACGTTGCTATCAATATAATATTATTTTATAGTTATTTTTCTGTTTTAATAATGAGGACCACCCTTGTTAAAATTCCTGGCTCCGCCCCTGTACATACCAACAAGTATTTATCACAGTTAAAGATCACTTCTCCAATTTTGAAGATACCAACAAGTATTTTGCTTCTCTAGTTGGAATTTGCTTTACTCTCATCACCTATACACAACGAAGATGAAACCATCAAAATAACAAACGGTAATCAAAAGACGAGGAATGAAACAAAAACTAAAACGATATGCAACAATGCACATGATTGACATATTTACCAATAGCGAAAAAGAATAATTAATTTCTTGCACACCATTGACATGTTTACAGAAATGGACATAAGCACAAGTCAAAAGACCCTTAAATCATGACATAACAAGAATTTTTCTTCCCAAACTAGTGAAATGCTCAAACAGACTCAATGGAAAACACAATAGGTAAAATAAGTTCTCTAAGAAGATTATCTATATGTATATAAGATTGGTTATACGCATAATATCTGGCTATGAATTAAATTTTAGGGGCTACACTTACTTCGGGTTGCACTTACCGATTCAATTACCTTAGCAGATGAATATAAGAAGAATTGAGAATCTTACCCGATAAGTGGGAAGACAAGGATCGAGAGTCTTACCCGGTAAATGAAGGTGATGACTCTTACCGAATAAGCGTTTACCTGGTTATAAACGCTTACCATCTATCCAGTTTGATGGTCGGGAATGTTACTCGATAAGGTAAATGAGAGTGGAGACTCTTGTCGATAAGCTATCACTTACCCGGTAATCGTTTACTCTGTTAGTGTATATATGTGTATAAGGCCCATGTCCATGGGCCCATATAGTCTCTGTATATAAATCCCTTGTATCTTCTAGTCTAGGTTAACTTTTCTCATTATTATTTGTTGTATTGTACGTTTATTCTCTCAATCAATATATCGAAGTCTCAAGCCTTCAGCATATTCATCGTCTCTTTCAATCATCATCATATTCTAACATGATATTAGAGATGTAGGTTTGCTTTCTTCTTCACTCTCACCGTCACCATCCTTTTCTCGCCGTCGCCGCCGACAACCGAAACCCTAGCCGTAGATAAACATCGCACGGGTACGTTCTACAACCGAAACCCTAGCCGCAGGGTACCTCAGATAAACCCTCGCCGTTGCCGCCCTCTCTGGCTCTCATCGCCGTCACCACCCTCTCTGCCTTTCATCGAACAGGAACATCGCACCAGTCGTCTGATCGGGTTCTTCCATCGGGTTCGTTTGTGAAGAACACCGGTCTTTATTCAAGCAGTCCAGTCCCGGTCGAGACACCGGTCAGAGACATCGGTCGTACCACCTTGGTCTACACCCCGGAAGAACTCCGGTCGCAAAAAACCATACCGGTCGATACCGGTCACTACACCATACTGATCGATACCGGTCACTTTGGTCCATACCGGTCGATACCGGTCAGGTCCGGTCCATTTCAACTCCGATCGACGGACACCGGTCGAGAATACCGGTCGAGCAAGACACCGGTCACTTTCTGAATTGTTTCTCGTCACATCCATGGCTGCCAATCTGAGTCACTCAAATCCCATTTCGGTTTTTTTCAATGGTAGCAACTACATCATGTGGCATCACCATATGACAATTCTGCTAAAATCCCATGGGCTTTACACCTATGTTACTGGTGCATCTAAACTTCCAATTCAGGCAGCAACTGAGAATGCTGTTGAATTTGCAAAACGCATGAATGAGTGGGACATCAATAATTCTCGTATTCTGGGTTTCATTAATGCCTCCACTACTCCTGAGATCAACCAACAGTTTCTTGGCTATGTCACCGCTAAAAGTCTCTAGGATTTTCTCGCCAAGCGGTACACGTCATCGGGTCTATCTCATCAGTATCAACTGTGGACCACCTTTCAGAACAAACGTCAGCTATCTGATCAATCTGTAAACTCTTATATCTCTGAAATGCAGTCTCTCAGAGATCATATAAGTCTTGGAGCACCACAATTTTTTGATGAAACAGCTCAACAATTCACAGCCTACTTCAACCAACTACATTTGATCACCATTCTGATGGGTCTTACTGATAAATTTGAGAATGTTCGTGCTTCCCTTCTTCATAGGCAGCCACTACCTACTCTTGAAGAAGCCATATCAAAATTGTTAAGTGAAGAAACCCGTCTTCACATGCGCTCACCGATGTCCACTACTGATAGCGTTCTTCACACGTCTCATCCCAAGTCCAAAGGTAAATGGACCAACAACAACCATTCCAAATCTGTGGGAAAGACGAACACATCTGAGTGTGCCTTTTGCCTTTCTACTGCTCATCTTCTCCTTGATTGTCCTATTCGCAAGTGCCGTCGGTGTGCCATCACTCACTCGCGCCATTATGAGTCTGACTGCCCTATGAACTCAAAGAACACTGGCCCTCAGAACCGGACTCACGTCGTTGCTGGGTCTACTCTCGCTGATAACGAGGTTTCTCCGGTCTCCTCACCTGACCTAATGGAACTGATGCGTCGCAATCAGGAGCTCATGGAGCAGATCATGTCTGGTGCTATGGGTATGAATTCTCAACACTCAACTGCATCAGGTAACTCATTGCTTTTTTACTCTGGGTGTTGCAATCATATGACTCCCTGCACTGATGGTTTTGTTTCTAAGAAATCACCTCAGCATTTTACGTCAGTACGAACTGCTGACAACACTGGCCTACCGGTATCTTTTACTAGAAATGTCTCCACTCCTCATATACAATTACTGGATGTTCTAAATGTTCCGAAACTATCTCTGAGCTTAGTTTCGATTGCACAGCTTCTAGAATCTAATCTGATCATTTTATTTCATTCTTCTGGTTGTGTTGTACAGGATCCAAAGACCAAGCAGATCCTTGGACTCGGCCGTAAAGTTGGACGAATGATTGAAGTGGTCTACCTTCGTCTTCCATTACCCTCTTCAAGTCTTGTTGCCTCAGTTTCCAACACTTCTTCCTTTGACTTGTGGCATGCCCGGCTAGGTCACTTATCTCTAGCCAGAATAAAATCATTAGCTAGTTTAGGGGTGTTAGGAAATTGTGTATCAACTGACAACATTTCTTGTTTATCATGCAAACTTGGCAAACATTATGATTTATCTTTTGAAATAAATGAGTTTAATTCTACTTCTCCTTCTGATCTTATTCATTCTGATGTATGGGGACCAACACCACATCCATCTATGGGGGGTGCTCGATATTTTGTTATTTTTATTGATGATCATACACGTTTCACATGGATATATCTCATGAAACATCGTTCGGAGCTACCTAAAATTTATATTATGTTTGCTCGGATGATTCACACCCAATTCTCAAAATCTATAAAGATTCTTAGGGCTGATAATGCTATGGAATACAAAGAGTCCTCTCTTCTCTCCTTTCTTAAATCTCAGGGGACTCTCTCTCAGTACTCCTGTCCCGGCACATCTCCTCAAAATGGTCGTGCCGAACGCAAACACCATCATATTCTTGATACGGTTCACACTCTTCTCATCTCTGCAAAATGTCCAGACCGTTTTTGGGGTGAAGTTGCTTTCACTGCAGTTTATACTATCAATTGTCATCCTACTCCCATCCTTAATAATAAGTCTCCTTACGAGGCTCTTCATGAGATCACCCCTTCCTATGAACTTCTAAAAGTTTGGGGTAGTGCTTGTTTTCTTCAGTTACAACCTCATGAACATACCAAACTTGAACCTCGCTCCAGACTTTGTTGCTTCCTTGGATATGGTATTGAGCACAAGGGTTATCGCTGCTGGGATCCTATCTCCCAGCGTCTTCGTATATCTCGTCACGTTACCTTCTGGGAACATGTTCCTTTTTCTTCTATATCCAAGTTTCGTGAGTCCCCTACCTTCACCGCTCCGTTCTTTACTGATGCTTCCGTCTCATTGGACTCACTCCAATCTGACATCACTTCGTCTCCGCCTATTGTCCAAATACCTTCCGAATTCGCCTCTCATTCAGAGTCTCCTGACCCTACACAACCTACCTCTTCTAGTTTTCCTGATCAACATCAATCATCTGCTCCATCCGCACATCCAACATCTGAGTTGCCTGCTGAGTCTATGGCTCCTGGAACGTCTCAATCTCAGAATGTTAGACGATCAGATCGGGTAAGACAAGTTCCCTCTCATCTTCGTGATTATCATGTTTATGCTACTCTGCTGTCCAATCACGAACATACTTCCTACAAGGAAGCCTCCTCTAATCCTGATTGGCAAAAAGCTATGGCTGAGGAACTTCAGGCTCTTGACAAAGATCAGACACGGGAATCTGTCCCTCTTCCACCGGGCAAGTCATCCATTGGTTCCAAATGGGTGTTTAAAATCAAGACAAAATCTGATGGCTCTATTGATCGGTACAAATCTCGCCTTGTAGCCAAGGGCTTCAATCAAGAGTACGACATTGATTATGAGGAGACATTTCAACCTGTTGCTCGAGTCACTTCTGTTCGTAGTCTCCTATCCATCGCAGCTACCAAACAATGGCCTCTGTTTCAGTTAGATGTTAAGAATGCCTTCTTGAATGGTGACTTATCTGAGGAAGTCTACATGACACCTCCTCCAGGCGTTCGACTTCCACAAAGTCATGTTTGTCGTCTTCGGAAGGCTCTTTATGGACTCAAGCAAGCTTCGCGAGCTTGGTTTGAGAAGTTCAGTTCCACTGTCACCTCTCTAGGTTTCTCACCCAGCCACTACGATTCCGGACTATTTACTCGGACCACTGAGGCTGGCACAATCTTACTTCTTTTGTATGTGGATGATATGATTATTACTGGCAGTGACTCTACAGGTATAGCTCATCTCAAGACATCTCTCAGCTCTTGTTTTGAGATGAAGGACCTTGGATCTTTACACTATTTTCTTGGTCTTGAGGTGCTCTCAGATCCATCGGGAATTTATCTTTGTCAAGCCAAATACACCTCAGATCTCTTGTCAAAAGTTGGGCTTACTGACAACAAAACTGCATCCACTCCTCTTGAGCACAACCTTCATTTAGCTCCGAATGATGGACCTCCTCTGCGTGATCCTACTTTGTATCGACAGTTAGTGGGTCACTTGTTTACCTGACAGTGACTCGCCCTGACATTGCCTATGTTGTTCATACCGTCAGTCAGTTCATGTCTGCACCCTGTTCCGATCACTATGCTGCTGTCCTGCGCATCCTTCGATATTTAAAAGGGACCATGTTTCACGGTCTTCATTTTACATCCGCATCATCATTGACTTTGCGAGGATTTTCTGATGCTGATTGGGACAGTGATATGACTGATTGTCGCTCCACTACCGGCTACTGTTTCTTTCTTGGAGACTCACTCATATCTTGGAGGAGCAAGAAACAATCTCTCACAGCTCGATCCAGTACTGAAGTTGAATATCGAGCACTAGCTGACACGGCTCAAGAACTTGTGTGGTTACACTGGCTACTCTCTGACATGGGGGCTCCTTAACATTCTCCAACTCCATTGTGGTGCGACAACAACAGTGCGATTCAGATCGCTCACAAGGATGTCTTTCACGAGCGAACGAAGCATATTGAAATTGACTGTCACTTTGTTCGTCAACACGTGACTCGTCAGACTATCCAGCTTCTTCCTATTTCAACTATTGATCAACCGTCTTGACATTTTCACTAAAGCTCATCTACCAGGACGGTTTCGTGATCTAGTTTCCAAACTCCATCTGACTCATTCTTCTCCCGATTGAGTTTGAGGGGGGATGTTAGTGTATATATATGTGTATAAGGCCCATGTCCATGGGCCCATATAGTCTCTGTATATAAATCCCTTGTATCTTCTAGTCTAGGTTAACTTTTCTCATTATTATTTGTTGTATTGTACGTTTATTCTCTCAATCAATATATCGAAGTCTCAAGCCTTCAGCATATTCATCGTCTCTTTCAATCATCATCATCTTCTAACATACTCGACGAGCGTTTACTCAGTAAACGTTTGGTAAACAACCCCTTAGTATTTTCTCTATATATACACACATTCAACTACACATTTCACCTAATTTCTATTTTAGGGAACCAACTTTCACCTAATTCCTATTTTAGAAATAAGAACATACTTCGTATTTTGTTTTATCAGAAATTAAAATACATATATTACATAAATTTTAAAAATACATTACTATTGTATGTATCTAATCTTATCTAATCTATATCTATACTATATTATAAAGCATGAATAAAAAACTCTTAAATACAAATTATTAGGCACAATGTACCATCATTTTATATAAGATTTTAAAAATCTCTTAATTTACAAGTTTCAAAGCACAAGATACATATTACTACTGCAGACTTCTAACACCCACCAATTTGGTATGTGCATGACCTTCTTTTCATGCAGACATTTCCATGTATCACTATTAATTAATATATTATATTACTATAAATTTGTTTTAATTATATTATTAAATATGTAATTGGTTATTTTTATAGATGTCATTAAAATATATAAGATAATCATTGAATTCTAACAAAATACTTAAAAAAATTTTATATAAAAAACATTATATTATTAAGCCTAAATTATAAAAATTATAAAAAAAACATTATCACTTTTTCAAAACCATCCAAAATCGTATTGTAAATCAACAAAAAAACAAAAATAAAATGAAACATTAAAATCGTGATATATATCGCTGTATTGCGCGAGTACGCTTCTAGTAATACATAAAGACAAAACAAATAATACCTTGTGCGATTACTTCAGCCCGTGATAAGGGGGTGTTTGGGATTGTTTATTTAAAACAACTTATTCTTTTTTTTTAAATGTTTATTAACTTATGTGGTGACAAAAAATATATAAAAAGTGTTTGGATTAACTTATTATGGTACCAAAACGTAATAAGGTAATAAGTTTTTATTTCAAGGTGTTTGAGATTGCTTATATATGTAAGATAACCAAAAAAGTCATAAATTGTTTCAAATAAGTTGATAAGTCACAACAAAATAACTTATGAAAAACTCTTTTTCACCGATTTGACATCGGTATAAGCCGTTTTTATTTTTCCCCATTCAAACACTAAGGCTATGTTTGGCAAACTAGCTGATAAGCTAGCTTATGACTGATAAGCTAGTTGGTAGCTGATAAGCTAGCTGGTGACTGATAAGCTAGTTGGTAGCTGATAAGCTAACTGATGAAAAAGTCACGTTTGACAAAAACTAGCTTATAATCATTTAAATTACCAAAAAGGACATTAATAATTTATTTATAATTAAAAGTTAATATATAATAATGAATATTAATGAGAGGCATAATTGAAATATTTACAAAAAGCTCCTTATAAGCTACTCCAAGTATCTTATCAAAATGCTAGCTTATAAGCTAGCTTATGGTCATCCAAATATGTATCCAGAAAATAAGCTAGCTTATTTTTGCCAAACAATGCCTAAAAATGACTTATTATCGGTAACACACCACAATAAGTCAATAAACCCTTTAAATAAGCAATCCCAAACATCCCCTAAGACTTGGGTTTTTGGAGATTTTTCTCAGAGGTCACTAGTTTTAGACCTGCAAGAACACTGAATTTTTTTTTATTGTTATTCAAGACCTCTAAAATTAATTAAGAAACATACAAGCTAATCCGAATACCATGATTAAAAAATGAACAAATAATTTGTTTTCGTACTCTTGGCTACGATTTTTCCTTGAAATTTCGTGGATTCGGTAGAAGAATCGGACCATTTATTCAAATTTTTAATTTTATCATTATTTGTAAAGTTATGAAAATAAAAATCAACGTTCTCAAATTTAATTTTTATACGGTTTCAATACCATACAATTATTATACTTTTAACCAATAAAAATAGACCTCGTAAAATATGACACGACACGTTAACCCGATACGTACTCGACACGAAATAAATGGTTTGGGTAATACATTTCAACCCGTTTAAGTAAACGGGTTGACACGACATAGCACGAAAATTAAACGGGTAAGGTTAGGGTCAAAATTTTCAACTCGAAAATGACCCGTTTATATATATATATATATATACATATATGTGTGTGTATGTATATTATAAGTTTTCTTTTTAATGATTTGGACTTTTATTGTTTTAAATTTGGTTAGAAGTTTTAATTTTGAACTATAAAATTTGGATTTTTAATGCTTTCATTTGAATTTTGGATTTGTACTTTTTTTACAATTTTCGATTTTGAATTTTTTGTTTTATAAATTTTAAACGGGTTAAACGGGTTAGGCGGGTCAAGTCGGATTAGGCGGATCGGGTTTGTAACAACCCAAACATTTCCAAACAAGCATAATATCAATAACAAATTTTTTTACGCCAAAAACGGCCCCAAGCTAACAATAAGTCTGAAGGTTTGCGGAAAGGCAACCTATTACACAACCGAGATTACGATGAAAGATAAACTAAAATGATGGTCTTCTAGCCAACTCCAACTTATACCTTCTCTTTGCCCTTGTCTGCTCTTCCTATCTCACGTCTACCTGAAAATGGTTTTTAATTTTGAAAGAGCGAGGGTTAGACCAACGGTCTAATGAGTCCCCTCTGACAACAGTTTTAACTTATCAAACACTCAAAGCATTTATAATACAATAAACCTTTTCAATTTTAACGAGAAACAATTACAGTTTCAATAAACTTCTCAGCTCACACTACCGCCACCCTAAGGTGACAGCGTGTCTGTGGCTCACACTGCCTTATTGGGACACACACCCAATGACATAAACGGAACTCACCCCCGATATGAGCACAGGCGGGACGCACCTCCCGACTTTGAGCATAACACACTTATGACTATGTATGCATACATGTCCACTAAGCAACAATAACATAAATATCTTTAGCATTTGAATAAATCTCGCATGTAATTAATAAACAACATCATTTCAAAACTTACAGATAAACATATAAACATAACCTCTTCGTCATAAGAGACTTTAGTTTAGAAAAACTCACCTGGTGTTCCTCGTGCTAAAAGTCCCACACTTAGAGATTTCCCGACAACGAATCCTAAAGAACAAAGATAGGATTTTACGATAAGTTACTAGGTTACCCTCGACCAAATATTCGAGACTAAACTTATATGTCGGTCTACTCCCTTAATCCCCGGGTTCGCCTAGGTCGAAAGTGACCGGGGTCACCCGTACCCTCACTCCCCCGGGGTCCCCCGGACTCCTCACCCCCAGGGTCACCTGGTGCCATCACTGCCCAGGGTCGCCCGACTAATTCCCTCCTGGGGTCGCCCGGTTCCTCCCTTCCAGCGCCGCACGACCAAGGGTTTCAATCCCCAACCGTGGCTTACCCAGATTTCCTCCAAACCAGATTTTATCAGGTTTCAAATCAACCCAACGACTTATTTTTTTTACCTCTTATTCTTCCCCTTTGGTCGTTTTTAAGACAGGGCGATCACAAAACTTCCCTCACCTAGATCGATCAATACACACACCTCACCCCTTAACAAAACACAATTTCCCAAGATTTCTGACCAAAGATATGTAATAATCTCTCAAACCAAGAATACAATAAGAGGGAGAAGAGTTAATAGCTTACTTTGAGTGGATTTGATGCAGACTTGTCTTCCCAAAAGTGACAACGTTCTTCTTCCTGCTTTCTCTCCAAAAACTCCTTTCTCCCCTTGATTGTTCTAAGCCGCCAACGATAAGAGATAGGGTTTAGGGTAGGAGAGCTAGGGTTAAAATACCTTCTTTTCCAAATTTACAACATAGCACCCTGCACTTACCGCTTAGGACAATTTCTCACTCTTACTTCCAAATTTATTATTCATACTACGATTATTACAATATCTCCCCCTCAAAAGAATTATGTCCCCGGAATTCCCTCGTTGTAAAGACTGGGATATTGAGCCCTCATATCCGACTCTAATTCCCAAGTCGCTTCCTGTCCTTTGTGAAATTGCCATTGAACTTTCACAAGTTGAATTTCCTTATTCCTCATTTTCTTCACTTTACGGTCCAAAATGGCCACCGGTTCCTCAACATAGCTTAGTTTCTCATCCACTCGAATATTGTCCAACGGTACCACCTCATCCGTTTCCGCTAAACACTTCTTCAAATTAGACACATGGAATGTGGGGTATATTCCTCGTAGGTCCACGTGTAATTCCAGCTTGTACGCCACATCCCTAACGCGTTCCACGATAACAAATGGTTCGACGAATCTCGGTCTCAACTTACCCTTCTTTTCGAAACGGACTACCCCCTTCTAAGGCGAGACTTTTAACATAACCATATCTCCCATTTGGAACTCGATTGGCTTCGTTCTCCTATTCGCTTCATTTTCTAACGGTCTTGCGCTGCCTTCAATCTCTCTCTGATCTGGTTAACCTTATCGGCTGTTATTTGCACAATTTCAGGGCTAGCTAGCGGCCTTTCTCCCACTTCATTCCAACACAAGGGTGTCCTACAACGACGTCCGTACAACGCTTCAAACGGTGTTGCCTGGATGCTAGCGTGGTAACCATTATTATAAGAAAACTCTATCAACGACATATGAGTTTCCCACGAACCTATGAAATCGATAACACAAGCTCGAAGCATGTCTTCCAATGTTTGGATGGTCCTCTCACTCTGGCCATCCGTCTGCGGGTGATAAGTTGTACCCAACTTGAGTTGCGTACCTAACTCTCTTTGCAAACTCTTCCAAAAGGATAGGGGTGTTCAAAAAAACCGTTGGACCGCTCAAACCGGTCGAACCATGTCAAACCGGACCGTTTTTGGCGGTTTGAGCAGTCTGGCGGTCTGGTCTGGTCTGGAAAATTGCCAAACCGGGCGGACCGGTCTGGTCTGCGGTCTGGAGGTTTTTTTGGGCTGTTTGGACCAAACCGACCGCCAAATATATAAATATATATTTTTTATTTTTTTATATATACCTTTATTATAAAGAATAGATTATATAAATCCCAAATATGTCCAAGTATATACAAAAAGGCCAAAGGTATTTTAACAGATTGAAATTTTTATGGATTGTGGAATACAAAGAACGGAAAAATGAAGAAGTGAAGCCGTGAATTTTATTTGCACTTTGCATATTACTTTTTTTAGTGTTTTATCTTGGGATATTTTGTTAACTTTTGTGGACTTTGTTATTTTATTGTGAACTTTGTTCTTTATTTGAAGTGGACTCAAGCCAATTAGCCTTTAAAATTCAAAGTTTTATATGTTTTTATGTTTAAACTTTAAAGCCCACTAAAAGGCCCAAATCGCCTAAACCGGTCGACCAAACCGCCTAAATCGCAGTCCGACTTAACCGGTTTGGGCATTTGATGTCAAACCGCTAGGTTTGAAAAATCAATAAACCGCAACTTGCGGTTTGGTTTGTGGTCTGAGGGGTTAAATCACCCAAACCGGACCGCAAACACCCCTACAAAAGGATGACGTAAAACGACCATCCTGGTCGAATACTATAGCCGACGGTACTCCGTGCATGGACACAATTTCATCTACATATAACTTAGCCAACTTCTCCAACGGATACGTCTCCTTAATCGGGAGGAAATGAGATGATTTCGTAAGTCGATCCACTATCACCTAAATCGCGTCGTGACCTTTAGGCGATCGCGGGAGTCCGGTGACAAAATACATCGTGATTTCATCCCACTTCCATACTGGTATTTCCAACGGTTGAAGCTCCCCGTAAGGCCTTTGATGCTCTGCTTTCACCTTTAGACACGTCAGGCATCGCTCGACGAAATAAGCGATATCTTTCTTTAAACCCGGCCACTAGAAACTTTGCTTCAGGTCTCGGTACATTTTGTTGGTTCCCGGATGAATAGAATAACGAGACTTATGCACTTCCTCTATCACTTTCTTCCAAAGGTCACCCCGTTTCGGAATCCACACACGGTCACCAAAACATTTCACTCCACTACCGTCTACCATTAGCGTACTTACATTTTCGACTAATCTCTCGCTCTTCAATTTTTCTTCTAATAACGCTTCCTTTTGTAAACTCTAGACTTCCTCTAAGAAAGTGGAAGTTGCCTCAACCCGAAATGCCACTACTTTCGTTGCATCTCGATGCTCTTTCCGAGTCAAGGCGTTGGCCACTACGTTGAATTTACCCGGATGGTAAAGAATCTCGCAGTCATAATCACTCAACAGTTCCATCCACCTACGCTGTCTCATATTGATCTCTTTCTGGTTGAATAGATGTTGAAGGCTCTTGTGATCAGTATAAATCTGACACTTAACTCCATACAGGTAATGCCTCCAAATCTTCAAAGCAAAAACTACTGCTGCCAGCTCCAGGTCATGTGTCGGGTAGTTCTTCTCGTCCTCTTTCAACTGACAAGACGCGTAGGCAATCACTTTGACTTCTTGAATTAGCATGCAACCCAAACCCAACTTTGAAGCGTCGCTGAAGATCACAAATCCTTCAGTCCCGTTGGGTAGGGATAAGATAGGTGAACTACTCAGGCTTTCCTTTAATTTACTAAACGCATTCTCCTGAGCTCCCGACCACTCAAACTTAACGTTTTTCCTAGTTAGGGCAATTAGTGGGGTGGCTATCCGTGAAAAGTCCTGAATGAACTTTCGATAATAGCCTGCCAGCCCAAGGTAACTGCTTACTTCCGACAGCGATTTCGGCGCTTCCCAACCTTTGATAGCCTCAATCTTGGCTGGGTACACCTTAATCCCCTCTTCTGACACCATATGTCCTAAAAATTGCACCTCTCTTAACCAGATTTCACATTTAGATAATTTAGCGTACAACTTCTCTCGCTTAAGCAGCTCCAACACTGACCTCAGATGTGCCTCATACTCCTTCATGGATCGTGAGTAAATTAGTATGTCATCAATAAAGACGATCACACACTTGTCCAAGAGTGGACCACACACTCTATTCATCACATCCATGAATACTGCGGGGGCGTTAGTCAAACCAAAGGGCATGACTAAAAACTCATAATGTCTATACCTCGTACGAAAAGCCATCTTGGGAACATCCTCCTCTCTCACCTTTAGCTGATGATAGCCCGATCGCAGGTCTATCTTTGAAAAGTAGCTCGCTCCTTGCAATTGATCGAAAAGATCATCAATTCTGGGGAGCGTGTACTTAGTCTTGACTGTTACCTTGTTAAGTTCACGGTAGTCTATGCACATCTGCTTAGACCCGTCCTTTTTCTTGACAAATAACACCGACGCTCCCCACGGTGATGTACTGGGATGAATAAACCCCTTATCGAGCAGCTCTTGCAGATGAGTCATCATCTCCTTCATTTAGGTTGACGCCAAACGATAGGGTGCTCTTGCAATTGGTGTCTTTCCAGGTACCAAATCTATTCGGAACAGCACTTGCCGATCAGGAGGCAAGGTGTTTAAGTCTTCCGGAAACACCTACGGGTATTCACTTATTACTGGAACTGACTCCGACCCCTTCTTCTCTTTCTTAGCGTCTACTACATACGCTAAGAATCCCACACACCCTTTCACTAAGCACCGCCTAGCCTTGATCATAGAGATAAAACACGATTTCCTATCCCGATGATCCCCATACACTACTACCTCTTCCTTACCAGGCAACGCTATTCGGATCAACTTCTTATTGCACACTATATGGGCATCATTAGACGCCAACCAATCCATCCCCATGATGATATCAAATTCCCCCATACCCATCGGGTAAAGTCGCAACGGAAATGAATGACCGTCAATATCAATATAACACCCTTCATAAACTTCCCTCACCAAGACTCGACTATCATCCGCTACTTCTACCTTATACCTAAGACTAAGCCTTTTGGGTTTCACACGTAAATTATGAATGAAGTTTGGTGACACAAACGAACGATTTGCGCCCAAATCAAACAACACCTTAGCATAAGTCGAGTCTATAGGGAAAGTACCTGTCACCACATCCGATGTTTCCACCGCCTCCTCTACTGTCATGTTAAACGCCCTTGATCTTGCTCGGGCGGGTTCCACCTTTCTTTCTCCTCCTTTGCCCCCATAATTTTCGACAACTCCCTTCTTCAATTGAGGACAATCTGATTTGATGTGGTCTGGCGAACCACATTGATAACAATCCCTGACAATCCCGCACCATGTGATCCGTCTTCCCGCACTTGAAACACCCATCTTTGTCTATCAAACACTCTCCCTTATGCATCCGGTTACATTTACTGCACGGTTTAAACTCAACCCTTGACGTTGTTCTTTGTTCATATCTTACAGATTTTTCCTTCTTAACATCACGCATAGATCCCTCCCACTTCCTATTATCCGTACTTCTTTTAGACAATTGACGATTCTTGTCCTTTTCTGTCATTTCCGTTGCGTTGACGGCCGCTTGGAAGGTAACGGGTTCTCTTGCAGCTGCCAGCTCTCTGATGTTACTCCTTAGCCCAAACAGATACCTGTTTATCTGTCGTTTTTCATTGGGCACATATATCTCAGCAAAACGTGCCTTTTCCAGGAATTTGGTCGTATACTCTCTGACCGTCATTTCACCCTGCTCCAAGTTTAGAAATTCCTCTTCTAACTTTTTCACCTCTGCCAATGGACAAAACTGCTGCTTGAACCTGGCAATAAACATCTCCCAAGCCATACCCTTAGCTGCCTTTGAACCCTTTCCCTCGGTCTCGGCCTCCCACCAAAATAAGGCATCGTCCCTCAGCATGGATAATGCAAACACCACCTTGTCTTCTTCTGCACACTCACTGGTGTCGAAAGCTAGTTCCATCTCTCTAATCCACTTGATCACTATCACCGAATCACATTATCCCTTGAAAACAGGAGGCTTGCACGCCGCAAATGACTTGTAGTTGCATCCCTTTTCTATAACTGCCTTAGCTTTCACTATTGGAGTTGACTGGGTGTGGCTACCCACCACGGTTATTGGCGAGTTAGCCATTTCAGTCGTCTCCCTTTCCTCGCTCTTTCCCCTGCTTGCCGATGCTTCCTAGGCATGGAAATGGGCCCCAACCCGTCGGGGAAACCGGTCCACCCGCCCCGATCGGGGATGGGGATTCCCCGCTAAACCGGGGATAGGGATGGGGACGGGGATCCCCGTTTGTCTCAAACCGGGGATGGGGACGGGGACGGGTATCACACTCCCCGCCCCCGCCCCGTCCCCGTTATATATTTTAATTAATATTTAATATATATTATTTATTTAAACTAAATCGGTAATTCATAATTTCCTATTTTCTAACTAGGTTTATAATATAAAATTGTTATTTTTTGGATGTCAATCAAAATACAATTACTCGATATGGTTTTGAATATTACTCGATATCTTTTGGCACGTGTGAAGTTAAGTTTTTTTTATTCGAATTCGGTTGAATTTCTTTTGGTTTTAAGTTATTAATTATTATATGATGTTGTGATTTTTTTATACTAAATTAAATTTCTTTCCATTTTAGGTTTATTGGAAATATGTGATATTTAAACATGTGTTGTGTCTCATATATTTGATTTAAGTATCTTACATAAACGGAAAAAAATCCCCGTTTCCCCGTTGGGGATCCCTGTTCCCCGTTGGGGATGGGGATGGGGACGGGGATGAAGATGAGGGATTGGGGACGGGGATGGGGATTGTGGTCCCCGCCCCATCCCCGCCCCATTTCCATGCCTAATGCCTCCTTAGTCTGATGTGCCAGAAGTGCCTGCAACGTCTCTTGAAGTTTCTCCATCTCAGTGGCAAAAGTCTCTTGTGTTACAAAAGCCTGGGCCCGACCTCCACCACAGTTCCTAGTCGGTCCCCTTTCCCTTACAGTAGCTGAACTCTCCTGACGAGAGGATTCTTGTTCAACCATCACATCCACACTCTTGGCTCGACGGGAAACACACACCGTCCTTTTTCCTAGAACTCTTGCTTCCGGTTCCTCCACTTGAGTGGCCGCCTTTCGAGTCGTCTTTCCTTTCCCTTTGGGTCGACCACGATCCTTTCCACGAGTGGCAGTCGGCCGAGGAGGAACTACGGGCCCATCCTCAATAGTTTCGATCACAGGTGTTGTCTCAGCTACTGGCACTGATCTACTTCTTGTTACTCGCTCCAACATGGCTACATATAATCATAAACAGACAATACTCAATACGGTAGGTTCAACGTAATATGGCAAGTTAAGCACACACATGTACCTGTAAATTCACAATTACACTGGCCAGATGTAATTCCAAATTACCTTACATGCTAGTCCTCACCACCCTATCACTTATCTTCCTATGGCCATCCTATTTCTCAGTTATGTCTTACTCCCTAAGTTTAAGTCTAGGACCGCCCCGTCACCTAGATCCTTAATCTATGGCTCTGATACCAATTGTAACAACCCAAACATTTCCAAACAAACATAATATCAATTACAATTTTTTTTACGCCAAAAATGGCCCCAAGCTAACAATAAGTCTGAAGGTTTGCGGAAAGGCAACCTATTACACAACTGAGATTACGATGAAAGATAAACTAAAATGACAGTCTTCTAGCCAACTCCAGCTTACACCTTCTCTTTGCCCTTGTTTGCTCTTCCTATCTCACGCCTGCCTGAAAAGGGTTTTTAATTTGGAAAGAGCGAGGGTTAGACCAACGGTCTAGTGAGTCCCCCCTAACAAAAGTTTTAACTTAACAAACATTCAAAGCATTTATAATACAATAAACCTTTTCAGTTTTAACGAGAAACAATTACACTTTCAATAAACTTCTCAGCTCACACTACCGCCACCTAAGGTGACAGCGTGTCTGTGGTTCACACTGCCTTATTGGGACACACCCCCAATGACATAAACGGAACTCACCCCCCGGTATGAGCACAACGGGACCCCCCCCCCCCCGACTTTGAGCATAACACACTTATGACTATGTATACATACATTTCCACTAAGCAACAATAACATAAATATCTTTAGCATTTGAATAAATCTCGCATGTAATTAATAAACAACATCATTTCAAAACTTGCAGATAAACTTATAAACATAACCTCTTCGTCATAAGAGACTTTAGTTTAGAAAAACTCACCTGGTGTTCCTCGTGCTAAAAGTCCCACACTTAGAGATTTCCCGTCAACGAATCTAAAGAACAAAGATAGGATTTTATGATAAGTTACTAGGTTACCCTCGACCAAAGATTCGAGACTAAACTTAGATTTTGTCCACTCCCTAAATCCCCGGGTACGCCTAGGTCGAAAGTAACCGGGGTCACCCGTACCCTTACTCCCCCGGGGTCCCCCGGGCTCCTCACCCCCGGGGTCACCCGGACTCCTCACCCCCGGGGTAACCCGGTGCCATCACCGCCCGGGGTCGTCCGGCTAATTCCCTCCCGGGGTCTCCCAGCTGAACTAAGCCCGGGGTCGCCCGGTTCCTCCTTTCCAACGCCGCATGGCCAAGGGTTTCAATCCCCAACCGCGGCTTACCCAGATTTCCTCCAACCCAGATTTTATCAGGTTTCAAATCAACCCAACAACTTAGTTTTTACTTCCTATTCTTCCCCTTTGGTCGTTGTTAAGACAGGGCGATCACAAAACTTCCCTCACCCAGATCGATCAATACACACACCTCACCCCTTAACAAAACACAAATTCCCAAGATTTCTGACCAATGATATGTAATAATCTCTCAAACCAATAATACAATAAGAGGGAGAAGAGTTAATAGCTTACCTTGAGTGGATTTGATGCAAACTTGTCTTCCCAAAAGTGACAACGTTCTTCTTCCTGCTTTCTCTCCAATATCACCTTTCTCCCCTTGATTGTTCTAAGCCGCCAACGATAAGAGATAGGGTTTAGGGTAGGAGAGCTAGGGTTAAAATTCCTTCTTTTCCAAATTTACAACATAGCACCCTGCACTTACCGCTTAGAACAATTTCTCACTCTTACTTCCGAATTTATTATTCAGACCACGGTTATTACAAGGGTTGAGATTTTCTAACCCGTTTATTAAACTGGTCGGGTTAGGGTTAGACAATCTCAACCCGTTTAACTTTGAACCCGACACGTTTGCCAGATCTAAATAAAATGACAAGTCTACCTTTAATTATAGATAGAGTTTTTCCATCTCACAACTAAGAGTAGAACGAAAAAATAGATAATTACTTTCTAAAATGGACATTTATTTTGAGATAAACTAAAATAGTAATGTACACATTTATTTTGAGCCGAAGGGAATATACTATATCAAATATTTTTAGAAAGTTTTGTTTTTCTAAACTTGATAAATGTTTTTTCTTTTAAAATTATGTTGAAAAACATTATAAATATTTATGTTTTTTTTTAAATCTCTGTTTTGCCATGCTCATCTATTAGTGGAGTTTATTTGACTTGTTAGTATTCATGGCCAACTTGTTACCTTATCTTACAAGATTTTCTAGTGAAGAAAAAAAAATTGTTTTAAAACATGTATTTTGAATTTCTTTTTCTTATTTTTAAATAAATATGTTAAAATTTTATTTCATGGAGTGCTGACCAATTCTTACACAACTAGTACTATGTTTTTATATGTTTTATCTTTAATTATGCATGGGAACAAAAGAGTAAGGTTCAAGGAAGTTTCAAAGGAGACTCCAATCATAAATATAAATATAAATTAAAACATTTATATATTTGAAAAATGAATTGTTTTTCTTTTAGGCTATGTTTGATAAAAAAACTAGCTTATAAGCTAGCTTTTTTTCAAGGTACATGCTTGGATAACCATATAAGCTAGCTTATGGTTATCCAAACTCAAAGTAGTGTTTTGAAAAGATAACTTATAAGCTAGTTTGCCAAACAATGCCTAAATGATGTCCTAAGTTATCCCTAATTAATCCCTTGGTAAATTATGACTGTAAAACATCAGCCTTGATTAAATCTCAGTGACCACAATTGTTGTATACGTCTGGATTAGAACCCTAGGCAGATGGGATATTCCACCACATCTCCCAGAGCATTAACCAATACACCAAAACCCTTGTGGTTAAAGAAGTGTTTTATATTTATATATGTACTAGAAGCGTACTCGCGCAATGCAACGAGATACATCGTGATTTTAATGTTTCACTTTGTTTTTTTATCAATTTATGGTACGATTTTGGATGGTTTTGTAAGAGTGATAATGGTTTTTTATAAATTTATTTTTATATAAAAAAATTAAGTATTTTATTACAATTCAATGATCATCTTATATATTATAAATTCTTTATATTTAAATTGAGATGTTTATTATGTCTTGATTATGTTTATTAGTTATTATGATTCAAACATGGGAAAAGTCCAAAAAAAACCAATGGACTTTAGTGTTTGGAGTGATCAAGTCCTTGGACAATTTTTTGGAACAAATAAGTCCTTGGACTTTTGATAACCTATTGAATACATCCTTATCAATTAAAATTTTAACTTACAACCTATATAGCAGGTAAAACTACAAATTAAAAACAAAGTCACCTACTTTATCCGTCTACAAATTAAAAATGGAAAAATTAACTAAAATAGTCAATCTCATCAACCATATTTATTTTTCTTTTACTTTTTTTCCTAAAATTGCCAAAGTTTGCACATAATGTTTTTTTTTTCTGCATAAGGATTGTTTTTTTTTCCAAAAAAATAAAAATAACAAACATTTTCACGTAGAAAAATTTTATATATAAAGATTCACTTTCTGCTTATATTTTTAGAAAATATTTACGCTTTGCATTCTTATAAAGTTATAATTAGTTATTTAATTTATTTTATATCAATTATTTTTTCATTTACATTTTTATTTTATTAACATACACAATCGGATATTAACTAAAATATATCAAAAAAAAATAGTTTTTTTACAAATTACACCATTATAGTCGTTTCGTCAATACATTCAAAATGAACTCAATATTGTTTTTGAACTTTATCTTGTATTATTCAATATCATAAATACGTACGAATTATTTTTAATATTTACCCTTTATAATTACAAATTAATCTTATATTATTAAATAAATAACCTTAAAGGATAGAAAGTGTAAATATTAAATATAATTAGTACGTATTTATGATATTTAATAATATGAAATTAAATCCAAAAAAATCAATATTAGGCTCATTTTAAACGTATTGACGAGACAATTATAATGGTGTAATTTGTAAAAATACATACTTTTTTTGATATATTTTAGTTAATATACAATTATGTGTGTTAATATAATAAAAAGTTAAAATGAAAATAAAAAGGTAGAATATATAAAGTAAATTAAATAACAAATTATAAAGATGTTTTCTATTTTTTTTTTGCCAAAAACAGTTTTTAAGGCAAAAAAATAATATGTTTTGACTATTTTAAGAAAAGACTTTGAAAAGTGCTTAAAAATTTAATTTTGTTGATAAGATTGACTATTTTAGTTAATTTTCTTATTTTTCTTATTTGTAGGGTAATAAAGTAGGTGACATCTTTTTTGTTTTTTCTTCTAATTTGTAGTTTTACCTATTATGTAGGTTACAAGCTATATTTTTAAGTAGTAAGGATGTATTTAACAGATTTCCAAAAGTCCAAGGATTTATTTAGTGTGTTTTGAAATGTCTAAGGACTTATTTGTTCCAAAAAATTGTCCAATGACTTAATCACTCCAAACACTAAAGTCCATTAGTTTTTTTTTACTTTTCCCTTCAAACATATAGCTTAGAAATTTGTACTCATGCATAATTACTTGTAATTTTGAATTTTTAGTAATGTGTATCAATAAACAGTAGTTAATGCATAAAAGTTTGTTTTTAAAAATTTCTTCGATATTTTAATAATAATGCAATTTATTTTAGATTTAATACTATAATATTTTTTAAAATAAACATTAAATATTCTATTAGATTTTCTTAATTATATTTTAGATTTTTTATATTAAAATTTGATTTTTATCATGTATTTAATTCTGAAGGGGAATGATTTTAGGGGATTGAAGTGAGAAATGATTTTAGGGGAGTTAAATTGGTTAGAGACATGGATTGAAAGTTAATAAATAACATTAAATTTAGTACATAAAGCTTTAATGTTTGTTTTTAAGAGATTTTAAGTAATTAGCATTAAATATTAATATATTAAAATTTAACAATTATTTTTAAAAGTTTTTTATCCGTGTTTTATAATATAGTATTGACGTGTGTTTGTGCATTTATCTATGTATGGAGTAAACTTCATTTTTGGTCCCTGTGTTTTTTCAATTCTTTAGGTTTTGGTTCTTAGAATTCTAAAAGTATAAATTTGTCATTATAGTTTGCATTTTGTTAGGTTTTGCCCCTTCCACGACTGTTAAAAAAACGGTAAATAAGGGGTGTGTTGGTTCTTTTTTTTTTCTTTCTGTTTTTCTTTCATTTATTTTTATAAAAATAAAAAATCATGATGTTATATCATTTTATATTATATTATGTTATTTAATATATATATATATATATATATTATTTAATATATATATATATATACTAGTTACATATCCGTACGCGATGCGGCGCGAAACATCTTGAAATCAAAGCCAAGAACTCGAAATAACAATCATGTTTCATTTTTTGTTCTATTTCCTTTTCTCGATGTTAATTTTATGAATTTATATGGTTTTAAATCACAAATTGGATAGTATATAAATCTAGTCGATCTCGAACACAAAATAAAGCTCATTCAACTTTAACGAGTTGAACTTCATAACACCAATGTTCGATTCGGCTTGTTGAAAAACTCGATTAAATTCTTAAGAGTAGAGTCAAATCGAGTCATATGTTCATAAATCATACAATAAAAATATGAACATTATCGAACTCGAGCCAATAAAAAAATTCATTGATCGAGAGTTCGAACCCATAAACGAACTTCGAGGTCGAGCCCAACCTTTGAAAAAACTTATTCAAGCTCAAGCTCGATATTAATTTTTCGAGCCGAATTCGAATAACCCATACTCGATTCGGGTCATTTGCATGAAAAAATATGGTTCAAGTTGTTGGATGGTCCATTGAATCCATAACAACCCTCAAGTTTCAAAATATGGGTCATTTGCGTTTCAAAATGTTTTTATGTCTATATTTTTGAAACAAGCGTTTCAAAATGTTTTTATGACTAAATCTTTGAAACAATATATAAACAATCTGACAACCATCTTTCTTAGTCTCAAACCAAATCAAACCACAAGACGATGGTCAAGTTACCCAAACCAAAACCAAAACCAAAACCGGACCACATTACACAATTAACATCTTTTTCAACTTGATTCGGTTCAAGTCGTGATTCGATTTGGTTTGAGTCGTGCAGCAGCTTTGCCCGCCTCCCTCGAAAAGACAAAAATTGAATATTTAATCAAATGTTTTGCACTATACTAAAATATTCCATTCCTACAACTGTTAGAGAACGAACTTGAGGTCATACCATTCACCCAAGTAAGACGTCAATGAGAAATCACAAGTTGAACTTAATTTCAATCTCAAGCATGAAGAAAACCATTTTCATCCAAGCAAGAAACTACTTGCCCAACCATTTCGGATTGTGTCGGACAAACTCCCCCCTTCTGTTCGATATTGATCTGCAAAAAAACATACAAGAATTGGGGCTTATTCACAAAAAACATGAGAAAAAAAGATGTTAATCAAATGGAAAAATGTATGTACCTCGCAGTTCAAATGCGGTTCGTAAGGATCATCAATCCTGGTAAACTCCGCAGTGCCTTGAAATTATTATGTGAAATGAGGTAGATTGCAATTACCAAATCAACTTGCCTTCTAAATGTAATTGCAAACAAACAACTATGATCATAAATGAACCCCTCGTATGTAAAAACAGTGTTTCTACTTCTCCTAATATGATCATAAGTGAACTCCTCATCAGATTAAGAAGAAGCTAAAAAAACAAAGAATGACCTTAATAATTGTAACATCTAAACTCTTATAAGGAATTTGTAACACCCTGAATTTTATCCCAATTGAAGAAAAGTGTTGATCTGGATGAATCGTAAAGGAAGAACCACATATAGTCATCTCGGCTATAGTGCCATGTGGTTGTGATATCTGTCACAATAACACCAATGTTACTAAGAGTAAGGTCGTCTCGGCTATAGTCCCATGTGGTTGTGAAATCTGTCTCAATAGCACCAATGGTACTAAGGTAGCGTTTGGTACGCAGACAAGATTGGACGGGACTGGACAGGACAGGACTGGACAGGACAAGAGGCTAGGACAGGACTGGACAGGACAAGACAAATGGCTGTCTTATGTTTGGTACGACTAGGACTAGATAGAACAGGACTGAACAAGTTTCTAAAAGTTGTTTGATAATTTTATATGTCATATAATAGTTATAAATAACACAAATAAAGAATATTCTTAAATAATTTAATTAAAAAACATTATTAATTTTTGTACACAATTTTCATACATATAAATACATACAAAAACAATAGTAGGAAATTTGAATGAAAAATCTGAAATAATTGATGGTAGTTCGAAAAAATCGGATTCATATAAAAAAATATAATAGTTGATTCAATTTGGAAGATCTTAATGAATTGACGGATGCATAGTTGCAACAACGAGTAAAGATAAAAGACGATGGGTGGCCGGTGAAAGACGATAGTTGTAAAGAAGGTGAAATATAGTAATAGAGGTAGTGGTGGTGGCGGTGCGCAGTGGTAATTGAGGTTATTGTAGTGGAGGAAGAGACGGAGGTTACCAATGATGGTTGACGACGAGCGACAGTGGTGGCAGCTAGCGACGGTGGTTGGCGGTGAGCGTCGGTGACGGCGACGACAATGGGTGGTTGTAATTGGTGGATGTGGCGATGGGTGGTGGTTGTGGAGGTGGTGGAGGAAGTTGTTGTGGTAGTGAAGGAAGAGGTGGAAGTGGTCGACGATGGTTGGTGGTAGCTACCGGTGGCCGTCGATGGTGGTGACGACAATAGGTGGTGGTGATCGGTGTTAGTGGAGGTAGTCGACGATGGTAGTGGTGGTGGCGATGACCGATGGTTGTGGAGGTGGTGGAGGAGGTTGTTATGGTGGAGAAATAGGTAGAGGTGGCCGACGGTGGTTAGTGGTGGCTACTAGTGGCCGCCAATGGTGGTAGTAGCGACGATGGGTAGTGGTGACCCTTAAGACTAATACCATATTAGGATTATATATCAAATGGTGGTAAATCAGTGATTTTTAGTTTCTGTCTCATTTTTGTCCCATGTTGTTCCACCTATTTTGGTGGAACAAGAAAATACCCCTTTTTGTCCCATCTTGTCCCACCCTGTCCAGTCTTTGTCCCTGTCCTATGTCGCGCCAAACATGGGACAGTGAACTTTTGTCCTGTCCCATGTCACGCCAAACATGGGACAGTGAACTTTTGTCCCATCCTGTCCCACCCAGTCTGCAAACCAAACGCACCCTAAAAGTGTGGTAGTCCCGGCCTTAGTGTCATACAGTTTTGACATATGTCATAATATCAACGAAGATTATCAAGTGGTTGGTCGTCCCAACGAATGTGCCATGGAATTAAGACAATTGTGTAACACCCGTAATTTTTGGGCAAGTACTATTTCAAGTCAATGTGGAAATGGATCTTTCAAGAGAAATTAAGGAAATACGATTTTGGAGTGAATCCTAAATTTCATAGTCTTGTTGTATGTAGAATTCAAATATGAATCCAATGGGCCTTTCCGGAGCGAAAACGGAGCTAAACCGAAGAAGTTATGACCAAATCAGCGTTCGGTACACTCTTGTCTATTGTGACAACGATTGTGACAATGTCACTATAGCCGTCACAATCGCCAGAAGCCAAAAACCTCTCGGTACACTCTTGGCTATTGTGACAGCGATTATGACAATGTCACTATAGCCGTCACAATCGAAAGAAGCCAAAAACCTCTCGGTACACTCTTGGCTATAGTGACAGCGATTGTGACAATGTCACTATAGCTGTCACAATAGATTGCGGGTACCAGAGTGTTAAAAATACGATTTTCAGCCATTTCTTTCATTTCTTATTTCCACCCTCTTCCCTTTCTCTCCCAAAACGTTCCTCCACTTTCTTTATGAACTCTAACTGATTTTGGGGCTTTCCCATGAAGATCAAAGTGTTCCCTCTCCATATTATGTTAATGGTTTCCTCTCTTGATGCAAGATTAAGTTCTCACCTCCAACACTAGAGATTTTTGGGGTTTATTAGGTTTTGCCCAAAACCTAAGTGGTAAGTTCATCCCTTCCATTTCCAAGCTTCTTTATGGGTTATAAACACTCCATTGATAATTTCCTAGTATTATATTTCCCCAATTTTGATTAGGATGATTTTGGAGAATTTGGGTCAAAATTAGGGTTTTGGCCAAAATGGAGATTTTGATATAAAATGTTTGTGGAACTATTCTAAATGTTTGGAGATGGATATTTATGGTTAGAAACTTATGGATCTAGGTTTTTGGAAGTTCTGGCTTGTGGATTCAAGTTTCTTCAAGGAAACTCAAGTTGGGGTAAAATCTAGATTTAGCCTAAATCTAGCAAGGTGAGTTCAAGTTGATTTGTGAAAACGATGTACATGCCAAAATGTTAATCTTTAAATGTTTATATGTTTTACATGAAATTATTAACTGTTGAGTTACTTGATGAGTTTTGATTATTTGAGGTTTCTAAATTTATAAGCTTGTAAAATGCCCACATTTGGGATTTTAGGCATTTCGATAAATAAATCCTAAACATTGGTATTTTGATGATTTATTTTATGGAAGTAGATTTTTGGGTATAAATTTATTTTATTGTGTGTTTTGGAGAAATGTTTGATTTTGTGTTATGGGACGTTTTGAAAGGACAAATGGTATAAACTTACTTGGAAAATGTTTTGTCCCAATCTAAACTGTGTTGGAGTTATTTATATATTTTGGAGCATGTGTTTGCATAAATGTGGGTTGTTTACGTTTTATTTCATCTTATGACTTTACAAGTGGTCTTTTGATTTGTCGGGCTTATGGCTCGGTTTGGTTTGGACCTTGTTGGGTCTTGGGGACACTTGTCCGATTTAATAGCTTAATGTAGAGTGTTTGGTCATGATTTGCATTTACTGCATCTTATTCGAGAATTACATGTTTTAAATGCGTTAGTTCATTCTTTTGGAGTCATGTAATATTTTTAACTATTGCAATGGATCCATAGGCACGGTGTTCTTATGTCCCGTTTTAGACAAGTTCACCACTTTGGCACGGAATAGGCATCGGGTCACCATGGTAAGTAAGGTGTGGACCTATATGGTTGGGCAACGTTCCATGGGCAGTAAGGTGTAATTCCATTTGTGCATGTATGTTTTGTGTAGATTTGGATATCTCAAAGTATAGATCCAGAGGGGTTGAATTTGAGTCACAATCGCCAGAAGCCAAAAACCTCTCGGTACACTCTTGGCTATTGTGACAGCGATTATGACAATGTCACTATAGCCGTCACAATCGAAAGAAGCCAAAAACCTCTCGGTACACTCTTGGCTATAGTGACAGCGATTGTGACAATGTCACTATAGCTGTCACAATAGATTGCGGGTACCAGAGTGTTAAAAATACGATTTTCAGCCATTTCTTTCATTTCTTATTTCCACCCTCTTCCCTTTCTCTCCCAAAACGTTCCTCCACTTTCTTTATGAACTCTAACTGATTTTGGGGCTTTCCCATGAAGATCAAAGTGTTCCCTCTCCATATTATGTTAATGGTTTCCTCTCTTGATGCAAGATTAAGTTCTCACCTCCAACACTAGAGATTTTTGGGGTTTATTAGGTTTTGCCCAAAACCTAAGTGGTAAGTTCATCCCTTCCATTTCCAAGCTTCTTTATGGGTTATAAACACTCCATTGATAATTTCCTAGTATTATATTTCCCCAATTTTGATTAGGATGATTTTGGAGAATTTGGGTCAAAATTAGGGTTTTGGCCAAAATGGAGATTTTGATATAAAATGTTTGTGGAACTATTCTAAATGTTTGGAGATGGATATTTATGGTTAGAAACTTATGGATCTAGGTTTTTGGAAGTTCTGGCTTGTGGATTCAAGTTTCTTCAAGGAAACTCAAGTTGGGGTAAAATCTAGATTTAGCCTAAATCTAGCAAGGTGAGTTCAAGTTGATTTGTGAAAACAATGTACATGCCAAAATGTTAATCTTTAAATGTTTATATGTTTTACGTGAAATTATTAACTGTTGAGTTACTTAATGAGTTTTGATTATTTGAGGTTTCTAAATTTATAAGCTTGTAAAACGCCCACATTTGGGATTTTAGGCATTTCGATAAATAAATCCTAAACATTGGTATTTTGATGATTTATTTTATGGAAGTAGATTTTTGGGTATAAATTTATTTTATTGTGTGTTTTGGAGAAATGCTTGATTTTGTGTTATGGGACGTTTTGAAAGGACAAATGGTATAAACTTACTTGGAAAATGTTTTGTCCCAATCTAAACTGTGTTGGAGTTATTTATATATTTTGGAGCATGTGTTTGCATAAATGCGGGTTGTTTACGTTTTATTTCATCTTATGACTTTACAAGTGGTCTTTTGATTTGTCGGGCTTATGGCTCGGTTTGGTTTGGACCTTGTTGGGTCTTGGGGACACTTGTCCGATTTAATAGCTTAATGTAGAGTGTTTGGTCATGATTTGCATTTACTGCATCTTATTCGAGAATTACATGTTTTAAATGCGTTAGTTCATTCTTTTGGAGTCATGTAATATTTTTAACTATTGCAATGGATCCATAGGCACGGTGTTCTTATGTCCCGTTTTAGACAAGTTCACCACTTTGGCACGGAATAGGCATCGGGTCACCATGGTAAGTAAGGTGTGGACCTATATGGTTGGGCAACGTCCCATGGGCAGTAAGGTGTAATTCCATTTGTGCATGTATGTTTTGTGTAGATTTGGATATCTCAAAGTATAGATCCAGAGGGGTTGAATTTGAGTCTCCACGAGCGAAAGATCTAGAGGGGTTGAGCTCGATATGTCTTATAAGTATAATCCATACGTTTTGGTTTTCTACAAAGTTATGTGACCTACTTTTGTGTTCCATCACGTGCAATGTAATCGAGTCTCCCCCGTCACCGGAAAGTGTTGTTTTGGGTATGGAGTTTTATAATCCATGTTTTCGGTGACGTTTTGAGTATGGGTTGTTATCCATGTTCTAAGGTTTTGAATATTGAATCTTATCCAGGTTTTTGGATGCTTTGGATGATAGAGTTTATCCATGCTTTCAATATTTGGTTGTTAAAGTATGAATTATGTTTTGCGTGAGTTTTGGGTTTTGGATTTATATTCGAAGGAACGTTTGTAACATGGTTTTAATCATGAAAATGATGAATGTTAGAAAAGATATTACTTTCAGTCTTAATGTATTTTATTTTGCGAAACTACGTTTTAAATAATACTCTTAAGGTTTATTGTTTATATATCTATGATTAAAACTCTTGAGCTCACTAGGCATTAAGCCTAACCTTTTTATTTGTCGGCATGTGCATCAGGTTCCATTCGGGTTAGTCCAAGTAACACTGTGAAGAGAGGAGTGCTAGTTGCGTGATCAAGGAGTGTTTAGCTTGTTGAATTCTTTCGCATTTGTTTTGGGAAGAGCAACTTGTGTTTGGGGTTAAGTAACACCCGACTTCGGTCTAGTGTTTGTATATTATTGGAGTTTATATTTGTTGAGGTTAGTTATAAAATTTTTATCTCGAAATATTCGGAGTTTTGAACTATAGGAGGAAGTTTGTTCCTTATTCTGATATTATATTTAAATTTTTAATTAGTTGCTCTTACCAAATTTGAGGGCATTACAAGTTGGTATCAGAGCTTAAGTTTGAGAGAATTAGGTGTTGTTTTTGTATGCCTAGACTCAAACTAGTGTTCTTTTAAGTGAATAAGAGAGAAATTGCACCAATAGGCAATTTACGATTGTATGTTTTGAGGATAATGGAGTCACTAGGAACGGGAATCACGTCGAGGGTAGCAAGGATGATCATGTACAGTACGTTCATAATTGCATCTGGCTAGTGTTATGGTGAACCTACGAGTTACATGTGTATAATTGAACTACTGGGATGTGACAACCATTCGGGTAGTGAAGAAGTTTCTAAGCGGATTAACGTTAGAAGAAGTTGATGATTTTAGAATTTGTCACTTGGAGTGACAGTAAGCATAGTGCTTGCATTAAGTGGATCATTTCGGGTTGGAATGATTAGTTGGATTAGAACCATAGGCTTTTGGAACCGACATTATTCAAGGAGAATTGTAAGGTGAACCTATGAAAATCCTTCATTATTGCCTTAAGATGTTTGAGCATCCGGATGACGATAATACGAAACTGAGGAGCTTGATTTCGAGATGTTTAGTGCCGACCAAAGTCATGCATGAAATTTATTTCTAAAATAAATTGCATCAATTATTTCTCATGTTTCCAAAAGGCGTCATGTGGATTATATTACAAAGTCTTGGAAAAATGTTTAGCACACAAGAGATTTTAAATCATGATTTTTTTTAAACATGCATAAAATTAGTTGATTGCATGAGGTTGCAAACTTTGTCGAGATTTTCTTTATTCTCATCATTGTCCAACGCTATTTCGGATATTGCGATGTACGTATTTTAAGGTTGTCTAGGGTCTTGGACGAGTAACTGGAATTTATGACTTTAACATTGGATCTCCTCCACGTATGTTAAGGTTTTGAACGAAGAGTTACCTTCCATCATTTTGGTGATTGAGTTTCTTGGGAATTTTATTCCGTACGAGTTTTGTTGAGTTTTATAGAGTATTATTTTACGACATTTTTCAACGCGTGAGTGAACTTTGAAATGCATAAAATTTGATTATGTTGCATGTAAATTTATGAGTTTATTGAGCGTTATGTCTTATGCAAGTTTTGTTGAAAAGTGTCTCTTTATATTACATTGCGACAAAAATAAAACTTTTGGAATCATGACATTTTAGTCGTATCTTCGTCTTATGCTTTTTATTTTGGAAACGAAGGTTTTGGCACTGCTTAATTTTTGTGTCATAAAGTTTTATGAAAATTTAGTTGGTTCTTATGGAATTTCATTTTACGACATTTTGTGTCACGTAGATAAATTTTGAAACGCATATACTGATTTATTGTGTGCGTTAACTTTCGGATTGTTTAATATTATTGTCTCCTGGGAGTTTTGCACATTTTGTTCGCAACCATAAGAGGCGTCTTGAGAATTTGGGTATCGCATAATTGCACTTTTACGTATTACACAAATATATTTCGTTATACCCTACTTAGTATCTGAATTGATTTATTCTTCGGTGTGAGTAAACATATAAAGGACCTCTGATGGTTCATATTGAACTGTTGTTGTATGCATCCTTTGGTTGTTGATTTTATCGTTATTGTTTCACGCAATGCATTGTATTGATTTGATGGTATGCATGACTTTGTAGCCACTATTTTTGGACATGATCATTTTATTCGTACGACCTAAAGTTTGGAAATTGATTTAAATTATTTCACGTTTGACCAATCGCATGCACATTTTGTCTTGCTAAGTTTTGAGAAATGAACTCAGCATGCGGGTCTTATTGGGAATTTTATTCCATGTCATTTTATGGTTAAATGGAAAATTTTTGGAACTTGATTACGTGGATTTCTCCTTCTGGAGCTTATACCAACAGTTGTCGCACAACGCTTTTGTGCAAGAAATCATTTCACGTACATGGCATAAATTGATGCATATTCGGACCATAGTGGTCCATTTGAAAAGCTGTTGCGCCTCTTATTATTGTCATTATTATCTTAAATAATAATCAAATGGTTTTTGAAATGGTCTTATATGTGTGGCGTTTGTGACCACTTTGCACAAATACCGAGTAAGTGGTAGTGAATTTTTACACACATAATTAATTGTTATAGAGATTTTGCATTTAAAAGACTTATAAAATTTCAATCGGCATATTTGTTGAGTCCTATAGTTGAAAATCCTTGAACTTATTTGAGCTATAGATTTAAACCCTCTTGAGAGAGAAGTTGTGATAAGGGACTAGATACGCCCTTGGGAATTGAAAATGCGAATGATCCGAATTGTTGGTAGGTTTGAAATGTGGGAATTCGACCTCATGAGGTCTGATCAGGTATGACTATTTGAGGTAGTAGATTTATATTATTATCCCAGCTATGCAAGGGTGATCCTTCCCTTGCGATAAGTTTTCAGGTTTAAATCTGGTGCGATTATTTACGTATGGTTGGATTTGATTTAATAGGTTGTTGGTTCGCTCAACATGATGCTATGTGTTGGTGGTGCATCATCCTAATGAGCCTTGGGGAATAAAGAAAACATTATGGTTCGTGTGTTAGAGATGTAAGATTAGGAATTTTAATGTCGTGTTAGGTGTCAACTTAAATACGACAATGCATCTAAAATGAATATTTGACGGTATATCCACGTTTTCGGTATTACTATTTTGATTTTAGGCATCGGCTTGTTCTTTAGAGGTCAATGATCTTTGTAATGTTTGGATTTACTTCTGTTGGATCGTAAGAAGTGGTTGCCTTCCGGTGGTAGGAATTTAAGGAGATTAGATGTTGGTAATTAAGTATCGATGATTAAGTTTTTCTTGATATGGCAAAGTTTTTTTTTTCTCGGACTGATGCTCAGAATTGTGTAGCAATAAAATGTTTTATGTATGAACTAAATTTCGAGGACGAAATCTCTTTTAAGATTGGGAGGATTGTAACACCTTGAAATTTATCCCATTTGAAGAATAGTGTTGATCTGTCACAATAGCACCAATGGTACTAACAGTGTGGTAGTCCCGGGCTTAGTTCCATGCAGTTGTGACATATGTCACAATATCAACGGAGATTACCAAGTGGTTGGTCGTCCCAAAGAAATGTGCCACGTAATTAAGACAATTGTGTAACACCCATAATTTTTGGGCAATTACTATTTCATGTTAATGTGGAAATGGATCTTTCAAGAGAAATTTAGGAAATAGGATTTTGGAGTGAATCCTAGATTTTATGGTCTTGTTGTATGAAGAACTCAAATACGAATCCAATGGGCTTTTTCGGAGCGAAAACGAAGCTAAAACGAAAAAGTTATGGCCAAATCAGCGTTCGGTACACTTTTGGCTATTGTGACAATGTCACTATAGCCGTCACAATCTCCATAAGCCAAAAACCTATCGTCCACTATTGGCTATTGTGACAGCGATTGTGACAATGTCACTATAGCCGTCATAATCGCCAGAAGCCAAAAACCTCTTGGTACACTCTTGGCTATAGTGACACCGATTGCGACAATGTCACTATAGCCGTCACAATTGCCTGCGGGTACCAAAGTGTTAAAAATACGATTTTCAACCATTTCTTTCATTTCTCATTTCCACCCTCTTCCCTTTCACTCCCAAAACGTTCCTCCACCTTCTTTTATGAACCCTAACCGATTTTGGGGCTTTCCCATGAAGATCAAAGTGTTCCCTCTCCATATTATGTAAATGGCTTCCTCTCTTGATGCAAGATTAAGTTCTCACCTCCAACACTAGAGATTTTTGGGGTTTATTAGGTTTTGCCCAAAACCTAAGTGGTAAGTTCATCCCTTCCATTTCCAAGATTCTTTATGGGTTATAAACACTTCATTAATGATTTCCTAGTATTATATTTCCCCAATTTTGATTAGGATGATTTTGGAGAATTTGGGTCAAAATTAGGGTTTTGGCCAAAATGGAGATTTTGATATAAAATATTTGGGGAACTATTCTAAATGTTTGGAGATGGATATTTATGGTTGGAAATTTGTGGATCTAGGATTTTGGAAGTTTTGGCTTATGGATTCAAGTTTCTTCAAGAAAACTCAAGTTGGGGTAAAATCTAGAATTAGCCTAAATCTAACAACGTGAGTTCAAGTTGATTTGTGAAAACGGTGTACATGCCAAAATGTCAATCTTTAAATGTTTATACGTTTTATGTGAAATTATTAACTGTTGAGTTATTTGGTGAGTTTTGATTATTTGAGGTTTCTAAATTTATAAGCTTGTAAAACGCCCACATTTGGGATTTTAGGCATTTCGATAAATAAATCCTAAACATTGGTATTTTGATGATTTATTTTATGGAAGTAGATTTTTGGGAATAAATGTATTTTACTGTGTGTTTTGGAGAAATGTTTGATTTGTGTTATGGGACGTTAAGACAAATGGTATAAACTTACTTGGAAAATGTTTTGTCCCAATCTAAACTGAATTGGAGTTATTTATATATTTTGGAGCATGGGTTTGCATAAATGCGGGTAGTTTACATTTGATTTCATCTTATGAGTTTACAATTGGTCTTTTGATTAGTCGGGCATATGGCTCGGTTTGTTTGGACTTTGTTGGGTTTTGGGAACACTTGTCCGATTTTAATAGCTCAATGTAGAGCGTTTGGTCATGATTTGCATTTACTGCATCTTATTCGAGAATTACATGTTTTGAATGCGTTAGTTCATTCGTTTAGAGTCGTATAATGTTTTTAACCAGTGCAATGGATCCATAGGCATGGTGTTTTTATGTCCCGTTTTGGACAAGTTCACCACTTTGGCACGGAATAGGCATCGGGTCACCATGGTAAGTACGGTATGGACCTATATGGTCGGACAGCGTCCCATGGGCAGTAAGGTGTAATTCAATTTGTACATGTATGTTTTGTGTGGATTTGGATATCTCAAAGTATATATCCAGAGGGGTTGAATTTGAGTCTACACGGGCAAAAGATCTAGAGGGGTTGAGCTCGATATGTCTTATGAGTATAATCCATACCTTTTGTTTTTTACATAGTTATGTGACCTACTTTTATGTTCCGTCACGTGCAATGTAATCGGATCTCCCCCGTCACCAGAAGGTGTTGTTTTGGGTATGGAGTTTTATAATCCATGTTTTCGGTGACGTTTTGAGTATGGGTTGTTATCCATGTTCTAAGGTTTTGAATATTAAATGTTATCCAGGTTTTTGGATGCTTTGGATGATAGAGTTTATCCACGTTTTCAATATTTGGTTGTTAAAGTATGAATTACGTTTTGTGTGAGTTTTGGGTTTTGGATTTATATTCAAAGGAACGTTTGTATCGTGGTTTTTAATCATGAAAATGATGAATGTTAGAAAAGAGATTGCTTTTAGTGTTTATGTATTTTATTTTGGGAAATTACGTTTTAAATAACACTCTTAAGGTTTGTTATTTTACATATCTATGATGAAAACTCTTGAGCTCACTAGGCGTTAAGCCTAACTTTTTTATTTGTCGGCATGTGCATCAGATTTCGTTCGGGTTAGTCCTAGTAACACTGTGAAAAGAGGAGTGCTAGTTGCGTGATCAAGGAATGATTAGCTTGTTGAAGTCTTCCGCGTTTGTTTTGGGAAGAGCAACATGTGATTGGGGTTGAGTAACACCCGACTTCGGTTTAGTATTTGTATATTATTGGAGTCTATATTTCTTGAAGTTAGTTATAAAATTTTTATCTCGAAATATTCGGAGTTTTGAACTGTAGGAGGAAGTTTGTTCCTTATTGTGATATTATATCGAAAATTTTAATTAGTTGCTCTTACCAAATTTGAGGGCGTTACAGAATTAACAAAAGATACTCCGGGTATCTCTGTAGTGCACATTCTTTGAACTCTTTTATAAACATATAGGATTAATACATGAAAATGGAGCTCATTGATTCATTTTGACCTATATGCAACTATAATAGTATCATTATTGTGTTTAACGAGTACTGGCAAATTCCAAGAAGATCAAATAAAGACGGGTAAAATGCAATAAACACAGGTAAAATGCACACATGAACCTCACAAAAATTCATTGCATGTAAAGAATATAAAAGAAAATCTACAGATCATTGCTTCTTTATAAGTGAAAAGACACACCTGAAGCTTGTTGACAACAGACCTATCACGGTATAGAAGGTTACAAATGCATTTATCCAATAATTTGACACCCTCCTTAAAGCTCAAGTCCTACTTCCATTCCTCACGAAGAATTGGTCGGGCAAGGTGATTACCAAATCCAATGGCAACACGATCATCCTCAAAATGTACGCTGGTCATGCTAACCTACAAATAAATGGAATATAAGTTGTCATGTACCGTTTAGAGACACAACAACTAAATTGAGTTTTATAGAACACCAAAAAAATGTTTAAGTGTCCTAATGACTGCATGACCCCATTAGTAACTCAAACACTTGAATTTCATCAATAATAGCGCAATCATAATCACATTTTAGTTCAAGTTCAACTCATAAACATGGAAAAAAATACACTCGCCGGCCCAAAACTGAATGCAACAATTTTATTTCTGAGAGTGAGATGACCCACAACATATGAGAAGATTTTCCTTATAGCTAGGCTTATTAAACCTTTTCCTAAATATTTTTTTGCTGGCCGGAGGTCTTCTTAGCGCATAAATCTGTTGGATACAAGATCAAGTATTCTGAAGGTCAAAGTTGAGAAAGTCAAAGCTGCTAAAGTCAAATCTCATTAAAAGTCATAGTCTCTTAATAAAAGTCAATGTCTTTGTATTTGTTGTTTCCTTGTTTTAGATGGTAGTATAAAAATAGTTTTTCTATTTGTATTTTAGGTGTGACAAGGAATGTACGTATTGTAACATCAAAGAGTTAGAATTGAGATTTGAGAGAGAATACGTAGAGAGAGAAAGAGAGAGAGTTCTAGAGAGAGAAAGAGAGAGAGTTCTAGAGAGAGAAAGTGTAAATTGAGAATTAAAGTGTAATCAAACAGGTAATCTTTGAATTGAATCTTGTTTGTTTGATTGTTTTGTATTAGAAACTAGAATCTGGAACACACATGTCTTCTTGAAAACGGTCTCTCAAGAAGCATAAGAAAGGTTTCCATAGACATTTTTTTAATGTAAAGTCATAATACAAGTTGTAAACTATGATCCCTTTGGATCCCTCTGTTATTAAAAAAAGATCGTTGATCAATTCTGTAACTCAAGAGATAGGATTTACAATTTCCTATCAGGTTTCACTTTACTTGGTCTCTAATTTTTCTAAAGGCAATTTAAGTTTTCAATGTGCAATTTGTTTAATCAAGGTACAAATTCAGTGAATTTCAAGGCTTAAGCACATGTTTAAGATGTGTTTACCAAAGTAAATAATACATTGGTTTGGGTTTTAGCAAACACTTGGATATAAAGTAACTCACAGTATCTGATACGCAAAATCAACCTCCTTTATGTCCATTCACGAAGAAGTAAGCATCATTTTTGCAGGATATCTGTAAATCATTGATCCGAGGAGGAAGAAACAATGGTTTCCAATGTCAGAACCGAGATCTTACTTTTTTCCAACAACTGATCAGCATCTGCAGGGGCACACAACCCAAAATTTTGACTTTGTTATCATTAGCCTGCTTTATGTTAGAAAATGGACAAGGTGTATGGCTGAACAACATAGAACGTGTATAAGTTCGTGTGGTTGTGAAACAGCTTATGCCATATAAGTTGGCAAAGCTCATTGACATTAGCTTCTCCTATATCAAGTTCAAAAATATGTAGCCAAGAGACCAAATGTAATACTTCCGTATGTGGGAGACTGAAATAGATTCAGGTTGATAGTTAAGTGGCCATTTCAATCAGTTTTGCTCCAACTGGAAATATGCATAAACGTTCTTTCATGGCAAGTACATTTGGTGTACAATACACAAACGAAAAGGTGTGAGAAAGAGAGAAAATGAAGAAAACTTAAACCTATGCTCACCAGATGAACCTTCAACAGTGCCTAATCGCCCATCATCATGATGAAGGTCCAACAAAAGTTGTTGCCCATCAAAATCAGGAATCTGCAGTACCAGCCAACAAACGCTTTGCTTAAAAGACAAGTACATAAAATCTTATAGGTTGAATAGGACATATAGCATGGCCTAGATTTCAATTTTTTCTCCAGGACAGTTGTATATTCGCTCCTAAAGATGTTATTGTCTCTTTTCCAACCAGTTTGACATAACTTTGTGAGTGCTGAAATAAGTGCTTCATCTTCTCTTCTAGTCCATTTATGTTTATTTTTATTTTGGAACCTCTTTGTGGCACTCTGCCCATTCCTAGCAAAGCCCAAAAATATGAGCACATTCATCATCATACGAAACTGTAACAATTACTTGATGTGGAGCAGATGATATGAAAATATGCTCCAAAATGCAACTACATTCTACAACTCAATCTAGGGGGAAGAAGGTATAGTGGCTTGCATAATATGAGTACAACTATACTTTTAGGTAAAGAGGAAGAAGATCAGAAGGGGGAACTGAAGGAGTACACGTTGATGTTTACTGAATCAATCTAGTAAGCCCATCAGCATCAACGAAGGAGTGAAAAGTTAATTATACTCTTTATTAATCCTTATGATGGTTGAGAGCCACAATATGCTACTTCATGTTTTTGTTATTAATATGGGTTGTTCAAAGTAGAAGGCTTAATTTGTCAACAAAAACCGTTCAAGTAGAAAAATCGAAAGTTTAGATCGTTAACAATTTGAGACATTTTAGAAGTTGGTTGCTTAAACTTGATTAAAGAATACAATAATTTTAGAGATATATAAAAACAGTTCCATCTTTGGTTGACTACAAGGCTTCTTTCAGAAGCACAAGGCATTCAAGTTGTGATTAAGCTTCAAAAAGCAGCACTTTTCTAACTCTGCACATCTTGAACTTAACTCCCTCAATTAACAAAGTAAAATGCATATTTATGTATCTTCTTTAGTCTAAAGAAATAAAGATGGACGCAAAACAACTTGGTGTTCAAAATTTGTAATTACTATTCCACCACCAATATGCGAATCATGCCACCACAACTAAAAATTGTTTATATGTTGTATCTTATAACAACAAAATTTCCTCCATTCCAAAAGTTCATTCCTAACAATATGAACCAATTTAGTTAGTTGGAAGCATTCAAAATTAAACTTGAAATCAAACTAATACTTATCAAACTCAATAAATCATTTTCCCAAAAGATCACAAAACTAAATTTAATTTGTTAACAAAATATCCTCTAGACCAACTAAAAATGATAAAGAAGAAAAGGATTTGGTATAATGATCTAACTGGGCCTTAAAAAGCTCACTTTCTCTTGCTCATCAGCAAGTTGTCTCTTGAGTTCAGAAATCCTCTTTGTGAAAGCATCATAAAACTTGTATAGTAGATACCCGCTTCAAAGTCAAAAACTCGTGAGGCTTTATGTAGTAGCATTTGCCCTTGATTCGTTAACGGCTGCAAATTATGAAAAAAAAATCAAAAAGCCACAAACTTCTTCGGTTTTCAAAACAGTGAAGGATTCTCCCTTTTTGACTGAGGAGTATGGACCATTGATTCAACTATTATTAGTGAGACATAGTGGAATCTGCCTGGTATTAATGAGAAACACTTGGACTAACAAATCTTTTTATCTAAAAGAGCAGTCATATAGCCCCCCATCCCTAATAAATATCCAAATACGACTATTCGGTAATCAACCACAAATTTCAACAACACAAACACTCCATGTTAAGGAATCACAACTTTAATATGCTTCGTTACGCAACATCTGGTAATTTCTCATTTCATTGCATCCATACCACCATTAAAATTCATTTCAGTTAAAACAAGAGAAAGTTTCATTACCTTCCTGTAAATCCTACACAAACAATACAAACAAAACTTAGAGAAAAAAGAAGAAGAAGGAATATGGAACTTGCCTTTGACAGCTTAAGAACACTCAAATCAGCAAAGAATGAACTGATGTGTATGTCATCTGCATGTTTGTAAGAAACACCCAACTTACCTTTAGGACAGAAAAGCCTTAATCTTCTATCACCTTCATCTCTACAACTTACCTTTGTGGTTGAATCGGTTGATTGAGAGAGGAGATGAATTAGAGCAGATTTTCATGGAGAGATTTTAGAGGAGATTGGGGTGATTTTGGAGGAAATTGAGAGGGAGAAATCGGTGTAGACGTGGGGAGGGAGAGGTCGTGGAGGAGAACGAAAACCGATTTCAAGAATGCTGTAAAAGGTTGTACAATATGCTTTAAAAATGGTATTCTTGAATCTTGAAAAAAACTGAAATAAAATTTTCATAAAGGAGTATATATATACACACACATATATATACTTAGCTTCAACATCTTTGCCTCCACCAATAATCTCAACCACCAGAACCAACTCCCCACCTTTCTCCGCCCTTATGCAACAAGCACTACTGCTTGTATAAAACTGCATCTCGATAATCCTCTCCATCCTTCTCGTTGATAACCACCACCACCATTCTTTCCCCTTTGTTTTTCCGTTCTCCTTCTACCCTGTTTTGCAACTTCCCCATCATCTTCTCCTTGTTGTCTCCTTATCCTTGTACAGTAGAAGTGTTAATTCATTGAAATTCTAATAGATTTTTTAAAAGGTCAATCAATAAAATTAGAACCAAAAGAAACAAGGGTATAAAAAGTTTCTGGAAAGAGCATATACAACAAAACAACAGCAACAAAAATCTCTTAATGTCGGTCCACAATGTTTATCAAGTTCTATCAATACAAAACACATTAACGATTACCAACCTGTATTGATTAATAACAATGGTTACAAGGTTTGATCTTTGAAGCTCTCGTGTGTGTTCTCTCTGTATTACACCTTTTGTGTGTGTGTGAATTGTGATCTGATTTTTAGAGAGAGTTGTTGAGATCTGATATTGATCTCAAGCTTCTTAGACACACTACCTTAATAATAATATCTAACACTTAGATATTATCTAACAAATATAATAACTAACAACTAACTAAAACTAATATCTAGATATTATCTAACAACTAATATAATATATAACTTAGATATTAATCTAACAAACTAATATCTAACATAATTAGATATTTAAACTAAGTTAAACTAAATACTAAAATTACAATAGACAATAATTTACTTCGACATTTATTACAAACGACATTAGACTTTATATCGAGAGTCGACTTTTCGGCATTAGATTCAGATTGGATCTTCAGATTGGATGATCTTGAATCCAATAAGACTGTGGTCTAACAATCTCCCCCTTTAGATCAAGATCATTACTAAAAAGATTTTAGCAATTCAGTCTTCTTGTTCAGCTCAGAAGATGCAATCTCTTTCTCTAGCTCAGAATGCTTTAGCAAAGTATCTTCAAAGAAAATTTATCTGAAATCAGCAGTCTTCAGAATACTTTGATCTCGCATTTCTTGGTTAGCTTTTCTCTTCTCCAATGCCTTGTAATGTAATGGACTGTACATTTCTTCAAGCTTTAGATTCTCCCCCTTTTTGATGAAAAGTGCAACGACTTCATCAAAACTTTGAGTAAGAAATGTCAACCACTTGGAGCTTCTGATCCGTCAATTCAAAAGATATTCATCCAGATCTTTTCAAATCCAGACAAAATAGTCGTGTATCACCTAACTCAACCAATGAATCAGTTAACATGTCTGTCAGTAACACTAAGTCACTGTGTGTAACGAATACACAATGTAAATGAGCTGTTTGATGTTGACTCCCCCAGGGCTTCCATTTAATCATCGAAACACCACAAAGGTAATTTCTATAAACGTTATGACAAAGAAACTAATTCCTTGTGTGTTCGTGCTTGTGTTGAAAGAATTAAGCACTTGATGATTGTTTATAGGCTCAAAATTTATGTAAACCACTAAGACAACAGTAAGTTAAACACATACTCAATGTGCATGATTGAAGTGCGAAGGAGGGGCAGACTTCCTTCTTTTCAATATCCAGATTTTCCAAATGAAAATCAGATAGCAAATGTGCTGCGTCCCCTTTGAAAAATGTGAAACACTTTCCTTTTAAGAAGAAAATGAGTAGTTGGTGAGGTTTGATCAAGAGTTGGCATGGGCTAGCTGCCTGTTTCAATAATGATCACCAAAGAATTGTGAAACATTAGAAATGTGGCTGCCCGGCTCAGAAAAAGTTGGTTCAGAGTTGTGATATTCTTTTAACTCTGTTCTCTCACACTCTTTCTTTTAAACATTAAGCTCACTCTAATCAAACTCATTTCTTTTCAACTTCTCACACTCAATCACTATGGATTAACTTCTTGGGTAGAAATCACTGCTTAACGTGATTCCATAGAAGTTTCTTGTAAGTCCTAGCACACTGATCCCGTATATCCTATAAAGAATGTGTTGCTCAAACTGTTTAGCTTATCATGTAAGCTCCTATAAAACATTTAAAGTACACTCTCAAAATATAAAATCTGATGAAAAATCGGGAAGTGATTTGAACATTTAAGAACAATATTGCAAATGATTGAAAGTTATCCTTCTTTCAACCATTTATGACATTAAGATAAAGGATTATACCTTAACGTGCGATCTTATATCTCATGACGCTAAGCTTAAAGTCATAAACATATGAACTTGTAAGCATCTCTCAAAAATTCTGCAAAAGTCTTATGTCAAGGTCAAAGCAAATTTATTCACTTAAATTAAAAAGACAAAAAGCAGTAAAACAAATGAAAGTATGAGTTCTGATCTGAAATAATCAAAAGTCATCACCTTTACTCCCCCTGAAATTATGCATCAGAACATTATCAGTGTTAAAGATATGCATAAAATTTCAGACAAATATGTATGTACTCCCCCTTGATGGTTGATTTCCTCATTCGACTATCGGAGTACAATCTCTTTTTCAGCACGGAGTAAGGTCTTTTGATCTTTGAGGTGCGGGTCTTGAACTGTTGTATTCAAGAGCCATACTTCGTTGAAGTACGGGTTCTAAGCTGATTTACTTAGAAGCCTCTGATTTTGCCCTTGAAGAACGAGTCCTGATCTGTACATAATCAGAAGTCGATGATCTTTGAAGTTCGGGTCTTGAGCTGATTTACACAAGAATCAATTCTCTCCTACTCCCCCTAGACAGTAGGTACCGGCAACACAGAATCATCCCTTTTCTTTGGTATCCATTTCCAATTGGATCCAACTGTGTTAGCAAACGATTTTGGCACCCAGTGAAATTTGGGTCCGCTTTGCTTTTTAGAATCAGATAAAGAATTGGAATGATAAGAGGGAACATGATATGTTCCAAACCAAACATCAGAATCTATATGAGAAGCAAGATCATGTTTATCATAATTTGAAAACTTTCTAGCAGACAAAGATAACTGGAATAATTGTTGTTTTGAAAATTTCTTGCGAGAATCAACAAGTTTTGGTTTAGAAAAAGCAATATCCACAATTATATCATTTTTACTAGTAGTAATCTTATTACAGTCAGCACTAGAACATGGTATAGCAGTCTCGTCAAACTCCTGTTTTGGTTGCCATTCAGATTTAACTTCAAGTCTTTTCTTGCTCATTGCTGAAAAAATTGAAACTTGTGAGTTAGACTTCTGAGCAACAAACGAATGCTTCTCCTTAGAATTACCAGTAGTGTTCGGTTTCTGTGAATGCTTAGATATAATTTTACCTTTACCACTCTTAGCTTTCACAGAGACTGACTTATCAACTTTCGTTGATTTTGCACTGTTAACAGGCATACTGGTTTTTCCCAAAGATTTCACAAAAAAAGATGAATGGTTAGGAAGTTTCGCATTAAAATCAAATTGTTCAAAACAACCATCCGAACCACTGTCAGAGTTAAGAAAATCAAACCCTTCGTTTGTTAAACCAAACTTGTCATCAGATTTAGAAGCCTTTGAAATAATAACATTTTTCAGCACGGTTGAAAAAACTTTTTGTTGAATCTCAATCAAAAGTTTTTCATCTGTTAAAGAGTTCTTGAGTTTAGAAATTTGACTTTCCAAAACAAGAGGAGGGACGTAAATTTTGCCTTCAATAGGCTTCGCCTCCATCTCTTTTTCAGAATAACTTTGAAAGAAATCATTTGAAAGATATTTCTTTTGATCTTTTCGATCATAACTATTATTCACTTTCGCATAATAAAATGGAAGGTGAACTTTAGATGATTTCAAACGGTTTTCAGTTTCCTTGGCTTCATCCTCTTCAGATAGTCCAGTCCAGAAAACTTCAAGCTCAGGGATTATTCGAGCTAGTTTCAAAAATGTAAGATCATAAAGTGCAGGCACTTCAGATATACCTTTTTGAAGACAGTGAGGATTCTTATAACCGATTCCCTAATTTTCTTTATTCTCTATCGGTTTGTTAAGATGAATGGTTTGCTCACTTTGACCTAATGAGTATAACTACTTTTCCAAAGCATCTAATTTTGCAATTAAAGTTTTGTTTTCTTCAGTACATGAAGAATGCATTTTCGTAAGCTCATATAAATCAAGCTCACTTTTTCTCAGTTTAGACTTGAGTTCAGAATTCTCTTTAAGAATTATTGTATGTTCCTTTGCGCTGGTGTCATTATTTCTATGTAAAACCTCAACCAATACTTTCTTCTCGGCAATTTCATCGCTAAGTTTATGTATCAATTGGTTTTTGTCAGTAATAACACCATTTTGTCGCTTAAGTTTCGACTCTAAATCTTGTTGTTTTAAATTCATGGCATGCATTTCATTTATGAAATCTGAATACGATAAATCACATACCTCATCTTTCTTATCCTCTTCTGAATCCGCTTCAGCGTCTGATTCCTGCTTTCCCATCAAGCACATGTTGACTGCTTCATCCTTCTCTTCATCCTCTTCTTCCTCGTCTGAATGATCAAGCCAGTATTCATCCTCTGCCATCAGTGCCTTACCGGCCTCCTGTTGCTTTGCAAGAAGCATTTTGTTCTTGTAATAATCGGAGTTTCTGACTTTTGGTCTTCGACAGTCTCTGGCAAAGTGACCTGTTTTGCCACAGTTGTAGCACGTTGGTGGTTCTGGCTGACTGGATCCTTCAGCTTTAAACTTTCTCTCTTCTATTCTCCTTCCTTCAACCCTTTCCTTATGAGCATAGTTGTTAGGACCAGAAGAATACCTCTAACTGTTTGAACTTGGCTTCATGTAGAACTTCTTTTGAAAGGCCTTAGTCAGCAAGAGCATAGCCTGTTTCAGTTGTTCATTTTCATCCGAGTCAGACTTTGCATAAGCTTCATTTTCTTCTGATTCATACACAATCGTCTTGTTCTTCTTCTTCTTAACAACAAGAGCAACTGTGTCTTCAACTGCCTTTCCTTTCTGCCTCTTTTCATCTAGAATTTCATCCACCTCTTCTTCATTTTGTTTGATGGTTTCATACACCTCATGAAGTGGAATCTCATTCAGATCCTTGATTTGCTTCATCTATCTGGCAAATCTCTTCCATTCCGGCTGTAGAATACTCAGGAATTTGACGTTCAGCTCGATTTGAGATTTGGTGACCTTGTTCTTGCTTAGTTCGTTTAGCAAGGTCACAAATCTTTCATAAGTTCCTTTTAGAGACTCTCCACTTCTGCCTTTAAATTCTTCATAATTGTTTAGGCAGTTGGAAAGTTTGAGCTGATTCCCAACCTTTGAACTCAGCATCATCTTCTCTAGCTGATCCCACATCTCCTTGCCAAAGGCTTTATAGCTGTCAATCTTTACATAGATTTCGTTTGGAATTCCTTGTAGAATGTATGACTTTGCTAATTTATCACCTTTTGCTCTCTTTAGGTTATCATCTTCGAGCTCATGATACTTAAGTTCATACTGTGTCGACACAGTTCCAACCATACGAGTCGTCTTAACTGGTTTCATAATCCCTTCTTTTATCGATTTTCTGATGAATTCACCCAACTCATGTCTGTCAATAAAGTTCAGGAACCGATCTTTCCACTGTTCGTATTCTCCTTTAAAGAGAACTGGTGGCTTGGTGTCAGTTTCGATTGCAAGGGCTTCTCTAGATGTCATTCTGAATAAAAGATAAGTCTGGTATTAGAAGTAAAGCTAACTTTGTGTTTCGAGAAGGTGGCGCAAATGAGATTTGCGCGAGAGGTACGTAGCGCGAAGTAGAGCTTTGCGTTTTAAGAGGTTGGCGCAAAGTGAGGTTTGTGCTACAACGTGTTGGCGCAAAGATAACTTTGGATTTTCGTGAAGAGTTGATCATGTGAACTGAGGTTTGCGTGATGTGTTGTTTGCGAGAGTTGAGGTTTGCGTTTCAAGTGAGTCGCGCAAACTGATGTTTGCGTTTGCAGTTGGTGGCGAGAACCGAGTCTTGCGCGAGACGTGTATAGCGCAAAGGTATGTTTGCATGAGAAGTGTGTGGCGCAAAGTGGACTTTGCGTGAAGCGTTATTGGCGCAAAGTGGGTCGCTATTCTCGTCAGATGTGAATGGCGCAAAAGGTAGCTTTGCGTGATACGAGCGTGGCACGAGTTGGAGTTTGCGTTTCAAGAGGGTTGCGCAAACTGAAGTTTGCGTGATCTGTTGGTAGCGCAAGATGATGTTTGCGCGATCAGGTGGTGACGCAAAGTGGACATTGCGCGATCAGGTGGTGACGCAAAGGTGGTCACACAAAGTTTAACTTGCGTGAGTTCGTCCCTATGTTTACGCGAGTTCTCCCTGTAACTTCAAAATTTCAACTAAAACTTGTCTAAACTTCGAATTAGCAGCCCCAAGTTTGACAAAACTACTACTAACACTTCTAGACCAATTTGTTACCACTCGATCTCGATAAAAATCACTTTTTGAAGAATAAATTGATGGCACAGTGAAATATTTGTACTTGAACTCAGACACAAAAATCGCAAATTTGGAACTCGATTTATGCTCTATACTGAAATCAAACCACAACAACTCGATCTAGCATGTATATCGATCCCAACTTGATTGATTTTAACACCTAAAACACACTAGAACTCGAAATCGATTTTCAAATAAGAACACAGAGTCGGTTTTTGAAAAACTTGATTTTGATCTATTATCAGGCTCTGATACCAATTGTCGGTCCACAATGTTTATCAAGTTCTATCAATACAAAACACATTAACGATTACCAACCTGTATTGATTAATAACAATGGTTACAAGGTTTGATCTTTGAAGCTCTCGTGTGTGTTCTCTCTGTATTACACCTTTTGTGTGTGTGTGAATTGTGATCTGATTTTTAGAGAGAGTTGTTGAGATCTGATATTGATCTCAAGATTCTTGGACACACTACCTTAATAATAATAAACTAATAATAATATCTAACACTTAGATATTATCTAACAAATATAATAACTAACAACTAACTAAAACTAATATCTAGATATTATCTAACAACTAATATAATATATAACTTAGATATTAATCTAACAAACTAATATCTAACATAATTAGATATTTAAACTAAGTTAAACTAAATACTAAAATTACAATAGACAATAATTTACTTCGACATTTATTACAAACGACATTAGACTTTCTATCGAGAGTCGACTTTCCGGCATTAGCTTCAGATTGAATCTTCAGATTGAATGATCTTGAATCCAATGAGACTGTGGTCTAACACTTAAGGCAACAAACAAAAGCTACCAAAGGCACCAACACAAAAGAAAGCACGTAAACCTGACAAGAGTATGCAACCAAAAGATGTATAAAGCAAGAACACTGACTGAAACCAGGGTTCTAAAATATGTGTCATGGCGCAAAATGATATAAGACGTGTATCCACCATTACGATAAGACTTATAGAGTTTCTGTAAGGCATGCCTTGTGCCATGGTCGCCTTGAGGTGTCATGGTGCGATGCAACTTTCGTTTTTTACAGGGCATGACTTTAAAAAAAATTATTCTTAGCTTTTATGTTCTTTCTTCACTTTAGATTTTACAATTTTATTTCTTTTCCTAATCAATTCACGAATAGTTTCAAGAACTCACACACGTCATGGACTCGCAATTAAAACAGAGTAGTAAAATGCCCTTTCAAGTTCGATTTTCAAAATTTAATCAAATACTATTTATATAATACTAATATATGAGTTTTCTTCTTATAATACGAATATAGTTTTTTAATATCTTATGTCACGCCATGAAAATGTCGCGTTCTCGCGGTGATATGTAAGGCTTGAGGCTTGACCTTGCCGCCACGCCTCACGACATTTAGAACTTTGGCTGAAACACAAAAAGCAAAGTGAAATATTGTTGCAAGTGCCACACCTAGCCGAGAATTAATCTAAAAAAGGAACCAATAACTGCCAAAAACTTAAACCAAATGACAGTGACTATTGTAGACAACAAGTTTGAGCTATTATGAAAACGAAAAAGCAGAAACCAAAATAGTAGGCCCTAAAAACAACAAGACTATGGACTCAAAACTGAAAACAAGAAGTAGTTGCGTCCTCGTAGACAGCAACACCAATCCACCAATCCATCTTAAAATTCTTTGAGCGCCTCGATATCCAATTGTATGCAAGCAATTAAGTTTCAAAGGCTAAACCAAGATGAGATTGGACTTTTCCAGATAATATTACTTTGTTGTGGAACCTCCAAATGACGTACAAACTAATCCATAAAAACGTAGGCCAAACCTATTTTTTTATTGGAAAAGGGGATGGAATCTTCAAAAGCAACCAAGTCCGATATAGATTCCATGTTTGACGGTTGAAGACTCCACCACTTGAATTTTTTTAACCAGTCGGTAGATACCTCATTGCATTGAACGAAACAATGGTTAATAGTTTCCACAATGTATCCACATCTCGAACATATTTTTTGTAGTAATTAACATATTATATTACTATAATTTATTTAATTGTATTATAAAATATTATCATTGATTATTTTTTCAAGATGTCCTTTTGGTCTTTTTACATTCTTATCAACTAGTTTTTGCCAAACATGACTTGTTCATCAACTAGTTGATACGCTACCTGCTAGCTTATCAGTCATCAGCTAGTTTATCAGACATCAACTAACTTATCAGCTAGTTTGCGAAATATAGCCTTCAATTTTAAATCTTATGACATAAGTTATATATATATATATGTGTGTGTGTGTGTGTGTTTGTATGTATGTATATAGATGAACAATCATTTGCAAACTTTTTAAATCATGCAAACTTACAAACCCATCTAGACCATCCGAATTTTTGATCAACGGTTGAGGATTTTTACGATTTAGATTTATTTAAAAATAGGGAAAGGGTAGTTTAGGAATAGTTTTAACTATTTTAAATTTTAAATCTATTAATTAATTTGAAGTAATCTAATTATGCTTACATTATCTCCTTAATTATCTCCGTATTTAACTAATCTCTCTCTCCCCCTCTCAAAAATTCAGCCACCATCTCTCCCTTTCTCTCTCGAAAATCCGGCCGCCATGATGAACAAGAATCCGGCCACCATGGCATGATGAACAAAAATCCAGCCACCATGATGAACAAGAAAGTGAACTCGTCTCTCTCTCTCTCTCTCTCAAAAATTCCGGCCACCATGATGAACAAGAAAGTGAAACCGAAAGGGATGTCAAACTCCAACGAATCCTTCTAAACTCCGGTGGGTTTTCCATGTTTTCATAAATGGGTTCATATGTTTTTTCTAATATGAAACGTATAACTTTCGAAATAATCATATATTTTTGTTAATGATTTCAATTTTTTCTCTCGTATAAATAACTAGATTTTTAAGTTTCATATATTTCTCCTATATGGATATTCAGATTTTTTTTCGAAATAATCATATATTTTCAAAGTTTTCATATGTTTTTCTCATATGAATCGTGAAAAATTCAAAGTTTCTTATGTTCTTTCTCATATGAAATTCGCCGGAAATGGGGGAGGACGCCGGAGTGGGAGGAGGTCGCCACCAGTAGGAGGATGTCGCCGAAAGTGGATTGTGACAGTGGATCGTGTGTGTGTGTGAGAGAGAGGGGGGGGGGGGGGAGAAATAATTAAGGAAGTTGGTTTTTTCCTAAAAATACGAAATTTGTAAATAGACAGAAATACTCTTGGGTTGCATAGTTTGTACTAATAAAAAGTTTCTATTTGAAGGAGCCTCTATGTGTGTGTGTGTGTGTGTGTGTATGTGTATAATTAAATGAGAACTCAGTAATTTGTAAGATCCAATGTTACACCCTAAAATTTGAAAGGAATTTAAACCTGAATATTGATGTAAGATTAACATCTATGAAAATATAATCACCCAAAGAAGGGAGGGAGTTAAAACGTTTGCAACTTATAAATCGTAACACCCTCAAATTTGGAAAGAGTAGCTAAACTTCGAAATTTCATCCAGTAAAAGATAAATCCTCAAAATAAAATTCTATATTTAACCTCAACAATTATATTCTTCAGTCATATACAAGGACTAAACTAAAGACAGGTGTTACTTAACACAAAAACGAAGTGCTAATCCCATCATAAATGCGGAAGACTTCACCAATCTATTCACTCCTTCGAGTACCCAACTAGCACTCATCTCTTCACAGTGTCGCTAGAACTAATCCCGAAACGAAACCTGATGCGCATGCCGACAAATAAAAAGGTTAGGCTAACGCCTAGTGAGTTCAAGAGTTTTCAACATGATTAAATATATTGTTAAAAGAAAAGGGTACAATTTAAATCATAATCTTTCAAAATGATTTACTTTAAATATGGAAACGACTCGTTTTCCAATAACATTAATTTTCAAAGATGAATACCTTAATACAAAACATTCCTTATAAAATGAGGCAACCCAAAACTCACTCAAAACGTGAATAGAAAACGGACTCCCAATTTATAAAAAAATGCGGATAAAACTTTATGTCCCGAAACACCCAAAACAAGGGTGGGGCATAATACTCAACTTATAAATAATGGGTAAAAATCTATAAAAATATAATATGCCACCGAAAACATGGAACTAAAATTCAGTACTCACGCGACCATAAAATGGAATGAAATCCAAATGTTAAGCATGGATAGTTAAATATCCAAAATATTGTTGGCCGACAACGGGGGAGACCAGTATCCATTGAGAGTTGAGGAACACAAAATATGTCACTCATAGAACATTAATCGTATGACACTTCACGACATAAAAGCCCAAGTATCCCTATGACTCCCTTCAAGCTACACCAAAAGAGACAACTGACCTTAGTGAATATTATCATGAATACCACCAAAGGCCCGGCATAGTCAGGGGTAACAACCAAGGCATTGCCCCGACATGGTGGAGGCCCCAAACGCCCATCAACACGATAGCACAACATGACTCAGCCCTCCTAGTTTACACTTGAAAGGTTAAGGTCATAAAACATGGGTCCTGGAGTCCAACCCCGTGATACCCAATTGACCATCAAATAAAGACTAACATGCGTGCCTATAGATCCAATGCAACACGGTCTAGGATTACATGACTACACAGGAATGACCAACACACTCGAGCATGTAAATATCATTAATATACCACAAGATTCATTTAGATGCAAATTATAAATGAGGGTCGACATTGAGCCATTAAAACCGGACAAATGTCCTCGAGACTCTTTTTTAAGTCAAGGACGAGCTAAAATGCTCAAAAATCCAATTGGCCAACAAATAACAGTCCCCAAATAATAAAACGTATTTAAACGGTGTTTACACCGACACATACCTCAAATATGTGACCAACCCAAAACTCATCACGAATTGGGACAAACGATTTTCCAAATAGGCTCATACCCTTACGTTTCCAAAATGTCTCATAGCACGGAGACATTTATTTTACAAAGTGCTTATGAACTTAAATATACTGTAACACCCTAAAAATAGGGATAACAAAAACTTTCCAAAAGAGGAGAAGTGGTATAAAATTGCCATAGCAAGAGCCTCCCAAAAATGGGGAAATATACAAATAAACCTGTTTAATCACAATTGTAATTTAACGGATTAAATAAACAACAACCAACTAATCTAATTTCTACATCTAGAAAAGAGATTACAAAAGGGGTGTCATCTATAAACCCAAGGCTTCTCAAAAATAATCCAAGTGTCGTATCCCCAAGCTCTCGCCCAAAGCATCTAAGCTTGCCTAGGAGCAGCGCCGCTAATACCTGAGATACACATCGACACCAAACAAGTGTTTGGCCCTAGTGAGCTGTACAAGTAAAAACATGCCAGAAACAGTTGCAGTTCTTATTAGCAGTTAATCATTTAATCACGTAGATGTGGAGTCAACGGGAGCGACCCATATCTCCAAATCAGGTTCACCCAAAGAGGCAATGCACCTTGAAGCCACTTTCACTAGCAACCCAAAGGCCCGACACGTACCGGGGACTACCACTTAGGAAATTCCCCGACTAGGCACATAAGAGACTACCGCTTAGGAAATTCCCCAAATGTCACCCACCTACATTCCTATAGTGAATTACAGACTCGGTTCGTCCACATAATGCAAATAGGAGGTCTCAAGATGTGTTACAACCCAACATATTCAGATATCAGTCATGAACACAACATTACCATCCTAATCATGCAATTTCAACACTTGACCCAAATATCAACCAAATCCATCACGAGAATGTAAGGTCGCCAAAAGGCATTCCAAGTAGGAATCATCAACATACCAAGATATACACATATAAATCATGGTAACTTTCATATATGTAAATCCATAGGAAAATCCCCAAATACTCGAACAATAACCATGAACATTTGAGAAATGCATTAATATTAACAAGTATTAGATAATGATGTGTATCTAGTTTTAACAAAGGTTAGTAAACTCACCTTGCTAGATTTAGACTAAATCTAAATTTTACCCACTTAGAGATTTCTTTGAAGAAACTTGGTTCTTCAAACCAAATCTTCAAAAACCTAGATCCACAAGGTTCCAACCATAAATATACATATTCCACCATAAATAATCATAATCAACCACAAGAATCATTTCCCAACCTTATACATGAATACCTCAAGTGATACCAAAATCCTAACTTCCATAAATGAACAGAATAGAAGATTACCTTAACCCAAGCTTGAATTCACCAACCAAAACACCTCTAGTTCCCAAAATGGTTAAAAACCTCCAATCTACAAAAGGGAGAACAAAGGGTGGATGAAACCCTAGAAAACTTTGGTGAAGAAGATGAATAGGGAGAGATGAGGAGCTTACCACCACAAAATACTCTAGCATACTACAATATACTTCCAATCTCTTGCTAGATCCTTGAAGAGCTCTAAAAAACGAAACCGTGGCAACTTGAATCACTGAAATTGGAGCTAGGATGAGAAAGATATGAAGAAATGAAGTTTGGGGCTGAAAATCGCGATTTAAGCTCGATCAGGGGGATTTCGCGACTTATGCCGCTAGTGCAAGTCGCGCGTAAGTCGCGAGATGCACTGTTCGCCCGGTTTTCCCCTCGTTCACTGTTTTGGCCGTAACTTCTTCGTTATAGATCCGTTTTTTCTCCGGAAAGAACTGTTGGACTCGTAATTGAATCCTTCATCCATCTAGACTATAAAATCTAGGATTCAAGTCCAAAATCCAATATCTTATTTTTCCCTTAAATTACCGAGTTCTGTATTAGCTTGAAACGATAGCTTTTCGAAATCGGGATGTTACAATCCTCCCAACCTTAAAAGAGATTTCGTCCTCGAAATCTGGCACCACCAAGCACCCAACATCGCACTTGGAAAGATCGATTGATTTCCTATCCAAAAGGGATGCTTTCACTAAACTTCACCTCATATTCGATCCCGATTACATCCCGTTGACGTTGCCACTGAATTCCACATAACAAGCCGCCATGAACTCAAATTATAAGGTTCAATGAACCTTTCCGATGACGTAAAGAGCATCGAGTCCTTATCAATTCATTTTCCCCATCAATAAATTTTCGGTTGCCTTCCAACCTTAGATCGAACATAACACCTCCAGATAACTTACGACTCTGAGCTAACCACTCTCACCAATGGTACCCCAGAGTGAAATTGACCTTACACACAACTAATAGCCCTTCATTGAATCACATTACACTCTTTTCTTGCTTTTTACTAACACAACAATTTCTGTAGAAACGATCCAACTATTGATTAATCATTTTCTTAATCGTTAAATCTCGGTTGTCTCCCAACCTTAGATTGCTTATATTATCCCAAAAGCAATTTACGACCTTATCTAGTCCTTTCCACCGAAAATACTCCAAGGCAACCAATTCCCTTCGATACCTCTAAATACGATGCATCAAGGTCTCTTCAATAATTGATTTATACTTTAAAGTCTACTTCGACATTCTCACCAAATGTCGCCAATAAACATTACTACCAAATAGTTATTGTCCTTTGACGAAATTTCCTAACGAATAGTTTGGTCCGCACCATCACAACCTCTAAATTCGTTCCTCAAAGCTGACCCAGACACAATATCTGCAAGAGCTCCCACACTTCCATAGACCCAAACATTGTATTTCCACCAGAAACATACCATTACGCTCTACAGATAGCCGCTTAACCCCAAACTCCAAGGTTACACAACTCCCGCCATGCGCTCAAGCATCGATTGCCAAATCAGCGAAAGTCTTGACAATTATCAACACACCAATGATTGATTCTTAATCAACAACATCTAATTTCCTTAATGTTATCGCTTGACCTGCAGACACACTATATCTAACGGAAGTACACTGAAGCACACCAATATTTATTGTCCTCGAAATCGAGTGTCGACACCTAACCTCGGAATGGCTATTCTGCCAACATGGGTATACTACCAAATATTTCATTCCCGATTAGTAATGTCGATTCAAAGTTGACACCTACTCATGGAAATGATCACCCAAATCAAACATCCTTACTAGCCCACATAACATCATCAATGTTCACAGATACCCATTAAGGTGACACACCATAGATACATAGCATATCGTAGTACCATAAATCCACAAATTCAAAACCAACCATACCCAATCAACCGTATACGGTTTTAACCCGCAGGTTTAACAAAGTATAAATATCATTACTTAACTAACTAGAAGAAAGTATAAGTCTAACGCCTCTAATTCTTCTGTGCGACTAGATCACCAAGATGAGATTTATAGTCCCAAAACTGACCGTAAGTCAGGTCCTCCAACACTTCAAGCTCTGAGGACTCATTCAGTCCTTAAGCATAACCTTTAACAAGGGCTTACATCTATAGCTCTAATAAGTTCAAGGTTTTTAAACTACTATGCCAGTTTAACTTTTATAAAACCTCTACATGTAAAAGCTTTATAAAGATTAATTATACAATAAAGTCTACTACCTTTTACTCGGTAGGTGTACAAATTGGTCACAATCGTTACACGCGTAAAACCGTTCCAGAAAATATTTGATCAATAATCAAGGTGATACTGACACCAACGAAAGATATCTTTAACAATCTTTTCTAAAGGAACCGTTGTGGTCCCAATATATATAAAGTTGTGTCATGCATGACAAGTAGTTTTGTGTACTGAAACAGTGTCTAACAAAACGTTTGTGCAAAACTGCATACGGGGATATTTACTAAATTAAATCCCAAGAATTCACATTTAACCATGCGATGTCATGAAATAAAATTTCTCAACGAGACTCGCATACATCGGTTTATTCCCCAAAATTTAGTAAAGACATATGCATGCGATCTGAGTAATTGTAAGAGTAATTTAGTTTAGTTCCAAACTGTATAAATAAAATGTTTGCAAAACCCAAAACAACATGCTCATAATATCGGACTCTTAAAGTTTTCTCTCTTTTATTCCCAATACGGCACGAAATAAGATTTCACAACAAAACTTGCATGCGACCGTTTATTTCACAAAGCTAGTAGATTGGTATGCGTATGCACCCGATTAAAACATGAAATAATTTATGTCGTTTTCGAGTTCAAAGCCAAATATAACTATGCTCTCATCGTTCTAAAACATTGACTGAAATACCATGACGGAAATTTCCAATAAAATATGCATACATGATATGTGCAACTGAACTGCTCCCACTAACTCAAAGGGGAAACAATACCACTGGACGCTAATAAAATTTCCACCACTGTTTTTAAACCGTACAAATTTCCTCAAGACTCCATTTAGTTAAAACCGAGCCAACGACCCAACATTTTACATAAATACCCAATAAAATCCAGTAGAGGCATTGAAATACGTTTGACCAACAATTATGCAACCACCACGACACAAAAGGTAATTAACCAAAAACTTCTCATTGGTTGAAACAAAATGTTTTCCAAATGAACTCTTTCTCTTCATATTTCCAAAACGACTCATAGTTCAATGACATGCATTTTCCAACAGTTTATAAAATTGTATGCACCAAATGGACAATTATATAAATGACCTCCATTTATGTATTACATCGTCAAAGAAATATATCAAAATGATTTATTTAACAAAATAAGAAAACAACTCATTTACTAATAATATGCATTTTATAAATGGATGCCTCAACGCCAAAATATTCTTTCATGGAATAATGAAATCCCACACTTATTCAAAATGAGAATACTGGTAATGCTTGAATAATGAAATTCGAGTAAGCTTTATAAAATAAACACCAAAATATGAGTAAACTCAAGTTTCTAAGATTATAGCATAAGAGAGATAACTCAGACTCAAAATGAATGAACTAACGCATTCCAAAACATGAAATTCTCAAATAAGATGCAATAAATACAAATCATAACCAAGCGCTCTACAATGAGCTAACAAAACAGGACAAGTGTCCCCAAGATCCAACAAAATCCAAAGACCCAACGTTGAAAATCATAAACTTAATTCAAATGTAAATGACCTGAAATAATGCAACCCATGCTTCAACACACACGAATAACTCCAACATGATTTAGATTGGAACAAAACATTTTCCAAGTGGGTTTTTACCATTTATCCTTTCAAATCATCCCATGACACCCAATAAAATGCATTTATACTCAAAATATGCTCCATGCAATAAATCGTTTAAATACCCAAATTATATGATTTATTTATCAAAATGCTCAAAATCCTAAATGTGGGTGTTTTATAAGTTTATAAAGCTGAATACTTCCAATTAACCAAAACTTATCAGATGATTAGCAGTTAACAATTTTCATATAAAACATGTAAACACTTTAAAATAGACATTTTGGCATGTACACCGTTTTCACAAATCAACTTGAACTCATGCTCCTTGATTTCTCTAGTTAAACTATCATCATCCATATGCTCAACATCTTAAGGCAAAGATCACGGACTTCATAGGTTCACTTCACAATTTCTCCTTGAATACATCGATTCAAAAAGTCTATGATTCTAATCCGACTCGAAACTGTCCACTTAATGCAATCACCATACTTACCGTCACTCCAAGTAACGAATAATAAAATCATTAACTTTTTCTAATAGTTACCCATTCAGAAACTTTCTTACCTCCCCAACGGTCGACATACCAAGGCAGTACATGTAAGCACGAGAATGAATAAGGAGGAGGTTAACAGAATTGAACACGAAGGATACGTACTACTACATCTACCAAATATCATAACATTAGTAAACCAAGCACAAGAGAACGTACTACTACATCACCAATTGTCACAGTAACGGCACTTCAAGCACCATCACGTATAATTATTCTCATAATAACATTATCTAGGTGAGATTATGAACATATAATACATAAAGGTTCTCGTTACCATCGCCACAACGCTTGATAACCATAGTTTACATCGACTCTAAGACTAACCTATCTTAGAAATTCTACCCATCTCACAATCATTGCCTAACATACTCAGTCTAAGTCTAGAAATCTTACATTCATGCCTACTTCACTTAAACTAGAGCTCTGATACCAACTTGTAACACCCTAAAAATAGGGATAACAAAAACTTTCCAAAAGAGGAGAAGTGGTATAAAATTGTCATAGCAAGAGCCTCCCAAAAATGGGGAAATATACAAATAAACCTGTTTAATCACAATTGTAATTTAACGGATTAAATAAACAACAACCAACTAATCTAATTTCTACATCTAGAAAAGAGATTACAAAAGGGGTGTCATCTATAAACCCAAGGCTTCTCAAAAATAGTCCAAGTGTCGTATCACCAAGCTCTCGCCCAAAGCATCTAAGTTTGCCTAGGAGCAGCGCCGCTAATACCTGAGATACACATCGACACCAAACAAGTGTTAGGCCAAAAAGCCCAGTGAGTTGTACAAGTAAAAACATGCCAGAAACAGTTGCAGTTCTTATCAGCAGTTAATCATTTAATCACGTAGATGTGGAGTTAACGGGATCGACCCATATCTCCAAATCAGGTTCACCCAAAGAGGCAATGCACCTTGAAGCCACTTTCACTGGCAACCCAAAGGTCCGACACGCACCGGGGACTACCGCTTAGGAAATTCCCCGACGGCGGAGGTTTAGGCACATAGGAGACTACCGCTTAGGAAATTCCCCAAATGTCACTCACCTACATTCCTATAGTGAATTACTGACTCGGTTCGTCCACATAATGAAAATAGGAGGTCTCAAGATGTGTTACAACCCAACATATTCAGATATCAGTCATGAACACAATATTACCATCCTAATCATGCAATTTCAACACTTGACCCAAATATCAACCAAATCCATCACGAGAATGTAAGGTCACCAAAAGGCATTCCAAGTAGGAATCATCAACATACCAAGATATACACATATAAATCATGGTAACTTTCATATACGTAAATCCATAGGAAAATCCCCAAATACTCGAATAATAACCATGAACATTTGAGAAATGCATTAATATTAACAAGTATTAGATAATGATGTGTATCTATTTTTAACAAAGGTTAGTAAACTCACCTTGCTAGATTTAGACTAAATCTAGATTTTACCCACTTAGAGCTTTCCTTGAAGAAACTTGGTTCTTCAAACCAAATCTTCAAAAACCTATATCCACAAGGTTCCAACCATAAATATACATATTTCACCATAAATAATCATAATCAACCACAAGAATCGTTTCCCAACCTTATACATGAATACCTCAAGTGATACCGAAATCCTAACTTCCATAAATGAAGAGAATAGAAGATTACCTTAACCCAAGCTTGAATTCACCAACAAAAACACCTCTAGTTTCCAAAATGGTTACAAACCTCCAATCTACGAAAGGGAGAACAAAGGGTGGATGAAACCCTAGAAAACTTTGGTGAAGAAGATGAATAGGGAGAGATGAGGAGCTTACCACCACAAAATACTCTAGAATACTACAATATACTTCCAATCTCTTGATAGATCCTTGAAGAGCTCTAAAAAACGAAACTGTGGCAACTTGAATCACTGAAATCGGAGCTAGGATGAGAAAGATATGAAGAAATGAAGTTTGGGGCTGAAAATCGCGATTTAAGCTCGATCGGGGGGTTTCGCGACTTATGCCTCTAGTGCAAGTCGCGCGTAAGTCGCAAGATACACTGTTCGCCCAGTTTTCCCCTCGTTCACTATTTTGGCTGTAACTTGTTCGTTATAGCTCCGTTTTTTCTCCGGAAAGAACCGTTGGACTCGTAATTGAATCCTTCATCCATCTAGACTATAAAATCTAGGATTCAAGTCCAAAATCCAATATCTTATTTTTCCCTTAAATTACCGAGTTCTGTATTAGCTTGAAACGATAGCTTTTCGAAATCGGGATGTTACATATACCAAAAATACATAAATAATAAAATAGACTTCATTTGTACAAAATCACCAAAAATGCATAAATTATGTTATTTACTTATCAAATATCCAAATCCCAAATATGGGCATTCATGAAATCAAATTAACCCAAGTTTACCAAATATGAAAACTTATCAAAATACTTAACACTTTGACAATTACCAAGTAAAACATATTTTTACTTCAAAATACACATTTTGTCATGTACATAATTTTCACAAAGCAACTTGAACTCATCTTGCTAGATTTAGGCTAAATCTAGGTTTTACCCCAACTTGAGCTCCTTTGAATAAACTTGGATCCTCACGCCAAAAACTTCCACAACCTAGATCCACAATATTCCAACCATAAACATAGATATTCAACCATATAGAATCGTTCCCCAACATTTTACATGAAGATCTCATCTATACCCAAAAACCCTAACATCCATAGATGAAGAAGATAGAAGCTTACCTTAACCAATAGCTTGAATCCACCACCAACACACAACTAGGTCACCAAAATAAACCACAAACTCCAAATATACAAAAGGGAGAACAAGGGTGGATGAAACCCTAGATAACTTGATGAAGAATATGAAGTGAAGGATTATGTTTCTCACCTCCAAGCTTGCTAGATAATGAAGAGTCATGTGATTTTAGGAGGAAATCCCCCAAAAATGATTTAGGGTTCGTTTGGGGAGGATAGGGGTCAGTTTGGGATAGAAAAAGGGAAGAGATTTGAGGGTTTAGGGAGAAAATGAGGTGGAGGTCGGTTTCCCCATTTTTTATGTGCGCACAGTGCACGCGCGAGTGGTGGCGCAGCCCATCTCGCGCGGAGAGGCGCACCGCCCTCTGGACAGATCCCTATGCAGATCACGGTGCGGTTTGACCTGCACGGACACTCGCACGGAACACTACCACCCTTTTTGTCTTCTTCTCGTCTATAGATTTCGAGGTGTTACATAAATGAAAATGGTAATTGATAACCTACTAATGTAAACCTTTCTAGCTTAGATTGCAAATGGGTGCCATCATCATTCTCCAAAATAATTCATCAAAATCTATGCATGCTCACGATTCCAAAAATTGCTATATCCAAAAGCTTGTCCTCTACGGAACACAATCCCTCATTTCAAGGCTTTGCCATCCCACCACTAAAGGAACCTGATATACACATCATTTTAAGAAAAAAGTGTTAGGCTTGGAGCCTAGTGAGAACAACCAGTAAATAAGAAATTTCATAAAGAAACTACATAAATAAAAGCTTTGATAACCCAATCCAAGTAGGAACAGTGAATCAACTTCTCAATAACCAATTAACAACACGTAATACGGGGGAGACCCGCTTCACCATAAGTTGTGACGAAACACAAAAGTAAGCTACATCTCAGAGGGTGTACTTAACAGGGATGGATATTTACTGGTGTCAACTCTATCTAAGTCTTTATCCATTTTGAACATTAACTATATCTAAGTATTTAGTCCGATATAAATATGGGTTCAACTCTATCCAAGTATTTCACCCAAAGAATCACCAAGTTCAACCCTATCTGGGTCTTTACCTTGGGATCTCTCCATCCCCGTCTATTCCTTGCCTTTTGGAACTACAACATGGAGCAATGTAAATTCTAGATGCATATGTATAACAAATACTTCACCCAATCAAGATGTGACAATTTTGGATTTTGTTCCTACAAATCCATCACTCTATGATCAACTATGCACATAAATTCAAAGTATGACATGCCATTACTCAATACATAAACATTTGTACATAAGAGAACCATTGTGTGTATGTCATTATATTATCCATATAGGTCCATAATTATGATATTCCATATGAGTTCCAAAACTAAGCATTATTTTGAAATATATTTCATTCATGAGTATAAAACCCCTTTTCCAAGATCATTCCATCCAAATAACCCAAAACTTCCAAACCCTAGTTTTGATACATTTATTCCAAATTTACTCAAATTATATGTAGACCATATAGGTCTTAAGAAAAAATAAATATGACATTTTGTGTGTATATAGTTTTTAAAAGACAAGGGATGAACTCACAATATTGGGTTTTGATAGAAACCCAAAACTCTAAAATCTTTTCTTGAAGGAGAGGCAAGAAGGAGATGGAGAATCTTTGTTCCTAGCTTAAATTCTTGGTTGGGGATCTTGATCCTTGAAATAAATTGTGAAGAGATGCTTTGAATAACCCTATGATCAGATTAAATGGAGAGGGAGATTTTTTGGGAGGGTTTGTGTAACATCCCAGATTTTCTTGGCAAGTTCTTCTCCCCACCTCTTCCCCTTTTTTTGAATTGAATCACGCTCAAGATAATCTCCCCTTCCTCATTTAATTGTATGAGTAATGCCAATCATACGTCTACATTGCATGAATAACTATATGTTTATGTTTGTGCTTGTGCTTGTGCTTGTGCTTGTGTTTGTGTGTGTATATATATATATGTGTGTGTGTGTGTATGTATGTGTAGTCATGTAAAGATATATGAACTTATGTTGGCAATCCTAAAATGGTAGATTTATGTCCATGCATGCACGTAAATTTGTTTAGTTTTAAGTTTCTCGTACTTGGACCCGTCGCACCAAACAAACAACAGAGAGAGGGAAGGGTGCGACTATGCCCGACGATTATGCCAGGGCATAGTTGCTGATGGCATTGTCGCCGCCAACCAACAGTGAGGTCGAGAGCACAGGCGACAATGCCCAGGGAATAGACGTTGGATCATAGTCGCGAGCGGGAATCGAGGGTCTGAATTAAAGATCGATTTTGAGGACAAACTCACACACTCCAAAAATAAAAATCTGTAGATCGAATCCTCTCCTCAAAAGGGAGATTTCTTACACTTTTCTCTCCTCCCTCCTCATTTATTGCTTCCAAGGAAACCCTAGCATTTAGTGCTCTCAAAAGGGTTGTTGGAGTTAAGTATTTACTCCTTAGGGTTGCTAGAGTTTCAAGAACACCAAGTTTCTCTCAAAGCTGTCTATTTAGGGTTTTCTCTCTACAAACCCTAGTTGGTGAGATTTCTTCTATAAACCTTAACTCATCCTTTTATATGTTCAATAAATGTTGTAGATTTGAAGTTACTTACTTGTATGATTGGAATACATAAATGTCCTCATACTTCTATTTATAAGTTGACCCAACTCTAGGGTTTTGTAAAAATGATGGAAAGAGTATTATAAACATTTTCTACTACTTTAATGGAAACATGGTGGTTATGGCATATATGAAATATGTATATGAGTGTACAATGGTTGAAGTGAACTACTTGAGAAATAACTGGACTCATGTGTAAATATGTCATATTATTTGGTGAATTTATGAACATGTCTAATAGTATACATGTATTAGTCTTATGAAAATCTATGTGTTGAGATTATTGGCATCTACCCCTTGTGCAAAAGGGTGTATTTTACTTCTTTCAATGAATCCATAATTGTTGGACATTTTGGGCACTAACGAGTAGACAATAGGAGATGCAAGTCCTTGAGGTGTAACTCGTTTGATTGGATAGACAATAATGTCCCATAAGACCTTAAGGTGTAACTCGACAGAGTAGTCAATAAAGGAAAAATTATGGTTTGAGGTTGTAATGTCTTTATGGCATGGGAACTAGAACTGGGACATGAGGTGTAATCCAAGAACATCATGTTGGTCCTGAAGATGCTTAACAAGTTTGTAGAAGGGGGGGTTGAATACAAAAACAAAATTTAAAGTTTAATAAATTGTTTATTGATAAATCAAAATACAATTTACAAGTTTGTTGCGGAATAAGATTAAGTAAGAACCTAATCTAAACAAACTTAAGAAACACTAAGATGGTTACACAAGAATTAGAGAAGGGGGATTGATAGAATATAGAAAACAAGGGTTTCTATATTTAAACAGAAAGATTGAAGACTGAAGGATTAAGGCTTTATCAAGAAGAGTCTTGATCTTTCTATTTATACCCTATGCATTAAATGCATGGCAGGGTACTTTACACGTGTCCTTCTCTGGTTGATTGCATGAGTCTAACTTTTGAAGACATGCTTTTGGCCGTATGATGAACAGTGTAGATATCAGAGTTGTTGTACAAAATGTTGCAGAGGTATGTCTTTTCTAACACTCGTACTATGTGTGCATAGATAAGACAAAAGAGACTTGAGGTATAAGCAATGTGATCATTGATCGCTGAATATCTCTTCCTTCAGAAATAGAAGGAAGTTCAGCTATCGCTGAAGCTTTTACTCAGGCTTCTTCCTGTTTGAGTTGACTTGTCTTGTTTTCGTTGATATCCACATCAGGTCATGAATAGTCTTGTTCTTTGTTCAGCAGCTTTGTCTTCAATTCAGCAGTGAACATCTTTTGTCTCGAAACTTGTCTTCAGGGATTACGTCTAACTGTTTACATGAGAAATCATCAGCGATACTGAACATACTCAATATTTGATCGCTGATGGTGAAACACCAATGCATACAGATGATAATCATAATTTTCGCTAAGTATTACAAAGGTTCATTATCACATCAATAAGAGAGTTGGATCAACAATCTCCCCCTATTTGATGATGACAAAGTAACTATGAAGAAAATTACTTTAAGTCAAAATAAAGGATAATCAGGACTCATAACATACATGTCCCAATTACTGAAATTTTCATTAATTCAAAGAAATAATTACAAGAAGATATGAAAATTACAAGTACAAGTGAAGTTCTAAACTACTGTAAGACTAACTAACAGATTACAAAAAAAAAAAAGAAACTATCAGCTATCTAGATAAGACATCAGGACCTTGATCATATAATCTAGTACTTTCTCTCCTTTTTGTCTTTGATCAGCTGATTCTTGTCGAATGAGAGTCGTGATCGGTTCAGCTAAGGGAGAGTAAGTACACCATAAGCATAGAAGGTCCTTGAGATGACTTAGAGCGCAGAGAGGGATTTCATAGACTCTTTGAAATCTGAGCTGACCTTCATCATCTCTGAAAAAGATTCCAAAAGGGTTCTTCAAAACTTACCCTGGGATGAATGGTCCACTAGGAGGCAGAGAAAGATCAAGAACTGAGAGATCAGGAGGAGGCCCGAACAATGCTTCTTTTGAAAACTTGATGGAGTTGTCGTTCTTGATCACTGTGACATTATCAGAGGAGGAGGATCCAATCTTTTCTTTACTTGTTTTGGATTTGGTGGAAGAGTTGAAGGCACCTTCAATATAGCAGCGACTCTGTTGATGAGAGCTCCAACGAGACCTTCAACATAGCCTTTGTAAGTTTATTTTGACTTCTTCGGTGCTTCTTTGAACTCTAACCACTTAACGTAACCAAAGTGTTCTAGCCTTGACACGAACATAGCTATTGAGCTTCCATCCTCTCTAAGTATCTCCATAGTGATTGATGTTCGGTCCTTCTTCTTTCTCCCAGATATAGTAACAATGATGATTATCATTGGGTCAGAGCGATAGTCTATCTTTTGTTTGCACCATTCTAGACTTTTATCTCTGACCATTTTTTTCTTTTAAGCGCTCCTCTTCAATCTCTTTCAGTATAGCAGCCTGGACTACAACTGCATTCTCCTTCATCTTGTCGTCTTTAAACATGGACGCATGTACCTTGAGAGCTAAGTAAGCATCTCTTCGGCAGTCAGCGAGCAGTCTTTAAGTTCTGACAGATTCTTCATATTCAGCTTCGGAGAGAAAGTTGAGTTCTTCTAGTAGAGACTGGGGAGGGATCGTTAATCGCTGACTCTCTAGATGAGAGATCATCTTTGTTCTTCTTTTTAGTTCATCCTCTAACCATTGAGTTGGTCGATAGGGCCTTCCTGGATGGTTCAATGATTCATCTTCTTCTTCCTCTTGTTCATCAACCTCATTGAAGGAGGTTGGGATTATTTGTTCATCAGCTAAGAAAGCTGGGATTATTTGTAGAGATTGAGTTCCCTTAAGCAGGGGAGAGAACTGTTTGAGCAAAAAGAACAGGGAGTTAGTGTATATATAGAGAGAGAAAGATAAAGGTTTAGAAAGTCAGGGGTGATTGGTAGGAATAGAAGTAGAGAGGGACAATGAAGAGGCATACCTGAGAAGGTTGCTCCCCCTCAGATGGTGATAGTAGCTTCAAGTTCCCTTTGGCAGCGATCCCCTTCTGCTTTCCTTGAGAGGAGGAATTTGGAGCACTATCCTTTTGTCTCCCCCTGCTTCATTAATGACAACGCCTTTTGTCTGAGGCGCTGATGATGCAGTTATTGCTGAAAACCAGAGAGAGGGGTCTTCATCCTCATCATCACCAACAGCGGCGTCATCATATTCTTGATCTTGAAGATCAAGGTCTTCTTCGTCTTCTTCTTCTTCATCATCATCCTCTTCTTCTATTAACACTTGAGAAGAAGGGACTTGATCTTCAGCTGAAACCTCAGTTGTCTTCTCCCCCTCAGCTTGAGAGGGAGGTTCTTCAACCTTCTCCCCTTCAGCGTGGGAGAGATATTCTTCAGCATCTACATGAGCCTCATCAACTGTATTTTCTTCATTTGACTTCTCCCCCTCTTTATCATCATCACGGGGGAGGAGAACGATAGTAGTAACAGCAGCGTCAGCGACAGGCTTTCGGTGGGCATCAGCCTCTATCTTATCTACATGATCTTCAAGCTCCGAAATGGTAGAGGTGGCCTGATGAATGAATTCAACAACTATGTTCAGGGATACCCTATCGTTCTCGGTGAAAGAAGAGGTAGCAGCAGGAGTTGGTTCATTCATTTTCGTCAACAGCTGAGAGAGAAGCTGATTGGCAGTCTCCATCTTTCCACTGAGAGTCCGGACTTCACCAGTCAAATGATCAACATGGCCGGTGAGGAATTGGAGTTGAGTTGTGTTGCAATCCATGTTGTCCTTCAGCTGGTTGACCTCGTCTTGAAGGGATCTCAGCTGAGAAGCATCAGCTTTAGTGGTAGTTGCTAATGATAATGTCTTCAGCTCTTCAACTGCCTGATTAACAGCAGTGGTGTTGGTGTTGAGAGAGGCAGCGAGACTGTCCACCTTCTCAGCAAGCTTGTTGACATTGGCATCAACTGTTCCCAGATTAGGACCTGAAAAAGAAGGTAGCATTTGAGCAAAATTATGCTCACTCTTATTTAGAGAGGTGGGAGAGGTGTATATGGTTTTGGGTTTACTTGAAGTGTCAAACATGTTGAAAAAGTTCAAGTCCCCCTCAAATTGAGAGAAGGGCTGAGATGTTTGAACCACAACAGGTCCTATATTAGCAGCGACAAAAGTTGGCTGCTGTAAAAAGGGAGGGTTAGGGAGCAAAGAAATATAAGGAGAAGTAATGAGGATAGAAGGAGGATCACTGGTGATTATAGTAATTACCTTAATTGTTTAAGAGATTGGAGGAGTTGGGTAGATCACCGGTGGTGTATCAGTGATTGTAGTCACTGGTACGGTTGTTGTGGTTGCTGATGTGGAGGAGTGAGCCACAAAATCATCTAAGGTAGTCTGTTGAGAGACCACCTCAGGTTCTTTTAGCGAAGGGGTTGACTCCTTAGTCTTCTTGGCCTTTTTACACGGAGAAGGAAGAGCTTAAATTTGTCTCTTGAGAGGGGTGGTAGTGGTAGGGATAGCTGATGAATGAACCATCGGCATACCACTGAAGTAGAAGATGTGGAAGAGAGACGGAGGCGTAAGGTCTGAAGACTTACCTCGTTTTCTGCAGGCTTCACCTCGAAGACGCGTGGACCAACTTTGGATAAGTTGGAGTCACCTTCAGTGGGGTACTTCTTTCCGAGGAAGAAGTGGAGTATAGCAAATATGAATCGGATATAGGGAATCTTTGTGTCACGTTCAGGCTTTTCAATCTTTCACATGAGATCGTCAAAGATGGCTCCGGCGTAGTCGAAGTGCTTGCCAGCTAGCAGCGAGTAGCCAATCTGAAGTTGGACTTTTCTGGCTTGGTCCAGCGATCCAATCTTTCCACTCATACTCTGAATGATATGAGTGAAAATGTAGTTCAGTAACCACAAGGTTGTGGCGTGGTGGTAAGATCCTGGGGACTTCATAGCGGTTGCCCGGGTTTGAGCCCCACTCACAGCATTGTGGCCACGGGATGAATGCCCGTGGGCCATAGGCCTGTTTTCCAGGAGATTAGTCCGAGCCCAAAGTGGTCTGGGATACTCCTTTACCAAAAAAAAATGTAGTTCAGTTCTGAAGGCATGTTCGTCTTCAGGATCTTTATCAGCTTCTTGTTAGGAATGGTGGTGCGAGGCTTGTTGTCCCATTGGTACTCCATGTGATCCAGAAACTGAATCAGTTCAGCGTTAGAGGGTAGAGGGTCGAAGACTTCAGGAGTTTTGTAAGGGAAACGCAACGCTGTGCGAACAGCCAGTGCAGTGATGTTCCCTGGGCCATGTTGAGCGGTGAAGGAGATGGTAGGGATGAGTTCACCTTTCTTGTTGATCATTGAGCCTTTGTCAGTAGTGAACCAGAACTGCTGAAGAAGAGCCTTGCTTGTCTTAGGTTCAACTTGCAGAGCATAAGATAGGCAGGATTGGTTCAGAAAGTTGGCAGCTTCCATGAGATGAGGGAATTTTTCAGCGTCGAAAGTCAATCGTGCCAGATGATTGTTCTTGGGAATTTTAGAGTCAGCGAGGGCAAAGTTGATGTTCTTGGAAGCAACAAGAGTAGCTTGGGCCATTTCTGAAAGAGAAATAAGTAGAATAGAATAGAAAGTTTAGAGTCTAAAAGTATTATAAATTATTTTACTAGTTTCCCTTTGTGGAAAGAAACTTGAAAAATAAGTTTGTTTTTAGAGTAAAACAGTGTTCTTAAAGAAAAGAAAGAAGAAGAACAGTCTTAAAAACCAAAAGTCTTTGCACATAATAAAATCATAAAGAAAATGATTTTAAGAGTGAAAAACACTTTAAATCCTAAATAGAAAGGAAGTTTAGGATCAAACAAGTGTGTTTTGAAGAAAAAGATGAAGAAAAAAACCTGTAAATCTTGAAGGATTGAAGATTAAGGTGGTTGCTTTGGTCGCTTGAATTCCGAGAGTACTTTTCTTGCCTTGGAAGTTTTTGAGAGCGTAAAAGGCAAAAATGTAGATGGCATTCCTTTTATATGAGAGAGAAGGAATTTGGAGCCGAAAAAATAGGTCATCATGATACGAAAACGTCCCACGAAGTTGATTGGACATGAAGTGCAACGGATGAACGTGTCAAAAAAAGGCGTGCCATGGATTATCGGTTCGAGTGACGTCATAGGAGAGAGAAAACGTTTCGTTTTTAGAAAGTATCACTGATAGAAATTCAGAGATAATTTTTCTTTTTAAAGAATCACTGATGAGAAATATCAGTGATGAGATTTGTTTATCAAAAAGCTTGTAACCACTTGAAGAAATTCAGTGATTATAGTTTTGGTTTTTGAAAACGTTTTACTGAATAGGATTCAGTGATAAAGAATAAGAAAACATACCTGAGAGTTAGAACATTTAGTTAGAGATTATTTGATGAAGTAGAACGTATTATAACTTACATAATACATGAAAGTTGAAGAGTCAATCTTCAAGATGCAGCATTCCAAGCTCACTGATGAGAAAGTTGAATCTTTTCTCATCAAGAGGTTTGGTTAAAAGATCAGCGAGCTGATAGTCAGTAATGATAAAGTGAAGTTCAATATCACCATTCATCACATGATCTCTGATAAAATGATATATGATCTCTATGTGTTTCGTCTTTGAGTGTAGCACTGGATTGTTTGCTATAGCGATGGCACTAGTGTTGTCGCAATAGATTGGGATCTTGGATAGCTGAAGGTCATAGTCTAATAGTTGATTTCTCATCCATAAGACCTGAGCACAACAACTTCCAGCTGTTGCATACTCAGCTTCAGTTGTGGAAGTGGATACTGAATTTTGCTTTTTACTTGTCCAACTTACTAGCTTTCGTCCTAGAAGTTGACATCCTCCAGTGATGATTTTTCTATCAAGTTTGCAACCTGCAAAATCACTATCTGAATAACCAATGATATCGAGCCCTGATTCTTTGGGATACCAAAGACCGAGGTTAGGAGTCCCTTTAAGATATCTGAATATTCGCTTTACAGCGATCAGTTGGGATTCCTTGGGTTCTGATTGATAGCGCACACAAAGACATGTAGAGTACATTGATGTTAGGTTAGCTCGTTGTAAGATACAGTATGGAGCCTGTCATTCCTCTATAGGCAGTGACATTTACAGGTTTTCCCGTTGGATCCTTGTTTAATGTCAGGGGAGGTGCCATAGGAGTTTTCATCGTTGAAGTTTGAGTGAGATCAAAGTTGTTCAACATATCTTTAACATACTTTCCTTGATTAATAATGTACCTTTGTCAGTTTGCTTGATCTGAAGTCCAAGGAAGTAAGTTTGTTCACCCATCATACTCATTTTATATTCTTTCTTCATTCTTTCAACGAAGCGAGTACACAGAGATGGGTTAGTAGAACCAAATATAATGTCATCAATATATATTTTGTAACACCCGTAATTTTCCAACGAGTAAAGGTTCCTCCAAGCCCATCTTGTGGTTTACGAGCGTAAGCTTTGGAAAGGAAATGACCTACTTTGAATCTTCAAAGCGATGAGAGAGTTTCGGTCAAAAACCAGAAAATTTCAAGCGACGGCAGGCCTTCGGCGACAATGCCCACGATTGTGCCACAGGGCACTCTCGCTGGGAAAAGTCGCGGCCAAGGGAGCACCCGTGGTACAATCCTGGCGACATTGCCAGCGATTGTACCACGGGGCAAGGTCGTGTGGCAATGTCACGGCCGGCCCCAGGCTATGATTAAAATTTGATTTTTACTCCCATTTCACTTATTCTTCACCCTCTCTTCTCCTTCCTCTCCCAAAACGAATTCTTTTGAGTTATTTAGGGTTTTCAACCATTGGAGGCCTCAATCCTTGAAGTTTATGAAGAATCTTCATCACTAAGCTAAAAAGTTGTTAAGAAAGCTTGGAACCCTTCATCTCCTCCATCATCTTCATCAATTTCTAGGGTTTCCACCTAACCCTTTTCATCATTTCGAAGTTTGGTAGTTATTGACTCATTTTGGTGACCTAAAGTGCATTGTTGATGGATTCAAGTTGTGGGTAAGGTAACATTCTCTTTCCTTCATCTATGGGAATTAGGGTTTTGAGATAAGATGAAATCTTCATGTAAAATGTCTGGGGGAATGTTTCTATATGGTTGAATATGGTTATTTACGGTTGGAAATGTTTGGATCTAGGTTTTGGATGTTTTGGCTTGGAGGATTCAAATTTCGTCAAGGAAACTCTAAGTTGGGGTAAAATCTAGATTTAGCCTAAATCTAGCGAGGTGAGTTCAAGATGATTTATGAAAACGGTGTACATGCCAAAATGTTTATTTTAAAGTGTTTTGCATGAAATTTGTTAACTGCTGATAAGTTTTGATTATTTGGAAATGTCTAACTTTATGAACTTACATAACATACATTCTTGGGTATTTTGATAAATAAATCATGTTGGCATGTGTCCTTGACAATTTTATATAAATGGAGTTTATTTGACGTAATTGTCATTTTTGAGTACTTGATCTTATATACCGTTTGGGAAAATGTATATCATTGTGTCATGAGGCATTTTTGGAAATATAAGAGTATGAGTTATTTGGAAAATGGTTTGCCTCAACCAACTTTGTGTTTTGGGTTAATCACATCTTTGAAGTATGTGTCTACACAAACGTCGTCTAGGCATGTTTATTATTTGGAGAAAGGTTATTTGTTGGTCAAATGGGTTTTGAGCATTTTAGCTCGTTTTGACTTAAAAGAGTCTCGTGGACGTTTGTCTAAGTTTTAATGGCTCTTTGTAGACCCATGTTCAAAATACATCTTATTGCACTTTATTGCATATTTATGATAATTACATACTCGAGATAATTACATGCTCGAGTGTGTTGGTCATTCATGTGTAGTCATGTAATATTAGACTGTGTTGCATTGGATCCATAGGCATGTAAGTCAGTCTTTATTTGATGGTCAATTGGGTATTACGGGATTGGACTCCGAGACCTATGTCGTATGACCTTAACCTTTCAAGTGTACACTAGGAGGGTTGAGTCTGGTTTAGTTATCATGAGCTAGAGGGGCGATTTTTATATTTGGGGTCTCCACCATGTCGGGGCAATGCCATGGTTGTAATCCCCGAATGTGCCGAGCCTTGGGCGATATTCATGGTATTATTCGCTAAGATCAGTTGTCTCTTTGGGTGTAGCTTGGAGGGAGTCGTAAGGATACTTAGGCTTTTATGTCGTGAAGTGTCATACGATTAACGTTGTATGAGTGGCATACTTTTGTGTTCCTCCACTCTCAACGGATACGGGTCTCCCCCATTGGCGGCCAGCAGTATTTTTGGATACTTAATTGTCCATGCAATTTATTATTTGGATTTCATTCCATTTCATGGTCGCGTGAGTATTGAAATTTAGTTCTATGTTTTGATGGCATATCATATTTACATGGACTGTTTTCCATTGTGTATAAGTTGAGAATTATGCCCCACCCGTGTTATGGGTGTTTCGGGATATAAAGTTTTATCCGTGATTTTATACTGGGGAGTTTGTTTTCTATTCACGTTCGAGTGATTTTTGGGCGGCATCATTTTATAAATAATGTTTTGAATTGGTACATTAGTCCTTAAAAAGCATGTTATTGGAAAACGAGTCATTTTCATAGTTGAGTTAAATCATTTTGAAAAATCATGATTTAAACTGCATTCTACCCTTTAACGAAATATTTATTAATGTTGAAAACTCTTGAACTCACTAGGCGTAAGCCTAACCTTTTTATTTGTCGGCATGTCTATCAGGTTCTAGTTGGGGGTTGGTCCTAGTAGTGCTATGAAAAGATGAGCCTTAGCTTTACACAAGGGTAAGTAGTTGGTGATGTCTTCCGCAGTTTAGAGATAGTGTTTGTTATTGGGTTTTAGTAGCACTCGTTCTTATTTTAGACTTCATGCTTAGAATGAAAGGTGTGTATTAAAGTTAAACCTTAAATTGTGATTGCAGATGAGTTAATTATCGATGTATTTAGAAAATTTTAAATTAGTTGTTATTTCTGGATTTGAGGGTGTTATATATTTGTACAAAAATAATATGACCTTTTATATTTCTGAAAAACAAAGTGTTATCAATTTTACCACACTCAAATTTTTCAGAGATAAGAAAAGAAGAGAGAGTGTCATACCAAGCACGAGGAGCTTGTTTTAACCCATAGAGAGCCTTATCTAGCTTATATACATAATGTGGATGTTTAGGGTCAAAGAACCCTGGAGGCTGTTCAACATAGACTTCTTCATTCAGCTTTCCATTTAAGAATGTTGATTTTACATCCATTTGATATACTTTGAATTCTTTGTAAATTGTATAGGCTAAGAATAATCGAATTGCTTCTAGCCTAGCCACAAGGTAAAATGTTTCATCATAGTCTATGCCTTCCTCTTGTCTGTATCCCTTAGCAACTAGTCTAGCTTTGTTGTGGGTTACAGTCCTATGTTCATCTAATTTGTTTCTTAACACCCATCTAGTGCCTATAACAGATTTATCAGATGGTCAGGGTACGAGATTCCAAACTTGGTTTCTAGCAAACTCAGTCATCTCTTCTTGCGTGGCACTGACCCAGTTTGGATCTCTAAGGGCATCATCAGTTTTCTTTGGCTCTGTAAGAGAAAGAAAGTTAACAAAGAGACAGATGTTACCTGAACTTCTTCGTGTCTGAATACCTGCATCAGGGTTACCAAAAATTTGATCTATGGAGTGATCTCTGGTCCATCGCTGAGCTGGGGCATGATCGCTTACCTCAAAAGTTGGATCATCAATATGAATGTTCATTGATGAAGAAACTTGAGGTTCTTCAGCTATCAGTTGTTGAGTGTCAGATAAACCATTATTTACTGAGAGGTTTTTAGAAGAGGGAAATTCTGATGGAGGAAGTGTGTTTAGAGGAACAACTGAAACCCAAGATGTGGATTCAGGGTTAGGAGATATGATGTTTGGATCTTTATCAGCATTAGGAGAGTTTGTATGATGATGAGTGTTGAAGAGAGGTTATGTTTCTCTATAATAAGAGAACATCCAAGCATTCAGTTCATCATTGTCAACGATAGGTTTAGAGTTCGCTGATTTGGATTCGTCAAAGGTAACATGAATTGTTTCTTCTACTGTTTGTATTCTCTTATTGAAGACTTTGGAAATTGAGGAATAACCAAGAAAGATTCCATCATCATCTTTTGGGTCGAACTTTCCAAGAGCATCTTTGTTGTTTAAGATGAAACACTGACAACCAAAGATGTGAAGAAAGTTGATAGAAGGTTTTCTTCCATGAAAGAGTTCGTAGGCTATTTTGCTGAAACGTTTCACTATCAGAGACTTGTTTTAAGTAAAACAGACAGTATTGACAGCTTCTGCCGAAAACTATGTTGGAAGATGAGAATCGCTGAGCATTGATCTTGTAGTTTCAATGATCGTTCGGTTTCTTCTTTCAGCGACACCATTTTGCTGAGGAGTTCTTACAGAAGAGAAATTGTGAGAGATTCCCTTACTCTCGAAGAAATTGTTCATAGAACTATTTTTTAATTCAGTTCCATGATCACTTCTTATTGAGCAAACAGTTAGATTATTCAGCACTTCCATCTTTCTAACAAAATATATCAGTTCTTCTGGAGTATCACTTTTACAGCGAAGAAAGATTACCCAGGTGTAGCGAGAGTATTCATCTACAATGACAAGTGTATATTTCTTTCCAGTTATGGGTAGGATATTGACAGGGCCAAATAAATCCATATGCAAGAGTTGAAGAGGACTTGTCACTGAGGAAACTTGTTTTGATTTGAAACTAGCTTTCCCTTCTCACAAGCAGAACAAAGAGATTCCTTGGCATATGAGTGCTGAGGAAGACCGGTGACTAGTTCTTTTGAGGAGAGAGAATCCAGTGTTTTGAAGTTGAGATGAGATAGCCTTTTGTGCCATAACCAGTTGACATTTGAGGAGGCCTTAGAGAAAACAAATGTTTTCAGTGGTAGTAGAGTTCATATCTATTACATAGACATTTTCCATACGATAACCACTAAGAATGAGCTTACCTTTTTCATTCATCATTGAACATGCTTTCTTGCAAAAGCAAACTTCATAGTCTTTGTCACATAGCTGACTGATTCTTAGAAGGTTATGCTTCAATCCATCTACGTAAGGGACTCTTCTTAAGGTAGTTGTTCCATTGCTGAGAACACCAAACCCTCTGGTATAGCCTTTTCCATTTCCACCAAAGGTCACTAAGGGGCCTTTCTCTTCCTCGTATTCAGTGAGCAGGTCTTTTTGTCCAGTCAAGTGTCGAGAGCATCCGCTATCTAAATACCAGATAGTCTTTGATCCCTGCAAACATAATGAAGATTAATGTTTGATTGGTACCCACTTTTCAATGGGTCCAGCAGTGTTAGTGGAGATGGAAGGTTCAACAATCTTCACGGTATTTGAAGATTCAGCTTCAGTGGTAACCTTCACTTTGGTTATTTGATTAACCATAGTGGCATTTTTCACCTTAGCAGATTTCTCAGCTTTGGTGACTTTCTTAGCCTTGGAGGCAATCATCTTCACTTTAGTTTTCTTTTCAGCTTTTGTGGCAGTACGACATTTACTAGAAATATGGTCAGTAAGTCCACAGTGATAGCATTTTCTATAGACAAAATTTTCCTTGAGACTATAAGCAATTAAGTTAGAAAACTTGAGATAAGCACGGTCAGCTCCAAGAATTCCCTTAGCATAAGATCTCGGAGGAACTTTCAGTTCTTCGGAATTCATAGGCCTAATATCAATTTTCATCTTTGGAGTTGATCACTGAGAGATATCAGTGATCTTAGTTCCAGAGCTGGAAGATTGATTTACTGATGGTTTGAAAAAGACTTTCAGTTTTGCTTTCTTGGTATCCTTCTGAGGATAATGAGAAACGGATTTCCCTTTATCAGCAAGCTTAGAGCTCTTTGATAAGTCCTCAGGAATAGGATTGAAAGACGAAAAACAATGAGTAGAAGAAGTGTCAGGGATAGAAGAGACAAACATTCCAAACTTAAGCATGGAACAGTCTCTGCTTGATTCATCTTTTTCAGAATGATAACCAAGACCAGTTTTATCATTAGCCGGGATTTGAGCCCTGATGATTTCAGTGATCTTGGTTGAAGATTCACACCATCCCTCAACAGTTGCTTTTTCTGCTTTTAAAGCAACGATGGCTTGTTTGCGTTCAATGCTGATAATTTCATTGACAATGACCTGATCTTTTAAACTTTCCTCTAACTGTTCAGTTAAATCAATATTCTTGTTTTCAGCTACACTTTTTCCATTTAGTGCATTGTACAAGTCTATTGTCAGCACATCTACTGTACGACTTCTCTCGGCTTCAGAAAGAGAGGGATTAGTAGAGATAGATACCTAAGAGGAGATGTAACTCATGGAAGTTCTTGTTGGTTCTTCCATTTCTTCTTTAATCTCAGCCATAAGACAGAGATTAGCAACTTCTTCATCATCAGAACTTGATTCTTCTGATTCAGCCCAGTCATGCTCTTCAGCGATAAGACCTTTACCTTTTCGCTAAAAGTTTTTCAACTTTTGATATTTTTCTTTCAACTTAAGGTATTTTCTATCGCTGGTTTACCTGGAGGTAGAAGGTTTGGAAACTTACTTTGACCTGCATTCACTTGCAAAATGTCCAACTTTTTCACAATTAAAGCAAGTAGCATTAGACTTATCAACAGGGGTTGATTTTGGCTTGTCAGTTATATAGAGAGGCTTATTTCTTCTAAAATTGCTCTTTCTTGCAAATCTTTTAAAAGAGTTTGTCAAGAGTGCTAAGGATTCATCAAACTCTGAAAGATCAGTGTCTGATAATTCCTCAGAGTCAGAATCTAACTCAGTGATGGTAAGAGTAGATCACTGAGATGGAATGGTCTCTGAAGAGACTAAAGCAACAGGAGTGATTTTGTAGTCTTTAGAATCTTTTAAAAGATTCTTCTTCATAAAATTTGATTGCTCATAGTTGAGCAATATTCCATATAAGGTGCTAAGAGAGAGATAATTTAAGTATTTTGTTAACTTAAGACACATTGAGTAATTGTCCCAGCTTCTAGGAAGACATTCCAAGAATTTAGTTAAGACCTCAGAGTTAGAGTAGGTCCTACCGACAGTCCTTAGATCAATGGCTAGACAATTAAATCTCTTGTGAACATTAGATAGGAGTTCATTCTTACCACAAATAAAACTTTCATATTGTCTTACCAAGTTAATCTTTCTGGTTTCTTGGACTTCAGTGGTACCTTCATATTAAACACATATAGTGTTCCACATTTCTTTAGCAGTCTTTAGATACATGATGGAATGAAAGGCTTCATCAGGTAGAGCCATAGAAACAATGTTTTTTACCTTAACATCTAAACCAACTTTCTTATTATCTTCATCACTCCATTGTCTTATTTCCTTAATAGCATATCTTTCAGGGACAGCAGGAGTGGTGGTAGTAGCTGGAACTGCAGCTATGATTGTGAATGGTTCATAAGGGCCATTTGCTACATATTCAGGTATAGTGGGATCTACACCTTCTAGAAATAGCATCATTCGATTTTTCCAGAGAGCAAAGTTATCTCTACTGAATCGAGAAGGTTTTGAGAGAGAACCATTATCATAGTATGTTAGAGCATAAATTTGTTGGATACAAGATCATACAGACTGAAGACTGAAAGTCAAGCAAGTTAAAGCTTAAGTCAAACTTTTATGTAAGTCAAAGTCAATTGTAATAAAAGTCAAAGTCAAAGTCAAAGTGTTTGTGTTGTATTGTGTGTGTGCGTATAAATAGGGATATAGAGTTAGGAGTGTTAAAAGCAAGAGTTGAGTTGTAAGTGTTGTACGCGTATTGAGTTCTAGAGAGAGAAAGTTTAAGAGAGAACTTACTGTGTATCAAATCTGATCTTGAATGGAAATGAAAATTGATTAGATTGCTTGTCATCTTGTTTTAGAAACTGTGATTAGAACTTAAATTTGGGAATAATAGTTGGTATCAGAGCAAACATAAATTCAGAAAACATGGATTGATTTGAAGTTTTTGGTCAATTTTTTCAAGAACGCGCAAGTCATCTGATTTGGAGTTGAATTTTAGAATTACTGGTGTTTTAGCTTAGAATTTGGTTTGATTGTACTCGTTTATATGTCTAGAACAAGTTTAGTTTGAATAGTATTGTCAAATTTACAATAGATCGATCTGAATTTTGATTTTTGTAGATTTTTTTGTTCAAAGACTACGATCGTACTGTGTTAAGATCGAATCTGAAATTTTGTTGTGTTAGCTTGAAATTCGTTGATTGTAATTGGTTTGTGATCTGTTTTAGAAGAGTTCTACAAAGTTTTAAGCTATTTGGTGAAGATTTGATTCGATTTCAGTGTGAAAGATTGAATTTTTGGACGAAGAAGTTAAGAACTCAGAAGATCTGGAAAACGCACTAATGAAGAACATGCATAAGACTGAAGAACTCGCACAGGCATAAAACGCGCTTGGAGTGAAGAACTCGCAAGTATTGTTGTGCGAGAAGAAAGAACTCCCACGTCTCAGTGTGCGAGTTGTTATTGTTCATTCCTAGTGTTGTGCGTGAAGTTGGTATTTGCGAGAAGTTGGTTGTGCGAGAAGTGGACAATCTGCGAGTTTGCATTTAGCGCGAAGTAAAAAGTGTGAAAATTATTTAAGTATAGAACACGCAGACGTATTGCGTGAACTGTGTGCGCGGAGTTTCAAGAACGCGTAAACTGTGGTGTACGCGAAGTCTAAACTCGCACAAGCCTGTGTGCGAGAAGCTGAGTTCACATAGTTTTCTTTGTGCGCGAAGTTCAAAACTCGCACGTCACTGTGCTTGCGCAAAATACATATCCTGTGTTGTGCGCGTTCTATACTTAGAATTTTTTTCTGATTTTTCAGTATTTTGACCAAGTGTGATTTTTGTAAATCAAGTATGTTTCTGAGTTTTTGACTATCATTCAATCAGTATAATTCAAGATGAGTCTTTCTAATGATGATGAAGAAAATATTGTAAAGCTCAAAATAGAGATCAATCTTGCTTCATCAGTTGGATACTACTCAAAGAGATTAAATAAATATCATGATGAAAATAGATTGCTAAGGGAAGAAGTCAATTCATTAAAGAACATTAATGAGGATCTTCTGAAGCAGATCTCTGATTCTCAACAATTAAATGATGGTAAGAGCATTGAAGAGAAAGTACAGAGTTTGGAAGCTGAGAATTTTGAGTTAATAAAGAAGATTTCAGAGATGGAGGAAATCATAGATTGTATGAAGAATGAGAAGACAGAAAAGAATTTGGAAAGTGCTAATGTTGAGCTGAGAAAGCAAATTTTAGAGTTGAAAGAGAAGATTTCCAAAGACAAAGAAGAGTTTGAAAAGAAAAGAAAGGGTTTGCACATAAATTTACTGAATTTTCAAGAAAGACTTTCGAAGAGAAGAAAGCTTTTGAGTTGAAATGTGTAAAGCTATCAAAACAGATATCAGACTTTGAGAAGATAATCATTGTTGAAAGAGACAGACTTGAAAAGGAAAAAGCTGAATTTGGTTCTGAAAAAAAATCTCTCAAAGGAAAGATCTCTGAATTATAAAGCCTATTGGAAAAGGAGAGAAAAGAGTTTGTAAAGGAAAAGAAGGTGATTGAACAGAAAAATGTTGGAATCTTCAAAGAAATATCTGATCAGAGAAAGAATGTTGAGAAGGACTTTGAAGAAGAAAGAAACATTTTTGAGGCAGAAATAAGAAAGCTTACTGACAAGCTATCTGAACTGTCTACAAGTGCTTTGAAAGATCAGAAAACGAAGTCTGAATTCCAAAGAGAGATTGACCTGCTCATCAAAAAAAGAGACAATTTATCTTCAAAGATAAAAGAGCTTAAAGAAATTGTTTCTAAGGTGGTGGTGACTGAGCAGAAGTCTCCAGAGTCAATTATCCATACACCTATAGATGATTTGAATGTTTATTCAAGACAGCTGCAAGTTCACATCTTAGTACTGTTCCAACAAAAAGGTCATCTAATTCATATGATCAGATTCGTACTACTAACATTTTCTATGATAGAAATGTAGATGGTTCAGATACATACAAAAGAATAAGAGGAAAAGGAAATGACCAGCAGGTATGGAAAGTAAAACTAGTGACTAATGAGAAGAAAGTTAAGAAATCATTTGTACCTACATCACAAGCCAAGAAGAACAATGTGCGAAAAGGTAAACCTGAGTTTGTTTATTCGAGAAATCAATTACTCAGGTTAGCTTATAAGAAGAATTATTTTTCTTATTGTCGTACATATGATTTTGTTCATAAAACAAGTGATCATTACTGGTATGGTTCTTATTCTATTACTCCTAATAGAACTGCAACTAACAAACATGGACCCAAATACCATTGGGTACCAAAGCCAAAAGATGAATTTGTGTTGCACGCACCTCAAGTCAAGGGGGAGTAAGAGAGAAAGGCTTCTGAATAAATCAGTTCAGAACCCGTGCTTCAATGAAAGTCGTGTTTCAATGAAAGATAGGCTTCTGAATACTACAGTTCAAAACCCGTTCTTCAATGTCAATGAGTTTGACTTCTAAACACAGCAGTTTAGGATTCGTACTTCAACAATCAAAAGAGATTATACTCCTGTGCTGATATGAGATTGTACTCCGATACTTAAATGAGAAGTTCAACCTTCAAGGGGAGTATATATTTTTACTGAAAAATATGCATTCGCAAGATAAGATGATCTACATTTCAGGGGGAGTTGTAGATCTCTATCATATATTTTGTACTGACAAATTATTATTTTTTATGCATAATTTCAAGGGGAGTACGGACAATGAATTCTGATTACATCTGATCAGAACTCGTACTTTAAACGTTTTATTGCTTTATGTCTTTATTTTTCAATAAATTTTTGTGAATAAACTTTGTACTTTGATGACTTTGTGACTGTTGCAGATTTTGAGGGGGAGCTTACATGATCATATCCAATATGACTTTCGAGCTGACTTTATGAGATTTAAGCTGAGCGTAATGTTCATTCTAAATGTTCAAACCACTTCAGATATGAAAACATGTTCTTAAATGTTCAAACCACTTCTCTATTCTCAAAATGATTTCATGAATTTAGAAGTGTGATTTTAAATGTTTTCATTTTATGTGCTTTATTGTCTAATAAACCATGTGTTTCCAAAGATAAATACTTGTGTTTTATCTTTTCCATATACTGTCAAGTATTCACACACACGGTTTAATATTCTGCTAGAAATGTTCTTACCATGTCTCATATAGAAACCTATTTTCGATGGTAAGACACCCCGCTAGATATTCAAAGTTGTTGAGCATGATTTCATTTCAAAACGGTTCTTTCAAGACTTGTCTATATTTTGATTTGTATAGACAATACCCGATTTTTCTTGACCTAATCTTTGATTGAAAATATCAAATGTGAATATCTTATCATACATTGTCAGATTTTCAAGCAAGTTTCTTATATTCATTTCATTCATTCAATATACTTGTTTTAAAAGATCTTCCATGATAAATATGCTCAAATCTTCATGATTACATTCAAGAGCATACACTTATCTGACTTTTATTTTACATTGTGCTTTAACTGAAAAGTTAAACCATTTGAGCAACATGATGCTTTTAGGAAAACATGGGTTCATTGTGTGAGAATTTAACAGAACTTCTATGGAATCACGTTAACCAGTGTTTCCTACCCAAGAAGTTAATCCTTGAGTAATCGCGTGTGAAGAGTCAATATATGAGTGTGGGTGTGATGAGGTAAAATGAAAAAGAGAGTTTGGTTAGAAGCAAGCTTAATGTTAAAAAGAAAGAGGGTGTGCGATCAGAGTAAAAGAATATCAAACTCTGCACCAATTTTTTCTGAGTCGGGCAGCCACATTTTTTATTATTTCACAAATCTTTGGTGAACATCATTGAATCAGGCAACTAGCACATGCCAAATCTTGTTTAAAAACCCCACCAGCTACTCATCTTTTTCTCAAAAAGAAGATGTTTCATATTTTAAAGTGGATGCAACATATAATCTATATGGTTTTCATTTGGAAGATCTGGATATTGAAAAAGAAGGAAATCTACCCCACCTTCGCATTTCGATCTTGCACAATTGAGTATGTGTTTAACTGTTGTTGTCTAAATGGTTTACACAATTTTGAGCCTATACAAACAATCATCATTTGCTTAAATTCTTTCATACACAAGCACGAACACACAGGAAATTCGTTTTTCTGTCAAAACGTTCATAGTTTAACCTTGTGTTATTCGATGATTGAATGAAAGACGTGGGGGAGTGAACATCAAAAAGCTCCTTTCCAATGTGTATTCATTACACACAATGACTTCATATTACTAACAGGCATTTTTAACTGATTCATTTGTTGATTCAGGTGTTACACTCATGATTTGTCTGAATTTGAAAAGATTCGGATGAATATCTTTTTGGATCGATGGATATTCAGTGGCTCATTGGAAAAGATCATGGTCAGAATTTCATGACATTTCTTGGTAAAGTTTTGATGATTTCAATGCCTCAATCATTAAAAAGGGGGAGAGACTCAAGAAATGGAGAAGTTAAGTTCAAGAAATGCAAATTTTGAAGAAAGTTTATTGCAAGTTTTTGTCAAAGATTGCAAGTTTTTCTTAAGATTGTTCAAAGCTGAAAGAGATAGTTCAAAGATTTATGAAAGCAAGTAGAAAGTACATAAATTTTCTTTGAAGATAACTTGTTGAAGCAAACCAAGCCTAATCTGAAGATAATTTATTTCCGAAGTTTTAAAGAGGTTCTTATTACCTTGGGGGAGAATGTTAAAGCTTATTGCAAATACTGTTCAAAGACTTTGGAAAGAGTACATAATTGTTTTAGCTTAAAAGGAAGTTTGGAATTCAATGCTAATTTTTCTGGAAATGATCTTTGTTGTAGTAATCTGACATAGGGGGAGAATGTCTCAATTGCTGTATTTCTGATAATGGTCCTGTTTGACAGAAATTGAACAAAGAGGGAGATTGTTTTGCAAATCTTTTTAGAGATGATCTTGAATCCAAAGGGGGAGAATGTTAGAACATAAATCTGTTGGATACAAGATCATACAGACTGAATACTGAAAGTCAAGCAAGTTAAAGCTCAAGTCAAACTCTTATGTAAGTCAAAGTCAATTGTAAAAAAAGTCAAAGTCAAAGTGTTTGTGTTTGTACTGTGTGTGCGTATAAATAGGATATGGCTAGAGTTAGGAGTGTTAGAAGCAAGAGTTGAGTTGTAAGTGTTGTACGCATATTGAGTTCTAGAGAGAGAAAGTTTAAGAGAGAACTTACTGTGTATCAAATCTGATCTTAAATGGAAATGAAATCGAAAATGAAAATTGATTAGATGGTTTGTCATCTTGTTATAGAAACTGTGATTAGAACTTGAATTTGGGAATAATATAGTAGTTAGTGTTTGTGTTTAGTGCCATATTGAGAATAGCAAGGAAGAGAATAAAGCAAGATCTTGTTTATGAGATTAAACAATCTGCTCTGATACCACTTGTTAGTCCCGAAGGTGCTTAACAAGTTTGTAGAAGGGGGGTTGAATACAGACACAAAATTTAAAGTTTAATAAATTTTTTATTGATAAATTAAAATACAATTTACAAGTTTGTTGCGGAATAAGATTAAGTAAGACCTAATCTAAACAAACTTAATAAACACTAAGATGGTTGCACAAGAATTAGAGAATGGGGATTGAGAGAATATAGAAAACAAGGGTTTCTATATTTAACAGAAAGATTAAAGACTGAAGGCTTAAGGATTTCTCAAGAAGAGTCTTGATCTTTCTATTTATATCCCTATACATTAAATGCATGGCAGGGTACTTTACATGTGTCCTTCTCTGGTTGATTGCATGAGTCTGACTTTTGGAGACATGCTTTTGGTCGTATGATGAACAGTGTAGATATCAGAGTTTTTGTACGAAATGTTGCAGAGGTATGTCTTTTCTGACACTCGTACTATGTGTGCATAGATAAGATAAAAGAGACTTGAGGTATAAGCAATGTGATCATCGATCGCTGAATAACTCTTCCTTCTGAGATAGAAGGAAGTTCAGCTATCGCTGAAGCTTTTACTCAGGCTTCTTCGCGTGTGAGTAGACTTGTCTTGTTTTCGCTGATATCATCAGGTCATGAGTAGACTTGTCCTTTGTTAAGCATCTTTGTCTTCGATTCAGCAGTGAACATCTTTTGTCTCGAAACTTGTCTTCAGGAATTACGTCTAACTATTTACATGAGATATCATCAACGATACTGTACATACTCAGTATTTGATCGCTGATGGTGAAACACTAATACATACAGATGATAAACGTAATTTTCACTTAGTATTACAAAGGTTCATTATAAAATCACTGAGAGAGTTGGATCAATACATCATGGGTGACTCCACTCCCATGTACATGTCACCCTGATGGAAACGGGTCTCCCCCGTATTTCAAGAGATATCTCTTGTGTGTTTATGTTCAGAATTGGGAACATCGTTACAAGTGGGAATAAAACAATAACGCAAAGGGATTTGATAACACAAGCATTATATTATGATATTTCTAATTGCGTATTTTATAATTCATGAGATCTCACTAGGCTTTGTCCTAACACTTGTTATGGTTGTTGATTTTCTCACAGATCCCACTAACGGTGGAATCTAGGATGTCGGGCTTGTCAACCGTGCACGTAGGAGATCTTGAAGTGCCGATCTTTTAGGAATTTTGTGAAGAGAGATTTTTAGTGGAATAGCAACACCCATTTTAATCTAGTTTGAATTTAATTCTAGATTAAGTAGGTTGTTGTAATCTTTATGTCCCATTCTTTGTAAACTTCTGGTGCAAACTCACCCAACTTAAATTGGGTTTTTGTTGTCGAGAATTGGGGATTACTCTTATTTAAGTTGTTACCATCTACAGGGTATTTCGGATCCCCGTATTTTAGGCGTTTTATTGCCGAAATTTCGAGTTTTTAATTGCTCAATTTTTAGGGTGTTACAAGTTGGTATCAGAGCTCTAGTTTAAGTGAACTAGGTATGTAATCTCGATGCCTAGACTTAAGTTGAGACTATTAGGTGATGAATAATGAGAATTGGGTAGAACTTCTAAGATGGGGTGGTCTTAGGAAATTACATCATTGAGAATTGTAAGAAATGGTAGCAAGAATTCTTATATAAAATATGTTCATAATCACACTTAACTACTGTTATTATGGATATATTTCTATATAAGCATGCTTGTATTTCTATGATTATGATGATCTATGTATGGTATTAGTATGTTTCTTGTGTATAATCATGTGTTGCCCATATCTCACCCTCTCTTGATTACATGAAAGACGAAAATGGTAAATACTCGGAGTCGTATTCAATCGTCACCAGAGGGTCAAAGTGTGACCGAATCCACGGCCGATAGGCCAAATGAGACTGTGACGGTTGTACCTCCACTTCCACCTTTGCTTAATGGGAGGGTGGAACAAATACCGAGGACCAACATTGCCACTGTTGATCCATTTCTGACAGAAGTAACTCCTCAGACACAACTGATGGACATTATGAGAGCCATGAAAGAGACCATGGCGAAACGACAGGAATTGTTCATGAAGCTACTAGAGGACCGAGAGGTGAATCACCGCCGTCATGAGACAATTGAATAAAATATGGTCATAGCGGGTTTCGGGGGTACTAGAGACGAGAACCACACCGAATGTTTGATGACTATGGAGACAAGACAACTGGGAAAGGAATGCTCGTACAACTCCTTCCTCTGTTGCAAACTGCCGGAACTTTCTGGGACCGATGAACCCGTAAAGTGTATGAACTGGCTCAAAGAAATTGAGCAGGCCTTCCGAGCCTGTGACTGTGATGAGGGCCAAAAAGTGAAGTATGGTTCTCAGATGCTCCGGGTCTCGGCTTTGACATGGTGGAATGTTTTCACCACAACTATAGAGGAATCTGTGTTATCCAAAATGGCTTGGACCGAGTTCAAGAGAAAGTTGTTGGAAGAATACTGCAATGAAGAAGAGATGGACCTGATAGAAGAGAAGTTTCGATCGATCAAGAAGGGAGATTTATCGGTAAAAGAGTATACCCGACTGTTCATGGAGAAGCTAAACTTGGTGAGGCATGTGGTCTCGACCGAAAAGGTGAAGGTAAAGGCTTACTTGAAGGGCTTACCCGCGAACATGTTGTCGATGGTCCGCAAATCCAAAGCCTCTAACCTCCATGAAACCATCGAAAAGGCCAAAGTTATGGAGAGACTTTATGCTCGAGACAAAGAAGAGAAGATGAAGATTGTGGGCAAAAGAAGGTGGGAGAGCCCGCCAAGTTCGTATAAGAAGCCAAGGTTCCAACCAGGAAGTAAAAGTTTTGACAACCTTCGTTAGGCGAAGTGGTGCTCCAAATGCAAAAGCAAGCATTTTGGGTTTTGCAAGACCAACTCTAATCCCAACCCGATTTCATGTTTTAAGTGCGCTAAATCGGGCCACATCAGTTCTGAGTGTCCCATTAGAGGGACGATTTGCTATGAATGTAAAGAAACGGGACATGTGCGGAGGGAATGTCCCAAGCTGAGAGGAATTGAAAGAGGAGGAAGCTCGGGGAACCAACCGAAGAAGGAGGTCGTCCCTAGGTCGTAAGGGAGGGCCTTTCAAATGACCAAAGAAGAAGCGAAAGAAACCGTCGATGTGGTGTCAGGTACGTTCTTACTCAACTCTACACTCGCTAAAGTATTGTTTGATTCTGGTGCAAACTTCTCCTTTGTGTCCAATGTGTTTTGCAAATCCTTGAGCAAGCCTACTGGTACCCTTTGTGATGTTTTGTTATAGAAGTAGCTAACGGGGAACGAGTAGTCCTATGGGATATCTTAAGGGAATGTTGTCAAGAAATCAGTGGCGAACCTTTTATGATGGACTTGCTTCCTATGCCCATTGGGAGTTTCGATGTGGTGGTCGGGATGGACTGGTTGGCAAAACATCAAGCGGAGATCTTGTGTTCCAAGAAACTCATATGGATCCCCGTCCGGGATAGCGACTTCATCTTTGTGTATGGCGAGAAGCGAAAAGGTGAAGTGGCCATCATCCCATACATCAAAGCAAGTATCTGACGAAGAAGTACCCTTCGTATCTAGCCTTCGTGGTGGATGCCAAGGCAGAGAAAAAGAAAATGGAAGATGTGAAGATTGTCAACGAATTTCCAGACGTATTTCCCGACGACTTACCAGGCTTGCCACCTGACCGACAAGTGGAGTTTCGGATCGATTTAATCCTGGTGGAGGTACCAATATCTTGTGCACCGTATCGTCTTGTGCCAACAGAAGTGCAGAAAATGATGACTCAGCTTCAGGAGTTGCTAGAGAAGGGATATGTGAAACCGAGCTCTTCGTCGGGGAGCTCCGGTACTCTTTGTGAAGAAGAAAGACGGGTCGATGCGTATGTGCATCGATTACCAAGATTTGAACAAGGTGATCATAAAGAACAAATACCCGTTACCCCAAATTGATGATCTCTTTGATCAACTGCAAGAAGCCGGATGCTTTTCCAAGATTGATCTTCGATCGGGATATCATCAAGTGAAGGTTCGAGAGAAGGACGTCCCAAAGACGGCATTTAGGACTCGGTATGGGCACTACGAGTTCCTAGTCATGCCTTTTGGGCTAACGAAAATGCCAGCAACATTCATGGATCTAATGAACCGTGTGTGTCGACCATTTTTGGAACGGTCGGTCATAGTGTTCATCGATGATATTTTAGTTTACTCCAAGGATGAGGGGGAACACGAGCATCACTTGAGGGAAGTGCTAGAGGTGCTAAGAAAGGAGAAACTTTATGGAAAATTCTCCTAGTGTGAATTATGGTTGCATGAAGTTCAATTTCTCGGCCATTTGGTGACCCGAGAAGGAGTGAAGGTGGATCCAGCGAAGATTGAAGCAATGATGAACTGGGAACCTCCAAAAAGCCCAAATGAGATTCGTAGCATTTTGGGACTTGTCGGGTACTACCGAAGATTCATCCAAGATTTTTCCAAGATCGCCTCATCGTTGACCGCATTGACTCAGAAGAATGTGAAGTTTGCATGGACCGAAGCTCAAGAAAAAGAATTTCATGCTTTCCAACGAAAACTTTGTGAAGCTCCAATCTTATCCCTACCCGAGGGAACGGAAGACTTCGTTGTTTACAGTGACGCATCCAAAATGGGGCTAGGTTATGTTTTAATGCAGAGAGGCAAGGTGATAGCGTATGCGTCAAGGTAGTTGAAGGAGCACAAAAATAACTACCCTACTCATGACCTCGAATTGGCGGCGGTAGTGTTTTCTTTGAACAAACCTATGGCGACACTACTTGTATGGTACAAAGTGCACACTCTACACCGACCACAAGAGTTTGAGGTATGTTTTTGAACAAAAGGAGTTGAATATGCAGCAAAGAAGATGGTTAGAATTGTTGAAAGATTACGACTGTGAACTCCAATACCACCTGGGTAAGGCAAATATTGTGGTTGATGCGTTAAGCCGAAAAGAGTATAGTGGGTCGGTGTGAACCTCATTAGCAAGAATTGAGATCATCTTAAACCTTATGGATATGATAAAGACCACTCAAGCCGAAGCATTACTCGAAGCGAACCTCAAAGAGGAAGCAATGACGAAACAACACCTTATCTTAACGGGAGACGGTAGAGAATTAAAACTTTTCCAAGGGCAAGTGTGGATGCCCAAATTGGGAGGATGCCAGAAGTTACTCTTAGAAGAGGCACACAAATCGAAATATTCCATTCACCCCAAGAACATAAAGATGTATAGAGACCTGAAGTTGAACTTTTGGTGGTTGGTTATGAAGCTTGATATGGCAAACTACGTGGATAAATGCCTTACTTGCTCGCTAGTGAAAGCCAAACATCAACGACCATATGGAAGTCTACAATTTTTAGAAATACCGGAGTGGAAATGGGATCATATCACCATGGACTTCATGACAAAATTACCAAAGACATTGAAGGGCCACGATACCATTTGGGTAGTAGTGGATCGATTGACGAAAAGTGTGCACTTCTTGGCCATGAGAGAAACATTACCGTCAGACAAATTAGCAAGATTGTACATCAATGAAGTGGTCTCGAGACATGGGGTGCCGTTATCCATCGCTTCCGATCGGGATAGTCATTTCATTTCCCATTTCTGGAATGCCTTTCAAAGAGAGTTGGGAATGAAAGTAAAGTTGAGTACGGCTTATCACCCTCAAATGGACGGACAAAGCGAGTGGACTATTCAAACGATAGAAGATATGTTAAGGTCGTGTGTCATTGACTTTGCGGGGCTTGAGACTCTCACCTCCCATTGGTGGAACTTTCTTATAGTAATAGTTATCACTCGAGTTTAGGTACGACACCATTTGAGGCGTTGTATGGACGTAAATGTAGAATGCCGACTTGTTGGCTCGAAGCGAGCGAGAAGCAATTCGTAGACCGGAAGTAGTGCAAGAAACAGCAGAAAAAGTTAAGGGTATTCGATAATGGTTGAAGGCGGATCAAAACCGCCAAAAGAGTTATGCGGACAAGAAAAGGCGACCGATGGAGTTCCAAGTGGGCGGTCAAGTAATGTTAAAGGTGTCGCCATGGAAATGAATCATAAGGTTTGGAAAGCGAGGGAAGCTTAGCCCTCGTTTTCTTGGGCCCTTTCCTATTATAGAGCGTGTGGGACTCAAGCCTACAAGTTAGATTTACCGCCCAAGATGAGTGAAATTCACCCCACATTCCATGTATATTATCTTCGGAAGTGTTTGGCAGAAGAGGAAAACGTTATCCCTTTATCAGAAATTCGAGTGGACAACGAATGATGTGTGGACGAACCGGAAACCATCTTGGAGAGGGAAACGAAGAAACTCCTTCATAAGGAAGTGGTCATGGTGAAGGTGCAATGGAAGCACCATCGAAGAACGAATGTGACTTAGGAATCGGAAAAAGACATGAGGATATGGTATCCTCATTTATTCGTCTGAGTGTAAGATTTCGAGGACGAAATCTTTTTCAAGGAGGGGAGGATTGTAACATCCCAAATTTTCTTGGCAGGTTCTTCTCCCCACCTCTTATCCTTTCTTTGAATTGAATCACGCTCGAGATAATATCCCCTTCTTCATTTAATTGTAGGAGTAATGCCATTCATACGTCTACATTGCATAAATAACTATATGTTTATTTTTGTGCTTGTGCTTGTGCTTGTGTTTGTATATATATATATATATATGTGTGTGTGTGTGTGTGTGTGTGTGTATGTGTAGTCATGTAAAGATATATGAACTTATGTTGACAATCCTAAAATGGTTTATTTATGTCCATGCATGCATGTAAAGTTGTTTAGTTTTAAGTTTCTTGTACTTGGACCCGTCGCACCAAACAAACAGCAGTGAGAGGGAAGGGTGCAACTATGCCCGACGATTATGCCAGGGCATAGTTGCTGATGGCATTGTTGCTGCCAACCAACAGTGAGGTCGAGAGCACGGGCGACTATGCCCCATGGCATAGTCGTTGGGTCATAGTCGCAAGCGAGAACCAAGGGTCTGATTTAAAGGTCGATTTTGAAGACAAACTCACACACTCCAAAACTAAAAATCTGCAAATCGAATCCTCTCCTCAAAAGGGCGATTTTCTTACACTTTTCTCTCCTCCCTCCTCATTTATTGCTTCCAAGGAAACCCTAGCATTTAGTGCTCTCAAAAGGGTTGTTGGAGTCAAGTATTTACTCCTTAGGGTTGCTAGAGTTTCAAGAACACCAAGTTTGTCTCAAAGCTATCTATTTAGGATTTGTAATAGCACGTATGGCTACTATTGCAGATGCAGTAAGGCCTGCTGAAGTTTTTCTCTTAACAAACCCTAGTTGGTGAGATTTCTTCTATAAACCTTAACTTATCCTTTTATATGTTCAATAAATGTTGTAGATTTCAAGTTACTCACTTGTATGATTGGAATACATAAATGTCCTCATACTTCTATTTATGAGTTGACCCAACTCTAGGGTTTTGTAAAAATGATGGAAAGAGTATTGTAAACATTTTCTACTACTTTTAATGGAAACATGGTGGTTATGGCATATATGAAATATGTATATGAGTGTACAATGGTTGAAGTGAACTACTTGAGAAATAACCGGACTCATGTGTATATATGTCATATTATTTGGTGGATTTATGAACATGTCTAATAGTATACATGTATTAGTCTTGTGCAAATCTATGTGTTGAGATTATTGGCATCTACCCCTTGTGCACATAGGTGTAGTTTACTTGTTTCAATGAATCCATAATTGTTGGCCATTTTGGGCACTAACGAGTAGACAATAGGGGACGTAAGTCCTTGAGGTGTAACTCATTTGATTGGATAGACAATAATGTCCCATAAGACCTTGAGGTGTAACTCGACGGAGTAGGCAATAAAAGCAAGACTATGGCTTGAGATTGTGATGTCTTGATGGCATGGGAACTAGGACCGGGACATGAGATGTAATCCAAGAACATCATAGGTGACTCCACTCCCGTGTACATGTTACCCCGATGGAAACGGGTCTCCCCCGTATTTTAAGAGTTATCTCTTATGTGTTTATGTTCAGATTTGGGAACATCGTTACAAGTGGGAATAAAACGATAACGCAAAAGGGATTTGGTAACACAAGCCTTATATTATGATATTTCTAATTTTGTATTTTATAATTCATGAGATCTCACTAGGCTTCACCCTAACACTTGTTATGGTTGTTGATTTTCTCACATATCCCACTAGCGGTGGAATCTAGGATGTCGGGCTTGTCAACCGAGCACGTAGGAGATCTTGAAGTGACGGTCTTTTGGGAATTTTGTGAAGAGAGATTTTTAGTGGAATAGCAACACCCATTTTAATCTAGTTTGAATTTAATTCTAGATTAAGTAGGTTGTTGTAATCTTTATGTCCCATTCTTTTGTAAACTTCTGGTGCAAACTCTCCTAACTTAAATTGGGTTTTTGTTGTCGAGAATTGACGATTACTCTTATTTAAGATGTTACCATCTACAGGGTATTTCGGATCCCCGTATTTTAGGCGTTTTATTGCCGAGATTTTGAGTTTTTTATTGCTCAATTTTTAGGGTGTTATAGTTTGAGTGAGATAGGTGAATGTAATGAATGAAGAGCATTAAAAATCGAGTTTATACACTCTCAGACCCCGCGAGCGAGAGTGACATGGTCACAATCTCGAGGCACTATCGCGTTGAGTATACCAAGAGTTTGGGTGCTCGGGCGATTGAACCACTATCACAATCGTGAGGCACTCTTATTGGATATGTACGAGAGGCCATAGCCTCCGGCGACTGTGCCACGGCGATAGTGACCCTGTCACGGTCGCAGGGCACTATTGCCCCATGTGTATCGAAGCCCAAAATCTCACTTTTCTCCCGCGCTTTCTCACGCGACTCAATTAAGATTAAAGGATTGCGATCTCTAAATTAAGAATCTATATTTAGACTAAATTCTAAGGATTAAGGTTAACATTCTCACCAGAAAATCCGAGTGTTACATCCAATGTGAGCTACTTATAAATTAAATTATTTTATAATTTAAATAATGATTGAGAGTGATTTGGTAATTTGTGAATTAGATTATATTAAAACCACTACCCATAATTTTGTTTCCATCATTATATAATTTGACTTTTCAAACAATTATATTAATTTACCTCAATTAACTTTATGTAAATATGCAAACCACGTCTTCTTCTTTACTGAATAGCCAATGACATGAGTGAGTATCACATCGTGTATTTTATGATATCACAACGTGTATACAAGATTTATAAAATACCTAAAATACACTTTATTTAAAATAAGTCAAAATACGAAAAGTATTAATTTCCTAATTTGAATTTTGATTTGTGGTTGAGATTGGATCTCGATTTTATAAAAAAATTTAAATTAAAAAACCTCACCTGGTCAACCCCCCCCCCCCCTCCCATTATTTTATTCGAAAAAAGACGAAAAATAAACAAGATTCGAGCAAAATAAATTACACAAAAAAACGATCATATTTTTCTCGTTAATTTGACATTCATATTGATATAAATATATATATATATATATATATATATATTTATATATGTTGGATCAAATAATTGTATTCAAGATTAAAGGGTATAAACTTTATTTGTTTGATAGTTAAAGTTAGAGGGTTTAAACTGTAATATGTTAATAGTTATTTGTAAATGGGCCTAAAGCCTGTAAGAAAACCCATTAAGGTTAAAGCCCATATGGCCTAGGTATTTAAAGTTTTGTTTAATTAGTTTTTAGGTTTAACTCTGATAATATTCTAGTTAATAGTCGTACGTTTTCTCTGTATTCAAGGGTATCAAGAACACACAAGGTTTAACTGTCTATTCAAGGGATTTGTATGTTATTCTGATCTTATTATCTCTTGATTATTATTGTGTTCTATGTTTCTGTGATTGTTAATCAACTAGATAAATCTGGGATAACAAGTGGTATCAGAGCCAAAAATAATCAAGTTTTTGGATTAAAATCAAGTTTATCGATTATTCTGTGTTCATCGATTTTATTGTTCATCAACACCTTACTGTGCGATATTTGATTTCTTGAATCTGTGTGTTTTTATGATTAAAATCAATCTGATTAGGTGTGTTTTGTGGTATTGAATGCTATCCGATAGTTCAATTGCATTATGAATCATCAATTGATTGGTTTTTGATGATTGTTGGAATCTGGGTTCGACAAACTCAATAAGCCGGTCGAACACTGTGGTTGGAAAATTGAGTAATCAAAAGTGTTCGTTAATCATTATTGTTAATTGGGTTGTGATCGATACGTGCTGATGAGTACCAAAGTCTGATTTTTGCATTTGATTTTGAGTTCTTGTTTGATTTTCTGAGTTGATTATTGCTTCTGTTCATCGACGTTCTGGGCTGTTCAAGAACATATCGGTCGAAGGTAGTTTATCGGTCTATATCTGTTATCGATCAATACTTTGTATCGGTCAAAGCCAATACCGGTCGACCGCTTTCTATCGGTCTATCTTATCGGTCGAAGACCATTACCGGTCCATAGATTATATCGGTTCATATTAACACCGGTCGAAAGGTATATCGGTCCATTTTTGGTTCCGGTCTTAGTCTTTTACGGGTCGAGCATAATACCGGTCTTTACATCCTACCGGTCTAAGCACTTTTACTGGTCGAAGCACCAATACCGGTCAAAGAAGTTTCCCGGTTGAAGCATCTTACCGGTCGACCGCACCACCCTGGTCAACTCTAGATACCGGTCGACACATTTTCGGTCGGCTAGATACCGGTCGAAGAAAACACCGGTCAAGCACATGGTCGAGCAAAATTTGTCTTTTTGCATACTTAGACAAAATTTTGCAAACTGTAATATGGCCTCTACAAGTCAAATTTTTTTCTCTAGGGGCGCTGGCCCCATACCCCCGCAAGGGCGTTGCCCCTTGACCCCACCTGCTAACCGGGTAGCAGGACCTCCGTGCTAAGTCTGCGAAGGGGGACAAAAGTTTTGTACTTGATCAAAATTTTCCTAATTTCATTCTTCAGTATTATTTCTTTGTGTTTTATATTGTGCAAATTCTACACTTAATTATTTTTTGGAAATTTATTTTTCTAAAAATTTTTTAGTGTGGTTTTTATCTTGATTCTAACGATCTCTTCTAGTTGATTGTCTTGGTACAGAAAAGTTTGATTACTAACCATACAGCTAGGATGTCGAATCAGCTAATGATGTCTGAAGGTTACAGCCTTGATATTAACAACATGACTCTTTCTGAAGTAAAAGCAAAGGCTAAACAACTTGCTGGATAGTTTGCAACATCTTCTAACATGATTTCTGAGTATGACAAAGAGGCAAAAATGCTCAAATCCGAAATATCACCTCTTAAAGCTGAAAACAAGTCTTTACAGATTCAGAACTCATCTCTTATTACTCAGATCAATATTTTAAAAGAAAATTCAAAAGATCATGATTCTAAAATTGACTTTGCAGGAATAATTGAGTCTAAAGAAAAAAGAGATCTTGGATCTTCAAGCAAAGTTGAAAAGATCTGAGTCCAGCTCTACATGGTCTATGAAGGAGGCAATGCAAAAAGAGCTTGATGAGCTTAGAAGAAGAGCAAACATTGCTATTCAGACATCTCAAGAGCTTAAAAAGATAAATTCTGAAGTCTTTGCGGAAAGAGATAAATTGAAAGATAAAGTTCTTAGTCTTGAGGTTGAGATTAAAACGTTGAAAGAAAAGGAAACTCAAGACAGAGCCAATATAATAACTCAAGATGAAATGTTAAAGATTGAAAAAGAAAGAAAAGAATTCGCTAAGAAATTCTCTGACTTCTCCAGAAAAGCCTTTGAAGAGAAGAAATCTTTAGAGCTTAGATGTGTTAAGCTTTCTCAACAAGTTTCAGACTTTGAGAAGGTTATCATTCTTGAAAGAGAAAAGGCTGAGAATGAGAAGAAGAAAGCTGAGCTGAAGGATACAAATATAGACTTTTCTGAAGAAAAGAAAGATCTAGAGACTGAGATAGCTAAGCTGACAGGAAAGTTGTCTGAATTGTCAACAAACATCTTGAAGGAGAAGAATGCAAAATCTGAGTTGCATAAGAAGTTTGATCTGATTGAAAAGGAAAGAAACAGTTTGTCTTCAAAGATAAAGGAACTTGAAGAGATCGTATTCAAGGTGAAGCTGACTGAGCACAAGACGCCAGAGTCAATAGCTTAATCACCAAGAGATGATCTAGCTGGTTCAGATAGTTCATTAAAAACAGCTTCAAGTTCACATTTTTCAAATGTTTTCTATAATCCTTTCTATGATTTAGATGATTGTCTTACTTCTAAATCTACTGATCAGATTCGTCCTTCTAACCATTTCTATGACAAAAATGTTGATGGTTCAGGTAACTTCAAGAAGACTAAGTCTCAAAAGAAAAGCTTTTGGAGAAGGGATGATGAGAAGGAAAGAGGAAACTGGATCTGGAGAGTTAAAGGATCCTCGGAGGAGGAGAAGAAGAAGAAAGAAGAATCATTTGTGCATACATCAAATGCTAAATGGAACTATGCTACAAAAGGTAAAACTTTTGGCAAACCTGATCTGGTTTACACTATTAATCAACTGATCAGGTTAGCACAAAAGAAAATTAGTTGTTCCTACTGTGGCTCAAATGATTTTGTAAGAAAAGATTACGTTAATAACTGGTATGGTTCTTATTTCATCTATCCTACTAGAACTGCAACTAACCCATTAGGACCCAAATACTAGTGGGTACCAAAAGCTAAATCTGTGTTGCAGGCACCCAATGTTTTAAGGGGGAGAAAGAACTATGGCTTGTGAACAACACAGTTCAAAACCCATACTTCATTGTCAAAAAGAAGGCTTCTAAGTAAATCAGCTTAGAACCCATACCTCAACGGAGTATGGCTTCTAATCACATCAAATTAGAACCCGCACTTCAGTGCTTTATTTTTCCTGCTTAATCTTTAAAAAAAATTACATTTAGTTAAGGGGGAGAATATCTGTGATTTTAACAGATTTTTGGATACTTAAATGCTTATCTGACCGTGTGTTCTTAAAGATAAATACTTGCGTTTTATCTTGTCAATATACTTTGTCAAATATTCATACACATAACGGTTCAGAACATTCTATTTGACTTTGTTATTACCATGTATCAAAAGTTAAATCTTTCTATGGTAATACTCACGTTCTTTGTCTTCACTGTTGATTGAATCAAACGTCATTTCATGTGCTTTCATTGAAAATATGTTTATATATTGTTCATATAAACAACATTCGCTTTTTGATTCTCCAAAATATTATTCTTCATGACAAATCGTCTATAAGCTTAATTGAAAAACTCCTTAAGAGCTTAAATTGTTAAACTCTTTCTAGTTTGAGGGGGAGAATTACATCGTCAAAAACAACTGTTTTGACTTCTCCGAAATTTTTATTCTTCATGTAACAAGTGGTATTTGTGCTTACATGTACAAAAGATTGTTGAACAGCATGTTCTTTTAAGAAAATACATGGGATTCAGTGTGAGAGCTTAACAGAACTTCCATTGATTCACGATAACCAGTGTTTCCTACCCAGGAAGTATTCCCTGAATGATTGGAGGGAGAGGGGTCAAAAAGATTTGAGTGTTGGTGTGTGAAGAGGTAAAATGGAAAAGAGAGATTGGTTAGAAGTGAGAATTAAAAGAAAGAGGGTGAGCGATCAGAGTAAAAGAATATTAAACTCTGCACCAAAATTCTTTCTGAGTCGGGCAGCCACATAATCTGATTGGTTCACATTCTTTGGTGGCCATCATTGAAATAGGCAACTAGCCCATGCCATCTCTTGCATACAACCCCACCTGCTACTCATTCTTTTCTCAAAAAGAGAATATTTCACATTTTCTGGGGACGCAGCACATACGCTATTGGTTCTTCATTTGGAAGATACTAATATTGAAAAAGAAGGAAAGTTGCCCCACCTTCGAACCCTTTATCATGCACATTGAGTCTTTGTATAATTTGTTGTTGTCTCAACAAGTTTACATAATTTGAGCCTAAAATGAAAATCAATCATCTATGTTTAAATTCTTTCATACACATGCACATGCACACAGAAATTTGTTTTCTGTTAGAACGTTCATAGATAACCATGTGTTATTCGATGATTGAATGGAAGACCTAGGGAGTCTACATCACACCAGCTCCTTATATAGTAACTTTGTGTTACTCAGTGACTTTGTGTTACTGACAGGCACTCTAACTGAGTCATTTGTTGATTCAAGGTTACACCTATTAAACTGTTTGAATTTGAAAAGATTCGAATGGTTAATACTTTCTATTTTAATTTGAAAAGATTGAAATAATCACTTTCTCCATTCGGAGATACTGCTCTTATTTCCATACAGGGCTCGTTACATGATGACCATATTCAAAGGAGGAGATTGTTTTGACAAGTTTTGATGATGATGATTCTCACCACTCATCAAAAAGGGGGAGAATATACAAAAAGGGAGAATTATCAAAGAAGGGGAATATATTAAGGGGGAGAATATAATCTGAAGATTGCTGAAGAATTTCAAAGATATCAAGTTTTGAAGTTTTGAAGCTATCAACGTCATATCTGAAGAAAAGAGAAGAAAAGTGAAGACCTGAAGATTATTATCAAAAAAAATTAATCTTGAATCCAAAGGGGGAGATTGTTGGATCAAATAATTGTATTCAAGATTAAAGGGTATAAACTTTATTTGTTTGATAGTTAAAGTTAGAGGGTTTAAACTGTAATATGTTAATAGTTATTTGTAAATGGGCCTAAAGCCTGTTAGAAAGCCCATTAAGGTTAAAGCCCATATGGCCTAGGTATTTAAAGTTTTGTTTAATTGGTTTTTAGGTTTAACTCCGATAATATTCTAGTTAATAGTCGTATGTTTTCTCTGTATTCAAGAGTATCAAGAACACACAAGGTTTAACTGTTTATTCAAGGGATTTGTATATTATTCTGATCTTATTATCTCTTGATTATTATTGTGTTCTATGTTTCTGTGATTGTTAATCAACTAGATAAATCTGGGATAACAATATATATATATATATATATATATATATATATATATATATATTTCCATCCGTTTTTCATGGTTTTTTGGATTTTTATTTATTTAGGGTTTTCCTCTGAACCTGACCCTATATATATATATATATACACACACACACACACGAATAATCGTGTGGGAAGTTGAGTTAATATGAGAAATTGATCTGAACACTTGATCACTTATAATCTCAAACTCACCCATGAATCGCGCTTCTTAAGAGAATTGATTTGATGCATCTCATCCTAATGTGCATCAAACGTTTGATAACTACTTCTCAAGTTAACTTAACTTCTCACCAGAACTCAACCATAGGGTTGAGTTCCAGTGAGAATGAAAGTTATTGTGAGAAGGGTAAGAAAGTATCTCCACCCTTAGATACACATTAGGATGAGATACATCGAGATGCATCAGACCAATTCCCATATCAAACATGATTCATGGGTGGATTTGAGATTAAAAGTAATCAAGGGTCCAGATCCCTTCTTACATTCTCACCTTAATTATTCTTCTCACACAATCATTCGTATATATATATATATATATATATATATATATATAGAGAGAGAGAGAGAGAGAGAGAGAGAGAGAGAGAGACGGGTTTAAACGAGAACGGTACCTATTAAGGAAAATAAAAAAAAGATCGAATCACATGTGATTTTACACTAACATCACGTATAAAAGAGCAACTACGATTTTCTTCCTTGTGATTTGTTGTTTATAACCATTTTCGTCCCTGACTTTAAAAGTTGCTTTTTTTTTGTCATTGTGGTTTGAAATTCCTTTCCATTTTCATCCCTAAAACTAATATTCTCAGGGACTAAAAGCGAAAAGAGTTGCAAACTACAAGAACCAAAAAAACATTTTTTAAAGATCTGGGACGAAAATAGTTATAAACAACAAACCACAGGGACGAAAATAGTAGTTTACTCCATATAAAATTACATGTGATTCATGCGACTTTGCCCCATGACCTGAATCTGCTCGTTAATGTAAAATCACATGTGATTTGACTGTTTTCGTATTCTTTTAAATAGTTAGTATTCTCGTTTGATCATCCCTCTTTCTATGTATATATATTCTTGCAAGTGTCAAATAATTATGTCAACCATGTTGTACTTAATTTTTATCATAAAACATGGTCGAAATACTTTTTTTTTTGTTACCCATATTTTCTTTATGTAAATTCAAAAAATTTTAATTTTCATACAATTATATAATATATTTTAATAATCATAAAAATATGATAACCGCTAATGTAAATGAATACTATCAATGATTTCATTTAGCGTAAAAAACATGCTTAAATTGAAGCATTATCAAAATATATATCACTCCACATGTTTTTGTTAAATCTCATAAAAGAAGTTAGAGTAAATTACGGGTTTAGTCCATGTGGTTTTTTGAAATTTTGGATTGGGTCCCTCTAAGAAATTAATTACAGATTAGGCCATCGTGGTTTCAATTTTGTTTCGGATCAGGTCCCTCCATTTAACCCCGTTAATTTTGAGTCGTTAAAAGGGGAGCACGTGAGGGGCATTTCTGTCATTTAAAAAACCTTTTTTTTAATTCCTTTTTTTATTAAAAACCTTTATACGACTCAAGAAGATATCGTCTGCTTATACATTTCAATCTGATGCGTATGAGTATATGGTTGTATATTGATTACTCTCAAACTAATAAGCAGCTCTATCTTGATTTCAATTTTGATTTGGATTTCAGGAGCCAATATCGATTTGGATTTTAGGAGGCGATATCGATTTGGATTTCACGAGGCGATATCTATTTGGATTTCACGAGTCGATGTCGATTGTATTTCAGGAACCGATTTCGATTTCAGGAGTCGTTGTTAATTTAGTTCACCGCAAAGGGGAAGCCCATGGTTTTCTCAAATTCGATTTCACTCCCATTTTGTTAATTTAGTTCACCACATTTCGGTTTAGGGCACCAATTGAAGTTTTTTTCATCTAATTAATAGAAGAGGGAGCCTATGTTACAATCTTCTGTAGACAAATTTTGGTATGGAATTCAATTACTTATATGGTTTCGATTCACCCTCCATTGTTAATTTACTTACGTTCACATTCTTATGTGCAAATAGGTTCAATTCAATTGTGGTATGGAATTCAATTGACAATTCTATGATCAATTCAATTGTGCAAACAGGTTCATTTAAGGAATTCTTCCTACTGCATCAACTTCAAGTCTGTTGTAGAAAAAGTCCATCAGAAGCTTATGCATAATAGAAACATGGCCATCAACTTCAAATGTTCTATGATCTTTTGGTTAATTCTTTCCCATGGCCATCAACTTTATGATTTTATGTTTTTAATCTAATTGGATTTTGTTGTGCAGGCAGGAGCTGTTTCAGGTGTCCTTTCTGCTGGATATCACTTACTTCAAGTCATCTCTTGATTGCCACTTCTTTGGAATAAGTATTGGGTCAAAACATGAACTTGGAACATCCATGAAAGAACTTGAAGGATCAATCAAAACAATGAAGAATTTCTTTAGGAATGACAAGCTTTGGGAATTATATAGCATTGAGACTTATGTAATGTTGTTATTTTTTTATTGTTGGTACATTACAATCTTTCGGAATTATGTATTGTTGATATTTCTTTAATGAAAATTCTTGGTTTGAATGTTTACACTTGTTTTATTCAATGTGGAATTATGGTTACACACTGTTTTTGTTCATACCATAATTGAATTGCAAAACCTATTGCATTTGAAACCTGTTATTGAAAATTAAGATATGCAAAATCTACACCATCTATTTGCACAACCATCTGCATAATCTGCAAAATATGATTACTAAAGGGAACACCATATGTTTTTTCAACATCTGCAGAATCCGTTTTTGCGAGAGTTGGGTGAATTGGCACTCAGATGCTAAAGCTAAATCCAAGAGTTGTTATAAAAATTATAAATAAGTTACTCAGATCAATGGGTTGAAAATTGTTTACACCTGTTTTGCCATAGATAAAACTAGCATAGATCCTCTATTATACAAGAGAACATTGTATAACAGCTCCAACAATCATGAATCACAAGGCAACACTCGGATACACCACACACAAAATGAATTGTGTTATTCTTGTTTTAACTTCCTACTTTTCAAAGCGGGGAAATCAGAAACTCAAATTTATTTATGTAGAGTCAAATAACCATATAAGAATGGTTCAGACATCATCATAACAAAGTGTTGGTGATTACGTACGCAATTGGTAGAACAACACATAACCTGCAAGTTTTTCCAGTGATAAAGTCGATCATATTCTCCCTAAGATTGTACCACAATTTAATAGATTCAAAACCTTCATGGTACCCAAGTTCTCACAAATCCTTAAGAGCACCCACTTCCAGTTAGATGTCAAAACTATGTTGAGCATCCCTTATCAATGAATTTATCTGCACTTTACAACACTTGATTGGGTTCCTTTCATTCATTTTTCATACGGCGGCACTATATAATATAGATAAAAAATAATTACAATAAGCATGGTTTTTATCGACGTGCTACCAACGTTCAATATCCTCCGATGTGTTTTTGGCCTAATTCCACCGTTTCGAGCGATTTTTATAGCTTTTTGCTTGATTTCGAGAGATTTTTAAGTTTTTTTTATCGATTTTGAGGGACTTTTTTTGGTTTTTTTGGTTGATTTCAAGAGTTTTTTTATGGGTTTTTGGTTGATTACAAGGTACAATTGCACCTTCTTGAACTTTTAAATATCATACGATGACACCTTTTAAAACGATACGGTTGCACCTTTCATAATTGTAAAAATTATAAGCTTTCAACGGAGAAATAATACGGTGGCACGTGCCACCGTATGCCCTTGATTAAATTCATCCCTGAATCGGATACCAATTGCTTGGATGCGTTTGAAGCCTGAGATGACTTACATCACTAACAACTAATGCATACATGATACACCTAACAACTAATGCATACATGATCACCTAACAACTAATGCATACATGATATACCTAACAACTAATCCATACATGATACACATAACAACTGATATATGATACATGATTCCGAAGTCCAATCTTTTTCTAAACTTTTTTGAACAAATTAAGTATGCCACATACCCGTGCTAATAACTTCCACATACCCGTGCTAATATGCCATTCAACATAAAGCTTCATATTAGGAACTTAAAACCATTCTTATATTCTTATATCATCAAATAAAATGTCAAACTTTTGATTGAAATTTGTTGTTTTGGAAATTACACTTAGAAGGAGATTAAAGCTCTGCACAGGTGTACCTTGTGTATGAAGTTTGATATCTTAGAGATTTGCTTGCACTTATTCCTTTGCTCACCTTTTGTTTTTTGTAGCAAAAGAGTTATTAGGATCTTAGAATTTATTGTCATGGTTGAGTGAGCTAGTCCCATATGTTGTAAGCTTATATTGAAACTCTTCGCTATTTCATGAAGTCAATAAAGTTTATAGAAGTATCAGATCTTATCAATGGTTACAAAGGCAATAGCAAAGAGGAGCGGTATGCAATCAGTTACATTGTTGATCAAATTGTTTCTATATATAATACAAATTCTTTTGTCATAAGGTTGTTCATATGGAATACTACTTGCATTGCCTATCCAATCACAAAACAAACATGTTTGTTTGTGACACTAGTGGACGTTTATATCCATTTGCTCTGGTTTATTTTACAGTATTGACATCAAGATTCATGTATTCTTTAGCATATTTATTCTTGTTGTTCATCCAAAATCGTTTGAGTGTAACAATGAGCCTTCTCGTAGTTATGTATGAACATGAAATTGAAACTTGCTCCAAGTAATAGCTTTTTGATTGTATGTTATGGTTTTCCTATGGTATATGTTTGATTGATTAAGGTAATGAAACATCTTGGGATCTCCAACTTTGTACTTTTCATACTCCTAATATGTGAAGAACAGGTATATCAGGCCAATGTAGATATGAGCTCAATAACAAGCCTATGTGTATGTAATTGTATCGTAACATGGATAAGCATAAGTTTAAAGCCATTACCTATTTTAAGCTCAATGACATATGTGACTTAATTGATTTACATATAGATTAATTCACTACAAGTTACAACCATTTATGAGATTCAGGCATCAGCAACAATGGCTTTCAAATTGAAAATCTTTCATCATTTGTGAGGTGTTGCTTCAATGTTAGCTTTAGACATTACAAGCGACATCCCAATTGACAACCGTGGAGAGGATCTCAATTGTATACATTGGCATCAAAGTCTGTGTACACCCATGTGGTTCTGTTCAACAATTCACATATTTGCATCAACAAGTTGTTTAGAAAAAGATTTTTATACATTGGCATCAACAGATTCGTATACACTGGGATCAACAGGTTTTTGAACAAATTGAGAAACAACAAAAGAACAAACTGAGAAACAATAAAACACTGGGATCAACAAACTATGTATAAACAAACTGAGAATTTCCATTAAAGAAATACATAGCAACATCACATAATTCCCAACGATTGTCATTAAACATAAATAACCTATTAAACCATTTTTGGTCAACTAAGAAACAATAAAAGACCAAGTTCATTCTTTTTTCATTGCTTTGATTGGATGCTTCAAGTTCAATTTTTGACCCAATAGTGATATCCAACAAGTGAGAATGCTTGAAACTGCAAGTTCTTGCTTGGAACAAGTGACAATCCAGAGATGACTTCATCTTCTTGATTGACACTGTTGGAATGGAAAACCATTTGATTCTGGGGTGTGGCAGCTGAGCTCCATGCCTTGTCTTGGATGACAGTCAGCCCAGCGTACCTAGAAAGACAAACCTCGCTTCCTTTTCACTGCGATATGGTACTCAGACTTGAAGGCTACTACATTTTGCTAACAAAGAAGTCTCTCAGCTCTTCGTTTAATCGGAACTCTAGATTCAGGTCAGAAATATTTAATGTGTTAAAAGAATCAACAATTACCTATATAGATAGCTAAAGAAGAGTAACCAAAAAGCTTGGAGGAAATGCAACATACAGTTGCCTATTAGCTATATACTTATGTACATAGCTAACCTATGCAATTCAACAGTTACTTATGTCCCTATAAATGTTTATGCCAAACCAAGCTTCAAATCAATATACAATTGTCTATTAGAGAGGTTGGATTCACCATTAACTATTAACCCAGATTGATATGAGAAAAAACCAATCATAAAAAGGATTCCAATGTGAGAAAAAAACAATCATAAAAAGATCAAAACACAAATGTCTGTACAATTGTATAACTATCATCACCGAAATCAAAATTGGAAAAAGCATGGACTTATCATCACCGAAATCAAAATTGGAAAAAGCATGGACTTATCATCACCGAAATCAAAATTGGAAAAAGCATGGACTTCCCCTTCTTGTCTAACTAAATTAACAGAGGGGAGAGAAATCGACTTCGAAAGTGAAATCAAAATCCAAATCGGCCCAGAAATCAAACTTGAAATCTACTCGAAATCTTCTCCTGAAATCGAAATCAGAAATCGAAGTTTACCTGCTTATTAAAATCGAAATCGAAATCACTTGAACATTACCTAATTCTCGTTTCCTTCCACCTGCAAAGCAAATGACATAAACTTTGTAGATGTAAACGACGAGATCACAAAAAAAGTATTAAAGTGAAGGGTAATTTTAGATGGACAAAATTGCCCCTCATGTGGGAGGCACATGAGGGGTTTAACGGCTTATGCTTAACTAGTGTTAGATAGAGGGACGTGATCCGTAACAAAATCAAAACCATGATGATCTAAGCTGTAATTAATTTATTTGAGGGATCCAATCCAAATTTTGAGAAAACCACGGGGACCAAATCTGTAATTTACTCAAGAAGTTATTACATTATTTTAAAGTAAAGTACGGTTTTCGTCCTTGTATTTTGTTGAAAATTGCTATTCTATTTCTGTATTTTTAAAATATGGTTTTTGTTCTCATAGCTTGTAATTCTTTGTTGTTTTCGTCAGTGAAGTTAACTATGTTAGTGATTTATCGTTAAGCCTGAGGGATAAAAATAACAATAAATTTTAAACCACATGAACGAAAAATAATGAATTGTAAACTACAAAACAATGACGAAAATCTTAATTTAGAAATTATAAGGACGAAAACAGCAATTTTCAACAAACCAGAAGGACGAAAAACATAATTGACTCTATTTTAAAGAAAAGTAAATTACATATTTGGTCCCTTGGTTTATTGGTTTTAACACTCTGGATCCCTACTTTGAAATATCTATGGATTGCATACTCGTGGTTTACATTTTATAACGTGTTGAGTCCCTAAAACTAACTTCATCCAAAAAGTGTCATTAACTCATTAATATAGAGGGGTATTTTTGTCATTTAATTTATTTTTTATTTTCAATTAATTTATTCTAGTATTTTTTTATTAACCTATAGGGACCGAGAATGTAATTTACTTATCTTCTTCATCTTCTCCAGCAAGACACCCACCCTTTCCTTTCTCCGGTCATCTTCTTCGGCCACATCTCCGGCCACTACCACTGTAATAACCAGGTTCAAGGCTAATAAATTTAAGTTTGGATGGAAAATGGTCAAAACTCAATTTTGTAAGGGGCTAAGTGTAAATGATTACTAAAAAGGGGTCTTACCCAAAGGTTCTGTTCATTTTTGTTCATGATCGAAGGAAGCATAAAGAAAGAGCACACAGGGGCGATTTGGAGAAGAGAGGCCTTCAAGATTTGGATAGAAACTCCTCACAAGGTAACATTCTAAAACCATTCTCTGCTCCTAAGATCTTATAGTTGATGCTTCGTCTTTAATTTTTGGTTGGAGTCTGATAGGATTGAAAGACTGGGTTAGAGGAGTAGAGGTTAATGTTTTACCCAATTGAAAATCGATTCATGGGATAGATATCATGTATGCATTTAATTTTTGGGTTGTTTAAGGAAAATCATAATCTAGTAATTGGGAGTAGAATGCCATTTCTGGGGAAGATTATGTAGTTGTGACCATTTAATCTGGGTTGTTCGATAACCCAAAATCGCATCCGGGCGAAATGGCGACCCCGGGCGATGGTTGATATCGGGGACCGGGGTGGGGAGTCGGTCGGTGTGAGTTCGGTCGATGAGGGCCCTGGTCGGTGTGGGGGTCCGATCGAAGGAGGCTCCGGTCGGGGTGTAGGGACCGGGGGAGTCCGTTCGAGGAAACCCGGGTCGTAACCCCCCGGAGTCGGGGGAGCTCGGGGAAAAGGAGTTCTGAGGGTCGGGTTGTCCAATAGCTATTTAGTATGTTCGGGTAAATGCTTGTAGAATTATAGAGTCTCGTTAGTGGTATGTCTTATCGGGTTTTTTTTCGTCATTGGCATCGTAGGTTTTAAGATCATTAGATTGCGGGCTTTCTTAGCGAGGACCAAAGGTGAGTTTTCTAAACTAATGTTTTTCATGACGAAGAAGTTTATGTTTATAAGTTATCTGCAAATTTGAAATGATGGTTGTTATTAATTACCTGCGAGTTTTATTTAAATGTTCAAGATGTTTCTGGTACTGTTGCTTAAGTGGTTATGTATGCATACATTGTTCTAAGTGTGTAGGCTCAAAGTCGGGGGGTATGGCCCGCCTGTGCTCATACCGGGGGGGTGTTCCGTTTATACCATTGGGGGTGTGTCCCAACAAAGGCAGTGTGAGTCACAGACACGCCGTCACCTTAGGGTGGCGATAGTGTGAGCTGAGAAGTTTGCTGAAAGTTAAAGGTTTTTCCGTGAAGCTGAAAATGGTTTATTTATTGATAATTTTTTATTGTCGGTTAAGTTTAAACTGTTGTTAGAGGGGACTCACTAGACCTTTCGGTCTAACCCTCGCTCTTTTCAAATCTAAAACCCTTTTCAGGTAAATTGTGCAATAGGAGGAGCGGATAAGTTCTAAGAGAAGGTACGAGCTGGAGCGGAATTAGAGGACCTCCATTGTAGATTCTTGTCCATGTATTCTCAGTAGTGTACTAGATTGTCTTTCTGTAAACCTTGTATTTTAGATGTTGTATTGGGCCGCTTGGTGCTATTATTTTATAAAGTTGGGTCTGTCTCTTGTAGTGTGAGTTGGGTTGTTACAATTGGTATCAGAGCCATAGTTGAAGGGATTTAGGCGACCAGATGGGCCTAAACTTAAATTGTGGAGTAGAGGGACACAACTGAGATTTAGGAAGCCTTTAAGGAAGACTTTGATCATCGAGGGGCGTGATGACAAAAATGACTACTCTTATGTAAAGTAAATTCAGAATCGCATCTGGCCAATGCCATTATGAATTTACAGGTGCATGGGCATACTCGATTGCTATTGTTGAGTATGGTTTGGTGTAGAAAGTTCTATCTACGAATTGATAGTGTTGGTCTAGCGTGTTGTGTGGGTTCGCTTGTGGTTGTAAGGTTAATACCGTGTGGGAAGAATATCGTGCGAGATGTAGATACTTCGTTGAGAAATGATCTTTTGGGCCCATAAGGAAGATAATATGATAGGAGATGAGCTTCCCGCTTCAAGGGAGTCTTCGGTTTGGTAGAATGTTATGGCGAATGGTGGGAAGCTGAAGTGTTAATCCAAGAATCGAAGGATAGAAATGAGGCTTTTGGAGCTGTAGCTAATTGAAGGGCGGTTGGGAGACGATATCAGTGTTGACTGATAAAATATAGTGAGGATCATATGGAATTGAACTATGGTTGGTAAGTTTGTTGGAGGTCAAAGTGAGGACGCGCGACTTGCGAAATTTTAGTTGTGATGGTAACTGGCACTTGGACCTTCAAGGCTGTTGGAAGGCGTTGATGCCAGAGGTTGTGGAATAGGAGAGGAAACCGGCAGGTTGGTCGGAAGTAAGGAGTCGGGGATAAATCATAGTGAGTGTAAACAGTTGACCTTGTTAGAGTAAATAGCCTTCAATGTCATTGAGTCCCATGCATTATGTTTCAAACAATTTGCTGAAGTTTTTCCATATCATACATATCAGATGTTTTTGGCGTGTGTGTGCCTTACGAGGTGTTTATTTTGAAAACATGTCGACGCGTGGAAACGTGTGTTGGTATTGAACAGACAAGTTTATGGCGTCGAATGGTAAAAATTTCAATTTTGGTGTGGAAGAATTATTTTATATCTTTTTGTAAATGAGTTAACTTTGTTATGAAAATCAAAACAACATTTGACCTGCATGATTTTATAAGTGAGTTTGGTACCGGCATGTGTTGTTATATCTGGTGAAAGTCATGTTACACGCTCAGTGTAAGCAATTTTGTAGTATTTTATAAATCTTGTGGGTAAAGTTCATCAAAAATATGTTCAATTGTGCCAACACCGATATCGGGGTGTGGTGAAGAGTATTTTGCTGTGGAGTTGGGGTTGAACGATTCTTGAAATCATTGTACATGGCTAGTCGGTGTTGTGTAGTGTACACTCAAGTTTGTTTCATAATGTAGTCCCTACTAAATTTTCAAAAGTGTCAAGAATTTAAATTTTGGCGTGTCACGCATAAAGGCTATGAACTCTCTAGGTCGTGGGGAAAGGTTGCAATTAAGAATGATGATAGTTTTGAGAGTGGAAGTGTGATGCTCGATCAGAGGGTAGTCAATTATTGACTCTGGTGTTTTAGTTAAGGAAAGGTGCCAAGTAGCGGGAGGTGGGTAGTGGAGGCCTTGATCTTCGACGTTAAGGATGTTTTATGGTGTACCCGCTTGCTAATTGGCGGAAGATGTAGATGTCGGTAGATGTTTGTGCCCATGGTGGGATTCAAAGTCGTTATGATGCTCTTATATTAGTAAGTTGTTGCATTGGAAAAGGTAGGTCCTATTGGGATCCTAGTTGGTCATAGATGTGGTTGAAGTTTCACCATGTCGACTATTGATGTTAAAGCCAACGACCATTTTGAGGTCAATGACGGGACATTGAAAATAAAGAAGTAGACAGGGATGGTTTCGTTGGGTTTTTATGGTGGAATGTTGGACCACGTGGTGTGAGTACTTCAGAATTGAATGATTACCTTTCGGTTAGATGACCTTCAGCGAGATCTTGTTAGTTTGTGTAGGAGTGAAGTTATATAGCTCAGCTGGAGGGGTTGCGCTTCGAGCGCTTGGTAGTATGCTTAATCTTTTAGGCTGCTAGAATTTGTTTCCAGCAGATTGCGATTGAGCTGGCAAGAAGCAATATCTGGCTGAGTAATTTGGAGGATTATAGTGTTGCGTTTTACTCAGACTCGAGGAAGACCAAGTCGCAAAATGTCGTGAATTCGGATATTGGTGTTATGATCCGTATGAAAATGGAGGTAAATGTGTGTGGGTAAGTTAGTTGCGAAGATTGTGGGTGTGTTGTGATAGAGTTAAGGGTGGTGATCGGCAATTGCTTTTGTTAGAGGATGAACGTCTTTGTCTAGAGATTTCTGTGGAATGGCTTATAAGTAGCAAGTTTGTTGATGGGGATATGTGGATGAGTCAATGATATTTATGCCAAGGTAGGCGTACAAGTCCTTGGTAAATAAGGGCTTCTTGAGGATAAGTAGTAGATTCGAGTTGTTGAACTGGAATGAGCGTAGGTAGAAATACTCGCCTGAGGATTTTGGTAACCTGTCCAAAAGTGGTGAGTGTGTCGTTGAATGAATGGGCGTTTGGTTGGTATCGGAGTATTTCAAAGTTGAGGATAATGTTTCAAATGTCAGTTAGCGGTTATCGAAAAGAGGAACCTGGTGTTCTTGTGTTGCGTCCGGTCATGGGCGGATATAGCTTCTTCCATCAAGATATTGTTGGAAAGATCGAATGGATTAGTTCTTGAGGTTATGGTAGTAGTTATGTAATCCATGGGGATGTCTAAGTCACCTTTGGAGATAAAGGAATTTTAGTGAATGGAACAACCCTTTTGGGAAAGCGAGAATTGCGCAGTGTATGCAGGAATTATGTATTGCTTTGAGAGAGCCTGGTTGAGTATTTTGAATGAGAGTTATGAGGAATCGTTGGTTAATGCAGTAGTACAAAGGTGTTTTCAACACAATTGACCGATCAGAGAATGGAGCAAGTAATGTCCTACACTAGTAGGAGGAAGTGGAAATGGTGTGTTTAAATACAAAAGTGTGGAACTATGTTTTCAGACTTTGCCATTAGTAAGTTTATGAAGCCCTAGCGAAGGGGGTGAGAAAGACATTATGGCGCACGTTGCAGTTTGATTGTTGAGTAATGTAAATCGTGCGGATGGTCTAAACCTTGCACCACTAATCAGTGAGTTGGACTTTAGAAGTAGGGTTGAGTCGTCTAGAAGGAAAGAAAGAGGTGGTTGGACGTAGAGCTCAGAGTGAAATATCATGATGGCAGATTAGAGATTGCATGGAAAAAGATTCCAAATGAGTCGATCGTCTAATGCTAAACTAATTGGAACAGTTCGTGGGAGCATAGTCACTACGTGTTGAGCAAGTGAAGTTGGTGAACTACGGAGGTCCTGGATTGAGGAAGTTTTCTTCCATTTCGTAAGTAGTTGGAGTGATGACGTTGGGGTGATGTATGTTTGGCGTGTATGAGTTGGGTAACACCGATGAGTTGTGATCAGTGTGGTTCGGGAAAGAAAGTACTCCTACACTAGTTGAACGTCGTAGTAGAACAGGTTCCTTTACTATGGAGGGTTGCCGCATGAAGAAACTCATGATTGTGAGGCATGTGGTTATGGTGTTAACACCGGTAAAAATCTGTTCTTTAAGGGAGTTGTAGTCATCGAGGGGTAAATCTGATGGTTAAGTATAACTATGTATTTGATCAAAATGGTATGAGCAATTGAGTGGAACTAAGTTGGCTAGATTGAAGAGTATGAGGTATGAGTCTCAAATGGGGACAAGGTAAAGTTACTAGTATTCGAGCAGCTCTGTTCGAAGCGTTGTACGGACGCAAGTGTAGAACACATTTATGTTGGAAGAGGTGGGCAAAAGACAGCTAGTCGGACCGGAAATTGTGCAAGTGACGGTCGATAAGGTCAACCAGATTCGAGAAAGGTTAAAGGTAGCTCAAGATCGTCAAAAGATGTACGCAAATAAGCGAAGGAAGCCGATAGAGTTCCAAGTAGGGGACAAGGTAATGTTAAAAGTTTCGTCGTGGAAGGGAGTTGTTCGATTCAGCAAGAAAGGCAAGTTGAGACCAAGGTTTGTTCGTCGTTTCCTATTTCAGAACGTGTCGGAGAAGTAGCATACAAACTGGATCTACCCGAGGAGTTGCGAGGGGTTCATTCCACATTCCATGTGTCGAACCTGAATAAGTGCATGGCGGAGACTGATGTTGTAGTACCATTGGAGGATATCCATGTAGACGAAAATTTGAGCTACGTCGAAGAACCGGTGGCCATTCTAGATTATAAAGTCAAGAAATTAAGGAATAAAGAGATTCAATTGGTGGAAGTGCAATGGAAGTTCCATAAGGGGCAAGAATCAACATGGAAAGTGGAGGCGGATGTGAAGTCTCAATATCCTCATCTTTTCGACAATGGAATTCCTAGGACGGAATTCTTTTGAGGGGAGGATATTGTAATAACCAGGTTCAAGGCTAATAAACTTAAGTTTGGATCGAAAATGGTCAAAACTCAATTTTGTAAGGGGCTAAGTGTAAATGATTACTATAAATGGGTCTTAACCTAGGGTTATGTTCATTTTTGTTGGCGGTCGAAGGAAGCAGAAAGAAAGAGCACACAGGGGAGATTTAGAGAAGAGAGACCTTGAAGATTTGGATAGAAACTCCTCACAAGGTAACATTCTGAAACCATTCTCTGCTCCTAAGTTCTTATAGTTGATGCTTCGTCTTTAATTTTTGGTTGGAGTCTGATATGAATGAAAGACTGGGTTAGAGGAGTAGAGGTTAATGTTTTACCCAATTGAAAATCGATTCAAGGGATAGATATCATGTATGCATTTAATTTTTGGTTTGTTTAAGGAAAATCATAATCTAGTAATTAGGAGTATAGTGCCATTTCTGGGGAAGATTATGTAGATGTGACCATTTAATATGGGTTGTTCGATAACCCAGAATCGCCTCCAGACGAAATGGGCAACCCCGGGCGATGGTTGATATCGGGGACCGGGGTGGGGAGTCGGTCGGTGAGGCCCCGGTCGGTGTGAGGTCGGTCGATGAGGGCCCCGGTCGGTGTGGGGGTCCGGTCGAAGGAGGCCCCGGTCGGGGTGTGGGGACCGGGGGAGTCCGGTCGAGGAAACCCGGGCCGTGACCCCGGGAGTCGGGGGAGCCCGGGGAAAAGGAGTTCCGAGGGTTGGGTTGTCCAGTAGCTATTTAGGATGTTGGGGTAAATGCTTGTAAAATTATAGAGTCTCATTAGTGGTATGTCTTATTGTTTTTTTTCGTCATTGGCATCGTAGGTTTTGAGATCGTTAGATTGCGGGCTTTCTTAGCGAGGACCAAAGGTGAGTTTTCTAAACTAATGTTTTCATGACGAAGAAGTTTATGTTTATAAGTTATCTGCAAATTTGAAATGATGTTGGTTATTAATTACCTACGAGTTTTATTTAAATGTTCAAGATGTTTCTGGTACTGTTGCTTAAGTGGTTATGTATGCATACATGGTTCTAAGTGTGTAGGCTCAAAGTCGGGGGGTATGGCCCACCTGTGCTCATACCGGGGGGTGTTCCGTTTATGCCATTGGGGGTGTGTCCCAACAAAGGCAGTGTGAGTCACAGACACGCCGTCACCTTAGGGTGGCGGTAGTGTGAGCTGAGAAGTTTGCTGAAAGTTAAAGATTTTTCCGTGAAGCTGAAAATGGTTTATTTATTGATAATTTTTGATTGTCGGTTGAGTTTAAACTGTTGTTAGAAGGGACTTACTACACCTTTCGGTCTAACCCTCGCTCTTTTCAAATCTAAAACCCTTTTCAGGTAAATTGTGCAATAGGAGGAGCGGATAAGTTCTAAGAGAAGGTACGAGTTGGAGCGGAATTAGAGGACCTCCATTGTAGATTCTTGTCCATGTATTCGCAGTTGTGTACTAGGTTGTCTTTCTGTAAACCTTGTATTTTAGATGTTGTATTGGGCTGCTTGGCGCTATTATTTATTAAAGTTGGGTTTGTCTCTTGTAGTGTGAGTTGGGTTGTTACAACCACATCTCCGGCCACTACCACTACCACATCTCCATCCTCACACTTCATCTCTATATCAATACACAAAAACCCAAATTCATTTCAAAACTTTGAAACAATGAACAAAAAGAACCTAAATGAAGAAATTTAAAACCTAATAGAAACATAGTTCTCCACCTTTTAGATCTAAAGATAAATAAAAAAACTAAATGAAAAAACTCGATCTCATGTCAAATACCCAGTTCTTCACCTTTTAGATCTTGACCGAGATAGAGAAAACCCATCAGAGATCTACCTTCATTCCCCGTCATCGTTGAAAACTCGTCTCTGTCAAATCTTGTTGTGAACGAGAAGAGGAAATCGAAAAAAGGGTGGAAATCATCCCTGTAGTGTACGAGAAAGGCAAATCGAGAGAACGAGATTTGGAGTTGCAACGATGGAGGTGTTGAAGGGAGGATCTAGAGAAGGCGATGGTCGATGAGGGTAAGTATTCTTCGAAGACGATGGAGTTGCGACCATGGATTTGCAGCGATGGAGGTGTTGAAGGGCTGATCTGGAGAAAACGATGGTCGATGAGGGTCGGTGTTCTTCGAAGACGATGGAGTTGCGGCCATGGATTTGCAGCGATGGAGGTGTTGGGCAGATCTAGAGAAGACGATGGTCGGTGAGGGTAGAAGCCGGAGACGGAGGTTGGGTTTGCCAGGGGGTTTGTCGGCCAGTCGGAGGAGGCAGCGGTGATCTTCTTTCCTAGGAGGAGGTTCATGATGTATATACATACACGTATATATATCGTATATATGATAGAGTAAGTTACAGAGTTAGCCCCTATGGTTTAAATAAAAATAATAGAGTAAATTATCTTCTTGGTCCCTGTGATTTTAATAGAAAATAAAAAATAAATTAAATGACTAAAATACCCTCTAAACTAATTGAGTTACCAGAAAATTTTAACGGAGTTAGAAGTTAGGAACTCAACACGTTATAAAATGTAAACCACGAGGATGCAATCCATAGATATTTCAAAGTAGGGACCCAGAGTGTTAAAACCAATAAACCAAATAGACCAAATATGTAATTTACTCTTTAAATAATATGTGCTACAAAAGTTTGGTATGACCGACAAAACACTCAAATTTTATAAATAACCAACTCGATTGCTTAGTTTATACATATATCCACATCTCTCTCTCTCTCTCTCTCTCTCTGAGTACCTAACATACATCAAAGAAGAGATATCGAGTCTTTGTTTATCTTATTAGACTAGACCAAATAAAAAGAAAACCTAAAAAACCATACGGTTCATTGGAAACGCTAGTTTTTCTTGACGACTTTTCCCTTTGGCATATTAACAAGGTAAGACATGTCTACTTACGCATATTTATTTTTTTTCTCGTATTTTCATTTCCATCTATTTATTTTTTTTAAGTTTCTTGTACTTCTTAAACCATGTTTATGTATCTTTGTCTTACTTTCGTGACATCATTTATATTGAAGTTGAGAAAGGAAATAGTTTCACATCAACAATTCGTACTAATTATTATTAAGATCTAAATGGTAATTAATTTATATGCATATCATGTTGCATTGTTCTTTATGGATTAGATGAGTAAAAATATCCATTATTTTATGACGTTTGAAATTATAAAAGCGTCTCCAACAGTTTTTCTATAATTTCTCTAAAATAGAGAAACAAATGTGAACAACATTTATGAGATAAAAGTACAAAAGTTTGTGGTGGTGATAATGCTACAACGCGTAGTGGTAAAGTGAACACTAGTAGGCATACACCACCAAAATTTGGACATGTTTTGAAAGACATCTATCAAAACATATATGGGTGTTGCTATATGCACCCTAGTCTATATGTCTAGGGTGCAACTGGATCGGAAAACCAAGCAGTAATTATCTCATTTCCTTCTCACAATATCACTAGACTAGGGTGTAAATGGAATGTAGACTAGGGTGTATTTAGAATGACCCATAATGTTTGATCTAATTTTAATTAAAGTAGATTGCTTGCTTATTCATTACAATCAATTTATTTGTAGTGACGGTAACATATATTTATTATGTCATTTTAACATTAAGCTATTATATTTCAAGAAATATTACTTGTTAATAGAAACGAGGAAACAAAAGTAAGGTCTGCTAGTGTTTTCTTTCTTTCTTCAACGAAATTTTAAGTGTTCATGTTTTGCTTGACAACCATTACGTGTTTTAAAGCGTTGTGATATATACATCTTTTTGTTGATGTATAAGCAGTGGTGGATCCAGAATTTTTTTTTTCTAGTAAGGGCACTTTTTAAAGTAGATTAAATGTCCGTAAAGTTGTCCGATTTTTTTTTTGTTGCCTAAATCTACGTTTCGAGAGATTTTTAAAGTTTTTTTTATTGATTTCAAGGGATCTTTAAGGGTTTTTTTTTTTTGTCGATTTTGATGAACTTTTTCGGTTTTTTTTAGTTGATTTAGAGAGTGTTTTTTGGTTGGTTTATATGCACTTTTTTTGGTTGATAGGGTCCCAGACAAAAATTTACTAAATTCTTAACTACATCCGCCCCTACGTATAAGGGTCAATTTTATATTTCTAGTGTAAATCATATTTATACGATTTTGAAAACGATTACAAAATCTACTTTTATGCTTATTCGTTCAGACTATTTTAATTTCGTTCATAAGTTAAACAACATTTTCTTCATAGATTTTCTTTTTTATCTTTTCCAAAACATAACAAAAAACTCCAAATACTCCTCGTTATGATATGCAACACTTAGGTGCCGTTTGTTTTTTAAAAGGTCTGAAGTCTGAAGTCTTATTTTAATTATGATTAATAAGAGGTTGTGTGTAAAAATGTCTGAATGATTCAGACTTAAGAGCAATTAAGAGGTTTTTAGAAAAAAAAACAAACAATCCCTTAATATGTTGTTAGAGTTCTAATGAGTGACATGTAATTTATCGATGTTATCATCTTTAATTGTAGCCTATTTGATGTTTACCGCTCAACTTCTATTTAAACAAAAACATAAGCATCATGTTTTCCTTCCTATATACGACATTATAAAACCTAAATCACAAGACGAGTTCTAGCTAGATCTTGACCGTAAATGAGTTGAGGTTACTCCCTTGTGGTTTTTTGTGTTGCAAGTCCTGGTGTGATTCAGCCTTGTATCAAATAAAACAACATAGAATCATATATATATATATATGTATATATATATATACTAGTCATATACCCACGAGATGCAGCGGAATGTAAGTAAAGAACGAACAATTAATGTTACTTCCTTATAGACATGTCATCAACAATAATCATGACATAAGAATCACAACTTATGAAACCCTAAACCCATAAAGATATTCAGTAATTAGTTTATATTTCAATTATTGACGAAAAAAATTATAATGATATAATTTATAATAAGAATGAAACGTATTTTTAATATATTTTACGATTATGTATTTTTAATGTGCAAACAGTGGAAAAAAAATAAAACGTATGGATAGAAAACAAATTAATTCGTAAATATTCATGATATTTAATAGTACGGTTAAATTAAAAAATATTCAATATTGGACTCATTTTGAAAGGTATTGACGAGACGATTATAATGGTATAATTTGTAAAAAAAACGTATTTTTCTTTGCATTTTTGTTCATATACGATTATTTGTGTTAATATGATAATGGTGTAAAATGAAAAATGAAAAAATAAGGAATATAAAGTAAATTAAATAAGTAAGTGTAAGGATGGTAAATGTAACATTGTACAAGAAACCACTTTGTACAAATAACCGTTTTAGAATCTTTATAATATAGAGAGAGAGTATATATCAATTTATTCTCAAATCATATACGTATGACTAACAAAATGTGCTACAATTAAACAAAACGAAACCGAAAATGTTATTTAAAGCAGAATTAAATATGAAAAATGAATACTTCAAAAAACTACATAATTAAAGTTTACTGATACAAATGATAATCATAAAATAAAATATAACAATTTACAACCAAAGTGATTGATCATAAGTAACCACTAAAACAATACCCCTCATATTCAATGTTTTAAAACTCGGGTTGACCCGGTCGGTTCAACCAGTTGAACCAGGAATTGATAAAGAGACTGGTTCAATTATGATCGGTTTTTTGGGAAATTACGGCCCGGATTGAACTGCCGGTTTTTTGATAGAACCGGTTGAACCGGTAAAAAGCCGTGTTGACCCGGTTAAAAAATCAATTTTGTATAACTGTAAGGTAGCGGTTAGGGTTAAAAAATCAATTTCACGTGATTTGGTTTGAACGTTATGTTTCGTTTTGATGTATTTGGATTGATGAAAAACTTATGCTTATATGTGTGTTTTTTATGTTTTTGGATTGATGTAAAACTTGTTGTTACGTGTTTTTTTAATGTTTTTGGATTGATGTAAAATTTGTTGTTATGTGTATTTTTAATGTTTTAACTTGTGGACATCAAATTCTTGGTTATATATATATGCAGGAAAATGAAAAATACATAGAATTTTTTGAAATCGGGTCAACCAAAAAACCGGTTTTTAAAACATTGCTCATATTAGTGTTCTTGAAGGTGGGTTTTGTGTGGAGCTAGTTGAGACTGCCAGTAATTAATCAACTTTTGTTGAAATATTTAATAAAACCAAAAACGTTAAGTTAACTTAAGGCTTAAGAAATAATAGAAATTTAATTATGATAAGTTGACTTGATTAGCACGTCAGCTTGTGTCGATTTCATGCAACTACACGTAATTATGAAAGTATGATGTAGATCAGTAGATGTAGATGTGGATGGAAATTTCCTGGAAATTTCTCTTAAAATGTCTTGTGCAATCTTCCACATAGCATATACATACATCCACATCAATTAACATCATCATTCCTATCGTCTTAACTTTGAATTTTTGAATTGATAGATAAAGGGTTATTTAGGATGGTATATATATATATATATATATATTTCAATCGAATACTTTAACATAATGGGATTTTTAGACGTTCATAACCATCTTGTAGATTGTTGTTTTTAGATTATTTATAGGAACAATAATTGTATATTTTATACAACTAGATTAAAATATAGTTTTATGGTATTATATGTAGAGAGTGTGGTTAAAGGGAAAACATTAAATAAATGAAAAAACGAAAAACACTCCATCAATCATATATATTAATTGATCAATATATGTGATTAAAGAGTCGGTTATAACTTTATTTTTAAATTAAAAATCCTCTACCCACTATTTTTTAAATTGAAAAAAATACAAAATATGATTAAAATTCAGAAAAAACAAATTACATTAAATTATCAAATTATATTGTAATTATTGATTGTATCATAAAGTACCAAATCAATAACAATGGATACCACATATATAGCCACTGGCGGAGCTACCTTGGAACAAGGGGGTGCAGATGCTCCCCCTCATAACTTACATAAACTGATTTGTAAATCCAAAAGAGAGAGAGTTTGCAAGATGAGAGAATGAAGGTGGGTTTTGTGAGATGAAAGTAAGATGAGAGGTGGCGGTGGGAGTGTGGGACCTCAAGGAAAAAAATAGTGAAGTGTTTTGAAAATGATCTCAATAGTTTAGATAAAATTACGGTTAAACCAATTTCATATATTCAAATGTTATTTTATCCGAAAATTTTCATTTGAAAAAATAAGATGGTTATCCTAATAACCTAATACTTACATAAGATTTTAGTTTATTAGAGTCGGAATTGCTTAATAACAGATTAATATTGTTTTTGATGGTTTTAAATTTCAAAGTATTAATCAAAAATCATAAAAAGAATGCTAACCATCTAATCTTTATGACATAAACCGCAAGTTTAAAGTGTTGATTTTATTTTGTTCTTAAGTTGTTTAGTTAGTTCAGTCCATGATTTTAACTGATTCGATTTTCAGGTTGCTAAATGTGGATTTTAGTTGTTGTTAGTTCATAATTGTTATTTGTTAAATCTCGATTTTAGTCTGTTCTGTACTAGTTTAACATTTAATAGTCATAGATAAGTATCTAACAAAGAGAAAACAACCTGTAACTCAGAATTTATGTGAGATAAAAATAATTTTGATAGTTGTAAATTATCATATGAAAAACAATTCACTGTTGAATCTGTAAAGGTCGGTATTTCATCAATATAGTATCATTGTGTTTGCCATTTTCATAGAGTTAATAATTATTTTTATTATATATTTATTTTATTTGATGTTCCCCGTCATACAAATTCCTGGCTCCGCCCCTGTACATAACCATAAACCATTTACAAATTATAAAATAAGAATAATTGAACGTTTATTATATTAAGTGAGGAAAAAAATAATCATTATAATAAATAAGAATTAACACATATTTTTTTACATTTTGATACATTATATCGAAGTCCCACCCAAAAAACCAATCTTCCATGTGAATTCTTTTTTCCATTTTCTTACATAATAAAATTTTCATGCTCTTGATTGGAAGTCTAAAGGGGGGTTTAGTTCAGAATCTGGTGGAATTGGAATGTTGAATTTCTTTAATCAGATTTCATTCCCTTATTTGGTTCAAAGTTTTTAATGGAATGGAATCTTTCAATTCCATTAAATTCCATACATAAAGGATTTTAACATTCCATCATCAAACCCAAGTATTTCAATGGAATGAAATTTATTATTTTCATAGTTTCAAAATTACCCTTACCCCAAACTAAACCCTACTGATATTGATTATCAGCAGACACCAATTCTCTCTCTCTCCTCTCCTCTATCTCCCCTCCTCTCTCTCCTCCTCCTCTCTCTCTTCTCTCTCTCTCTTCTTCTCTCTCTCCCTCTCTTTCCTCTCTTTCTCTTTCTCCCTCTCTCTCCTCTCCCCTCTCTCCTCTCTCTCTCTCTCTCTCTCCCTCTCTCTCCTCTCCCCCTCTCTCTCCTCTTCTCTCTCTCTCTCCTCTCTCTTTCCCTCTATCTCCTCTCCTCTCTCTTCTATCCTCTTCTCTCTCTCTCCCTCTCTCTCTCCTCCCTCTCTCTCCTCGCTATCTCTCTTCTCTCCCTCTCTCTCCTCTCATCTCCTCTCTCTCTCTCCTCTCTCTCTCCTCTTTCTCTCTTGTCATCGTTTGTGTGCTAAAATAATCAAAGTAATTTTAGTTAATAATTAAACTATTTAATGACTATTTCATTAAAATAATTTTTATTGAAAAAAATTAAAATAATCAAAAAGGGTATTTTGGTCATTTACCAAAATTCCATTCCAATTCTAAAGCTACAATCTGTGAATCAAACAGAAAAATTTCAATTCATTTAACATATTTCATTCCAATTCTGTCAACCGAACAGGTGGTCAAACCTGACAACATTTCATTCCAATTCCTTCAAAGTCAAATTCTTTTGACAGATTTCATTCCATCCAAAAACATTATGCGAACCAAACGCCCCCTAATTTGAATTGAACGTTGATATTATATATATATATATATATATATATATATATATATGTATGTGTGTGTGTGTGTGTGTGTGTGTGTGTGTGTGTGTGTGTGGAGAACTTCATTTGAGAAATGTTAAATATATGTCAAATAGAAAAGTAATCCTAGTCTTTCATTCTGTTAAGATCGATTTTGACTGGTCAAATATTGCGTCTTTGACTGGTCAAAAGTTGCAGCTATTCCAAAAATAGAATGACAGTTTCGTAATTTTTACAAATATACGGGACGAGTTCATATATGAACCTGTATAATTCACATATGAACTATATGTTCATATGTGAACTAGTGTAACTGATTCATATATGAACCTTTGGGATTCATATATGAACTAATTAACTGTAGGTTCATATGTAAATCAGTTGAACTAATTAACAGATTCATATATGAACATTTGTGATTCACATATGAACTAATTAATTGTTTCATATATGAATCAGTTAAAATAGTTCATATATGAATTACACTGGTTCATATATGAACATATAATTCATATGTGAATCATACAGGTTCATATATGAACTCATCCCGCGTGTTTTACGAAACTACTCACCTATCTTCTACAGACCACACCAAGGAATTATCCGGTGTTTCACGGTAAAAGTCACAAATTTTGACCAGATAAAGGACTAGGATCATTTATTTATTTCTCATATTTTTAGCATTTCTCAAATGAACCTAACCCTATATATATATATATATATATATATATATATATATATATATATATATATATATATATATACACTAGTTGTGTGCCCGCGCAATGCGACAGGGGTGTAAAATCACCAAGACGTAAGAAAAAAGGTCACGTTGCATAAAGTTTGTTGTGCAAAAACAACGATTCTATAAGATAAATGTGTAGGTTTTGAATTGTTTGTTTCATAGGATTAATTTTAATCGGAATAATCAAATAATAAAATGTTACAAATCATGTTGAGTAAGAAGAAGTTAATGGTGCATTCTATGTTCTAATTTTTTTACCATAAAAATTACAAAAATCAAATACTATGAAGCCATTAACTCATACAATTAGTAATTTTGAGTTAACTCAAAGTCTCTCGAAACGTGTTGTTGCTTTGTGCGCCATGGATTAACTCTACATGTCGAACAATGAGTAGATGGGAGCAGGGGGTTTACCCAGTAAACGCTTAACAGATAAGAGTTTTTCTCTCACTTATCAGACAATATTCTCGATCCTTGTTATGTCTCTTAGTGTTTAAGTCCAAAGATAGTTTAAACTTGGAAAAAAAATATCAACTCACTTGATTTTTCAAAGTCAGTCTATACACTTTCTTCTAAACAGAGGACGTTTTTCATTCTGTTGCAGATGGTTTTTAACCTAATGACACGAAACATTTTTTATGTGTTTAAGTTGTTTTAAATAGAAAGCCCCTTATGCTCCTTAAACACAAACTACCATCAACTAATAGCTAATAGTTGTGTCTACTTAAATTAAACCTATCTCCACAAATTAAATATATACATTTTGTGTCATGCATAAACAAACATGATGTGTCCTGGTATACTAAGAACACAACCTGATGACCAAAACCAAAATGATGTAGAGGTAAATATTCATAAGCAATAGAGATCAAAAAGTCATCTAGTTGCATTAACATATTTAATCAACAACATAAGAGTGTAATGATAATTTGTACATTAACTTCGTTCTTCAACAGGACCAAATTTTAATCAGATCCATTGCAACAATATCCATAATATCCAAAATGGATACTTTTGTTTGCAAAAAACACCATAAGATGGTCAACATAACAAATCAGGAACAAACAAATATATCTCTTTATCCCTCCGGTAAAATAACCTGCACTGAAACAGAACAAAATAAGAACAAACAAATGTATTTTTTTGTCTAAAACATTCTATCTCAACTCTACATTATCCATCACAAGGCTTGCAATAGTCCAAACACGGAAGTAAAAAGGGTTGCATATTTACAGAAGAATGTTCTGTATAGGTTGAAATTAGACTTATTATTACATCATTATATAAGGATAAGCACGTCGTCTTGCCAAATGGGGTTTGGTTGGAGCATTGAAAAAGCATCCTTAACCCTTGAGAACAACAAAACAAAACTTTATGTATAAACTTAGGACAAATATAATACCATCTTTGGAAAGGATTTCATCGATAGCATGAAGTGGATCACCTGTCAAACAACATAGAACAATTTACAATTGCAAAAGTAGGCTAAAACATAAGCAATTCACAATAAAATCCGCAAATCATGTCTTGCCTAAGTGGTAACCTGAAACTTGGTAACACCCCGGGGGGGACTGTGGATGTTATCCCAGACTACCCGGGTTCGAGCCTAGAGGGAAGCTTTGGGCGCATGAGGAGCATCCCAGACTCTGGATCGGCCTTCGGGTCGGCTCGTTCCAGGTTTTTGGGAAACCAGTCTATGGGTTGCGGGTTCGGTCCTTGGGTCGGGCTTAGTCAACGCCTGGACGAGTCCAATCCAAAGGGCTAGGTCGGGTCGCCGCGGCTTAGTCGGTGCTGCCCTCGGATGCCCGAATACCGCGGGAACGTGTGTGTGTTATCTGTCGTTCAAAAAGAAATTCACAATAAAATCCATGAATAACGTATGTAAAAGACACCGAAAACCAACATCCAAGCATCCAAGCAAATATAGCAAAAATGAAATCAATAAGGCAAATTGTAGCAAACCAACAACAATGGATTAAAAACAGAGTATACAAACAATAATATTCGACAAAAAAAGATAAAAAAGAAGTAATGGAAAAAAAAAACCTAAACTACCAGAAAACAAACACCTCCATCGACTTGTAAAAAGCAACATAAACTACCAATCTCAGCTTCGATAAGTAGAAATAAGAAGAAAAAAATTGAAGAAGTAACAATAGAATTGAAGACTCACCATCAATTTGAAAAAAGCAACAGCAGAGATTCGGTTGAATATTTGAAGACTCACAAGAACCATGGACCAATAAACTTCATGTGCTACAACAGGGATAAATATAGAAAAACAAACAATAGATTGAAAATAAGCGTAGCAATCTACAACATAGAACAATAAGCTTACTTGATAAAGTCTAAAGAAAGCATAAAAGTCAATCATTTCCCTAGAAGACACGAGAATGAACCATCGATTTGGGAGGGAACTTGAGAAACTTACCCTGAATGAACCAGAGGTCGAAACATCAGAAAAAAACCATTAGGTCAAAACCCACCGAGAACTGAAACCACAAAGTACCAGTAAGGAAGTTGAAAAGCTTACCTTGAATGATCCGGGCGTTGATACAAACATTGCTCTTGGATTACCATTTTGGTTAAGAGAAGAGAAGAGAATCTTACCCGGTAAGAGCAAAGATAAGGATGAAGAGTCTTACCCGGCAAGTGAGAGTGACAACTCTTACTTTGGTAAAAGCTTACCGGGTAAATTGTTGTATACAATTCCATTGTGATGATTACAATTTTACCCGGTAAAGTAAATTAGTGTGTCGCATTTTATTGGTAAGTGCTTATCAGGTAAGCATTTGGGTAAACATCCCATTAGTAAGGTATTTGGAAAAGTTAAATGAAACTTTCTAAATATTCTAATAATGGTCATCTCATTTCTCAGATCACATTGTATTTCCCCCACATATTTGTAATTTTAAGAAAAGAAATGTTAACCTAATAGTGACAACTATTAAGAATAAAAACATCAAAAGCATAAAACAATTGCAAGCATAATGAGTGTAGTTGCATGGATACCCTTTAGAGACATCAACCAATAGGTAATAATGTTATATATGCAGATCACAGGTAGAAATGAATAAAAGAAAGCATGAAAATATGTAGAACATTTGGCAAGAAGATCCCTTTGTAAAAACCCATGTATAAACCTTCCAGAATAACCAAACTAAACCTTAAATTGATGCAATATCAAACTAAAACTAAACTAACAGAAGAACCAAACTAAACCTTAAATTAACCAGTGATAAAAATACAACAAAATCCTTAACTTTAGAATCATACGAGTAGAAAGGGAAGCTGGAGTGTCAAATGAAATCGAGAGGAATAGGAAAATTACAACAGAAACATACCTGTTGGGGGAAAACAACGTGTGATGAATCGTTGGGGGAACAACGATGAATGATTTCATTGGGGGAAGCAGCGATGAAGGGGAAATAGTGGTATGATGGTGGCGTAAAAGAGGTAACCATGTAGGAAATTGAAAAGCGAAAAACTCCAATCAGGTACCCAACATTTGGAGTCGCCTAAAATTGAAAGTAAAAATGAACTTAATAAGAAGTTACAGAGAGTATGAAATATACTGATTGAAACATAGGTAACCAACAAGAGAGAGAATCTGTCATGTATGGGAAACCTAAAATTGTAAGCGTCTCTTTGTTTTAAGATATAGAGAAAAGTGTTTTAAATTTAAATTTAAATTAAATTAGTGCATTATAGGGTTACACCTTATGTCGGAAATGTTGTTTTTAAGACATTAAGACTTTTGAGAAATCTGGTTTATAAAGTATTATGTATATATATAGGGTTAGTTTCATTTGAGAAATCCTAAAAGAATGAAAATTGAGGAACACTCTGGTGGTCTTCACCTGGACGGTATGCACTTGTGCATACAAGTAATTTTTAACATGCACACGTACATAAAAACCAAAAAATTAACAACTTAATTTACTTGTATGCATAAGTGCATACCGTCCATATCAAGGGCTACTATTGTGTTACTTAGTTTTCTATTTTTTTTAGATTTTCCCTTGAACCTCCCTCTCTCTAGTGAGTGAGAGAGAGAGAAGGGGGGGGGGGAGGGGATCCAGTGGAAAACCCTAAATAAATGAAAAACCCAAAAACGTCTTATCACTTGTTAGATTAATTGATCTAATGAATATGATTAAACAAACAGTTACAACTTTATTTTTAAATTAAAAAATCTCTCACCCCCTATTTTTTAAATCGAAAAATACGAAATATGATCAACATTCGAACGAAACAAATTACACCAAAGAATCGATCATATTTTTTCGTTAATTTAATATCCAATTGGTATATTTTTTTCACACATTTTCCCGTGATTTTTCGATTTTCCATTTATTTAACATTATTTCCTGATCATATAACTAAATATATATCTAAATACATATATATCTATATCTATATCTATACTATATTATAAAGCACGGATAAAAAACTCTTAAATACAAATTATTAGGCACAAAGTACCATCATTTTACGCAAGATTTTAAAAATCTCTTAATTTACCAGTATCAAAGCACAAGATACATATTACTACTGCGGCTTCTAACACCCACTAATTTGGTATGTGCAGGGTTTTCTTTTATGCAGACATTTCCATGTATCACTATTAATTAATATATTATATTATTATAATTTTGTTTTAATTATATTATTAAATATGTAATTGGTTATTTTTTGTAGATGTCATTAAAATATATAAGATAATAATTGAATTCTAACAAAATATTTAATTTTTTTTTAATAAAAAACATTATATTATTAAGCCTAAATTAAACAAATTTATAAAAAAAACATTATCACTTTCTCAAAATCATCCAAAATCGTACTGTAAATTGACAAAAAAATAAAATGAAACATTAAAATCGCGATGTATCTCGCTGCATTGCACGAGTACGCTTCTAGTATATATATATAGAGGGACAATCATTTGCAAACTTTTTAAATCATGCAAACTTACAAACCCATCTAGACCATCCGAATTTTTGATCAACGGCTAAGAATTTTTCGGATTTAGTTTTATTAAAAAAATAAGAAAATGGTAGTTTGGGAATAGTTTTAGCTATTTTAAATTTAAAATCTATTAGTTAATTTGAATTAATCTAATTATGTTTACATTATCTCCTCCTTAATTTTTTCCATATTTATCTAATATTTCCCTCTCTCTCTCTCTCTCTCAAATCCGGCCACCATCTCTCTCTTTCTCTCTCAAAAATCTGGCCACCATCTCTCTCTTTCTCTCTAAAAAATCCGACCACCATGATGAACAAGAATCCGACCACCATGGCATGATGAACAAAAATCCGGCCTCCATGATGAACATGAAGTGAACCCGTCTCCCTCTCTTAAAAATTCCAGCCACCATGATGAACAAGAAAGTGAACCTGAAAGGGATGCTAAACTTCGACAAATCTTTCTAAACTCCAGTGGGTTTTCTGCATTTTCATAAATGGGTTCATATGTTTTTTCTCATATGAAATGTGAAAATTTTGAAACAATCATATATTTTTATATAATTTCATATATTTTCATAAACAATTTCATATTTTTTCATAAATGGTTTATATATATTTTTCTCTCATATAAATAATCGGATTTTTAAGTTTCATATATTTTATCCTTTATGAATATTCAAATTTTTTCGAAATAATCATATATTTTCGAAGTTCCATATATTTTTTCTCATATGAATCGTGAACATTTCGAAATTTCTTATGTTCTTTCTCATATAAAACTCGTCGGAAATTGGAGAGGTCGTCGGAGTGGGAGGAGGTCGCGGCCAGTGGGAGGACGTCGCCGGAAGTGGATGTTGACGGTGGATCGTGAGAGAGAGGGAGAGAGGGAGGGAGAGGGAGAGATAATTAAAAAAGTTATTTCCTAAAAATACGAAATTTGTAAAAAGTTAGAAATACCCTTGAGTTGCATATATAGTTTTTACTAATAAAAAATTTATATTTGAAGGAGTCTCTCTCTCTTTCTCTCTCTATATATAATTTTTTGTTTTTATTTAAAAGATTGCCTTGAGTGATTTTCCTAATGTTGCCTTTACATCCAAACACCCGTGAAATGGTTAAACCAACTCCAAATCAAACATTGATACCAACTAAATGATGTTTATAGCTTTCATTTTCCATTTATAGCTTATATATATATATATAGTGTCAGGTTCAAGGGAAAATCTTAAAAAAATGAAAAACTGAGGAACACCCTGGTAATCCTTCATCTGGACGGTATGTACTTGTGTATACAAATAATTTGTAACATGCACAAGTGCATAATGCACACGTGCATAAAAACCAAAAAACAACTTAATTTACTTGTATGCACAAGTGCATACCGTCCAAATCAAGGGCTACCAGGGTGTTCCTCAGTTTTCCGTTTTTTGAGGTTTTCCCTTGAACATCTCTCTCTCTCTCTCTCTCTCTCTCTCTCTCTCTATATATATATATATATATATATATATATTGGTAACCGTGGGTTTCTAAGTCAGCGTGCATACATCGAGCATGAACGACCTGGAGTCATCACATATGAACCTCTATGACCACAACCTACAAGGGTTTTGGTAGCACCTGGACTCCAACCCGAAAAAGATGGGGTTTCCAATACATCCACTTGAGCCTTCGCCATAGCACAAATAGTTTAGGTTATATTTGTTAGTTAAAAATATATAAATTATGTGTCTACATAAAAAAAACTATTTTGCATAAATTCTATAACCAAAATATTTGATACAAAGAACGACTTACAAATGGGTTGGTTATGTTGCATTATTATAATCTAAATTGGAAAATTTGGGAGCCACTATTATGTTGATTTTAACCACATATATTCAATCCAAAATAATATTAAGGAAGTGTTAGGAGTCGATTAATTATAAAAAAAAAACTGAAGAAAATAGTGTGCAATCATAGAAGGTCAATGATGGGGTGTGTGTTGGTTCAAATAAGAAAGGTAGGTGGTGCCGTTCATCTTCGTGATGCAACGACCAAATTAACTTTCAGGAAGATATATATATATATATATATATATAAGATGCTCATGTATCGGTTCATGTTCTTGAAAAATACCCTAAATATTTATTTTATATTCTTTGTTTGTATTAGTCACATTGATTCCTTAAAACTTCTTTTACGGGAGTGACATGGTTTTAGTCATCATGCGTGTAAATAAAGTGGTATATATATATATATATATATATATATATATATATAGGGTCAGGTTCACGTGAGACCAAACTGTTTTCGTGAGATCGCGTGAGACCAAACCTTAAAACATGAAACTTCACACCGAAACAATGTGAAGGTAAAAAACATTCGAATCTTCATAATGTAATCACACTATGAAGATAAAAAACCTAAATCAAGTTAAAAAAAATCAAACATTCACAGATAAAAGACTGTGAAGGTATATCCGAACCTTCACAGTGAAGACGCTGTGAAGTTAAAAAAACGAACATTCACAGCGAAAAACACGTGAACGTAACATTTACGGTGTTTTCCCTATGAAAAGTTCGATTTTTTTTACATTCACAGTTTTTTGGTGTGAAGTTTCATACTTTAAAGTTTGGTCTCACCGGTCTCACAGAAATTGTTTGGTCTCACGCGAACTTAAGTCTATATATATATAGAGAGAGAGAGAGAGACTTGAGATCATGTGAGACCCAACTATTTTCGTGAGACCCGTGAGACCACAAAAATAACACTTAACCTTCACAGCAAAAGACTGTGAATGTATTGTAAAGGTAAACCTTCACAATGTTTTTGTTGTGAAGGTTTGTTGTTTTTCGTTCCTTCACAATGAATCACTGTGAAATTTAGTGTTATTTTCTGGTCTCACCGTTCTCACGAAAACTGGTTGGTCTCACGTGAACCAAACCCTATATATATATATATATATTTACTTACTAGAAATGTACCCTCGTAATGCAGCGGGTTTCTGAAATCTAGAATTCGAACCCTCGATCATTATTCATACTTTTGTTAGCCTTTTTTGATTTTATTTTACGATTTTGAGAAACCTAGATTTAAAACAAAAATATATTTTAGTTTAGTTTAATTATGGATTTTTATAAAAAATAATAATAAAATATTTTGTTACGGGTCAAAAAATGCTTAATTTAAATGATAACTATATTTAATATATTTTATATTTAAAATTAAAAAGATAACATACTTCAATAAAAAAGGTGTTTTATCTCAAATTTTCTTATATTTATCAGTTAGTTATATCAATAGTTAAAATTTTTAGATATTTTAGAAAATAAAAATAAGTGTTTATCTGCAGTTAGTTACACGAATTCAAACATTGAGCTTTTATAAGTTGTACTTATGTTTAATCAATATGTAATTTTGGATTTTAAGTAGTATGCATTAATAAGTGGTACCTAATGCATAAAAATTAGTTTTTAAAAGTTTATCTTAAATGCTTTATAATATAGTATAAATATATTAGTTAAAATTCAAAATTACAAGTTAATGAAACATAATTATAACTTATTAAAGTCCCATGTTTTTATTTGTATAACTAACTGTAAATAAAATATTAAATACAGGATAAACACTATGAGATAAACTACTTGTTTTATTTTTTATTAAAATATATTATCAATAATTTTAAATATAATAACATAACAAAATAATTTATCATTATCTTTATAAACATATCATAACTAAAAGTAAAATAAATTACATCTTTATAATAAAATATAAGTTGTACCAAAGCATTATGAAATTGTAAATTAAGTAATTGGTTTTAATTAGTTGTATTTTGTGCTTAAAATATTGTAATTAAGAGTTTTTTATGTCTCTTTTATAATATAGTATAGATATATAGAGGGATGTTCAAATGCAAACTTTTTAATATAGTATAAATATATTAGTTAAAATTCAAAATTACAAGTTAATGAAACATAATTATAACTTATTAAAGTCCCATGTTTTTATTTGTATAACTAACTGTAAATAAAATATTAAATACAGGATAAACACTATGAGATAAACTACTTGTTTTATTTTTTATTAAAATATATTATCAATAATTTTAAATATAATAACATAACAAAATAATTTATCATTATCTTTATAAACATATCATAACTAAAAGTAAAATAAATTACATCTTTATAATAAAATATAAGTTGTACCAAAGCATTATGAAATTGTAAATTAAGTAATTGGTTTTAATTAGTTGTATTTTGTGCTTAAAATATTGTAATTAAGAGTTTTTTATGTCTCTTTTATAATATAGTATAGATATATAGAGGGATGTTCAAATGCAAACTTTTTAATGGTGTAAACCCATGCAACCCACTTATCTACCACATATTTTATTTTCCCATTTTTTTATTAAAAAGGTAAAAACAAAATATGTGGTAGATAAGTGGGTTGCATGGTTTGCTCCATTAAAAAGTTTGTATTTAAAGGTGTCTCTCTCTCTATATATATATATCACTTTATTAGTTGTTGACGTGTAGGTATTTTATCCACGTGATTTATTCTTAGAAAGAATTTTACACAACTAGTATGCTATAAATATATATTCAACTAATGCAAACACACACATATAACTCACATTTTACATGCATAATTTATCGAACAATAATAAGTCAAAAAATTATACCAAGTTAGTAGGAGGGGTGTTCATGGTACGGTTTGTGACAAAATTGCAAACCGCACCACATGTGCGGTTTGAGTATTTTCTCAAACCGCACCGTATATACCTCAAACCGCACCGCGAAATGCGGTGCGGTGCGGTTTATGCGGTTTGTCCTTTAGCACTTTATGCGTACAATCCAAAATTATAAGTTTAAAATACATTAGAAAATCAACGATTTAGTGAGCGTAGTCCAAAAAAATAAAGAGTTTAAATATATCAAACTCTAAAATGCATAATTAAAAATAGTCAAAGAAATAGTCTAAAAAAATAAATTGTTTCAATACGATAAACGGATAAAGTGACGTCTCCAATTTTTTCTTTCGTCTTCATCTTGACTCCCAATTGTCAATGCCCAATTTTTTTCAATTTGTTGGGCCATAAACTTTTAAGAAGACTTATAAATACTTAAAGTACATAATTAAAATTTAAAAACACAAGCCCAATTATATAAATATTAAATTAAATTATTTATATATATATGTTTAAAATTAAAATTTTAAAAGTAATATAAAAGGTGAGGTGCGGTTTGAAAACTCAAAACCGCAAACCGCACCGCAAAAGTCCTAAACCGCGTTTTGCGGTGTGGTGTGGGCGGTTTGTGCGGTTTGGATGAACAACCCTACCAGTTAGAATTTTGATTATTAATAGGTGCATAGCTTTTATTTATATGTTGTGAAATATATATATATATATATATATATATTGATTCTAACTTTGAAATTAAGAATTTTGTTTTGGTAGAATGAAAAATCAAATGATTACATTGAACGTTTTGAATGGGAAACAAATTTTCGAAGCTTCAGAAGTAAAATTATTAGGTGATATTGAATCTAAAAGAATACCATGTGTGATTTTCTTAAAACAACAACGTTAATTTATTTAGACAAAAAACGACAATATTTATCTCTTTTTTGCTTTTATGTACGATGAATTATGATTAGTGACGGATCATGAATCGAAAGTCAAAAGTAGGCCCAAATGAGAAAAACTATTGTTTGAGAATTTAAAGAAAACATGGTTCACATGATAAAGTTCGATCAAAAAGTAAATATATATTTCAAAAGCCGTAGCACTTACCTTTACATATTCAACAACGTGTTTCAAAAGTTCGATCAAAAAGCAAATATACAATTTCAAAATAGAAATACTTAAAAGTCTAGGAACAAATTTGTTAGGGTTGAGAGTTGAAACTGTTTATAGATAGAGCAATAGATAATTTGCAATGAAATGTTGGTTCATATAATATAATAAAAATATTAAGAGTTGGACCAGTGAGGCCTCTGGCCCACCATGGCATGTTATGGCGTCGAGATAAGGCGTCGAATTCGTTATGACGTACCATGGCCCACCATGGCACGTTATGGCGTTACAACTTTGAATTTGTGTTCTTCGAAATTCGATTGGAATTTATCCATTAGTATGGATCATAGCTTAGATTTTTTTGTTTATCATTTTATATGAATTTAAATTGTTAATAACTCGTTCATTATTGTTCAAGACACCGATAAAAACACACATATACACATATACATATAAATTATATACTGATTTGCCGCCTTAAGCCACGCCTTGGAAAACGCCATGGCCTCGCTATAACTCGTAAGGTTTGAGACTTAACCTCGCCGTCACGTCACGTCACGCCTCACGCCATTTAAAACCTTGCCACTATGCCATTGGGTAAGATTCATAATTTTTTTTTTGTGGTCAAATGATGGGAACAAAGAACATGAGGATTTATTATCAGATGAAAACATGGAAAGTGTTTTATGACAACATTGAATGGAGCATGTAAATCCCATGCATCTTTTGTGTGGTCGACACTCGTTTCTCATGCCCATTGCCCACTACTACTAATAATAATAAGAGTAAATTTCAATTTTGGTCCTTAATGTTTAGTGAAAAGTTTGAAAGTGAAACTTGAACTTTGATAAGTTTATAAATCCTTTTTATACTTTATATTTTATTTTGAAAGTAGTCCTTGATCGTTAACTTGTTTATTTTATTCGTTAGAGCAGCGGACATTCCATTCTTTTCATTAAAAAAATTATTTTCCTTTTGAAAAATAAAATTATATTTATTTTGTATTTTGTATTTTGTATTATTATAAAACTTCTCTCTTAATCTAAATTTTGTTACTTTTTTAAATGAAAATATAAAATAAAAATTTATGTTATTTTTTATATTAAAATTTTTGTTGAAAAGATTAAAATGCCCCTACTTCTAACGAAGAAAATAAACAAAATTAATGAACATAGATCACACTCTTAGAGCAAAATAAAAATTACAAGAATGATTTATAGACTTATCAAAATTCAGGTCCCATTTTCAAACTTTTTACTAAACTTCAAGGACTAACAAGTTTACTCTAATATAATAATTAAGAATAATATATATACTAGAAGCTTACTCGAACAATGCAGCGAGATAAATCACGATTTTAATGTTTCATTTATTTTTTTGTTTTTTAATCGATTTACAGTACGATTTTGGATGGTTTGGAGAAAGTGATAATGTTTTTTTTTTATAAATTTGTTTAATTTAGACTTAATAATATAATGTTTTTTTATATAAAAAAAGAAGTATTTTGTTATAATTCAATGATTATCTTATATATTTTAATGACATCTAGATAAATAACAATTACATATTTAATAATATAATATAGTAATTAATAGTGATACATGGAAATGTCTGCATAAAAGGAAGATTCTGCACATACCAAATTGGTGAGTGTTATAAGCCTGCAATAGTAATATGTATCTTATGTTTTGATACTTGTAAATTAAGAGATTTTTAAAATCTTGCATAAAATGATGGTACTTTGTGGTTAATAATTTGTATTTAAGAGTTTTTTATCCGTATTTTATAATATAGTATATATATATATATATAGAATTTTTGATGTTTTAAATTGTTATCATTCAATTTATTTGTTTAAAAAAAATTATATTGTTCATATACTTTTTTTCTTCAAATATTAAATCGTACAAAATAACACTGAATTTTCTCGTAATTAAAATATTTGATTAATAATCAAGTACTCGAAAAGTCTTCAAAAATAACAAAATAAAAAACGTATAAATGGAAATCAACATCACCAAAATCTTATCATAATTATTAGGGTAAAATGGTAAATTTGAATTGAAATTGAAAAATGTAACAGATTTTCAACACATGTTTACTACAATTTTTCTATAAGATTCATACACAATACTAAGAGGCTGGTTACTAATACAAAATGGAAATGTATAAGCGTTTATTGATTAAGAGTCAATTCTCTCACTTACCTTACTGGTAAGATTCTTGGCTCACAAAAACACCTGTGTACCAAAAGATCATCCAATAACTTTGAAAGAATTGAATGAGGAGCCGTATGAGGTGAAAATCTCTTGTATGGTTCTGTAGAGTGGTAGTACGGATGATTTATTTGTCAACTTTTCTACTGTCACTCCAAAAAAACTAAACTTTACCTTACGTAAAGTTGTTAGAGTACGATTAACCGTTGGACTTGAAATAACTGCTTATACAACCGATATTAGCTATATGTGTTTGGGATTAGAATTTGTGTTTAAAGTAAACCACAAAGGCTATTTTTGGCAAACTAGCTGAAAAGTTAAATTATGACTGATAAGCTAGCTGGTGAAAAAGTCATGTTTGGTAAAAACTAACTTATAAACATTTAAATTACCAAAAATGACATTAATTATTTATTTATAATTAAAAGTTAATATATAATTATGAATATTAATATTAATAGGGGCATAATTGAAATAATCACAAAAAGCTTCTCATAAGCTACTCCAAATAGCTTATCAAAAAGTTAGCTTATGATCATTCATTCAAACTTGTACAAAGTGCACAAGTAATTAAGCATAAAGTCAAAGGTAGGGTTTTGGAAAAAGATACTGTAGTAAAAGTAAAAAATTTATCTTTATGCCCCTTCAGTTTGACTTGTTGATATATAAAGAGTAACTAACTAAACAAAACTCGAGTGCCAGTGCAGGCTGATTAACAAGAAGAAAGAAACTTCCTGGAAGGTCCCTTGCTTCGCTTCCATTCAATTTCTCACAAGAAACAAAAAAAGAAACCCCAAATCAGTAGCAGTTGAATCTTTTCTTCCTCCCTCTTTCTCTACAGGTGCATTGCTAAATCCATCAATCTCTAGTCTACTACTACTGTAAATTTTTTTACTTTATTATTTGTTGCAAGTTTGATGTTTTCGATATCGGGTGCTTTTTGGGAAAGGTGTCTTATGTTTTGGTCGGTGGGCTTATCATTTATTGATACTGCGAAACCCTAGTACTACTCCTGATTGAATCACGGAAATCAGGCTATGTTTTCTGTTGGTTCTCTCTTGAGATAAAGTTTAATCATAAGCAGATGTTATTCTTTTCAGTTTCTGTTGGTTTCACAGAATATTGTGTCTGATCGAGACGGTGTCATCTCTCCTGCGACAGTAACTGGTTTTAATTTACAGCGATGAGTAGTGGTGGTTCACCGTACCGGAAACACAAGAATGATGTGGAGTCTGGCGGTGGGGGAAGCGGAGGTTTCGAGGATTATGAGTCGCCTTCCGACCCTTTTGACATTGTTAGCACCAAGAGTGCTTCAGTTGACCGCCTTAAAAGATGGAGGGTAATGCCTCTTTTTTTTCATTGCATTCTTGATGTTCTTTTTTGTTTCGTCATGTGTTATTGATTCAATATAAAAGGAATGCTGTTGGGATTGTGTTTTACATGGATTCTCATTGTCTTCAATTTCGTTGTTGGGCATCCCTGAAAATGGAACAGGAGTTAGTTGCAAGTTAATAAATAGGACAACCTTAAGTTTTCTCATTCACATTGGGTATTTGGGTTGCACGACACTCTTTCTATTATCCAATAGTGTGAACTTTGTCGGTGCATTTTTATTATTCGACTGCAATGTATATGGAGTGACAATATATGGTAGAATTATAAGTGGATTTTGGTCTAATATGGGTGTTTGATCATGTTTCCTAGGGTTCTTCTAATTTGCCACTTTTATTGATCCTCCACAAAATAATTTGTAGAGCATGTGCGGAAATAAAGGTTAGATGTAAGCATAACTATGTGCTTGTTGAAGGGAGTAGTTTCGAATTTGCACAAACACATTGGGGGTTTGGGGATGGTCGTTGATTTTCCAATAAATAAAAATTAGTACAAGTAAGATTATATAATCATTTGGAACGATGAATATATGATAGTCAGTATCTCGTGGTCAGCATTCATGTTTGGATTAAGTAAGCTGCTATAAAATAGTTTTGGTTATACTCATTCGATTGCCTTATTTGATGTCATGATACAGTGTGCTAAAAATTTACTCATCATTCCTTCTGCATTTCAGACATAATGGTGGCTAGGGCTAGGTAGTGTTGTTTTTCATTCCCCTAATGCCAAAAAATAGCAAACCTTTCTATTTTTGGTTGTTCAAAAGATTGCAACATGTTTTTGTGAAGATTCCTTTGCAAACTTACCTATTACCCACTAGCAACTGGTACAAGAAGTTGGTGAGATTGACTACGGTCCATACGTTTTCTCAACCTTGTCTTATTATGGAGTATTTTAGGTATTTGATCATTAGTCAGCGATTTCTATTAAGGTATTTTCCAAGTCAAATGTTGCCTTTCTGTTTTGGACGGAGGGGGAGTACTCTTTTTCCAGAACATAATTTAAGAAAGGTTCCTTTCAATGAAGGTACCCTTTTTGGGAAGAGATCCATGAATACCGAGCATATAGTTTAAGTCTTGAGTAATAATATATGATCCTATAGCGTGGTTTCAATTAATTTGGGTTTGACCAAGAAGGTAGGTTATGTAGACTGGAAACTTAATATGGTTTGTGGTGACATAGTGCGTTGAAGGGAGTAACCTATTTTGTTAAGTTAGTTAATTATACGTAATTTTGTACCTTTATAATCTAATAATACCACAAAGCTACATTTAATTCTATTTTCATTAGGTTTCTATTGTCTAAATGTAAGTCTGTGCGTTAACAAAATAATTTTGGTATAGCAAGCGGCGCTTGTGCTGAATGCTTCCCGTCGATTTCGATACACCTTAGATTTGAAAAAGGAGGAAGAGAAGAAGCAAATTATTGCGAAGATCAGAACCCATGCGCAAGTCATACGAGTAATATTATTACCCGTCAGTTTTTGTTCGTATTCAATGCAACTTTATGATATTCATGATCCATTGTTGCTGTTCTTTCAGGCAGCCTACCTTTTTCAAGCTGCTGGAGCACAATCAAATGGTGCTTCTCTTTTGTCTAATAATGTCCTTGCATTTTATCCTTCATTTTTGTTCATTAGCTTTCAACTATCTACGCAATTTTTAACTTGTCTAAATGTAACATATTGTGTTTTGGTCTTTGTCTTCATTTATACTTCTGTTTTGTAGAAAAATTGTTCTTTGTCTCACACATACCCGCTCTCTCTCTGTGTTTTTATGGGCACCCTAGTTTGGGTGTGGGAATATGATAATTCTGAAAATTTTAATGCTTTTGCTCATGAAATTCCTATCACTTAATTTGTGGAGAGAAGGGTTTAATTGATATGTTTGCAAGCGGAAGTGAACAGATGATGACGGTAGTTCATGATCTATATTAGCTAAAAGCCCTTGTGCTTTTTGATTGGTAGAAGCTACTCTGCTGTTCTTGACATTGTACTACTTCAGAGTGAGCTCTGCAAATTATTATATGTAGCTTGATATGTTGTTATTGCAACGTGATACATAAACACCATATGCACATCACACTTCCATTTAAAGAGGATACAATTGTGTAAACATTTTTTTATTAGGCTACTTCATTCATTATGTTGATGTAGTTGTGTTTGTGTTTTATATTCGATTAACAGGAGTCCAGAGAGCACCTCCATCTCCTATTCCTACCGGCGATTATAGTATTAGTCCGGATCAACTTGCTTCAATGACGAGAGATCATGATTTCTCTGCTTTGCAAAATTATGGAGGGGCAAGTTTATATCCTGTCTCTCTTATATACAAACTTTCCACTCTGTTCTAGAGCATATGATCATGTAAGTAAGCTTTGGTCTTTTCTCCTTTACTTGTATCAGGTCAAAGGACTGTCAGAAAAGTTAAAGACGAATCCCGATAAGGGAATTCATGATGATGAGTTCAATATATTGGAGAGGAAAAATGTGTTTGGGTCAAACACGTACCCTCGGAAAAAGGGAAGAAGCTTTTGGGTATGTATTCTATAACCCGGTATTTTGTTTTGTGAGCATACTTTGGCATCATTCAGGATTAGATGTTCTGTAATTTAAAGTTGTTTTGTTATTGATTTGATAGAGGTTTGTACTTGATGCTTGCCGAGATACCACCTTGATCATCTTGATGGTAGCTGCAGCTGCTTCTTTGGCATTGGGTATTAAGACAGAGGTAAGAGAACATAAAGTTGATAACACAGCCATTTACTTCGTGGTTGTTATAGTCAATATGTAGTTACTTCTATATACACACTATTTTTTTTATCACTTCGGCCATTGTTGTGATTGGCGTTCTGTTATGATTCAACTTTACTTTTTGGAATCTGTTACTAATTAGATAATTATGTTTCTGGAACATGGAAATCATCACTAATTTTTGTGAACCTTTGATTCTACTGTATTTATTTTGAGGAGGATCCTCATGTGTGTATATATATGTGTGTGTCTGTTTGTATATGTGTGTAGAGAGAGTGAGAGAGACAAACTCATGTTTCAAGCTAAAACCACATCCTATGAAAGGTAAGGACATAATATGTCTCATCAAGAGTACACAACATAAAAATATGCATATCCTTATCACCCCTTAAGTTAGAGCCTGGATTTAGAACTAGATCATGTTGAACTTGCTGCAAATGAAGTATATTTGGCTCTTTCAAAGAGGTTTAGTAAGGATGTCAATCAATTGGTACTCGATCCGAATATGAACCAAGCGAATAGTTATGGACTGTATGAAGTTTCAGCTACATAATTTCTTACGAGATGACAGTTAGTCGCTATATTTTTGGTCCTCCACTAGTCATATTGATGCCAGATTGATATCGTGGTGTAGCTTCTATTAATTTATTTGGAAAAGTAACTAACTTTTGTAATAGTTGGATCATGTCATCTCACATATAACACTTGCTGTAGCTCAAGACTCTTGCTTGGCACTTGATTGAGATATGGTAAGCCTGTTTCTTGGTTTTCTATCACATGAGGCTGCTTCCCACATACACACTGTAGTTGGAAGTTGGAAGTTGGAAGGGACATCATGTCCAATATGTTTTTGAGAACCTTGATATTTTCCAGATTGCACTACACTAAGGCACCTGCGTTCTAAATGAGCCTCATCATAATATAGAACTTTTTCAAGGAAACCTTTAGATACCTATAGATTTGTAAAACAACACTCCGGTTAGGGATTAGACATAGCTTGACTAACCACACTTGTGCAATACGAAATGTCTGGTAGTGTAAGCGTTGAGTAATTAAGTTTCCTTACCGATCTTGTATATCTTTCTGACACTAACTTCCCTTTCTAAATAATGGGCGAGTTAGTTGGCCTTTATTGGCATGACACAATCTTGTGCCGAAACTGATAAACCATAATCCCCATAAAGTTAATGAAGACTTCCAAGATCATGACTTGGAATAGCTTTTTGATAAATTTCTTTAGCCTGAGAATGGCCTGATGGTCATCTGTTGTAAACATGATTATCAACATAGACTAACGAGATGATTTATTTTGTCCAATTGATCATTGTTACTCTTGGATAATCTAGATTGTAAGGGAGCATTAAAAAAGTGCCAAACCAAGCCCCCCTCCTCCCAGAGATTGTAGATCGTTTGTGACCATATAAAACAGTGCAGACAAACTTCAAATGGCTCATGGGCCACAAATCCTGGTGGCTGATTCATATATACCTCATTCTCACCAAAGCCATTGAGAACAATGCTCTTGTTGTCTAGCTGATCGAGAGGCCAACGATGAATGGCCTCCAAGGCAATACATCTGATTAGAAGCCGATTTGGTCACAGGAGATTTGAAACCAAGTGCTGCCATAGAGGCTAGAGCATCCATTTCATGTTGCATTGCCTTGTATAATCTTGGATGCCTGAGGCCTTTTTGCACATTCTTGGGAATAGGGTAACTTTAAAGGCACAATATGATGCAGCAGTATAGGCTAAGAAATTTTGCATGAGATGCTGGGTACAGGTTGTTGTGCGTTTTCTAGTAGCTACTAGCGTACCTTAAAAAAGGGGGCGCCATGAGGGGCATGTCTTGAGTTTGGTTGGGTTTTCAGAGGAGGGGGGGGGGTCTCGGATGGGTTGTCTGTCGAGTTTTCAGGAGGGGTATCAGAAGGATTCTCAGATGCTTTGTTAGGCTGTGTGTCAAGTTGGTTTGTTTCTAATGTGAAGTTGGAACTAGGGATTGATTCTGACACTGAGTGTCTGCTTCATAAAGAGGCTCTAGCTGAAATTGATGGTTGATAAAGAGGCCTTGGCTGAAATTGGTGCTTAATGAAAAATGACCGATTGATAAAGAAGTTACCATTTGACCCTCTGAATCATTTTGAAAATAAGAAGTTTGATAAAACTGAATGATCATGTCACAACATTTGGTAATAGAAGTAACACCATAATATCCACATGTTTAAACTAATAGATTGCAACTTGAACTAGCTTATAAACTAGACCTATGGGAGATATCTAAAAGGAAGTGTTTTAGATAAAATTAGCTTACTAGCATTTAAACTTGAAGGAGTTGAGCCACCTTGAAATTTCACTTGCTTTGACTCGTGTGGTTATACCCCTGAATCATGATAGTCATATGAATTAGCATGAGCATTGGCATGTGATTACCCTAAACTACAAATTGAACAGCAAATCGAGTGTATATGAACATGTAGTTGTAGTGTAATTGCTGTTGCGATGAACTCTTTATACCTATCGCATATATTGTTCTTTTTGTTCAGTATTGTACTATTGTATTAGAAACTTAACTTATTTGTAGCTATTAGACGAGATTTACAGAAGATGAAGGCTGGTGTTGAGATGGATTGCTTGCTTCATTGCAGGGTAATTTGGTCACTAGGAAAAGAAAATGGTTCTGGGCAACTGTCTGACTCGGAAGGTCCTACCTGTTTTACATGTCTTTTAACCCATTTAGTCATTTATTAAGATTCAGAGGGTTCCGTTTTTTAACCAAACAAACCCACATCTGACTGATACAGACATGTGATGGCATTCAGTCTATTAAGTTCTAAACAAATAGCACCTATGGGCGATCCAGGAGCAGGATCATGTAGATGAAAGTCTAAGAGTGTAAACTTGTGTGATTGGAGAGGGATGCAGAAAACCCTTTCTTGATTTTGAAGATACTGGTCATGATTTTAAATATTCTGAAGGTGGAATTGGGTTATATAGGAGCAGAAGTTTAGCTAAATATGATTCAGATTTATGAAAACTGATGTCTGTTGAAATACGTGGATAGGATTTGTACCAAAAGCTGGTGGGTTCTGGTACCATGTGAATTTCTAGCTAATTTCTGCTGTATTCACAATCTAGGAGAATCCTCATATATATATATACACACACACATTACAAGATAAGATGACATCCTATGAAGATAATCATAGGCTATATCATCATCAAGGCTATACAAAACATAAAAACACACGTCTAAACAGTTTTTCTATTGTATATTTACAAAGAAAATTATCTTTTTTTTTTGATATGTAAAAAATTGTATAATTGGTTCAATTTAAAGAGCTAGTTCATAGTCTTTTCTTCCTTATGGGAGCAAACTGTTATTGAGATGTTTGGGGCATAGAAAGGAGACCTGATGCCTTCAAAGTAATAAATTCCCTAATCAGGATATTTACTTCCTTATGTCTTCTCTTCACACACACCCACACATTCACCCCCACCCCACACACATATGTGTGTGTGTGTATATATATATATATATATAGAGAGAGAGAGAGAGAGAGAGAGAGGTTCAGGGGAAAACCCCCAAAAGATGAAAAACCTAGGAACACCCTTGTAACCGTTCATCTGTACGGATGTACATACAAGTAATTGAATATGTTTCCTGGTTTTAATGCACTTGTGCATGTTATGCATATGTGCATACATGACAACTTACTTACAAATACTGTGCAGATGAACGGCTACTAGGGTGTACCTCAATTTTTCATTTTTTTGCGGTTTTCCCTTGAAAAAGGACCCTATATATAAAATTTTAACATTAGTTTATTTTCATGGCTACTGGCTTGTTCAAGTAGAGTCTGCCTCTGCTTCCATACTAAATGCAAACCGCATTTCAAGTTCATTCTATCTACCATCCTAACATGATAACTTGTGCTGTAAGGAGATGTGCTTTAATTAATTATCTGGACTGTGTCAAGTTAAGTGCCAGCCAATGATTTTAATTTACTTTCTTTATTTTGTTAAAATTGGAAGTAGTGGAACTTGGAAACTCGGGTTTCCTGGAGCCAAATTGATCCGTGGGCCATCTCTTGAGTTTTTTGTACTAGATTGAACGGCTGCTTTCTCTTTAAAGGTAATTTAAATCATCTTTCTCATTTTTCACTTCTATCTATTTCAGGGGATCGAAGAAGGATGGTACGATGGTGGAAGCATATTTTTGGCTGTTATAATTGTTATTGTTGTTACAGGTACTTCATTATGTAGATCTTGATAGCAGTTGTCTACACTTTTGCTTAATTGCTTCCATATGAATATGGTTATGGTTTGGTAATTCCTGTTTGCTAATAGTTTCAAGAACACCTATATAAAGGTGGTCATGGGAAAACAGTAGGTCCTACTTGGAGTTCTATGCAGTAACCCTGTAAAGCAGGGAACCATCAATTACTTTCTCATAAATGCGTTGTGCATACAAACAAACAGGCGGTGTTTGTTTTCTTTTCCTCTTATACATAAATAAATTGTAAAAATGCAGCAAATTTGTTAACAAAAAGCAAGTATTTTCTTTCTCCTTGAAAACAATAACAATGTGGTTTGTTCTGAACTTCTGATAATGATAATTGCTATGTGTTTAGTCTGTCATTTTTTTTTTTTGGTATTATTATCTGTGGACTGATGTTCATAGTCCAAATTTGTATTTCACTTGGGAAGTGGTTTGTTCTTCGGTTTTCCATATCTTCTGGTATCTTACTGTTATTTCTTGTGATTTTAGCCGTTAGTGATTATAAACAATCACTTCAATTTCAAAACCTAAATGAGGAGAAGCAGAATATACACTTGGAGGTGCGTTCTCAAGCATACACTATTTTTTCTGTTTAACTAGCATGATATTTATGCTGACGCAAAATGAAAATGGTAGGTGGTAAGAGGTGGGAGAAGGATTGAGGTTTCAATATTCGATATCGTTGTGGGTGATGTAATACCTCTAAAAATTGGTGATCAGGTCAGAAAAACATGTATTTTCCTTTATCTTGACATATGTCCTATTCTTTCACTATGTTGACAATCAGTTACGAACCAGGTTCCTGCCGATGGTATTTTAGTTTCTGGTCACTCCTTGGCTGTTGATGAATCAAGTATGACTGGCGAGAGTAAAATTGTGAGTTCCATGATCTGTTATGTTGCAATTTGCGAGTGATTCTTTCTGGGCAGGTAACTTTATTTTCTCTTGGTGGAGCAGGTTCATAAGGATCATAAAGCACCATTTCTAATGTCTGGGTGCAAGATTGCGGATGGCTATGGTACTATGCTGGTAAGAAAAAAGGCTAGTCTGTTGAACTCAGGAGTATGTGTCAACTACAGTACGTTTGAATCTTGCGTTGGCAAGCAACTGTTTCTGATTCAATGTCTTTTCAAACAAAATAATTGGTATCACATGCAATAAAAATTGGTGCTTGACTATGAAAGCAACTTGTGTAAAGTTCGTCTGAAGATGGAAGATTTTTCTTCATAATCTCCCAATTTTTTTTGTGGATAGCAAGTAGAATTTGCTGAAGCATCCTTTCAATAATCTCAATCTGGAAAGTGCACTGTCATGTGATTTTCTTCAATATGAAGTTTGTGGAATACTTCCTTTGTCTGAATTAATGGTTATCACTCATAGTGACAGAGTAAAGTACTTTGAAGGCAACCAATACTTCAGAATCTACTCTGAACCCCAAACAGAAGACATCTTTTGGGGAAGAGGTCATGAAATTTGGAATTACTTATCATTATTTCGGTTTCAGTTTTAACATTGAGTGGAGAATGTATGCAATATATACACTTTGATTTGAAATCACAACGGAGTAATAGTTTCGGTGTGCAATATTTTTTGTACGTATCTCTTCTATTTCTATATTAAAAGACGCTTCAAGGTATTTGTTATCCCTCTTCTGTTTCGTGGTTGGTTTAGTTGCCCCTCTTTTCATCCCAAGATGTATTTTTGGGGTAGACTATGGGTCCCTCCATTAAACCAAACCGAACCAAAAGACCATCCCACTTGAAAATAGGGTTGGGGGAGGGTGAGATGTACGCAGACCTGAGCTCTACCCTAACAGGGTAGAACAGCTGTTTCCGTGAAGACCCCTGGCTTGTGCAAGAGTGTTGGCAATCAGGTGGAAGGAATAAAGACTAACAAATGGTGAAAGAAGCACGGAAAAAAGTAAAGAGAAAATAACAAGTAGGTGCATTAAGAACATACGAAAGGTACGAAAGGCAGACACATAGAGCTAGTAAGGCCAAACAACACACCTCTAGCCTAAATAATCAGCCCTCTACTGCCCAACCTGTTCAACTTCCTTGTGCCCAACCACACTAGATACTATCCCAAAAACTAATCTGCTACCCTTGTCCTACGTCTCCAAGTGCTATCAGAGGCCATGTCCTCGGAAACAACAAACCTCTATGGGTCCCTCCACTATATCCTTGTATTTTATGCCATCAATCTAGTGTTAGTTTTGCTTTGCTTGCTTTTATTCCATTTTTTTAAATTGTAGAAGATGTCAGGCTTGAATCTGTCTGTTCTTGGAACTTTGTTTTATCTTTTTTTTCCTGCTTTTTCTACCTCCTTGGTAGGAGTCTACCATGCTGGGTTTCCGTCTATCCCTAGTCTTTTTCTTTCTGACACCTTGCGAGGGTTTGTTCTGTGCTTGTGACTGTTTTGTTGCCACGACTGTGATTACAAAGATGGCGCTGTTTATTATCAATGACTTTCAACCAGGGTTTGGTAATCTCTTAAATTAGCATAAATGCCTGCGCCTTTCCATATTAGCATTCTCCTGCCAAGGTTACTTGCTGTGCCCTTTAAAATATGGAGAGCGATCTTGGTGATCCAACACTTGTTGTCTTTATCCCTGTTCACAAAATCACAATTCTCAGAAGGCTTATAGCTATAAATTTCATGATATTAGTTCAGTCTTGTTAGTATGTCTCTTGTCGTTGGATTGATTTTTTTTTCCTTGAATAAGAAGAGAGTGTTCTCTTTTGTTGCAATCAGCAATCACATTTATCTTGATTGTTACTTCTGTTTGTATATTTGTTTCCAGGTCACCAGCGTTGGAATAAATACAGAATGGGGACTACTTATGGCTAGCATCTCGGAAGATAATGGTGAGGAAACACCATTACAGGTTAGTTTCGAAACATACGTCCTCATTTTTGTTGTCAAGGACATTATATTAGAAACTGGAAGCTATACATGCAAGACTTGCGAACTGCATTCTACTTGTTTAACTAGTGGAACTCTAGTTTTATACGTTGTATGTATCTGCTATGACTTATGCTAGGTGCGCTTGAATGGAGTCGCCACGTTTATTGGTATAGTTGGGCTTGTGGTAGCTATAGCTGTTCTCATTATCCTTCTTGCCAGGTAATGCAAAGTTACATGGCGATAGGTTTTCTAGACCTTCCAAACCACCACCATCCTTTATTTTTACCTTCCCTTATCTCGATGGTAATTTTTGTTTGTAGGTATTTTTCTGGGCATTCGAAGGATGATGAAGACAAAGTAGAGTTTATTGCTGGAACAACCAGTGTTGGTGATGCCGTAGATGGTGCAATAAAAATTTTCACTATTGCAGTATGTTACTCTAGGATTTCCTATTGATACTTGATTCTCTCCTTAACAAGTGTCCTAGTTGAGTTTTGAGAGTCGAGCAAACTATTCTTCAATTTCAAAGTCAATATGAATATTTTAATATAAAAGTTATATTACGGCATTAAATTAGTAGGAAAAATTGGTTTTAGAAGTTCAAAAGAAATCTTAGTGATTTTGAAGTTGTGATGTACTAGGTTTGACATTTAAAAGTCGAATGAGGACACATATAAAGGACTGGGTGTAGTATTTGAGTATTTCAGTTGGTTTGCATTTCCACTTTATCAATGCTTGAAGATTTGTAGGTCACTATTGTGGTTGTTGCGGTGCCAGAAGGGCTTCCCTTAGCTGTCACATTAACGTAAGTTTGTCTTTATATAATCAATTGTTTTCGTTAATAGTAGATTACTTTGTTTTTTCGAATAAAGTTTGCATTTAGATACATTGTGCTTTTGTTGTTTGATTACAGGCTTGCATACTCGATGCGAAAGATGATGGCGGACAAGGCCCTGGTAAGTTTGATTGTGTTCCTTCAAACTCTCTTGGAACTTTTGTTTGTATTATTCTTCTAATGTATTTTTATTGCTGGTAATTGTCCATGTGCAGGTTAGAAGGCTTTCTGCTTGTGAGACAATGGGTTCTGCTACTACAATTTGCAGTGATAAAACTGGAACGTTGACATTAAATTTGGTGGGTGTCTTTGCTTTCTTAGATGATGTTATGGTTCTTTTAGATCTTATTTTCTTTATATTTTTCGGGAGAGAAGGGTGGGGTAATGCAGTATACTCTGTTTTATTGCATTGCTGATTTCCATGTTTAGTGATTTTGGTTCTTTAATCATTTATATCTGTTTTACACTCGAGCTTAGTGTGATTGTATGCGGATACAGATACATGCATATGTGTTTCAGTGTATGTGTGTATGGTATCTATTTTATCATGGCTTGTTGGCCAAGAATACAGTCCAATAAGAAGAGTAGGGAAACCCAATCTATATAATTAATCTTCATCTCTATATACATGAAATACAACTAGCTGAGCATAGTGTATCAGTAGCTACTCTTCAAGTGTATCATAATAATTACCATGCATAACTTGCCTTAGATGCAATAATTATGGGGTTTCTGTAGCAACTTTGTCAGGATGTCAACTTGATGATACTTGGTTCTGGATAATCAGGGATTTGTTGTGCTACCCACAACATGATTGCAGATAAGCTGCCAAAATATCTCGATGTGTTTTTTGTGAAATAATGTTTCTTTGGCTATATGTCATCACCTGATGGCCCCGTCGATTTATCCGGGAAAGTGCATAACCTGAGCAATAGTCGTCTTGCCAGTCATTTTTGCAAGTAACATCAGCCGTCGCCTACTATTTCAGATTTGCAGCGGAGCACAAGAACATAGGCTTTTGTTGCTCCTCCATTGGACTAAGTCACCACCACCCACATTAAATAGTGTGCAGTGGTAGACCTTAGTTGGAATAAGAAATCTTGGAATTCTGCATGACCTTATCTGTAAACGATCGTAAATTCATATCCCTTGCACTATCTATAATAAAAATATAAGATGCCTCTATTGGATCGATTTGAGACATCACAGGATCCACAAAATCCTAATGGCCTCTTTTTGGAGCAAACATGGATTGACTCTCATGCCTAAGTATATGGGTATAAAGGTGTAGGCAAGAAATTTCACTGCAGATGGACAGGTCATAGGCAGTGGTTAATGATGTTCTAATAGGACGACTGAGCAGAAAGAGTCCACTCCTAGAATACTAAGAGGATAAGCGACTAATGTATGTCATAACTACAATCTTGTTCTTGAGTTCTGTTGCTAATCAAAAGGATGTCATGGAGTTCATAATACAACTTCTTAAAACAATGAAAGTGCTTGGTAAGAGTGGATTGACCTTGTTAACATATGGAGAAATATTCGATGTAGACATGGTTTACTAGGAAAGGACATCAGTAGAGGTTATAGAAGTTTCTGGAATGCACAATTCATAACTATAGGTAAAATATCAAGTTCCATAGCATCCCACAAAAAAAAGAACCATGGAAATGTTTCTCTCATTGGCTTGTGGCCTAAAGATATCCCCATATCTAAGCATAGGGATACCCTTTTTTAGTTTCCAAGTTAGTGTTCAAATGACTTTGAAGATCTTTAGTGCCCTTTCTTTTATGCCCTTGAGCGTGATCTCCTTGTTGATGGACGTTGGACTCAATTTGGAATTATTCAATCATGGTGTTAGACTTTGACTTCTTAATTTTCTGCCACTTTTAGATATAATTGGAACAACCAAATAAAAAATCTAGTATTGAGCTATGACCTTTTTAAGGTAAAAGAAAAATAAATATTATTTGTGAAATAATTAGGGAACCAACTTCATACACTTGATGAAATAAAACTAGATAGAAGATGATCTAAACAAGTCGAAGGGTCATGTGGTGCAGAACAATTATGAGACGGCTCATGAGTAGTGGTTGGTTAAAGTAGCTCGCAATTGGCATCTTGGTGATGGCTTATGGGACTTGTGCCGGTAGTGACTTAGGGTTAGGCATACAAGGGGAGACAAACATGCGATGGTCATGAATGCAAACCTGCTCATGGGTGAGGGATGTAATAAAGGACCAAAACTGCCTGCCGTATTTAATCGCACATCCATCCACATGAAGTTTTACTATTAGAGCATAGCGTACAACTAAGCATACCTGGTATATCCGACCCAAACGGTAGGATGGCCCCGGGGGGGGGGGGGGAGATGTATGCTGACCTTTCCTCTGTTCCATAGAGGCTGTTTTCGAGAAGACCCCCAACTTGCAAAAGAGAGAAACATATATTGGTGGAGTATGTCTTAAGCAAGATGAGAACAATGATGATAACATTGAATTATTTTGACTTGTCTGAAATCATTCATAAAGTTTGTTTGCATACATTAAAAGTGGTGGAAATAATTTGTTGTATTATAATGGTTTATTAATGGTAAATTTGATACTCCATAACATAATTTAGAAGTATATATAAACTAAATAATTTAAGTGGAGAAAAGAAGGTTTGTTTTGGGGATCTACAACTGACTAGCTGTGAGTGAAGCTCCTTCCATTTGTTGTTACACTTGGTCTTTTTTTGAGATCCACAAAAGAAAATCGTTGGTTTTTAATTGTGTGTGCATCTTGTCTCATGTTTATGCTATTTTCTTCAGATGACCGTGGTCGAGGCTTACATATGCGGGAAGAAAATTGATCCACAAAATAATAAGTCAGAATTACCATCCAGAGTTGTCTCTCTTCTCATAGAAGGAATAGCTCAAAACACAACTGGCAGCGTATTTTCCTCCGAGGTATATTATGAAGGATATTTATCTTGAAGAACTGTTTATCCACTATCAAACTAGATCTTCTTCTTGATGCTACATGATTCTTTGCTGTATGTAAATGATTGTTTTCACATTGTTGTTTTATTTTCTTATCGACTTGCTAAATGCTTATGCGAATAATGCAATTGCTCAAGAATACAGTATGGTCCTAGGTATGGTAGTTGATGCTCTACAAATTGGGTCGAGTGACTAAATGAATCAAGTACTATAATATGCATGAAACAAGTTTAGAACACTTTCGTATTCCATGATACATGTTTTAAGTGTCATTGAGGCATAGTGATATTCACCTATTTTGAGAATTGACGATTTCTAACGTTCAATTGTTTATGCCTTTCGATAGGGTGGTGGAAATATTGAGGTTTCTGGATCGCCAACGGAGAAAGCTATTCTTCAGTGGGGGGTTAACGTTAGTCCCATGCATAACTCTTGATTTTGTTTTTGTTACATGTCTTGCACATCATGTGATGCATGCTGTTTCTATGCTATATGCAGCTTGGAATGAATTTTGATGTTGTAAGGGCAGAGTCTTCAATAGTTCATGCATTCCCATTCAATTCAGAGAAAAAACGAGGTGGCGTTGCTGTGAAAGTGGTAATTGTACTCTATTTTTGGAACTATGCCATGTTTACTTAGAGTAGTAAGTTACCTATGATGCAAGTCATGTTTTATCACTATTTTTTTTGGTTGCAAAGTCGGTCTTTTTTCTACCTTGTATGGTACACTAGTCAAGCATAGTATGATGTCTCAACTAAGAAGATTTCCAAATTTCTACAAGTCTCGAGCATCTTTAAGGAATATGGTGGTGACTTCTAGTAGAATCCCTATAGTTCTAGCCTTTTAGTATGCAATTCTTTCACGAGTATGTAACATATATTTTATAAGAGAATTTTAGTGATGTAATCTTCGCCATTAATGCAAGTAGATCGTGGCCATCCATTGAAAATGCAGAGGCCTATATAAAGGGGTGACACTCATTTGCCAAGACACTCACTCAAAAACATTTTCTGTGAGCTTTCATACAAGTACACATAATACCATAATCTCTTCTTCAACCTCTTTCTCGAAGTTCTCTAAAGTTTGCTGTAGTCAAGTTTGAGTTAGTAGTAAGTGCCACACATGAGCTTGTTGAAGCAACTTCGTGACATTTGGTATCAGTGCCAGGTTTGGAGAGGATGGCAAAAACTTTGACACGAGCAGTATGGAAGTGATTGAGAACTACAGGTGATAGGCCCAACAAGGAGCAGCGAAGAACTATGGCAACTCGAAAGACGCCACAGAAATGTCAATGCAAGGGTCGTTGAAGTAGAGATTTCAGTGGGAGGAATGGGGGGCACAACTTTATGATGTACATTAATATCTTGGTGAGTTGTAGTCGGTGAATGTTGAAATACATGATCTCAGGAGTGCACTCAATGTCCTAAGTGGCAACCTACGTCGAGAAGTCATGGTCTTCGTAACATGCTCATGGATGAACTAACGGTTTTGCCCATGGAACTGGAGCTCACCACTTTTCGCGGCCAATGGAGGAGGTATAAGCGGATTGAGGCATATGTAATAGGGCCATGGGTAGGAGAGTCTAGGGTTGTTGAAGTAGAGATTTCAGTGGGAGGAATGGAGGGCACAACTTTATGATGTACGTTAATATGTCGGTGAATGCTGAAATCCATGATGATCTCAGGAGTGCATGTAGAAATATAGGGACCAATGGTGTAAATATGTATTACCTTATTTAGATTAAGGCATCCCTTATTTAGATTAGGGCATCCCTTTCCTTTTTATTTGCCTTAATCTCTTGTATAAATGTACCATAAACACACAAAAAGTGAGAATTCTCACGCACACATGGTATCAGAGCAGGTTATGCTCTAATCGTTTTCTCGTTCATAGCATCTGTGGTGTTCCTCCAGACTCTCAATCGATCTCAGTTACTGCTTGCGTCTGCCCTAAATCGAGTCGACGTCCTCCCTCTCTTCTACCGGTCGACGGCCCATCGGCAGGCCATCATCAACGACTCTCAAACAGTGGCCACGTAAGTCATCTCCTCTCTTCAAATTAATTGAGTCTCAATGACAGGCTCTAATTCATCATCTCCTCAAAGCACCGTTGAGAATGTTCAACCCAATAATTGTGGGAACACTCATTCCAGTAATGGTGACAATATTCAACCCATCACTGGACATAAGTTGAATGGACGAAATTTCCTTCAATGGTCTCAATCGGTAATGTTATTTATTCGAGGACGAGGAAAAGATGGTCACCTCACCGGTGATGTACCAGTTCCTAAAACCGATGATCCCAAATTCAAAGTCTGGGTAATAGAATATAGTATGGTAATGTCATGGCTAATTAATTCCATGACTATAGAAATTGGAGAAAACTTTCTTCTGTATTCAATAGCCAAGGAAATTTGGGTAGTTACCCGAGATACCTATTCCAATAGTGACAACACCGCTGAATTATTGACTGTGGAATGCCACATCCATGATCTCTGATAAGGAGAACTATCGGTCACTGCATACTTTAATCTGTTGACAAGGTATTGGCAGCAGTTGGATCTGTATGAAGATCATACATGGAACTGTCAAAGTGATCAGAAAAAAATTCAAAAACTGATAGAAACAAAGAGAGTCTTCAAGTTCCTCATGGGGCTTAATCAAGAATTGGATGAGGTTAGGGGACACATACTTGGAACCAAACCCCTACCTTCAATCCGTGAAGTATTTTCAGAAGTACGAAGGGAGGAAAGCCGAAAGAAGGTTATGATGGGGTCCCAATCTACCCCTAGTGATAGCTCTGCCCTTGCCGCCCGCAGACACTTATAACCAAACTCTCGCCAACACCCGGTTCCCAGAACAATCAGGGGAACGAGAGACCTTGGTGCGGTCACTGTAATAGACACGACCACACTCGTGATACTTGATGGAAGATCCATGGCAAACCATCAATTTTGAAATCACAATGTCCAAGTAATGAGCATGAGAACAGTGGACATGTGGCTGCCAAGGCCTCTCAACCAGAGTCTTTTCCGTTCAGCAAGGAAGAAATGGATCTATTACAAAAAATGTTCAACCCTGGGCAACATCCCATGAATTCTTCAAGCGCCGGAAATATGGCTCAAACAGGTAGAAACACTTTTCTTTCTGATTGTACTTGGATTATTGATTCTGGTGCCTCCGATCATATGACAGGAAACTTCTGGTTGTTTGATAAACTAAATCCCTGTGCCACTAACCAGTCTATCCGTATAGCCGATGGGAGCAATTCAAAGGTGATGGGTATTGGAACAATCAAAGTTTCACCAACGATCACTCTCACTTCTATTCTTTTTGTTCCTAACCTCACCTGCAATCTTTTATCCGTTGGTAAATTCGCTAGGGATAACCGGTGTACTACTCACTTTCATCCTCATGCTTGTGTTTTTCAGGGACTCGGGGAAGATGATTGGCAAGGCTGAGTTTCGGGCCGGCCTATACCATCTTCAGATGGAAAGAAGTTCAGACAAATTCATCTCTTGCTATCCTCAAACTCCAACAACCCTCACGTCAAGACTGTTGTCGAATAAAAATATGCATATTTCTAGCGATAATGAGATTATGAATTTACATTATATCCGTCTTTATTCAGTTATAAGAATGCTTGTGTTCTTCAGTGTGATATATGTCAACTCTCCAAGCATACTCGTGTTTCATATTTACCTCAAATCCATCCACCGTCCAAGCCATTCTCCCTCATTCACAGTGATATTTGGGGGAAAACTCGTATAAATAACATCAGTGGAGCACGATGGTTCTTACTGTTTGTTGACGATCACACACGTCTCTCATGGGTGTTCTTAATGAAAGACAAATCTGAGACCAAACATTTGTTCATCAAATTCCATACCATGATCCAAACTCAGTTTCATACAAATATTCAAGTCCTTAAAACTGATAATGCTTCTGAATATTTCAATCATTTCTTAGGAGATTATCTCTCAAAGAATGGCATCGTTCATCAAAGTTCTTGTGTCGAAACTCCCCAACAAAATGGTATAGCTGAAAGGAAAAACAGACATATTCTTGAAACTGCCCAAGCCCTCCTCTTCACATCCATTGTTCCCAAACAATATTGGGGTGAAGCGGTTCTCATAGTTACCTATCTCATCAACCACATGCCCTCTCGAGTGTTGAACCATAAATCACCGTGTCAAGTCCTCCTTGAGTCCTTTCCCCATATACACTTGCTTTCAAACATCCCTCCGAAAATCTTTGGTTGTACGGAATATGTACACATTTACTCTCAATCCCGTAGCAAACTTGACCCAATGGCAACAAAATGCATTTTCATTGGATATTCATCCAATCAGAAGGGGTATAAGTGCTTTGACCCGATCACAAAGAAAATTTTCACCTCCATGGACGTTACCTTCTTTAAAAATACACCTTTTTACTCGGCTGTTCCGGGGGGGGGGGGGGAGTGTGAATGAACACCCGCTTCATAGTGAGAGAATTTCCATTGAACCACTCCACTTTGAACCACCTTTTGAATCTCAGTCTACCCTTACTGAATTGACTCCATCTTCTCCTCCTCTTATTGTAAACCCATCTGAACCTATTTCCACCTCGATTCCAAACCCACCCGAACCACAAAAAGACACTCTGGTTTACTCTCAAAGAAACAAACAAGGTGGAGAAAGGTTGGCCCAATCTCAACAATGTCATGAATCAGAACCGGATCCTTCTCTTGCCGAACAACAAGGTATGTATCCTAGTGATACTAATCGTAGTGTTGCAAATCTACCTATTGCGAAAAGGAAAGGTGTTCGGTCTTGTACGCTGTATCCCATTCAGAATTATGTATCTTACAAAGCATTATCACCAAGTTACCGTGCCTTTGTATCCAAAATTGATGAAGAACAGGTCCCATCATCTATTCATGAGGCACTTCAGATCCAGCTTGGAAGAATGCAACTATTGAAGAGATCAAGGCTTTGGAGAAGAATCAAACATGGGAAATTACAGATCTACCTCCAGAAAAAAAGACTGTTGGGTGCAAGTGGATTTCTCAATAAAATACAAGGCAGATGGCACAGTTGACAGGTATAAAGCACGCCTGGTAGCTAAAGGATTCAGCCAGTCATACGGGATAGACTACCGGGAATCATTTGCTCCAGTTGCAAAACTGAATACTATCCGGGTCTTATTGTTGATTGCTGCAAATCTCGACTGGCCCTTGCACCAACTAGATGTCAAAAACGCTTTCCTCAATGGAGATCTAGAGGAAGAAGTCTTTATGGATATTCCACAAGGTTTCTCCACTAACAAAAACCAAGGAAAGGTGTGCAAACTCCGGAAGTCCCTCTATGGACTCAAACAATCCCCACGAGCATGGTTTGACCGATTCTCTAAAGTCCTAAAGGGTGATGGATATGCACAGTGCCAATCCGATCACACTATGTTTGTCAACCATACCTCAAATCAGAAGGTAACGATCCTTATTGTCTATGTTGATGATATTGTTATTACTGGAGATGACATGATGGAAATTGCTCGCCTTAAAAGATCTTTTGTCAAAAGAATTTGAGGTAAAAGACCTTGGAAGTCTCAAGTACTTCCTGGGAATGGAAGTAGCTAGATCTCACAAAGGGATCTTCATCTCACAGCGTAAAACATCCTGCTTAAAGAAAACAGGAATGCTACGGTGTATACCTGCTATACACCAATGGACCCTTACAACAAAATAGGCACCAAACAAGATTGTGCCTCAGTTGACAAGGGAAGATATCAGCGGCTGGTGGGAAAACTTATCTACTTGTTCCATACTAGGCCAGATATAGGATTCTCTGTAAGCGTGACAAGCCAATATATGAACAGTCCCACTGAAGAGCACATGGAGGCAACATATAGAATCCTTAGATACTTGAAAGGTACGCCTGGCAAAGGACTAGCATTCACTAAGGGACATGATCGTGGATTTAAGGTATTCGCTGATGTAGATTGGGGTGGTTATCTGGATATTGTTCATTTGTTTGGGGAAACCTTGTCACATGGAGGAGCAAGAAGCAATCAGTTGTAGCGAGAAGTAGTGCTGAAGCAGAATACAGAGCAATGTCACAATGTCACAAGACATATGCGAAGGAATGTGGCTTATAAAGTTACTAAAAGAATTAAAGATAAAGAACTTTGGTCCAATCACACTCCTCTGTGATAACAAAGCTGCAATCAATATTGGAAAGAATCCAGTCCATCGTGACAAGATAAAGCATGTAGAAATTGACTGACACTTCATCGGTGAGAAAGTTGATGCAAAAATAATAAGCCTCGAGCATACTCCTTCCCTGAAGCAGACTGCACACATACTCACTAAAGCACTTCAAAAATCTGTATTTTAAGACTTATGCTCCAAGCTGGGAATGACAAACATATACTCCCCAACTTGAGAAGGGGGGGGGGGGGTAGAAATATAGGGACCAATGGTGTAAATATGTATTACCTTATTTAGATTAAGGCATCCCTAACTTATTTAGATTAGGGCATCCCTTTCCTTTTTATTTGCCTTAATCTCTTGTATAAATGTACCATCTTTTAGGAATAAACACACAAAAAGTGAGAATTCTCACTCACACATGCACTCAATGTCCTAAGTGGCAACCTACGTCGAGAAGTCATGGTCTTGCTCATGGATGAACTAGCGGTTTTGCACATAGAAGTGAAGGTCACCACTTTTCGCGGCCAATGGAAGGAGGTATAAGTGGATTGGTGGCATATGTAATAGGGCCATGGGTAGGAGAGTCGACACCTCTGTTGTAGCCACCCAAGGACTGAAGCCCTAAATCCTACACCGTTCATTGTCAGTGGAAAGCAAAGGCGGTTTATGACTTCCTTTGGGAAGTTATGTTTCACCTAAATTCAGTTACAATTAGGCTATTATCAAGAAATTCTAAGGGTAAGCAAAGACAATGTGCATGACGAGGTATGGTTCCTATGGCCGTTCGATTTAATAAACACCCCGCTACATTTTGTATTTTGATGAAAAAGCTATTTCATCTATTGCATGATAAGTTTGTTGTAGTCTATGTGGATGACATTGTCATCTATAGTGATGCGCTCGAGGAATATATTGAACATTTACGACAAGTTTTCCAAGTACTACGCGACGACAAGCTATATGTAAAAAGTTGGAGACTCATGACCAATGAGGAGAAAGTGAAGGTTTTTGACTTACGGTCCTTGGTTTGGTGAACTATCATTACTGGTACATCAAAGACTACGCGGCAAAGGTGGGCCCATTAACAGATTTGCCAAGAAGAACAAGACATGGACATTGAAATCCTTGGTGGACTGTCGATGGAAATAGAAATTCATTGGCGAATCGTCAATGGGCATGGAAATTCTTTGGTAGTTAATAAATACTTTGTCGCTTCATTATGTTCAATGGTAATTCCTTGGCGGGACCGTCAATGGAGTAATCTTCTTTTGTTTCCATCTCCGCTGCATGCCCTGGACATGCTGTTTTTATGGCAGATGAATATACACTTGTACAGCATTGGTCTTGACTTCTTAATGGCAGCAGACAAAGAAAATCATATAAATAATGTGGAAGGGTACTGATCAAGATTTTTATCTTTCTGGGCAACAAAATGTGTTTTAGTCCCTTTAGTTTGCAGGAAGAATTAATCTATCTCATAAAAAATCCCTCTGAGCTAGATTTTTAATTTTTTTTTTTTGTGGGCTGTGTTCAAAATATCTTCCATGGTGTTCTATGTTTTTTTTTTCTTACTGACGGTTTGTTGAGTTGATGATTGGCCATAAACTACATATTTTTGGTTCTTTGTTGCTTGAGGACTCCCTCATTGATGGAATCTGAACAAAGCTACTTTTCTGCTTTGCGACAACACTACATGGCTTCTTAGAATGTACATTGCATTATTGGTCACATAACCCTTCCCCTTATTACAAGACAACCCCAACAGAGAATGAACTTAACCCACATGAGTTTAAAATAAAGCCTATTTTGACAATTTTGTCATAACTGCTTCAGCGGCAAAGCAAGCCTGGACAATGTTCTGAACTCAGAAAGAGCTACCAAACCTGTGTTGGAAAATGTTGTGCTAGTGTTCAATTGTCATGTATATATTCCAATGTTTATTCCCTATGAAAGATAGAGCACAGATTCATATATTCTCTGCTTGTGATATAAGCTATTTTCTTGAAATATTTACTGTCTTTGTTATTGTTTTTCCTCCAGCCTGATTCTGAAGTTCATATACACTGGAAAGGAGCTGCTGAAATTCTGTTAGATGCATGTACAAGCTACATTGATGACAATGAGAGCTTGGTGCCTTTGGATGGAGATAAGGTTTAAGAAACTAGTCTCTTACCGATGGATGAACAATCATGATGATATGTGTATCTTGTTAATTAATCATTCATGGTTCTTTCCAATTTTTATTGATGGTTCTTTTGTTGATTCATCTTATCTTTATTGGAAAGCATGCATTCTCTCATCTCGTCTCTTCTGTTTTCATTTGTTTATTCTGATTTGTAGATAAAAGTTCTTATGACATATTTCGAGCTGTCGTTTGAAATGTTCCATAGTCGATGGTTTGCTTGTTCCTCAACTTACCTTCTCTGCAGGTGCAATATTATAAAAAAGCGATCGAATCTATGGCTGCTGGAAGTTTGCGTTGTGTTGCTATTGCCTACCGAGCATGCAAAGGGGAAACTGTTCCAACTGATGAAGAGGAACTAGGGATTTGGCAAATGCCTGAGGATGATCTTGTTTTGCTAGCTATAGTTGGCTTGAAGGTACTTGCAGGGCCTTAATACATTTTATCGGTCTATTATATTACGATTTCATAATTTTCTTCACTATATGTTGAGGTGATTGCTTGATCATCTTTTTGCTATTTTGTGGGTCGTTAGAATGAGTGTCAGAAGAGAACTTTCTCATTTTCATTTGATTAACCATACGCACAGTCGCTATATTATTCTAAATCTACTACTAATTGTTTGACATTAAGGGTGCGTTTGGTAGGACAGAACAACTGTTTAACGTTTGGTAAAACAGAACTACACAGAACAAACAACATGACCAATTTACCCCTAATAAGTTGTTTATATATTATATATATATATTGATTAATTATGTAATTTATTAAATTATAACGAAAAAAATATTTTTTATAACAAAATATTTGAGGACAATAAAGTGAAAATTTAAAGAACATAAAATAAAATAAATAAAATTTAAAGGATGAATAAAATATAAAAAAGAAGGCGTATTTAATGTTTTAGAAGAGAATTAGATTTTATTGGTAAACATAAGTCTGTTCCACCTTGTTCCATGGGGTGGGGGTGGGGGTGGAACAGGCATGTTCCACTTTTGTTCCACTCTGTTCCACCTAACAGTCCTGCCAAACGTGGGACAGTGATCCCTGTCCTGTTCAGTGTACCAAACGTACCCTAAGGGTGCGTTTAGTACGCAGACAGGACAAAATGGAACATGACAGGACGGAACAGAACAGGACAACTGTCCGGCGCTTGGCAAGACATGACAGAACTGGACAGAACAGGACTAGACTGGTTAAATGACGAATTTACCCCTGATGAAAAATCATAGATTGCATCACATAAAACTAATTTACATCACTAATACATAGTGCAATGGATTATCAAAAACATAAAACTAATTTATCATGATTGGATTTTGGATATGGAAATCAAAACCCATATTTTAAGTTTCGGATTTTAGGTTGTTTCGGGTTTGGGTTGGTCGGGTTTCGGATTTATGTCGGTCGGGTTCGAGTATTATATAATGCAAAGGTTATATATAAATTCAATCGTTTTTTAGGATGGATACAATCGATTGAAAGATTGATGAAATCGATAGCAAGTTTAAAATTTAGAAAATATTTCAACAGATTATAATTTACGATTTTCAAAAAATAATTAGATAAATAAATAAATAAATATATATATATATATATATATTATTTAAAACACCTTATTTTCGGATTTTGGATTATCGGATTATAATGCCGGGTTTCGGATTATCGGATTTCGGGGTATTCGGGTTTTGCAAAAACACCTTATTTTCGGTTCGGATGCGGATTCGGATTTCGGACTATTCGGGTTTTGCA